>CM055426.1:5695994-7091419 GCA_029228465.1 Salix viminalis
TATTGACTATTTGCTTATTACTGTCTTCAAAGATCGTGATATGAAGATAGTTTACAATCTACATAGTATATTTCAAATTCAAGTCAGAGCATATATATTTTTTAAAAACTTAAAATAGTTAAAACTTTACCTACTCACTCGTGCCTTTAAAATGAATTTTTCAGGATACAGTTTCCTCACACAAAAAATAAATCTGCTTATTACTGTTTCGCTAAGCATTCGCTATACTGTTCCTTTTTCCCCCCCTCTAATAAGTCCCCGCTGGCCATTGATCGATGCATTCCATTTTGTTTGATATATGTCTTTGAAACTCAGTTTGGGAATACTGAGTTTGTTTATCCTCGAAATATTCATCGCAGCAGAGCCTCTCAAATGGCGCCATACACCACAAAAAAGAAGAAGAAGAAGGTGATACAGTAGTGAGAATTCAACCAGCAACCCATGTCATGCCTGACAATGATTCTCTGTCTGATACCATTAATTCATGCGTTAAGACCGTGTTCCCTGCGCACCGATTAAAAAACTCACGACTCTACAAAGTGCAAGAAAGAAGATTAATACACTTGACCATTAAAAAGAAAGATAAATTACTAATATATATATAATGGATCCATGTTGTCCTTATATAACATATTAAGTTTCTAATTTATCCTTGTATCCTTAATTGAATCAATTTTATCCTTATAACATGAATGAACTTTCAATTTATCTTGCTGTTAACTTTTTTTTATCTATATTAACTAAACCAGTCATGCAAATATTTAATATTATATCGAAAATGACCTTTGAGTTCTATGAACTGTCCAGTCATGTGTTTTAAATATGATAAATAGAAGATATTTTTTTTCAAAAATAAATAAATCACGACCATGTCTCTATGTCTCTTCGGTGATCCCTTCCCTCATGCACTTGAGTTATTATTTTTAATATACTATTAGATTTTTAGGGACACAAGAAAAAATAAAAGTGATTAGAGGATTCATAGGTGGTTTTGACTAATCTAGTGGCTTGCATTTTTTTAATCTACGTACTCTTGTCTGTTTTTGCTTATAAACTTGCATTTAATATATGAAAAAACAAAATAAATAAATTCTTAACATCATTTTATCACTTTGATCATTATATTTTTTTAATCCTTCAATCACATACAAAATATGAAAACATTATTTTGATATAAAAAATGATTAAAAAGACACGTGAATAAGAAAATTGAATTTATATTTGAGAAATATACGTTTCCCACTTGTTTAAAATTTAAATAATTCTTTTTTTTAATTATTCTTGTCTTTTATTAGAAAAATGTGCATATAATAATAATAATAATAATAATAATAATAATAATAATAATAAAAAAATAATAAAATAATTTTGCTGCTGTTTGTAAGAAGATTAAAATGTTTTTATGAAGATATTATTTATGGATAATTATGTATCAGTACAATATGCATAATTCTGGCAATAACTTATTTATTAATATTGAATAAGAGTAACATATCTATATTTATCTTAATTCCTTTCTTCAAAAAATATATTAATAATAAAAGGAAAAACTATACTAAAAAAACAATTCTTCCATAAATGTTTTTTCAATTGATTTTTTTTAAATTCTAATAAAAAAACAATATTATTATTGTATAATTAAATAAAAGTTTTTGAAGAGCTTTGTGTTCTCTCTTTCCTCTCGCGTTCAGAGATTGCGCCACTGTTAGGAAGAGGTGGCCTACCGTGTCTCTCACTGTAATGATCTAAGGTACGAACGAAATTTTATTTCGAAGCAAGATCCTTTCACATTATTTTCTCAGCTTGACCTCCCTAATGATTCAGAAACTGAAATGCTCGAAACTTGGAAGTATAAACGACTAGATAATGAAGTAAATCGCTTTCTTATGATTTTATAAATTTATCTAGTTCCATATAGATAATAATGTATCTCTGGGCACTTGAATTTCACACATGGAACTTTATATGATCTGTTCACTTGCTGAATTCTGAGTGCATGAAGTTTGTAGATGCATGAACTCCTTCCTTAGAAAGTCCGCAAGTAATGAATCTTAATTTAAATTTGCCTTTCTGTCCATGCCAACTTCCGCTGTACCTACCACCATCTAGGACTCTGACTCTCCAGCTAAATTTGTAACAGTTCCTTTCTCTTTTTAGATGGTGATCTTGATGGATTTCTTCCTCAGGTATTTGGTGACAATTATCTTCGTAGATGGATTTCCGGGTCTTGGTTGCTAGATTGAAAGACTTCGCTATGGGAAAGCAAGAGCCCAGGAAATCTGAATCTGAGGGAGCCTCTCTGCCTGCACGAGCTGAAGAACATGGACCTGTTAAAGAAGTCAAGGAAGCCCCTTTTAGTGATTCTGCTAATGAGAAGAGCTCGGTCCTAGTTTCTGAAAGTATGTCCTCTCTTTATCCTTCTCTCCCTTTTGCTTTCGGGTTCCTCCTGACATGGAGGTTAATGAAAGTTTGTAATTTGGTTTTTCTTGAGAGTTGATGGCTTGCAATTTTGAATCTCTCAAGCACAAGCTAATAATCGAGTGTTTCTCTAAACATGTTATAACAAGGTCCTTAATTGTATGATTGAATCTTCGATGTATCAGAGGTTGCAGATCCACCTGCTGCTGCAAAATATTCATGGGGGTCAAATGACAGAGGTATGCGCTGGCTACCATCTTGATCAAATTTGATATCTTTCCTATCGTCGATAGATAACAAGGACTTGTATCATTCATCAGATGCTGTGCTTGCAAAGGTTGAAGCGGAGAAAAGATGTGCTCTAATTAAAGCATGGGAAGAAAATGAGAAAGCTAAAGCGGAGAACAAGTAAGAGACCATCTCTATATACAACTTTTCTGGTGTCTGAAGTTAACATGGATTGGAATTTTTCTGCATGGAAAGTAAATTCGAGCCAGGAATTGACCAGCTCTTTGGTCATCCAACATAAATTAATGTATTTGGAAGTCTCTGAGATTGAGTCTAGGCGTCCAAGGTTCTTAGGCATAAAAATGTATACTTCCAGAAGAAGTTTTCTGTACCAAACCATACACTGTTAAGCCATTACATTACCAAGGAAAGAAACTCCATTAAAATCGCTATAGAAGTTAAGTTTATTGTCAGCTCATGCTCCAGATATGTAAATAAAAGAAGCTCATCAAAAATGTTTGATGTGTGTGTGATACTTGATAGTTTTGGTTAGGTTTCCGTTTGCAAACGCTTACAGACCTGTTTCATACACTCCTAAGGTCCATCTTTGGAGACTCACAATGTCCTCTTTAAACAAGGATTTCTGCATCGAATCAGTCTTGCATGTTAAACTTGGTCTTAAAAAGCTTTCAGTTCGTACTGGATGATGACCTTCAGAGCTTGTTTCTGAGCAAGTTCTACACTCTGAATTTTCAAATAGGGCTCACAAGAAACTCTCTGCCATTGGACCACGGGAGAGAATCAAGAGAGAATATGTGGAGGCAAAAATAAAGAGGTTTGAGGTAATGAACTTAATGGATTTGAAGTATCACCTGCTTGTTATAGCACGACTAAATCTTCCTTTCCACTTACAAGAACTGTACAGTTCATAGTAATTGTGTATTATATATATATATTATTGCAAAAAAACTAGTGTCTTGATTAATTTGTGACATGGTAGGAAAATGTGGAAAAGAAGAAGGCTGAATATGCAGAGAAAATGAAGAACAAAGTAGCCGAACTCCACAAGGCAGCTGAGGAGAAGAAAGCAATGATTAAAGCAAAAAAAGGTGAAGACTGTCTCAAGGTAGAGGAAACTGCAGCCAAATTCCGAGCAACTGGGTATGCACCAGGGAAATGCCTTGGATGCTTAAGTGTCTAAGATGTTCTGGCAAATTCTAATGAACAGCAGGGGGGTAAATGGAAGAGAAAAGCTGCTAGAATCGAATTTGCTTGATTTTTTGGCCTGTTAGTATATGGTGTGCTCAAATATTGTTGGTTCAAGCTGTAAATGTCTTTTGATGTTTGTAAAAAAACAGTAATTGGGAACGCGTGAGTTTGAATCTGATATTTTCTTTTGTGTGAGCTGAATCTCTAGTTAGAAAAAAGAAGAAATAAATCATTTGTGTATCTGTATTTCTGAAGAATTTGGTATCACAGCAATTCAAGGTCTTTAATTTTGTGTAGTAGCTGCATTTTTCATGCATTAAATGCTATGGAAAACATCATATCATATCAGAAAATATGAGCTGCAGGTAGGCATCCATCACCCAATTTACTTGTTTCATAAGCTAACAGTCTCGACCACCCCAGAATACTCAGTAAAGAAGGAGAGTCACGGTTTGTATGTGAATGAGATGTCAGACTGAAACCTTTTCGAATTTCGATTTTTCAGACAAGCTTGTCGTGATCAATACTGGCTGCATTTGTGAGCTGCTAATAGATAATTCCATTCTACTTGTATATTTGTCAAACACAATCAATTAAATGCGAGTCCAATATCATGTCAACAGGGGATATGAGGCTAATATTACGCCAGTAATTTTCTTATTTCCTTTCCAAGTATAATAAGAATAAGTAATGAAAGAAACTCCAACATGCAATACATGATTTCCCTAATGCCTTAAATCTTTATATGATGCCACGACTGCAGAGGAAAATCTGTGCTATTACAACCTATCCGTTTTTTTTGATAATTTTCAGCACTCTTGAATTGTTGGCCTACAAATTGATGCTAACATAGTATTTTGTTGTCATGTACACACGATTTTTGACATTAAGGATAGGCTGCTAGATATAGTAAAAAATCTATTTGGGGACAGATGAGTTGTCTGCCACAGAATAGGAGGGTAGCAGTTGTATTTGTTACCTCCTGTCTGGACTATCTTTGAAAGACTTGGTCAGGAAATGTTTCAGATCGATCTGTAACAGCTCACTATTCTTAGAACGGTAACCTGCAAGTTCCAAGAGATATGGACCCTGGATCACATTCGCTCATCCAAGCGGTTCAAGTCTTTTTCTCCATTCATTTATTGACCTTTAATATGCTAGTTATAATTACAGGAAAGGAGAAAGGTAAGAACAGATTTTCTAAGTTCCGTCAATCTTAACCCCTGAGACAGAGAGCCGAACCTTCAGAATTTGTTCTTAAGACTTTCCCATTAAAGCTTCTCTAAGCAACCCTTCTGAAATCAGATTTTATACTGCACATTTTAGATTCATTAGGAAAAACAAAATGGGCTTCACTGGGACCTTAGAGAAATGCAAGGCCTGTGACAAGACTGTTTATTTCATCGAATTGGTGTCTGCTGACGGAGTTTCTTATCATAAGAAGTGCTTCAAATGCAGCCACTGCAATGGACTTCTTGTGGTATGAGTACTATTCATTAATTTATCCTCTTTTCTTTTTCATGCCTTTTTTCTTCTGTAAGAGTTAATGAAAATATGGTGTCCTTTACCAGAATTATTGAAACTCACCATGAAATTTGTCTTATAGATGAGCAGCTATTCCTCAATTGATGGAGTTTTATACTGCAAACCTCATTACGACCAGCTCTTCAAGGAGACTGGCAATTTTACCAAGAAAATCCAACCCTGTGAGATCTGCTTCCTCGTTTTCGTTTAAGTTTCTCTCACATATTTTTGTAGTTAGAGTTCCATGGAGAAGGATGTAGTCCTCCCAATTTTACCTTTTTTTTTAGTATATTTTTTTTTGTGCTAACAATGTGTTTCTGCAATTCTGACTGATCAGCTGGGGAAAAGAAAAACTGCCTGGTACCAAGATTCTTTACGATCAGTTCTTTTTCATTACCTTAATTCGTTTCTAATGGGAAGCCTCTAGTTTTGCTTGCTGAAGTTTGATGTATAAATGCTCTCAAAATCATGCAGACAAAGGCCCCAAGCAAACTTTCCTCCATGTTCAGCGGCACCCAAGACAAATGTACTTTCTGTAAAAAAACTGCATACCCATTAGAGAAGGTTTCTGATCTCTCTCTCTCTCTCTCTCTCACTCACACACAATTCTTATATCCCCACTCATTCCTCGTCCATCAGATATATATATTTGCGCAACTCAAGTGGAAATGCAAAAGACAGAGTAACTATCCTTGATATCTATATTGTACCTTAATCTGGCATCAATATATCCCATACACCAAGATCAACTCCAGAAATAGATCGAGATTATATGATGAAATGAGAATAAAGAAGTTTATTGACGTTACCAAAATTTTGACAGGTGACTGTGGAGGGAGAATTCTATCACAAGTCATGCTTCAGGTGTTTTCATGGGGGTTGTTCTATCACACCTTCATCTTATGCTGCTCTTGATGGAATCCTATACTGCAAGGCCCACTTCGCTCAGTTGTTTAAGCAGAAGGGTAGCTACAATTATCTCACCAAAACTGCCACGATGAAGAAAAACGCGGTAAATTTACCAGAAGAAAAATCCGAAGCAGAAGAAAACAATGAAACAGTACCAGAAGCAAACGCAGATGCTAACACTTGACAAGAGACATCATAATTCATGAGAATGTGCAGAACTAGTTCTCGGTGCTGTGTTCTTCCTTTCCCACGCCTCCCTAGGGGACGTTGAGGTTACAAGAGTTGTTGATTTCATTGCTCCTACTCAGGCATTTGTCAACAGAGAAAGGGAACCCGGAGTTTTGTTTCGCCTTGGAATTTGGAAACTAAATAGGGAGTTCTGTAATATTTCTATATTTGCAGGTGCAAACGATGAACGAAAATAAAATCTCACTTCTTTATCACTCTCCTCCTCCCTCATACCTTTCCTCTCCACACCAACAACATGTTAAGGATCTTCCTTAACAAACAGTTTATGTTAAAGAATTTAAGAGAGAAATAGCAAAATGAATGCAATTTATAATGTCTTATTATGATAATTTGACAGTTACTACATGTTGCTTGCTTCCACAACTGTTTCTGTCTTTCTTCTTTTATTGTCATATGCTAATATCAACTTCTTTTGTCTCTAAGCCATGCTGATTTCCTTAAGCTCGTAACAATACTTCCTCATCAGGAGATTCTTGTCCTCAATAATCAATCTTTGTTGAAACCCAGAAACTATTTTGTTAATTCTTCTAACTCATCCCATATGACATCATCTTCTTGAAATAAATCCGACCATTGTATCATTCTCATTAATGCATAATTATTTCTTCATCAGTTGTTAACTTAAGCATAGCTGTACAGAGATTTAGAATTGTTAGAACTCTAATACGTAAGAAGTTATACACATCACAAACTCTTCCATGTATAGGATATGCAAGCTGAAATTTAGGGATTAGTTCCATGTACATCTACTTATCTTGTATAAAGCTGAAAAGAACAGAAGAGAGAAAACAAGTTTTTCCAGCAACTCTCTCGGTATAAATTTCTGGAACATTTTTCTGTTTTTCTTGGTCAGTTTAACATCAGTTTCCTATCTAAGACGGTTACAAGATTGCTTTTAATCTTGCCACATTCATTTGTTATTGGGATTATAGAAGTTGTAACTGCATGATTGCCAAAAATAAATAAATTAAGTAATGATACATGAAATACTAGATGAATTGCAATACCCACTGGTAATTGCAGTCTATAAGCCATTGCTCCATCTCTTTGTATAATTTTACAGGGGCCATAAAATTTAGGCCTGTGATTTTAAAAACCGAGTCTCCCAATCCACGTAAAAGTTTGTCAAGCAACCCAGAACCAGTTAGATTTTAAAAATAAGTCCTGTGATTCCACTTAAACGTCTAGGTCTCTGGATAGATCGTGGCGAGTGGAAGAATGGAGACAGTGGAAAATGCCTAATTGTTTTCTTTGTGATTGAATGCCAGATTTACAAATTTAGGTTGCAATGTCTAATCAAAAACAGATAGACGGTGAATAATCACTACTTTCCATTTTTTTCAATTGTATTTATAATAATTCTAAGAGGTTAGAATGCTGTTGAGACTGACCTTCTAACATTCTACAGTTTTCTGGGAATATCGCGGAAGTTTAAGCTCATCACAAACAAAGATAAATCACCTCTAACACTCTACATTTTTTTAACCGTTAATGATCCGTTAATAAGTCTAGCGAGATCCATTAATTAGTGCTGAAACGACGATTATGCGAGTGGAAAATTTATGGGAGGGAAAAAAATCAGCCGTTAATGAAGTTAAATGAGGTTATCTAATTCTGGTCTGCTTTTGTTTACGTTAATGCTCATATAAGCGAGGACGTTAACACGCATGTCAAATTTAGTTTTTAATTGAGATAATTTTTTAAAATTGATTTTTGTTTAAAAATGATCTAAAAAATATATATATTTTTTAATTTTTTTAAAATGCATGGCAAAATACCTCTTTAATTAGATAACTTGAAAGAGGATTGTCGTATTCTTAAAAAGAAAAAGAAAAGAAAAAGGGTCGTCGTGTTCATGAAAAAAGGCTCAATTATTACCTGGTAATGATGTTGTATAATTGACCAAAGCCGGCTCCTCCCACCAAATTCATAAAGAAAGAGGGTGAATAAATAAATAAATAAATAATGTTTTTCTCAAACATATTTAGATAGACCATTTCTACTGATTCTTTTATAGAAAAGGTTATGTTTTTTCTCATAAATATTTTCACGCATAAATATAAATATTTTGAGTTTTGAGAGTAAAATAGTAATTTCGTTTGAATTCCGACACATCTTAAATATAAACCAAACACAATGAAGCGCTCTCTCTCTCTCTCTCTATATATATAAGCACCTTTCAAAATAAGTAGCAATGGTCAACGTGGTACATTGACCAGTAATCCTAGATAGATAGATTCATACATCCATAGATTGTCTTAATTAGGTGCACGCTTTCTGTTGAGGGTGTCGTGTCGTGTGTGGTCACAGACCATTTGAATGATGAATCATGAGCATCCGTCCTCACTTGGACTAAAATACCCTCGCTCTCTTCACGATATTCCCTGACAACCCTCAAGCTGTCCCTCTGTTTTCACTTGCTTGTACTTCAAGCGCCACCAGCTCACAAGATAACTGCTACTCCTTTTTTTCAATCGAACCCCTCCCTTTCTTTCATCCGCTGCTTTCTTACTTGTATACTGAAAACTAAAAGAGAGAGAGGGAGAGGGAGGGAGAAATGGGTATAGGCACCAGCAACTTTATCGTTAGATGGATCAACTTTCTCACCATGGTATGCTTTCTTTCTTCCCCCCTTCCCTTCTTGTTCATCTTTATTTTGATTTTAAGTTTTCGAGTCAGGTTCTATGCTACATTGTTAACTGGCCCTTCTATTTTTATTTTTAGTATTCTTCTGGCGTTGTTAATTATTTTGCAAAGGGTGTTGTTGTTTCTGGGATATAATAAGTTGTTCAATTTTACGAGGGTTATAATTATTTGAATTCATGTCTGCTATTTTGTTTAAGATTAGGGTGCTTTCTTTTTTACACTGATGATTATTGTTGCTCTTGGTTATACTGGGTGTTTATGTGTGTTTCATGTTCTCATTGCGTAGCTTTTAGCTATAGCTGTCATAATTTTTGGGGTATGGATGAGCACACATCATGACAGTTGTCGAAGGTCTCTAACTCTCCCCGTGCTGGGCCTTGGTGCTGTCATCTTTGTAGTGTAAGTTCATATTTTCTATTGTCAGCCTTCTTTTACCTCTTGTGCATTTACTTTTCTGATTATTCTAGTAGCAGCTGCTGATACAACCTTTTGCTGATGTTTAGATCAATAATTGGGTTCTTGGGCGCCTTGAAGAGAAACTCCATACTGTTGTGGATTGTATCCTTACTAAATGACCAATCTTTTTTTATTTATTTGCTTGAATATTGGTCTGCGTTCCTCATTTTTTTTCTTTATTTGCTGTACCTCCCTTAACTACTCACTCTAAGTATCTGATAATGTTGTGCATCATTTTGGTGGCAATTCTGGTCTTCACAGTGTTAGCGTAAGTGTTTTGTGTTTCTGGCGTAATTTTGATTATAGTGCACTAGCTCATGTATTTTCCTTTCTTTAAGGTAGATAACAAACTGTGCAGCAACATTTCAGGTTTGAACTTGACAATTTGTCTGTATAGTTTGTTGTCTTTTCTAGTTTTCCCAATGATTTGCTTGTTAAACATGACTCTTACTCATTTATCCTAGTACTTACGTTGCTATTGTCTTCAAAATACGGTCATTTTTTCTATGCATTATGCCATGAGGTTTAAGCTGCTTTTGTATTCTGCTAAGAACCAATATCAAGTGTGGTGTTTCACATTTGTTAGAAAAATGAGAATTATCTTTTTTGTGGCTTTGGTGGATACTTAATTTTTAGGTTGAGGTTCAAGATCCTTGATTTAATTACATGCCATCTCAGCTCCAGTGGGCTAACCTATTGAAATGGCCAGATTTTCAGTTGAGCTTGGAGATAATGCTGAGGTTAAATGTGCTGGTATTTGGTGGAGTTAAATATACAGTTATCACATGGGATTCGCATACAATGAAATCAGTAGGAAAGTGAAAAACTTAGAATATTTAGCTAGAGTGTTAGCCATACTAGTTAAAGATGCAAATAAGGATGGATTGAAAGAGAATGAGATAAAGGAAAGCTCTTGTATATGAACCTTTTCAAATAATCTCTGATGTTGGTGCAACCAGGCTGCTGTTTTATGTTAATTTAAAAGAAGAAAAATATCTCTCTTAATTGGCGTTTTTTCCTCTCAATAAAAGAAAGTCGAATCCATCTCAGCTTGTCCTTTTTGTTGTTTCGATTAACTACTAACAGAGACACCTCTAACAAAAAAAAAAGGAAGAAGGAGAAGCGATGTGAAGAATAACCAGTGGCCATATTGTAAACTTGTAACATAGCAAGAATGATGCTTCCAATTCTATCAACTAAGTAAAAAGGAGTTTCCATCAATCTTTTCCTATTTTATGTTAGCATATTGTTTCAAAACCTTCAATTTTTTCTCTCAACGTGTTTAGCATTTTTCTTTTGAGTTTGGAAATCATACTTATAATGCTCCTTTGATTTTGTGATTTTCCTGTAGGTTTATTATAACTAATAATGGATCTGGTCATAGTGTCCCTGGTTTGAGGTAAGAATCTTGTAATCTAGGGAATAACTGCTTATATATTTTGTTCTGCTTTTGGGCATCTGTTCTTCAAATCCATTGATCTCCATCTTGACCCACCACTCCCTCAACCTCTTTCTCTCTCTTTTGCAGTTGGATCAGATGTTAGTCTTTCAACAAAATGCTTCATATGATTATTTTTGTGAAAATGGCTGCACTCAATTTTTAGATGATAATTGAGCTATAATAGACACTTTCGTTGATGATTCTCATATACTTCATTAGCTGGGGTTGTTGTGGTGCAGCTACTAATACTTTCTTGTCTGGCTAGATACAAGGAGTATCAACTTCAGGATTACAGCTCATGGTTTCTTAAACAGGTAAAGACTTTACCTTCTATGCTATTTGTTAAAAAAGATGCTATTTTATGATTCAGATTTATTCTAACTTGAAAATTTCATGCAATTATGTCCAATTTTGGTCCTTGCTTCAGTTGAACAACACCAAGAACTGGAACCGATTGAAGAATTGTCTAGTGAAAACTGAAGACTGCAACAACCTCCCCAAAAAATACAAGGTCGAATTTTTTACATCAAAATCTTATTACTTATCCATTTTAACTCTGAATGTTTATTGATTTCTAGATTGATTTTGATGTTTTTAAACCTGTTGATTTTAGACTATTAAGAAGTACAAGTCAGCCAAACTAACAGCCATTGAAGCTGGTTGCTGCCGACCACCATCTCAGTAGGTGTCTTTTTCTGACCTCTCTCTGATCAAACATTCAAGTGAAGTTTTTCTAACCACTACGTGGAATGTGATCTATTATTACCATACTACTGAGATATACATTCTGGTTCGGTAAAATGTTTGAGCAATGCATTTTCAGTCTACAAATGACAGTTATTGCATAATATTAGAATAGTGTCACCAAGGTTACCCTTCTTGACATACTCTGTAGGTGCGGTTATCCTGCCGTCAATGCTTCATACTACGACTTGAGCTTTCATCCGATTAGCTCCGACAAGGACTGCAAACTTTACAAAAATTCCCGGGCTACCAAATGCTACAATTGTGACTCCTGCAAGTAAGCATCGTTACTTTTTCTACGCTCATCTTGATATTTTCCGTTTTCTTCTGGTGTGCTATTCTTGTGCAATCTGTTCTTTCTTTCCAGGGCAGGAGTCGCTCAATATATGAAAACTGAGTGGAGAGTGGTTGCCATCTTTAATGTCATTCTGTTTGTTGTTCTGGTAAGTTGGTTGCTACTTCCACTTGAATCTTGTCATTCCCGGATGTTCTAACTGCTCTTCGTTTCTGCTGTGAATGCCAGTCAATGATCTATTTTGTCGGCTGTTGTGCCAGACGAAGTGCTGCCAGGAGTCATTCCAAAGCTTGAGAAAAAAAGCTGAGAAAAAAACAGGAGCTGTGTCTTTGGAATTTCTATTGTCTCTCTATCATTTGTTGACCACATGTGTATATCTCTGTTCGTCGATTGCTCTTTGAACATTTGTCAAATTTGTGATCATTTTTCTCAGTTTGAATGAGACTAATGGTTTTGATCCAAGTAAATTTGAAATGAAATGGATTCTTTCGATGAAGAAGGCAAGCCCAGGCCCCAAATATGAAATCAAATGAAGCCCATGAAAGTGTAAATTAATGGATCCATAATTCAAAAATTCAAGCCCATGAGAAAAATGGTCGTGTTCAAAAAATCAGTTGTTGGTTGTTATACTATTGGTGGAGAGCTTGATGCCTATAATCATGGTGAGTTCCATGTTTCTTTTTAGACCACCTCTAAACATGCTAAAGGAAAAAAAAGTCAACTGAACAAGAATAATCATTCCTTCTGTACATAGTTTCATATAGCTTTAACATTTTAACAGCCACTATGAGCATTAGTATGATGATAGCCATTGTTTTTTACAATTTTCATCCTACGGTTGTCATCAATTAAAATTATTAATATTATTATCATAACTACCATCGCTTTCACCATTTCTACCATTAACATCATATATTTTTATATTGCTTTCATAATTTAGAATCACCATAGAAAAACAATAGTTTATCTTATAGAAAAATATTTTTCTAAAAAGACCGTAACTTATATAATAAATATAAACCCGTACAACATTAGGCCTCTAATCTAAAACACCTTTGAAACATTTTGCTAATTAGAGGTATAAATTCTTTTTTATTTTTGGCAATGCAGTCCATGATGTATAACACCTGTTTTTTTATAGATAAATGATAAATTACAATTTAGTCCCTTTAGTTTTAAAAACAAATTTATTACTCCTTATTATTTTAAAAACTAATTGTTTACTCTTTTCACTCATTCTGTGTTTCCTCTAATTTATATTGTATTTTTTTGTTTTAAACAGTAAAAAATAAATAGACATTGTGGAAAATTGATGAGAGAAAAAAGACAGTTTTTTTGGAGAATAGTAATATTATACTGCGAGTGGTCAACATTGCTCAATAGAAAAAAAAAAGGTTTTTGAAAGAAGGGGACTGGTTAATTAATTTCTGGAAACTGTAAGGACTAATTTATAATTTACACTTGTCTTTGTGAGAAGAAAAAAATAAATCTCACGACTATAAAATCCAAAACCCTTCCACTTAAACCCTACCGTGAAGTGTTCACCAAACCCATTCAGCTTGTCATTTCCACCGTTCTTTCTCCATCCATCATGTACCCATCACTCCTCCACCGCTCCAAATCCTTATCGGAACAGCTCCGGACCCGAGTCTTCATTCGACTAATGGGTGGTGGACCACGAACCTTCCCTGGAGGTCTAAACAAATGGCAATGGAAACGCCTCCACGAGAAAAAAGCCAAAGAAAAAGAGAAACGTCTCCTTGACCAAGAAAAACAACTCTACCAAGCCCGGATACGTTCCCAAATCCGCTCCAAACTCGCCGGACAACCCGACCCGGACCTGGACCCCGACCCAAGTAAGTTCAATCCCATGAGCCCCAAAGAGCACATCAAAGCCCTCGCTGATAGGTTCATGAAAGAAGGAGCTGAAGATTTGTGGAACGAAACGGATGGGCCATTGAAAGCCCCTTCAGATGAACGACCAGGATTTGTTGGGACTAATCAACGGCCAGGATCGATTAATTCGCCATTGGATTTGAGAAAATTAGTGTCAGAAGGGCGCAATGTATCGCGGAATCGCGAAGAAAACGGGTTTAATTATGTGAAAAATAGAGATTATTCCACGCGCAGAGATTTAAATTCTGGGTCCGGCGGTGTTTCTGTTAAGCCTTTAGTGCGGAAACAAAAGAAGTTTAGGATAAATGAGAGTTCTTCGAGTGATGATGATGAAGATTATGGGGTTGTTAATGACAAAGTGGTGAGTTTTGGGAGAGATTCAGGGAATGAGCGAGGGGCCGTGAGGAATTCTAGGAATGTGAGTGAATTTATGAAGAATAAGGGTTTTGAAACACAAAAACAGAGGAGGTTTGAGAGAAATGAGAGTGATGATTTGGAGGGCGGGGGAGAGAGAAGAGGGAGTAGGGCGAAGGAGATTGGAAGTATAGCTGCTTTGGAGAAGTTTGGTTTGAAGAAGACAAGAAAGGTTTCATTAAAGGAGCTTGTTAATAATGATTTTGCGAATGGAGTGGAGTTGATTAGGTATGAGCTAGGGAGGAAGAAAAAGTTAGCCGGAAATGACGGGGAGAACGAGGACGAGGATTCAATTCTTGGCGATAAACGGTAAGGTTTCTCTTGGTTTTAAATGGTGTCTTTTGGCAGGTAATCTCGGCATTCAATGGCAAATGCGCATAATTTTTTTCTGGTTTGAAAAGAATGGGAAAAGTAAAGGGAAGAACTTTGCATGTTCTGGAGAGTGCAGGGTAGAGTCAGTAATATGTGGTGTATAATGATCTTGTGTATTATTTGTTAATTAGTTATTTTGTGCTGTATATATCTTTGCAGATTTGATGAATGCGGTCTGTCTCCATTGACTGTCAAAGCACTTACAGCAGCTGGTTATGTTCAAATGACCAGGGTACAGGAGGCTACGCTTTCTGTCTGCCTTGAGGGTATACCAACTGTGTTTCATGTTTCATCTCCAGTTACGAGTGCTTTTGGCAACTATTCAGTCTGTCAGTTCAAAAGTCAGGATAGTTCAATACTGTTAGTGTGCACTTGCCTGTCAATCTTTTCATTTTTGGCGTGTTTTAGGCCATGAGTGTGTTTGGTTGCTTGTAGAATATCTTTTACCTTGTTGTTATCCTGAAGAATTGCTTTCCTTGCACCATTTTGATTATCCACATTTTTTTTTTAAAACAAGTCAACCCATGCGTAATATATCACTATGCCTTCAATATACATATTGAGAATAATTTCTGTTGAAAAACGATCATACCTACACATTGTGAATTTTGAATAATGGTTTTCACTTCAACTCGGAGCAGGTAAGGATGCTATGGTCAAAGCCAAAACTGGCAAAGGAAAAAGTGCAGCTTATTTGGTAAACTACAAGTCTCTTGTGGCTCCTGTAAATTAATTTATTGTATCTTAGCTTCTTTCCTTCAGTGCCATTGTAAAACACAAACAGCTTCCTGCAATTGAAGCAGTTTTGAAGGCAAGAAGTAGCAATGCCAAGCAACGAGTTTCCCCGATATATGTTCTTATTATATGCCCCACAAGAGAGCTAGCAAGTCAGATAGCAGCAGAAGCAAATGCTATGCTGAAGTACCATGATGGAATAGGTATGCAAACACTAGTTGGAGGAACACGTATCAAAGATGATCAGAGATGCCTCGAATCTGATCCTTGTCAGGTTTGCTTTTGTGCCTTTTGCCAGTTGAACTTCGACTCATTTCATGGCATGTGCATGGAAAAAGAGAAAGGAAAAGAAATAAATAGGCAGTTGATATTCCTGTGTTTCAGGATTAACACATGTAGATAACTTTCTGGTGCTAACCTTTTCCAGATACTTGTTGCAACTCCTGGTCGGCTGCTGGATCACATTGAGAATAAAAGTGGTTTATCTTTGCATTTGATGGGATTGAAGATGCTTATACTTGATGAGGCTGATCACCTTCTTGATCTTGGGTTTCGAAAGGATGTGGAGAAAATTGTAGACTGCTTGCCCCGTCAGAGACAGTCCTTGCTCTTCACTGCAACAATTTCAAAAGAGGTTAGGTTTTTCCCCATCTCTTTGTTGATGGGTCAAACAAGCAGCTCTTTTGGTGTCACATGACTTCATTCTGTTTTTAATTATGCTTATGCAGGTTCATCGAATTTCTCAGCTTGTATTGAAAAGGGAACGTGATTTTATTAATACTGCGGGTGTGAGTTGCATGGAAATTCCTGCTAAGGTATACCTTAAATCAAGAAACTGTTATTGTAAACTACCAATCAGGGAATTACATGATGATTACATGATGTTGTTACAAATTATCATATTACATGTAAAACAATATCCACAGTTTGTCTTAGGCTGATCATTCTAGCACTGGCTTAATGACTATGGATGTTTTAAATATCTAATTACTATAAGTAAAATCACGTGGACTGTTTGGCATTTTATTTCATGACTGTTTCTAAATTGGGAAGCAAAAAGTATAATCCTTGTTTCTGCTCCTACAGATCAAGCAGTCTTTTCTTGTGTCTCCACACGAATTGCATTTTCAGGTAGTGCATTATCTTCTGAAGGAGCATATCCTGAAGGCACCTGATTACAAGGTAAGATTCAGTAGTTTTTGGATTTCATTTATTTGCAAAGTGGAATGTGTGTGGTTGAGTCCTGGACATTTAACTTGCTCCAGGTTATTGTTTTCTGTACAACTGGGATGGTGACACTCATGTATCTACTTCTCCGGGAAATGAAAATAAATGTAAGGGAGATGCATTCTAGAAAGCCTCAACCCCATCGAACTCGTGTCTCCGATGAATTCCAAGAATTAAAAAGTTTGGTCCTTGTTGCATCTGATGTTTCTGCTCATGGAATGAACTATCCTGATGTTACTATGGTCATTCAGGTACCAACAACTCTTGAGAAAGTTATACATTCAGATTCTGCATGTATAAATTGCTAAGCATCAAATCACTATGCCCCCCTGTATACAGCATCTCCCAAACACCCAGTATTATGTATATGTTTTCCCAGTACTGTAAAATAATGCATCAATTTTAACAATAATCAGGTGGGGGTTCCATATGATCGCGAGCAATATATACATCGGCTTGGAAGAACAGGACATGAAGGGAAAGATGGAGAAGGGATCTTATTGCTCGCACCATGGGAAGAATATTTCCTGGATGAGTTAAAGGACCTGCCACTTGATAAATTTCCTTTACCAAAAATGGATTCAGAAACAAAGCTTAAGGCACTTTCCTAGCTTATTACTTGCTCTAATTGTTTCTTTTGTGCTTCTTGTTTTTATTCAGCAATCTAGAGTTTTAGTCCCTCGTATCTATTTGTTATCAGGTCATGCAATTTTGCAGGTTTATATGTGTAACTTTTTGCAGATGGAGGAGTCAATGTCGAAGATTGATAGCAGTGTCAAAGAAGAGGCATATTATGCTTGGCTAGGCTATTATAACTCCATCAGAGAAATTGGAAGGGATAAAACCATGCTTGTTGATCTAGCCAACCGATTTTCTGAGTCAATAGGCTTTCAAAAACCTCCTTCCCTCTGCAGAAAAACAGCTTTAAAGATGGGTTTGAAAGACATCCCTGGTATCCGGATCCGAAGATAGCACATACTGGGAGCATTAATACATGCAAGCTGCTGGTTAGTATTGCTGAGATTAAAAAAGGGATCATGAACTTGCGCTGAAAGACCAGGTTCAACTTTTATTCCACCCAAAAACTGGTATACGTGCTAGGTCTAGCTCCTGCCCTCAATCATCATGCTATTGTGTCTTCTAAGCTTTGTCACTGCGCTTTTGATGGGCTATTCTATTGCATCATCCAGCACAGTGTATTCATGATCTGGATTTTGTTTGATAGTTGGCTGAGAACGACAATGCCCACCTGTTACTCTTTATATTGTTTTTTTAGTAATATCATTACTGCTGTTATTAGTTTTTGTTGAGGATCTATAAGTTTTTGTTGGCATTTTTTTAATTTTTTTTGGGCCGTGGGGTGGGGGTCTAGTAGGACAAACAAACAAATGGGCAACGGGCATAGGCCCCCCCCATCCTTTAATCCCAATCCATCCGTCTATAAATGTATAGGATTCCAAGTGAGAATTCGAAATCAGTGAAGTCTTACTACCTAACCTGCAAAGATGGGTCCAATTAATTCTTAAACCCCCGTTTTTGGAGAGCTTTGGGAAACATGAAATGCCCGAACCGGAATGAATGTGAACTCTATTTGAGAATTGAATATTCAGATGAACTTCATAGCCTATACCTCGTGTCTTGATTTCAAACGGTGGTGCCATAGGTCGTAGGGTACGTATAAAATCCAGGTCATTTGCTTTTTTATTATCATCATCTAGATTTTTCAGGTCAATTTATAAATATCTTAATTAATTCTATAAATTTTAAAATTCACGACCATGTAAGTTTTCAACCATCGTATTAATGCTCGTGTTTCAAAACTAAGAAGCTAAGCTAAGATCATGGTGTTGAGAAAAGAAAAAGAAAGGTCATTAGTGCTCTAATAACTACATGTGTAAGCCTTTCGATTAATGTCAAAGATGACGGACGGTTCATTTCTACGGTAATTATATTTCCATTGAAGTAAGAGAGTCAAAGAACACGATCATTAAATTACGATTTCTCCATTTATGGTGGTAACTTGTGAACATCACCTGTAAAGTTCGTCCATAAAACAAATAGGATACCCGGTCAAAGTCAACATTTTTTTGGGTTGAACTACATTTTAGCACTTGCAGATTCAGCACTGCTACACTTCGATCCCTGTATATTAGTTTATATATATATATATATAATATAGACCTGGAATTTCTGGGGAAAAAAACTCAATATAACATCCTACATACAGTTAGCTAACGCTAGTGACACACGAGGAAATGAACAATTTTTTCCAACTTTTTCCTTATAATTTTATTTTCTTATCTTTTCCTCCCAACAAAACCTGACCTATATGATATATAGTAATCCACAAGAAGAAGAAGAAGAAACACTTACAATTCCAAATAAATAAAGAAACAAAGGATCCCATTGTTAGTTTTGCTACTTATTTGACAGCGAGAGGCCATATTGGAACTTTGAAAACTATGAGTTAAGAACACTAAACCATGGAGAGCACAGCAAGACAATGTGAAATCAATATGGATTAAAATATAGTTTATTTACACATCTACTATAATAATTATGTTTCCAAATAACGACCGCTTTATGTAATAAAACAAACAAACAACTTGCTTATATTCTGGGATGCTGACATTGAAAAGCCTTTTTCACAAATTTGACACCATCAATTATTTGACTCCGGCTCTACGGAAGTCTCCATTCTCCTTTCAGAATTCAAAGTGTATCTTCTTTCAAGTAATTCTAATATCAGCACAATAGAGAGGCTTGCTTTTAATCAAGATGGTTGGCTATTTTCCTCCAATGAAAATCATTATACTAGCTAAATTCAAACCAGTAAGATGCAGAGGTGACGAGCAATTCAAGATCAATATGCATTGCTGACTATAGGAATATAAACAAAACTCTTGGTTACACTGTTGCAGTGTAATGAAATTCTAAGATCAAGCCAGCAATTTCCATATTCGCACCCAAAGAAAAAAAGCACGAAATCCAACCTTTAGAAATTCTGCTCCAACCTGCAGATCTTCTTATTCTTGACTAGTTACTCCTCCTGCGTTTTTCTTACATATTTCTTACAGTAGAGAAACTTCTGACAGGAATCCTTCATTCTTGACCAATTCCTTATTAAGTTTTGGAGCTTTCAGCACGCATTCTGTTCGATTAAGCTTCTTCTCGTCATCAATAACTAAAGAAAATAAGAAGATCAATATGCATTATTCTTTCAGGTTAGATATGAACTTCGGTTTTTTTAGGGAAATGGCATTGAATTCAACATTGCATATACAATCGTTTGAGAGTATAGTTGTTTTAGTTTTTTAAAATATTTTTTAAAATGCATTAAAATAATATTGTTTTTTTAATATTATCATGTCAAAACAATATCAAAATATATATAAAAAATATTAAGAAAAACAAACAAACAAATGTAGAAACATAAAAACAAATGGTTTTATAATCTCAGCAACTTCGAGCCGCATTTTTTCAGTTACATTTTTAATTATTTTGTAGGCCAAAAATTATAAACCCTTTTTCAATCATGTAATAAGAAAAATCTGTCTCTCTTTCATGACTCATAAAGAACTGAGATTATTACGAGGAAATACTATCAGCTTATGTGGCATTTGACTTTTGGGCATAAAATATTTATTCCCTGGCAACAAGCCAGCAATGACCCCTTTATTTTATACATTTTGTCAAGCCACGTCCCTTTCTCTAAGTCAAAGAAACTAACCCCCTCTATTTCTAATTAAAGATATATTAAGATCCTCGAGACAATTACATCTTAACATAATCAGAGTATTGGGTGAAAAGAGAAATCTCAGTATCAAGTTGGAACTTCATGGAGGAGTTAATTTGAGGCAATTAAAAGCAGAAATTTTTGAATTTGATCAAATGTAAAAAGCAGAAGGATGAAGTTGGATCATCTTACCTGATTTTAATCATGTTTCCCGAGGAATCAACGCCATGCATGTCATGCTCTTCTTAGCACTGCTGACTAGCTAGCTTCTGCATAACCAAAACCTCCGTTCATTTCATCACTATTTTTTATCTTCACGAGTTTGTCTTTGCCCAAGGTACATGGCGTGATAATAAATTGTTGGAGATCTGCACAGCAGGTCTCGAAGTTTGAGTCAGGACGTATATTTTTTATAAGAGTCTAGGATAACCGGAATTTTACTCGCTCATCTAAGCCCACAAAATATGTTTTCTAGAATATAGTTTCATCGAATTCAAAACAAAAAAAAAGTTTGCCATTTGCTTATAGTCACTGAAAAAGTTTTGTTATACGTTTCAAAATATAAACATGGAGGGTGTGTCATTAATTTCTCTAAGAGAAAATAAAGAAACATAGCTGGCAAAATCAATCGGTGTTGTCAAAAGAGAACTGGGTTAAACTTTTTGGTAAAATCCAGAATACTTCCCATAATGAACTTTTCAGCAAAATGAATTGGCGACCGGAGGGAGAAAGGAAATGGAAAAACCACAGGATCCCAGTGTCTGAATGTGCCTACATAGTACAACCAGGTATTTAATAAGCTGCAATAAACCTGCCGGAAAACCCTGATTAAGCGGTAGACATCTTTTAATGTTGAATTTGATTTTGTATCAGCAACTCAGAAGCAAGAGCATGTGATGAAGCCTAGCATCTGAGTACATAGAACGTGTGAGCCACTTGTCACGGTAATGATGCGGCACGTGTCCATCAACCTGCCCCAAGTCTTCCCCGATAATATATATATATATATGATCCCAGACACGGCTGAAGCTGAGCTTTCATTATCAGAGCATAAGAATAATAAGAGAGATCCATCTCATGAAAAGTCAACGTTCTTCACCAAAACAGCGTTTCAAAGCAGTACGCAAGTGGGTTTGGAATGACCAAACTAGCCTCTATGATTTCCTTCTTCATGTCACCTATGGCTGCAAGTACGAAAGAAAAACGTTGCTTCGTACACTTTGATTGACTTTAGAGAGTAAACAGCTTTACCATTGTTGAGGTATTCGCCATGACTGTGAATAAAATGAGTTTTAAAGTGTGAATAGTTTATATTTTGTAAATAGTCCTTGTAAGAGTGGTTAGTGTTTCAAAATAAAATAAAAACAAGAAATAAATATAGAAAAGATGAAAAAGTTTTGGTCGAAAGAAAATGATATAAAATAAAATAAAAATGAAAAAAATATAAGAAAATAAATTTTTTTATTGAGTTTAGTAGCAGAGAGAGTTTTGGCTGTATGTTCACCACAGATACTTTGATCCCATAAGACTTCACACCTCTCCCTCCCTCTCTGCCTATATAGTACATAAACTCCAATATTTCAACTGGCTGCTTCTAATTTTCTGCTATATATCATCTCTTCTGCTGCATTCTCTTCATCAAAACCATGAGGATTCCAAATCCGAGACTCTCATTTCTTTTCTTGATGATCATCCTTGCTATTAGCCAGCTCGCAAGTTGCCGCCACCTCCAAATAAATATAGGTGATCAAACAAACCAAACAGTCTCTACGCACTTTTCACGGGATTTCCCTGCAAAAGCTCCTGAAGGATCACAGAAAGATGAGATCGATGACCCAGTTTATGGAGCTTCTTTTAGAAAAACTCCAGGTGGTCCAAACCCACTTCACAACTGATTAGAGTCTTGTGGTTAATTAATTGGTTTTATTTTTGTATTCGGTTGTATAGATATCGTTTTTCAGTTTATATTGCTTGTCTTCACCTCTTTCTCCCCCATCTTTGCTTCAATATGTATAATTGATATTCAGATGAAAAAGATTGAAATTTTGACACAAGTGTGAGTTACTTGATTGTGTTGTAGAAACTATGATAAAATATTTCGTACATGAAGAAATCTTCGGGATAGTTTCATGTTAATTCTCTGCTTTCTTTCGTGTTCCGCATCTACCATTATCAAGCTCGAGCAAGATTTGAAGAGACGAGAAAGGTAAAAAATGGGGAGTGAGTGCCTATAAACAATAGATAAAGCACAGGAAACGGTCTAGTAAATTGGGTGTAGTCACTGACTATACTTGCAGGATCATTTGCTGGTTTACAGAAGAAGTCAAACCATAAATAGCAGGTAATATAAAACAACAATTGTCAAGCTGATTTTGGATTTACTATTACTTTATTGCTAGAATAGCCTCGAGGGTGGGGGCAAAATTTTGCCATACATGAATAAAAGTGAGCAAAGGAATGACAAAGCAATATTTTGGGGTTCATATGGGTGCGAATGTCAATTGTTTATACTCAAAAAGTCAACCTATATATTTTGCAAGGTTTCCGAGATGTTTCTTCCGTTATTAAAAAAAAAGACACGAAGAACACGAAGGATTTTACTGCATATGCAAACTACCATCGGTGGAATTTGTTTCTCTATAATAGCTAACATGAGACCAAAAGTTGGCGTTGGCAAGTAGTCGAGCAGAGCATGCACAAGTCCATTCACATGAGCCGAAACCAGCATGGAGACAGATCAGACATGATCGATACATTTTCATGGGTCCCTGAAAATAAGAGAAGAACGTATCCTAACGTATGGTACCCCACTTTTCACAATCATGAGTGAATATTTGAGAAATAGATTTATGAGATTGCGATACGCACCGTTTTGTTTATGTGCAAAATTATTTTTAAGATTGTTTGAATATGCTGATACTAAAAATAAATTTTAAAAAATATAATCACAATATCAAACAATCATCAAGAAAAGTTGCATCCGTAGAAGAGATACAATATGACTTATTTTACTGCTTAAGCAAGAAAGAGCGTTTTCTTTTCTTTCTGGGTATTTATGCAAAACATATAGTGTGTGTTTTCGTGCTTGTAAAGCGTGAGAAACGGCAAGGGAGAACCGACATTGCTGGAGTACAGATTTAAAGTCATTTCTAATAAAATGCAATAATCTGTAACTCACAGAGAATTCAAGTTTTTTTAAATATAGCCAAATAGCATGCGTGGGAACATCGGCAAAACTCTTGTTCGGTGTTACTTGTTTTTCAGCTTAAACACGGTTTATATGGTCCAGGTTTAAAGACAGAAATTTCGTTGGCACCTCCGTTTCCAGTGGGTTACCAACGAAGGGGGCCTGGAACCAAGGGCAAAGCTGCTAACTATGAACAATGAATCACCATCTAGAGGTTAACCGAGCAGCCCATCACATGCCTTTTTTTAAGCCCAATTTTTTATTCTATTCATAATATCGACGTCCACCTCTTAGCGAATATTTCAAAAAAAAGAGATCTTGAATTTCAGAGCACGTGTCCAAACAGGAATGGAAAGATGCCAGAATAAGGAACTTCGCAAATTAACCTCCAATAAAATGGGAGCAGTGTCCAACGTGAACAACGCATCCCTGTCTTATGGGCAAGATCACAATGGAATACAGATATCAGGGCCAAACAACTGGGTGATTAGATGATGCACGTGCATGGAGGGGCAGGACACGTTGATCTGAACTCCAGAGCACATAGTCATTCAACTTCAAGGCATCCGGCAGCTTGCATTAGAGTATATTGTATCTCAGCTATAAATAATCATCTCAGTTAATCAACAACAGAACAATCTAGTCCCCGGAGCATCAAGAACCAAGGTTTTTAAAAAGTTCTGGAAGATGTGCATTGGTGAGCTTAGTTCTCTTGCTGATCTCATGCTTCTTCTTCCTGGCCTTTTGCTTTGTGGAAATGCCCTGCACCTGAGCTGCGGCCCTCCTCTTTGCAGTATTGGTCGCAGGGTTTCATCCCATTCTTCTGGAGATCCTTCTCAATGTCAAGCATATCACGAGGCAACTCAATCCCTCGAAAAAGCTGTTTGAGGTCATCGTCCACCTTAATGACCATCCTAGGGTCATTCGGGTAGGCAATATCCTCCTGCGAATCAAAGTTCGATAGCAGCCAAATCTGGCCTACAGCTTTCAAAGCCTAGAATACAAGTACAATTTTGTTCAAAATTTTGCTTAGCGCACAGAGTTATCATCAATATTCATCATACAAACAAAGAGGATGCGGAGCTCAAAAAACTACTTCAGGCTCTACTAATTTTCAAGAGGAAAAATTGAGCCAAACTGAGTGGCGCCTTTAAGCTTCTTTGGGATCAGCTCAAAATCCTTATGGTTAGACCATGTTCTTCTTTACTGGGCTTCTCTATCAAACAATCCCAACTAAAATAGCAACCATGCAAACACTTTAAAGATTTTGCTACGATCAAATTGAGGAAAAGAGCTCTCAACTGTTCCCTACTATCCTCAGCAACAAGCGAGGACCACAAAAGGCAATACTTTATAACCCGCCAATATTTCCAGTACAGGTAACAGAGTTCGTTGTGTTTTCATTTATGCAGAAAACCTTCAAACTTATGGAAAAGGCATTGCATATGTGCCTTCTCTATAGCATTGATCTTTTTCTCAGAGATTCAGTCTTCTTTAGATATAAGTCATGTAAATATATGCATAAACCCACCCAAAAAAACAAAAATGTTCAGCAAATAGAGATACCTGCAAGTCATCCATC
Source organism: Salix viminalis (assembly GCA_029228465.1). NCBI lineage: Eukaryota > Viridiplantae > Streptophyta > Magnoliopsida > Malpighiales > Salicaceae > Salix > Salix viminalis. The sequence goes on from CM055426.1 coordinate 5,721,263, forward strand.
ACATTTGGGTATGCATCCTTGAGGTCAATGACAGCAATGCCCTCTGGAAATTTCCGTATCAGGACAAGGAGTTGACTCTTGTCCTTCAAATCATGCTTGGACTATAGACAATCAAAACCCAGAAAGTCATCCTCCATTAAAGAGGAAAAGGAAGGCAGTTATTAAATCAGTAGCAATGATTTAATTACTGATCCAAAAGTGTGCCAATCTATCAGGGTTTTCAGGTGCATAATACTGAGAGTCACCTTGTAAGAGAAGCGTTTCCCGTCGTAATGCACTTTCAGGTTGTTCCTCAAACTGTCAAACACGGCTTTGTTGGAGTTCATATCAACATAACAGTGGTCATTTATTTGTTCTGGAGTAAAGGCTTGCCTTGTCTGCAAGCAAGCAAAAATAGAGAAGTCATAAGGAAGGTGATGCTTCACAACTCCTCTCAAAACAGGAATAAAATACCTTATCATGAGATTTTAAAATTAACAAGGAAGATCAGAAGGGAGAGAAAAATGAAGCAGAGAAGTGAGAAACATAATCCCTGCCACCATGATGCATGACAAGCAATTTTCTTTTCCTGAAGCATAATGCACAAGAAAGAGACAAAATGAAGGGGTGGAACAACCTAACTCGTGGTGCAGGATAAGCAAAGAAGACATGATCCTCCAAAATCTAAAATATCAGTAATTTCAAAAGAATAACCAGAACTTTAAAGCAGGAGAGCTTCTCAACCAATCCAAAAAGCTTCACATGCCTTTTCATGACATCTAAAATCTCACAAGAGAGCTGGAAAGAGAGGGTGCAAAATATAGCATGTCACAAGTTAATAGAATGGTATTCTAAAAGTGCTTGAAAAATAGAGCAGCACAATCCTAGGACATGGTCCAAAAAAGCACCAACATGAATAGGAAAACAAAACACTCACAAGGAAAAGACTACTGAAAAATGTGTTATTCATCCACCCCCTCTCGTCAAGCAATGCAAATTTTTAACACCTATTCTTTATCTCAGCTTTCTTTCCCGGGCAGACAACATCCATCCAGGAGCCTTAACCTTTCACTCCCAGACATGATCCACAACCACACAATGTAGACGTAGATGATCATTAAATCCCCATGTCTCATTTAAGTCATCTATCACCCAGGTCCATGAAAGGAAATACCAGAAAACATTATTTTAAAGTTTTGCAAAGTTATTCCAACACTGCACTTCTTCTTTTTATCAATTTCTTCCATAAAAACACCATAGTTCACATTAACAGAATTCATTCACAGCTAATTTACTATACATTCCATGTTTTGCTATGATCATAGGCAATCACATACTCAAAAATTCGAAATACCAACATCCCCAACTTTTTTTAATATAAGCCAGATGATTCATTATCTTGATTGACTCGATAACTTACATAAACCTAATCCTTATCTTAAACTTTTCTGTGCAAACAATGTCCAATAAGACCACTAGAACATGATGCTTGGATGCTGAAAGGAAACAAAACAGCAGTTAGGAATTCAAGATTACCTCTAGAAGCAGGTCTATGACACGCTTGATTTGAGCCCCGGCAGGGGCTTTTCGAATACTGTTAATATGCTGAAGCCTCTCCGTATCATTAGAAAATTTTACAGCAGGAGCAGGAGCCCTCGCACTGGTAGATGGTGGTGCAGCTGCGGGAACCGCTTTTGGAGTGATGCTGGGTTTAGACGGCCTTGATTTCGCAATACTTGTGAGCGTAGACTGGCACTTCTCTTGCTGCTTCTTGAATCGATCTAATTGTTCTTGCAGCGCCATCTAAACATTAAAACAAATAAATTGCTTCGATATCAGAATTTATATGAATTGGTCTTATAATAACAATTTCTTTTATTCAATTTTCTTTATATTCGAATCTGATTAAACAGACGATCTGAGAAAAGGCCAAACGCGAAACCCTAACTTTTTTTTGAATCAAGATGGGATGAATTCATCTTAAGATTTAAAGGAAATCGATGATGGTTGTGGAATTTAGAAATAGGCGCGTGTTTGGATTGCAATACAGGGGAGAGGGAGGTAGAGAGAACCTTTGCGTTTTGCAGTGCTAAACTCGGCGCTTCGAGAAGCGTTTCTCTCTCCTCTACCTGCTGCTGCTTCTTGGAAAATACAATCCAATTGGAAAATCGACTGCTGCTAAAAAAATTATGTAGGCTGAGAGAAACTTCATGTATATATATACCCAATTGTTAGTTGGAATTCCTACAATGCCCCCATAAAATGCACCCGTCCACTAAAGAGAAATATGTAGTTTACTGGGCCACCCTTCCGTGTCCAAGTAGCTGTAGTCATTTTTACAGGAGAAACCCAGAAGAAATATGATATATTTATTGGGCTGGTCACTTGTGAGTGGGCTTTTGTCTATAGGTTATCTGAATTTAAGCATGGATTCAATGTCCTTCATCATAACTTGTGAACATCAAACCTTCAAAAAGTTCAAATTATTTGTTTTTTGGAATGTATTATGGGACTATTTTATGTGCTCATCGATTAATTTTATATATTTTAAAATTAAATGATTATATAGAAACCTCTAATAACTTTGACTAATAAGAGATTCAAACTGATAATCTTTATAAGAACAAACTCAGAATCTGACCAATAAATCACATCCTCAAGATTCCTATAAAAAGTTATTTTATACATAAAGTTGATATAAAAAAAAATTTGTTAAGGAGATGCTCATGAACATAATAATTCTACACAGTGTAAGTCCTTTCAAAGTTCAATAGTGTTTGCTTGTGAAGATAAAAGGCAACACTGGAGGGGATTTTGTATAAGTTTTAGATATTACATCACGGAGTTTAACAGGTTAACTTGGATTGTTTTTTTAGATTTTTGTTAATTGTTTTTATTGATTTTATTTTTCAATATTAGGTTGACAGTGAATTAAATTTTTTTTAATTTATTTTGATTTGTTTTCTATGAGGTTATCATAATTTTACAATTTAAATTATAGAATTCAAATTATAGATTTAACATGTTAACTCAGTTAATTCATTAGTACAATACATTGTTATCTTAATATTAAAAAATTAAAAAAGATGTCATCTTAAAAAAAGTCAAAAATAAGGTTTTACAACTAGGTTGTTTTAAAACATGTAAAAGATTTAATTTTTTTATTAATAATATTTAAATAATTGTTATACAGATACTGTTCCTAGAGTGACCCCTTCTTGTGAGATATTTTTTTAGCTGGTATAGAAGATAATATGTGCTTTATATATGTCTTAGCTTGGACTCTTAGACCGATAATTATTAAAGAAACCTATCCTGAATCCTGATATTTGATGCCTGTGAATCGAGAGAATATTCCAGAAGATATTTTAGCAATTGAAACTGAGAAACTCTGCGTGGAATACTATTTACCTTCTGCGTTTCTCCACTAAACATTCATGGCGTCTGCCTTATAACTTTGTCGGAGAAAACCTGCATGGATTGCTGTGACAACATGAGAAAAAAAGGTGCCAAATGATCTATACCTTTGACATGTTCAAAGGTAAACGAATTTGGTCACTGAAAACACGTGGCAACTCGGTCATCAAATTTAAGTTAACTCAGAACCATGTTGCTGAACGTTTTTTTATTTATTTCAAGCTTACTTTTATTACAGAAACAGGCAGGAACAAAACACGCAGACTCGTGTGTTTTGTCCTTTTAGGGAAACAAAAAAAATAACTCCGCAACACATAATGCACGGATCTCACGTGTTCTAGCTTCTTACTCTACACTCTCTTCTCCGACCACCTCCAGGGGGAAACGAGGAGACCCGAGAGGGCAAAACACAACCCTATAGTTGGTCCCGCCAGGGCATGTAAATGGGCTTGAAGGGTCATCCTGGGGATAACTATAAGAAGTAGGGCACCTGTCCTTAAAAAACCTTGAAAAAGGGGTAGGGCCACAGCTCCCCTGCCCATTAGTGCAGCAATATTCGTTAGTTTTAAACACAGTGCATGGGTTATTACACCCACCAGGAGCCCTCAATTCATTAGGACACTGCCCGTTGATATCTGCCGTGCAACGAACTGCTTGACAATTCCCACGACCTGATGTTGGACTAAATTCTATGGGGATATTAAATCCATCAACAAGCGAGATATCATAAAAATCCAGGTTAGCAAATTGATTTAATGCATATTCAACTAAAGTGTTAGGAGGGACACCCCAGCCTTTGCACTCCAGGCCACCGGTACAGTCCCCGGTTTGGCAACGACCCTCACCGCTACCATCGAAGTTACAATTTGTCCTGCCCCAGATACGAGCCATGGACGTGCCAGCAGACACATTAAGATTCCAAGTTTGGCCACGTTCTAGGCGGCGTCCACCGCCAGGTGAGGCTGCGGCCCACACGGTGTAAGGACAGTTATTTCGGATTTCAAAGGTGGCTGCCTCGGTAGAAATGAAGAGGAGGCTGAAGAGGAGGAGGTGGTGAGAAATTTGGTCGTGTAGCTCATAGCTGATTGTTTGATTCTAATTTATGTTGATTTGTGGTTTGATTCAGGGTGTCATTCATGGTCTTTATACAGGGAGCGGCGGCTTTTGGATTCCTATACATTATGGCAAGCGCACGGTTATTTTATTTAGAAATAGAGGCGGATGCGTGCCTGCCTAGCTAGCTATATAGAAACATCACTCATAAAAAATAAAAAATAAATAAAAATAGTCATTTTAAAATAATTTAATATCAGTTAATATGAAAATTGAATAAACAGAGAGTAAAAATGCTAGTGAAAAATATTACGAAAAAGGAAGATGAAGATGGGGTGAACTCCATCTGCTGGGCCTCTGCCTAACCAAGACTCACACCTTTGCCAGAGATAGATCGCCAAATAAGACTTCATGGCTAGTTTTAAGTACTTTAGTTCATGAAAATCTTATCTTTTAAACAGTGGGGTGTGCATTATAGAACCAATCATGTTGGATATGGAGATTTTCAGATAAACTGCTCTTCTTAATCGATTGGCTATCTGAGTGTGAAAGTATTTGAATATCTTTTGACATAGATATTTTATTTGAGAAATATCATTAAAATTATATTTTTTTTTATTTTTTATAAATTATTTTCATATCAGCTAAAAATAATATCAAAATTTTATACTAAGTTAAAAACAAAATATAAAAAAATATTTTTTTTAAATATGTTCATATGTTTGTCAAAACAGTCGCATTTTGTCAGTCTTATTTGCACACAGAGTGCATAGTCAGTCTTATCTAGATGTGTCCTTCGCGGTCGTTCTATCTTCTTAGGACAAAGCAGGATATCAATAAATATAAATTTCCACTTGTGAACTGCCCCCTTGACTGCGTGCTTTCTGCTTTCTATATTCAATTTTTGAGTTATTAAGAATTTTTTTTTTAATTATTACTATGATATATTGTTCGGCTCTCCACTTTTGAAATATTCATTCATGATCCCTCGTCCAACAGCTTTAAATCTCACTGGCCCAATAAATAAAAAGCTGGATGGTGATCATGATAATAAAAAGCTGGATGGTGATCATGATCCTACAAGAGGAATATGTGTGGCAGCTAATCGTTAAAAACATTACGAGCAAGTGGAATGATTTGACTGCAAATCTAAAGTAGCCACGCACTCGATTCCTGGCTTTCAAAATTATTTTTCTTGATTTTATTTTTCAATATTAGATTAACGAGAAATTAATTTTTTTAATCTGTTTTGATTTTTTTTCTACAAGATTATCATAATTTTATAATTTAAATCATAGATTTAATATGTTAACTTAGGTTGGTTCAAGTTAATATAATATATTATTATTTTAATATTAAAAAATCATTAGATGTCATCTTTAAAAACAAAATGAGTCAAACTAAGGTTTTACGACTATGTTGTTTTTAAACCCGTCAAAGATTTAAATTTTTTTATTAATAATATTTTAATAATTGTTTTACAGATCCTAGAGTGACCCCTTCTTGTAAGATATTTTTTTAGCTGGTATAGATGGCAGAAAGTCGTGAAGATAATCTGTGCTTGATATATGTTTTAGCTTGGACTCTTAGACCGATAATTATTAAGGAAACCTATCCTGATATTTGATGCCTGTGAATCGAGAGAATATTCCAGAAGATATTTTAGCAATTGAAATTGAGAAACTCTGCGTGGAATACTATTTACCTTCTGCGTTTCTCCACTAAACATTCATGGCGTCTGCCTTATAACTTTGTCGGAGAAAACCTGCATGGATTGCTGTGACAACATGAGAAAAAAGGTGCCAAATGATCTATACCTTGACATGTTCAAAGGTGAACGAATTTGGTCACTGAAAATACGTGGCAACTCGGTCATCAAATTTAAGTTAACTCAGAACCATGTTACTAAACGTTTTTTTTTAATTTCACGCTTACTTTTATTACAGAAACAGGCAGGAACAAAACACAGACTCGTGTGTTTTGTCCTTTTAATTAGGGGAAGCAAAATAAAATCCGCAATACATAATACACGGATCTCACGTGCTATTAGCCTCTTACTCTACACTCTTTTCTCCGACCATCTCCAGGGGGAAGCGAGGAGACCCGAGAGGGCAAAACACAACCCTATAGTTGGTCCCGCCAGGGCATGTAAATGTGCTTGAAGGATCATCCTGGGGATAACTATAAGAAGTAGGGCACCTGTCCTTAAAAAACCTTGAAAAATGGGTAGCACCACAGCTCCCCTGCCCATTAGTGCAGCAAAATTCGTTAGTTTTGAACACAGTGCATGGGTTATTACACCCACCAGGAGCCCTCAATTCATTAGGACACTGCCCGTTGATATCTGCCGTGCAAAGAAGCGCTTGGCACTTCCCTGAGCCACCGCCTGATGTCGGACTGAATTCAATCGGGATGTTAAATCCATCAACAAGCGATATATCATAGAAATCCAAGTTACCGAATTGATTTAATGCGTATTCAGCTAAAGTGTTAGGAGGGACACCCCAGCCTCGGCACTCCAGGCCACCGGTACAGTCCCCGGTTTGGCAACGACCCTGACCACTACCATCGAAGTTACAATTCGTCCTGCCCCAGATACGAGCCATGGCCGTGCCAGCAGGCACATTAAGATTCCAAGTTTGGCCCACGTTCTAGGCGGCGTCCACCGCCAGGCGAGGCGGCGGCCCACACAGTGTAAGGACAGTTACTTCGGATTTCAAAGGTGGCTGCCTCGGTAGAAATGAAGAGAAGGCTGAAGAGGAGGGAGGTGCTGAGAAATTTTGCCGTGTAGCTCATAGTTGATTGCTTGATACTAATTTGTATTGATTTGTGGTTTGATTCAGGGTGTCATTTATGGTCTTTATATAGGGAGGGGCGGCTTTTGGAGTCCTATACATTATGGCAAGCGCACTGTTTTCTTTATTCAGAAATAGAGGCGGCTGCGTGCCTGCCTAGCTATATAGATACATCACTCATAAAAATAAAATAAAAAACTAGCTAATAGGGTCTGACTCGGACACCTCAGTTATAAAAAAAAAAACCAATAATAATAACAACACAGTTAGAATAGTAGTTCTGTTTATCTGATTTCTTGTATTTAAATTATAGAACTAGTATTAAAATAAGTTGATTTGAATATAGTAAACTGAGATATATCTTTAAAGTCATTTTAAAATAATTTAATATCGGTTAATATGAAAATTGAATAAACAGAGAAAATGCTAGTGAAAAATAGTACGAAAAAAAAAAATGAAGATGGGTGAACTCATTCGGTTGGGCCTCTGCCTAACCGAGACTCACACCTCTGCCAGAGATAGATCGCCTAAAAAGACTTCATGGTTGGTTTTAAGTACTTTGTTCATTCAAAATCTTATCTTCTAAGCAGTGGGTGTTCATTGTAGAACCAATCGTGTTCGATATGAGATTTCAGATAAATTGCCTCTTCTTAATCGATTGGCTATCTGGGTGCGAGGGTGGTTGAGTTTACTCTTACATAAATATTTTATTTAGAAATATATTAAAATTATATTTTTTTTTACTTTTAAAAATTATTTTATATCAGCTAAAAATATCAAAAAAAACTAAGTTAAAACAAAATATAAAAATATTTTTTTTAAAAATTTGTTCAAAAAGGTTTTCAAAAAGTTGTTTTTGTATTCCTATTTGCACACAAAGTGGATAGTCAGTCTTGTCTAGATGTGTCCTTCGCGGTCGTTCTTATCTTCTTAGGACAAAGCAGGATATCAATAAATATAAATTTCCACTTCTGAACTGTCCCCTTGACCCTTGACTGCGTGCTTTCTGCTATCTATCTATATTCAAATTTTGAGTTATTAAGATTTTAATTTATTTTTTATTTAATTATTAATATCATATATTGTTCTGCTCTCCACTTTTGAAAGATTCATACATGATCCCTCGTACAGCAGCTTTAAATCTCACTGGCCCAATAAATTAAAAGCTGGATGGTGATCATGATCCTACAAGAGGAATGTGTGGCAGCTAATCGTTCGAAACATTACGAGCAAGTGGAATGATTTGACTGCAAATATAAAGTAGCCAACGCATTCGATTCCTGGCTTTTCAAAATTTTCAACCTGGCTATTTACAGCTATCACACTTTACTTATTAGAAAATGATATATTTTACATTTTTAATGGGAATATTTACAATTATAATGTTGTATGAGTTAAAAGTAATATAAATTATATTTTAAAATTTAAAATAAGCTAGTTTTTTATATGATATTAAAAATTAGCTGATAAAATAAAATGAATTGCGATGAAAGGCTTAAGATCTTTTTTGGAAAGAGGGTAAATATTGTTTTTATTTGGAAATGTATAAAAAAAAATTAAATTTTTTTAAAAATTATTCTTCATATTAATATATCAAATTGAATTAAAAATACCAAATAATAATAATTTTTTTCAAAGATATTTTCTCTAAATTTGTATCCGGGACTTCCATATTTTACCGGTGATATATATATACTAGCTATATTGCCCGCCCGTTGCCGCGGGCATTTTTTTGTGTTTAATTTAACATAATTAAATAAAAAATGATAAATTTTTATGATATAATTAAAAAAAATATATAGATTATGCGATAAAATATATAAATTTTTAAGTACAGTTTGTTGCGCAAACATAAATAACATTTTTTAGAATAAAGGTACAACGTTATAAAAGATTACAAAAGAGCGCGAACTATATAACATGCGGATCAGTGAAAAAAAGATGTATGTTGACATGAAGAACGAAGCCAAAACATTTCTTTAAAATGTGACATTTAATTTCCCTGCTAATTAAATCAAAGCCTAAAAAAAGTAGAAAAAATTTAATAAAACAGAGAATTAAAAATTATAATAGATGATAAAACAAAAATAGAAATTATTAGTTAATTATTATCATTTAACTTGAAAATTAAAAAAATTATTTGCTCTACGCTGCAGGGCTCAGCAAATAATTTTTATAAGATTTGTTGGATCGATATTAAATTATAACATTTATATATGAAAATTTTAATATAATGAAATAGATTAACATGCTCTATTATAATAATAGCAATATCGGAGTCATAACATCTAAAATTATCATTGTTATTACTATCAAAACAATAAAAATTATAAAATTATTCAGAGGGATTTTTTTTTAAAGAAAATATGAAGCAATAAAAACAATTAAATTATTATTATTATTATTATTATTATTAAATTTGCGCTAATAATGAAAAGAAAAAAACCAAAGACTAAAAAAATCATAAAAACTTTACCAAAAGATAAAAATAGAAAATTAAAATAAAAAATAATATATCATTATTATTACTGTCACGACTCTAAAAATTATCAAATTATTCTGATAGAAAAAAAATTGAAAAATAATAACAAAAGAGTGAGCAAGAAAAACAATTAAATTATTATTATTATTATTATTATTATTATTATTATTATTATTATTATTATTATTATTATTATTATTATTATTATTATTATTATGTTAATAATGTAAAAAATAACATAAATGAAAAACTATAAAAATCTTAAAAAATTTAACAAAAGATGAAACAAAAAAATAAAATAAAAATTATTTGGCAAGAAAAAGTCATTTGACTTGAAAATAAAAATAAAGAAACAAATAAAAAAACTAAAAGAAAGAAGAAAGGGATTAAAAAAAAAGAAATATTAATTTGGAAAACAATTTAATTATTATTATTATTATTATTATTATTACTATTATTATTATTATCATCACTATTATGTTAATAATGAAAGAAACAAAAATCAATGAAAGACTAAAAATATTCAAGAAACTTTAATAAAAGATAAAAAAAACACAAAGAAAAAAATTTATTATTGCTATTACTGGCAAAACAAAAAATATTATCAAATTATCGGGAGAAAGAAAAAAAAACAGAAGAGTAAGAATGAAAAATAATTAAATTATTATTATTATTATTATTATTATTATTATTGTTATTATTAAATATAAAGGGATTAAATTAAAAAATTAAAAGTCAAAGGGCTGAAATGCAAATAACATTTATTGTCAATTGAAATCAGAGGACAAAATTGCAAAAATCGAAACTTCTGTACCGAATTAATTGAGGCATATACAGCCAATCCGGAAATCAAAAGTAGGAGGATCGAAGTGAATCTTTCAAATTCAATTAATTAAAATCGGAGGACCCAATCGAACTAAATCAAAACTTATATAACAGAAATCAGGACCAAAAACGAAATTAAAAGTCAAGGGACCGAAGTGAAAAGTAAAAAAACTAGGGGACTCTCCTGCATATTTACGTGCAGGAGAGAGAGAAACGTGGCCGGCGGCTTTAACCGGCCGCCGCCGCGTCCACGAACATTTGGTGGTTACACGCACCACCGCGAGAGGAAGACCACGCGGCGGCGCATCGAGATAGCCTCCGGTAGACAATTTTCGGCCACCGTATGACGCCGCACGCGCCACCTAAACAGGGCGTGAGGTGGAAAACCGTCTAGCGCATGCGCCTCACGCCCTGACAAACACCGATTAAAAAATTGAAAAAATAGGGTCAATTACCGTTCTAACCCTGTACCCAATTCAATGTTTTTGTCTTATTAAGGGCTATAACAGTATTTAGCCATTTCAAAAAATATTAAAAAAGAAAAAAGTTGCGGCGGACCGGGGCCGGGCCGGTCGGCCTCGCCATGCGCAATTACGTCGGTGCCCCTCAGCCGGATGCCTTTTTTTGTCTTATTACCGAAGGGTGAATCGTCAATACACTGTTCACAACTGATTATTTTTTTAAAAAAATGAAAAATCGAAAATAGTCCCTGGTTGACCAGCTCTTTTTGCCGCGCGGACGAAGGCTAAAATCGCCTCCACATTGTCGCAATCCACAATGTAATATGAGAGGGATATACAGTGCAACTATCCACACGGTTTATGTGTTTTGTAATATACACGCGCACGCGCGTTTATTCTTTCCTCAACACAAAAGGAGGGCTTGAGTCGATAATCTAATTAACTAAGCACCGGAAAGTGAAAAATCATATTCAAGGGTGTCGGTAATGGTATACCCTGCCTTTGTTATCCCACACCAGGTAAAATAGGGCATGTCTTTTCTGCTACTATAATTGAATTAAAAAGAAAGCTTGTTTAGATTCAGTCTTTTTTGTCGATGCAGCAGTCGCTTTACTATCCAGCGCTAATCATTGCAAATCGATGTTCGGGTGTGATAAGTTTCTGTTTTTTTATATGTACAATTTTGATATTTATCTTTTCTGATTCGGAAAACACTAGCTTTTAAAAAAATATATTTTATAGGTCTAAATGAGCTAGTAAAACTTCGGTTATTTTAGATTTTTATTAAATATACATGTCCTGACTCGAACTCGAGACTTGTTATGCAGATTTCAAATCATTTGTCACCACACTACACTCTTAATCTAAAAAAATAAAAACACATATTTTGATTATTTAAAAAAACACACTTGATAAGTAACAATAATAAATATATATTTAATATTGTTTTTAAAGCGGAAAGAAGGGGGGGAAAGTAGTAGTAATCGGTCTGTTTTATGTAGATATCAGATTACAACCAAGAACCAACATAATAGCATGATGTGAAGAGTAGATCATGCTTCGAGTTCTATATCGTCGATGAAACTTGACGTGGGCACAGTCGAGCTAGACGTGCACAGATTATTTGGACTGGTAATATAACAGTATTAGCTCTTATTATATATCTTCCGTACTCGAAGAAACGAGGAAGACTTTGACTTTTCATGGACAAAATGTAACCCTATAGTTGGTACCGCTAGGGCAAGTGAAAGTGCTGGTCTGGTCATCTTGTGGGTAGCTATAAGCATCCGGACACCTCTCTTTGAAGAACCTGGAGAAATTTGTCGCGCTACAACTCCCAGGCCCATCGGTGCAACAATATTGATTGGTCTTAAAAACCGTACATGGGTTGTTGCACCCTCCCGCAGCCCGCAGCTCATTGGGGCACTCGCCATTAATATTGGCGGCACACCGGATTCCTCGGCAGGCACCGGAGGTAGGGCTAAAGTCCATTGGGATGTTGAACCCATCAACAAGTGAGATATCAAGATAGTCTAGGTTGTTTGGCTGGTTTAGTGCAAATTCTGCCAAGGTATTTGGTGGAGAGCCGTAGCCTTGGCATTGTTGCATTCTATTGCAATCACCAGTACCACACTGGCCCTGGCCATTAGCATCGAAGTTACAGTTTGTTCGGCCCCAGATGCGAGCCATGGTGGTGCCAGGTGCGACGTCAAGGTTCCATGTCTGGCCTGGGTCCAGATATCGGCCGCCACCGGGTGAAGCTGCAGCCCAGATAGGGTACGTGCATTGGTTGACAACATCAAAGGTGGCAGCATCAGCGAAGGCGAGTACCAGGACAAGGGAAAAGAGGATCATCGGAAGGGAATTGACGTGGCTCATCTTGGGTTTTCAGTAGCTTTACGAGCACTTTGTATGGGCTTGTATTTTTGTGTGTACATCCTGGTGCATGTTGCTTGGGGTATTTATAGGTGGTGCTGAATCCTGAATCTGTATGGGCTTGTAGAAGGGAAGTTTTAGTGGAGCGACTTTAACAAATCTTCAAAGTTTTTTTATGGACGAAAGTGATTGGGGAAGAAGAAAAAATGCGCTGGGAAATGGCTGGGAGACATCAAATTAATGTGGCTCAAGGAAAAGTCCTCCACGCAGTAACAAAATGGAACCCACACAGACTTTTCAATATGAAAACCATTGCAGACATTGAATATGCAATTATTGTTGGAAATTACTTTTTGTGTCTCTCATGACACACCCATGTTCTTGATCATGCAAACCCATGACCATGGAGATAGGTCATGGGGTTTTGATCATGGGAGATCAATTGATTGATCATGGCTAATTATCTCCTTGATGGAAGAAGAAAATTGGAAAATAAATCAGTGAGTGGGGTCCCTGATCTACTTATAAATAATAGCTTGTGTACTCCATCTACTGGCTACTGGTAGACATAGATCAGAAGGCTTTCTCGTAAAATATTTTATTATTTTGTATTGTTGCTGCTGTTTTGGGAAAAGCTTTGCTGCTACTGCAATTGAAAATTCATTTAATTTTGATACTTGAGCAACAATGACTGAAAAATATTTAGAATCTAAATTTTCAATGCTATATTTATTTATCATTCAATTATTTAAAGTATGTCTAACAATTATTCCATACAGTAGAAAGTTACTCTTCTCAAGCATCCAGATCTCGATTCATTCAAGATCATGAAAGGACCGGGGACCGGGGACCGAGAAAAGTCGAAGGGTATATATATCAGCAACAGCAAGCATAATTCTGGCATCAATCTATTAACAAATGAATTAATTTCGGATATAATAAAATATATTAATGTTTTGAATGTTTTATCAAAATATTATATTCTTTTAAGTTCAAAAATATATACATGCTCTCTTTTTAGTGTTAATGTTATTATTTATTTTATCTTCGAGGGTTTTTTTGTTTGACTAGTAACAAATGAATTTTATTTTTATAAATTTATATCGGAGGTCTTTCCAAGATTCCATGTTTTACCCCCTTCATTTTGTGTAATTCTCTCCTTTGTTGTCTTTCGCGATGTTAGTTTAGCCTTTTTCTCTGACAGGTAGGTGATCATCGTCATTGATTGTAGTATTCTCCCACGTGAAGCACAAATAATGCAAGAAACAGCTTCCTTAGCTAGCCATTGATTTTGCAAGTCAAGATATTTCAGAAACATGTATCAACGGCCATGAAATTGGATTTGACGATGGAGAATGAGTGGCTGTTGTTTTTGTAGTTGCAGTCTGCATTTCGAAATGTTGAAGGGTGGTAATGGGTTTTTTTAGCAAATCTCAAATTAGTCCTCTAATTACATGGTAAATTCTGTTGTAAAAACTTTAAATAGATATTTCAAAAGACTATCCCACATTGGTAAAACACAAAAGACTCCTTGAGTATAGAGAGTATATATAGGACCTACTATCCCACATTGGTAAAAGAAGACTCTCATCAAGTGTTTATATACTAAAACATGAGATGGGGTAGTAACCAACAAAGGAAGTAGAAGTGAGCTCGCGCACATGAGGATGGGTTGAGTGAAAACATGTTCCCGGGTTTCCACCTGACTACACGAAGACCTTAAAATCCTTCTCCATTTCTTCATGATTCAGCAAGAAAAATGCTCTTGAGTGATAGATGTCACCACTAAAATCTTGAACTGTATATTGAATAAGATCGCCCTTTAAAAAGACACAGAAAAAGATTCATGAAGAAGGGAACAAAAATTGATTATGTTGTAGCACATCTCCCAATCAAGCTGTGCTCGTCTTTTTTCATCTGAAAGTGGAATTAGAAGAACTTTCAACCTATTGAAAATTTAAAATTCAAGAATTTAAAGGAAAAAGAAATGAATGGAACAGACCAAAGATAAAGACATCAAGGCTTTTTTTCCGGCATGAACTCGTATATGAGCAGTTTATCTTCTCCTTCTATGCCACATCCAAATAGCTTCACTAGGTTTCGGTGTTGTAGTTTTGCAGTTAGTATGATTTCATTATTGAACTCCGCTAATCCTTGCATGAATTTCTTGACAACCTTGTAACAACTATTTCCTTTCCATCTGTTAACACACCTGAGAAAACATTCAAAAAGAGGATTAAATTTTTTTCCGTTGATGCAACATTTAAGCATCGTCAAACTGAATAAAGAATGGTCTGTGTATCATTATAGTGGAGAGGGGCTAAAACAAGAGCTGAAATTGGCATTTAAAACCCACGAACTGCACCAAAAAAGAAGAGAGGAAGAACTGTATGCAATAAAGCATAAACAAAGAATCTTGGGAAGCCCCGTTGTAGAGAGCACCAACAGCAACAACATCAGCTGCAAACTTCAGGCCCTCCTCCTGACCACCACACAGGATCATTTGAGATGCCATCACTATAAAAATAATCACCTCGGTCTCCTCTATATATCGGTATCGGCCGGTGACCCTCTCATCACAGTCGGCAAGTTACTGTTCACGCGTGAAATAAGCACGATGAACTGTTTTTTTTTACACCTTTTGGGTGCCCAAGTCAACGATAGTTGGGCTTTGGCCTAATTTGGTTGGGGCGGCCCTAGTCCAAATTTTTTTTAAAAAAATTATATTTAAAAAAAATATGTAGATAAAGATCAGTCCTGATAAAAGAAAAAACCCTGTTAGTTTTCGATTGATTATGAATTAGAAACTTGCAACAATATATTTTGTTATGATTATTAATCAACAATATTTTTTTAAAAAATATATTGATATGTGTGTGCGTTCTTTAAAGTAATTTCACAAGTTGACAACAATATGAAAAACATGATAACCAAACACACAAAACTGTTTTTCATTAAACCTCAAACTCAACCACAGTTTTAACCAAACACTTCAATTTCAATTCTGAATAGCAATTAAAAGCGCTTTTCATGAAACTGCTTTTTTTCAACTTCAACCTCAACCAGAACAGTAACAGTTGTGCTAAACAAGTTCTTAAAGCATGTTTGGAAGTGTGGTTAAAGTTGTTTTTTTAAAATATTTTTCATTCAGAAAAGTATCAAAATGATATTTTTATTTATTTTTAAAAAATTATTTTTGATATCATCACATCAAAATTAAAATAAAAAGAATTATTTTTTATAAAAAATATTTTTTTTTAAAAACAGTTCCAAACAGCACTAAGGTGTTCCGTAGGTATAGTGGAGTAGTTATGATGAAGAGACGAAAGGGAATCAAACAGTATAAGAGGAAGTAAGAGGCTCTAGTAAGAAAAACAGAAGAATAAAGGGACCAAATCCCAAATTAAAACCCGAGGTTTGGCTGAGTCTTCTCGGCTTCTTCTGCGTTGAAAATTCTTCGAAGGCTGCAAAGATAATACGCGGCCCCAGTATAAAGGTGAAGGGTACCTTATCAATGAGTGAAAGCTAGGTTTGATGTCAGTGCTGCGATCTCGATTCATTCAAGATCATGAAATGACCGGAGACCGGGAAGAAAAGTCTAAGGGTATATATATATCAGCAACAGCAAGCATAATTCTGGCATCAACAATCACTTTTAGCGTTTCCATTGATCCTGAAAGGTAAGGCAACCGTCTACGATTAACTCAAATCTCCTCCACTACGTTTGCGGATAAAATCACAAAATTGATTTCGAATAATATAATAAAATATATTAATGTTTTGAATGCTTTATCAAATATTATATTCCTTAAATTCAAAAATATATACATGTTCTTTTTTTAGTGTTAATGTTTTTATTTATTTTATCTTCGAGGTTTTTTTGTTTGACTAATAACAATTGAATTTTATTTTTATAAATAAATAATGAAAATAGTATTATTTATATAAAATAAATCTCAGCAATCTTTTTGAAAGATGATCATGGTTATTTGTTTATCAATGGATTAATAGTTTGTATATTTTGAAAATATTTAGATTGGTGGAGTTGGAGGATGACAAATTATATAAAATGCAGAGCATAACTTACATGTATTTATACAAACACTTATTCTATTTTTTTTACTAGGATTTAATGTAAAAAAAAACACATGATGCACTTATAAAATCAATCACTTCATAAAAGTTATATGCTCAGATAAGTTGCATGGCTAACGCATTAAGAAATTTGAAATAAATATTATTTTGACAATTCATAAATTTAAGATGATATTTCTTTTTAATTTTCTCTGATTTAATTAATTGAGCATCTGCCTATATATTAATTATTTTAATCAAAACAGAAAGGTTTTGTTCAGTAGTATAAATAGATAAGAGGTTGAATAAGGAAGTAAATTTACATAGGAGGTCTTTCCAAGATTCCATGTTTTACCCCTTTCATTTTGTGCAATTCTCTCCTTTGTTGTCTTCCGTGATGTTAGTGACTGTCTGATATTGTGATTGAAATTGTTTTTTTTAATATTTTGTATTCAAAAATATATTAAAAATATATTTTTATTTTATTTTTAAAAAATATTTTTAATATAAACACATGAAAATAATCTAAAATTGATTTTTTTCTCTGGTAATCATCGTCAATGATCACTACATTCTCCCAAGTGAAGCACAAATAATGCAAGAAACAGCTTCCTTAGCTAGCCTTTTATAAGCCATTGATTTTGCAAGTCAAGATATTGCAGCAAACATGTATCAACGGCCATGAAATTGGATTTGACGATGGAGAATGAGTGGCTGTTGTTTTTGTAGTTGCCGTCTGCATTTCGAAATGTTGAAGGGTGGTAATTGGTTTTTTTAGCAAATCTCAAATTAGTCCTCTAATTACATGGTAAATTCAAGCTTAATTTCTGCAGTGTTTTTTTTTGCAGTTGAACCTGAGAAAGTTTATAATTCTCGCTTGCCTCTTAAACCATCGAAGTTTTTGGGTTAAATTGTCAAAAAGTATTTTTTTTCAACGAATTTAAATGTAACCTTATTCACCAGCCAAATTCGCAGGACTGACAACGACGACGTGCACTGTAAGCAAGTTTAGTCAAGCTATTCGACAAGGTCAATCTTGGACTGCTATATTGTAATCTGGGACCGCGTAAATGCATGGTGCCCTAGTGTTAAGGGTTAGTAATTCTCACAGACCTCTCCTCAAAAGGTTTTGATGAATCGGATGGCCACGCGCGACGAGTGGTTTACATCAAGTAGATTTCTTCTCCCTTTTTTCCTTAAGAATTATATCAAATGAAAGCATGTCAACACGATTTTGGATTGCGGACATTATAGAAGTACGTGGCAGTTCTATGTTCACCTCTGAATTCACGAAATCAAACGACCAGTTCTTGTTTCTCTAGCAGTGACTTGTTTTAGGCTTTTAGCCACTGTACAAGAAGGCGGTACTTGATTTGAAGATTAATTCGTCGTTCTTGTTTATCTATGTTCAATTCTCCCATTCAACACCCCACTGCAGTAGTCATGTCCAAGGTTGTCGAAATTGCTTTTTTGACACGATATAGAATTGTAATTTGAATTTGAATAGTGAAATTGGATTGTAAAATCATAAGTAAAAAATAATAAAATCTCAACTAAAATAGTTTGGTAAAAAAATCATAAGTAAAATATTTCTGAATATAATACAACACAATTATGGTTATAAAACTTTATTAGTTAAGGTTCATACATTATTTAAAATAACTTAAAAATACAATACAAAACAATTATGTCCATAGAATTTTATAAGATAAAAACTAACAAATTTAAAACAAATACTTTGCTCACGTGCCATGTAAACTACAATCAATCTCAGTACCTTCATCCTCCATGTTATTTCTAAGACATTCATCAATAACATTACTATCAAAAGCATTACTACTACTACTACTACTACTACTACTACTTGGTAGTATGATTTATAATGTTTCGTATATATTGTCACGACCCGATTCCTGGATCTGTGACCGGCACATAGGTATGGTCCCCCTCCAAGGTTCCACACATATGCGAACCTAAACTTACACACAAACTTATCATTCAACTTCAGAATTTAACGCAACGGAAATAACAAAGTAAACTTTATAACATAATTCGATTGTCTTTATACAAGAGTTGATTACATACAGTTATAATTGTGGAGCACTAACTAGACATATGAACAAAAAGTATCGACTACAACCAAAATAGCAGGTTCCGGAGTAGGACAAAAATGACCTGCTAGCAAGCTACGACCCTGAAAATAATGAATAATGAGGGGGTGAGTTCAACAACTCAGTGAGTAGATAATATCCAATATACACATACGAGATAATATAGCAAAGAGAAGTATAATATCAAATTGGCTCAAGGTTCTTACAATGAGTTTCTCAAATAGGTCATAACAAACATGTGATAGGTGAAGCTCGTCAGAAAATCAGAATGCAATGAGCATGAGACTTCGTACTGTGGGATGATCAGTCCACACAGGTTGGTGACTCTCCCGACCAACTAGGGTTTCAGATACGATGTGCACAAAGGCTAACACTACCCTGTTAGCATGAGTATTCTGACTGGCATACCATAGGTATATCTAATATCAAACAAACATGTTCATATCTCAAGGCTCAACTCATGGTATCAATCAAATGAGGAGCTAACAATTCACTAACAGATATAGGCTCATATCAAGAACGGATATTCAACAAATGATTATGCTTTATCGTATCAAGAATATAATCAAGGTATATATTATCCAAAAAGCATAATCCAATTCATACTAACAAATTCAAATATTTATACTATTTCTCATGCATATTAAATGTTATCCACTCACCGGACTCAAAAGCAGACAAGTTCCAAAAGCAGAATGTTGATGAAACTTTACTGATGTCCCGCGGGTAGAATATTGGGATTATCTGAATATATAAAAGAAGATATACTCAAAAATGACTCAAAAGAAGTAAAATGCATTTAATAACATATCTAGGAGTTCAACTCTTAATCCTATGTGTTTTTGAATCAAACTATCCATTTCTTCGCAAAAACCTAAAACAAAGGTTTCTTCCGAAATCAAATTCCAAAATACACAATTCGTAAAATTGATATTAATCCATCAAATGAGTTTCAATTATCCATCAAACCAATCTGAAATACTAATATTTCTCTTAGGAATCATTCTGAAATTTCCTTATATTTTTAGGGTCAAATTGTAATTTTATCAAATTGAAGGACTACATTGAACACTTCATAAATTCATAGCTATCCTAAAATCCTGTCCATAATTCATCCTCAATTTCTGTACAGAATCTCCAATTTCACTCCAGGGACCAAACTGAAATTTTTCAAAGTTCGAGGACTAAACTGTAATTTTCACCAAAATGAATTTTGATTACTATTATGGTTAAGAGCTTAATTTAAATATGATGGATATCAACTCAACCCCACTTTAATGGATATGATTTTTTTAGACTCAATGGATAATATATAGGGTATGAATATGGTCAAACTTAACTCAAAAATTACTTGAACCTAACTTGAAATATATATATATATATATATTTATAATACAATTTGATTTATAAATACCTTAAGATTGATATAAAACACATACACATACATGTATAATACTTATTATTTTATCATTTAATAACATATATATGCATCACACACACGCACGCACACACACACACATAAATATTCTAACATTAACTTTAAGTTTCAATTAAACATATTAAAAAAATATTACAATGACAAAAAAAAAAAAAAACAAGAAGCTATAACATCAATTGTTGCTAAAGTGAAAAATTTGAAAGCTCATCATAGCTGTTACTTGGAAAAGGAGGTGGAAAAAGCAGGGGAAGAGAGAAAAGGATGTGGAAATACCAAGATTGTAAAATCAGACCGATTTGGTATGATTTTAACCTTTTATTTGATTTTATTAAGTTTTTATCAATTTTAATGAATTTAATGAATTTTGATTTTTTAACTTAATTTTACCAAATTTATAGCTAGTTCCAGGTCACGAGATTGAGTCCTTCACGTGCGAATATATTTCTTCTACCAAACCCATGGAAGGGCCCAGACTTGACTCGAGGCAAAATGAGTTACCCTTGAAATCAACTGGGATAATGAATTTTTAAAGTTTCTGAGAAGGGAAAACTTGAAGAACTTTCTAGATTTTATTTTGGATAATAAAGGTAAAAAAAAATCAATTACCCTTTTGAACCACAACAGTGTTTTAAAAAAAATCAGAAAATAAGGAATTTGGATAATTATCCAAAATTAATTTAGGGTAATTATGGTAAAACACAAAAAAAATCGGGTTCCTGGACTGTATTTATTTATCCATATACTTATCTGTTTATATTTTTTTAAATTAATTTGCTTGTAATTTTTTCTTATACCTAATTTTTCATATTGTGTTAATTTTATCTAATATTTGGATTTTTTAAAGGAACTTTGGGTGAAAATAATTAGTATTGAAATGCTACTATGAGAGATGGGCATTCGGCACATGAAGATCTGACTGTATCAATCTTGTAGTGAGTGACTCTGGTTCTTTCGGGACCTTGACATATGATGACCTCCTGCAAGTGTGTGGTCCTCCATTATCCTCCATCCACTCACAAGGAATCTGTTGCTTTTATAAATAAATAAAATTCAATTATTAAAAAACAAAGTAAAAAATATAGAATAATTTGTCACCGTAATTGTTTTTAAAATTAATATTAAAAAACAACATTTCAAAATTGTATAATATTCGTTATTTTGAAAGTTATAGACCTAAACTGTATTTGGTTATACACGTCACCCATATCCGACCCCATTTTGGATTTTGATCTCTCTTCTTCTAATATTGTATTTTTTTTAAAATAAATCAAAATTAATTAGCCTCGGTTCAAATGAAATTGTTAGAAAAAAAATTAGTAATTAAATTTAAAAAATAAAATTTTATAAATAGTTGATGAACAGGAAAACCTTGCATATTTTATTTGTATGCTAAGGAAAAAGCTAAATGGTATTAAACAATCACTGTAGTTATAGACATAATTCATTGTGAATTAGAACATTGTACTTACTATTATGTCCTTCAATCCATAAAATTTAATTATTGGATTTTGGGGGTGTTTAAATTCTTTTATTTTGAACAATTAAACTATGTTTTTGCCCATGGTTTAAATTAAAAAAATGTTAATTGGTCCAAGGTGTTATAGACATTTTTATTTCATGAAAAACAACTTTTTTGTTATTGTTATAATATTGTGATAATGATGACGAAGATGATAATAATAATGATGGTATATTTACAATAATGATAATAATAGTAGCTACAATGAAATATAATAAATTAACAATCATATTAATAACAGTAAAAATAATTTATTTTTTCATGTTATATTTATTAAGAAATGTGTTTTTCAACTTCTCTATGTATACTATTCAAATCTAATCATCCCGGATTAATGGTTTGGAAATTTTTTATGGCTCAATATTATCTTTTATTTTTTCTCATATTTTTTTTTAAATTGTTTTGCTTAACATTAGTTCTTTTTAAAAAAAAATATAGTGCAATTTTTTTATTAAGCCTATTAATCAGATAATTTTTTAACAATTTAAAATTTATATATTTTATTATAATCTCGCACTTTACACATGTTCTACTTTAATTTATTATTTTTCTCAAATTTATAGTATTATAAAAAATTATTTCAATATTAAAATTAATGTTTTACATTTTAATAATGATAATAATATTATTAATAATGATTTTAATAATATTAACAACAATAATAGTGTTAATAATCATAATAATTATTGTGGCAATGACAACGATGGTAATAAAAATAATAACAGTGATGCCGATAATAATTAGAAGACCAATTATTACAGTAATGGTCTGATATTGTATTTGTCAATAATTGAGTTTTACAGCTTTTTTATATGTACTATTTTAGATTCAATATCCCTAGGTTAATAGTTTTTTTTTGGGTTGTTTGTTTTATTTTTCAAGATAATTTATTAATTTTTATTGTTTAAATAGTGACAATAATCATAATTTTAGTTGTTATAGTCATGATAATAATAGTGATGTTAATAATGATGATGATAACAATAATAATTTATTCTAATGGTTGTAGTGCATGTGGTATTAATAATCATGGTTGGAATGGTAATAATAATAATGATGATATCAAAAATAATTTATTGTAATGGTTGTAGTGTTTGTGGTATTAATAATCATGGTTGGGATGATAAATATAACAATAACTCATAAAATAATATTACAAATACCAATAATAACAAAAAAATAATTATGATAATGACAATAATAATAATAATAATAATAATAATAATAATAATAATAATAATAATAATAATTTTAATGATATTAATAACAATGATAATGATGCTAATAATGATTAAAATATTAATTATTTATAGTAATGATGATAATAGTAGCTATAATGAATGTAACAATTTAACAATTATATTAATAACAATAAAAATAATTTATAGTTTGATGTTATATTTATTAAAAAATGAGTTTTGCAACTTCTCCATGTATAGTGTTTCAAATATAATATTCTGAGCTAATAGTTTAAATTTTTTTTGTGACTCAATATTATCTTTTATTTATTTTTAAATTGTTTTGCTTAACATTAGTTCTTTTTAAAAAATATTATGCAATTTTTGTTTAAACCTATAAAACAAATAAATTTAATATATTTTATTATAATCTAGCATTTTACAAAAAAAAATATATATATTTATTTTATTTAAATTTACTATTTTTCTTATATTTATAGTACTGTAAAAAAAATTTACAGTATTAAAATTATTTCCTTGGCATTTTAATAAATTAGTACGCAAGACAATGACTGTAATTTTTTTTTACAGTATTAAAGTTATTTCTTTGCATTTTAATAAATTAGTACGCAAGACAATGAGCTCGTTTACATCTAACCCATAACATAACAGAGTATAATCAAAGCTGTTAAAAAAACAATTCCCATTGTCATCAAAGTAGGCTTCTAGGACATGAAAGGACACCACTTCCTTGATAACCGAGCCGCCGTGATGGAGAAACATGGGCTGGTATTGGGTTTGACCATCATCAATAATATCCAAGCCCAATACTTTCCAAACCCAAATAGTAAATAAAATGGAAAAGTTAAATAAAAACGATGACGTGTTGTTATTACGAGAAACTTCTGGAAATGACCTCAAAAAGAAGCCACACACACACAACCTTCTGGCGCCTTCCTTTCCGCTGCAATCCATCTAAATTATCTAATCAATGTGTGTACGTGGGGACCTTTGCTTTACCCTCCTTTGCCCTTTTAATTCCCTTTCCTTCACCATCGTCTTTCTCTTTCCTCTCCTTATCATTTACTTCACCCCGAAACTTCTAGAAACAAAAAAACCTAACCCGGCCTCCCTCTCTCTCTGCAATCTCAATTTCAAACGTATCGTCGCTGCTTCTCGGTCGGCGGTTCTTCCTTGCCATTTCGTTTCATTATTCCCTAGCTAGGCAACCGTCGAGTTTGGTAAACGTCGCTTCGTGTGTTTTCTGTTTGGTTGGTGAGAGAATTTCACCACCCCTGGAATATATAAGGAAAGATGGATCTGGCATTTTTTTTACTTTCTTCGGGTATGGGTGACAAGATTCATACCTATTTAGTTCCTATATCGTCACCGGAAAAACAAGGAGAAACTGCAGGATACTTTTGTTATCTTAAAAATCAAACCTCTTATGTTGTTGTTTCAGTTTTCATTGTTAAGGATGAGGAGGAGAAACTCGTGTTCTAATATTTTTTAGCAGTTGAATTTAGCCTTGTCAAATTCTATAACACTTGATTTCTTCGCTTTTCTTTATCGCTTTTCCTATTCTACACTTTCTAGAAAAACAAATAGCGGATTGGTACTTTTATTCTCTTTTCTGTATATTATTGTTTTTTCTTCCTTTTTTTGAAATATATTTCCCTTCCTTCCAGTGTTTCATTAGGGTTCGGGATCAAATATCGAACCTTCCATGCCGCCATTGCCAGTGGAGCAAACCGGCGAATCACCCGCCGCATGTGTCAGCGGAGCAGCAGCTGGCGGACCACCATCAGGATCGGGAGATTCTCAAAGATCTCTCCCAACTCCATTTTTAACCAAAACCTACCAGCTAGTCGATGACCCGTCGGTTGATGACTTGATATCATGGAACGACGATGGATCGACCTTCATAGTGTGGCGTCCTGCAGAGTTTGCTAGAGACTTGTTGCCTAAATATTTCAAGCACAACAACTTCTCTAGCTTCGTTCGCCAACTCAACACATACGTAAGCATTTAGTTTTACTCGAATTAAATCAGTACGTCGTCTTGTCTTTCTTTGTTTAGTTCTGCTGAAAGTTTTAGTTATTATTTCCACGCTGTTATTTTTTAGGGATTTAGAAAGGTGGTACCCGATCGATGGGAATTCGCGAACGACTGTTTCCGGCGAGGCGAGAAAGCACTTCTCCGCGATATTCAGCGGAGGAAAATATCTCCGATGGCGGCATCAGTTGCCACTTCCGCCTCTGTTACGGTTGCCGCCGTTCCTTCGGTGGCGAGAGCGGTTTCTCCGGCAAACTCTGGTGATGACCAGGGAATATCGTCCACGTCGTCTCCTGGTGGGGCAGGGACGGCAGGAGGAGCTAATTCGCTGCACCGGACTACGAGCTGCACGACGACGCCGGAGATTCTGGAGGAGAACGAGAGGTTGAGGAAGGAGAACTCAGCGCTGAGCCACGAGTTGACCCAGTTGAGAGGTTTGTGTAATAATATAATGGTGCTCATGAATAATTATGCGTCCCCACAGCTAGAGGGTAATAGTGGAAATAATAGCAACAATAATTTGACGGACGTTAAGACTGCTTTGGAATTGCTGCCGGTGGATGAGGAAGTGGCGGTTAGTGGTGGACCCAGGGGCGGCGCGGCGGTTACGGAGGAGGAGGTGAGTCCGAGACTGTTTGGGGTTTCTATTGGATTCAAGCGCGTGAGGATAGACGATGAGGAGGAGGAGGAGGAGGAGGAGGGGAGGCCACAGGTAGGGAAGTGTAGTAATCGGCAACAAACGGAAGGGAAAGAGCAGGGCTCTGATGTTAAAGCAGAGCAGTTGGATGGTAGCTCAGGGAACTCAGATAACCAGGATCAACGGTGGTTAGAGCTTGGGAAATGATAATGATGACAGAGAGCTGACGGTGTGATCAGATGGGAACCACAGAAATTGGATCAGAAGATGGGTAGACGACACGTGTCTTAAAAGACGGGTTGCTTCTGGAAGTTGCAGCTGTCTTTTTAGAAAGGGAAAAGTCACCATCTTTTGGTTTGTTGGGAACTGAAGAGTCGGTTTTCTTCGGATGCGGTGGTGGTGGTGGGATGGCAAAGAAGCAGGGGCGCATCAAAAGAAGTGGTGGTTGGAGTGCAAAAACGGCGCTTCATGGAAAACAAGATAGATGGATAGATTCTCCAAAGCACGGTGATTGGTTGCTCTGGAGAGGGTCTGCCCCATGGTAAACAATGATTAGCAAAGATTAAAGTAAGTTCGATGTAGTGACTCCAAATTCAGATCTGTAAATAGAGCTGCTGGTAAAGAAGCTAGCCCTTTTGTTTCTTCTATGTTATAGATGATTTTGTACTTATACATAGTAGTTGTGTTACCCACTTCCTCCCATGATTGCTTGCCTTGCATGTCTTCTTGTAATAATATTCTACCGGCCATCTATGTTCAATCTTGTGTTGTTATTATTATCATTATTATTTTGGTCCTAACACATTGAATCAATGAGTTTAGGATCTGAAGATCACTTTTAGTAGAAGCTACTGGTCAATTGTTAAACTGTAATCTTGCACTCTTTTTTGTTTTGGCTGGGGAAATGTCTGGCTATTTGTTTTTTATTTTGGTGAATGAAAGCGTCTAATAAACAAGGAAGGAACGCAAGTAGGGCTAGTACAAAACAGGGCGGTTGTTTGTAATAAAATAAAATACAGCAACGGTATAGAACAAAAAACATAAAATAATGTTTCGAAAAAATAAATCTTATTGATTTGACTGGATAAACTTGAACACGGGATGATTTGTCGAGTTATGATTGGATTAATTTTCAAAACTATCAGAATAGACTGGATTTAAATATGAATCCTTGCCAAGTTCAGCTAGGAAAAGCCATCCATGCTTGAGTGGATTCTACTCTCCCTCTCCGTCCAAACACCATATAGATATAGTAGAGCACCACCAGAATTGGCATAAAAACACTTTCTCAGTGCGTGTAGTCAGTGGGAGAAGTGATCTGAAAACATCGGTGAAAGAAACTCAGCTTCCCTAGCATGAAACTATTGGGTTTCTTGAAACGCACAAAGATTAGGCATCAAATGTTTTAAATTTCAATAATTGCTTTTGTAAATTACATGTCCTCCAAGAGTTTAATTTCTAATAGTAGACTATAAAAAATCTTTATTTTTTTTTATAGAGTAGACATTGCTTCGAGTAATGAGTTTTTTTTTGTGTTTAGATTTTTTTATTATTATTGTTATTAGATAGTGTTTTCTTTTAAGCTTGCTCTTTTAATCTCTCTTTAACACTCTATTTTTTTATCATTAAATATTATATTATTTTGACAATTATGCTTTTTATTTTTTATTTTAAATTATATTATTTGTCGGTCTTGTGATTTCTATTTTTCTGAATTTCAACCTTCAAATATTAGATTTACTGGAATTAGACCTTCAATCTTATAAACAAGGTAGCAGGTTTTACATGTTGGCTCGATTTATTTTTTTATGAGTTTTTTTCAATTGATTTTCATTTTTAATTTCACTCTTCAACAACTTAATCTTCTCTTATTTATCCTTCAATATTAAGTTGTTTGGTATTTGTCTTTCGTGTTTTTTATGGAGTTATTTGAGTTTCATGGATTTAGTTATTTTTTTCCTTGTCTCAACATTGGATTTATTGGGAATCAAGTATTGTGGTTTTTTTTATTTGGTTTCTTTTCAATGTGATTTATTTTTCTGTCCTTTTTTTTCCAATTGTTTTTTATCTTATCCTTGAGCATGAGGTTCTTTAGAAATTGAGATTCATGATTTTTTTTTATTTGCTTTCTACAAGATATTATGATTTTGTGATTGGGTTCACATATTTGACAAGTTGACCTAAGTAAATTTTTTATGTCTTTTACAATTTCATCCTTGAACATTAGGTTAATTAGGAATTAGACTTTCTAATTTATTTTTCTATAGGTTTATAATAGTCTCATGCCCCGACAACATATTTGATATGAAACACTATGTTATCGTCTTAGTATTCGAAAAAAATACAATCTAATGTGTCACTGGATCAATATTTTTTTTAAAAATGTTGACAAATATGATTGGTTATAGAGTTTTGTATATTTTTATTTGTTTTTTTATAGAATTATCCTAATATCATGACTCGAATCACGAGTTTGACAAACTAACCTTGATTAACACAATTAGTTTTTTTATTTTAATTTCATCTTTCAATATTGAGTGGATTAAAAATTAACTTATATAATTTATTTTGATTTATTTCTATGAGATTATTATGGTCTTATGAATTGAATCATAAATTTGACAAGTTAAAATGGGTTCATCCAATATATCACCGTCCTAATATTTTGAAACATATCATGCAATATGTTATTGTATCGATATTTTTAGAAAATATTATCCTATATATATATATATATATATATAATATTTTGAGTTAATGATTATTTTTTATTTTTAAATTCGTTAATGTTTGAATATTAAAGTTTGTTTTTTAGTATCCTATTTTTTTAGTTTTATCAATTTTTTGCAAGTGAATGGGATAGACAATATATAACTCTCAATCTACATATTCATAAAATGTTTTCATCCAAAAACAGTGAAATAGACCTAGATATATTTTAAAAGATAATTTTAATATCAAATCATAGTGGGTTTTTTTATTATTGTCTTATTGACTTCACTAAATTATATATAAAAAAAATAAAAATCACTATTATTTGATGTTAAAATTATTTGTTATAATAAATTAAAATTTATTTTAATTAGGGACGACTATGGTTAACTATTATTACAAGTTTTAAATATAACCACAACCATAACATTAACCATCCACTTTCGATTGCCCATTAACCATCCATTTTATTGTTAGATAAATATAAGTTAACAAAGAAATTTAATAAGTTCAAATAATCACATTATTAATAACATTACATCATTAATATCAGTAAATAATAATAGTAGCAATAACGCTACCTTAATAAGTGTTGCTTGTAAAAACATTCTTAAAACACACATATTATATATTTATAATAATAACAATCACATAAACTGTTCCAATTTTTAATGATTTTTTTTATTGAAAACACTAAATTAATTTATATAAATTAGACATAATATGTAAAGATCATTACAGTTGATGGATCGAGGAATGCTATTATCTATACATTACTTTTGGGATAAAATTGATAAAAACAGAAAAGACTTGGGGCTCAACTGATTATGAAATAGTTTTAAGGGCTAGATTGAGGTTTAGAGAGAATGGAGTAAAGGAAATGGTTTAGACTTGGTCGTCGCTCACTGGTATCGTATTGGACAACTACAAACCATTTCCCTCTCCATACCCCCAACCCAAACAGTCAAACAACAACATCGACAATCTCAAACCTCTCGCCAATTTCCAAAGCCAAAAACCTAAAACCTAAAACCTAAAACCAGCTGAATTTCATGGAATCCATTAACTTGTTTAGAGGCTATGGCAAAGTGAATCCGCACCTTGAAGATCAAAGCCCTCACCATCAGTACACTTCTTCAAAACGCCGAATCCTCATCTTCAGCGTTTCATCCATCCTTCTCTTGACTCTAATCATCGGTCTAGCGCTTGCAGCATTGATCCATGAGTCAAATAGTGAGTCGGAGGAATCCCTGTACCTCTCCTCATCAAACCCAGCTGAGTCGATCAAAACAGTCTGTGACATGACTCAATATCCATCCTCATGCTTCTCAAGCATATCCTCTCTTAGCAGCCCAGTTAAACCTGACCCAGAAGTCATCTTCAAGCTCTCTCTCCAGGTCTCCATTTCAGATCTCAAAAACCTCTCTTCTTTTTTGATCAGTTTCAATGATGTTAGCTCCCAGGCTGCTGTGAAAGATTGCGTGAGTCAGTTTGATGATTCCTTGAGTAGACTCAACGATTCCTTGTCGGCCATGGAGGTTGGACCTGGAGAGAAGATGCTGACCTTGGAAAAGGTCAAAGACATCCAGACATGGGTCAGTGCTGCCATGACAGATCAAGATACTTGCATAGACGGTCTGGAGGAGATGGGATCAAAGTTTCTTGATGAGATCAAGGCCAAGATAGAGAGGTCTAAGGAGTTCTTGAGTATTAGCTTGGCTATCATTGCCAAGATGCAGGCCCTTCTTGAAAAATTTGATCAAAAATTGCATTGACATTTTCTTTTTCTTTTTAGATTTTTTCGTTTTTGTTTGATTCTAAACTTGTCTTTTGAAGTATGTAATGTGCGTATGTAAATGATCAATAAATGTAAAATATCTTTGTGATCTAACAACCCTGCTCGATCCATCCAAATATTCACTGTTTATGACAAGAAGAAACGTTTAATTGCCCAGAGAAAAGTGATTAGCTAGAAAGTTTCTCATATGCTGCGTGAATTGGAGGTAGATGTTGTACTTGTAATGACTGACAAGCTAATTTGTTGTTCAAGCAAGATCTGCACTCTTCTCCGCTTCTACTTCCTTCAGCGTATATTTTTCAGGTACTGCTAGTGGTAGAGAAGGTCAATTTAATCGAAGAGAAGTCTTAAAGGCTGCTGTTCTTGTGTTGGTGAATCGGATTCATCAGGAATGTAGGCTTCGGAGCAAAAACTTCTGCAGCCATTTATCCCCACCAAACACACAAGTTTTCAATAGTTTAGTTGACAGGTTGGATTGCTGATAGTATGTTTGATCATATTCAATGGCGGAGAAACATCCTTATCTGGTGGTGTTTGATTCTGTAGGTGGTGTTTGATTCTGTGGTTCGACAGGGTTCAAAATGTTGCCAAAATGGGACCACCAAGCGATTTCTGGACAGAAGATGAATAGAAGAAACATCAGTTCTGTTGCCACAAGCGATTCACACGGGCATGAAGAGAGTTTATACAAGCGGTCCGAATCGTATATTAATTAGATCTGTCCATAATCATTGCTTCTCGAAGGAAGATGCCTTGTAGAAACCTGTTCAAGTTAGTTTGATATATATATATATATATATGTTTTTATCATTCCTCCAAGTTCATGAACAACGAATATGGAAGCGTGTAAAATGGTCAAAAACATGTTTTGTTCCCTGGTTCTTAAGGGTAATCTCTAGCAACTTTTCTCATGAAAATCAACGAATGCCCTTCAAAATTTCTTTATTTAATTATATCGCAATAATTTATTTATTTTACGAATAGCAATAATTTAAATTGTACTGAAACAAAATAACCTCATATGATTTCTTCTATTCTTATCAATATTTTTTTCTATGAAAAAATATAGAGTTTTTGGTCTAGTTCTATATTTAATAAAAATCAAAAGTAGTAAGAAAAATATTAAAACAATTTGTACTATTTGAAATAAGGATAAATCTAATTAAAACCCTTTTATTTTATTAATGCACTTCAATTCTTTTTTCAAATAATCTTTGACGTGAATGTGTTAGAAATATAAGAATAATAAATTGTTATCGCGTAGTTATGGGGAATATTTTAGCAAGGTTATTAAACTTAATCTAGCAACTCAATTTGAAGACCTCTTAACTTGACCCCTTTCCTCACTTGAGTTTAAAATCAAATGGGGTGGGAGTTATCCCGTTATAACCCCCGATCAACTTGACATACTCAAACTCAACCTGATCAAAGTTTTGCTTTGACTTTAAAAACACTTTCAATATGACATTGTTTTTCATTTTTATTTAAAATATTAAAATGGTAATATTTTGAATTGATCCGAGTTAACCTTTTAAATTTATGATTCAGGTATTAAACCCAATGGTGTCGTAACTTTTTCTTTTTGGGAATCTATCCTTTTTAAATTGTACAACAATAAAAATAGATATGAGTAGTAAAGTCACCATAAAAGATTTAAGTAAAAACATTACGAAGGGTTATTGTTTGCTAATGTTATAGAAAATATCATGATTTTATTCAAAAACTACGCAAAAAGTGAATGATATTTAATAAAACAGCATCCTTAATATATTCTTGATTAATTATTTTTGATGAAATATAATTAAAATAGACGGAAAAAAACATAAAGGCTTTAGCAAAAAGAAGGCAGTCATATGGGCCCGAGTGGACCAATGAGTTTGGTCTATATCAAAAAAGGCTAGGCACGTGTCGGTTTGCAAGGCCAATTCTGTGCACCTAGCCATTTTTTAATTTTATTTCAAAGGAGTGGATTATCTTTTTAAGAAAAAACAAAATAAAGTATATGACGTGTCATCTACTAGTATGATCCTCACCCATCTCAGGTAACCAAAAAGTCAAGCTCCACCTTCTTTAGACACAAAAAAAAACCTTTTTTAACCTAAACACATTTAAGAAACAACCCCACAAAACTCAATAAATTCATATATAACCACAACTTAACTTTTAATTGGTCAAAAAACTAACAAGTAACCTCAATTTGGAAAAATAATTATGAGACTTGATCTATTATTTTTGGCAAGATAGAGGGCTGAAAAACATCTTAACTGAACTTCCGATGTAAACTAGAATTCATTGACACCAAATCAAGGGACTGGAACGTGACCACTTTCTCTTCCCTCCATTCATTTTCAATGACGTCCGCTTTTCTCCTTAATTTTTCAGTGACACCCTCTTCCAAATTCAGAGACTCAACACATGGATAAAATAAAGATTTCTGGATAAAGAATAAAATTCTAAAACTAAAAGGACCATTATGGAAAAAATCTAAGTATTAAATTCTTAAATCCATGACTTGTGCAAGAAAAGTAATAAGAAGATGCTATTGTTTTGTGTTTATTTTGGTCGCTGAAGTTTCAATTGTTTGTTTAATAATAAAATAGCATTCTATAATGACAGATTAGGCATTAGCTTAACATCATATTGTTTTTTCGAAGCTAATAGAAAAATTATTTTCCTTAAATCCTAATAAATACAATGTTTAAAAATGAAATTATATAAAAAAAATTAGTAAACAAACTAAAAAATACTTCAAGGAAAAAAAATAGAGAACATTGCTAGTACCACGATATTTTATATCATAATCTATCGTGTAATTGGTGACTCATTTAGTCTTTTTTAAAGGATAAAGTAAAAAAAAGATATTTATATTCCAAAAAAAAATCAATATTTAAAAACAAGATAGAGGAAAAAAACTTCAAGGAAAAAAAATAGAGAACATTGCTGAGTACCACGATATTTTATAAATTAATACTTCAAGGAAAAAAAATAGAGAACATTGCTGAGTACCACGATATTTTATAAATTAATACTTCAAGGAAAAAAAATAGAGAACATTGCTGAGTACCACGATATTTTATATCATAATCTATCGTGTAATTGGTGACTCATTTAGTCTTTTTTAAAGGATAAAGTAAAAAAAAGGTATTTATATTCCAAAAAATAAATTAATATTTAAAAACAAGATAGAGGGTATTAAATTAATTTTTTTTTTGTCCAGGGCCTTGTAAGGCAAGCCTACGCCCATGGTCTACAAGGACAAGCTCATTCACGAATGAATGAAAGACATGTCATTTGGCTTGGAAGACAAGATGGCAATGACATCCTTTTTCTTATTTTAATGTTAAAATAATCAACATAAATCAGATTTTGAGATACCAAGGGAGAACGAAAATGGAAACATAAATTAACAGATAAAACCATAAAATCAGATTTTGAAAGGATGAAATTGAAATTTTTTGAGAGCAATGATGAAAACCATGAAATCAGAATTCGGAAGGATGAAACTGAAAAACAGTTGAGCAGAATGATCAAAATGAAAAAATAAATAAATTTATTGGACTAAAAAATCTGGATATCGACAGCTGGTTAAACGACAGTGAAAACGCCATTTTCAATTTTAGGCTGTAGTGTTAATTAGTTCCAAACAACGGGCTTAACTTTATCAACAGGTGTGCATTTCGCAATATATTAGCCTATTCAGTATATAGTGGGCCATGAGGATGAGATGAAGGCCCAGTTTATAAAAAGCCCACTAAATTCTGGGCCAATCGTCTATAGACCATGGGTACCAGAGGTTTTCCATGGCCCAGATCAAACTGAACTATGAAGCCTTTTTTGTTTTGAGTTGACTGTAACTTAATTCATATACTTTATTAAACTAATTAATAAATCCTCATAGTATATCACAGAAAATAATATTCCATCGAACAGTTGAACATATTCCTAACCATTCGATTTAAGGTGAATTAATTAAAAAAAAAGCAAAATAAATAAATTTAGAAAGAACATGACTGACAAAGGGTCTGAATATGAACACACTTACAAACTAAAGGGACTAGATTATATGGCGCCGTAGTAGGAAATTCCCTGGCATTTCGTCCTTAAATGTCGGTCAACCGACTTGTCAGCAGCCCGCAAGAAATTATGGGCTCATGGGACGAGTCATTACGTGGAAAAGTAGTGGCAACTGCAGAAGAAAAACAAGAAGGTTCCTGCTCACGCCTCCGTTTGAAGTAATTAGTAAGCTACTTGAGCCCCCTCCGTTCAAGTGGGAGGAAGGCCTTTAGCAAGTTGCAGAAAGCATGGAAGATCATAAAATAATAAACCGACCCATCCATAAACTAGTTACACCTAATTATATTTATTAAAATTATGCGAGTCTTTTCATGTCTAGTAGCAAAGTTGTAATTATAAATATAAATCTTCTCATGTTTTTTAATAATACATTCTTAACTGTGAAATAAAAATAATCACCAATAAATCTAATTAAGAATGATGTGAGAAAACACTAGCGATCAATTCATAGTTTAAAATTTACTAGGAAGAATGTGTGCAAAAATCATAGGGTTGGCCATCACAGAACAAAAGGGAATTGCGTTTAATTATGAAGTCGGCAATCATGCGCATGGAGCAACCTCCAAAGTCTATAAGCGGCGCCGTATAATGCCGGGAATCAATTGCATTCCAACCTGTAATTCAGGGCAAGAAAAGATTATAATTAATTTAGGAAGAGGAAGATCAGGGAGGCTCGACAGTGACATTCATGAAGTGGGGAGGAGGGTAGGCTCATCGTCTCCTCCCCGAAGCTATCCTCGCAGACCAATAAAAAAAACTTTCTTTTTTAGATAAGGGATGGAAAATTCCTAGCTCTGACGAGGCTCCAGCAATGCTTTGCTTTCCGAACTAATTTTTTTCGGGCAAGGGAGGAGCGTGTGATTCAATTTTAGGGCAAGAAACTTTATCTCCATGATCATCTTCATGTTAGAGAATAATAGATATTATTTAAAAGTTTTTTAGATGAGATAGTTCCTTAACATGGTATCAGAGCCTTGTTGACCCAGCGGTCACGAGTTCAAATCTCACCACCTCATTCTATTTGATAAAAATCAAACACAAGGTAGAATAGACATGTGTGCAAGTTTCAAGCCCAAAGGGCTTTCACTCGAGAAAATATATTAGAAAATAATATAAATTATATTATAGAGCATCATCTAAAAGTATAAGCTTTTATGTGAGATATTTTCTTAACACTTCACACCCGAGGGCAAGAAACTCAATCTCCATGATCATCTTCACACCTCGAGTATTTGTTATAAGTTATCAAGAGGTATTATCTACTGTAGCCTTTTGGGCGACATCCAAAGGGTTTTTTGATTTATTATTTTTATTTTGGATTATGTTTTAGATTTTTCTAATGTTTACAGATGTTAGGTTGTTTCCTAATATATTTAGGTTGTTTTTTTTTACCTATTTAAAGGTTCTATAAAGCTCTTGAAAAAACAATCATCATATACTTTAAATTTAGAGAATGAAACTATGAATTTAGGGTCACATCTACAATTCTTTTCTCATTAAAAGTCTTGCATTTTATTTGCTATGTTTGTTTTATTAGCTCCTACCGACATCAAAAAATCAATTTGAAAAAATCATAATGTAAAGAAAATAGTAATTAAAAAAAATAAAGATCAAACTTGATATAAAACTAAAACTAAAAAAAGGATGAAATCATGAAAAAAAGAAATTTTAAAAATTATCTCAAATAAAAACAAATAAAAATCAAAGCAATAAAAACCAAATATCAAAGATGAAAAAAATCGAATTATGATGAAGGTGAAAAACAAACATTATAAATGATTTCAAATAAAACATATAGTAATCAAAATAACATGAATCAATTCTAAAAGAGAACCAAATTGAAAACTGGTTTGAAAACTCAAAGGGTCGAATGTGTTAATCAAGAAGGAGAGAAAGAAAAAAACAAATAAAAAATCTCACCAATACCAAAATAGAGGCGAGTAAGCCACACCACCTCAAATGAAGGGTTCTGCATCCCCATCATGGAAGATGGTGTCTAGTCATTTGGAATACACATGCATTGCCTGAAAAAGATTGTCCACCTGATAGTCTACGTGGGTTTTGTTTTAAATTATATTTTAATATTTATTAAAATATCAAATCGTCCCTCAATTTAAAGGATTATAACTTAAAAAACATTCTGAAATACAAAGTGCACCTATATATCACAAGTATTTGTTTTGTTTCTACTTTCTAAGAGTAATTTAATCATTTTAGTGTGCTTTAAAAGTTAAAAATAAAAAGCCCCTAGACTCAAGTTAAATGATTTTTTTCAGGGCAATCATGCTTTAGAAATGTGAAAAGATCGAGTTATCATCAACCAATTTAATAATTGACTAACTAACCCAAAAAAAACAAACATATTGTCCTCGATAACCAATTCAACAGTTTTCTTTTTGGATGTCAAATTTATCATTTTATTGTTTTAACCCCCTAATATGCATTAAATAATCAGCTAAATGAGGGCGTTCTTTCACCGTAGAAGCAGAGATAAATTATTGTGGAATGTAATAGTGAAATTAATATTTTACCTTTCACTGCACAGTAATTTCAGCCTTGAATTAAGAGGTATTTTAGATTTTTTCTCCCATATATACAGTAAATTAACTATAATACCCTCGAATAAAATAAAAAACAAAAGTCACCGCAGGGCGTGTTTTTGGAATTTCACAGTAAAAGGTCTGGGGTGTGGCCTACAAATTTTGCAGAGCCTCGGTAACTAGCCATGAGCTGTAAAGTAAACAGACGACGACAATAACTCTGAAAAAAGAGGAAATAAATAGCCTCAGTCATCTGTCTCATTGAAAGTTTATATATTCATGGTCAAGAAAAGATCGTTTACTTTCGTTCCTCAAAACATAAAGATACAAAATCCACGCATTTAGTCTTTGAATTTTAATCGGTCATTTTATTTTTTTTCCTTTATTCTTAAAGTGAAATGGTTTTTTAAGCTAATAATATATATTTTTATTTTTATTTATTTTATTGTTTTCAATTTTATTTTTGTTAAAAATTAACTTTCACGATGTTTTTTATATATGATATTTCATATTTAATATCACATAAATAAAAAATTATATGAAGTCACATGTAAACAAAACAGGTGGATAAATTGAGCCAAATTATCTACAGTGAAAAAATATATGAGCGACTTGCCTTGCTTCGCCACAACCATAACCAAATTTTTTAATATGCAAGAAAAAAGTTAATAGTCATAGATTTTTTTATGATGCTATACATCTAAGAGAAATAATCAACCTATAAATCTTTTGATTATTTAGCTTTTTTATATATTCATTTTATTATGGATAAAGTGTTTAAAATAATGATAATGATTATTGTAAATGTATTTAAAAAAAACAATACATAAGGCTAAGTATATATTTTGATATTTATTTAATATTGACACATTAAAATAGATATAAAAAAATGAACTAAGTTTTTTTTTCAAATCTCAAATTGATTTAATCTTAGTGTTATGAAATACTTTTAATATAATAATATGAAGAATAAATTTTTTAAAATAAATAAATCATTGAATTTCTTTTTATAATAACAATGATGGTGGAAGCGATGATATTGTCAATAATAATTAGAATATTAATTATTTATAATAATAATTATAATGACAACTATAATAAATGTGATAATTTAATAATTATGATAATAACAATGAGAATAATAATCGAAATAATTCATTAGTCAATGAAAAATTAACTTTTGCGACTTTTTTATGTATGATATTTCAGATTTAATATCACATGATCAAAATATATCAAGCCACGCATAGACAAAACAAGTGAGAAAATTAGGCTAAATTATCTACAATGAAAAATACATGAACAACTTGCCCCGCGCTTCGTCACAACCAGAACCAAATTTTTTAACATGTATAAAAAATATTAGCAGTCATAGATTTTTTTTATGATGTTATACATCTGAGCAAAATAATCAACCTACAAAACTTTCAATTATATAGTTTTTTTTATATATTCATTTTATTATGGATTGCGTTTAAAATAATAATAATGATTAATTTAAAGTTTTTTTTTCCCCTTAAGAATATGTGGGGTTAATTATATTTTTTTATATTTGTTTAATATTAACGCTTGAAAATATATATAAAAAATGAACTAAGTTTTTTAAGAAAAAAAACTCAAATTAATTTAAGCTTAGTGTTCTGAAATTTATTTAATTTAATAATATGAAGAATAAATCTTAAAAAATAAAAAAATATTTCTTTTTACATAAGAATCAATTTGAACTAAAAATATATCAAGTCACACATAGACAAAAATAAAAATAAAAAAACACAAAGATAACAGATCACCAATAACAAAAAAATCACTATACATGCATAAGGAAGAGTTTCACTCTTATTTCACGTTACCAAGTTAAACTTACTTTGTTTTTTAACGCAAATTTTATTTAATACAAAAATAAATTACAATAAAAATCAAAAGTCAAAACTAATAATATAGATACTTAAATATAACACAAAAAAATAAGAACTATCCCAGAAAAAATCAAAAAATCAAAATTAAACCAGAAAATTCTCCTCTATTTTTTTCTTTCCGGGCTGGGGTGAAATTCCTCACCGTACTTGCACAGAAGTATCCCCTTTTTAAATTCCAATAACCATTAATCTAAGTCCACGACGAAACTGCACAGTGAGTGACAGCACCAAGCTCCCAAGAACTCTCTCTTTTTAGCCTGTCATCACTCTCTCAATTTACCAACACACACACGCACATGTTTCCTCTCCATATCCAAATCGCATCTCTCTCTTAGCACCAAACACACGATGGAGATCACAGTCATATCAGCCCAGGGACTCAAGAACACATCTTCCTGCCCTTTCTCTCACCGGCTAAGACCCTTCATCACCATCACCGCCTGCCCACCAGACCCACACGGCAGAGATAAGAAGTGTCAAATGTACAGAACAAGAGTCGATGATCAGGGAGGAGTCAATCCTACATGGGGTGATAAGTTTCATGTCCCGATTGACACCGCCTTCTTTCACAGTCGGTATTCTTGTATTTATCTCCACCTCTATACAAAAAGGCTCATTACGGGCCGGGTCCAACTGGGGTGGTGCCAGGTTCCAGTTACTGATATCGGGTTTCCGCCGGAGGGGTCAGTACAGTACCTGAGTTACCGGATACGGGCTAGAGATGGTACATGGACTCCTGGAGTTGTTAATCTTGCTATAAGGCTAACGGGTTTTCAACAGGTTGCCGTTCTTACAGATTCAAGAGCTTCCGACGAGTGCAAAACCGTGATCGGTATACCGGTGACAATGATTTCGCACAAGAGCATTTGTCAATGAAATTGAAGTCAAGCATCTCGATCCGTTTTTTCCAGTTATTATGTAAGGGAGGGAGTTACCTTATAATATGATGCAGCTCAAGATTCTTTAAAACTTTCGATGAGGAAAAAGAAGAGAAAAATCATCAAACAAGCAGTGTTTTAAAAGTCTGGAGCTGCACTCTAGGAAGTTGTTCTCTCATCCACGAAACCAGTGGTTTAAAATTGGAATAGCTTTTACTTTGTCATGGTGAATCAAGTCCAAAATAGGACAAGAGCCTTACTTTTTATTGTTGGTGCGAGGATGACAGATGGGCAATCATAGTGGTGCTTGTTGCTTCTTTCATTTTGTGTGAT
The DNA here is from genome assembly GCA_029228465.1 of Salix viminalis. Lineage (NCBI taxonomy): Eukaryota > Viridiplantae > Streptophyta > Magnoliopsida > Malpighiales > Salicaceae > Salix > Salix viminalis. Next base: position 5,761,413 of record CM055426.1, read on the forward strand.
TGTCGTTTTAAACGAGTGTTTTTTTCCTGGAAATTGTCCGGTTGACTTGTTTTTCAAGTCTCGGTTGATTCGTTGTACTCTTCACTCCATTTCAATTTCCTTTTTTCCATAAAACACTTTGAAAAATAATTAACTAGAATGCATAATGGAAATCGGTGCTAATGCGGCGCCGCGAAACCCTTTTCTAACACCTGTACCGTTTACTCTATCAAATGATCAAAACAAGTTAGTGATATTTAAAATTCGAACCCAAGACAATCTCTGATAAAATATTGTGTTAGAATGATAGCCTTCTGAATAATTGTTTGGAAGTGTAACTGAGAGTTTTTAAGTAATTGTCTAGAATTGTTTTTTATTTAAAAGTATATTAAAATAATATTTATTTTATTTTTTAACATTAACACATGGAAAAATCTAAAAACACTAAATTTTTTTAATTTAAAATAAAAAATTTAAAAAACACTTCCCTAACACCTTCCAATTCACGCTCGACCAGCTTATGCTCTCCGAGTCATCTTCCCCTCAGGAAGCGCTTGCCCTTCAAATATCACTCAATCAGCTGGCCTACATTTTTTGCAATAATTGCAATTCAATATTCGCAGCTGATCAGCTTAAATCATCTTATTTATTTTAAGATTCAACAAACCACCAATTTCAAGTTTCAACCTAATTAATGCACTAACCACATAGTTAAATAAATTAAATTGGCCTAGTTGAGCATATATTTTATTCAATTCAATTATAAACTATAAACTCCACCGAGATCAAACTAAGCTTTAAATTAGCAACCGGGCGGGGTTAAAAAGCTACAGATAAAAGTGCCAGTGGTTTCCAACGTGCTTTCCCGTGTTCTGATTGTGATAGGCTTAAACAGGGAGCATGATTTGCATAAACAGATAGACAGATGCCGACGATTGAAACTCAACCGGTCCCATTGTGGCAAGGACTTTCGATAAAACTAATCAAAGTTGCGGACACTAACATTTCCACGAAGGGCCTCACTCGCCTACCTAGAAGTAACTTCATCATTAAAGTTAGAGAGACGAGCGTTAAATCATATATTAAAAAAAAAGCACAAAACAAAAACCCTGAAGAGGGGGAAGAGGCTGAGATTGCGCTTTACTATAGAAACAAATTCCCATAACTATAGAACAGCAGCAACTCTGTTTCTATAACTAAATTTATCCGTCTTGCCTGGGAAGTAGCTGTGGTTGCATGACACCAGGATCATGGTTGATTCACACACAAATACATGTGGTGCAGAATTCTCCAATGACTTGCAAAATAAACTCCAATCATTCTGTTGAGGTAAGAGACCAAGACCCAGACCAAGACCAAGACGCAGCAGTGTTACCGTGCCACATCCCTGATTTCAGACGTTGCTGCTTGGAGTTTCTTCCTAATCGATTTGAAACTTCCTTGGTCCTTTTTGGGCCAATGAAATGAGGTGCTTCGCTTAAGAAGATCTGGTATAAGAGGTGATCCAAAATTTGAATCCCTTGATGAAGTGTCATCATACTCTGCCAAAACACAAACCAAAATTCTAAAACATCTTAATAGTATGTAACGGCAATACTACATATATCCACGCTCTCAGCTTATTCTGATTTGCGCTTTGTCCTGGCAGGACCATGATTATAACTCTGAGAAACAGACAAATGGGCGACACAGATTTTGACTCCAATTCCCCCAACAAATACAGAGAAAGATAATGAAAAGCAAAGAGAAAAATTCATAAGTTGTTTAAATGACATTTAGAAAGCTTCTTTTCTCTGTTCCAACAAGTGAAGAGTAACATATCTTTCTTGCTGTCCACCATTAAATAGCCAAGAAAAGAAAATTCCATCCGACTATCATGTAATAACATCTCATGTTAGAAGGAAACCCTAGATATACGGAATGAACATGACAAAGTTCCAGAGTTGAGAGGGAAGCCTGATACCATTATTATTTATTTCATGGGAAGACGGTACTGCTTATCTACGGGCTGAATTTTTTATAAACCTCTATTTCTATCAGGGGTCAAGTAGTGGGAAACAAAACTCAATTCACTGTAGGAATTCATTTTTTCCTGCCCCGCAATTAGATCCCCACCTCTCCCACATACATGCACACCTTCAGGAAATAGACAGGACATAATATCACCAAAAGTAGGACCATCAAGATTACCTATGGATACGAGCGTTATATACACGCACACAAGTGCATGTGTGTTTCAACTTTTTTATTATTATTATTATCCTTGAGATTAAGGTTAGAAAAGCTAGGACAGCTAGCACAGAAAGACATGACAACCTGATGAGAAACTGTTAAGGATTTTAATGATTTTTATAATGGCCATTTATTTATTTTGTTATTTCTACTCGTATCTTTAGTGCGATGAAGCAGCTTATGTTATGTTTTGAATGAAACTACAATTTCTCAGCTCTCTCCCCCTATCACCGGTGTTTTTCCCTCCTCTCTTCAAATTTTGTGGTTGTTTCCAAAATAACATTTAGAAGGAAATACCATACCGTCACATTGAAAGGAAATATACCTGAAGACATGGGAAGTTCATATTGCTGTTTTAAGAATCTAGAGGCTTCTCTGTCTTTCTTGTGGCATAGCACTCGTAGTAAAGTTTGGGCATCTCCCAAGCCCATGTGACCATGTTTATGAGATTCCACTCTCAATGATATGTGTTCACTTGCATTCATCAACATGCGAATAACAGTTTCAGTCTGCCAAAAGAGAAATTGTAAAACTTTCACTTCCAACATTTGGTTATGGAATATAAACCACTTACAAGCTGCAAACCTTGAGGGAAAATAAGCCAAGTATTTGTTGGGCAAATTTCGCTTCTTGCTCAACCAAGGATCGAGGAAGGCCTTCTCCTTCAACAACAAAGAATTCCTAGAGAGTAGTGGTTGATATATCAGCAAGCAACCCAATTAGAAATAGCAAGGGGTTAAATTTCAAGCACCAGGGCAACACAAAGGTCATAATATCAAGCAGGCGACAATGAATTCACTATCATAGTTGCGTCAAATGTTTAATTATTTGGGAAAACTTCCTCCAAACTATCAATATGTGAATCAAGAAATATTTTCAACACAAAATTGGTGACAAGCGACTTTCTCTAACTTCAAATTTTTGTTTGTTGCTTTGGAAGTATAAAGTTAAAAGGAGGTGATTTTTTAAACATCGAAAGTTCTGCCATAGATAAAATTAATAATGTAAGAACAAGTCAGAAAATGGAGAGAGAGAGAGAGAGAGACCTTCAATACATTAAGGTCATCTTCCATCATCGTGATATCTGAATCAGAAAATGCACGAGAAGGACCTCCATCCAGCAATACCCACACATAACCCTCCTGAGAATTGCACATGCATTTAAGCTACTAAGAAAGGTAAATCAACAAGTTACATGTAAGATAGGAGCTTACCAATGATGCACGACAGATGCTTAAAACCACAAGGTCTCTAAGAGTATCATCAATCAAACCACATATATGATCAAGAACCTACATCAGAGTCACTTCAGTAGAGAGAATAACTTTCACTGAGAAACAAAACTCTATTATAAAGTTTCATAAAATACTAAAATAAGGTGCATTTACACCATGGACATGGCTCACACAATCAATATGCGGGAGAGAGTGAGAATGTGCATAAATATCTTACAGTATCAACATGAGGAAGAAAACTTTCCAAGCGAGAACTTCCAACATCGCCATGATATAAATGAAAGAGGAATTGATCTCTCAGATCCCAAAACACAACTCTTGCTCCTAGAGGTTGCCAAGTGACATTTAGAAATTAAGGCTACTTCTCATACAACTTGAAATGCCAAGTAAATAGGACATAGATGCAATAAGGTAAGATTAGAGATGCATATTGTTGCTATTGTATAACATGCTACATGGAAATTGGGTTCTTTAGTATTGAGTAATCAAGGACAAAAAATAACAAGACTTCAGAGCACATCAAGAGATAGGATTCCTACAAAAAGTAAAGTAACAAGATCTGAAGATGAAAATAAAATAATGAAATGAGGAAATGATTGGAAATTGGTTAATTGCATATGAGACTTTGTTTAGATACATGGCTGAGTGCAAATATCAAACTTTGGTGGGGTTGGAGGGGGGGTGCGGGCATCCTTTGTAATGCAAGAACCTCTCCGTAAAAATAAAGATACGATAAAAGTACAGAGATCTCTTATCACAAAACAAGCATGATGCAGATAATAGTAGAGAAGATGAGTTGAATAATGTTACCCTCGCATCTAATATCATACATGGATAAATATTGCCTTCCATTTAACAATAAAGTTAGCAACACAGCATTACTCAGAAAGCTTCAACTGAAGTTTTGAACATGCAGATAAGGTTCCATTGTTGGGAATACATAATGGCACGGACTTGGAATGATGAGTACAGCCTCATTCTGACCCACTATCAATTTAAGCATGTGCATGCAGTTTAACGATACACGTTCAAAATACCTTTTGGTTTGTGTAAAAATGAGCAAGGTGAAAATATACACAAGTCAGACATGGCATTACAGTTAGAATTAGCATGCTTGTGTTAATATATTTCAAACAACTACAATCATTCTAGCCATCACCTTGCTTGCACTCTGGCAGTCATACAGCTGGTGGTAGAAAAACTCCAATCCACAAAAAGATGAGACAAATTCATAAAAAAGATCCTAGCTCACCAGTAAAGTCGCAAAATTTTCTGATAGCATCTGCTGTGGTGTCCCTGATTATGTGACATGTGGTGGCAAACAGCGCATCAACTGCTTCACTGCTTGTTAGCAAACTCCTCTCTTCCAGCACCTCCCCTCTTGCTGCAGTAAACAAAGTCTTCCATAAGAGAGCACAATTTATACACATGCATGCGTCTCCTACTTTTATCTATGGTTTCTTCAAGGTTAGATCTATAGTCGCCACAATCAAACCCATTTTAGTTACTGTAGATCCTACAGATACTGGGGCTGCTCTGCTGCTATGGTTATTATTCCAGCTAGTAACACTGTAGTTATAGCTGTTGCTGCTATACTCACCACAACCACCACCACTATTATTATTATTATGAAACTTAACTCACTTTGTCTTTGTTCATGAGATGGTCTCATGAGTCCCCATGATTTTCTAATTCCATCTTCTAGAATGGCAACTTGTTTCTGAATATACTGCATGATGAAACAAAATAGTCCAAAGAAGTCAGTTTATTAACCAATGTAACAAACGTTTCTAGACCACATGAGTAGTGATGTTTATGTTTCAACATAAAAAAGGTAACAGATTATGGAAAAGAAAAACACATAACATCTCTTATACAAGACAAATTTGTATCACAGTGCCCAGAACAACTAAAGTTATATGTGTGTCTATAGGCCCTACCAAAGCAATCAGGCAAGCATTAATTGTCCAGCCTGAGTTGAAATTTCTTAACCCAAACTCAATCATGGTCAGGCTAAGATTCAGGCCCCAGCAATATGAACCCAACAGATATGTTGCATGTAAATTTCCTTTTGGTTTTGAGTGTAAAAAAAAATGCCCCTCGTTGATGTTAATAGTGAGAGACGGAAAAAACATTTTCTTATCCTAATACTGTTTTCTGTTTTGGAACTTAAAGTCCCCCTGGGACATGAACTATCTGTGGAGGAATCTGGAGTGCTTTGAATCAAACAAGAAGAAAAATATAATTGTAATGGTCATTTTCAGTCTCTTGATCCAATCAAACCTAGCCTTAAATAACCAAATGCAGCTTGAAATAATTAACGTCAAGTTGATTCTAGAGCCTGAATGAAAAGAATATGTTAAAACACCCCAGGCTGAATCTTGGTTGACCTCAAGCAAGCCTAGCCTTATTAATAATCCTAATATTTAAACAATAACTCATGGGGTGTTCTTTAACTATATGCTACAATTGTCTGCATGTGTTTGAAAACAGGAAAAAAATGAGCATTATGAAAAATTACAGTATATAATTACCTAAGACAGTACATACAGAATCATATTTATTAAACTAAAGAAAGTGAATAGATAACAGAACAAACTAAATGATGGTACAAAATTATTGGACAAAAAATAACTGTAATGTTTTTGATAATTATTGCACAAGAAAATGCATACAACACATGTAAATCACTCAATAGCTTCACATTAGTGTTGCAATGTGAATGTGAGGTTGGATTCCTTGTTCCAAAACTCTCAAAATAAAATGTCGGGTAGTGTTCATTACAGTTGATTGTTATTGGGGGTTCCACTTGTTCTAAAGTTTCATATCATGCATGTATATCAGAAGGTTTTAAGACATCAGTTTCTTGAATATCTATTCTCAACCTCCAAAATGTCTCTTTTGTTTGCATGTCAAGAAAAAAGAGAAGAAATTGTTATATGTGCCATATCAACTAGGCTTGCAAAGCAATATAAAAAAAAGTCATGTTTGCCCATAATAAATTGAAAGAGATGCTTACTTGAAGAGTGTTCAACCTGATGCAGAGTTTTGGTATAGTCAATTCATTCAACTTACAAGCAACATTCTCATCCAAAAGTGTACCAACCACCAAACTTCTCTTTATCATTGGAATAACAGTCTCTGCGTAGCGAGTTATAGGAGGAGCTGATGGATAGAGATGGTTTTTCTCAACTGCAAATGAGAGATATTATGATCAACGCCTTGTCTTAAACCAGGGTTCCATATTCAATTCACATTAATAGCAATCAGTAACAACTTCATCAATTAATGAGATAATACCAGCTGGAGAACCCATTAAAAAAAAAAATTGCTTCTTGCTGGGATAGACACGCTGTAGATCCAAAAATACCTCCCCACACCCCCAATTCAAAAGCACATTTTTGGCCAAAACTAAATAAAGTGATTATAATACCTAACTGATTGAGCATTTTCATCAAATAGGCATCCAAGCTGTGAAAAATCACAGATAGCAGGGCTTGTAAATGTGTTATATCCATAGGGAGATTGAAGCCAAATAATTGATCCACAGTCTGCAAATTAAATTAGATGCATGAAGAAAAACAAGTCTCCAATCTATAATGAAAATATACCTATTAATAAACAAATAAGAAAAGTAACAAGAATGATAATAGATGCTGTTGTACAAGGGAAAACAGTATATCAAGGTCCTTTCTGGAAGACTGTTAGCTTCAATAAATAGGAAGGAAAGACCTCTTGAATATTACAAGAAACAGTCTCAGTGCAAGGGTGGCCATGCCAGCAGACTGCAACTTCTACAGAGAGCACCCTCCATTTAACTTATATAAGATGCTATATGGAAGAAAGACTGCTGGATAGCTTTTTGCAACCACAAAATTGTTTACAACCAAACTGTCTAAGAAGAATGCATACCTCCTCTATAATCCTAAAAACTTCAACTATTGATGCCGCCTGTCTCTGATGATATGATAAAGGTTCCCAGTCCTGCATAAGCCCATCAAAAAACATGGTTCAATAATTCTGGGCCATTTATTTACATACCAATTCAAAATGTCCCTCAAAAAGAAAATTCAAATAAGAAGGAACATTGACGTGGGATGTTAAAATCATTCCATGGAAAAAGATTTCATTGTTAAAACTAGTTAAATATGAAATAGATCTTCTGTCTTTCCTGAACTCATTATCAGCAGTGGCAGTATGCCATTCAATCACCAATTCTCAAATCAGAACCCCAACCAATACGTACAGAACAAAGAAAATAATAAAAATGCACTTAAGACTCTAATTTCTAAAATCACAGAGACCCAAACAAAAACATTCTTCCCATACTTTTAACACCAGTCTAGTTGAGCCTCATTTGTTTTCCTTCTCATTCTTTTCTCTGAAAATCAGTACAGATACAGCTTTCTGTGGAATAACTCTCCATGGAACATCAAACATGGGAAATCTTCAATCCAATCCAGTTTTCAAATCCATGCCAGAGTTATTCATTGAATGTCACAAGTACACTCCTCACAGTTATCCCATGCAGATCTTATCATATTCTATCAAGCAATGCATTGCATATTGTTTTGTATCTCCACCAACCACCATTGCAATTATTTCAATCCCTGTTGTGCATAAAATAACAGGCAGAATCACACAGTATTTACTCCTCAATGCTTTCTTCCTACCTCCTCTTCCTTCTAGTTTTAAATTGATGTTGACAAGAATCAGCCAAATTACACCCCCATTTTCATATAACATCTTTGTAAGCAGTATCAAGCTAACCTCAATATCAAAAGCACGTCCAGTCCATTCCAAAATATGAGAATGCTGAGAAATCACCCAATCAAGAATGAATGGTTTCGCAATTTCTTCAATCTGTGCACAAATGAAAGGACAATAAAAATGTGACATGGTATCAAAATAGACTAAAATGCACAAAGCATTACATAAAAAAGTTCAGTAACAATGCAAACCATATTAAGAACATGCTATCAACCTCTTTCAATTTTAGCTCCGGAACACATACTTGTTGGACAATCATATGAGGACCGACTGTCAGTTCCATGGACCATACAAAGTTTAGAAAAAATAAAAAGGATTCTGCTCTATGTTAACATATTTATGAACCATGCAATGTCACACCATCATTGATCCTAAGTGAACCATATGAGATCTGGTTCGGATGAATGATGGGACATGATTTCAGCACCAACATCTTCTGATGCATCATTTCACAAACAGGACATGTACCATGTCAAACATCTTCCTCCAATCCATTACACAAATAGGTTGGGGATATTCAAATAACTATACCTTGTGCATGAGGCTTATCCACAGTGCAAAATCTAGAGCCACTACAAGTTAGAAGTCAAACATATACTAACCTGATAGTGTTCCAAATCTTGATTGAAAGAATTAGGCAACTTATTGGCTTCCAAAGCAGAAGTATATAGCTTAGTCAGGTACTGATCCAACATATAAGCAGCCGGAAGCACTGATCTAGCATCTCCAGAAACAGATGACACTCCCTTGAGGAAAGGTTTCTGCATAATGAAAACAGAAGGTAGAATGAAAAGGTATACCACCTACAACTATATTGAAATGACTTCAAAATCTAAAACAAAAAACGAACCAGTCTTTCCCCATAACAGTGGTGTAATAGCACAACTGATGTAATCACAGATTCAGGACACCAGCAACGTAACACTGGGTTAAACACATTGAACTCTGTCTCAGCAATCATCTTCAGTTCTTTTGCAAGCTGAGCTAGGGGATGTATCCTTTCTATTTTAGACTCAAAATCCACCTTACTTGCTACCTGGCAACATTAATACGATAACTTTGTTCAATTCTATGAAGTAAAAACTAAAAAAAATAAGATTAATATAACTTAAAGTAGTATTGTCTACCCAAATGAGTGTGCAATGAAAGCAGGTATAATAAAAGAAATCATAAACATGACTTACCTTCCTGAATGCAGCTTCAGTGGACTTTTCGACATAAGATTTAAGTTTTCTAGAAGCATTAGCATCCGAAGCATTTAATTTCATCAACTGTACATGTTAAAGCTTTACATGAGTATAGTCAAGGTTGGCCCAACTGTCCTCTCTATAATATGAGCAAAACTAGATTCAACCATGATATGCCATAGAATATAACATCTCACAAGAATCTGATGACAGCAACAAAAAAATTCTGTTCTTTTTTCATGCACAAACCTTTTCTTCAAGAGCAATTAGTAAGGGTCAGGAAGGAAAATAGAACTCATTTACATCTATTTCAAGAGTTAGCAGATAGATTGGCAAATACTTAATCTTTGAGCCAAGATCACAAACTGGCAAAGTCACCAGAAGCAGTTTCCTAGTCCAGCAAAATATCAACTCAGGATAGGTCATTGGGTCCAATAAATAAGATCAGGGGTCTCTGAAATTCTGAAAAGATACCATCCCCAAGAGTTCTCGGTGTAAAAATCCAGCAAGCACAGAAATTAGGAAAAGAGTCAAAGGTAAGTAAAAAAATATTGGTGATTCAGAAAAAAGTTTGAAATGATCACTTAAATAATTTGGGGAGACAAAAAGGTTTCCGACAATTTATAGAGAACGGACGACTTGTATCAGTAAACAACAAAAGAAAGTGTGGTACATGTGCATTGTAACTGGGGAAATGCGATAAAAAAGGGAATGCTAAGTAAGAATACTCAAATATCACCATACTTCTCCTGTTACAATTGCACATGTGACAAGGTAGAAGTACTAATGTGGATGCAACATAGAAAGCACTGAATTTAGGTCTTAATAACATCTAAGGCATTAAAGTTGAATCATTCAATAGCCAAATGCCCAACCATTAGTTCCCAATGCAGTAACTCACCTTCAAATCACCAGATTCACCAGAAGCAAGAACCCCTACTGCTGACACCAAGGATATTATCATTCGAAAGTTACAAGGTTTCTGAAATCAAACAGCAATTTCCTTCAGCAAGGAAATCCAGCATTGGGGGCAGGTTCACAGGTTATAACAGGAAGTTCCCATGGATACACATTAGTCCAAAAACAATTATAATAAAAATAAAACAGTAGGGCTCAATTGCATTCTATTTCTTCGCAGATCTGATCCATCACAAAAATAATAAAGAACTGAATTGCACCTGTTCCATCATGAAGCCAATCCAAATTTCTTTGAAACCACTTTTAACTTACAATTTAATTCGTTTGTAATTAGCAAAAAGTTGTTTACAAATTCTGTGATTTTGACTTTTCTAGCCTTCCCAACCAAATCTAGACACTTCACAATATTAAGACTTGTATCCATCCCCCATCCAGCCCACACCCCAGAGAGAAGGAGCCTTTGCCAAGAAATATACCAGCCTTGCAAAAGTGCATACATGTTTCATACTAATCACATCAGTGGAAGAAATGAATAAGAATCTAGAGATCTTTTCTTCCACATCTCATAGCTAATCATCTCATTACACCTAACTTAGAGCCATGCTCTATCAAGATGACAAAAGAGGTCTATAAGAAATTCCAAATCCTTAAAAGGCCTTAATCATTCATGACTGAACACTAAAATCTCATGGTAGTGCTTCTATCATAGATGATGATATTCATTCATGTAAAATCTCTTGATATTTTTTTCTTATTCATAGATTATGATTTTTGGCCATGTACAAGTTGGAAAAAGTTCAGCATATTTTATAATGATACTTTTGACATTTTGTGATCACAATAGACATGATTTTGAAAATTTGAATTCAGTGAGAGTTGAGAAAATTTGATACATCTATTGAGTGTTGCCATTTTTTCAAGAAAAAACCATTCAGGCTTAATGTTATGTGAGACTGAATTAAAAATTTCAAGTGACAAAAATGGGAAGGGATCAATTTTTAGCATAGCAATTTGGGCAGCACTAAAGCACTTAATAAAGTATATGTTTCAATTCAAATTTGGAGGGAATACTTACGAGCTTTAAAACTGTTAGGGTGTAAATGTGTGCAGAGCCAGAAGAAAAACAGATTCGTGACCAGCAATTCATTGGCCAAAATGGACAACAAGGTTACTGAAGGCTTGCAACTAACCTGACTGAAATGTGAATGATAATCTTGCAGCTTATAGTCACACCACATGCTTATCGAGACGAAAATAGACTGCAACAGATGCAATTTCAAGTGACTGCTATTGCAATGCTTTGTACATACTAGACTATTCATATACTGCTCCTTCCCGTCATCTTCTTCAGTAGATAGGACTTTCTGCAAGTGAAGAACTGCATTTTCTAATAGCACACTCCCACCTGTTCTCACAAACTTCAATATGAAATTTGTATTAAGATGAATCCCAAGGGAAATTATGTCTATACTAAGGCATGGCTTTACCATCATAGCAAGTTACAGTTAAGGAAACTTCATAGTGAAAGACTTATTCTACGCAATAGTAATTACTACTGAGGCAAAATAAAAGCAGAATATGTTACTTTACTGAATCTGAAATTCAGTAAGAGGTGAATGCTGTGGCACAATCGAAGAATCAGATTGATTACACATAAAGAGAAGCAAAAGCAAAGAGAACGTTCTGCTAGAAATATCACATATCAAATGTTTTATACATCAAGAAAAAATAGTTCTGAAGCAGTGTTTTCACATTTCAATTACCCAAGACCATAGGACCAGAAAACATTATGTTCATTCACATAAAAGTTAAGGAATACAGCTGCATGATTACAATTAATACACTTTATATTATACTCTTAGTGTGCAATATACCTGTTGAAAAAGGACCCACCCATATAATGCATCATGCATTTTTTCAGTAACGCCTAAAGTAGACCAGGTTAATTTTATAAGTTGCAGAACTTCATCAGCTTCCTGATAAAATAAAGAGCAGCAAAAGTTAGCATTGGCCAAAATAAGACAAAAATGACGTCACAAAAGCTGTTTAACTAAATTCAGGCAATAAAGAATCTACCTCTATGAGTTGATCTTCATCAAGAACATCAAATAACCCAAAGAGTAATTTCTGGTAAAGTCTAATGTTCACGTGATAGATGGCAGTCCAATAGAAGGTTTCACCTTGAATACCAAATTGTGTAGGCAAGGATGACAGTTTAACCGCCACCTGTCTAATAGATGCTACAACTGCAACACGTTCAGAAGCAGACATCACGGTATCCCATTCCTACAGTGTCCAGAAAACCATGTAAATGAAAAATTACATTCAAAGCAACAAATTTGTTCAGTAGCCAGAATTTATGTGATTCAAATGTCAAAAAACCACCATACCTTCTCATCTCTGATTTTAGCAACATAGTTTCTGATGGTTAGATGTTCAGTTGTTGTATCGGTAGCAGAACATAGAAGTTCTTCTAAAATGTTTGCCTACAAAAAAATAAAGCAAACAATACAGTAATTTCAAAGATTAAGAACACCATAACATAGAGTTCAGTACCATATCCCATGCACTTGCTTGTATAAAGGGTTTGAACATCCCATGTAAAAACACCAGTACTTGCCAAGCTTAAAGAACACCAGAATGTTTTAGGCCAAACTAAATGACGAGCACAATAATAAGTTTAGAATATGGATAGAAACAAAAAACACCATAACATCGGTGTCATACTCCATGCACTTGCTTGTTTAAAGGGTTTGAACATTCCACATAAATTCAGTATAACAAGTTCACTGGCTGCAATTTTTGACGGGAAAACACACAGATCCTATCTGTCCTTAACACACCCATACTACACCAGGATGTCTCCATGACAAAACAGAGTCTGGATCTTAGAAGATGACGCATATGGGAATCAGATTTTCTGTTCCATTTAATAGCTCAAAATGGCTATTCAACATGGTAACAAAAGCGCAGATTGGCTCCAACCAAGCATGGCCACACCATAATAAAAGTGCCCCCCATTTGATCCTAAAAGTTGATCTTTACCTGCCTACTCTTCCATTGCATATATGATCTTTCATTAGGAAAATCAGACTTGAAAGTTCCATTCAAAAGCCCAAGAGCGATATGGGTAAGATCAATTTGTCCACTCATTTTCCTTGCTGCCAACTGCATCAAATTCCGCCTAGTGCATGCATCCATTGCTTCTGAAATCTAGTAAAAAAGCACTAATTACTCCATAGATTTAAACAGCAATTAAACATTGACAGCAAGCACAGGTAAGCAAGCAACAAGCAATATCAGGTTGGTAATTCTTAATTGATTAAAAACAAGACTGAGACTTCAAAAGCATCAATCATGTCAAGCGATGATGTTAAAGGAACAACCATTGCTTTCTCAATCCCTCATTCCTCTTTGTCTTATTATTTTTTTTTTAAGGTGAGGGGGAATCATGAGTGAGAATAACTTCTTAACGGTGGTTTCCGTTTTAATACCGTGCACCTGAATATAGAAATTGCATGGGCTAAAAGATAGTAATTAGAACCCAGCATAAGAAAACTTAGTTGCCAAATAACAAAGTAATACCAGTCTAATGACCTCGCTGTGTATATTGATGCTCTAATGTGACAAATTGAGTTGAGATCTATGACCTGTCTTTACCCAGCATCTTGGGAGACATTCATTGTCAGCTTTTACGGTTAAAATGCAGATTTAAAATTCGAAAGTATATTTACCATGATGATACATGTATATGGTCAAAGATTAACTATATTATGAATGTTTGTTGAGACATGTTGATGTTAGAATACCAGATCCAATAAAACACTCTCTCTTGAATTCACTTAAGTAGCATTAAGTTGGAGAGGACTGTTTGTATCACCAAATTTTTTTCATATAACATATTACAAAGGAATTACATATAACACAATCCTATAACTTGCCTGCATCTGAACACGGACAGTGTCCATCAGTTCTGACTTTCTTCCAACAAACTGAGATTGTGATTGCATTTTATCCCTTTTACTCTTCAACCCTGACAAAAATTTAGAAGTCTTTTCCTTCCTTCTATCCTCAACTGAATTTGCTTCAACCCTATTACAGGAAGAAAAAAAATATGAAATGAGAAAGAAACTAGGAGAAAGAGAGGCGATAATAAAGTTCACAATATATCAAGCATTGGAGATGCTAATGTGTGCAAGAATGTAAAAATGCAAGACACAAACACTACCAAGACATGCACAAGCACAAGCACAGACAAAACACAATCATGCAGAGAGGGACAATACCCAGAAAAAAACATGGATGCGAGCAAAAGTTCGTAGGCTGATTCCCGCAAGTCGTCATCAGACAATCCTTCAAAAAACCTGAGATTGTGTATCAGTGTACTCAAAACACTATGAAAGTACATTTTTCATATGAAATCTTTGAAACGGGGAATGAGTTGATGAAAACTAAAACCTAACTGCAAGCAATTTTTTTTCTTTTCTCATCACAATTTCCACCTGTAATTGACAAATGTAAAACCGAAACTATCCAACCAATACCTGTCTTTAGGCTAGGTAATCCAAGTGAAGGAAATGGAAATTCAGAATTCCCTAAGGGCCTGGGAGGTGAATTTGTCGCCGGTTCATATCCAGGACCGCAGTCATCCCCGGACGCAGCGGCCTTCTCAACAAATACACTATCCACTTGACTTGATGAGCACGATGCATCGACCGCTTGTTTAGCATACAGAGGAGGAGGCGCACGCCTAGGGGGAGAACCAGCTGACTCTGGATCAGAAACAAGAAAATAGGAGCTCCTCGTTTGAGAATGTATCTGCAGCTAAAAAGAAACGAAATGTTATTGTAGTTTCCAGGAACTAATCATGAAAAAAGAAGGAAGGGTCCAAAACCTCAATCCCCAAACAACTAGCATTTATAACTCTATCATCTTCGCGACATTTTACTTTTTTACACAGTAAAGAACATCAAATAAAAAAATCGGCATTAAATGAACTCAGGAGCTTAATCTCTTTAATCACCGTGACAGGATAAGCAGATTCATCCGAGTACTTGCAAGTCGCTTCAGTAACATCAACGACTCCACCTGATAAGAGCAACAAGGGAGCAGTCAATTCATTTTTAACTAAGCCTCGGTTTTCTCGGCAACCAAATAGAAAGTAAAGAGTAATAACAATACCTGATTCAACGCAGTTGATGATATAATCGGCGCTGATAGAATCAAAATCCAGATTGGAGAGTGAATTGGTAGGACCAGATGGGGTACGGAGCTCTTTAATCAAACCTGAAGATAACAGAAATTCTAGCAGCTTTCGGCGATCGCAACGGTAGTGATTCACCAGCGCAGCTTGCTGGTCCATTTTATGCCCATACAACTAAATACGAATCGTCTAAAAGTTTAGAGAGGTTGGGTTAGGTTATGAGTATTGCCGTTGTTGCTAGGCTAGCTGAGGAACAAGAGTGGGAGCTGTAGAAACGAGAGGGGTGATGGGGGGTGTGTGTGTTTTATTTCTTTTTTTATTTAAATTATAAAGAGAAAAAGGATATTTCGGGGGGCGCGAAAAGACGACGGTAAAAAGACATTTGCACCTTTCACATGTATGCTTCTCTGCTCCTCTCGATTTTTTTATTTTAAAATTTAATTCATCTCTTTCGGTTCAGACTCTTCAGGGGCGTTTGGAGTTGATTTTTAATCTGTTTTTCTTAAAAAAATATTTTTTAATTTATTAATATAAAAAATAAAAAATAAAAAATATTTAAATTCGTATCAATTGTTGCCTGTGCTCCGCTCTACATGAGCCCACGTTCAAAAAAGGGTTGTGTCTCGACATGACTTTCGGATGATGAGGCTCTTGTAGATTTGTAATGGATGATATGCTTTTATCCTATCCACAATCGGATTTTACTAGTTATTCCACGTTCATCGGAGTTGGATCTTTTTCCGAGAAAAAAAATGTATATGTATGTATATAGACTTATCTTTATATATATATATATATATATATATATATATATATATATATATATATATATATATATATATATATCAGGATAGAAATATATATATCCATCTTAAATTCTTCTATATAGAAAATATAAGAAGAAGAAAATAAATGATGAAATTAAAATTAAAAAAATGTTAAGATAATTAAAACTAATATGTTAAGCTAGTAAATCCATTCATGGGCCTAATTGAATTTAATAAATTCTTTATATAGCTTTGTTTTTTATTTAATTAAACATCAATTAAGTGCATGAGTTTTTTTAAAAATAAAAACCATTTTTTTAAAGAAATAATAATAATAAGGGTGATGTGTGATATTGAGGTAAAAAAACTAAACTTAATATTTTAAATTTTTGACGACAAGGCGAGTTTCTTTAAAAAAAGTTAGGGAAAAAATACCTTGAAAAGACAAACAAATGATTAATTGATTTGTTATTTTTTTTAAAAGAAAAAGAAAAATAAAGGGTTAAGAATACATCAAATAACAAACAAATAGGTCAAACGCCAAATTAAGGTAGTATTTGGTAATTCTCCTACAATAAAAAAGATGAAAACAGTAAAGCCATAAATGTGTTTTGTTGAAAAAATTACAAATATAAAAGTTTAAATGGATTTTACAAAAATATATCAAATAAAAACATGGCTGATTTAATTATAGACAGTTTACACACACAAAAAAAAGTAATGATAATTACGAAAAGTATCCTACAGTTTGATCATGTTTTCATTTCTTCACTGTACTTTGAGAAATTACACAATACATCATGGATCATATAAGAATTTCAAGAATAATTAAAAGATAAATTGTTATATTCCCTCACTTTTTTTCTCTCTTCTGCATCATTTTCCTTCATTATTACCTGTATCTACTCTGCTGTTGTCGGAACAATTATCTCTGCTGGAGAGGTGACAATAATGCCATCTTCCTGGGAGGTTTCGGTTTCTGATGGAGCAAGTTGTTTTTTCACCTTCATCTCTTTGCTTTTACCCCATAGTACAAAGTATAGACCACAAATGATTAACAATGCTCCTAATATGCTGTAAATAGAAGAAAAAAAAATATTAAAAGATTAGACTATATAATAATATACAGCACTCTCTCTCTCTCTCTCTCTCTCTCTCTCTATATATATATATATATATGTATATATATATTAAAAAAAATGAATAAAAAAGAAATGTGATACCTTCCAAGATATAGTTTCTCGGCCAAAAGCAATGATCCGGCAGTGGCAACTAACACAAGCATGAGAGGGCTGAAAATAGCGACGAACAATGGACCTCTCATGGCCAAGCACCACGAAATAAGCATCCCCATCAAACCAGAGCCCACAACTCCCTACATGCACAGTCAGCCCTCACTTCAAAAAGAAAGCACTAAGGGGGAGGGGGTGTTTTGGAGATTCAACCAAACTTTTTTTTTCTTTAACATTTTTAGGTTCTTTTAATATTGATATCAAAAATAAAATTTTAAATATATATATTATTTTGACAATACAGATAAACAAAAGTTACTGTAGCTTAAAGAATCACTTCGATCGGATATCAAAAAACGGGTTGCCTAGAATTAAAATGAATATACCGAAAAAGCCACGGTGAGGAGTCTAATATTCCATCCCAGTTTCCATCGATTCCAATCCCTTTCAAGACAAAGAGCAAAAATAGTTGCTTGGATTGCTCCCATTGCACAGACCAAGGCCGAGTTTGAATAATGGCTCGGGTATCTTGCACTCATTTTAGCCTGTCTCCACGAAAAATCAATTAATATTTATTATTTGCTTAAAATTGATATAACTGCAGAAAATTAAATAGTGTTCTTTGAGTATGAGAAACTAATTTGTTAGCTATATAGATTATAGAGCATAGAATAGAAAAGAAAAAAAAACAACCACGGACCAATTCACTTAGATTTGTTCTAGAGTACTTTGTATTAAAATTGGTTTATAAAATGCATAGTGGGTATTTGATTTCATAGCTTGTTCTAGAATACTTTATGTTAAGATTGGTTTATAAAATATATAGTGAGTCAAAATATATGTGAGCACACTCATATTTGAGGTCAAAACCATGTTGGATTTTGTAATGCAACGTGATACTTTAATATGAAATATTAACATGTTTTTGAAAACCAATTAAATGTGAATGTGAATTTATTCTCAAAAAACACCTGGATAACAAAAATTTAAATTTTAAATAGCTTTGCGAATTGAACAAATAAA
The DNA here is from genome assembly GCA_029228465.1 of Salix viminalis. NCBI lineage: Eukaryota > Viridiplantae > Streptophyta > Magnoliopsida > Malpighiales > Salicaceae > Salix > Salix viminalis. The sequence continues at coordinate 5,779,959 of CM055426.1, forward strand.
CCTATGGGATCATGATCTGGGCATATTTAGTATGAAGTCTATGCTTGATCAAGTAATTTTTTCTAGTCTCTAAAATATCTTTTTACATGAACTATTATATATAGAGAATAAATGTTATTATGAGTAATTTATAAAGTATGGTTATTCATCATAATTAATAAACCATTCATGAATTACAAGTAATTCACACATTCACCGTGATTAATACTTAATAAAACATTAATGAATTATGAGTTCTGATGTTTTAATTTTTTTAAGTTTTATAAATAAGTGTCTTAGATGGGTGGAAAAACATCAAAGTATTTTTTTTAGTTATTTTCTCTTTTTGTTGTTGGTTTTTCTAAAGACATGTTATTTATTTATAATATAGATCTTAGTATTAAAAATCACCTGGACTATCAGCCACGAGGAATAAGACAAGCAATTCAATAACGCCATGAAGAAGCCCAAGACACGCCCATGACCATGAGATGAAGCCGCGTGAGACTGACGATGATGCAGAAGGTTGACTTTTGCTGACCCGGTGTAAATTTTAACGCCTTCGTAGAAAGTGAGAACCATAGCACCACCGATTCCCATCAATGTCCCTGCAGCCTTTGCCTTTCCTTTTGTGGATGCCAACTCCATCCTCTCCATCCTTTCAATCAAGTTCAACGAATGTACTAACAGTAAATTTCATATAAAAATATAGAGTAAGCTGTTTATAAAAATGAAAAATGAAAAATGACTAGTTGAAGTATTTAAATTCTTATATTTAATAGTAGTAATTAACTTAGGGCTTTATATTATTTCCCTTAAAAATGTAATTTTATAGTTAAACTTTCCGGCTTATTATGCTACAAAATAAAAAAACACTTTTTAGAAAGTAATAACAACGACAACAACGGTAAACTCTGGACAATGAATTAATTTAATGATTTCGAAAACAACACTTATAAAATCATTAAAAGGAAAAAGGATGATGAATTATAATATACTATACATAGATTAATTGCATAGTAAACTAGCTAATAGAACAAAACGTTACATGAAATAACGCGCTTAATTATATAATTACCTAAATATGACGGCTAAGATGAAGGTAACGGCTGGAATTAGGTTAGCCATGGCAGAGGCAAAAGTTGCAGATATCAAGGCCAGGCTTTCGATGTAGGCATTTTGAGCGAACGAACACCTGGAATAGACAAATCAACGTTCTTTCTTTCTCCTCTAAAAAGAGCATTCGATATTGCTTTTGCAGAAGAAGAAGAATTTTTTTTTTATCAAAAATGAAATTATTAGATACAGCAAGAATTATTTTCTTGATTTACCATGAAAATAATTCATCATGGGTACGTATCGTATCCTTATAAAGCAAAGCTGACTAGTTTTTCTTGAGGTTATTTTTTACTATAAAGATCGCTCACCCGATATACGGGGATGGTGCAATGATGAATGACAAGCAACTGTTATTTTTGTTCTCTTTTTCACTGAGCTTTGAAGACATGCAGCTTACCCGAATAAACCACAAAAAAATGCTTCAATGATTACTGTCCACGTTAATTTCTCCTTGTTTTTCCTGCACAAACAGCTCATAACAATTATTAGATTGTAAACGATCCAGCACATGGAACTTTTAGTTTTTATTTTTATTATTAATTTCCTTTTCAGTAATAGTTTCATGACTACTAGGGGAAAAGGTTTTGATTGAAGCCGTGAGGGGGCCGGGGAGATGGCTAGCTCCCCTGCATTTCAATGGGCAAGGAGACACGCAGAAAACGAACAAAAACTCCGTTCTCTTGCATGCACTGATAGTTTCTGAATATTTGCAAGAATATTATAAACGATGAAGAACATTAGATTGAATCCCCAGATTTTATGATATTTCGAAGAGAGTGGCTGCTTGAGAGAGATGGTTAAAGATGCAAAGTAAGAGACCAAACCTCTCGACGATGAATGCAAGAGGTGCCATGAAAGCAGTGGCAAATATGAATCTATAAGCAACGATAATCTTCAAGCTCATCCCATCATCTGCTGCCAGTTTGTACAGAACATTAACTGCCGCAAATGCAACTTGAACCAGCACCATAAGCAGTGCAGGTTTCAACCCCTGTAACACCCTGCAAATTCGCTCCATCCCAAGATTCCAAATGTACAAAGCCAGTGTGCATGTGAATAGAACTAGAAAGTGAGATGGATTTAGGTAAAAAAAAAAACAGAGAGAGATAGATTTTGGTTAGCGGGAGAGGAAGAAAAAAGATTTGGATATGTGAACTGTGAAGTGTAAGCGGCTACGCAAATGCCAGGTGTGAATGCCTTAGCCCTTGGCGACGTGGAGAGTGTCCAGAGGAAGTGTAAGCGGTGAAAATATGCATTTATGGCAAGAGTTGTGTGGCGTCAAGCCATTTACATCATGTCACTGCTTGCAGAGAACCTCACATGGGAGGGATGAGGGATGTTTGACCGATGTTTGGTTCCGAAGCAGGTATATATTGGGAACAGAATATCAAAGAAGGAAACAATGCATGCTGTTTTTTAACACTAGCAAGACAAGGTTTTGGTACTTAAATGTGGATATTTTATTCCCTGTTTTATATTTTTCATGTTTGAGATTTTAAGTTATTTTATAACCGTTGTAGTATATTGTTTTTTTTTCTTTAATAAACTCAATGTTCAAAGATAAAAAATTAAAAAAAGGGTCAATTGGAAGAAAAAAATTAAGTCAACCTTATTAACTCGTCAAACTTGCTATTAAGGTAAATAAAAAAAAATCATGAAGTTCAATCTCCAACAAACATAACGTGGAAAAGATAAAATTAAAATAAAAAAAATTTATTTTAGTGAATAATATTTTATGAAGAGGGTCATCAAATTTAATGATGAAAATAAAATTAAAATAGTACGAGGAGGGGCACAATGAAATCTCCTTAAAAAAATAACTAAAAAATTGACCCGAGTCAACCTATCAAACTCATGATTTAAGTCACGAGACTGAAATAACTCAATGAAAAGCAAATTGAAACAATTATGAAGTTCAATATCTAATTGACCTAGTGTAGAAAGATTATTTAAAAAAAAACCATTTAAAAAATAGCTTGAGTCAATTTATGCTTATCGGCTAAACTTGTGACTCGAATTATAAAACATATATAATCTTATAAAAAACAAACCAAAATAAATCATGATGCTCAAGTATCAATTAATCTAACATCGAAGGATGATTTTTGGGGGCAACAACAAAAGAAGAAAAAAAATTAAAGTCAATCCAGGTTAACTTGTTAAATTTATGGTATGAGTTATGTGTTAGAGAATAATATAAATCATATTCTGGGGCCTCACTTATAAGCTTAAACTTTTAGGTGAGATGGTTCCTTAACATGGTATCAGAGCCTTGTTGACCCAGCGGTCACGAGTTCGAATCTCACCATCCCCATTCTATTTGATAAAAAAAAAATCAAGCACAAGGTAATGTGGGCCTGTGCAAGTTTCAAGCCCAAAGGGCTTTCACTTGAGGGGGGTGTTAGAGAATAATATAAATCATATTCTGGGGCCTCACTTGTAAGCTTAAGCTTTTAGGTGAGATGGTTCCTTAACATTATGAAACTAAAATAATTTTATAAAAAATAAAATAAAAATTAAAAATTAATATGGAATGATAACAAAGTTTATTGTTATAATCAACAATACTTTAGGAGGAATGGTGCAATGAAATCTCTTATTTTGTTCACTTTATAATTAATGCTAAACAAAAAAAAATATTGTGCAAAGTATTTGATAATCCCTTAAATTAATATAGCAGCAGCACATCGAAGGTGCCATATATGGCAATCAAGCATCGATGGAAACCTTTTTACACCATCTCATGACCGTGATCTTGTTAATAATATTTAAAAGACAAGTTTGATGATTAAATGAGATTTTAAAGTTCAAAATTCGAGATGAACACTTAAAAATCTATTTATCCTAATATACTAGATTAATACAAGGATGTATTCTTACAATTATTTTAAAAATAATTTCACGTACAGATTGATTAATTATACTTCACATCAGCATCTAAAAATATTAAAATTTTTAATTTAAAAAAAATTATTTTTTTTACAAAACTATTTTTGAAAGTAAGTTACAAACCCCATGGTGCTTCTTGTGACATTGCTTACATCACTAGCCAGCAGGACATTTAAAAAATGTAACAGCTCGATACAAAAACCAAGACAGATCTCTGTGTAATATCAACGAAGTTGTCATATTAGGGGAAATGGCAAGTTGCAAGGTGTCAACAAACACACCATCCTCCCTCGCGCAACATTAAAAACAAAACAAAAAAAAAGGCATGAAAAAGGGACCGGAAAAATGTCCATTCTTGTTAACGATTCCCATTTTTTTTTTTTTTTTTATCTTTGTCGTCACTAAATGAGTGTTTTTTAGTTAAAAAAAGTATTTTTAAAATTCTTCAATTATCTTAATACAAAACACTAATACATTTCATTACAAGCAAACTAAAAAAACAAATCTGACTAGGTTGTCAATTCGTATGTTTGGGGCCATGTCTCCGTCAAAAAGTATTTTATTCGGCGGGCTAAACTGACTTTGAAAAGAGTGATTGCCAGAATGAATCATGGAAGAAGGGGAGCGAGTAGCTTCTAAGCATCAGTTGGCAACCAGACGCAACAACCAAAATGTATTCTCCCATTGCTGCCAGCTCACACATGCAGATTGCTTTGCGGGATTGGCGAGGAAGTGCTTTTGTTAGTTATTGCGTCACGATTCGCCACCAATCCTCCACGAATCCCACACCGAAGCCAGCACATCCGAACGCGTGGGCACACCTCTCTTGACTCTTTTGCTAGGAATCTATTCTCAACTTCTCCATCTATTCAGCTTATGACTAAAACCAATCTCTCCCCTAATTTCTGAACGGAAATCTTGTCTTTGACCCACCGCGGATATCATGCTATTTCCCACCAAGGTTAAATTAAACAACTACTATATCATACATACACACACATATATGAGTTAACAAAAACAGCGTGAATTTTGTTGGCTTTTCCCACAAAGGTGAAACAATTTCTATGTCACTTTTCCTTCATGATTAGAGGGACATTCTGTTTTTAATAGCTTTTGTACATCAAAATTAATTTGATCTATAATCCATCAAACCTGTTCTTTTTTTTTAAGTTTTTGTTTAGAAATATATTAAAATAATATGTTTTTTTTATATTGATACATGAAAATGATCTAAAAATACTGAATTGTTTAATCTAAAATAATTAAAAATAATTATTTTTTTAAAAAACAATTTTTAAACAAAATCAAACACCCCCTTATTTTACGGTGGCTGCATTAAGCGTTTTTAATAGAACATTCTGCTTTTGATTTGTCTCAGTAATAAGAAGAAGCAGCAGCAGCAGATACTGTTTTCGACAATAACAATAAATCAATTGTCTTCTTTTTAATTAAGGGGTGTTTTACACTACTTTTTTACATTATTTTTTTTTTTTTTTATTTTTTATTTTTTTTTGGTGTTCTTAGATAATTTTCATATACTGATATAAAAAATAATTTTTAAAAAATAAAAAAACATTATTTTAATATATTTCTGAAAAAAAATTTTTTAAAACAATTTTAATTACACTTACCATTACAATTAAACTAGAGAAAAACGTTAGAAAAAATTAATAAGAAGAAGAAGATTGGCGACAAATTAAAAAGCGCTCGTCCTTTTTCTTATTGAATGAGAGACGTTAGAAACCGCCCCCACCACAAAAAAAAATCCCTGGTAACGAAAGGTAAAATAGAAACAGTTCCGGGAAGTTATGTTTTATCCTGAGTTTTAAAAATATTTTTGATTTTTTTTTGATTATAACATTTTTTGTTAATGTATTGATATTAAAAATATTTTAAAATCAAAAAATAATTTCAAAAATAACCTCAAATACAATAAAAATATAAGTGAAAATAATAATAATAATAATAATAATAATAATAATAATAATAATTACTCCAGTGTGTAACATACACATCACCCCCGAAGTGCATTCCTGCGCTATATAAATGTACCTTAATTAAGTTCATGATTTCATATTCAATTTTCTTTATATATAGAAAATATTCAAGATTGATCTTGCATTGATTTTTTCGTGTGCTCATATATATATATATATATATATGTTCCTGAACTCTGTTACAGAAAAGAAAAGGTGGTAATTTTGTCTATTTTTAGGACTCTGGATGGACGGCTTCTATATGTCTGTGATCAAACATTTAAAAAACGTTAATTTAAAATACATATCTTATAGTTTCCAATGACTCGCATAATTAGATTCAGAGAGATTACAGTTTCCAATGCATCACGATGCATTACAACGGTTAAATCCTTAGTGTGTGTGTGTGTATATATATATATATAAAACCATTTCCCTTCCTGCTCGATTTCTGATTTCTTTCAGCAACTCCCTTGTAAGCCACTTCTCTATTTTTAACGTCCCACATATATAAATAATCCGTTGCTCACACAAAAAAACAACATAATATCTCTGTAAGAGCTAGAGAGAATGGCAAGTGGGGATCTAGAGAGAGGGGCAAAGAACAGAGGAAATAACTCAAATTTCCCTTCATTTCATGTTGAAACAGCAGAGAAGCAATGGACTTCTTGGCTAATTCCCATGTTTGTTGTTGCCAATATTGCTGTTTTTATTGTGGTCATGTATGTCAACGATTGTCCTAAACGAAATTTCGGTTCTGAACGTAGTTGTGTGGCTAAGTTCCTTGGCAGGTTCTCTTTTCAGCCGTTGAAGGAGAACCCTCTGTTTGGCCCATCTTCTGCTACGTAAGTTACTTCTCTCTTTTGCTTAATTTTGTTCAAAATCGTGAGCTTTATTGGTGTTCGGATGTAGGTCTGGATTTGTTTCTTGATTGGGGTCTTGTGTTTGGTTTGAGTTTGTGAGATTCTGGGATCTTGTAGTTTTTATTTGTTTGATTTTTGATTGGGACTTTGAGAGATTGGGTAGTAGTTTCTTACAACTTAATTTTAGATAATCCTTTTCTTTTGCCTGCTCATTGGTTCTGATTTTGGTGTTTTCGACACCTGTTACTGGTGTCAATGGAGACAAGGGCTTAATTGCGTTCACGACAACATATAGTACCAGGTGTTTATAAGAAATAATTGATGAAAAGTTCTGGTTTTTAATCTTGCTTTTATTGGGAATCTTCTTTTCCACTTTATGGACGATGAAATCTGTTTTTGCGATCAGGTATCAAGGCAGAGTGAAAATTACGATTTTTGAACTTGGTATGGAGTTGAATTTATCACCAAACGGTTCTGGAAGAAGATTAAACTTTTTGTAAATTCTTTCTATTTTCTTCACTCTTAAAGGTGCTGGAGTTTTGAGAACACAAGGCTTTTTCTTGTATTTGCTTTATAGATCAAAGACTACAAGATTAAATTTGTTGTCTTGATGGGTTGGATTGAGGGGTGGGATGGCATAAATAGTATTCCATGTCCAGTTCTTACTTGAGCTGCAACTAAAATTCTTAAACATTACAACTGTTGCAATTTGTTCAAAAATGATGTGACTTTACTGCTTGTAGGATAGCATATGTGAGCACCTTTCTAATTCATATGGCAGAAGACAATTGCTTGACTTCTGGTGAAGAACTTTGATAGATAATCTTAATGTACTAATGATTGTGCAGATTGGAAAAAATGGGAGCACTGGAATGGAACAAAGTAGTGCATGGAGATCAAGGATGGAGACTCATCACTTGTATGTGGCTGCATGCCGGTGTTATTCATGTCCTCGCAAATATGTTGAGCTTGGTCTTCATTGGAATTCGCCTTGAACAGCAGTTTGGATTTGGTATGTCATGTTCTTTTCTCTTGGCAATTTTTTATCAAATCTTATTGATTACGTGCCTGCATCACAGGTTAAGTTGAAATCAACACATGCTTGCAATTGCATCATTTCACACACATGCGCGCGTGCATTCAAATGCTACCAAACAGAGACTGGAAATATCTTATTCCTTGGATTATTATTGTTTTCACACTTTAAGGACAGCATCAAGTTTTTATTCCACTCATCTCTATGGTCTTTACAATTTTATCATAAAATTCCATGCATTGTAACATGTATTTTTGAAATATAATCTGGCAGTTCGAGTTGGGCTTATCTACCTAGTATCAGGATTTGGCGGTAGCATCTTGTCTTCGCTTTTTATTCAGCGAAACATTTCTGTCGGTGCTTCTGGTGCTTTGTTTGGACTTCTTGGAGCAATGTTATCAGAGCTTCTTACCAACTGGACGATCTATTCTAATAAGGTATGCTGTCAACTATTGGTTTCTTTTGCATACATATAAAGGTTCTCTGTGTAACTCATCGTCTAAACATTGAGGTTTTGTGTTTTATGGACAGCAAAAACTTGGCCAAGAAACAATCACACACTCTCCTTTGTTTCTGTTTTTTAAATGTTTACACGGACACTCAGCTTTCCTATGCGCTATGCATTCTTTAAATTGTTAGTTTAGGTTTTCATATTTCATGGTTTTCATATGGCTCATATATTGTAACAGATAAAGATGCTTGTCTACTACTTATTCATGGGACCAGGACCAATGAGACCAAGACATTCTTTTGTGACTGCTTGTCAGATTGTGATGTGGTTGCTCAGTTTTTTTCAACTGGCCCAAATAATTTACATCTTACAACTACTTTCTTCTTCTTGTAGATTGCTGCTCTCCTCACACTCGTGGTCATCATCGCCATTAACTTAGCAGTGGGAATTCTTCCACATGTTGACAACTTTCGCACACATTGGAGGTTTCTTCACTGGTTTTCTCCTTGGCTTTGTTTTGCTACTTCGCCCTCAGTTTGGATGGGTAGAAAGCCGGCAATTTCTTGCAGATGCTCGTGTAAAATCTAAGCACAAGGCTTACCAATACATGTTCTTGATGGCTGCTGCAGTCTTGATTATTGCTGGGTATGTCTTCTCCTCTCTCGAATTAAGAAACTGCTAGATTAATGCAATGCTGCCGTGTCTGCATGGAACCAAGTTTCTGTCTGCTGTTTTGTCACAGATGAGCGCGTGCAAGAACTTGTTTCTAATTTCCTGTTTCTATTATGTACATTGCAGGTTTACTTTGGGATTGGTAATGCTGTTTAAGGGAGAGAATGGGAATGATCACTGCAGTTGGTGCCATTACCTGAGCTGTGTGCCTACTTCAAAATGGAACTGCGAGAACAGATGAAGATTTGTTTGATAATTTTTTTTTGTTCTTTTTATCCTTTTATTTTGTATTGATTATCATTGGTTCATTTGTTTGTTATGCTTTCAAATATATGTACATGTAAGTAAATAACACTGGAATTTGAGTTTGGACTTGAAAAGAGTAATATAATGCTTGCTTACAGAATGCTTTTTTTCCCATCACATGTTCATCTTCACGATGTTTCTTCATCTGTTCCCTATAACGTTTTAAAATCTTGTCTACTTATTGATCAGCTGGCATGGATGCGGCGAATGAAATTCAATAGATTTGCGCAAAAAACACAATGGCTTGATTAATGGTGTTGAATGGGCTATCAGAACTCAGAAGTAAGTAAAGCTTGCATATAAAGAATGACAGAGAACAATAGACTGAAACCCAAAACTGAAGACATTTCGCTACCAGATTAAGTAATTTTTCAACAATTTCTGGGGCTTAGAACGTAAGATCCCATTCAGTAATAAAAAAATAAGTGAAAATGAGTAGCTAAAATAAGAAAAAAAGAACAGTGTACATGTTTATCATCATGATTATAACATAGAGGTGAATTCTCCAGGAAGAAAAATAAAATAAAATATGAACAATGCTCACCATCAAGGTAGATAAAGGGCAGGTCACCAAGATAATAAACAAGTACCTAAACGAGTTATCGTGGAGAATATCGAAGAAGTCAACTGAGCAGAAACAGCTATAATGATTTATTGTTTTGTCAGAGTCTAGTAACTTCGTGAGCATGAACTGCTTGCAATCCCTTGTTAACGTAGCATTCAGCATGGATTCACATAATATTATCCATTTTAAAATCACTTTTTCGAAGGGACAGCAAATGCGAGCTCTATAACTGGCATATCTTTCATGGAAGTATTCCAAATTATGGCACGTCATTAGCTGCCTTCTAATTAACTAGTTGACTATTACCAAAATAAATAACTGGTGGACTTACAACTTGTCAGACAATATTAAAATAATTAAATAGTTTGACTTTTAGTATTCAAAATACAGGATTTGGTATATGTTGACATCAATTGTAATCCAAATATTACGATGCAAGCTGTTAGAGAATAATATAAATTATATTCTGGGATCTCATCTAATAACTTAAGTTTTTAGATAAGATGATCTCTTTAACATGATATCAGAGTTTTATTGACCTCACGGTCATGGGTTCAAATTTCACCGCTCTCATTTTATTTGATAAAAATCAAGCACAAAGTAGAGTGAACATGTGTGCAAGTTTCAAAGCCCAAAGGGTTTTCACTTGAGGGGATGTGTTAGAGAATAATATAAATCATATTTTGAGGTCTTACCTTACAGTTTAAACTTTTAGATGAGATGATTCTTTAACACATGGCTCTTTTCCTTGTTTTTTCCAGTGAGATAAAAGATCCATAGAAACTAACAAGGCTAGCAGCATCTATGGCATTTCTTTATTTTTTTAAAACATTTCAATTGCTCTATGATGAGCAAACTATTTCTTTAATCCTCGTGTTTTTAGTGAAATAACTCGTTAATCCCTTTTGAGCTAAGAAACTCGATACCGAATCTCTATTTCTATTTCTTTTGGTTAACTATTATTTCTTTAAAAATTAAAAGGTGTAGACATCCCAATATATATTAAGAGTAAAGTAGGTGAATGATAATGAAAAACAACAGCAGTAGTGAAGGAAAGAACGATTTTGGATCGGTGAGAAGAATGAGTGCAAGGAAAAACAAGCTTGATCAATCGGTTGTGGTGAAGTGTTTTCCTTACCTTAAATATGTTTATATCACGGAATTTTAGAAAATGGTTGAAAGCTCCCAACTATTGTTGAATTTGAGCTGGAAGAGAAAAATAATGTATTGTTGGATGGACCTTTTGAGCTAAATGATGTGTGGGTAAGAATGAGAAAGGAAGAAACTTTCAAATGGAATATTGTTTTCCTTTTTTGTGTAAGGCCGGCCATGGCTAGAAAACAGGGTAGGATAGAATTTTAGCAAAATTTGGTTGGTGCTACTGTTTTGGTGAAGTTGGTAGGAAAAAAAGAATGGCATGGGGGTGGTGGTGGGCTTATAATATTTTAAGAAATTGTAATGGGGGAAGCTTATTACACTGGAAAAAATAATAATGGTGTTAGAGTGTTGATTTAGTTGTAAGAAACATGATGCGAGTATACATGCATATAAGTAAATTATAGTAAGAAAAATGTTGACGAGTATGGTAAAGAAGGAAACAAATACACACACATGATTTCTGAAAATAAAAAAATAAAAATCACTTGCAAATCTTAGAAAGGTAAAACTTAAAAGTATTTTTTCTCCTCCTATTAAGAAACCATCTCACCTAAAAGTTTAAAGAATCATCTCATCTAAAAGCTTAAGATTTTAGATGAGATCTCAGAATATAATTTATATTATTCTCTAACACGTCTTATTCAAGTGAAAGCTCTTTTGAGCTTGAAATTTACACAGGCTCATATTACCTTGTGCTTGATTTTTATCAAATAGAATGGGAGTGATGAGATTTGAACTCGTTACCACTGGATCAACAACGCTCTGATATCATATTAAAAGAACTACCTCATCTAAAATACTATGTTAAAGAACTATCTCATCTAAAAATTTAATTTTTTAGATAAAATCCCATAATATACTTTATTTTCTGAAAAAGCGGACTGACTCTCTTTAATATTAGTGGGTTCATGACCAGCACAGAAAACATAAAAAGTCTACGGGAGCTGTGAGGGACCTAAGGCCAAGTAGTCGGGCCACTTAAAAAGCTTGTGGCTGAACCAGGCAAGAGCTGGATATGCTGATGGCATTGGGCTACTCAAAATTTCTATTTGGGTATAAGATGTACTGCTGATAGATGAATCAGAAGTCAGAACCTGCACTAATGCATCGTAGGGGGGAAAAGTCAATGTTTCCATTTGAATATAAGATGCGCTGGCAAATTCCCTTGATTGATCATACGGGGCCGCAGGAACATAACCACCGACATCAGCTCTCCCATGTCTTAATTTAATGCGATCTCCTAAATCCATGTGGGCACGAGCTCCATTTAAAGCTTGAAGCATTTATTTTGACAATATTGGCTGCTTAATTTAATTCATCAGATCGTCAGTGACGAAGTGTAAAATGGTTTTTGTACCGGGTTGCCACTGCACAAATCTAAAAGCTGTTTATTTCAGAAAAGATAGCACAGGTCAGAAAAGATAAAGAAAAGCAGGCCGTAGATTAATAGAGTTGGAACTTCGGCGATGATTTCGGTTAAGCCTTAGTTTACCCTTAATACAGAAACACAGCTCAAATACACTGCATGTGAGATTTCCATTGCGATTCTTAACGTCTAGCCAGCGCCACTAAAACTTAAAACAGCTCAGACCAAGACAGATCAGGTATAAACTAGGTTACGTAACATTTGTTAGCCAGATTATAAGCTACTCCAAAGACTATGTTTTAGAATCTCTGCTCAATAGGCATTCCCAGCCTGTCCAAGCGACCAGATCCAGGGTAAGCTTTGGATGAATTACTTGCACGCAAGCCAGAAGCATGCGCACCACTCGATCTTCGCTCACCAAACCCGAAAACAGAGTATCTCTTGGCTGAACTGGATCTCTCATATTGGGGTCTTTGTTTTGGAGCGCTAAGAGATCTCACCCTAGCCCTTGAAGATTCAGTGTTACACATATAGTTTGGGTAGTCAGAATAACCAATGAGGGTGTTTCTCGAGCCATCACTTCTACTGGGAGTGAAGGGACTTCTCTTACTCCCACCACCCCTCGACGACGCAGAGTGGAATTGTGGGCTATTATCAGCAGTGCAAAATGCTTCTTCGACTTCATGAGAAAACTTCAATGGACTCAAGGATTGAACTTCACAAGATGAGGGGCTTGGAACAGTTTGATGGGCTGTTGAGTCTTTTGTAGTTGAGAAACTATGGCTGTACTGATCCGCTGACAGGGAAAGGTGAGAAGAGTGAAAGAGATTTCTACGTTTGAGAGTGACGTGGGGCTTTCCAGTATCAATCTCAAGGATCTTGTCACTCTGATCATCATCTACAGTGCCAGTTTCTGCCAAAGGGAGTTGGGTGATCCCATGATGTTTGACCATCCATCTGACGCTCTGACCAATTCAAGGGCAAGTGGGCAACATCCAGATCACCAATTGCTCTACCTTTCGATCTTGACCCACTTCTCTGCAAATGTAAAAAACGGGTCCATAAGTGCACAAGGCCTGGATGATATATAACAGTTGAATAATCCTCCAAGGGTAACGAAATAACAATACCTTATGCACTGATGATTCTTCATATTTTCCACTCTTAGCACGAATGGCATGCTCGAATTTTTCAGGGGTTGGCGGTCCCTACATGCAGTTTAAGTATGATCGTTAACACATAACAGAGTGAACTAAAGAGAATGCGCCTATATATATATAGTGTTGTAAAATTGTCTGGAGCAAGAAAGAAATCAAATATGGGATGGAAAATAGAGTTCCTCTTACAGGGTGGTGAAAGCGAGAGGACTTGCTGCTTGAATGAGAAGATTCAGAAATCTGGGCACGTCCTGCACGAGCTCGAGCCTGCGCTCGCAACAATGCTTGCATTCGATGAAGCCACTCTGCAGTTCGCTTTCTCTCAATGTGACCTCTTACCCGCGCTTGAAGTCTCACCAGTGCTTTCAGCGCACGTAATGCTCTCCTCGCCTGCATGACAAACCATTAAAAACAGTCACCAAGCTAACCAAACCAGAGCCACAGACCAAAACTTCAAGGGCTAGCAATCATTACGCTGCACATAAATGCTTTTGCAGAAATTCTGAATCGTTCATTACGTACATGCTGTGATGTGTAATCTAAATCAACAAGGAATCTCATCAAGCTGGTCACAGTATCACGCTGTTACACTCACAAGTCACAACAGGATTATTCAATTTGAAAGACAGTTCGAAGTAATGGCGCCAAACGAAACAGTAGTCTCACCCACTTGAAAATTTAAAGAAAGCGTTCCATTTTCCATACGAAGTCCCAAAAGACGGTCCCATCTGACACTGCATTATGGAAGACAATGACATCTCGCTAGCCGCCCTGCCCCGAGGGAAAAAGATGAAAAGCAATCCACGAGCCTCTGACTTTAGTGATTCCATATTAAAGAAACCTAACCCAGCTTTTATCTCCAAAAAAAATATTCATTCGGACAGAGGAAACATGTACACTTTATGTTATTTTGGACCCACCCTCTACTATTTGCAAGGCTTGACCAGTAAGATGGATTAGAGCGAAGCCGAACATGGAAAAGAGGAACCTCTAAGGGTCCATGAATTGGTTCAATGGTCCAATCAATTTGAAATTTAAGCAAAATTTAACCACCACATTCCTTAACTCGTAAACTTCTTTTTGTATCTAAAAATCGATGGCCTTAGCCTATTAGAGCTAAAATCCATGGAAGAAATTATAAGTTTATGGGCTGGACCCCACAATTTGGAATAGAACACTGTCGGATTAGACAAACCCGTCTTTTTTAAACGGAGCATCTTGTTATTACCATGCCTATAAACGGACCCTAGTGGTCCAAAAGTAAGCAACCTGTAGGTCTGTGACCATTCGGTAAGACAATTTCCCACATGAAACCAAACACATTTAAGCTACGAGACATGCTGAGCAGCTTAACAAACACACCGACAGAAACCATACTTCACCAATTAAACTTGAGAAAAGTCATAAAGCTCAAGACCTGGTACCAACCATGCTTTTGAAGTCAAATGAAGAACCACGTGAAATGGCACCCCTAGACATTATTCCCCAAGCAAAAAATAAACATTAATGACGAAATTATTTCCATTAAATGCTGAAAAACTCAACTCAACCAAGATAGAAGTGAAAATTTTAGGTCCACATTGATATTGGGATGGTGGATCATGTTACAATTCCCGGTAAGGTGTTAGGCACTACACAACTCGTGAGAATGCAATGAAAAAGGGGGAAAAGGAATATTGTAAGAGTGAAAACGAATCCGTTTTAGTAACTTAGCAGAGTAGTGATTGAAACATGCATAACAATAATCCCATCTCCCTCAAAAAACAAACGTGCAGGAGCAGAAGTTTAGACACGGCGTCGTATAACGCAGTTACGAGAAGACTTTTTTTTTTTTTTTTTAACAACTAAATAGTGATAATTCCCACAAATAGGAAAGCAAAAGAGGGGTGGGATTATATTACCAGGTAGCCACGGAAAGCAGCTTGAATCTTAACAGCAGCGAAGTCTTCACGCAATCCAAGACTCCCTCTAACGTACGCAGCACTATTATTAACACACCTCCCACTACTCGTAAGCCTCACAACCTCGGCAGCTGCCTGAGCCGCCGCAACAGCAGCCTCCGCAACCGCAGCAGTAGCAGCGGCTACAGCGAGCGCATGCTTGTTTGGGTCCTCCTCAAACTCCTGTCCGTACAAGACACCAGTTTTATTGGCTTCAATATCTTGTTGGTGGTCGTGGTCTTTTTCACGATGGGATTTAACTAAACTCCATCTCCGTTTCTCTTTAGAACGAGTGGTTTGGGGGTTGTCCAGTGGCGGGTCGGGTTTTTTGAGGCCGAGAACGGCACGGAACCATTTGGAAGCTTTTCCCATTCAGTAAGATGGGAGTGTTAACGATGGTTTTTCGGTGACAGTGGTTTGCATTTGCAACGAGAGATAGCGAGAGAGGAGAAGGAGGTGGGGGGTTTTTAATTTACTCTTGAATGTGACGTTGGAAGTGAAGTGAGGAATATAAGAGTAGGTGTTTGTTGGAATTTCATGGGCGGGTAATAAAAATCCGGGGAATTTTATACGATTTAGAAACTGAGGGCACAATTTAATAGGAGTGGTGTATTTTGGGCAGGACGAAAGTACATTCGCTTCATTGCGCGTGTACTCAAACATTTATGCTCTTTTTTCTTCTTTTTTTTTAATTTCTAAACAATTTAACTGTGCTCTCCCGGTGCATCGATCAAAATTGTTTTTAAATGTAAAAAATAAAGAATATTAGCATTATTACTGTATTTTTTAGGTTTGAGAAAGGAATCACTTTTGATTAAAAATTAATGTGCATATTAAATTAAAGAAAAATAAAAATTATATGTATGAATAAATATAAAAAATATTAACACAAATTAAAAAATAAATACATATCAAAATATATAATCTGATAATTTTTTTATTAAAAAAATAATAATGTAAATGCTATAAGGAATAACTTGTTAATATAATTCTTTCTTATTATTAGTTAATTTTTTCAACTTAAAAACATAGTTTCTTTAACAAATCGTGTTGTTTTATATATAAAAAAAATCAAATAATATGTAAAAACACCTAAATGATACAAGATAAAATAAAAAAAATATACATCTTGACGTAAAAAAATCATCATATTAATGTGTTTATTTTTGTTTTTATTTATTTTTGATAAATTTCTTACCATGATTTTTATTTTCAAAGATAAAAATATTATGAGATTCATACAAGCAATTAAAAAACTGATGATGATGCCGTGGTTATATCATAAAATACAAGAATAATACACTAAAGTTTTGTAGAGTATTCTTATGTAAGGATAGAAACCAGGAGGGAAAAGGTCATCGTTGGCGTCGCTTTGTACGGCCACGCATGGCCTCTTTTATTCTTATGTTTTTCTAGTCAGAGAGGCAAATGACATGTTGCTGTTGTTTTTTTTTAAGAAAAAAAAACAATTAAAATAGGTGGTTTAAAAATTAGATTAGGATATTTAAATTAAAAAATTTAGTCACAGTATTTTTCATTTTAAGACATCTAATAAATATTATTATAATCTAAAAAAACAATTTATCAATTTAGAACACCTTTAAATTGATCTGAAAACATAAAATCAAATAGAAAGAAATATTTTAAAAAACACATTTCATCACATATTAACATTGTCTGAAGCATCAGATTACCCAGCTTCAATTATTTAGGTTATCTTTTGGGGTTTTCAATAGCTTTGCTGTCGAGAGAGTGTCGACTCCATTGATTTTATTATTTAACATTCGGATATTTCAAACTTTATAATTTATTATGGCTAGCCTTTTGTTTTCTTATGATTATCCCAATTTCACTATTCATGTTACATGTTTTTTTATCTATTTTTTTTTATCTTTCAACATCTTCAACAATGATTATAAATTATTTTTGTTTATTTTTTATGAAATTATTTCAATCTTATGACCATGACTGTGAGTTTTGCAAGTTATCCCAAATAAAATCACATCATTATACTATGTCCTTTTAAAATTGAGTTTTTATCTTCTAATTGCATTGTTCAACAATTTATTTATTTAAAGAAATTAAATTTTATAATTTATTTTTATTTTAGGTTTATTATGGTCTCGTAATCTGGATTGTAGATTTAAAATATTAACTTAGATGGACCCAGATCTATCAAATATATTGTTATTTTTTTCTAGATTGACTCAGGTTAATCTAATATATTTGTTATTTTAATACATGTTCTAGGTTGATTATGTCGATCCACTAGTTTTTTAATTTAATTTAATTTTTATTAGCTGTCCAAATTATATTTGAATCAAGTCAAACATGTTATATTATTTCAACTCATTCACATTTTGAAATTTGAAATTGTATTTAGACATCCATGTCTCAATTTTGGATTGTATAATTTTAAGGTTGTTTATTTTTATATTTGAATTATTTTATTAAGTTAATTATATATATATATATATATATATATCTGTGTGTGTGTGTGTGTATACATAAAAAATCATTCTAATTAAAAAAAATAGAATAACAACCGCAACAAAAGTGATTTCATTGATGATAGCGATACTGGAGGTGCTCTATATCACCAAACAATCCCTATCTCCACGAACCACAGAAAACAGAGTGAAGAAGCCAGAGTTTGTGGCATCACATGACATTTTGTTGTTATTTTAATGCAAAAGTGATGTTTTATTTATTCAATCAACAATAGAATATACAGATACTCTTATAAATAATTTGATTTGTTTTTTTACATGCAAGTGGGGATATAAAATATTATGAGTATACAAGTTTCAGGATTTTTTTTTATAAGGCACGTATAGCTGTCGAGTGATTTAAAATCTGTCACGTATTCGTTTCGGGAACACAGGTTTACTGTTTGCAAACATGTCATGAGCTCGTGAACAAAAGTCTTGAATGGGAAAAACGTGACGTGGCAGGTGGAAGGTGCGGGAGAACCTGCATCGTCTGTCCTGACGCGACTGCACGTCCAGCCAAGAAGAGCGGAGAATAGACATTTAGCTACGTAATTTAATTTTCCTTCTCTCTTTTCATATCGGATGAAAATTTCGGCCCACGAACTCGGCCTGTATTACCAGTCAAGAACGGTGGGCCACCACATTAATTGATCAGATTCCAGGGGCGGGTGAAAGATCTTTGTGATAAAGAAAGCGCCTGATCCCCACAAATAGTTTAATCAGGTGGACACGAGCAGATCTTCCAGGCTCGTATTTTCATGGCCGTGATCAATACTTGAAGCGAGAATGTTCCGAAAAAAACAAAACACCGAATGAGGCATGAAATAATTGAAGTTCACATGCCTTTTATTTTCAATTCCGTATGTGGATTTCATCAACCAAAATCATATGAATTTTATTATTAATTGATTAGTTTATATCTATTTAAATGGGCGGGTTATTAAATAGCTGGAATTCTTATAATAAAAGAGCTTGTTTTCTTGAAAATCTTTAAAAAGTGGTTAGAGTTTCTAGTTATCGTAAAGCTAAATAATAATATTTTATTTATCACCTTTTTAAATTAAAAATAATCGAGCTGTCACTCCCCATTGAGATCCCAGCTCTCGGAAGGCAAATCTAAAGAATCCGATCCAATACAGGAGGAGATCTTGATCCGTGAATCCAACAAGCAAATACTGAGCACGTTGCTTTCCAGTCCTGACAAATAGTAAAATAATTTTGGAACTCACAATATACAATCTGTTGGGTTGACCTAATTACCTGCTGATTAACTCAATAATTTAGCAATTCAGTTTTTTTTTAAATCTACTCCGCATCCATCAAATTTAAATATTTATCTTGCATATTTTATCTTGCCACTGTGATAATGACAGGTGGAACTTACAGGTGTAACCGGTCCTACACTGGATGGATAGTCTAAAAGAGTTATGAGGGTCAAAGGAGGAGACCTGGTCAAATGAACCGACGTGTTTTGCATACTGGATTTGTGCATGCTGATTGGACAGCTTAGTCAAAATTATCTGCAGGCGTGAATGCTGATGGGTCAAAGCCTGATTGAAATAGACGAAACACGCAAATCACAAAAAAGTTCCAATAACGTACAGGAGTGCAAGGCTCGTATTGCACATTTGTAATATTAGCTCATTAAAACAATTCTATAAACATAAATAATAATTTTTAAATTATGGATAAATCGCGAAACCAAATATAATTGTAGCACAGCAAGCGCAACGGGACTGGAGTATTTGAGATTGAGCCTCTTATTTTTATTACAACAATTTATGGCGCACTTGCATAGATTGTTTGACCAAAACTATTGTGTGAATAGTCCCATTGTTTTCTTGTTTTTTTGCTCGGACTTATTTACAGTAATAGAAAATACATATTATATGTGTCGGTCCAGATACGAAACGTAGTTAAATGTTTTGGGATTCAAGCTGGCCCAAAAAACTTCTCCACAAGCTTCTCCAAATACGCCCGACAACACAGACTAAAATTAGGGCACAGCACACTCCACAGGGCAACGAGGTGAAAAAAACCCGGTTCTAGGTAACCACAGAGATCTAGGCAGCTCTCAAATCCACCACGATGAAAAGAAGAGATTTATTATTCTATCACGATGCCAAAGTTACATGTTTTTAGAAAGGTCAAATCATGATTAGAAGTTAAGAAAAATAAAAAGAAAAAGAAAGAAAAACAACAGATGAGTCATCCCCGTTGCGACATGCTACTCATTCGTTGAATCATCCCCTCAAACGATGGACGTTGTTCAGGATCGCTGCTTGCACAATCGAAACAGATAATTAGTTTCCATCAACCTGCAAGTTCCCATTTTATTAATAATAAAAAAATGTAGCGGTTCAGTTTCATGAATTACTTTTCATTTGAAGGTTCATTGCGGAGGACTTCAGGGGCCATCCATCGAGGCTGCACAGAGAAAATGGAGTTCAACAATATTAAGGACAATTATATTGGAACAAATTGCAGCTAAGAAAATGAAGAAATTTCCCCAGATTTTGGAGAAGATAATAAAATAAGAGAGAAGCATTACAGTTCCTCGTCCTGATTTATTTATTTTTCTCTCTACCCTCTCCTCTCTCTCGCATGTACAGCCTATTTTTTAATTTCTCTTTAAAATGTCATGTTTTATAAATAACCACAAGTTTGAATGTGCATTTTCCAATTATAACAAATATAAAATGTGTATTTCATTTTTTTTGCCAATATCTTAAGAAATCCATACTAAAACAAGCATTTCCAATCCAATTTCATATATATTTTGTCCAGGACAATCTATTTTAATTTGTATCGTACAGTCCAACTTACCAAGGGTTAATTTTTAATTATAGTTTTGGATGTGTTTACATTATTTTAATATATTTCCAAACAAAAAAAATAATTTTAAAAACAATCTATACCACTATCACATGCACTGTAACTAAATCTGAAAGCGGTGTGTGGTCTGGTAGGAGACCTCGATCAGTCAATTTATCCTTCACAAAGAATATTGTTGGTGTGACTATGTAAGCACATCAGAAGTGGCCTTTAGAGAGAGGAGAGTAGCGCTAGGTATACCTGTTGAAGTAACCGTTAAATGGCAGTTACTTTTTTGAAAGCACACGCAAAACCCGCCAAACTTGCTCTTTTTTTTTATTATTTTATAATATAATGAAAATATTCCATCGATTAACATACTAAAAAAAAAGAGAGAAGAAAAAGATGAGGAGGCATTATGAAGTGATACTCTTGATTTTCTGCTTCTTCCTAAGTTATTTTACTGTGCAAAGTATAGAGATTTTGTCGAAATCGAAGCTTGAAAGATGCGAGAAAGCCTCAGATTCTGATGATGATCTCAATTGCACTAGAAAAATCGTCTTAAACATGGCTGTTCCCAGCGGTTCTGTAAGTCTCTTTATTTTTTTCTTCCCTAACTAATTAATTAACTATAGTCTAATTATCGAGATTAATTAATGTTGCTAACAAAAACCCCTAATTCTTCTCGTTTTTGGTGTAGAGTGGCGGGGAGGCGTCGATTGTGGCGGAAGTGGCGGAAGTGGAAGAGAATGCGACTAACTTGATGGAAACAGTGAGAGTACCGCCGGTGATAACAATCAATAAAACGGCTGCGTATGCTTTGTATGAACTTACATATATACGGGTGCGGCGCGACGCTTTCTTGGTTACTTGTAAACACACACACACACACATCATTTGTGGGTTTAATGCTTAATTCATAAATTGATAACTTTGTGAAATTTCTCGATTGGTTGTAACTTGTAGGATGTTGCTTATAAACCTGAAGAGTACTACGTTAAGACGCGCAAATGTGACCGGGATGCCGGTGCAAATGTTGTCAAGATATGCGAGAGGTGACTTGTTTCTCCCCCCTTTTATTTTTTAAAGCAACATTGTCCGGTTCTTTGCAACTGCTAATTTGTTAAAGCATGTGGTCAGCCTATTGATAGTAAAGTTCAAAGTCCTGTTTATTATCCGGTTCGTTATACAGAAACTAATATTATGATCAATCAACATCTGCGAGAAATGGTCCTTTTTCTTATAGAAACCAAAGCATCTGCGTGTTCATTTGGACTGTTTCTTCGATTGTCTTCTTCTTGTCTGGAAAGTGAGATTATGCTATAGAAACTTTGCAAGTTCTTGTGTGCAGGACTAACTGCCTCAGAGTATCTGTTTTGTAGGTTACAAGATGAAAATGGCCACATTATCGAGCATAGTCAGGTGGCATTTCTGATTTCTTGAATCTCATCTGGATTCCAGAAGCACACACCCTACATACGCTTGCACATGCATGTTTAGTAGTACATGGTTTCATAGTGGATTCTGCAGCACCATATCTACTATAGTTTACCTAGTTAGCGATTAAATCCTGTCCTCTAAACGGGACTCTGTATGCAAAGATTTACCTTTTGTGTTGGTGATCATACCAAACTTTTCTTTTCTTCACATGATTTACTACTCCTCTCTACCATTCTCTTCTTTCTTTTCTGCTTAGCCAATCTGTTGTCCTTGTGGTCCCCAACGGCGGGTAACATCATCATGTGGAAACTTCTGTAAGTGCCTTGCCACATGTCCGGCATTCTCAGTTTAGCTTATAAGATGCAGATTGCAATTTTATTATCAATGTATACCTTTGTTTTGAGCAGTCGACAAATTGATGAAAGGGAAGGCCAATACCGCACACTGCGTCAGATTTCCAGGTGATTGGTATGGCTATTTAGGATACATTGTTTTCCTTTTGATGCTTCTTTGCTAGTAAAACCCCATCCAATCAATAAAAAGTAGTATGAGCACACACGATTTCGTCAGCTCAATAATTAATATTTGATTATGGATGTTAGAAGCGGTGATTCATGCCATGCTGATGAATACAAATGGGTGTCAATAAAGCAAGTTGGGCACAAACTTATCTTACTGTCTTTCAATTCCGGTATGATATAAATTATCAACAATCTTTTCACAGTTTAGGTCTGTGAAATTTTCAAAGCATCTAATGTTTTCTAAATGGCATCCTCATTTTTTCCTGAACTTAAAACATGTAATGAACGAGTAATATGGTTCTAAGAAGAATCTTGTTTATGATTTGTAATTTTGGAATGGCTTATCTCTACGATGAGTGGTTAATTGCATTGCCATGACTATTATTAATGAACAGATCATAGATAGTTCAGTTTTTAGTCTTGTAATTGCTGGTTAATTGCTGTCTATCATAAATATATTTTCTTCCAACTTTTACAAGTGTTTGATTTTATGCAAGACTAATATTTCATTGTTCACCCAGGTTCCATGTTTTTGGTATTGGACGTCGATCGATGGGTTTCAGTGTACGCATTGAGGTGAAGACAGGATCTAAAGTCTCGGTATGTTGTTTTTCTCTACATCAATTGCCTCTGTATACGAACTCTTTTAACAGTTCAATTTATTTTACTCAGCTTCTGCTCTAGAATTGCTCGTTGGAGCAGATCCCTTGCAATTACTTGAATGCTGCGGGAGGCTGAAAAAAAAAATCTTGGTCTGAATTAAACATTACAGAGGGCTTCTAACATGATAATGAAATAAATGTTCTGCTAGTCTGTTGCAAATTTGATGGTAGAGCACAGTATGGGCCGGGATGATTTCATGTTTCTGATCTTTCTAATTTCACTCCAACTTCTGCTCTAGAATTGCTAATTGGAGCACATGCCCGTTTAACTTGTTTGCGATTACTTGAATGGGAGAATCAAAAAACATGACTCTCTGTCCGAGTTAAACATGATTGAGGGCTTCTAACGTAATACTGAAATAAATGTCTCTAGTCTGTTGCATCTTCTAACGTAATACTGAAATAAATGTCTCTCTAGTCTGTTGCATCTTCTAACGTAATACTGAAATAAATGTCTCTATAGTCTGTTGCACATTTGATGGTTAGGCACATTGTGCGGACCTGGCTTGATTTTCAATTTTATTTCTTCTTTTTATCCACGTTCATCTTTTTTTTATTTCCTCACTTTTGCAAGTGAAATGAATATACTTTTCTTTCTACCTTTTCTTTTTCTCTTGTTCTAAATTTAATAATAAAGTGTCATCACTGCTTTAAGTTGTTTCACTTTTGCACTCAAATGGAGTTATTTGAGATTGATTTTGGATGGCATCTCATATTTGTTGCCATATTTTTTCTAATTTTAAAAGTCCATGATAAATATCTTCTAGCTGAAGAATCTCGATTTTGCTTGCAGGAAGTTACCGTGGGCCCTGAAAATAGAACAGTAACATCGAAGGATAATTTTCTAAGGGTTAATCTCATTGGAGATTTTGTCGGATACTCGAACATTCCATCATTTGAGGACTTCTACCTCGTCATTCCAAGGCAGGTATGCCTCCCTCACTAATATGATTACCATGGAAGTGTGCTAGCTTAAGGGGAATGAAGCAGAACTTTTTTATCAAGTTAGTTATGCACGTAAAATTTTTCAAGATAGTTTTATCTTAGAAATAATATCTTTTTACCAATAGCTTATAGCTCAATGCTAATGGAATCAATGGTTAAAGGGAATGATATGTAATCCAATTCTCTATCATTGTATCCAAATAAAAAAAAAGGAGGCAAGAAGAAATGGAAAGTCTTTTTCATCTGTTAATGATTGGTAATTGTAAATGCACAATACTGTAGTATTGAGAGTTTCTTATTTTGTCGTGGAAGGGTGAAACTGGACAACCACAGGATCTGGGAAAGAAACTTTTCAATGTGGATGCTGCTTGAGAGAGTGAGATTCACCTTAGATGGTGTTGAATGCAACAAAATTGGTGTCAATTATGAGGCTTTCAGTGGGCAGCCCAACTTCTGTGCTTCACCATTTTGGAGTTGCTTGCATAATCAATTGTGGAATTTTCATGATGTTAGTTTGTCAGCTAGTAGTGGTCTCTGTAATTTGTGTCCCCATTTCTCCTAGTCCCAAGTTTCTGTAACTTGAACAGTTTTCTACAGCTGTTGCATGAAGCTAAGAAAAGCTACTTTATTTATGGCAGGCCGATCAGAACCGAATTAGGAGGAACCAGTTGCCACTATATGGCGTGGAAGGAAGGTTTGAAAGGATAAACCAGCATCCAGTTATGTTTCTGCAATTTTAGATCTGATGTTCAACAAAATGTAAACTATTTGAATTTTATAGTAATTTGATTCAATTGCAGAACGCAGGGACTCATTCGTTCTCCATAGGAATTACTGAAGTTCTTAACACAAACCTTTTGATAGAACTAACTGCTGATGACATTGAATACGTCTACCAAAGGTTTTGATATCTATACTTACTTTTAGTGCTACAAGTTTCTGATGTTAGAACGGTTTAACCAAAGGCATGATTTTAAACTATTGGTGATAAGATATTAAGATGCAGCATGGACTATAAGTTCAAGGCTTCAGAATTAAGGCCATGCTCTGTTTGGTTTGGGGAGTTCATATGGGTGTTGGTCCATCCATATATGATAAAGGATGTGCAATGATAGTTGGTTCATGGATTAACTAGAAAGCTCGGATTACTTCTTTGAATGCCTAGAGTTCCCTTAACTTGTTTACTGTAGCGTGAACATTATTGCAAAATATCTAAAATCACTTTTATTTCAACATTTTTCTTGGCCATATTTATGAGTTGCAGAAAAGAAAGGACGTAAGACCTAATCCTAACTACTGGTATAAATCTGTACACTAATGCAGTGAATTTACAAGTTACAAAAACCGGAAAAGATGAGGGAGGGAACTTTCTTTGCTGTAGCATTCTTATCATTTGTGCAATTTTAGTTATGGCATTGCTTGTGTGTGTCACCATGTTTCCGTGTAGGTGTCCATTTGTTGAGCTTCATCTCCATTCGTTTGCAGGAGCCCAGGAAAACTTTTAAGTTTCACCATCCCGACATTTGAAGCCCTTACTCAATTTGGAGTTGCTACAGTCTCGGCTAAAAATATTGGGGAATTGGAAGCATCATATAGCTTAACGGTATTTTAAACATCGCCCGTGGCATATATTTGGTCATGATGATAGAAATGCTTAAACACGTACATGTTGATGCAATCTTTACTCTCACTTGGACCGCTTTACTATAAGATACTGATATGTTTTTGTTGATTACATTCTCTATGCTGATTGTTTTCCTCGTTCTGTGGCCAGTTATTGAGAATTATACACCAATCTGATGTCTTTCTTTCAAGGTGCATTTGTCCTGCATTATGAAGGTTTTTTATTGTACATTTCACATTGACATGATTTCATGTTTTGGACCTTTTTTTTCGGTATTTAAAAAAATGGAAACAATAAAATTAAGCAGTTTCTAGTATCTCCACAAAATATTATGTTTTGAAATCTTATAGTATGGGGTCGTTGATGTTGATAGTATAAAAATACGCGAGAAAGTTGAAGTACAAGATCTAATTCATGTATGTTGGTGAAAGTATTTGACTGCGATGAGAGTTTAGATTAGATATTGATTAGTACATACCATCATTATGTATTGCTGTATTCATATTATGCTTTAAGGAGTAGTTGCTGCAACACATTCTACCCTTTAGCTATTATGATGATCGTCTCTTCCTTGCAGTTTGACTGCTCAAGAGGTGTTTCGCTCATGGAGGTAACATTAACTGCCATATTGATCATAATTCCTAACTATTCACAAAGGACACAATCCGAATTTTAATGTTTGAATGGTTGCAGGAACAATTCTTCATTTTGAAGCCGAACGAGATTACAATTCGGTCATTTAAAATCTACCCAACAACTGATAAAGCTGCTAGATATGTATGTGCTGGTAAGGTTACAATGGTTTTATTGCAACTTTTCTTGTCACTGTGCGTGACAACTATGGTGGCAGAGAAATCTGAAGTCTCAATTATTGTGCTTTAATCCAGCTATTCTGAAGGACTCTGGTTTTAACGAAATTGATAGAGCGGAATGCCAATTTTTTACTACTGCTACCATCCTTGACAATGGATCACAGGTTTGGGGACAACTACAGAATTGTTTTTTATACAGTTATGCTCTTTGAAATTCACCTAGCAACTGGTCGATTTTGTACTCATGCAAACAAGATCTCTATGAACAATTTCTTATGGGAAGGAGAAAAAGAATTTGAAATTGATTGTAGCAAAATAAGGAAAGAACATAGAAAATGTGTTATGACTATGTAAGAGTATGTGTAACTAAATGGAATTATTACATAAATGCTTCTGAAACATGATTAATATCTGTCCAATAGGGTTCAATAGTGCATTTGTATTTCCTATGGTATGACTGAAAGCTTCCAGATGATTGTTTTGCCATTCAGTGGCGTTAAATTTTTACTTCTTTTTTATCTACATTTTTGTGCTATTCTCGTAACAATTTCTGTTTCGAGAAAATTAATGCGGTCTTCATTAATGTTTTTTTTATTCATTTGCAAATGTAATTTAATATGTGTGCATACCTGACAAGAAAAATCCGAGAGGGGGGGGGTTATAGAGAGCCGTTAAAATATACCATTTCATAAATGTTTGATTAAAGTGTACGAGTTTTACGCCTAAAAATTTTAAATAGACTCATTTTCTCACATATTAGTGACAGTACAGATAATCAGAATTTACTTATGTAGGAGGTGTTTAATTTCATCAAATTCTCAAATATATCTTTGTAATAACATAACATGTTTATAGACCGTTTCTTCAGACACAATGGCTAGATGCTGTTTTAGTTTAGCATATGATTTTGTTTCATTTTTGGTCCTATAATAAGTGGTGCTGGTGAATTATGTGACTGTAGACTTAATGATCGAAATTAACCACATAAATCCCGAACTTTTTGCAGATTGCTCCCTTTCTACCACCAAAGACCAGTATAAATGGTTTCTTTGAATCTATTGAAAACATTTGGAACAGAATTTGGGAAGGCTTAGTAGACTTCGTCACAGGGAAAACTTGCAGGTACTTGTCCATTGATTCGAATCACCCTTTTTCTAAGCTTGTTGATGTGTGGGACCTGGATGCACTGAGCTCTTCTTCTTTTTTCCCCATGTCATTAGGATATATATATATATATATTTTTCCTTGCAGTTCCTTAGGGCTTGTGCACATCCATTTATCTGAAATGTAGCCTTTACATTATATTATGAACTTAAATGCGTCAAGTAAACATTTATATTGGTGAATTGCACGCCCTGGAATTTCTGCTGGTATTGAGGTGAAATAGAAAGTTCTGCATAACATGCCAAATTTTCAAGCCCAGCACTAGACAGAGGGCCATTAGCTGATTTTTTTAGCTGTTTAGATGAGCTCACGAGATCTTGTTCTTTTCTTAGGTCTTGCAACTGTTTTGATTTAACTCATGTTCCCTTTTATGGGCAGGCAGAAAATGCTCCAGCTTTCTTTGATTTCCGTTGCCACATCCAATATGTATGTATGAGCTGGATGGTGATGTTTGGTCTACTTCTGGCTATTATCCCAACAGGTAACACTATTCTTCCTCGAGGAAAAGTAAACTTTATACAGAGCCAGAACATTGTATTCTTATTCTAATGAGGATCACATATGACATTGTACTTTTGAGTTCCAGTGCTTGTGCTGCTATGGCTTTTGCATCAGAAAGGGCTTTTTGACCCTATTTATGACTGGTGGGAAGATCATCTTTGGACCGACGAACAGGGAATCAGAGATGCTCGGAGACACAATAAAGATATTCATGTGAAATCGGGAGCAAGACAGCACACGCATAAGCGAAGAACCATTCATCAAGAGCATGGGCACAGGCATTCAGGAAGGGATGCAGAGTACTATCATTATCTTCACCATGTCCACAAGGACAGGACTAAGCACAGGGGAAGTAGGAAGTCGAGTGGCATGCAGCAAGTCTATTTGGATGGAGTGGAGAATACCAAAGTTGGACATCACGGACACAGAAAGGTGAGAGGCCATGGAAGTACTGTTTAAATAACCAGTCACCAGTTGCTAGCTGAGCAGACAGAAAATTGGGGAATGAATCATGATACCGATTATAGACTTATAGAAGATCAGATTGACTTTCTTTAGTTTTTTTGTTTATTTCTTCTGAGCAAGTGATATGGAATTCTTTCTTTAGTGTGAAATTGCAGTAGTGGATTTCATGGAAAGGATTTTACACTGGTGGTTAAAAGTAAATTTTCATTGTGATTAGTATGTGCCCCCTGACCTACTTTATTTTACAGAAATTATATAATGACAAATAGGAAATAAAAGCACAAAAAATAGCATCTGGTCCTGATCAAAACTGTAAATTTGTCTCTGCTTGGATGAAAACCAGAGCTGCCCGTCCCCTCCGTGCAGTATCCAAACGTTACCTCAACCATGACCCTCTCTCATAGATTGTCGATCGATGGATAAAATTCGAGTTCGAAGTTTGAATCTTTCTGGTAAGTGCTTGTGTAGAGTAGTTATATATTGTCTCTCTCCGTGAGCTGAATGTGATAACCGCTTGGATATTGTAAACCAGGAGTTCGAACAATATTTCCTCCTTTGATTGGTTTCCACCTGAAATGTTTAAATAATAGCGAAGCTTAGTCTCTCTCTCTATGCGTGCACACTTGCAATGAGCATTCCCAGAAACACACCCAATCGCTCACTTTACGTACGGAAAGGTTTGCATGCTATTACCTGGACTTTGTGACCAGGCAATGTAGAAATACAGCCATCTGCACCTTGGTAAACTCTGTTCCAACACAGAAATCTCATGCCACCGCCAAAGGCCATGAAATTCTTGGATGCACCATTTACTTCCGTACCCTGCACGCCACAGTAGATTTTATTATGATGGGAAATACATGGTGATTAGAAGGGTGAGAACTCCTTCTAGTATTGGAATGTCCGCAAGGTGAAAGGATTTTCAAACATAACCCACCTTCCATCTCCATGGATTGAAGGCAAGTGGATCGTCATATTTTGCTGGGTTCAAGTGTACAGCGGGGGGACAGACCATTACTGCCCAGCCTGCTGGAATGGTATATCCTGCCATGCCAAGTTATATTGTAATTTCGAATTATAACATTCTTTGCGCACTATAGTAACTGACACATGTATTGATTGCTAGCAACCACATACCCTTAAAATGGATATCTCCAAGTGTTTTTCTGAAGATCCCTGGAACTATGTTTGCTAGTCTAACAGTTTCATTAATGACCTGCAAAGTTGAGCTCGTCAGTTCTTAATAATATTACAAAAGACACTGTTATGATATCAAACTGGTGACAAAGTGCTTGACCCACCTGAAATGTGAATTTCATTGATTTGTATTCCTTCCATGTAAGACCAGGGTTGGCATTTCCCCGATTTCTTAGAATTGTCTCGTGCTCTTCCTGGGAAAAGTGTAAACATCTAGAGCATATTAGGTTTTGAAGCACAGAAGAAAAATTATGGAGAAATAAAGTCTTAATAACTTTCTTGCATACCGTTAATTTATTTAGCACTAATGGATTATCGGATAGAAACTTGACAGCTGAAGTTAGAGCCAGGGAAGTTGTTTCAAAGCTGGCGAATAGCAGCACAAACATTAAATCCAGAGCAATTTCCTCTGTAAGGATTGTTTTTTTTCCTTTTCGAAGTTCCTCAAGCATAAAATCAAAAAAATCACTCTCGTGCTTTCTCGGATTTGCTCGTCTTTCCTGTAGCAGGTTCTTCAGCATTCTCATTGCCCTTTTCCTACCCTGAGAATTCATAGAGCAGTTCAGACAAAAAAAAAAACAATTGGACATTTTTTTTTTGGAAATGTGCAGCTCCCATTTGCAGAATTGATTTGGTGCTCGGGCGACACTGTTTTTTAATCTACTCTGAGTTTTTTTTTTATCGTGGCTCTTGCTTTCCAACATTTTGGACGCGCTAGTTTGATTCTTGCTGGTCTGAGCTTCTAGTTTGCAGGTGCTCAAATATTGTTAAGAGAATGAAAGGATGCATTTATATGATTAGTATGGAAGGTTTCAGTTTACCTGTAAGCATTCGTGATATGCTGTTCCTGGAATGTCCAAAGGGAAGGAGATTAATCCTTGTATAAATGCGACAAAGTTATCCCTCAGATTCTCTGGAGAATTTTCTTGATCATAACTTATGAGCTTCTTCGCTGTCAGGTCAAATATCATCTGTAAATATCATAAGTGTTATTAGATTCAGGATAAGCACTGCTTGATTACTCTTATTATGAGAAGAGGGATCGTATGAGATTACAGTTGCTGTCGCTTCTTTCAATTCAACTGATTCCTGACGAGACCATAGCTGTAATCTTTTTGATGCTGTCTGTTCAACTTCAGGGAGCATTTTTTTAAGGCTTTCAGGACCAAAGAGATTAAGCATCATATTCTTAAGATACTTGTACATGAACCCATGTAGCGAGCCAACATTTTGCCTTCCAAAGATCTCCGTGAATGTATCCGGATACCAGCTCTGGAACAATTTTCCTTCTTGCTGGAAGATAAAGTAATTGAGATCCGGATCTGTTGATACCACGACTGGCCTTCCAACCAAATTAGTCCGGAATATTGGTCCGTATCTGAAAGCAACAGCAAAAACTTTAGAACGAATGATGGAGGTGATGATCGCACAACTTTTTGAACAACTTAGTCATTCATAAGAGCTTTACCTTTTCATCCTGGCTCTGACAAATGGATGAATATCACAAGAAGTATCTGGAGCGAAGAATTGAAGGGTCTCGCCAATAAATGGCAATCCCATTGAACCTGGTGGAAGAGTGCCATTGCATATGGGGTTTCTCCAGCGGTAAACCCAATGCGCGATGCTTATAATAATCAAAGCTCCAAAAAACAAAGCCCACATCTTGATCAAATATAAGCGTCCAAGTACAGAGTACTGAGAAGATCCTGGGTTGAGAAGAGGATTTTAGTGTTGATATGTTTTGACAGGAAAGGAAAATGGGAAGGGTAAGATTAGTAATGAAGTAGAAGAAAATGCTAGCATGTCTCTCAGAAACCATTAGGAGTCATCTTAAATAGGCAGGGCATAAGCTAGAAGCAAACAGAAAAAAATAGTATTAGTTTTCTTTATTTTAGTTAAGTTGCTCAAAAAAGTAAAAGTTGAATATAGAATACAATAGCTGAAAATTATTCTGTCTGGAGACCACTTATTATCCCACGTCAACGGTTTCTGCAAGTCTGTGTTTAGAGCCCAGCATGACCATGAAACTTACAGGATGTTTCCTCTTTCACTGCAGATATTTTGTTTTTCACCAGGATAAACAGTCCATGTAAAACAAAACTGAAGCACGAGGGCAGGATTTAGGCCTTTTTTAAGGACATTATGCAGGAACAGAAGGGCTCTTCCCAAGATTTGAGAGGATAGAGATAGAGGTTCAAGGGATCTGTTTGACCTGACCAAGTGTCTGAAACCAATCTTCAACACGTCATTAAATTGCTAAAATCTAATGGTTTCACCAACTTCTCGGAGTCTTCTCAATATCTTTGCTAAATACACCAGTATCTGCGTGATGTTACATGTTGCCAGTTAGAGATGCCTCGCATGTTCTTGTTTTTCCTTATCTTTTCTTACTTAATTTTTTAAGAACTAGATCTCATCCTAGATCTTCCTTAGCTGTGTAATCATTCGTTCATATTGTTAAATGCTAATGTCAAACTCTAGATCTTCTTGCATACATCACTGCTGATCTCCTGTAGTGTGCTCTAGAAATGTATACCGGATGTACTCTTTTACCTCTTGGAAATAATTCCTGAGTAGTAGGCATAACAAGCTAGTTGATCAGGTTAACCGATTTCAACACATAGAGCACCGCCCCCATCGGCCCATTGAGCCACGGACTGGACCTCCTTGCAACATCCACTACAAATGTAGGTAGGTTACTGTGAATCATGCCCTCCATTATATGCAACCAGATTATAAAATTGATTTCTGTGCGAAACGACAATAATGTTGCTGTATTGAGCGCGCCTGATGGAATGAAGCTGAACTAGGTAACACCAATGTGGGGGCTTGAAAATCTTGTCAGCTAATGAGTTTATCTTTTTTATTCCTGAGTTAAACATGCCAAGTCACAGCCCATCTAGTGTCATTAAGCTGTAAAGATGATGCTGTTCTGGGCTTGTAGGCACTGCAAGCTGTGAAAATGTCGGAGTGCGCCTTTTTAATCAAATTTGTTATTATGTCTTGAAGAAAGCGAAGCTTCTCATACCAACCTGGGCAGATACACATAACAACAGCAGAAAGTGACAAGGAACAGCTTTAGTTCACTCTCCATTATGAGATTAACAAGTTTAAGAAATCCTTTCGTTGCTGTAATTTAAATGGTTTCTTTTGTTTTGTTTTCTCAGTGATTTGCTATCTGGTTTAGGTTCTTTGAGAAAGTGACACAGATGGTTTAACTGCTTGGAATGGGCATGGAAAGAGTGTATTTGAGGGGATCCACATCAAAGACAGCTCGGGTTTTCATACTGTATAATAACATCTGTTGCTTGCTACGAAGTATTCTGTTCTCTAGTCCCAAAAGCAAGGCTTTTGTATTAACATTCTGAATTCTCATGTCCGGTGGAAAACTGTGAGAAAGTAAGAGCTTTCAGGGTCCTACCTGTCTTCATTGTCCAGTGTTTCAAAAACACACACGGGGTAAATGGTCTCCCACGTGCAAAGTGTCCACAACAGGGTGATTCCACTGCTACATGGACCTACGCCATCCCCTTTATATTTTCTCTAATGATCCAACGGTTCATGATCATCAATGTGGTTGACCTTCTTGATCCATCAAAAGAAGTCCATTGGTTGATTAGTTGCTTCCTCCCTGTACTCATGACACGTATCAGTGAGCAGCTGTTGCTTGGTAAAAATGGTTTGTGTAGAGAAAAGGAGAGATAATTATGCAGGTGTTGAGCTCCACGAGGATGAGAGGATTATGGAGAAAGTTGTTCTTCTTGTCTGTGCCGTGCGCCTTGGGGAACGATCCTTAATATTTAAATTACACTTTTAAGTAAAGAAAAAGAGCTTACAAAAGACACCTTTTCTTCACTGAGATTTGGAATTCGGATTATACTAATTAGTTGCCGGTGCTTTACTGCTTCTTACTTTCTTACTATTATTATTATTATTATTATTATTATTAAACTCGTAAACTGGTTTTTAAATTAAATTTAAGTGAGATTTGACTTGCTAATGCCTGCTTGATCTCCTATTTCTACTCGATCGGCCGAGGTAAAACTTGGATTAGCCATGACATTTTCTTTTAATATTAAAACCATATTTCTCTACATTGATCATGGTTAATTCGTCCGAATTCATGGACTTAAAAGGATTATCTTGAAATCTATGTTGTTGTTTTTTTAATTTTATAATAATAAAAATGAACAGATAACATATAAGTTCATGATAAAAATGTTTTTTTTAGCAACTAAAATAATTTATTTTATTATAAGAAAAATACACGCAAAAACTATAATGATAACCAAAAAGAAAACAACCTAGATTTTTAATCAAAAAGCTTAATCTTCTTGTTCGTTCGTTTCTTCTTTTATTTTGGTAAGAAAATATTTTTGTATGATCAAGATCCAAGTTTTGGGATTATAAAAGCCTATTTTCAACTATTTTGTTCAAATGAAGAAACAAACAAAGGCCCTTAATTAACAAACTCATTTTTAATGTCAAAACATCCCTTAAATGTATCTAAAATCTCAAAATTAAACCGATTGAGCTCTGATCTTCTTCCTTTTTTCCGGTGATATGAATGGTAAAAAAAATATGGCTGACCACCTACTTTCTTTCATCTCTTACAACACTCTTTTTTTTAAATTTCAATAATTTAAATGTTAAATAAATAAAATTTATGACTAAAATGTAAACCTCAAAAAATAAATGCTCAATTCCTCTCCTGTTGCAGAGGCAACAGCGCCAATAAGGTGCCCTAGAGCTGAGGGGCTGTCCAGTTTTTGCAGGGCTCGGGTGAGGTGTCGAGTAACGTGACAGTACTTACATCTAACCAATCCCATATAGTTTTAACGGGTAGGTGTTCAGAATCTATTACAACTGGGCTTTGCTTAAGGAATAGATAAGAGTATTTAATTTTACATCATAGATGTTAGAACTACCTCAGGTTAACCGGGAAAACTTGGAATTCAAAACTTAATTTAAACCGAGTTTTTAATTAAATGAAATTAGGTATTAATCATTTGTTATTATTAAACTCAATTCAAAATCATTTTAGATCAATAAATAATTTAAAAAATATATGCTATCATTTTATATCAAAATAAATGATTATGTGAACCAATACGTATCAAATTGCTTTCTAAAACAACTCTACTCAATGCAATAGGCGATCTCGGCTAAATTCACATTTATCTCTAAATAGTTATCTTATTTTATAGGATAATAGATAAGATATAGATATTATTAAATTAAATTTGATCTAAATCTGATGAAATATATAAATTTATATCATATACATGTACCATTTATGTTTTTTAAAATCTAATGTGATGTACACATATACACCCACACAAGTGCAAGCATATATATATATATATATATATATATATATATATATATATATATATATATATATATATTAAATTTGATCTAAATCTGATGAAATATATAAATTTATATCATATACATGTACCATTTATGTTTTTTTAAATCTAATATAATGTACACATATACACCCACACAAGTGCAAGCGCATATATATATGTGTGTGCGCGCGCACGCACGCATGTGTATGCACATATTTATTTTAATTTTATATTGAATAATAAAGAGTGATAAGATAACGAATATTTAAAACTAAATAAATATGGTATAAAAAATTAAATTTATTATCAAATAAATAAAAATATGTACGTGACCACTTATTGCTTGTGGGTGTGTTTTTAATAACATATGTTTAAGAGTAAATACGATAAAACATTAATGAGCTCTTTTTGTTTAATAATCGATGACAGGTACAGGTAATGAATTTGATCCCCGCATACCTAGTTGATGATGTGTACACTAAACATTTTAACTCACCCTTATTTTTTATCCCAACAATGACATGTTTATCCCGATCGAGATAACGTTGTTGGGTGCGAGCATAGCAATTCAAAGGCGTTTCATTGGCCACCATACCATGTGACCAACTGGTATCTGCGAATGGGCAGCCGGAGCTGGTCTGTTAACATGGAGACATCGACATTGAGAATGGCAAAAACATTTCAATAAACCTTTGGAAGCTTTTCGACTTCATTAGGGCATAGTTTTTATTCCATTTTCTACTCCTATATTTGATACACGTTTGACATTATAATAAACAAATAATTAAGACCATTGAGCCACCCAAAGCTGAGAAATGGTGTCACCCATGACCTAAGCGATATCATATTTTACAGATTTATGACCTGGAAACGAGAGTTATGGTAGCTTTGGTAAATACAGATTCTTGCGGAGCAATCAAATCTCAATCCATGCATGCATATTATTATTGCTGTTTCACTTGCAATGAAGAGCAGTTGACCCTTTTGCAATCTGAGGGACACCTTTTCCCTCGATCTCATTCTCGGATTAAATAGCATAAATGATTGGACTGGGCAGTGCTAGTTTCATTTCATGACAAGTTACTGTATTTTTTTTTAAAAAAAACATCATTTTAATATATTTATAAATACAAAAATTACTTTAAAAAACAATCTCGATCAGCTACCAAACAAGCCCTCAAACACAGGACAAAAACAACTGAAGGTGAAAATGCCGGCAGCTATGCAGCTGAAACCGACTGTTTCACAATCTTGCCGACAAGTTCCTAGACTCTCTCTTCTTGCTGGGTGATTAGTACAGCTTAATTAAGCCTGTTTATCACTAACTATTACTTGTAAGGTGATTAGGTATGACTTAATTGACTATATGCTCGAGAATACTGAATTCCAATTAGCAATAGCTGACTAAGGCCAGGTGTTTGGCTTGCAGCCAAAAACTAACAATATTTCACTTGGTGGTCTAACAAAATAATGTTTATAATAATAATAATCACTTCCCATGCTAGACTGCTCGTTAGTTGCTTAAAGATGCTTGTCAGAATCAATATTTGGTGTAAATTAGTGGTCCTCGGCCAATATCGTCACCGTGCTTCCTGCCATGACCCACCACAGATAGCTGGCCACTTCCGACCAATTTGGGCATCACGCAAGCACAGGGGTTTAATATTTGTACGACTAATTTTGGGACGAGCTGCACCCACCAAATTCCCAACAGCTACGGTCAAATGGTGCATCGCATGAGTTTATGAGCTCCTAAACTTGCATAAATGAAGTCTGCCTCCAATAATGCCACGAATAAAAGCATTGTTCCCGCTATAAATAGAAAGGGATTGCAGAGGTTAACGAGAATTCAGCACCAATAACCACATGTCGCATGTAATATAATTTAAAATACCAAAAAATACCTGTGTTAATTATTCTGTTTCTTCCCTCTGATCCATCGTGTCTGCTGCAAGAACCCTCGCTCCTTTCACTCGGTCACTCTCCACATCTATCTCGCCACTACTGTGGGATTTGTGAAAATGCTAATAAAGAGCATGTGGCCAAGGCTTTTATCCAACCAAAATTTCAATTGCATTCGCATTTTGAAATTGCAATTTGGCCAAGAAAATAAATTGTAACGCTCAAATGTTTTTAGAAATTGCAGAAAATAATTGAATTATCCAACGATACTATAATATTTTGCAGAATGAAAAAGGTGTCCAGATGTACAGCGAGTAATGCGACTCTGTAATTGGAAAACCATCCCGTAACTTCCCAAATACGTGGTGTAATACAGCGTGTTAATCTTCCATTCACAAAAATCAAGCCCGTTAACTGTGTACGTTCAATAGGCAAACCAAGAAACCATGTTGCCTCAGAAGTCTCTTTAGGGCTTGAAACTCTGAACTTCAAAGAGATGCTGCATGGAAAGGATCATGCCTGGTTGCAATAGGCACCTAAGAGTTCCCATCTCGAAGCTTTGTCACGGATAACTTTCTTAGCTTCCTGTCATGGTTGAGCACAGCGCTCACGCTCTCAACCACCAAAATAATCTGCAAAATAATAATCGTAGTAGGAGGAGGAGGTAATGAGAAGGAATAGAGGTCAGAAATGTTCAGTAAAGGAGCTGAAACATTCATCAACCACAGCAAAAGTTGCAAGCACATTGAATCATTTATCCAGCTCGTCAGATTATTGACAAATCAGAAAGTAATTCAATCATAATTCAGAGGATTGGTAAAAAATTAGCAGAGCAGTAAACAAATTAAAAACATACTAGCACAAACACAGCTGGCAGGGTCACTTTCATGCAAATAAGAATCCAAAGCAAAGGATGTAAATCTACAGAATCAGGAGGTGGATAATTACCACCCATACTCTTGATAAGGGGTATGAATCAACTACATAAATGTATGAGGAAGTTTATCATTGTTGAAACCATGATTGAGAACTATCCAGATACTTGCAAAGAACAAAAGATTATACTGTAAACTAGAAATAGCATACCTGCAAGCATGCATATGCCATACCAGTTGCATAGTAAAAGTTTGCATTGCCAGTCCCCTGCAAATTTTCACCAAATGAGCAGTGTTTAAGAAAATTATGGAAGTAACTTGATCAAACAGGCAAGCTTCATGAAGAGGCATACCCTCCAAATCCATAGATTGTGCATCACAGGGCTAAGAAGGGACACTCCAATATATCCACATAAGAGGAAGAATGAGAACTGCATATCTGCATTGCATACCATTTAGGAAGGTGTATGATACCAGACCAAATCCAAATTCATCAATAAGAAAGATAAACTACTAGTTTACCTGCTAATTCATCAAGAAACAGACCCTAACAAACCCAAGTATAGTGCTGAATCCCCAACCTATTCAAAATTGAACCATGATTGTAGAAGGTGAGAGTTAGATTCTTCAATATATACATAAAGAATAACAGGTAAAAGTTCAAATCCCCAATAAATCCATTTGTTGTCATGGCTAACAGTGCAATTATCTTGTCCACTTTTTCCAAACTATTGTTCACGTGTGATTGGCATAAAGAAACCATATGATGTTATGTTACACATTTGTTTATGTGAGGGTGTAGAAATGGAGTGCAGATGAAAATGAGCAACTCACTGATGGATAGGATTTGAGCATTGAAGAGATTGCAATGTAGATGAAGGCCAAAAAGCAGGGCCGGTGTTTTAGCCGTATGGCTAATGGCAATATCATAAACAAAATATTCAGGTGGAAAACTATCATAAAGAAACTTCTGAAGAAATCAAACACTTCAGCGAAGAAGTACCTGCAATTGAAATGAAACAGATGTCTATCTAAGTGCCACGCCCCATATTTTGTGTTAGAGTTCCCCACATATACAAATAACAACAAAGAATGTAGGCTCACCACAGAACACCAATATTTGGTGACATATCTTCAACTGTGAGAATGAATCCATATGTTCTGCAAAATGATGCCAGGCATATATAACTATCAAGAAAATTAAAATAACTACTGCATAAAACACAATTTTGAGAAGTTGCATGGAGCTTCTTATGTCAGCATAAATTGTGAAGCAATAAAAGTGTTTTCACAGTGAGAGCAGATTTAATGTTCTTTGACAAGTTTAGATCAACTTGCCTGGCACAGAATTAATGCAATTTAAAAGGAAAGGAGCTCCATTCCAAGTGTTTCACATTGAGCTAACTTTAGTAACAATAGACTACAAATTCTTCTGTATAGAAGGTGAATAATATGTAATACCCTAGAAATTCCCAGATGCTCATTAACTTGTATGAATTTGAAAGCTTTGTGATATCACTCCTGTTGATTCTGTACGAAATATCAACCAAACTATGGGAGCTTCTGAGCAAATTCATTTAAAAAGGTGCTTGTAGATTTTTATGTGACCAGTCTTGCCTCCATGTGGATAAGCAAAGCTTTTTCAGTTACATCACAAGTCCTTTATCACAATCAACCTAATTTTCATACATGATTGCCCAACAGTGTTAGTCTTAGAAATGAGTACTCACTTCTCTCAATAATCCATTAATTTGATTCTGACATTGATTAACAGAAGAAAACTCAGGAAAGCAGTGTTATCATTCAAACTCGTGCAATACATGATGCAAACCAGATATAATAAAGGAAAGAATATCCAACTGATACCTTTGAAACATCTCCCACAGACTACCATGTGGTTTAACAGATATACTGCATAGAACCAGAACATAGGTGGACCATAGAGAACTCCAAAATAAGAAATGTATGACTGGTCGCCATGAAAATGTAACTTCTGCCTTTGAATGGTTGGTCTCTTGTTGACCACAGTTATCACTTGAGTGGTTATCTCCATTTTTACCATATCCCTTTCTGCAGGAACAACTTTCTAGGGGGGAGTATCAGGACCATATCCCAACAAAAGAATCACCTGGAAGAAAACCAATTAACCACGAGTTTCTAGAGAGTAATACATGAATTGTGTACTTCACAATGGATATTTCACTATGTGCTATGGTTAGAACTTAGTATTTTAAGACAAAGTAAGCAGGACAGGGGACATTACTGGAATTATTAGGATTGCAGGATAAAGAGACAAGTGTGTCGCCATAACCCATCCAAACGCTGCCAGAGGAACTAGTCCTGCACTCCATTGAATGAACAATGTTTCAATAGAAGATGCGAGATATAGAATATTAGTGCTAGGATAGTATATCATCTATCCATGGTCTGTTGAAAATATACACACACTTGTTCTGGCAAATACGTTTTTTGAAGAGATAACCATGGAACATTCTAGCATGCTTGGCATGATATCTGGCAAAGCACTTTATATCCATCATACTTCCAAGGGGCTATTGTCTTCACCCAACCCCCAAACCTGGCTGAGAAAAGCCAAAATGTTTTCTATAAGCCTGCAACCTTGTGGTAATATGCATTAATCAAGGTTAACTCTTCACAGATACAGTCTTAACTTGATATCAGGCCTCGTGACACTTTTCAAATTGATAAAATTATCAACCGTAATAACATTTTTCAACAAGTTAAAACCCCTAATAATTCAAACCAGTTACCCCTCAAACCTGACACAAGAGACCGATCACTTAAGAGCTCTAATAAGAGATCCTTAACAGTCCTCTAATGCTTACATAGATATACCAAGCCTTCTTTATTCAGACCAATTTCACCTGCCTGAAAATCCCTGTTATGAGTGAAACAATTAACACAGTGGGCAGAAACTACAACCAGCCAAGGGTATCAATGCTAGATACACTGGATGGGCATCATATCAAGGGAGGAAATCAAAACAGGGGGTGTAAACGGTGTATAAGCAAAACATTACTCAAAATTGGACACGAGTTTCATGTAGCTGTACAGGAGCAGCCTTCATTACTAACAAAAGTACAGAGCAACAAATTTGTCACCAAAAGTCAGTAGTCCTTTTCAGACTACTGTGATCATTGTATATGGATTGTATAGTTCTCATCCAAGTTGAGTTCACAAAAGATGGAGGCAAACATCAAACATCACTAAGATAATCTCAAAAAGCAACCAATCAATTCCTCATAATCTGGAAAAAGCCCATTAGCATCTTACCTTTACAAGCACCATGAAGTGCCAGTATGACAACCAGATTTTCAACTGGGGAAGTTGATAAACCCACACATGCAGCTATTGTGAAAGGATTCCATAAGTATACAAGTGCAGCAACATCTCCCGAAGAAAGTGAATCTAAAAACAAAATCAAATTTAAACTTCATCGGCCGGTAAGTGGTAGAGGATACACTTTTGTTTCAGAAAAAAAATCTATCAAGAATGCATTTGTATATAGAAGAAACCAAAAAGAAGAAAAAATAAAAAAAAAGTATTGTAAAAGTTTTTTAACCTAAATGCTATGTACAGTAACAGTTGAAAATAACAGCTCATAAATTAACTACCTGAACTTTTTAATAGATCAACAATGTCAAGTGAATTTAAGCTCTGTCTATATGCCATCTGTAGAGTGTGGCCGGTAGCACGAATAAGCAAAGCACTAATAATATCTGCAATGACAAAAACCAAACTGTATCCAAGAATATGTAGACTATCATCTCCATCACTACAAATCGACACAACTTTGAAACCAGAAAAGGAGATTATTTAAAAAGTTTCTTTAAAAAACCAAAATAGTTGCACAAAGATCAAGCATGCAAGGCGATGATTGAATACCTGCAAAGAAGATGATCAGGTTGCCCTTCAATTCTGCAACACCCGATAAATAAATTACCATGCTATAAACAAAAATCAAGGAATTCAAAATTAACTATTTCAATGAGTGATTGATAGCGGGGAATTAGTTTGGTATTCAGTAACCACATTCCAAAATTTAGCTCGCATTGATTTTATTTTATTTTTAAATGTGAATTAACAGTGATAGAGCTGGAATCACAAAACTAATTACTGTTTAACATAGATAAACAAACAGATTATCAAACCTTTAACTCTGAATTGATCCAATTAAAACAATTAGGACAATAGTAGTACCTTTTAACAGTGAGTGGACCAAGAAGTGAGAGTAACAATGGAGATCCATGGTACATCGATCCTATAAATAAATATAAAAAATAATGAATCATTTCTTATACATTATTGGCTAGATAAACTAAACAAAAAAAGAAACCACACTCACAAAAATCAGAATTACCAGCATAAGGAGACATTGATGATTTTTTCAACCAGTAACCTTCAGCCACTAAATTAACAGAAAAAAAGTAATCAGTGAAAATAAAATTAGGTTGTGAAGTCGAAGGGGGAGAAAGAGAGTATTTACGACGGCGGAGGCTGACGAGAGGAGTGGAGATTTCGGGGCGAGAGGCTAAGTTGAAGGTTTTAGGGAGGTAGATTAGAATCAGCCTTAACATTACGGATGCTATTAACCATCTCCAAAATCCTCTCTTCTTCTTCTCCATTTTGTCTCTGTTTTTTCCACTGAGACAAAGAAAGGAGCTCTAGCTATGCTTTAGATCGGAGTTTGCGTTTGCTTATTATGTTCACCGTCGTTTCAACTGGGTTTTTACACTTTAGATTAAAGAGATTCATGATACGATTCCGTTTTGCCTTTAGTGAGTACGCATGGATTTATTACCTTGGCCTTATCTTTCTTTATTTTTAAAATTTTGATTTATTTTAATTTTATCATTCTATATTTATTTTTTAAAAACAAAATCTCTTATTTTACATCGAAAATGGAAGGACGATCAAACAAAACTCGACTTTAGTGAAATTAAACCATAATTATTGTTAAAAAAATAGCAATTAAAAAAACAAGTTTTAAATCCCAAAAGATGAAAGTTCCTTTTTTTTGTATGAGAAGAAATTTCATTTTCAAAAAGCATAATTTGTGAATTCAGGTAAATAAATAAAATTTTGACTATTTTAAATTCTTATAAAAAATATACGTTTTGACTCGAATTCAATACTTATTAATGAAAATTACAAGTTTTTTTATCATCACGACACGTCAAACTAGAAATTCCTTTGCTATTTTGGATAAAATAAACACGAAAATTAAGGCAAGGAAAAGAAAAAAGAAAATGAGGTGTAGCAATTCGGAGATCACACATCGATTAAACCACTTTTCCCCAGAGTAGCTTCAGTGAAGCTCCATAAACTCTCCAGAGTTATTTAGTATAATAGGTGATTATCATGCCAAGCAATCAGATTCATATAAATTTTGATGTTTGCTTACCCTTTTCTCATGAGA
Organism: Salix viminalis; assembly: GCA_029228465.1. NCBI lineage: Eukaryota > Viridiplantae > Streptophyta > Magnoliopsida > Malpighiales > Salicaceae > Salix > Salix viminalis. The sequence goes on from CM055426.1 coordinate 5,823,644, forward strand.
CAGATAGCAGCCCTAACGCGCGATTCTATAAGAAATCCAAATCTTAAGCACGTTGCTGCTGATCAAATCAATCCTCCTGACAGCATCATGTAATTAATTGTTTAGGGGGAGCTTCAGCTGATTAATTATGCATCTCCAGTTCATTACCGGTCAATAACTGAGCAACAAAATGTAAGTAGACGTCCAAGAACAGGTTTCGACAGTTGAAAGCAACGCCACAACGCATCAAAAGGATGTCCAAGCTCATCCCACTGATTATATACATGCATTTCGTTTTTGTTTCGAATTCATGCAGAACCCTCCTCTACAGTGATCATTACTCTCTAGCTGAAGCCATCCCTTTCGATCTTCGGTGACAAAAAATGCTACCTTTCACTATTTAAAATCTCTTCTGAGTACTGTAGTCCAGATTAGGAGGTGGTCGAAGAATTTCTCGTCAATTATTTCTTAAAACTAAGAGGGGGGAAACTTAATATTTAGCTAGAATCTGTGTCCTGTTGAAAATTAGAGCATATAATTTGGAGGTTTCATTTGTTCTGTCCTGCTGCATGCCCCCGCTAACTGAGATGCACAAGCAACTCGATCATAAGAGAATCTCGACAAGGAAAAGGCTGCAGATCTCTTTCACAGCCCTACATCACACAACTATATATGTCCATTGCAACATATATGTGGGAAAAGGCTGTATCATCATAGATTCTATAGGCGATGAAAGTGACGAGGGATTTGCAAGCTTTGTTTTCTCCTGACAATGGGAAGTTGCAGGTTAATTTATGATCACTTGGATAAAGCCAGTGATAAACTAAGAAGAAACATGAAGATGTGATTGTCGATTGAAGGAGCAGATTGTTCTTGATTAATTATACATCCCTGCTGAGATTTAATTAGTTCCCACACACCATTCACTCACTGATCAGTGGTTGAGGAGAATCTCTTTAATTACTATCAAGCTTACATTAATTTCTTTCCACTTACTAAAAGGCCAATTTATATATAAACCCTTAACGCATTTGGCTCACAAAATCATGGCTCAAACACAAGCGATCAATCTCTTCTCTCCTGTTCTCCTTCTCCTTCCTCTGCTGCTTCTGATCGTCCTCAAGCACTTTAAACACAGTTCATCACCACCACTTCCTCCAGGTCCATATCCATGGCCGATCTTAGGCAACATTCTCCAGCTTGGAAATAAGCCCCATATCAGCCTAACCCATTTTTCGAAAATCTATGGACCCCTCTTCTCATTAAGACTCGGGACCCAACTTGTAGTTGTGGGATCCTCTCAAGCTGCTGCCATTGCAATCCTCAAGACTCATGATAGAATTCTATCAGGGCGACATGTTCCTCACATGGCACCAAGCAAGAGTTCAGAACTCAACAAATTATCTCTGGGCTGGGTTGTTGAGTGCAATGAGAAGTGGAAGTATTTACGTACAGTATGCAAAAGTGAGCTTTTCTCACTCAAAGCACTAGAGTCCCAAGCAAGAACAAGAGAGAGAAAAGCCAAGGAAATGGTTGGATTTATCAATAAAATGGAAGGGAAAGTAGTTAAAATTAGAGAAATAGCAACTGCTACTGTTTTTAACATGTTGAGCAATATTTTGGTGTCGAGGGATCTTATCAGCCTGGAGCATGAAAGTGAGGATGGAGGGATGAGCTCCGTTTTGAAAGACATTGCAAGGCTGGCTTCCACTCCAAATATTTCAGACTTTTATCCCATTTTGGGTCCATTAGACCTCCAAGGTTTAAGGAAGAAGACAATGGAATTGCACAGGAGGTCTTTTAATATGTGCGAAGCGATCATCCAAGAACGAAGAGAGGGAGAGGGAAAAGGAGATGGTCCCGATGCTTCGAGACGCAGAGATTTTCTTGACACTCTTCTCCTCAATGGTTCAAGCGATGATCAGATTAACACGTTGCTAATGGTTTGATCTCCTTCTTTCCATCTCTCAACAAATCCACACACGTTCACAAACACATTTAATTAGATGGAACATATTAGCACCATTAGAGCTCACCAAGAGGACGAAGAATGTTTACTAATTGGGCTTCCTGGTGGGTCAAGCCTAGCCTGAAGCCTTTCAAGTGGAATCGAGCTTAGATATTAGTCTGGCGAGCCTTAGCCCATCTATAAAACTACAGGCTTAGATTTAGTATTTAAAACCCAATATATATTGGATTAAGAACTGTTTGTTTTTGGATTTTAAAAATATATTTTATAAAAAAATATTTTTATTTTTTTTCTTTGCTTTAAATTAAAAGAAAATAGTGTTTCTATATATTTCAATGCGACGATGTCAAGTTAAAAGCTTTTTTAAGGAATTTATTTTATTTTATTTTTTATTTGCTTTAAATTAATTTTTTAATGTTTTTATATTATTTTAAAACAAATTATTTAGATGTATTTTCAAGTAAAATGTATTTTGAAAAACTATCATTATCGTACTCACAATAACCTTCTAATTTGGTATCTAACAACTTATAATCTCCTAGAGTAATTTTTAAGTACTTCCCAATTAAAATTCATCTCTTTTGATTTTATTTTACTTGTCACTATCTCTGCATATTTTTGTCACGTGTTTTACACGAACGGAAAACTGAACATCAATCTTATTTCCAATTGTTGTTTCATCGTGACATTTCAGGAGCTCCTTTCTGCCGGCACAGACACGAGTAGCTCGACCATAGAATGGACAATGGCAGAGCTGATAAAGAATCCGAGATGCCTACAGAAAGTTCAAGAAGAAATTGCAGGTGTAATAAATATGAACCGGGATACAGGATTTAAGGAATCCCATCTTCCACAGCTACCATACCTTCAGGCTTGTATTAAAGAAACCCTCAGGCTGCACCCTCCTGGACCATTTCTTCTTCCTCACCGCGCCATCGATTCTTGCCAGGTGATGAATCACACCATTCCGAAGAACACTCAAGTGTTGGTAAATTATTGGGCTATCGGGCGAGACCCCAAGAGCTGGGAAGAACCAGTAGTTTTTAATCCAGAGAGGTTCTTGAGATCAAATTTGGATTTTAAAGGGAATGATTTTGAGTTCATACCCTTCGGCTCGGGAAGGAGAATCTGCCCAGGCCTGCCGATGGCTGCAAAACACGTTGCGTTGATCATTGCTTATCTGATCATTTTCTTTGATTGGTCTCTTCCATGTGGAAAGAACCCTGTGGATTTAGACATGAGTGAGAGCTATGGCTTAACTTTGCGGAAGGAACAGCCTTTACTTCTAGTTCCGACAAGTAAGAAATGAATGCGAGATGATTTAGCCGTCCCTTTTGCCTTCTAATAATAAGCATGTCTTGTTTTGATGTTTGTCACAGTTGCATTTTAGTTTTCAAACTATTATAATTGTCCGAAGCCTGAAATCATGGCCTACTTCATTAGCTTGTGCGGGTAAAAATTCAATTTATATAACCCCGGGTCAGTTTTTTTTTGGGGTTTTTTCTCTAATAATCACGAGTTTGAGTTCATTCAAGTCGATGTGAGTTCTCACATGTTCATTAGTTTATTAAGACATTGCAGGTTTTAAAGTAAATATCTTTGGATATTGCCTGCTGATTGATGAATTCAATTTCATGACTTCTCAAAATCAACTTGAATAGTAAATACCAAATATATCATTTCTTGTTTTAAAATAAGCTTATGAGGATGATTATTAAGACAAAACAGAGACAGGAGAGCTTTTCAGGAGAGATCACCTGTTTAGAGAGTAGACGATTATTACTAGCAAGGAAAATCCATACTCACAGAAATATTTCCTCTTATGGCAATTTAATTCCCAGATTTTTTGCATTTCTACTAATCCTTCTACAAATAAACGAACAAGATAATAACAGGACTACAAAGAATTCATCAATACATAAAAGAATCAAAGAATAAACATAAAACAGACTCCGAATTCTAAGGACCGAAACTAGAAACCTGCCCTGAAAAGAACTATTGAATTCATGCGAATAGATCCTGTGCTAATTAGACTGACGAATCTTATCTGCAACTAAAGAATGAAAGAATAATCACAGCTGCTTCTACCTACAAAGAATTTAGTGTCCTTTTCTGTATGCAAGAATGGAATGAATTGTGTTGGTTATGTATGAAAAAATCTTCAACTTGGCTGAGAAAAAGAGGATGAACTCCCTGCAATGTCTAAGGGTTTCCACGCTGAGACTGTGTAGAGAGGCTGATCTAACCAGCTCAGAGTGAGCGCCGCTCCCTCCTGCCCGTGCTTCTTAACCTGGTAGCTATCACAAGAGTACATCTTCAGTAGCATCTGGCTCTGAAGCATCTCCCTCTCACTGACTGCCACGCGCCGGAGACCTCCCTGCTCCATCAAATTCTTCCACTTGTCAAACATCTCATGCCTTTCATGCCGGTCGCTTCCTTCACACGCAACGATGTTCCTAATTTCTCGAGCATACATCTCCTCTATTTTAATCCTAACCGGGCTGTCAAACGGAAGGCTGGAATCAATCGAGTCAAACAAGGCAGAGTAGAACTTCAACGAGTTGCAAACTCTTGTTTCGAAACTAGGGGGGTTGTGTTCTGCTTCTTGCTCTGCCACGAGGACAATTGCGGGGTTTGTGCTTCGGATAAGTCCCAGGAAATCCCTCAGTGCTCCTCCACTCCCATCATATAGTGTCTTGTGCATCTGGAAAACACAATTAATTGCCACACACTCCCTCTCCTTTACATGAAGCATCCACAATCTCACATCTTCTAACCTGTCCACAACTGGATGAAACTCGAATGGCAGGTTCAGTGCCTCAGCAAATCCAGCTAGCCTATCTCCTGTCTCATTGAGCTCTTGCTTAGACTCGCCTATACCAGTGATTCTAACATGGCTAGGAGGATTAGTCCTGGAGGCCAAACTCTGAAACAAAGTAGGCCATTGAAGCCCTTGCTTAATGTCAAAGTCTATAATATGAACCCTATCTTTCCCTTCAAAAGCCCTCAACAACATCTCATTCGCAGTGAAATGAATGAATTTTGGAATTGGGCTCACCTGATTCAGAAGCCTCAATGCAGTCCCTGAATCATCATCAACACGATCAAGTTCCCGAGGAGCAGTTATATGAAAAATGTGAGGCCAAAGCCTTGTGACTCTAAGAGCCAAGGCCTCAGTATAATAAGCAGCAAGGCGGCTAATAGGAATTCCTTTCGGCGAAGCAAGCTCCCCCAATTCAGCTAGAATATGGTCGATCCCGGCGATGTTCTTCAACGTAATTGCTTCAACACAAGCTGTAAGTAAGCTAACTAGATCAAACCCCTGAAACTCTCTCTGGTCCGTTTCTGCTGCCTCCATCACAGCACCTTCTTGAGGATAAGGATTCCTAGAGCCATTACCCACTTCATGCTCCACCACAGTCTCACTTAGCCTAAGGCCTAAGTTTTGACTCTCTGATGAATTACTTGAACCCGATGCTTCTTTTACTGGCCTTTGGCTGCTTTCTCCATCCTTTTCACCCAGGCCGGTGATCTCAGTTATAACAGAGCCCACCCATGGATTGTTAGACAACGGCATAGGCGGGGAAATCACTTCACTAGGCACAAAGCAAACCCTCTCCTCATCTCCTGAACGTGTGAAGGAGATTGGAAATTGTTGAGGGTTAAGGCCTCTAGGCACCTCCAAACTTGGTTGAAACCAAAAGTTGCCGCTCCCCAACTGACCTAAACTCAGACTATCACCACCTTCATAAAAATCATCAGGTCTAACATTATCATTGTTACCCCTTTTTCTCTTAACCCTATTAACGCAAGACTCATCAACTGTTTGCTCCGCAAACCTCTTCAAGCTCTTCCCCTTCTCCCAAAACTCATCTTTCACTGACTGATTGCTCGTTGCCAATGGTGGGAGCCTAATATTCTGCTTGAGAGAGCAACTGCTGGTCTTGGACTCAAGTGGTTTATCCACTGACAGGCCAACACCAACAGGCCTGATGGACTGCGACCGCGATGATTCTTTGCGAGAGAAAGTACATGGCAAGTCCAATCTCTGTGTGCTCATTGAAGGTAACTGAAAATGGCAAGCTTGAAACTGCGCAGGTGATTCACTCCTCAATCTATGCCTTGGTGACAGCAATGTTGAACTAGAACAACCGGCCAACATTCTCTATGCCCTTCCAATCTTCTTTTCTTTGGTTTTTGTGTGATTCACCCGCCCTATTTTCTTCTATTTTTTCTCTCCCTATCTCTCTTTGTTTCTATTACAAATCTTCAACTATGAAATGTGTGGTTTGCTTTACTGTGTATAAGTTCTACGACTTTGCACGTATATTTGAAAAGAGAAATCAAGAGAGACAATCTAACGTGAGTGTGTGAGTTTTTTCTTTTGCTTTTTTTTTTGGTGAAGAAACCAATAAATAGGAATCCGATGAGTAACAACAAATGAACAAAAATCAAACAAAAGATTTTGTAAATTGTGTAAGTGTTGCTATATGAACAATATGAGTATGCAACAATTTAACAAAAAGAATAAGCAAACGAAATCCCCCAACCCCAATAAAAGAATGAAAGAATTTGTAAAACTAATCAATCATACAATCCAAGTGTAAGAAAACAATCATCGGATTCCAGCACATTTAAAACAAACTCATTGAAACTAACTATCAACTCTGTTCACTTCATGAAAGGAAATGCAGAAACATACTTGCACAAACTGCTGGCTGAAATCAAAACAACTCTTTAAACCCAGATCAGCATTTGAAGTTTCCATCACAGTAGCTAAATTGAAACCAAAATCAAGAAACCCCACTTCTTTAACCATGCAGCATGATGTGATCTTACTCTTTTAGCATTCACTCACTAACCGAAGAAACCATAAACCATAAAAAGGTCGTGTTTTTATATACTAAAACTTTTGCTTCTGGTCTCTCCCTCTCTCCCTCCTTCTCTCTCTACTACTAGTCCTAGTACTATACTACTACCTTGCTACTAGTGGTACAACTTCCATAGCTGTCTCAGTCATTGCTTTTTCTAAGACTGGCTTGGTTTTTACCAGCACTAGGGGGGAGGAATTATGATTACTGTCAAAAAGGGTGTTCGAGAAGACGTGGGAAACTGATTTCTGGTCGTTGGATTCTGATCGGACGGTGAATATTGCAAGTTCAGGTGACCGTTGGAGTTTGTCGGTAAAATGTGACCGTTGGTGTGTACGGAGGGGGTATGTGAGTACGTGTGAATATGTTTATTTTTCTTTACTTTTTGGTATTTTACTCTGTGACTGTCACGTAGGATGCACGTGCCTGTCCCCTTGATAGCTGATACCACTTCACTCGACCGTTGGGTTAAACTTGTACCACCGGCTCGTCTTTGTTCACCTTTGGTTGGACTTTTTTGTGTGATTATCATTAACTTCCCATAACCTCCGATGTCATTAACAAATATTAACACACGTGGTGCACTGTCAGCCATAATTAGAGACTAATTATGTAGTCAAGGATAGCGTTCGGTCATCGTCACATAACAGAAAGGATAGAGACAATACAGGCAATAATATATTTGGTTAAAGAAATAAAAAGTAATTTGTTTATAAATAAATTTTTATACTTTTAAAAATGGTGTGACATCCGGATCATGTTTTAAGAAATAATATTTATTGTTTTTATTATTAAAATACCCCTTATAAAAAAAAACTCAATTTTAAAATTGTCCAATCAAGATTAAAAATAATTATTATCATAATTTTTAAGGCCAATTTTGGGGTTGATCTAGGACATAGCTTGGGTCATTGGTCTAAGATCGAGTCACGAGTTTGATTTTCTCGTGTTAATTTTAAGTATTTGTTTTAGAGTGTGATTTAGGTTTTTTTTAAAGTATTTTTCGTTTAAAAATGCATCAGAATAATATTTTTTTATCTTTAAAAAATTATTTTTGACATCAGCACATGAAAATGATCTAAAAATACCAAAAAAAAATAATTTAGAGTAAATTTTATTTTACTTTTTTCAAAAGCGTTATTGAAATACAATGTTAAACACTCATTAGGTTAATGTGAGAAAAAACATAATGATATTTTTTTATCTTTAAAAAATTATTTTTGTCATCAGCACATGAAAATGATCTAAAAATACCCAAAAAAAATTTAGAGTAAATTTTATTTTATTTTTTTCAAAAGCGTTATTGAAACACAGTGTTAAACACTCATTATTTTTTACATCAGCACATGAAAATGATCTAAAAATAATAATTTAGAGTAAATTTTATTTTATTTTTTTCAAAAGCGTTATTGAAACACTCATTAGGTTAATATAAGAAAAAACATGATTAATATCATAGTTTTAAAACCCGATTTGAGACAGGCCCCATGACATGAGTGAAGTTGATAATTGACCCAAATTAGCATAAGAACAAATAATTATTATCATAGTTTTTAAACCTGACTTGAGAATCCACCCAAGGTAAAAGCCAAGCCATATGTTAGGAGTATCAACTCGAGTTGACTCATATCTATATAAAATAAAAATGATTATTATCATAATTTTTAAACTTAATTTAATGGTCAACCCTAGGCAAAACTCTTATTATGGGTTAAGAATGTCAACTTAGGTTAACCTAAATCAATGTAAGAATAAATATTATTGTTATCATAGGACAAAACTCTTATTTTAAAACTCAACTCGGTAGTCAATTGAGATAAGGCTCAAGTCACAGGTTGGGATAATCAACACGAATTGACTTAAGTCAACATGTAGATAAAAAATAATTATTATTATAGTTTAAAACTTAATTCAGGAGTCAACCCGAGACAAGGTTTAAGTTGTGGGTCAGAGAGCTAACTCGGTTAGCCCAAAATTATATTTTACCTGTATTTTATTTTGAGTTGAACTAGGTTCCAATAAGACCAAATCTATTCAATCATTCCTCTATTTTTTTTTAAACAAAACAAATATGATCAATTCAGGTCTCAAATCAATCAATTCAATCATGATTTTAAAATTAAATTTATTATAATATTATTATTTTTAACACTTGATATAAATTAAAGTAAAAAAAAAAATATATAAGTTTGATTAGAATATATAAATATTTTTTATGTTTTATTTTACCTTCTTCATCGTGAAAAACATGGAATAAAAAAACAATTATTTTATCTTATACATTACTACGAATTAGAGTTATGTTCGACCTCATTGCATGTATTATGTATTTTCTATATTTACCATTTTTATTAAAAAAAAAAACTATAACGTGTGGAATAATTATTATAGCAATGAATATAGATTATTATGGATTGTAATAGTATAATTATTGTTTTGTCATTCAATTTACAAAATTTAACTCTTAGCATTGGGGGTATTTTAGATTTTTTTATGAGACTAGTTGACATTACCTGAATGTTTGTGGGTGTTTTTATTTTTTCTGTATTTCTATAACAGCTAAACTACAATTTCACCCCTGAAAGCAAATAAAAAACGAATAGAGGTCAATGGTATTTGTGATTTTTTAAATTGACCGTGTACAATAAATTAACATCTGAACCCTCTTATAAGATAAAAATATTTGATTTAACTGATTAAATAATTTTATGTGTAGTTTTTTTTTCTTTTTCAAGAAATATTATTTTTCAATTAATTCAATATTTTTTTAATAATTCATATATATATATTAACTCATTTTATTAAGCATAAACATAATATATATTACTATATATATAAAATGTGTTGGGGTTTTACTGTAGATGATTTTACTGTGGATTATGGCAGTGTGCTCTCAATTTTACCCATAATGAATTCAAAATTGCATGTTATTTGTTGGGGGTTTTCATAGTTTTTCATTGCTTTTTTTCCTGCACGTGTTTGAGTTTTTATGGTTTCAATTTTATCAAAAAAAATTAACAAAATTACACTGTATTTTTTTAAAATACCTTTATTTGTTTCGGTCCCAAGGTTTTTATTTGTTTCAATCGTGTCCTTCAATTGGAATTAATTATATATTTTATTTTAATTTATTTTAATTGTGTCCTCCAATTAAAATTAGTCATATATGCTATTTTTCATTTCGATCGTTATTCTTATAATTTTTTAACAAAATTACACTGTATTTTTTTTTTATATCTTTATTTATTTCGGTCTCAAGGTTTTTATTTGTTTCAATTTTTTCATTTGATTGGAATTAATTATATATTTTGTTTTGATTTGTTTTAATTATGTCTTTTGATTGAAATTAATCATATATGTTACTTTTCATTTCAATCCTTATTCTTTTAATTTTTTAACAAAATTACACGACACTTTTTTTTAAAAAATATCTTTATTTGTTTCATTCTCAAGGTTTTTATTTGTTTCAATTTTATCCTTCGATTGAAATTAATTATATATTTTATTTCTCATTTCGGTCCTTATTCTTTGAATTTTTTATTTCATATTAATTCCTTTGGTTTTTTCGGTCATTCTTGGACAATGTTTATTTTTTATCTGTATTTATGCATCTATGTTTTTAGTTTTTGTTTTTAATTTTTGTCGTTGTATTTTTTATTGGGGTTTTATTTTTATTCGGTTCAATCCTGAAATTTTAATTTATGTTGATGATCATTTTAAGATTAATATTGCTCCATTTTTCCCTTCTTTTTTTTGTATTTTCTGTTATTTTTGCTTGTTCTTCGGATAAGATGATTTTATGATTTTATTGTTTGCGCAATTAGATAATTTTAGTTATTATTTTCTTTATTTTTTTTTGTAAAAAAAAATTATGTATTTTTCAGGGCAATTTAATAATTGTAATTGTTTGGACAATAAAGCTAATAATAATTTTAACTGCTATAGTAATTAAATGACGGTAATGTAGGGATGAATTTTCAATTTATATTTTTCTTTTATTTAGAGATAGAAAATTAACTACTTATTTTTATTATTTGATTATTGCAGGTGTTTTCACAATTTATATTTTGTTTGTTGTGTTTAATTTAAATTGAATTATAAAATGAACTAATTTTAATACAGTGAATTCAATAATTCAGATATCTGAATCTTATTGCTTTTTAACGATGATGATAATTTTACATTAGTTATTTTGTTGAAACCTACTAAACATATAAATTTATATCGATTTAAAATTTATATATTTTATGGAAAATTTGTGCTTCATAAAATTTTTACACATATTTATTATTTTGTTCAAATTTATATTATAATAAAAAAAACTCATACAATTAATATTTTTTTGCATTAAAAAAATTTAATTTCGACCACGAGACACGAGTGTATCACAGTACCGAAACATGGAATACAGCCTGCGCGGGCATTCTGATTCTGATCAACTTCTTTCCTGAGCAGGAGGGACCTATTCATAAAATCTACCCCTCTGGTCCTTCGGTTTCAAACACCAACAGTTAACGACAGCTGGAACATCCATCCCCAAAGAAAGGTGAAAGAGTCATCTTAAAAGATCAACACCTGACCTCTATAAAAGTTGTTTCGGTATACGGCAGTTTGAAGTTTTGAACTTTTGGCATGCCATAAAACGGTAAGATTGTTGAGATACATTGCAAGTTGACTAAAAGGCGCCGCTGCCAACGGACAGCTAGTGGAGTATTCTTGCTACTGTTTCGGAAAATAAATTTTATTTATAAATACATTAAAATAATATATTTGACATCAAAACATAAAAATATTTAAAAACACTAAAATTTTAATTTTAAAATAAAATAATAAATTTTCAAAAATACTTTAGAAATGCAATGAAACCATAGATAGCTCCGATGGAGTCGGAAATGAGGTGTAGGATCTTATCTTCTTTCTACGTCCAAGACCCAACCAACAGTACAAGCTTGCAAAAACACTTCCATGTGCCAACATATGTAAATCAAATCAAGGAAAGCTCGTGAATACTCTAGAACGAAGTTCTATCCATCCAATATAAATAATAATATATACAAAAACATTGCCTCTGATGCCGAATCATTCAGGACCCACAATAATAAATTGCAACCATTAACCTGTTGAGCCAGATTGAACGTCTTCATCGACCCAAATTCCATGAAATATGTCCATACAGTTTGGATCCGAGTAAAACCAACCATACTCCACACGTATTCATTCATTTTCCTTGCAAGCAAATTTAAAACTTTCAAGTTGTATCTTTCTACAATTTGTATGGTGTTCATTCTTAGATCGACTCTAGAAACAAGGCTTCCTGTTTGCTGGTCAGGCCAAGTTCATTGAGAGTCAATGCACTCTCTCCATCACTGAAAGCACGCCTTGGGTATGGCCTCACCTGCTCAAGCAACAGAGATGTAAATTCAATTACATTTTTTTTTTAACCAGAAATTCTAACGTCAAAATAGAAATGGTGTAAAGTTTCAGCCATATAAGAAAATCAAGTGTGTATTTGGACATGTTCACCAAAACTATCGATAATTTAGATGAATGGTTACCAATCTGTAAGTGCCAGGCTTGACCACTCTGCCAATATCGATGAAATTGAAGAAAGCCTGCAAAGTGCAATAAACAACATTGTGAAATCTGGATAATGAGAGGAGATAAACGCTGAAGCACATTACTTTGCTGGAAAAAACTCACCTGTAACTTGTCAGACTTGAGAAATCGGCGGCCACGTCGGCTGCCATCAGGCATCCGCACCAAAAGCGTCACAGCATTTTCATCACTAGATGCAGGTTCATGAGGCAGAGAAGCTTCTTTTTCTGCCAACAGGCTCTCAAACTCCTAGGAACAATTACACAAGCTGCTATATTCAATTACCAAAAGGTTTGTTAAAGTCATTGGTCTTGTCCCTTCCTAAACAAGCAAGGACCTGATCAATGACTTTGAGAGACTTGCAACCACATTTACAACTGCGAAAGGATAAAACCAAAGACAATGAAGAAAAAGTAGCGAACAAGGTGACTGGCTACCTTAATGAGCATCAAAATCTCAACTCCAGTGTTACCACATTTGCCCAAACAAGAACACATATATTGACATTACAAGTTTGTAAAAAGACTTTAATCTGTCACCAGTTCCATGTCCACCCTCAGCATAAAGAAAAAATGAAAAACAATACCTGCGCTTCCTCCAATTGTCTGCGAGATTCTTCCTCTTTTCTCCTTTCTTCTTCAAGAGCAGCTTTCCTGGCCTCTTCTTCTTGTAAATGACGAGCTTCAGCTTCCTCAATGGCCTTCATCTCTTTTTCTCTGTCAGCTGCCAATGACGCAAGATACTCATCATCCTGCATTCACCAGACAATGCATGCCTTCTGCATCATGTTTATGACCCAAGAAATGAAGTTTTTTCTCCCAGTCAAAGCCCAAATGTCAAACCTGCTGTTCACGGATCAAGCGCTGAGCTTGTAAAGAAGGTGATGGAGAACGAGGAATTGGTCGAGGAGGATAGTGATTCTCATTTTGCATAAAATGGTGAGGTGCATATGGAAAGCGATATCCAGTCCCTTCAGGAATTCCACCAAACATTGCAGCCTCAAGCATGACTGCCTCATCATGTTCCTCAGAAGAGATGCCTCCCCACTTCAATTTGTCAAGTTTCAAGTGTCACGCGGGTTAGTTTACCTAAAGAATGTCAGGTGTTCTAAATTTTGAAATTAGAGTTGATAAATTGTAGAATAGAATACTGGAAGATACCTCCTCTGGAAAGGCATCTACATTGTGCAGGGGATGGCTTCCTATATTACTCCGTCCAGGACTTGATGGTGGGCTAGCCTCACCAACTCCAACTTCTGTAGCAGATTCCATAGAGCCAGAAGATATTTGTCTAGATCTATGCCTAATGAGAGGCTGCTCTTCCACATCTTCTGCTTCATCATGGATGGATGAGCTTCCGGCCTCCTGCCTGTATTGAGTCAACAGACCATTGTAGGATTCCTCACTATAACCCCAGAAGTATAATCTAACACACTATGTTGTCCTTGTTTTTTTATGATTGTGCAATGATGTTTTAGGATGCATTTCAAGTTTTTTTCTAAAATAATACATTCATGGTGTGCTAAATGAACATGGTTATCATAGACAGCACAGATACTTTGATGTCCTTTGTTTGGCCATTGTGTCAGAAGAACATCACATCAGTCGCATATAGAGACCAGCATCATGTGATTATATCTATTAATGAGAAATCAAGAATAATTACCTTCCATTTGATGCAGCTATCTCCCCTTTCTCTGCCTCAACAGCACTGCTTCCTACTTCTGAAGCTTTCCCCTGCTCACGCGAAGCTTTCCCCCTCTGCTCGCGCAAAGCTTTCTCTTGCTCTGCTGCCTGGATTCAGTTTGTGTTAAACAAGACCAAGATATGCCTATAGGCAAAGAAATGTGTAAAGGGAACACAAACCTTTAAGGATAATGAAACCACATGTTCAAGTTCAGCATCCTCCACCAGAGGTTGCCTTTGCTGAGGTCCAATTTCAGGTAGCTCCTACATCATAATGCATATGATCAATTAAAAATATATGCATTTTAAACTTAAAAGGCATAAAGAGACCACCTTAACAAAAAGCTAGTCCAACCTTTAAAAGATATGATTTTAGACTGCAACTAATCAAATTATAATTTTTTATTTATTTGAAGAACCTTGTTTTTAGAAGTTCTTGTCATGTAACTCAAATTGAAATTACAAATGAAAAGAAAGCATCCAAACCAAACAATTGAATGCTACAAGGGGCTCCAAATCAAAGTTCTGAGGTTCATGAGGTCTGCTTCAAATTGGTTCCCAGTTAAAGTACCCATATCATGAGTACAGAGCAGAAACTACCCAAGAGAACAAGTCAGATAATGCATGCACCAACCATTGGCTTGGTTAGCTTACCTGAACCTCTCGTTTTGAAGCCTCAATTGCAGCCCGAACCATTTCTTCTTCTATGTCATTGTTATAGTAAGGCAAGTTATCAAATTCAGGAGCACTAGGTCTAAAATGCCCCGCACTAGAACTATCCTGTTTGGTAGCCCGTGCATTTAAGTCAGTTGAAATATAATCATTTTCATCATCCTCAATTATGACAGGTCCCTGGATATCAGGACCTTGTGTAAGTTCAGTTCCAGTTACATCTTCAATGATCGGAGCATGACCAGAATAGCCAGGTGCTTCACTACCATCCTTGACTTCTATAGGTATCTCCCTTACTTCTCTTGGTTGAGAAACAAATGGTGCCTGGCTCGTGAAATCAGAACCAGTACCAAGTAGACCTCTTTGAAAACGTGGATCAAGAAGTGAGAATGGATCCATGGCAACACTCTCAGATAGAAGTGATAGAGGATTTCTCCTAGGAGGTGGTGCAACTTCAATTGGATCATCATCTATATCCATGAGATCATTTAGAGGAGCAGGAATTGAAGGTCCTCTTATGCTGGGGAAAAAAAATGGCAACATGAGTGTTCAAAAACATGTCACCAGAACTGTACAGAATATATGTTTGCTACCAGAGGATAGGAAAGCAACAACTAATAAACAACGGATGACAAAATGGAGGAAGTGACTAACGCGCTTCTGTCTCCTTCACCGAAATGCGCATTGACAGCTGCATTGAGGTCACCACCATGCTCCTAATTGCAATCAAGAATTTGAGAAGGGAAAAGTAAATAAGAGGCACAAAAACTCTCAACTGAGTCTAAAATCCGCATAATTAAACATATTATAGCAAAATATAAATATATCCCTTCGAAATTTTGAGCATCTATTGCATCAAATATTCTGATTATTATCAGCTAAATTAGCCAAAAAGAAACCCCTAAATAGCTTGAATTAGGAATAAATAGCGATCAACGAACTCCAGTGAACTTTATTGATTACTTAACCAACAATGCTACCCCTAATAACATACCGAATACAAAATCCAGCAATCAGGGCCTGAAATTAACTCGCAATTTCACTCAGTTATTTCAAGATTACAATCCGATTAGCTATTAAAGAGCGAGAAAAAAAAGTAACCTCGAGTTTTAGCACCGCTGCATCTTCGGTGACGCCTGTGATGCTGATGAATGTATCGATTGCTTCTTGATTAGGTCTGGCCATCTCCTTTGATTTTGATTAGTTTTCACAGTCGTGTTTTTAATATAAGTTTCTAAATTGGAAAGAGGAGAGAGAAATAGCAGATATTATGAGGTGTAAGGAATCTGAAGAGAAGGGATTGTTTGCTTGGGGAGGACAGATGGAGGGGTTTGGTATTTTTATTTTTTTTATTCTACGCTTCTTTGTTGAGTCTTGCTCTGAGTCTAGTTTTCTTATTCTCTATAAAATACTGCCCTTCCTTCTCTTGGATTTGGGAGCAAGAAATGTAGCGTGCTTCGCGTTGTTGAGGGTTGGGGAGATACGGGCTGTGGATATAGTTTTTAATTTTATTTTTATTTTTGTGTAATTTTGTTTTAAATTAGTTTTATTAATATTTTCATGTTATTTTTTATGTGCTGATGTCAAAAATATTTTTTTATAAATAAAAATATTTTTTTATAAATAAAAAATATTTTAAAAAATAATTTGAACCATAATATCGATCATATCTTAAGTCAATTGACAACAGAATAGATGAAACAAAACGTTAATAATTTGTTGAACCATATATTTTCATTTAAAAAGTTGTTGAGAAAGGATGCATGATTGCTTATGATTTTTATTGTTTTTGAAAGTATTTTTTATTTATAAATATATTAAAATAATTTTATTATATTTTTTAAAAAATATTTTTTACATCAGCACATGAAAATGATGTAAAAACAACTAATAAATTTAATTTAAAACAAAAAAAAAAACAATTGTTAATCGTATTTCCAGACACCTTGTACTTCCTTGGAAATATATTCCCATCCATGCATTGTTGTTGCTCATTGTCAACTCACCATGATTTTGGTCACATGGATAGAGAGCAAATAGCGAGAGCTCCTAGTGTTCATGCTCCACTTAAAAGCATCTCCAAGCTACTTAAAACAGCCAAATTACTATATGGTTTTTTAATAATATAAATGTGACTTTTTTTTATATATTCTCTCCAGTAAAAGAAAACTATTTTAACAGCCCATTTATATTATAATATATTCAATATTAATATTTTTAGTTTTTCTCTAGAAAATCAATAGAGAAAAATTTAAAAAATAAAGGGTAAATTCTATGATGGTTGTTGTTGAGGACCAGGGGCAATTTAGGTGTTGGTTGACCAAATTTTAAAAATAAAGGGTAAAACCATCATTTTCTACAGAGGCCAAAGCCAGTGTTTTTTCCTGTTAATTATCGCTAGACCAGAAAGAGGGCACTTGAATGCATGCTTCCTCGTTTACAAATAAAAATATTAGCCACTTGCCGTCTTAGTTTCTATTTGGAAATGTGGCTGCGGTAGCTTTTCAAAGTGTTTATCATGCTGAAATATATTAAAATGATATTTTTTTTATTTTTTAAAAATTATTTTTTAAATCAGCACATCAAAATAATCTAAAACACACAAAATTATATTCATTTAAAATGACAAAAAAAATTCAAATTTCGGCCAAAAACAGATGGGATCGCAATGTCAAATGGACACTTAATAAGAGGGACATGTTTCGTAACATAATTTCTTTTTCAGTTTCTTTTTTTTCAATAATAAAAAATTAGAAAATGTGTTTATCTGCTGGGAACAGAAAATGGATTTTTTTTAACTGAAATTAAAATTACGAGTATTTTTCAGAAAGAATCAAGATTACGATTTATAATAGTCATCTTAATAATTTTTATTCGCGATAATCTAGATGCTGATTTTATTTTAATTAAAAATGGTCAAGAAAGTCGTATACTGTCAGCTAAAAAATAAAATCTTCATATTATATTTATAATGATAATTAAATTTACAGAACTATCTAAATATAAAAATATATAGCCAGAAAACACTTTTATACAGAAGAAGAAAAAAACATATTTTCATATAAAAAAAATAGACATTGTAAATTAATCAGGAATTTCTGGGTACTTTTTTATCTGAAATGATTTTATGGGCTTGTCAAATATCTTTATTATCCTCCAGTAATAATAATGTTGCTCGTTGATTAAATAGTTATGTAACAGCCTTTCCTACTCTCTATTTTTTCAAAATATATGTAGGATGTTGTTCAGTTTTTATCCTGACTGAAAACTAGCCATGGCATGCCTGATGATCCTTACTAAATTAGTTTTATTCTAACTACATAAAAATATAGCAACAAAAAAAAACAATTGTTAAAAAAACACGATGACTTGGGGAAAAAACCTCATGAAACATGTAAATAGATAAAGTAGAGAGAGAATTTATTAGAGAATAATATAAATCATATTTTAGAACCTCGTTTAAAAACTTAAGCTTTTAGATGACATGGTTCCTTGACATGATATCAGAGCCTTATTGATCTAGCGGTCACAGGTTTAAATCTTACTACCCTCATTTTATTTGATGAAAAACAAGCACAAGATAGTGTGTGACTATGCAAATTTCAAGTCCAAAGAGTTTTCATATTTTTTTAAAGTCATTTTACCATTCTTGAAAATGAAAAATACAATCATATATCTTAACAATTGTTGAATAGCTAGTATGTAGTGTGAAAATATAAAAATACCCCCATAACAAAAGACAAGTTTTTTTTTGGAATGACAAAACTATCCTTTTACTTTTGTGGTGAATAGTAAACTAGGTTTTAGTGCATAATATTTTTGCATCCTATAGCTTCTTATCAGATGATTGACTCACTTTACATTGTGTAAAATCAAATTCCTATAATGTAAAACAAAAATAGCTATTAGTAGTATTTATTCTAGCCAAAAAATATTAAACTATGAGGGATTAACTCAATGAGATCTAGTTGATTTAAGAAGTTTAAAATAAAATCTATATAATCTTTAAAAAATAGCTTGACTCGAAAAATAAATATTTATTATGAGATTTTGTTATAAATGTTAAAATGAGTAATATATTGAAACCATTCTAGTCAATCTCTAAGTTTGTATGTCAAGTCATGTGACTATCCAAGCTATAAAAAGATGATATTGAAAAGAAAAGAAAAAACAAGGGGAGAGAGAGAGGAAACACTATTTTAATTAACAATGTTATGTGACGAGAGGTGCAATAAAAATCCCTCTTTTTTTTTCCAGCCTAGTAAACTTATAACACGAGTTATGATATAAGAATAAACTTTATAGAAAAACAAATTGAAATAATTCTTGAAATTTAATTTTCTATCAACTTGATGTTGAAATTAAAAAAATAAATCAATTAGAAAAAAAATATCAACTAAGCTAACTTACCATATATGTCGTGAAACTAAGATAGCTTTATAAAAAAAAATATTTTTTTTTATAAAATTTAATTTTTAATAAATCTAATATTAAAAGATAAAAATAATAATTAAAAAGTTTCATTACAATAACTATTGTTTCTTAAGGAGGAGTACAATGAAATTTTTTTATATTTAAGTTATTTAAAATGAATAAAAAATTTAAAAATGCTTTTTAAATACAACAACAAACGTTTTTTCAAATATTATAGATAGGCTATCCACCTACAGGTCGAAGAAGTTTCATCATTCTCTTTTATTTACACGTGCTATGGGCCTGTGGAAAGGAGGCATTGTTTGGTTCCCCAGCCTCCCATGTCCAATCTCATATCTTTTATTTCAAATCGTTGTTGTTTGTAAAATCTATGCAGTGATGGTTTAATATTGTGTTTTAAAAATATTTTTAATAAAAAATAATTTTTATATTTTAAATTAAATTTTTTTTGATGTTTTTAGATTAATTTTATATACTAATATAAAAAATAAAAATAAAATCATTTTAATATATTTCTAAATAAAAAATACTTTAAAAAATAATCTTGACCTTATCTTAAAAAACACACAAGTTGTTGTATTAAGTGTCTGATTGTAGCTGTGTTTTTTTAGTAATAAGTTTCATGAACATATATGATTTTTTTTATTTTATTTCTCTTCAAAGTAAAATTGTTAAACATATATTAATAATTATTTACTAATTATAACTTACTAAGTATTTTAAAACCTCTCTCAAACTCCTCCCCCGAAGCATATATAATTTATTGATTAATTATTATTTTTGCACAATTCATTTTAATGATATATATATATAAATATATCATTTTAAAAGCAAATTAACTTGAAAAGATAACAAAACATAAAAAAAATTTAGTCAATGTGGAATTCAATCAATAAAATAAAAATAAAAATATTCGATAATGCTAACCTCCTCTGTTTTCACAGATCGATAGATAGATTATTATATTTTATCCATAAAAATGTATTTAATAAATAATGGGGACTGGTATGTCAATAATCATATAGACTGGGGCCTGACTTGTAGTTACCAAAAACCAACTCATTTTAAGTTTCCTTCGATTCATTAACCTCATCCCTGACTGTTTCCTGTCTTGACAGTAATCAAACGCTGCCTGGAAGCCAACGTCGAAACCACCGCTTTCACGGCAGATCTCTCTTCGCCGCAACCACTCCCCAGTCTCTTATGCCACCGCAAATCTACACCTTCGATCATTTTCACGACCATTCCTTCTTCTCACACATAACACCTCGGTTCAAAACGTATTTACAGTTCACAACCTTGCTATTCACCACCTCCCACAAATGCTAAAAACCGACCACTGATTTTGTAAGTGGTATACTCATCCGGTTTGTTTCTTTTTTAATTATGGATAATTAAAAACCAAATGTTAGCAAAATCTGATTGTTAAGTATTGAATTATTGATATCCTTTCATCTAAACAGATTGAAATTTCAAATTTATCAGGATTCAGGGGGCGTATCAAGTAACAAGTAAACAAGAAAAGAGTAGTAAAAGGGAAAGAAAGAGATGTCAAAGCTGTTGGCACGGATTGCTGGGTACTTGAGCAACCGAACTTTGGTGGGTGTAGACAAACTAGGGAACCGTTACTACACCAAAACAGAACAGATCGATGGTATCAGTAAGTGGGTCTCTCTTTTTCCTGGAAAATCTTTTCCTCCTTGAACTTTTTATCAGTTTTGTATATTTGTTGATGTTTCAGTGAAAGAGAAAAGATGCGTAATATTCAAGGGGGAAGAGGACCCAACCTCAATATCAGGTACAATTTTGAAGCTCGGAAAACTTCCCCTCACTGTTACAATGTTGCATTCCATTATGCCCTAACACAACATTGTGTACTAAGTTTCTGAGTATCATTAGTTTTCAATGAACCTTTTCTGATCAATTGATTTTCTCTAATCAGCGGCGAGTCCAAGCATGATTGTTAAAATAGATGTTATTTCAACTTGTAGATATGTTAAAGGGACTTGCTGTGCAACTTGCTTCTCCTGCAGGTTTATTCCTTACTCTAATTGCTTGTCTATAATTTGGCTATTGTAGTTGAATGGATATGCTGGCTGAACGGACAGCGTAGAAGGGCTCCAACTCCTGAGGTATATTATAGGCAGTCCTTTTCCTTTGCATATGCCATAAAGAAAAATGGGAGCTAGAAGAAAAACTCCTCTCCAGCTAAAATATAGTTAACAGTGTGTGTGTGATTTATGGTTTTTATGCTAGACATTGAGTTTGGAATTTTGCATGTCACGAAAACTTTTGTTTAGGTTTGTTCACTTCCTCACCTCTTGACAATTCAACGATTGCTATTATAAGAAGTTTGAATGATGTATTCATCACGCCTCAACACTTCATGTCATCCTAAGTTACTGGGAATTTATCGTAGTCTTGGAGGGGGAAGTATCATCCCAATGGGCCTCCAGTGATTTTTATTTTAAAAACCTTTGGAAACTCCTATCATTGTTTGGATTTAGAACACATTCTTTCAGAGAATCAGGAAAATTCTATATTTTTGTGCCTGTACCAAAGGTGTTTTTGGATTTTAAAGATGTATTCCATGTAGTGAATTTGGTCTTCATAGTTTTCAAATAAATTTAGGCATCTTCTTTCCATCCTTAAATAACTTGATGAAAAACTAGGAGTACTATTTCAGAGACTGAATTAATTTCATCATGCCCTTCCTGGTCTCTCTGTACAAGTTAACAATGATGAGGTACATGCATACCATTACTATGTTGTGACGTTTTTGAATATCTATTTTTGTGGCTGGAAAATTCAGTATGAAAAGACACGTGGGAAGATTAAGTGTGTTACCGTTTTTCATTTCAGTGAGCTACAATGTTAGAATTGTGTTATTCTACTGTAAATATACTCGATTTTCTTTAGGAACAGATGGAGTTGGAGGCAAGGCGTGAACTTGTGAAAGCAAAATGTGGCACGTAAGTCACTTGTAAAATTATATAGATATTTATGTTTCTTCCTACTTCTATTTTCTGTTTAATATTATCATTGATGTATTTTACTGCTGGCTTGGTGACTAATACTGCTTATTGTCTCCAACCTCAGTAACTACATTACCACAACCCCCATACTGCTCACAACACCCCAAGCAAAACTAATCTAGCCTTTGAATCATTATGTTAACCCTTAATTTTTAACGCCATAGCAAATACATGTTTGTTGAATGTAGTCTCTTCATGGCACTGTATATCAATATGTTATAGAAATGGTTTGTTGAAGACCTTGATATCTTTCGCTGATTCTTTTCTTTCTGTCCTCTACATAATTTGACAAAATGACTTTTGCTTCGTTCTTGAAGGCCTTTGCTCTAAAGAAGTTGACTATTGATATACTGTTTTCATTTTTGGCACCTCTTCACATGACTTTATTAGCTTTGTCAAGTATCTTAATTGTTTAATTTTTTTTTACTGCCAAAGTTCTCAAGCAAGAAGAAGAGGAAAGGAGAGCCAAAGAAGGCAGTTCTCACAAAGCCAAGAGCACTGGTAAGTTGCTAAAGGCAAACTTTCCTTTTTTTTTAACAGCATCATCAATAATTATGTAATTGTTGATATAATTATCTATCATTTCTACAGGTAAAACTGGAGGTCCGGACTTGAAAAGTTTCATTCACCAATTTCCTGCTGAAGGTATTGCATTCTTTCACTGAAATATTACTAGAGAATTGTATTTCTTGATGGCAAAACATGCCATTGCATGTAAAGGATTCGCCAAAGGTTTTGTTTATGTCATGCCATCTGATTTTGAAAATAACAATCATGTTCACGTGCGTACTTTTTTACTCCGCTGACCTATGTGCTAATCATGATCTGACATTATGGTGCTTGTTCTCAAAGGTAACAAGCTGGAGGAAGAATCAGATGCAGTTGATAGAGGAAGGGGGTCAGTTATCTTTGGCTTTTGAGATAATTTCATTTTATTGCTTACCTTGATTGTGAGGTCAGAGATCACACATCATGTTGCTAGACAAAATACAACCTCTCTCATCTTAACGGTCCGTGTTGGCTATGATTTCTTTTTCTAAGCCAACATTGCTCAAGTCAATTTGTTCCCTTAGTTCCTTCAACCAATTATGTGCCCTTCTTGGGTCTGCTCGAAGATATGGTGCTCCCACTTTGCACCCATGCATGGATGAATGGATTTGTGATGGTTTGGAACTGACAACCTTATTTACTGTTTTATTTAACTGTGGGAACTTACTGTGCTTCTGATAAATCATCCAAGCTTGTACAGTATCATTATATATTGTATTTTGGAGCTTCTGCTGTACTATTTCTTGAAATATTATAGCAACTGATTATATTTACCTACAATTATGTACTTGCAAGTGGGACCTGGTTTTGTTTTCATGCCATGACACCAGTTATTAAATTTTGCAGAGAAGAGGAAGCAGGGGCACAGAAAGCAAAAGAACCTTTGTCAGAGTAAGCTCACATATATGTAATTCACATTAATATAATAGTCACATCTTGGGTTAGCTTTATCGCGATGCACTATTTGTTGAAGGTTGCATCCATGAGGTATGGTAAAGTGCCAAAGTTATGGGAACTGCTTATGAAATATATATATATATATATATATACAAATGAATGTCAATACTATGCAATGTGTTAAAATTTCCACTGCTTTCATGATTCTTTCTTTCAAATACTGTCACCACAGTGATGCTCATGCATTTATTGCTAAAATAATTTTTTTGTAGGCGTTCAGAACCAACCGGATCTGGTCCAACCTTCAAGCCTGGGACATGGCAACCACCAACATGAGATGGATCATATTTTAATGGTCACCCATATTGGTAATCATTTTCTTCACCATTATGATCCCTGTTTCCCCATTGGTTTTCCAGTGACCAGGCTTGTAAATTTCACCGATGACAGTGTTGAGCAAATTACATTTGTTGGAAACTTTGAGATTTTTGGGAGATGGGGATAACTCGGATTGTTTTAGTTTAATAATTTGTACCAGCCAAAACAAAACCGAACCCAGGTTCATACCATGAACAGCCACATCAGCCATTCAAAGAAGTTTTGGGGAGATCATTCTGTTTAAAGGAGTTTTTAACTTTTTGGACCCTTGTACATTTAACAAACGAGAATACGGACATGATAAACCTGTCGGTAATAGCTCAGGCCATCATTGAGCTTCTCTCTCTCAGTTTGTTCAGTTGCAATAGTTTGACATTAGTAATCATTGAATAAATTTTTTATTCTGTATACGATTATTTTGAGTTGATTAATGAAGCTGACAGGTTTATCACCACCTCAAAGAGACAGGGTCAATGCTACAGCAGGCATAGGAACCTGAGAGTAGATATAAAGCAGCTTTTCCTCCTCCTCCTCCTCCCCCCTCCCGCCTCCCCGCGGCCACCTCTTCCTCTTCCTCTTCCTCTTCGTTTTTTAGCTCAAGGTGTGGAATGGAACTTTCGAGTTTGACCGTAAAAGGGCTAGCCCCTCTCAGCTGCTCAAATTTCCACCTGTCTGTCACGTGATTTTAAAAGCGTGACCTCCAAATTTGATGTCCAATTGGTGACCCCGAGATTCTCCTTGTGAGAGTAATTGCTATGAGCACCTCTTCAATGCTTAAACGACTTTGGTGATCTATATAATCGGTTCCATCTGCCAAAAACAGTGTAATTAATTTCTCACGTGTCAGATCAAGAAGAGCACCGCCCTGGTCTATGCAGCCACTAGTGCTCTCTCCCTGCAGTATCAAAAGAACAAAGAAAAATAAAATTGCACTCGATAGAACTGAATACTAGGAATTTTGAGAAATTACGAACCATGAGAGGTGAAGTGAAGCGTCAAGGCTACCTGAATTAAGGTAATTAACAGGAAATTATTAAATTGCAGGCTTGATTTAGCTGTAAGGAAAAAAAATGAAAAAGGCTGTGTGCCGGTACAAAACTACAGATGCTGATGACCTTACCAACAGTTTTACACGAACTGCAAATCAAAAGATTGAAATTTAAATCCCGTTTGGCTTTGCGTTGCAACCGGTGTTTTGCCGAAATTTGAATTTTTTTTTTTCATTTTAAATGAATATGTTTTGGTGTTTTTATATCATTTTGATGTGCTGATGTCAAAAATGATTTTTAAAAAAAATAAAAAAAACATCATTTTGATGTATTTCAACATAAAAAATACTTTGAAAAGCTACCGCAACCTCACTCCCAAACATGTAATTAATGCGAAATTTGAAAGCTCTGCATGTGGTCGGTTGTGATTCATGGCTCATACAACTATATTTGTCGGTGTATAAAGTCGCACCATCTAGAAAATGTAATTGCAAGCAAGCACTGGATATCGCAGGCATATCATATCAAATGAAACTCACTCTCGTTAGCAAAATGAGCTTTCCTCTGCTCCTCACGCTTCTACTACTTCTCATCTCAACAAGCCAAAGGAAGTGCATCCGAGCATGGGAAAGAACCTGATCTGATAGAGAAATCCTGCTCAATAATCGTAGGTTATGAAGAATGCGTGGCAATTCTCAGATCAGACCCTCGTTCCATGAAAGCGACCAAAATCAAACAGCTGGCCTACATCATTCTTGATCTCTGCATAGCAAATGCGACAGAGACTCTCGGAGAAATCCCGAAGTTGCAAGAGATGTACTCGAAACATGACCAGATCGAGGAAGCCCTGAGGTGGTGTGTCACGGCATATGAGAGCGCCATCAAAGATTATTTTAGCAAAGCGGTTGAGCAACTGGGTAAAAAGTCTTATCGTGAAGCGCAGTATTCAGCACACATTGGAGGCGCATTAGGTACGGGTTGTGAACAAGAATTTTATTTCCAAGCACCAGAATTTTCACCTTTATGGCCCAGGAATCATGAATTGGCAGTTCTTGGTCTTGTAGCAGAAGGCATTGTTTCCCTTCTTCGTTTGAATGAGTCGTCGTTGTAAGAGTTTAATATATATTTATATATATAAATTAGAATATTGGCATTGTCCTTGCAATTATTATTAATTAACATTGTAGATCAATGTTTTATTGTTGCATTGCGCCTGTTCCTTTCACCGCACAAAATTTCATCCATGGCACCTCAGTTTTTCTTTTGTTACATTTTTGTCCTCTAGCTTAATTTCTTTTTCAATTTGGTCATTTTTTCCCCTCTAGTTTTTCTCTTCTCTATCAATTGCATCTAAATCTTTCCCGAGGTGTTATGAATTATCTCGGCGTTGAACACCATGTCAATTTTTCTCTGGAAGTTTTGAAATCATTGGGAAAAATAAAATTAGAAGGGATCAAAATCGATATTGACAAAAATACAACCTTTTTCATTTTTCATGTTCTAAATGCATGTAAATATACACTTTCTGTACCTCAATTTCTCTTTTTTAAAATGAATAGAAATCAATCATTTTGATATACATGTCTTTCTTTCTATATATATAACTAATATCATCTTTCACATTTCACATAAAAATCATCACACAATTGAGAGTAATTAGATAATCATAGTGAAGGATTTTTACGAGGTACCAAATACCTACTTCAATAATCAAATGTAACATTTCTCTCCCAACGAAGGAGAGAAAGAGGGATATATATGAAATTAGCTTATCATTTATTCAATTTTTTTCATTGTGAAACAATTATGTTATATGTTCTACATGTATATGATAGCCATAACATTCTAGACGATAAAACCAAGCTTTTTTATATATATTTCATGTTGAATTTCTATCAATTGAAATAACTCAATAAAACACCGCTTTGTAAATAGGTAAAATGATGTTTATCTTAAAGCTAAAATGACACGTTCTATTAACAAAAGAGTGAGCAACATTAATTTCTCATTTTTAATTAGACAAACTTGGATCTTTTAAATAAAAGCCTTCCCTCCTCCCTTAAATCCAAAATCTTGACATTTCTCCTCCACCATAAAATCCTTTGAAAATAGAGAATATGAATAGATGGGGTTAACCTATACAACACCTTATAAGGGGCTAACTTTAGTGTATGTATAAAAATTAGTGTTATACCACTATTCTACTAAAGACAACCATTTGACTTAGTATGTAATGGCTCACTAGTCATATATCACAAGTAATTCTCAAGATATTTATTGACTACCTAAACTTATCCATTAGATTAAGAGTGATAAACAATAAAATATTGTAAATCAACCCCCTAATAAGTGAAAATATGCTTTAAGAAATGATCGAGAAAGATTGGATCTCAACCACTTATGATAATGATTGATAAACCATGTAATTTGTAAATATATTCTATAAAAACCCGAGCTCTTAAAAGAGGCAATATATGGATGACATAAGATTATAAAATATGTATTCTTGTTGCATTGATCCATCATTGTTAGAAATGATCTTTTTCCATCATATTTAGGCAAGCCTTTTATGAAATTCATATTATTGTCTATAAATGGTGTGTATGTGATAAAAAGAGGTTGTTATTTTCAATAGAATAAACCCTTTACTTTTTTGGTATAATAGTGATACCTGAATTTTCTCATATAGTAGAGTTATGGTATAATGATATTAGCTTTCAATATAAGGTCATCATCAAAAAACAAGTATATTTCTTTTCTCTTAAAGGTGATTATTGATCCACTTGCACCGAAAATGAAAAAAGGAAATTCTAGTGAAGAATTGAATAATAACATGTATAACTATATCATTTACCTATAAAACTTTAACTTTCTCTATAAGATTGGTTGAAATGGTAGATAACCCCAAGGTAAATAACTCTACACTAGCAATTCTAGAAAGAAATAAACAATTACTATATTTTCTTTCCTTTTTATATTCAATTTCATTGTTATATCATATTAATTTAGCTTTGTCTTGTTTTCTTTTCTTTTGTTTGCTTTGTGGTTTGTATCTTTTGTGTTTTTTCTCGGGAGCATGTTCCCGTTTATTTTTGGTTTTAGGGTCCAGTTTCCCTCTTTTTGGTCTGCTGCTTTTGTGGCACGTTACTTTTGATCTTAATATATTCTTACATTTGATCGAGAAAATTTTTTTAGCTAGCTACAAATTTTAGGAGGATAAAGTTACCATCTAGTTAAGTAAATACTTGATGATGACATGAACTATCTTTATTTTAAAGACATTTACCCATGTATAATGCATCCACTTAGTCATAACATGTAATATTACTAGCATTCTTTTTTTTCATTCATAGATAATACTTGCTGCTTAGGACCCAAATACTTGTTAATAAAGGCTATTGATGCCCTTTTTGCATCAAATTACCTCTATACATGTACTTAGAAAACACCGGTCTCCACCATAAATAACTTATTTATATATGACAATACTAGAATAAGACACACAATATGTCATTTGCCTTGAAAAGAAATAGCATATGTACTTTGTGCTATTAGTAGTCTTATGCATGTTTAGGTTTTAAAATTGGGTGTATGCCCAACCCATGCTTGTTTAGCTATCATTTTTTTTAATTTTATTTTTTTTCCACAATTTATATTTGAATAATTTTCTATATAGATTTATTTAAATAACAATTCAAATATTTGATTAGTTTTAAAATAATACAAGCTCTTTTCATGGTGATATTAAAATTTACTTTATGAATAATCATATATAAACCTAACATGCATTGTTTTCTAGATAGGGTGAAATATATATCTTTAGAATCTCTGTTATGAATATTTTTTATGATTATTAATGATATTATTATTGTTAGTCTTTTTTTTTATACACTCACTTTAAAATTATCATTTTATTATTTTATTTTATTAAAACTTGCTTTTATTTTTTTAAGAAATAAAACACATAAAAAATAGCTTTTCTTTTGAAAAAAGAAGGATTAATAAAAGGAAAGATGTTTTTTTTTCTCATTGTTTGAATTTGTTTTTGTTATTTATTTTATAATATTTATGCAATGAATAACATAACTTATGAAAGTTAAATATTTTTTTTTGAAAAGAAAACCATGCCAACAAATATACGTTCCTTTTACAGTATTTAAATTATTACATTTGCACTGAAAACTTTATTTTATATTGCTATATAATTAAATAGAAGAAATATTCGATGAACACCCTAGGCCATGAGATAAATAAATCATTATATGCATATCTTTCAATTTTTTATTTTGGATTTACTCTTTTAATTATTTGTTAGTTCATATAATTTTCACTTTATTCATTAAACACATACAATAAATTTTCAATTCCCAATCAAAGTTTTTAATTATGCAAGAAATCTCAGCACGGATAATTGGTAGCAATTGGTATATCATGTTTTGACTATGGTGAGTACTGATTACATTAGGAATTTTATTATGGAGGTGATATGCTCGAAGATTTTAGTTTTAAATGGGCCTACTTTACTATCTTGGGCTGAGAGCTAGCTGCCCCCAAAGGAGCTGGAATTGGGCCATAATCGATGGATTAGGGCTGCTCTCTCAGTTTTCAGCCTGCGGATGTTAGCAAAACTTATAGTGTATACACTTAAATTTATTGGGTCATTGAAGGTGTGGCACTTGCACATGTGACGAATAAGACAATTAAAAAAAAATAAATCAGTTTTGATGTACTTTTTACTCAAATTAAGAAAACTCTAGTTCAATTTCATTTATATTAAAAAAAGAATTTTTTCTCCTCAGAGCCAAATATCCAAAAAAAAATCATTTAAAGTAATTTTCGTTTAGAAATATATGAAAATAATATTTTTTTATTTTTTAAAAAATATTTTTGACATTAACACATAAAAATAATCTAAAAACACTATAATATTTTAAATAAAAATAAAAATAAAAATAAAAATAAAAAATAATATATTTTCATTTATTTTTTTCAAAAATATTTTTAGAAATAAAATGTAAAATACCCGAACTCTTGTCGTTTGTTGAAGTTATCGCCTACCAGGCCCTTCAAATTACTGGTAATGTCTGCATCAAAATCCTTGCAAGTAAAGCTGCTTCAAGATGATGATCATCTGCGTTGTCTCCTTGCCCAGCCCATCCATCTCTCTCTGTAATTGCCATCCTCGAGATGTTTGCAAATGCAAAGGTGCTTTGATTCATAAAAAAGACAACTTGGACGAGTGGAAGTAGGCAGCCGATACCTTTCTTTTCATTTTCTTCTTCTTTTCTCCTGTCGCTTTGAAAAAGAAATGCACAAAAAGTTTTGAAGTATTCATTGGTTTTCCACAAAAAAACTCTCACAATTGTTTCAAAGATGTGATGTATATGGTGACATTTCAGTACCAAACTTTTTTTTATTGTATGCTAGGAGATCCTAACTTAATTTTTAAAAAAATATATTTTATGAGGTTAGGTAAATAAATAAATTATGATTGTTTCAGGTTCTTATAAAAAATATATATTCTATTTAAACTCGAAATTTATTATACATATCACAAGTTTTTTATCATCAATTTATGTTCTTGTGGAATCTGGACCATAGGAATAGTAGGCAAATGTGTTTCAACATCCCTTTCCCTTTTTCTTTTCTTTTTCTCTTTTTTTTTTTTTTTATTGTTTGACTTGTTTTAATGTTAACTATTCATTATATCTGCGTGTTGTATAGAATTTTTTATACATACAGTTTTTTCAATATATTTTCGTGCATAAAACCCGTCTATTAATTTTAAATTCAAAGGATATATTAGAAAATATATTTTATGAGGTTAGATAAATGAGTAAATCATGATTGTCTTAAAGTTCTTATAAAAATTATATATTCTACTTGAATTCGAAATTTATTTGTACAGATTATAAGTTTTTTATCATCAATTTCACACTCCCTGTGGAATCTGGAGTCTGGACCATAGGATAGTAGGCAAATCTGTTTCAATATCCCTTTCAATTTCCTTTTCTTTTTCTCTTTCTTTTTATTGTTTGACTTGTTTTAATGTTAACTATTCATTATATCTGCGTGTTGTATAGAATTTTTTATACATACAGTTTTTTCAATATATTTTCGTGCATAAAACCCGTCTATTAATTTTAAATTCAAAGGATATATTAATTATTTTACTGTGCAAATAAAAATAAAAAAAATAGAATGTATATTGGTGCTTTTTCAATAAAAGCAAGTGTTCTTCTCCAACTCAGATTCAATTCAATTGTAGAATCATAATTGAAAGGCAAATATTCTCTATTTTTTGTTTTCTGAAGTACGAAATAAGGCAACTGGTCATGGCAATTTTATAAAAGCAGGTAAACACAATCAGTGCTAAAGGAGTGATTAAGTAGCTTAGTGGCTCAGCAAAATATAATTGTGATTTCTTGTCAAAGGGTCTGCTATCCTATCACTATCTAGCTAGGTTTATTCACTCGTCAAGAGGTGAAGTGGACATAAAATTGTGGTGTCATTTATTTATTTTATCCCAAAAGCTAGTGTCATTATATTAATTCAGTTAATTGTTAAAACTCGAATGCATAAATTCTCGAAAAAGAAAAAAAAGAATAAAGAGAGGACATGGATATAAAATTCTTTCGCCACCACTTACTTGTTTTTTTTTCCTCTCTTTCATATCAAATGCAAAAAAATAAATCAAAATTTGGTGCATCAACACACAATTAACGATTAATAGATAAAAAAAACATGGCATTTTCTCTTTTTTTTTTTCAGGAAATAAAATCAAAACAAGATTAGTAGGAGGAGCAAGACTCAATTAATCCGAGGCCATTTCCATTCCCCACTTCATTTACAAGGAAAATGTTATATAATAATAATAATAATAATAATAATAATAATAATAATAATAATAATAATTCATAAGGATTAAAAAAGAGGAATGATAATTTATGCTTTGTTCATTTAGGAGTGGGGAATGGAAATGTTATGCTTTGTCCATTATATATATACAATGACCAGAGATATTTATAATCTAAATTTTCGCTGCTATATAAATTTAACATTTGATTATATAAAATATGTATAGCATGATTAAAATTGTTTTTTAATGTGTTTTTTATTTAATAATATATTAAAATGATATTTTTAAAATTATTTTTAATATCAATATGTTTAAATGATTTAAAAATATCAAACAAAATAATTTTAAAAAAAAGAATCTTTAATATTTTTTTTTAAAATATTTATAAGTCAACAAAAATAAACGAATAACCATTCTCTTTGCTCGTATTTTTGTGCTAATTAACTTTATAAATTATAATAAGGTTTCCACGTGGCTATTAAGACTGTGCCAACAAATCTCTGTCATTGTCGAACTAGCTAGACACCTGTGTCGTAGAATGCATTGCACCAAGTAGCCAATGGTTTTTCAGTTGTTTTCATAAATAAAATTGATCTATTATGTAATTCTCAATTCCCCCCCTCCCCCCCCCAAAATAAAAAAAAATGTTATTTGTTGTGTTATTTATTCTTCAATGCATCGGTCATTTGGGTCATTTTGTTAATATTTGTTAAATCCTTTCCATTTAATGTTTGATATTTTATAAATTAAAATTAAAATAGTATTTATGTGATAAAAACTTATGGAAGATATTATTATTAGACATTCGTGGAATAACTTAATTGGGAAAATTCTTAATTCCAAGACAGCTCTTTTTTTTTCGCTGTCGTTTTGTTGACTGGATCGAGGAGACATCTTCAAACTTGCATCGTGAAGAATTTTTCTTCTTCAAAATTTCAACATTACTGAAGTGTGAGAAACTAAAGAGTTGACCCCTTTTCTTAATTAGATTCCTTCTTCATATTGTCAAATCCTAAGCAATGCTAAATTGACCAGCGGTTCGGGGTTATACATGTCCATGAACGTTCTCTCAAGAAACCATAAATAAGTTTTGACTGGAAATATGGGCCCAAGCATCAAACAATTTGTTGTGACCCCCCTTTCCGGTTGCTTGAGTAAATCAAGCCATTATTAATTAATTAATTAATTAATTAATTAATTAACTAGTTTATCTTAGAAAATCATTTTAAAAATTAATGGTTGAGGGACAATTTGATATTTGATAAAAAATATTAAAGTTCCCCTTGATGTCAAATTTAACTTTTTAGTATTTTTTTCAAAGATGATTTTCTTGTTATTATAATGTCAATCGATGGGACAATTTGATATTTGTATAAAAAAAACTAAATAATTAAAATGCACAGTGAAGCATTTTAAACTTGAAGTCAAGGGCTTCTTAGTCTTTTCATGATTTTTTTTGATAATTTTTTAATCATCTCTCTCTCTTATTCCCTGAAAAATACAACATGCTCCTTTTGATTGTTGCTATTTCAACTCTAGTTCTTTTTTTTTATATATATCTTTTATCTTATGTAGAAGTTCATTAAAATGCAATTTACTATGTCACATGCTTAATTATGATACACATGGTTAACAGAGAAACAAGTTGAAGAAAGACCCTTTTCATTATCCAAGCAACTTAAAAAATTAATCCTGCTCTAGTTTTGTGATTAACTTGACAACGCATTATCGACTAATTATGCATCATTAAGCCCCTCACTCCCTTCTTGATCCCTTATCCTTTTGAGGGCCACTTGTTAGTTAATCATAGAACATAGGTTGTAATTATATATGTGTGGTTATAGCCACCAATGTGGCTGACATGCCGAGCTGAGTCAGACACACATGTTTCTACGTGTCCATATATATATATATATATATATATATATATATATATATATATATATATATATATATTTGGGTTAGTTTGATCAGTTCAAAAGAGAAGACGTTGGCCACTTGTTTCGCATTATGAGAGAGTCTCTATTATATTCTAGGCACGATTGATCGAGAGGAATGTGTTCAATTTATATATATCGGACATTGATTTGATGACAGAATTATCCAAACCCTAATGTTGTATTGGTTGTCAAGTGTTGATAATTTAATCGTTACTTATTTTATATTAATTATAATCAAGAACAGCCAACCCTATTTGCCTATATTTAATTTGTTTAACGTGACGATGCCAAGGAAAGGGTAGGAGAACAATTAGAAAATGAAGGGTAAAGTGCATGGAAAGATATAGAAGTGAGAATCTTATAGGAGCCCTTGAATTATGAGTTTCACATTAAGATATATAAAATTTCTTCTATTTTTTATATTAATGTCGGTCCTTTTCTTATTATTCTATACCCATATGGATGCCCTGCACCTTCGTGATCAATACTGCTAAAACTACAAGATGTGCTGCGAGACCCAACTTTTTTTGCCCTTTTTTTTTGTGTGTTTAGTCTATCATACCAATCATATTTATTATTTATTAACATGGATATCTAGATAAGTTTGTGCATACCTTAATTAATTCTAAAAAATTCAAAGTTGACGACCTTGTAAGTCTTTAGTAGTCATCATATTAGCAACAACAAATCTCGAACCTAAAACCATAGAAAAAATTTTTTTTTTTTATTTCAAACTCTTATCACTGGATCATGTATTAATTCTTTGTTGCACTGGTAGGATCGTTAAAGAAGTATATAATATAATCCAGAATATTGCATGCTTCTTTCATGAAAAATGGGTGAAGAATCTACTTAACCTGGGTTGACAGAACGAAATTCGGTACTAAATTCCTTATAATAATTAGAGTAGAGACGAGAATACATAGCGACCTTGTTTTCTTTTGCCTTTCGGTGCCTGCCTCGCTAACAAAATATTCTTAATATCTCCCTTATTCTGTCTTCCAAGTGAGCAAGTGTTGGAATGTGGAATCATCGTACCATTGTACAGGCTTGCAGGGTCTTTCATGTTCTCCATGCTCACCCATGAGACATGAGTATTTTCAGGACATACATAACTTATTTTTTCCCGAGCAGAGTATACATGTCTAGGTATTTTTTCCAAACCCCCTTTTTTAATCTGATTTCTACATTACTCTAATTAGCATTTTAAATTGATATTTTGAAAAAGGATAGAGTGATTTTGAAATTCATCTCATTTTTACATTTCAGTGTCTAATTTTTAATTTTATTTAAATAGGTATCCGATTTTTGTATAGTAAAGTGTTTAGGTAAATGTTTATTAATAAAATACGTATGTATTGTATTCCTTGAGTAATAATATGAATTTATTGGAGGTCATAATTCTACTTTGAGATGTGTTTCAATAGTCGAGAATTTCTCGGTACAAGGTTGAGGCTCATTTGGGCTCAAATATCTGGAAGTGCAAGCCGTTTGGGCTCAAAAATCTGGAAGTGGCACTTTTCAGGCTTGCTGAATGATTGGGATTTAATAAATAAATAAAATAAATGTACTTAATTCCCCCTTGATTAACATGCCATAATAACCTTGAGGGGGTGTAACTCCACTAGCCAAGCTATAGATATGTATTTTAGAGTTCACCAGTTCGATTTTAACAATCTTTAAGGCTATTAGAGACTTATATAATCATAATTTCAGAATTTATAGAATTAGTTGAGATGTGTCCAAATTGGTCTAGACACATACATTAAAAAAATTCATGTTTAAACAACTTATACAAAAAAACACTTATTATCTTATGCATATCATGTTATCTTATTGTTATCTTATGCATATAATGTTATCTTATCGTGCCTTTTTAAAGCAAAACCATTTCCACTTAGAGAATGGAGAATGATTTGTGATCATACAAGAATTGAAAGAAGTTCATGAAGATTTTATCAAAGGCATGAAGATATAGAGTTTTTTTAGATGCGAGAAAACCCTATCTCTTGAAAAATATATTTTGTAAGTCCAGTTAAGCAAGTAAAATTTTGATTGTCCTAGACTTTCACAAATAATATATATTTTAACTTGAACTCGAGATCTACCATATATATCACAAGTCTTCTAGCATCATGTCATTTATCTTTACGACGATATGGAGTTATTTTCATTCGAAACACGAGAATTCATCCGAGACATAAGTTTTTGATTTGATACAGAGAAACCAGTGGGAAAAATTCATCTGAGATTACAATGCTACTCTTGCCCAAATATCACACAACAAGATAATGAGTGTAAAGACATTTAACAACCAATCAAATTTAGTTATATGTAAATCACCATAAATTGATTAAATCTGTCAACAAGCTGTCAAGAGAGAATAGAGAGAGATTCCTTTTAAATCTCATCTTATCCAAAAAAGAGAAACATAAAATATACTTTCCTTCAAGGAAATTTTTATATATATAGATATATAGATATATAGATATAGATATTCTTAATATAAATAAAACTTAATGCGGTCACAAACAATATTTATCCAATTTTTATTCATCTCAACTCAAGAAACTCACTCTCTTTGGTTTTATCGCAGTCAAGTTTTGCTAACTAAACCTAACCCAATCTCTTCGTTTTTACATTAAACACAGGCTATAGCGTATTTGATTAGGTATAAGAGGCATTACGAGGTCATAAAATATTTGAGATCTATTTTACAGGTTTTGAGTTTGAACAAGAATATACTTATCTTATAAGAGTTTAAGATAATCAAGATTTTACTCACTCAAATATTCAAAATATATTTTAAAAAAATGAGGTTTCTTTGAATTAAAAAAAATATTTAATCATAAATTCATGAGGGTTTTCACTGCTCAACAAACCCGACAGAATTAAGCATTTTTTTTTTAACAAAAAAGAATGAGAAAAAAACTCAATAACATGCAATTTTTACAAACATCTAAAAAATACTTGCCAGAATAAATCACGCCATAAATTTAGCACAGCAGCTAAGAAAATCCAGAATCCAGGGGTGTTATAGTAATAGTAAATCTAGAAAATTGTCAAATTTATAGCAATATATTGAAAAGCAACCAAGTCCAAAAAAAATTTAAACAAAAATCCACTCTGTTTTTTCTATCCGTCAAAATCAAAGTGTATTTTTGTAACATTTTTCCCTTTCGCTCTGTTTCTTGTTATCAAAAGAAACAAACAAATCTCAATAGTGTTTGGGGCTCTCTCTTTAAAGCTCCCTTTACCTTCTTCTATGCCACCTCTCTGTCGTTACCTTTTCCGTCCCCATTCTCTTTATTATATACGACTTTCTGGTCTCTCTGTTTTTGGGTTCCCCTTTGATTCTTCCTCTTCTCTCTTTAAATCTCTTGATGGGCGCTAATCTTTCTTCAAGCTTTGCAGACCCAAACGTTTGTTCTCTTGTTGGTTCTTTATGCTTACAACCATCACCACCGCCACCAAGGACAAAGCCAGGTCTTGGTGATTTACCAGAGAGTTGTGTGGCTTTAGTACTTGAATGTTTAAACCCATCAGAGATTTGCAGATTGGCTAAATTAAACAGAGCATTCCGTGGTGCTTCCTGGGCTGATTTTGTTTGGGAGTCAAAATTGCCTGTGAATTATGAAGATTTGATTAGAAGAGTTTTTGGTGATGGTCTTGAAGATAAGTTGTGTAAGAGAGAGGTTTATACCAGGCTTTGTAGAGCTAATACTTTTGACGGTGACACCAAGGTATGATCTTTTGGCTCTTATTTGTTTGGATAATAGAAGGCGAAAAAAATCTGGTTTTTTAGTTATTTAGGTTTAGGGCATTCAAAAATGGAAACTTTGAGAAAAAGAAGGTGTCTTGTTGAGCTGTGGATTTTCTCTTGTTTTTGCAGCAACTAATAATGGAATTTGCATGTTTTGCTAATAAGAAAGGAAAGCGAAGATAATGGAATCTTGATTCTGATTTTGTTTGTTAAGTTTATGAGAGAAATTCAACAGAATGAAAATATTTTTTTTCTTTAACTTCATGTACTGCACGGGGGAAGATTTCGTTTTATTGGCTTGATTTTGAAGTTTTCAATTACTTAGAAATTGATCGTATTAGAGAGAAGGGATTATGGATTTTGATTGTTCAACTCTATCAAGTTTAATTGTGTTAGCTTTTTAACTTATTGAATTAAGATTTTGTTTATGTGCAGAAGGCATGGTTAGATAAGAGAACAGGAGGTATCTGCTTATGCATTGCTTCCAAGGGGTTAGCGATAACAGGAATCGATGATCGAAGATATTGGAATCATATTCCAACAGAGGAATCTAGGTGAGATTATTGTAACTCTTCTTCATGTATTGGAGTTCTGATTAGAATTGCAAAATGGTTAGTTTTTCATCATTTATCTCTTAGATTGGCTGGTCAAGTCGAAGTTCATCCGAGCATTTTCTTGTCGAACCCCTCTTCTAAGAGGTTTTTAGTTATCTTTCTTTTCATGTTCATATCGATTCTCTGAATCAAGATTTCTAGTCCATGACGTGTGAGATTTTGAAACCTAGCAACTGTTTTGCATCTGTGTCTTATTAATTATGAGCTTGGTGGTAATATGATTGGAACTTCAAAAGGGTTAAGTGAGTTTTCGATTACATCAGAGTCTGTCACTTCCATTTCCTTGTACCAGAAATTATTTTACGTAGAAGTAGATTCATCTAACCCTGAGCCTGAAACCAGTAATGTGACCTAGGGGCATAATTGGATAATTTAACCTCCAGAATTCCTGATCATATCCTTGAAGCCACAAGTTACTGAACACCTTGTCACTAATGAACTTGCTGTGGTTGCCTTGCTGTCCCCAACCAAGTATCCTCCTTTCTTCTTCCCCATGAAGTATGGTCAACAAGTTTGAATCCTGGACCTAAGTTCATTTTTCTTCTTTCCTTCTTGAAAAAATTAATAGGTTACTATGGGTGAGGGGAGTGCTCATACTCAGCTGGTCAATCATTAGACTTGCACCTGATTTGGCTGATTGGATAGTGGTTGTGTCGCCCCTTTCTTAACTATGCATTAATTTGCAGTGTGTGTGTGTGTGGGTGGCAGATAATTCCATGATCCAATCAGGTAGCTTTCATCTTTCTCCTAGCCACTGCTTCTTCACATGGCAATGCTAGTTGATTTGAAGGATGCTAATATTTCTGGTTACGTTGATACTTTGCACTTTGCATCCTTATGCTTTCGATGATTACTGCGTGTAGATATAGTGAAAATAATGTAGGGATTGATCCGAACTTCCATTGTTTTGCATGCAGCTTCAACTCAGTTGCATATCTTCAGCAAATCTGGTGGTTTGAGGTCAATGGCCAGTTTGAATTCCCATTTCCACCAGGGACCTATAGCCTGTTCTTCAGACTACAATTGGGGCGGGCTAGTAAGAGGTTCGGTCGCCGCATCTGTAACACCGAGCATGTCCATGGTTGGGATATAAAACCTGTACAGTTTCAGCTATGGACTTCAGATGGCCAGTATGCCTCTTCCCAGTGTTTTTTGGATGATCCTGGGAAATGGAACCTCTGCCATGCCGGTGACTTCGTGGTTGATGGCACCAATTCATCAACAAAGCTTACGTTCTCCATGACACAGATAGACTGTACACACACCAAAGGTGGTCTGTGTTTGGACTCCGTATTAGTATATCCTATCCATGTAAAGTAAAAGAAGGGTTAAGCCATTTTTAAACCGCGCTTAACCTTTTAGGGCAGAGTTCTGCGTTGTAGTGAGCTAGGACATCTTTGAGACGAAGCGGAATCGAGTGTTTAATGGCTCTTACCCAATTATCATATGTAAGGTTTTGATAAAGTGTGTAATTTTTTATTATTGTTTGTCACGAGGGAATCATTATCACTTTTGTTTTTTCTTTTTTGTGTGTGGAATAGCACCATGGATCGATAAAAAAGAAAAGCTAAATAAATAATATGATTTGTTAGATGCTGTAAATATAATAATTTTTTATATATGCACTCACAATGAAAAAAGCTATATAGAAAAAGAAAAGTGTATATTTAATATATATTATTTATTAATAATAACTAACTTTTTTTTTCATGAAAAATATATTAAACAATTTTTTTGACTCTTTTAATCAATATATAGAGAATACATTTTCAATTTAGAAATATTATTTTAACCTTTTTAATATACCTCCTTTTATAGTTATCAAAAAATAAAAAATGAAAACTAAATTTTTTTGTATTTTATTTTTAGTTTTTCTTTTAACTTTCTTTAGATTTTCTATTAGATGATTCATGTTTGGGAGTATGGTATTTGAAGTTATTTTTTAGAGTGTTTGTTATTTAGAAATGTATTAAAATTATTTTTTTTTTATTTTTTAAAAATTATTTTTGATATCACATATGAAAATAATTTACAAATATAAAATATTAATTTAAAAATAAAAATAAAAATAAAAAAAATTAATTTTTTTGAAAGATATTTTTAAAATACCAAACACCGTACACAAATTTGATATAAGGAAGAAGAGAACTTGCAGCTTTCTTCCAGTTTCAGGTTTTGTACTGGTAGACTACAATGACAGTTGGGGAGCGAGACAAGATGCTGACGTTACATGTTCTCAAGTTTCCTTGGCTCATACCAGATATTTTGGAAACATTGCACTTATTCGTACTTCTGTCTCATATAGCTCATAGATGGATTTGATTTATGGATCCTCAATGATCGTCGGTTTTCACGAGTTAGATAAATTTCTCCTTCAATATATATATATATGTGTGTGTGTGTGTGTGTGATTGTAAAATTGAAAATTTATTTATGTAACTCGAACAAATTAGAAAGTTTGATCTTAACCAATCAGATTAATAAGTCAAATTCATAATCTGAATTATAGATTTAATTGAATTCAATAGTTTTTTTATTTAAATATATATAAAAAATAGATGTTTAAAAAATTGAGAATAAAATAAATATCGGGACATCTATTTGAGATCACAATAAATTTACAAATATCAAACCGAAATAAATTATGTTTTATAATTAAAAATATAAAATTAAATACAAAAATCAATAAAGTTCAAAAGATCAAATTGAAAACAAACCAATCAAGAAAAAAAAAGAAAAAAACTCAAACACGCAAATCTGGTTGGCCAAACATGTCAGAGCCTAAAAAAATGTCTAGATGCTCGGGCATGGAATGGCCCACACATATAGGCTTGTTTATTTTTTTAATGGGGCAGATGATTTTTTTTAAGAAAAGAAAAAAAAGTATTTGACTTTCCCTTTGACCTTTTTTCTTTCAATCTTGCAATTTTCTTTACAAAATTTAACCAATCAGCCTTCAATTATACCACATTAGGATGAAATCGCCCAAAAATAAAGTTTGATGAATAAAATGAAAAAAAAACAAGAAAAAATTGGCACATCACAAAATTAATTTGATTATTAATTTCTGGAGTTGTTTGATAATTAATTTGATAATCAATTGAGCCTTTAATTATTTGATAATTTATTTCTTTTAATCCTTAAAATATCCAAGTAAATAAATCAATACTTTAATTATGTGACGAGAATGAATGTTATTATGAATAGTAATCTCAAGGGGTTGGGGCTCAAGTGTTTGCTCCTTTGAGGTCTCAAGTTCAAATCCTCCAAGCCAAAACTTATGAATAGTTAAGGTTTCTACTAGTACGAGAATATAATTAGCAACATTTTACATGTTTTCAGGAAGAATAATAAATCAAATAGCAGGGAGAAAATGGTGACGGCTTGAAGGAAATGGTAAGGATGGTCCAACACTGATAGTCCAACACAGGCCTTAGAGAATCAAAGCGTGAAAGATATTTTTGTGTGTAGGAGAATGGATTATGATTTCATAAATTCAACCATATCCAAAGCTTGAAGATTAATAGAAATAATAATTTCAAAAACATGGCTTCTCTAATTTGGTCCAAAAAGGGCAAATCACTACCAGAGTACATGCAGACCATTAAACTTGCCCACCATACCAGAGTACTCCCTCCAGCATGTTGAAAAACCTCGCAAATCATCAGCTCTGCTGCTCACTATTGGTTGACCTTCTGTATGGCATGTATCTGTGATCCTTTGCGGCATTCTTTCTCCTCCTTTTCTCAATGAAGGATTCGAGCTTGCCAGATGCCTAGTTATGTTACGAGATTCATTAGTCGGCAAAACCATGTAACTGATGAAATGAGTTGTCAGATCTTATAGTTTCACATCACATAGCATTTTGCTCATCCAAAAAAGATACCTTGAGTTTGTTGTATTTTTCAATAAGCCTCTGTTTCCGTATTTCAGCTGCAAATACACAAGTTAGTATTCATGCAGACTGCTAGAGCGCTGGTTGATTCATTTATTCAAGCACCATCAGAAATAATAAAAATTAACATACAAAATAAAAGAAGATTAACAAATGGACAAGACAACTGAACTGTCCACTACACATGAAAATTGGTACCTATATCAAGAATTACAGATTCTGATAGTAATTAGTTTTTGCCACACGTTGTATCAAATCCAATACTCTCAACACCTTGTATGCATTCACTATTTCTCATTGAACTACCAGTCGTATCAACTGTTCCATGCATTCTGGTTCAACATTTTATAGAACAGTATTGTTTTGCAAGCCATTCCCAAACACGTTTTAAAGTATATTCAAATGCTAGTCTAAGGACATAAATTAAGAGCAACCAATTTAATTACTGTCTCGGCTATAACCAACGGTTAAGAGAGGATACTTATCAAAAATGACGCAACAGAGAGCAAGAGATAGGTGGAGATACATTTTTTAAGATAAAAAGGTTGTTTCCCTTGCTTCGCAGCTTCTCTCTCTTTCTTCTTGTGCTCAGCCAGTATACCTGCATCAGTCTGCTTTGTTGACTCAAACTTCACCTGCTTCTCCTATTAATATTACGAGAAGATGACAAGGACAGACCAGATAAAAAAAATTAATTGATAACACAAATGGCCAGATTTAGAGTAGCAGTTTCATCCAACAAGGCATGTACTTACAATCCAAGATACACGTTCCTTCAATTGATCAATAGCTTTCGGATCATTGGATTTCTTCAGTTGCTTCTTTAGTTCCTTCATATCCAAAAAGTCACTTTTAGGGGAAGTAATCTAAGATTTCAGGTACAAAAGGTATGAAAAACAATTGTCAATGATGAATTCACAGAAATTACCTCTTTCTCAGCAGGAAGATTATTCTTAAACAGAAAATCGTATCTTTTTCTAAACCTGCAAAAGTTCCACAGCTATTAATCACACAACCATGATGGAGAAAGAGAGTTATTCACTACTCTTCATCAAATTTATCCACAAGTCTAAGATTTGCATCCAAAGTATGGGTTAAGCAATAATATTCAACAGTGGCCATTTATAAACAACACCATTTAATACAATATGCGAAAAACAATAAGAACTCTGAGAGACAAGT
This sequence comes from Salix viminalis, assembly GCA_029228465.1. NCBI lineage: Eukaryota > Viridiplantae > Streptophyta > Magnoliopsida > Malpighiales > Salicaceae > Salix > Salix viminalis. The sequence continues at coordinate 5,866,950 of CM055426.1, forward strand.
TCCAACATGTCATAAGCAACTTTGAAATAGCATTGAAATCCAGGGAAAAACTGGAGCAAGGCCTTGTTTAAAGAGTTCTATAAAAAAAGGCATACTGCGAGCACTATTGATGGACAGATCAGTATTTTAGACCCCAAAGGTATACGGCATCATTTAAAAACATTTAATGAAATACTAAACTGAGAACACTACAGAGAAATAGATTGCTATCTGGGACAACTAACCACCCATTCTGGTTAATATTATCTGCCCACACAGCATGGGGAACAAAGGACTAGTAAAGAAAAGGCTCCATACAGACTAGATTCAATACGTTTGCAAAAAGTAATGCCAAAGCCATAACAGGGAACACCTGCCATAAAACAAGCACTCAGCAGATTGACTGAAAGATAAAGAAAGACAACTGTGACATACCCCTCAACATCAAGATTGCCACACAAAGACTCAAAGCGGGGATCGCGTACTACCTGTAAACAGAAACACCAAATTGAAAGCATTAAAGGTCCACGACATACGGCTAAACAAGAATTATAAGACTGCTAGGAAAATAATGATATCCATGCACATTAAATTTTTCCAAAAGCACAGAGCACCTGGAAGAGGCTTCTCGGTCAGTCCCATCATGTTTGCTAAAAATCGCGGGCTTTACTCAAGAAGTCATTTTGTTAAAATACAGGTAATGTTTAGGTAAAATGATTTCTTGTTATTTTTGCTTTCATGGTGGCACCTGCTATCCTAAGTCTGGGTGGGGATGGGAAGGATGAAAAAATCAGTGATTTTTTTTTTTTTACAAACAGGCTTGTAGTAGCCCTGCTTCCATAGTTCACGTAGTATATGGGTACAGAATTGGAGGTGCCGTTTCTACAAGCCTGATCAAAGTGCTCTGTGACACGCTGTAATAATGAACTGAAAACAAAAATATAAAGCATACCTTTTTAGGAGCTTGAACAACCTCTCGAAAACGAGTCACAGGCTTCTTGCAGCTCACCTCTGTCGGCCTATTCTTGTTAGCTCTGCCACCCTTCTTCTCCTGGTCAGGCTTTTTAAAAACTGAAAGAGAGCCATTAGACTTTGCTTTTTGAAGATCCTCAAAGGTAACTTCTGCCAGCTCTCTCTCTATTTCACTCTCCTGCTCCAATCAAAAAGAAAACCAAACATGTAAAAAACTAATTTGATAAAAAAAAAGAAAAAAAAGAAAAGGTTTCTTCAGTTTGTAATGAGCACTCACATCTTCCTCTGAAGAAGACAATTCTTCACTTTCTACATCTTGGGTTTTGCTTGACATGCCAAATTCATTACTGGGCTGCTTCTTCATTTTGATCTTCAAAGCTAAGAAGAAAGGATAGTCTTTCTGCCTGTGAGAGAAATGACTAAATTATTTTACAGCCCAAACCCTAGGATAGGAACCACATTACATAGGAAGCATTGCTTCCGAAGCACACGACATGCTGCCTGCCTGTTTTACAGAGACATCATAGTATGATCAGAGATGACGTGTTTAATAAATTTTATTGATTTAGCAGTGATAGTAATGATATGTTTAGATATTAAGGCTTTGAAGTTGTTGTTGTTATATTAAGGTGTGTTGATGTGTTTTATTATATTAATCTTTGCATGTATAGATGTTATATTTTATTTTTAAACTAGCAAAATCTATTAATTATTTCAATCCTAACAGTTATAAAAATTATTTGCTCCGTCCGCAACGTAGTGCGGGCAATTTAACTAGTGCTATATACTAAAAGAGGTCAGGAGTCAGTTACTGTAGCTGCAAGGATATTACAAGTAGTTATATGAATTTATAAATGTAAATAACAATTAACAACAGTATCCATTCAACAGTATCCCGTAAAGCATATATGCAGCCAGTGGTGGGTGGGTGTGATTCCTTTCAACAATGCATTGAACGCAAAAGACATGAACATTAACAATTAACAAGTACCCATGAAGAATCACACTGATTTACACTCTATCTTCAATTAACATCATTATTTTAATCGTTAGCTAAAATCACCTGATTTATACTCTATATTTCCACAGAGCTCAAGTACCCTTGAATTACCCATGAACATTAACAGTTGATTTTAGTTAACGATTAAAATCAGTTAGCAATGGATTTTTCTCGCTACAGTACCGAGATTTCAAAATTAATGTATCTTCTGTTCAAGGCTTCGATTTCCACAGAGCTCAAGTACCCATGAACATCAACAATTGATTTTAGTTAACGATTAAAATCAGTTAGCAATCGATTTCCACAGAGCTCAAGTACCCATGAACATTAAGTAAAACATCGAAATAAAACAGGGGTTCAATGTACTTACCTTTTATAAACTGCAACCGTGCCGGATGGGGACGATGATACAGAGGAGCTGTCGAACTGGGGGTAACGGATGTAGATCAGATTGCAGAGGGAGAGAGGGTAATGGTTGGTTGCAGATACAGTTGCAGAGGGAGGGAGAGGCTGGGAGGTGAGAGGCGAGAGGGAGGCGGGAGGTAATGGTTGGTTGCTGCTAAAATGCAAGCTTTTTTTTTGAATAAAATTCAAAGTGGATTAAAAAAGGGGAATGTACAGTGGGGGCCTTAGAGCACCGGCCCAGGGGCTCGGGCTTACAAAACAGGCCAGCGGCTTACCGCTTAAGAACCAAAAGAAAACAAACCCAGCAGCTAAAATGCAAGCTGCTAGAGTTTGTTTTCAAAGTAATTGAGATTCGATGAAAGTTTATATTTATATTAAGTTTTTTAACCGAACTGGTCCGATTCAGTTTGGGCTGAATCAGTCTTTCGCCTTATAAAATCGATACCGAACTGGACATATTTTAGCATTTTATAATCGGGGTTTTTTATCGGTTCAGTTTTCTTAATTATTTTTATTTTGGTTTAATCAGTTGGTCGGGTTTTTTGTTCACCCTACTGTATCATGTGAGGAAAATCACTGTGGGTTACAATAATATTGCTCAATTTTTGGGTCGGTTCGTTCGGTTTACTGATTTTTTTTTTGTTTTTGCACAGTAAAATAACCAAGTTGCCCCTCGAAAAAGACAAAAAACGGGTCATGTAGCTAGGGGTACCACGGTAATTGCACATTTTCGGGTCCGATTCGGGTCACCGGTTTTTTGTTTTTTATATTTCTTTGCACAGTAAAATAACCATTATATCCCTCGAAAAAGGAAAATATCAGTTTTGGCCGGGAGGGGTGCCACAGGCATTTCACATTTTTTTGAAAATGGCTAAATACGGATATGCCCCATAATAAGACAAAAATGAAGAGTTGGTTATAGGGGTGTCCCAGTAAATGATCATATTTTTTTATTATTAATCTCCGATTACTATGGGTGCGTGTCACGCGCGCGGGCGTCGGTAATTAGCCTCACGTCCTCTTCAAGAGGTGCGTGCGGCGGCGTCTGGTGTCAGAAAATATGCAACCGACATCTTCGTGGATACACCACCACGTCCTCTTCCTCATGATGAGGCGCATACAATCCAAAGATAGCCGGAGACGAGACAATGTGTGGTTGAATTCCCCCCCCCCCCTCCCCTTTTCTCTATCCTTCAGTCTAAACTACACGTCAGCCCCTTGATTATGTTTTTTATCATTTTCATTTCTGTCCCTGATTTTTTAATTATGTTGTGTGGTCTTTATTTTTGTTATATAATTTTTAATTTGTTTCAATTGTGTCATTCGATTGAAATTAATTATATATTACAATTTCATTTTGATCCTTATGCTTTTAATTTTCTGATTGCTTTTAAACCCCTTAATTAGCCTCACGTCCTCTTTAGGAGGTGCATGCGGCGACGTCTGGTGTCAGAAAATATGCAACCGACGTCTTCGTGGATACGCCACCACGTCCTCTTCCTCATGATGAGGCACGTACAATCCAAAAATAGCCGGAGATGAGACAGTGTGTGGTTGAATTCCCCCTCTCTTTCCTTCAGTCTAAACTACACGTCAACCCCTTGATTATGTTTTTTATCATTTTCATTTTTGTCCCTGATCTTTTAATTATGTTGTGTGGTCTTTATTTTTGTTATATAAGTTTTGATTTGTTTCAATTGTGTCATTCGATTGAAATTGATTATATATTACAATTTCATTTCGATCCTTATGCTTATAATTTTCGGATTGCTTTTAAACCCCTTAATATTTTCAGTACATAAGATTTGATTTTTTTAATTTTGTCATTTGATTGAAATTGACAATATATTTGGTTTTCATTTCGATCCTTATACTTTTAATTTTTTATTTTATTTTTTTATATTTCTTAATTAGTTCCTATTTTTGTCCATGTTCATATATATGTGCTCTTAGTTTTTTTTTAAAAATATTTTTATTTTTTATTTTATTGAGATAACATTTTTTTCAAAAATTGTGTTATTAAATTTTAGTTTGTGTTTATTATCATTTAAAAATTGATATTTCTTTTTTTTTCATTTGTTCTTTCTTTTGGTTTTTTTATTTGTTTGTTTATTACTTCCTCATGATGAGGCACGTACAATCCAAAGATAGCCGGAGACGAGACAGTGTGTGGTTGAATCCCCCACGTCAGCCCCTTGATTATGTTTTTTATCATTTTCATTTCTGTCCCTGATCTTTTAATTATGTTGTGTGGTCTTTATTTTTGTTATATAAGTTTTGATTTGTTTCAATTGTGTCATTTGATTGAAATTGATTATATATTACAATTTCATTTCGATCCTTATGCTTTTAATTTTCGGATTGCTTTTAAACCCCTTAATATTTTCAGTACATAAGATTTGATTTTTTTTTTAATTTTGTCATTTGATTGAAATTGATAATATATTTGGTTTTCATTTTGACCCTTATACTTTTAATTTTTTATTTTAATTCCTTTATTTTTTTATTTTTCTTAAATAGTTCCTATTTTTGTCCATGTTCATATGCTCTTAGTTTTTTTTTTAAAAAATAATTTTTATTTTTTATTTTATTGAGATAACATTTTTTTCAAAAAATGTGTTATTAAATTTTAGTTTGTGTTTATTATCATTTGAAAAATTGATATTTCTTTTTTTTTTTCATTTGTTCTTTCTTTTGGTTTTTTTATTTGTTTGTTTATTATTATTTTCACGTCAAATGATTTTTTAAGCTAATTTTTTGTTCATTTTTTTTGTTTGCTCTTTTGTTAAAGTTTTTGAGCTTTTTGTATTCTTTTATTGAATTGATTTTCCCATTATTCATGTAGTAGTAATAATAATAATAACAATAATAATAATAATAATAATAATTTTAGTTATTTTTTCTTGCCTCCTCTTTTGTTATTTTTTTCAAGTTTTTTTTTTGCTCAAGGTAATTTAATAATTTTTATTGTTTTCGCAATAATAGTAATGATATTTTTAGATGTTAAGCCTTCGATGTTGTTGTTGTTGTTATAATAGGATGTGTTGATGTGTTTTATTATATCAAATCTTGCATGTAGGGATGTTATATTTTATTTTTGAATTAGCAAAATCTATTAATTGTTTCAATCATAATAGTTATAAAAATTATTTGCTCGGCCCACAACGTGAGTGCAGACAATTAACTAGTATGAACTAAAATATAAATCTTAGGGCTCTTTTACTGTGCAATTATTCATTGTTCACGTGTATACAGTTCATTGTGGATTGCTACACTAAAATTCCTATTTTTTGCCTATGGCCAAAAAAATTTAACCCCTAAAGGCGGGGGTATTTTATAGATTTTCGGGGGACATATATGATATTTCTGAATTATTTAGACAATAAAACTACTACATTCCCCCACTCCCAAAAAAAAATGACAAAACATAAACCCCGGGACTAGGGGTTTTCAAGTATTTTTCATGATGATTTTTTTTCATAATTATTGTTGGGTCTAAGTGTGTATAGGTGATTGACCATTATTTTATTATTTCTTTTTCCAAAACACCATGAGGTGTCGTACAGACGCGTCCGTAGTGTTTTACGCGCTCACGCCATTTCGGTGGAGCATGGGCCTCATTTTGGCGATGAAAAATAGACGTCTTCTGTCTCTTGGTGCGGCGTGTGTCTAGTTATGGTGGCTAGTGAGACTCCGGTGGACGGGTTTAAATTTTTCTCTCTTTTCTCTCTCTTGCGCCCGGAAATACACTTTGATCCTTACAGTTTGCGCATATTTTATTTTAGTCTCTAGTTTTTTGATTTTGCTTTTATTGCTGTTTTTGTAAATATAAGTTTTTGATTTGTTGCAATTGTGCCCTTCAATTGAAATTTAACTATATATATTGGGTTTCAATTTAGTCCTTTTTTCTTATGATTTTTGGTTTGCTTTTGGTTCCTTCAATTATTTTGGTATACAAGTTTTAATTGCTTCTAATTGGATCCTCCAATTGAAAATTGTCATATATTCTATCTTTTATTTCAGTCCTTATTCTCTTTTAATTTTTTAACAACATTACACAATATTTTTCTTAAAATGTCTTTATTTATTTGGGTCCCAAGGTTTTATTTATTTCAATTTTTGTCATTCGATTATAATTAATTATAAACTTTGTTTTTATTGTGTCCTCCCATTGAAATTAGTCATATATGCTAATTTTCATTTCAATCATTATTCTTTTAATTTCTTTTAAAAAATTACAATGCATTTTTTTTAAAAAAAAATACATTTATTTGTTTCGGTCCTAGAGTTTTTATTTGTTTCAATTTTTTAATTTGATTGAAATTAATTATATATTTTATTTTACATTTCGGTCCTTATTCTTTGATTTTTTATGCTATTACTTTTCTTTTTTTTTTCTTGTCATTTTTTAACAATGTTTATTTTTTATCCATATTTATGAATCTATGAGTTTAATTTTTTTAGTTTTTAATATTTTTTGTTTTATTTTTTATTAGAGATTTATTTGTAGTTGATGATCATTTTAAAATTAATATTGCTCTTTTTTTTTTCTTTGTTCTTTTTTGTGTTTTCTGTTATTTTTAATATGTTCTTCAGATCAGATAATTTTATGATTTTATTGTTTGCGCCATAATAATTATAATTTTATTGATTATTTTTATTTTTATTTGTAAAAATATTTTGCTTTTTTATTTTTTTCTCTAGGGCAATTTAATGATTTTAATTGTTTGGTAATGTTGTTAATAATTTTAAGTGTTATAGCAATGACAAAAAAGGTAGAGTAGGGATGAATTTTTAATTTATGTTTTTTATTTTATTTTTGTAAATAGAAAATTAACTACTTATTTTTGTTATTTGATTATTGTAGGTGTTTTCACAATTTATATTTTATTTTTATGTTGAATTTAAATTGAATTATAAAATGAACTAATCTTAATACAATGAATTCAATAATTCAAATATCTAAATCTTCTTGCTTTTTTAATAATGATAATAATTTTATGCTGGTTATTTCGTTGAAACCTACTAAAGAGATAAATTTATATCGATTTAAAATTCATATATTTTATATAGGTATTCTGCATAAATTTATTATTTTGTCTAAATTTATATTATAATGATATTTTTTTTACACAATTAAAATATTTTTTATGTTGAAAAAAATATGGTGTCGCCCATGACGAGACACGAGGGCATTGTCTAGTGTGTGTGTGTATATATATATATTGATATTTCATTGATGTAATTGCTTTTGCTCTTTATCATTTTAATCTCCCGACTCCTAAAACTTTCATTTTTTTTTCTAAAGAAATAATAAAAAAGTATAACTTTTTTTTATGCATGTTTCTTCCTCTACTCTATAGTAATTATTTTCATTTCAGACACCTATAATTTGTTAGTATCTAGAAAAAAACAATGTAAAATCTTAAAAACAAACCCAAGATGTTATTGTGTTATTTCTTTTTGTTAAATATAATTTTTAAATTTATTATTTTTTGAATTAAATAGAATTAATTTATAAAATATAAACAAACCCAAGTCATGTCATTGTGGTTTATTTAATTTATTTTTTCAAGATATTAGTTTTAGTGGACCATACAATTTTTTAATGATATTTTATATCTTTTGCAATGGAGTTTGAACCACTCAATATTTTTTTTACTATACACGATGAATTTTTAATGATTTGTTTTTAATTTTTTGGTAAATCAATCAATAATTTATTTTTTTTTGTTAATTATTATAGGTGTTTATGTAATTTATTTTTTTTATTATTGCTTTTAATGTAATCTAAATTATTAAATTAAATGATTTTATTACAGTTACTTTAATGATTCAAATTATTCGATTTTTTTAATATTGTTTTATATGTTAAAATCAATTTAAATTTGTCGCAATCAATCTAGCTTGAACTAGTTAATGTTTGCGCGGAGAAACCGTCTATTTATTTGATTTATAGGACACCGTACAAAGTCTTGAATGATAATTAATGTTTTCTTGTCGATGTTTCCAAGGTCATAAAAAGCCGGTGTCTGCCAGCCTAACAGTTTTATTTTTTTTTGTATGTTTTTAAATTATATATTACTTTTTTTTAAAAAAAAATTTAAATGGATATTTGATATTGTAATTGTGAGCGAGGAAGAAAAAAAGTGATGTATTTTGTATTTCATTATTTATTAACTACATTAGTAATATGTATGAGGCCTACAATTTATAGCTTCAAACCCCTTCTCTTTCGACATACGCGATTGGTCAATAATTCATTCGTGCTCGTTTTAGTTGAATTTCACGTCGTTTTGAATCATGTAGTCATTGCTTTATAATTCAACTGGACCGCGTCTATTATTTTCAGCTGCCAAAGAGGCCGCAAGTCCGGTGTTTAAGTTAAAAAAATTAATATTTACAGTGTAATTCAAGTGAAAAACACAGATTCTTCAAATAATTTAATATCTGCAGCGTAATTTTTCAAAATAATTAATAAGAAATAATAGTAATGTATATCCAGAATTGGAAGCTCTTATTTTTCTCGCCTCTTATAATTAAAAAGATAATTCGGGAATTTCATTGGCATCGCATCTTTAATTACGAGTTAAATGAGAGATTTTTTTTTAATATTTTTAGATTATTTTGATATGCTCATATCATGAAAAAATAAAAATAAATAATTTAATATATTTTATAAATAAAAAAACACTTTGAAAAATTATCATAATCACACTCTCTAACACAAGAATTTAGTAAGATATTTAAGAACATATTTGTTATTATGGTGGTGATCATATATCATTTTATTCATACAAAATGCAAGTTGAGATTATTGTCGCATCGATGATACTGCATATTTATATTAGAAGAAGATCACAAGATAATGTTGTTTTTGTTGAATATGATCGTAAATCCAATTATATCCCAGGTGATTTTTTACCATGAGATTATACATTTGCTCAAATAGTCAAGAATTGCAGAGACCTTCATGTATGAATTTTGTTCGTGATAACATTGCAAATAGTTTGATGAGAGAATAAAAATTAGTGTATAATTTGCTTGAGTTGTTAATATACATAATGTTATTATGATTCTTAAATCTACAAGTGTATGTATATGACATTTTAAAATAATTTTACAAGTTGACTACAATATAAAAAATATGATAACCAAATACATGAAAATTACTTTTTCATTAAACCTCAAATCTAAATCTATAATTTTAACTAAAACATTTCAAATTTTAATTATAAAACACAATTAAAAATACATTTTTTTTATAATCTAAATAACAACAATAACTACAATAACAAATAGACCCTACAAACACAATCATGTTACGGTTCTGCTGCGACTGCCATCAAAATCACCACCAAGATATCGCTTTGAAGATATTGTACTTCCCCATGCTTTCATTCCAATCTCAAATTTGAAAGAGAAAGGTACCAACCCTACAGTACACACAGCAAAAACACAGTACTGACAAAAAAAAATCTCCCAATTTTTAAGTCGAGCAAAATCTAAAAATCAACTTCACAAACAAATACAAAATCTCAGGCCAGACCAGTTAACTCAGCTGAGTCGACTCTCCCGAGTCAATCTAAATCCAAACACTCGAACGCCAAAATCACCATGGCTTTGGAGATGGAATCCATGGCCTCGGAAATTGGGGTCTCAGTCCCAGTTTTAAGATTCCTTCTATGTTTTGTGGCGACGATTCCAGTGAGTTTCATCCACCGATTCGTACCGAGTCCGTTTGGCAAGCACTTGTACGCTGCCCTTTCAGGGGCTTTCCTCTCGTATTTGTCATTTGGGTTCTCTTCAAATCTTCACTTTTTGGTGCCCATGTTGCTGGGCTACCTTACGATGGTCCTGTTTCGGCCGTACTGTGGAATCCTTACGTTTTTATTGGGATTCGGCTATTTGATTGGCTGGTATGTGTTTTTAATTTGATTTATTTTTTAAAATAGAAAGCTCGTTTTCTGTGAATGAGCTGTTTCTTTATTAATCGGAGCTGAGTTATAGGAGTTTTAACTGAGTGAATTGTTAATTGTTGTGTGTGATGATTTGCTGCTTGATTAAATGAATTTCACGTGTTAATTATTTTGATTTTTCTTGAAGTTTTAATCTTTGGTTTCTGTTATAAATCAATGCATTAATTGCAGGCTGAATGTAACACGAGAAAACATTTGAATTTGATTTGAATGTGGATATTACATTGTTTATGAGGGTAAATGATAACTCGCTGTTAATTGAATGCAAATATCCAGTTTGAAATGATGGAAAGCTCAAAGGCTGCACGTTTGTTGTATTGTCTATGCTGGTGGAAGTAGGAGCTGGCGAGTGTTGTTTATTTAGTAATTTAATTTTGAAAAAGAAGGGTTTCAATGTATAAGGAGAGATTCGTATCTACTTTTAGCTACAAAAAAGTTTTTATGGTGAAATGCCGAGTTTAGTCTTCAGTGCGCATCTGTTTGCTGTGTATGTGGAATATGGTATTGCCTTATGAATTTCAAGTCACCGTGTTTGTTTCATTTTTTTTTAATTTGATGTTCTTTTGAATACTGGTCTGAAGTATATATATTCATGTTAATCAAATGGGAATGAAGAAAATCTTTTTTTTCTTCTGGCAAATGTATATACCCTTTTTATTTCTGAATTCTTGATTATTGGTGTCCATGTGTAGCCATGTGTATTACATGAGCGGGGATGCATGGAAGGAAGGAGGCATCGATGCAACTGGTAAGCATGATTTCAGATTTCATAACGAAGATAATGAGAATTGGTATACTCTGTGAGAGCTATTTACTGCTGTGTGATGGATCATTTTCTTCCATTATCAGGGGCTTTAATGGTGTTAACACTGAAAGTCATATCATGTTCCATGAGTTACAATGATGGGCTATTAAAAGAGGAAGAGCTGCGAGAGGCTCAGAAGAAAAACCGCTTGATTGAATTGCCTTCTTTTATTGAGTATGTTGGTTACTGCCTCTGCTGTGGTAGCCACTTTGCTGGTCCAGTTTTTGAAATCAAGGATTATCTTGAGTGGACTGAAAGGAAAGGGGTAGGTTTACTGTGATTAGTTTGTTCTTTTACATGCTTTGTCTTGATGGAGGCAGTCTGGTATTGCAAAAGAGAAAGGAAAATTGAAAAGATTTTCTATTTTTTTTTTCAACTTTTCGGACAGTGGCCTAGTTTTACTGAGTCAAATTGAGTTGATGGCTTGTCTTGCCGGGAATATTTGTTTCTTAGTTTTTTTAATCTAACTTTGCAGATTTGGGCCCCTACCGAGAAAGGACCCGCACCATCAGCTTTTGGGGCAACAATTCAAGCTCTTCTCCAAGCTGCTATTTGCATGGCCTTGTATTTGTACCTGATACCCCAGTATAACATATCTGGGCTCAATGGTCCTGCATACCAAGAATGGGGCTTCTGGAAACGTTTGAGTTACCAGTATATGTCAGGCTTTACAGCACGTTGGAAATATTATTTCATCTGGTCAATTTCGGAGGCAGCTGTTCTTATCTCTGGCCTGGGTTTTAGTGGGTGGTCAGACACTTCTCCAACAAAGCCAACATGGGATCGTGCAAAAAATGTGGATGTACTAGGTGTTGAGTTTGCAAAGAGTTCAGTTCAGCTGCCACTTGTATGGAACATTCAAGTCAGCACTTGGCTTCGTCATTGTGAGTTAATCAGCTTCTCTAAATCTCAGTTTTTCTTTTCCAGTCCTAGCTGAATTTTATTAGTAGTATATACATCTTAGTTGGTATAATTCTTAGCACCTCTAGATGATCAGTTATGGTTATATTAATGTCCTATGAACATATGCAATAACGAGACACAATATGTTGTGCTAACTTGTGCTATTTGTGCTGTTGTAGATGTTTATGATAGACTTGTTCAGAAGGGGAAGAAACCTGGTTTCTTTCAGCTGTTAGCCACACAGACTACCAGTGCTGTTTGGCATGTGAGTATAATATGCAACCTCTCTTATTTGTGTGGGTAGTCAGGAAACTTATTTTTCAAATTATGTATTTGCCCCCCTTGTAGCTTCATGCATAACACTGATGCTATACACTGTTGTTCCTAGATAAGATCAGTCAAGCACCCGTAAGTAAATTTTTTTAAGAGGGCAAAGGACTATGCCATACTTTTGTGTAGCCAACCTAATCTTTTCATACTATTCCATATTCAATTTCTCAAGTCATTGCAAATTGAAAAGACAAGTAAAGCCCCAATAGGTAAATCTTACAAAGAGCTAAGGTGTCTTGCATAGCTTCTGTTTAGCAACATGATCCTTCACAGGGATTCCATATTTCAATATCTCAGATCTTTGACTCTTTTCCTTGACTCATTATCTGTGGAATTTTCCCAGCATTTTGCACATCTGTTCAGAAATAATATAACTATGCATGTTTATTTTAAACTCATGAAGTTTTCTTGTATCATAATATTTCATTGATTTTAACGTTTTCCTGCCTTCTCTCCGTACAAATTACAGGGATTATATCCCGGGTACATAATATTCTTTGTCCAGTCAGCATTGATGATTGCCGGTTCAAGGGGTATGTCATGGAAGCTTTTTTATTTTTGGTGGCCATTTTCTTTTTAGATAGTTAATTTTTTTTTATGGAAGAGATTGCTGACCCCTTCTCCCCCATGCCGAGCAGTCCTATACAGATGGCAACAAGCTATACCTTCAAATATGGCTATGGTCAAGAATTTGCTTGTGTTTATAAGCTTTGCCTACACCATTCTGGTTCTAAACTATTCCGCTGTTGGTTTCATGGTTAGCTCCCTCTTACTGGAAAGAACCATTTTAGAAGCTGAAATTGATATTTATTGAGTCTAATGTTTCTCTTCTCGTATGGCACAGGTATTAACCTTGCAAGAAACACTTGCTTTATATGGTAGTGTATATTACATTGGAACCATTGTTCCCATAGTATTGATTCTCCTTGGCAACGTAATTAAACCAGCAAAGCCTTCCAGATCTAAAGCCCGGAAGGAACAGTGAGGTGTACCATTTTCTTCTCTGATGTTTCTCTTGGAGCTCTTGCAATGAGATTAGGAGAATGGCAGATAACCGGTGGCTTCCTTGATTGGTCCCAATTTTTTTTGTAAATTTCTTTTGATCTTTGACGTTGTTGCTATGTCTGAATTCTAATTTTAACATAAGCTCGTGCGTTGCATATTTCATATCGACAAGCCCCGTTGAGTTTACTGCGGTAATGTTGGGGCTAGATATATATTTTGGGTGATATGGGAAGGTAAATAGGAAAAGAAAAGAGTTTTCAAGCGGCAAGGGGAAGTTTTTAGCACCCATTTTTCAACAGAAAGACCATTCTGGAAAATGGTGGCATGAGTGGTAACACACTTGCTCATCCCTGACTCGCTAATCGATAGGGTTAATGTTTTACTGTGGTTCATTCAAATCTTGCTTTCTAATGTTGTCTTTTTCTTTTTCCAGAACAGCATTCAACCTGTGAGAACCCATTAACGAAAACACTAATTTCTGAACAATAACATTCTGGATATTTGTCTGGTGGATATGATTAATGATTATGGGTTAGTCGTACCAATTGTGCTAATCCCGCTAAGTGGAAACTCACTTCAAATTTTAATTCCTTAATTAGAAGCCACTGTCCACTTACCCAGTTAGCTTTCATTCGTGCCTAAATCTTAACTAGGAGCAAGCAGTGTCCTTCCTACAACCTTAAATTCTTGCGGTGTTCAACCCTTACCCACGTGTTACAATCTGAGTGATGGTTTCATAAACTTTCTATGCTACCCTAGTGACAATTTGCCTACAGTCTGAGAAGCAGCAGTGGATAGAACTCCCAATAACAGCCCCTCTTTTGTTACCCAAGAAGAGATAACAAACACACATCCTCTCGTATTCTCTCCCATTCAAGAAACCCCCTCCTCCCTCAATCACTCTCTCATCCGCCATCGTAATGGCTGTTTCCGCCTCAGCAACCACTTTCACCTCCACAAACCTCATCTACCCCCACCACACAACCATCACATCCTCTACCTCCACCTCTAATTTCTCCCTAAAACCCACATCCAAACTCCCTTCAAAATCCATCCTTTCCTCTTCTTTCCTCTCCCCCTTCACTCCCACTTCCTCGACTTGCCCCCTCACCACCACCCGCCACCGCACCTTTACTGTCCGTGCCGCTAGAGGGAAGTTCGAAAGAAAGAAACCCCATGTCAACATTGGCACCATAGGCCATGTAGACCACGGCAAAACAACTCTCACCGCTGCTTTAACCATGGCTCTAGCCTCTATGGGTGGCAGTGCACCCAAAAAATACGATGAGATCGACGCTGCACCAGAAGAACGCGCCAGAGGAATCACAATTAACACTGCTACAGTTGAATATGAGACAGAATCTCGCCATTATGCTCATGTTGATTGCCCTGGTCATGCTGATTATGTTAAGAACATGATTACTGGTGCTGCTCAAATGGATGGAGCTATTTTGGTTGTGTCTGGCGCCGATGGTCCAATGCCACAAACAAAAGAACATATCTTGCTGGCAAAACAAGTTGGGGTTCCAAACATGGTTGTGTTTTTGAATAAACAAGATCAAGTTGATGATGAGGAGCTGTTGCAGTTGGTAGAATTAGAGGTAAGAGAATTGTTGTCTAGTTATGAGTTTCCTGGTGATGATATTCCAATTATCTCTGGTTCTGCTTTGTTAGCTTTAGAGGCGTTGATGGAAAATCCTGCTATTAAGAGAGGAGATAATCAATGGGTTGATAAAATTTACGAACTTATGGATAACGTCGATAATTATATACCAATTCCACAAAGGCAAACTGAATTGCCATTTTTACTTGCTGTTGAGGATGTTTTTTCTATTACCGGTCGTGGGACAGTAGCTACTGGGAGGGTTGAGAGAGGTACTATCAGAACTGGGGATACTGTAGATCTTGTGGGGTTGAGGGAGACTAGGAATTTTACAGTTACTGGTGTGGAAATGTTTCAAAAGATATTGGACGAAGCATTGGCAGGTGATAATGTTGGATTGTTGTTGAGAGGTGTTCAAAAGGCTGATATTCAGAGAGGGATGGTTTTGTCAAAGCCGGGGTCAATTACTCCACATACTAAATTTGAGGCGATTGTTTATGTTTTGAAGAAGGAAGAAGGTGGTAGGCATTCTCCCTTCTTTGCTGGGTATAGACCTCAATTTTATATGAGGACTACTGATGTCACGGGGAGGGTGGCTTCGATTATGAATGATAAGGATGAGGAGTCGAAGATGGTTATGCCTGGGGATCGTGTGAAGATGATAGTGGAACTTATTATGCCCGTGGCTTGTGAGCAAGGCATGAGGTTTGCTATCAGAGAAGGAGGGAAGACTGTTGGAGCTGGTGTTATTCAGGCCATTATTGAGTAGGTAACACACCAGAGGAATATGCGTTATTGGTACTTTTTGGAGGGATAGCGGTGTCAAATTTCATACCCTCAGCCTTGTGCAATTAGTTTTTCTCCATTTTAGCAAAACTTTCGAATCCCATGCCATATTTTTTGCAGTTTTGTTCTTTTGCACTTTGCCTTGATGTTTAGTTTAGCTGGATATCATTCTTGTGAAAATTCAATGTGATAACACAATCCTTTCTTGCTCTGGCTTCTAATTTTGGGGTTTCTACAAATTTGGATTGCATGAGTTGGAATGAGATGCTGAGGTAGCTGATGTCCTCCTGTTTTATTTATTTACTTTAAAAATCCATACTCTGTTAATGGTGCTCTTATTTTTTGTTTGGTTCAATTAATGTGGTGGTTTTGGTGCATATTGTTTGCAGTTAAGCTTTTATGACATCATAATTGTGAATGCCATTGTTGAGTTGACTTATATTACCCAGATGTGCTTCTACCCAGTCTTTAATCTGATAATGATGGAATCGGGAACAATATCATCTCGCTACTATTTGCTCACAGTTGAACTCATGTGTTCAATGTGCTGCACTTGCTTTTTGGATTCATCTCGTCCACTGTCATTAAATATAGGCACTCGTGAGACGAAAATATCTCTTCAGAGTATAGTCTTGACTGAAATAGTTTATAACAAGATTGCTTGCTTTTGTACTTGAGAAAATAGGTTCTCTGGAATGGGTATCTTTTCTTTAAATGAAGGGAGTGTAAAGTTTTTAATGGTAATTTGTTCGTGAGGACAAAAGACAATTTGAAGACAAAAAATTGGGGGCAATTATGTTTTTTCAATGCCATGATTAACTCCCAAGTTAGTTTATATAGCAAGCAGCTAGCTTTTCTAGAGACTGGACACTACTTTTTAAGCTGGCTATGCTCCACAATTTCATGTAGAGTTGTCTCCCTCTCCCTCTCCTAATTTCAGAAGACCCTAATCTTCTGTTTCCCAGTGCCTGAACTCCAGACCACCCATTTTGCTGAAGTGTCACTCAACCATATTAAACTAAAGGATCTCTCTTATGGTCTTGCTTGATTGCTTATTCTCCTTGTTTTTTCTTTTGCAGTCTTTTCTCCGATTTGTTCTTCCCAATGAGGGGAAAGTGAGTTTCATTACATATTGGTGTTCTGTCCTCCTGTTGGTTTGTAAGTATAAGTTGGAATGTATTGTCTATTAAGTTTTCTGCAGTAAATAGAGTGACAAATTTAGTTTCAAAGTAGCGTGTTATTATTTTTGTGCACAAGAGAGCTGAGTGGGACAGTGCTAGCAGCTTGTATGTGCCCAATTGTCACCCTTCTTGAATTCTTAGTGTCAATGACGCAGAAGTAGCAAGCTACTTAATTGACTGGATCCCTCTACCTCTGTTAGTGTCATTATGGTGTGGGGATTGGTTGTAAAAATGGAAGGTTCATACTTGCAATTTACAGAGACCTATCTTCCATCTCTTATAGCTATCTTGTTTGAAAGAGACTTTTGGTGGCAGATGCTATGATCTTGTCAGCAAGGTGGTTTGACATTTGGAAGTAGCAAGCATTTCTTTACTGTTTAGTTCTTCATAATTGCTTCCTGTATCTGATTTCGCAGTCTCTCCTCTAACCTGTTATAGAAATGCCAGTCCAGTTGTTTTCCTGGTGAATTTTGCTCTTTCATTTGGAGTAAAACAGAATTGGCCGACCAGATCCATGATCCTAGACAGCAGTGTTATTACTGACTGCTGTCATTGATTTGTTGAGTATCTGCACCATTGTTAAAATGCTTTTTTTTTCGTTTCCATTTTTATTTTGCTGTCGAGACAATAGTTGTTTAGATTGTTCTGGAATTGGTTTCCAGTTTCCGTCAGTTATGTACAGGACAGCCTGTTTGGGAAAATGGTTGCCGAGGGTCCAAGGGTTATTTATACATTAAGGGAGCTATTTATTAGCAGGAATTTCGCTCATGGCTGTTAGTCGGGCCATCTATTGTGGGCTAATCTTTATAGTTTCGATTATAATGGGCTTGATTGATCTCTAGGCCCTCTCCTTTACTTGTCCTCAATAAGTAATGCGCTTGAGATTTTGTTTTCTGCAAAGTTAAAGTTGGATAAGGTTTTCAATTCTGTTTCTGTTGGAATGAAATATTTTAATTTTGGAGTGTTTTTGGTATGTTGTTTTGAGATTGTATTATTTATATATAATTAATTAATTAATTATATATATGAAAAATTAAAATATTAATTTAACAAATATAATTAAAATTCAAGATAAATTAACTTTTAAATTATATAATATAAATATAAGGTCAAACAAATATAATTTTAAAATTAGAAACATTTCTAAAATTTTAAAATATTGTAAAAGTAAAATTTTCTAAAATAAAAGAAATATAAATCAATTATATTTGTTTATAATTTCTTGAGTAAAATATTGTAAGATAAAAGAAATATAATAGTTTTGATTGAATTATAGATTTGATTAAAATTAATAATTAGAAAACATATTTATAATAAAAGAATATAAATCATTTTTTTTTCATGGCTGAAACGGCACATCTATCACACTTTCGGCCAGTATTTAGTCGAAATATCCAGTACAAGCCAGAATTTAAACTGAGATAAAAATAAAATTGTTTTGTTTTTTTGATTGATACAAAATATTTTAACGGTTTCAGCCGGAAAATTTTTTTTGATATTCTTGAGTTGGATATGCAAATCAAAGTTTTTAAGTTTTTTTTTATCCTTGTTTGGTTACGATAAAACAACAAGAAGAAAAGTGCTCTTAAAAGTGTTCACCAAAGAATAAAAGTACAGAATTTGAGAACTTCATTCTTCTGCTGTTTTTCTTTCTTTTTTCCTTGACGAAAAAATCAGAGAGGGTGTCATAAGAATAAATTCTTACATATATTTTGGCAGCCTTCCAACCACTTGCCGACATTAACAACAATGTGTTTTATATGCCATTTGAACAGTGACAACAATGTTCCTCCAACCCAGCAACTAAGCTAGCAGACAGCCAGGTGCCAGCTGGCTACAGATGTCTGTGTGCGTGTTCAGACTTTTGCCTTGCCATGTTTCTTCCTCCTCGATTACTGCCTTCCGATTCGCAGAAAACGTCTGCCTCTTAATTTATAATTTGTTTTTTCCTTTTCCTTCTTTCCTTTGTATAAGATTTAGGATAAATGGTGGCCAATTTCCCTGAAAATCACATAACAAATTATTAATCTCACTGCAATTAGTTTCTAAATAAAAATTGAGAATTCAACTAGATCCTTGTGTCAATTCGTCCACTTCTTTACTAAGAATACAATCACAAGGCTAGCACATTTTTATCCACTCCAAATTAAACGGAAATCTAGTTTTTCTTAATTAATAGCAATGAATAGTGAACTGAGTGTGTATATATGTGTATATATATATATATAGATTCTTCTGCTCACTCACATCTTTCGCTGGCCGTTCGTTTTCTTTCCTTTCCTTTTTTCCATTTCCTCTATTATCTCTCCTCCTTGCTGTCTTCAGCAAAGATATCACATCTCTCTCTCGCGCAAGTATTTCTTCGTTAACTATTTCTCAATATATAAAAGTATGTTTTGTTTTTGGTCATTGTTTTCGTAATCACCCATTGTCTAAACCAGTGTTCTTTCGTGCAAAATACCTTTGTCTGGTATTTATGTATTTATAGCAGTTCAATACCGAGCTCGAATATTACACACCTTGTAATCTGAACTCGGTAGTTGTCAAACTGGGTTTCTTTGAAACCACTGCTTATGATAAAAGAAGAGAACTTTCCTAGAGATCTAAGGTAAGGTTCTTTCTTTCTTTCTCCTCCTCAAGGCAAGACCAGGAATATATGCAGATGGAGCCAATGAAGTCAAAGATTAAAGGGGTGTTTACTCAGGGGAATAAGGAGGACTCTTCTGTTGGCAGAGGCAATATGAATATTGCTGAAGAATGGGAAATTAGGCCAGGAGGAATGTTAGTTCAAAAGAGAACTACTGCTGATTCCAATCACAATTCTGTTCCTGTTTCCACTATTAAAGTTAGAGTCAAATATGGTTCTTCTTGTCATGAAATTGGTACCAGTTCACAAGCAAGCTTTGGTAATTTGATAACTCTTAATTAAATCTCCAGGTCTTTGTTTAATTGATGATGCTTTGACTTCAATTTCTTTGACTGATGGAGATTAAAGGAGTTGGTTTGTGGGCTGCAGGGGAACTGAAGAAAATGCTAGAACAACACACAGGAGTTCACCATGAGGATCAAAGGCTGATATACAAGAAGAAGGAGAGAAACTCCAAGGCGTATTTAGATATTGCAGGGGTCAAAGATGGATCCAAAATTGTGTTAATTGAGGACATTACCAGCCGCCAAAGGCGGTGTCTGGAGATGCTTAAAACTGCTAAAATAAAAAAGTGCTCAAAGTCATTGCAACAAATCACCTTGGATGTCGACCAACTTGGCGAGAAGGCAAGTGAATTTCACCTGAAAACATACATGGTTGCCTCTTTCAGAAATCAGATTTAAGTTTCTGATAAGAGTAAAATTGTTTTTATTGCAATTCGGCAGGTGACATCCCTGGAAACAACAACTTCCAAGGGAGGAAAAATTGCAGAGAAAGATGTGGATGAATTGACCGCGATGTTGATGGAAAAATTAGTAGCATTTGATGGAATCTTTGTTGAGGGAGACTTGAAGTTGCAGAAGAGAATGCAGGTATTGTGCAACTTCTAACTGGTCAACTAGCATACTTTTCACGCATTTCACTTCTAGTAATGTTCAAGTTTTTACCTTCCTTTGTCTTTCTTGAAGGAAAGGAGAGTTCAACAGTACGTTGAAACTCTTGATAAGCTGAAGTTAAGCTATTCCACTGCTAATAGCAATGGAGGGAAAAATCCCATTGCAGCAACAAGATAATTCAATGGGTAAAATGCCAACACCAATGCGAAAGCCAATTCAAAGCAAAGGACGCAAAATCCCATTGCAGCAACAAGATAATTCAATAGGCACAATGCCAATAACAATGCAAAAGCAGTCAATTCAAAGAAACGGAGGCGAAATCCCATTACAGAAACACCAAAACTCAACTGGGAAAATGCCAATACCAATGCAGAAACAGTCACTCCAATCCAAGCAGCAGAATGCTACAATGCAAATGCCAACACAGCAGAAGCGACCAATATTGACTCATTCCGAGTCTTTGGTGGTGACGACAACGTGGGAAACTTTTGATTAAGCTGCAGAGCTAATGTTTCTGCCAGTTCTAACTGAATTGGGAACAGCTAAAAGAAAAAAAACGGTTAGCGATTTGTGAGTTTCAAGTTTTAGATGCTGTCTGTCACTTCGGTTCCTCTATTCATTCTTGCTGTTTTAGTTTCATGATTTGTTTTTCTTTTCTTCTGAAAATAAACTAAATTGGCTCTTTGCAAATTGTATATAACATATAGCAGAATATAGTGCCAAGGAAGGATATTTTTTTTATGCCTCTGCAGCATGCTGTAAGAGTAGTTAGAAATTGGGGCAAGTAGAATTATATTTTGAAGTATTTGCTGCAGAAGCTGGTTACTCAATGGTGGTGTGACCATCATCGTGCTCATACTCCATAGCCTATACTCACTGGTAATTAACGGAGAAATAAATAATCCTTCTGTCTTGGGACCATGGCTCCAATCAATTCTGCTTTATTCAGTTATTTATTGCTTCAAGCATCTTATAAATATACGGTACTGACAAGTGGATAAGTAAAGTATTTCCGATTTGGATCGTAAGATTCTTTGTTTCTACATATAAGGGGAAAGGAGACTAGGGGGATAATCTTTTTGTAATGACAAGGATAAACTACTCATTCCAAAATGATAGAGAGGAAGACTTTGACTTTCGAAGGCAGGATTTATAATAGAGTACTGGAAGACAGGTAGAGTGGTTTAATCATTTCAAAGCCACCACGTTTAAGCTTGGTTAATATATAATTTTAATAACTCAAGGGTGATTGGAGTGATTTAACAGTTATTTTTAAAGCATTTTTTATTTTGAATAAAAAAACTATTAACGGCAAAAAATTCTCCATCCTTCTCTCCTCTCGCTGAGATAAAAAAAAGAAGAGTCATGCTGTATAGCCTTAGAAAACTATTGACTTGACATGATGGGAATACCAGCTAGATGTACAAAGACATTCATGTGCATTTATTTCTTCTCTCTTAGAATATGAATAGGGTTAATTTGCAGAAGTTTGGTGAGGTTAAATCTTGTCAAATGTTACTCATGCAGAGAAAAATCAATTTTCAAGCTTGGTGATTATGAAAGCTTTTAGTAAATAGTTCAGCAATAACCCCACTTCTAATGCCATCCAGTTGCTGATAATGGAGTGTTAGACTTGAAGTGGGATGTTAGAAATTTGTTTTCATTTATATTAGTAAACATGTAATCATGTTTATAGCTAAGCATCTAAGGTACTGGAGCCAGAAAGAAGGGAGGAGAAAAAAAAAAGAAAGGAAAAGGAAAAGAGGCTCAATGTTTCATGAGTGGATTGCAGAACATCCATGAAAAACCGAAGGATTTCTTTTCATGTGATGCCTAAAAAGTATTTGCCGACTCAAGGTTCTGAATACTTCCAGCTAATTAGTTTTGGAGTAAGGAAAAAAGTAGGGGGGGCATATGACATCGAAATTCTCTTCTGTATGATGGGGCATACTTGCATTTCTATCTTTTTTTTTTTTTTGGATAACATGGGTGTCCAGGTTTGCGCGCACCTATATTAATTTCATGGTTTTCTAAAATTAACGATCATATAAGCTTTTAGTAGCCCTAAAATTTATGAGACTTGAACTGATGACATCTAAGAATTAACATGAATCCTGAAAAGTTAAGCTGCACCCCTATAGGGTTCATCTCCTAACTTTATTTCATGCCATGAGAGGCAAGCAAATATTTTTGCCTTTTTCACAAGTCTGGCTGTGACTGGCTCGAAGGAAACTGGCCTACTGTGAACTGGAAAGGAGGATGCTAGATGGTACCCTAAGAAAGTTGCAAATTTTCTTTCTTGACAAACACTGATATTAAATTTAGATGTTGATGTGTAAGACTTTTATCAGTCGGTAGTAACAAGCTCAGATCTAAAAATCTGATTATTTTTGTATACCAAGTGGAGGCAAAAGCAATTCTGGTCCACAACTTGTATTTGATGATTATGTTATTACTTTCTTGAGTTCTCCATGGCATTATCATTTCATTTTTGTCCTATACTTTATAGCACCCCCCCTCTCCTTTCTTTAAGCGGCAATGGCAAGATTTTCCAAAGTGAAAATTCGATGCCTCACTTTTCTTTTCATTTCCCCCTTTTCTTTTCCAAACCCTCCTCAGCCTATAATCTTACTTGAAAGTACAATCAATGAATTAGAGAAATTAGATGGTTAATTAATATTAACAGGAAGAGAAATGTTCTTTCAGATTGAGTCGG
This sequence comes from Salix viminalis, assembly GCA_029228465.1. Classification (NCBI taxonomy): domain Eukaryota; kingdom Viridiplantae; phylum Streptophyta; class Magnoliopsida; order Malpighiales; family Salicaceae; genus Salix; species Salix viminalis. The sequence continues at coordinate 5,890,157 of CM055426.1, forward strand.
TGCATGTGGTTTTCCAAATCTTCTGTACATGGATTTTCATATCTTTCATGCCATTCCACCGTGAGAGTGAGGCTCTAACGAGGCATTTTGCAGACCACAAGATCTGAAGCTGGTGAACCCGGCCGGGACCATGTTTCAAACAACAATTGACCAGGCATCTATATGCTCTTGCTTGCTGACAAGTGTATTTCATTGGATACTACTTTGTGGGGCCTGATAGCGAGTGAAAACCTTGACTGTCTCAGATTCTTATAAAGATACACGCCCTGACTCGAATTTGAGACTTGTTGTGCAGATCACAAAGCTCTTTTGAATTTGTTACAGCTTTGGCTAGAACAAGCAATTCCCGAGTCCCATTTACTTGCATGCAAAAATTTTCCATTTTCCATTAAGCATTTAGGGTTTAGGTTGATTTCAAGCCATAGAAGACATGGAGATCAAGATTCTTAAATTCTGAGTGTCTTGGAAAACGCAACCTTTCTCATAAACCACCAGGCCTTCTCCTCGTCCAATTTGCCATCCTTGGTTTCTCCTGCACACAACTGATGCAAGTCTTTTGGCCTGCCTAATTATCTCAACTTCATTTTGTCATCTTACCACACCAGCCATAGTCACTAGGGCGAACTCTTGGTTAAGTCAATACTGATATTGATTTACAATCCTACATTTTTCTTATTTTCAACCGCGTCTTCTACTTTTAAAAACTATTTTGCGACGTTATTGCTGTAGTGATCATGGCTACTCCGGCAACTATTCTAGCACAATCATGGTAGTCTAAATGCTCTGTTCTAACACAAGCATATATGGATCCTCTATATTCACCATCCACTATTTAGTATTTACATAATTGCATAGACATCCAAACCATATTGTACAATAAAATATATATGGATTTGTATTAAATTTCTATTTTAAGGAATAATTTCACTGTCTTTTTTTTTTTTTTACAGTAATGACAGTAATAATGGATGAAAATGGTTTGCTAAGTACGCACAAATACGATCATCACCACGTCATTTTATCAAGCTATAAAATTCCATAAACGCTACCAGAAAAAAACTGATGGAATATTGTGAGAAAACTATTGACAATTTGACACCCTAGCCCCGTCAACAAAATTGCTAAGAAAATATTCTTTATTGTTTTCATTCTATTGTCTTTTCGATTAAATAAATGAAGATTTCCATCATAATCTTTTCTAAATCTTCGTGAGATTTATAGAACGTGCTCCTCTTAATTTTATATGATGCTCGATTCCTCTGATACGATCATGCAAATGAAAATGAGCTTCACATGATCATTCATGGCTGCATACTTCCAATGAACAACTTACATCATATGGACCAAGCAGAAAGGGGTGGCCATCATGGAGCTTTATGGCTAATAAGACACATCATAAATGGGTGCTTTTATGATTTTGATGTGCTTGCATGAGCACAGATCGTCCTTTTTGTTAGTGAAAACACATGGCAGGCGCAACTCAGATGAAGATATGATAAATCCAGTTCTACAACCATTCAATTTCTTTTACTAATCATTGAACCCCCGAAACCTACTTTTCTCACAAAATCAACTAAGAGTTGATGTCAAAAATGATTTAAAAAAAATATATATATTATTTTAATACATTTATGAATAAAAATCACTTTTAAAAGAAAACGCAACTATACTCTCAAACATACATATAGTAGGTGGTCTAGTAGTAAGAGTTTAAAACTAAGTGCATGTTTAGGAGTTGATGTTGTCGTTGTTTTTAAAAATACTTTTTATTTACAAATGCATCAAAATGATATTTTTTTTAATTTTGCCAAAAATTATTTTTGACATCAGTACATGAAAATGATCTTTAAAGACACCAACCTTTTTTTTTAATTTAAATTGAAAAATAAAAATATATTTTTTAATTTTTTTCAAAAATATTTTTGAAACATAGTGTCAAACACTCCCTAAAAGGGTTTTCTTCTCCTGTGGTTTCAGGTTCGAGCCCGATTGTGATTGTTAATGTGATGGTCACTAGAGACTTATATAATAATTGACTTAAAAGACAATGAGATTAATCGAGATACATGTAAGCTGACTCGGACACGCACGTTAATAATAATAATAAAAGTTTAGCCTCGGGACATAAGAGTACGGCCCATCTTGATGTCTCCTTATAGACTTACTTTGGATTTCGGCCGATGGCACTGATTATGACTTATGATATTCGGCCCTTTGATACCTGGACATGGGCCTAAGGGAACAGATTATAACGTCATAACCTCTGGAGTCGGCCCCCAGCCCATACCCATAATAAAAGACCTTCTCTTCTTTTTCTATTTGAAAAAGAAAAAGAAAACAACACTAAACATCAAAAAAAAACTCTAACCCCAAACAAATTTGTATGGATCCGAATTGATTGATATGCCAATGGGTCGGCCGTCAAAACCACTGCGGTTGGCCTTTTTTTTTTTTTTTTTTTCATTTTAAATAACGGCGGTTAGGTGCGTTTATATCATTTTGATGTGCTGATGTCAAAAATAATTTTTAAAAAAAAAAAAACATTATTTAGATGTATTTCAGCACAAAAAACACTTTAAAAAGCTACCGCAACCGCTCTCCCAAACAGGCCCTAATGCTACGGCCATCAATTAATTAAAATAACCATTCCCGAGACATTATTAATTGTGTGATTCACGAACCAGTGTGTCTCTTCATGCATGCATGGCTAGCCTATGTGGATGTGGATAGCTCGTGACTGTACATGCCTGGCTAGAGGAATATCACATGCATGCTGACGAATTAAAAACACTATGGACAGGCAAATAATAATGAGATTTACTCCAACACAAACAATGAACAAAGAAGGTAGTACAGGAAATAATAAATCCCACTATTTTTATAATGTCTGCAATGTCAATAAGAATCATTATTACATGGGATTATTTCATAAACAAGTGAGGGCCAAATCACCGTCACATCCCTTGTCTTTCTTCTATACCTAGCTGGCAACCTAGGATAAACATCTTATAATAATGTATTTCATATATGGCCCATCAGCAAGCAGTGGTCAGACACTCTGGTTGAGTTGACTTTAATGGGGGAGGTTGATGGGATTACACAATAATGGACGATGTGTGGGTAACCATGTCATGTGGCTAGCTAGGACGGCCAATCGTACCTCATGACTGACGTCTAATTGCTACAGGCATGGGTGCATGACCCATCCATGTGGTATTTATATATATTGCGTGCACATAACGCGCTCATGCACGGATATGGCATATTGTTAGGCGGATCATACATGGGGATCATGGCCTCTCTTGAAACTCAAGATTTTATGAGTCTTGTTAAATAATCAACGTTATTGGATTTGATCATTCATCCATTTCTCCAATACATATGCAATGACAGTGAAATTACTTAAAACTAGGTGTATTTTTAATGTACGATCAAGAAATTATATTAATTAAAAATCTAAGTTGTTTGGTGAAATTTCAAGATATAATTTATATTATTTTTTAATATATATTTTCAGGTGAAATTTTTTAGACTTGAAACATACATGAATCTACGTGCTTGATTTTTATTCAATAAAATAATAGTATTGAGATTCGAAATCGTGACTAGTAATTACTACAAGGCTACTTGTAAAAATAATATGAGTTATGATCTCTGCCAACACTTTGAAGTTTTCCAATGATCACGAGATTCCTAGCCGTCCCACAGTTGATCGTATAAATTACTCGGTAATAACTCTTAATTTGTTTTGCTTACAAAGTCTCTTGTGTGTACTTCCAGAGCAATATTGCTGCTCACCGGCCGACGTCCTACAGCAGGGTCAATCTGCTTCTTCTTCTTCTTCTTCCATATTCCTACTCCTGTTGTCTCTTCCTCGACTGACTTTAATTTATTATCACCATTGACAACTTTCATAGCCGGTTTTATTTTTTCATTAATGATTCAGTCAACCTAATACAATATATAATCAATGCTTTCATTTAAAATTGAGGTCTACCAGTCCGATCAGGTGGTTTTAGAGATAGTCAAAGCTTCCTTCCTTCATATATTTAGCAAAAGTCAAAACTAATCTCCAAAAACAAAAGAATACTCGCAAATAATGGGTTCGATTATTCCCCTAATGAGATTGGATTTTTGTTAGCTAACCCTTCATATGATACCATATTGTTCGCTAACTCCTTGTAATATTTTAGTTAAGTTGACCCGTTGAAATGGTGCAAAGGCTTATTAATTAGCTTTGCCTTCATATGTTGTGTTGGGGCAGTACCAGGGGCTTTATGCGTCAAAAGAGAGGATACCACAATTAATTATTTTTTAGCAATATTAATTTAACATCAATATATATATTCCTGTTGTTGCAAATAAAATTTGAGTTTGAATTTAAGGAGGAGGGATTCAGGCTCAATATTGGAAGCTACTCGGCGTATAGTTTAGGGAAGTAGAAAGGCTATTTCTTACTTGGCAGAAGGAGGAGGTACATTACTATTAAAAATCAGGTCCATTGACATTGGATTAAAAAAAAAGATACATTTCACGTTGGCTAGGCAGTGGAGACTGGAGAGGGTATCATTCCAACGACGATGCAGCTTGCCAAGCATATCTCATGTATGGCATCAAAGTGTGCACATGCAGAAACATATTGTTTATTTTCGAAGCTGATCATCTTAATTAGTAGAGTGATACTGTTAATTACATATTCATACATTTATGTGCAATAAAAGTTTTTTTTAAGATTAGGAGGATAAATAGATCCAACTATAGGACTTTGGTTGCAAATATATATATATATATATATATATAGTCCCTCTCCCTAGGTTTGGGGCGCGAGTATTATTATTAGAGGGGAACATAACTAGAGTGGGAACCATCTAGCGAGGTCTCGATTCTACTCTGTGATAGCAATTTGACAAGAACGCTGCATATATATATATATATATATATATATATTTGAAGGGGAAGATTATATCCCATATATCAGATCAATAAATCACGAGGAATATGAATTGCATAAAAGAAATGGCTAAATTCTTGTGAATATTAAAGGCAAATAGACCCATTTTTTAATACTATACTCGAGGTTGTACAATCACGTACCATATATACCTTTTGGAACGCAACAAGCAGTAATATTTTATGTATGTGTACTTATATAAATAAAAGCAGTAATATTTTATGTATGTGTACTTATATAAATAAATTTATAATATGGTTTAATTAATAAAAGCTAGCCACAAAACATGAGAGGAGAATGAATCATCAATCGGAGCGAACCTTAGTTTGCTTACAAAAATAAAGGAGTTGAGACAAACCGTGAGCTACCACCCTAATCCAGCATGATCGCAGCCGTCCCGGCCCCGCTACGCACGTTGCTAGTTTTTGTCTCTCTCTCTACATGTATTTGTCAATGTTATCGTCACAGTTCATATAATGTTATTATAAAAATCTCAACCTATAAATTGTTTTATTTGCTTTTGAGTACTATCAGCGTCCATTATTTTTATGCAGTTTAACTTTGATTTTAAGCAAGTAAAAACAAGATAAACAATTACAAGCAGGCAGATGCCGGCGACTGCCACCGGCCTAGCTATCTAAATGGTGCAGCCGTTCCGTTCCTTTAAAAAAAGATGGCCGTTTCACTTTGCTTCCTGCTTTTTGACAAGAAATCTTTTGGAGTTGGCTAATTAACCCGAAAGATTATAGGATAGAAATAATTAATATTTAAATATGGAAAATATGCTATGGCCAATGCTCACGTCTATTAATTCTATATCTTAATCGAAAGGATTTTGACTTAAAGTGTTTTTGTAAAATACAAAGGGGAGGGGTATATTCTTTGAGATAAGCTTGGATGGTCAATGAAGCAGCCGTTTCCGCAACATTAATTAATTTCGTGGCAAAGAATAAGTCGTGTCAACCTCGTAATTTTTTTTGCTGAGAAAAGAAGGTCAACCATCCAAATTAAGTGCATTAATAATTGACAAAAAAAAAAAAAAAACAGTCGTTCAACAAACATATTTTCTCACTACAAAAATAAATAAAAAATAATAATGATACTCCCCAATAAAAAAAATAAAAAAAAATATAGAAAGAGAAAGAGAAAAGAAAGAAGAAGTGCACATTTATCTTTTATTGGAGTGTTCCTCTCCGTATTAGGGTGTGCCTCTGTGTATTCTGCTCTCTTGTATATTTCAGCCACCTGCATTGTGCACTTTTGTCACTCATTAAGGATAACAATTCTAGGGTTTATTCGTTTTTTGTCAAGAGGACTAGCCTCCATTGTATATATATTCTTCCTGTTCTGTAATACAAGCACGACAAACATAATACAACAAAATTCTTCTTTTGAAATCAACATAAAAAACCTTCCTATCCCTTTGAATTATTATCTTTTTTCTGATTTCCAGCTTCCGACTTACATGGTTTTAATTTTAATTACCGCATATTTCATTAAATTTCATACATTTAATTTTTTTTTGTTGAGTAAGAGGTGAATTGCATATTTTTCCTTGTAAAATGCCAAAATATAATAAAAAAACTGATATGAAATATAAAAATATCTAATTGGCGTTGCGAAAATATAAAAACTTGACATGAGCTTCCATGAGCATTAATCATTTCATAAGACTTATTGCCTCGTAAATTTGTGGTTCTTTCTCTCTCTCTTGATTTTTTCCACTCTATTTTTCTTTCTTTCTTTTCCTCTCTCAAAAAATCTCCCCCTCCCTATCTACTGGTCACTCATTTTTATATCACCTAATATTCTTTTATTCTTTTATTCTTTCTTATCTCCTCATATTTTAAAACCTTTTGCTAACTTGTTATTTTATATTTTTATCATTAAGTTGGGCGGTGAAGGGGTTGAGAATGCTATATATATTAGTCCCCGTCCCATTCTTTATTATTACCATGCTCACTATTTATTTTTCATTTTTATATTATAAAAGATTAACGACATGAAAAAAGCTTGGAAATTACTGCAAAATGGTAGAATTGTATGGAAAATGTTGCTCTTTTTTTCTTAGAATTTTTGTGTTTTTAAGAACAGAGGTATTAAAACGAGTGATAGAAAGAGGAATCCACGAAACAAATTTGAAAGATACTCAATAAATGCTGGCTTATAATTCTTAGGGATATCTATACAATTTAGAGGTAGAAAAAGAGAAAGTATTATGGAATACCTAAAGATTGTAATATTTCCTATTATGGAATGTGAATAGCCTTAGGCATGTAATTAGGCATTTAGCATTTATTATGGGATCAAATTGTATACACTTAGGATTATAAAACCCTAATGACATACACGGCAGACCCAAGGTTTTCTGGCTGCAGTATTCCTTCTCTAAGGTTTTGCATTGTTTCATTGTTTTATCAGAAAGAAATTCCTCTTTTATGTTATTGAATTGCATCAAATATCAATGTTTGATACAAAAAGAAGTGATTACCATTTTGTTCTGAGCCTTTTCCAACTTTTAATCTGATTATACTCACAATATAATTGTCCGTGGGTAGCTATGCACTGCTCTAACTTCGAAACCACAACAAAATTCGGGCAAGTTGATGGATAGCGGTGCTCAAGCTGAGCTAGAAGCTACAGTTGATGACACAAGGAGGAGGAAATGCAGTGCTTGGTGGTGGATGATCCTAATGATATAGAAGCCAAATTCAGGTACACCGGCATCCCATGCGCGGTATTTGACTTCGATATTTGGATGAAATAAACATCTAGAGATAAATGAGCCGACCAATATTCTACAGTGTGTAAGTCGCATGATATCAGTAAAGGGATCTAATGTAGTTTGTCAGAAAGTTTTTCGATCCAAAACCTAGCTATCTTAATGGAGTTACTTACCCATCACTGCTCATTGTTTAGCCGTGTGTTGCCGCAAATCCATGCAGCTCCACCGCCATTATGCATGCAAACAGAAATCTGCAGTACGTGACACTTTCTCTTCAACCCCTCTAAATAGATCGACTAGTTTTTAACTCTAATAAATTTCCCAATTTATGAAAAAATAAACCTTACATAGCTTTAATTTCTTGAAATAATTACACACAACCATGTTTAAGTTGGGCCGTTCCTTTTTTTATAGGCGTGTGTGTGTGTGTGTGTTTAACCTGTACAATGAATTTCTTCTTCTGCACAAAATCGTTATATCATTTATTGACTCAACCTACTTTAATTAGTCAAATTGCTTTTAAGATGGTCTTTTCCCATGCAATAAATGAAAATTCACAAACCTGCAGAAGAAAATAAAAGCAGAGAATTTTATCGAATTATTTAGAAGGAGAGAAACGGAAGAGAAAAACTTAAAAGGGATCATAGGGCCCCGATGCATGGCTTGGCCTGGCACCTGGGAGAGAAGAGTCGTCGGCAACCATAAAGTTTGACTAGTCAAACACTTCGGGTTCCATACCATCGGAGGGAAGGAACGAAAAAAGAGAAGAGAAAAAAAGAAGATTGTTCCTTAATTTGTAATCGAATCAATCAGCACGACAAAAAACAGACTTCTCTCTAAATTTCAAATGATTCCAATTTACAAATTGCTGCAAAAATGTAAGAATAAACATATATATATATATATATATATATATATATATATATATATATATATATATATATATAATTCACTCTAGCGGTGATAGTTATTGCTATCACGTTCAAGTCGTGCGTGTGGAATATGAATTGAATATCCCTTTGCATCTCAGAGGTGTTTTGCGGTCAATGAGTCCGAATATCAACATGAAATTCATGAGAAAAGCAGCGGGCAGGAATGGAACCATCAACTGATATCGCATCTGTGACCAGAATCATTAGCATTCTAATGAGCTGGATGATGAGTTCTTGGTGTCTTCTTTCGATTTCTCATCCTCTTCAAGAAGATGATCAGAATCATTAGAGATCGTTTCAGTCAGTTCCTTGGCTCTCTGGGCTTGACATTCCCAATCTGTTCTTGCCAAAACGACCAGCATGGTCAACACACATGAGCCCTGAGCAGCTAATAGACCCAACCAGAGTCCTTTGAAATCAAAACCAGCGTAGAAACTTAACCAAACAGCAACAGGCATGCCCACAAGGTAAAAGCATCCCAAGTTAATATTTGCACCCATTTTAGGCCTTGCCGAGCCTCTCAAAACCCCACAGCCTGTTGTTTGTGGGCAATTCCCAAGCTCACAGAGGCCGATTATAGGCAAGACCATTGATGTCAGTGCAATGATCTCTGCATCTTGAGTGAACATGCTAGCCCAAATCTTCCTCACCATAACAGCAAAACATAATGCTGTAAATCCCAAGATAAAGCTTGAACAGAGACCGGTGATAGCGGCAAGCTTAGCCTTTCTAGGATTATTAGCACCCAGTTCATTGCCGACTCTTGTTGACACGCCAAAGCTCAAAGAAGATGGGAAAATGTATATCAAACCTGTGGTTTGAATTAAGATTCCCATTGAAGCAACGGTTGCTCTTGGATTTAACAATAGCCCACAAAGTAAAATCATGATCTCATACCACCACCATTCTAGGCAAACCGAAATACAGCTTGGAATTGCCAAATTCAATAAAGATTTCCAGCCTTTTAAGCATTCCAATGAAACCCCGTCCCCAAGTTTTCTTGTACAAGCCAGAGATCATAATGTAAATGATCAATGATCCCACAAGACTGAAGTTGGTCCATACTGCGCTTAACGCAACCCCTTTGATTCCAAGATTGAGCACACAGACAAGAAGGTAGTTTATAGGTATGTGAAGAAGAATAGAAAGAGTTGCACAAACTGTTAGCGGCAGAGTGATGGACTGGGTTCTGAGATATATACGCAAGGGATGAAAAATGGATTGAGCAATGAGATCAGGGAGAGAATAGAGAATGTAGAACTGTGCTTCTGTGGCGATATCATCTTCCTGGCCACAAAAGAGAAGAATCCTTTTCATGTTGAACCATAAAAAGGCAATGGGGATGGAAGTTAAAAAAAGCAAAAGAATGGTTCTTTGCAAGGTGATGCCAAGAATCTTGTATCTCTTGGCACCAAAAGCTTGGCCACAGATGGGCTCCATCCCCATGGAAAGGCCAGAGAGAATAGAGTAGCCGGTGATGTTAGCAAATCCAATTGCCAGCGAGCCACCAGCTAAAGCAAGTTCTCCTAGGCGACCGAGAAAGAGCATGGAGATCATGGAGCGAGAAAAGAGAAGAAGACCCGTTAACATCATTGGAAGCGCTACATTGGCTATGCATCTTGCTTCTTGGATCGCAAGCGAGAGATGACCAGTCCTGCGTTGTGTTTGAAATGTAGGGTTCTTGGGGATCAAAGCAGTCAACATGTCAGAATCTTGCACTTCGGCTGATGGGTCTACTCCGCTTTTGGAAGAATCAAAAGGTGAAGAAGATAACTGGCACATACTTGTGGACTTGGTTCAGACAGAGAGAACGAGAGAGATGGCTTAGGGTACATGGATTTGAGAGAGCGAGGTTTAAATAATGGAGAGGTTTTTAGGAGTTGTGAGTTGGTGGTGGGTGATCTGTAGACGGCTTAATTTTCAAGACCGAAAAAATATATGGAAAGAAGAGAAATTTGAGTTCCAATTAAGCTCTAAACGAGTCTTGAAAACCTTTCCGGGCGGCCTCCATGGCCGACCACTATGTCACTGTGGGGCCTGCAAGTGGAGTACTGTAATCCCACAGGCATGAGAGAGAGATTTTGCGAAGAGCTTAAAGGAGTAGCAAATGGAGGTGCAAGTGTCAAATATATGTATATATTTCACTTTATTTTTTTATATTATTTCAATATCAAAAATATTTTCTTAAGAATAAAAAACATTATTATACCCTATTTCAAATAAAAAAAAGTCACCCTGACAAATCAGCTCTCAATTAATAATCAGGGACGCAACGGGTGGATGATGCTTGCTGTCAGCACGGGACAGTTGAAGTTGTGGACGGTTAAAAAAACCGGTGCCATTCTGGAACACAAGGGCTTGACTTTCTTACAACGTGTACTTTAATATGTATAGTTTGCGAGCCCTGGCAATGCCATGGCTACATGCGACATATGATAGTCTAATATACACCTCATTTAGAGGACATCCACATGGAATTATACCCGGGATCCAATCACAGGCACAATTAAGACCTTTCTGATGGTGAAAGTGAACATGGCATGCAGCTTCTTGAATTTTGCAGCATCTCCCCCCCTCGGAAAGAGGTTGCAAACGTGTACGGAAATTGTTTTCAATAATAATAATAATATATAGATTATAGAAGAATTCTCAATATTATTATTACTGAACTCCACGTAATAGCAGTCAGGAACCCGAGAATTTGTGGTTCTATTCTCTCTCTAGCTCGAATTTTAAATTAAATAGCTTCTGAATTACTCTGAGATGAACTTGTTACTAAGCAAGTCTAAAGTAAATTAGAATCATACGAAAAAAGAAGAAATAAACAGGTCATATTAATTTAGTTAGCTTGTGAAATTAGTGACCCGGGTTTTGAACCCCACGATTCTAACAATCTTTTTATTTTATTATAGAACAAAAGGTACTGATTTATCATCAATTTAATATTAAAATATAAAATTAAATAAAAATCATCAGCACTGAAAGATAAAAACTATATAAAAGATAAAACACTACCAAAGGACCATTAAAAAAGAGCTCAGACATGCGGGCTTGAGTCTCCCATCAAAATTTCACCAATTCGCTCTTTTATTTTTAAATAGAAAAAAACATATAAACATCACTATTTTTAATTGAATATGTTTCCTTATTTATTTTAAAGCAGCTAATGCCAATTAGTTTGTTAACAACTCTAAAGAGGCTAATTAACATCGAATTAAGTTTATAAAACAATGTGGGATATTAAGGATCACTACGAGAAAATTGTCTAATACCAACGGGATTACTTATGAAATATTTTCAAGAAGTAATTTTTCATAATTATACTAACAAAATGTTTCAGTAGGAATTCTTGATTATAATAGAGATGAAATTATTTCAATAGTAAATACTCAAAAAATAAAATAATGAAAAAAAAAATTATGACAGTGACATGTCATAAAAAAATAAATTAACTAATGACAATATATTTTTGTCGCACCCTTCTTGAGAGTGCGGCATCGCGGTGATCCTCCTCGGGAGGAGGGTTTCATGTCCTTTTTTTGTGAAAAAAAGAGTTGTCACCTAGTATTATGGTTACTAAAAAATCTAATTAGTTTTTTAGATATTCCAAGACAAATGATTGGTTGTGTAAATGAAAGGTTTTACCACTCTATATGCCATACCTAAGGTAATTTGCTTGGTGTTTTGATTTACCTGATGATTGATATGGTATTGATGTTAACTAATCAATTTTTGCTAAGATAAGTTTGTAATGATTAGTAGACTTCGGTTTATAGTCTAAAAGAAAGTATTCTTGGCTAAATAGATCATACTTTTAGATATGTCTCTACATGATAAAACCTAAAATTATCGGAGGCTCAACAACACTACTACTTGCTAAAACAAAGGCACCACTTCTCGACATTAAACTTTTTCTTGACATCTAAATAATATAATTAAAGCCTAAAAAGGAAGAAAATAAATAAGGAAACATATTCAATTCAATTTGAATTCTATAATCTTGGGTTTTTTTTATTAGTGTATCTTTCTACTTTTTTAACAAAGTTTTGACAACATCTTTTCTATATGAGACATCACCTAGAAAAAACTAGAAATCTTGAACACAACATTCTCAAACTAAATCATCACCTATTATTATTCCATGAGGAACACAAATAAAACAAGCAATCAATTTGATTAGTTTCTAGAATTTGGCAAAGTACATGCATAAATAGAATGAATATTAAGATATTAATTCCTATAAAATACAAAGCAAAACAAAAAAAAAACATTCAATGATTTATAACAAAATCAAACATGTCAAAATACCAATTTTATAACATAACTATCCTTCAATACAACAAAATAATCATAAGTTTTAATATCTTTATAAAACTCATTTCAAATTCATAAATAAATAGAAAGACAAAATAAAAATCAGTTGTCCCTAGTCTAAACACCATGGCTGACCTTAATTTTCTCTCTCCATATTAATCATTTTATTTCTACACAAAATCACTAAGTATTACTCAAAGCAATATTACAAATCCTTACAAATTAGAAACTTAGTGATTTTCATTTCCCCACTAAAATTTAAGTTGAATAATAAAGTTAATTGGAAATAAACATGGATATAATACTTCAAACAAGCATTATAAGTTAAACAAACTAGAGAAAAAACATCAAATCATCAAAATCAAAACCTTAAGTGGTGGAGAGAAAGGGAGAGAATGTCACCACTAATTATAAAGATAGATAATGCGGACCACCATTTTCTAGAGTTAGATAAGAGAAATGGAAGGAAAAAAAATACCAAATTAGGGTTTGCTTGACATATATGGGTTTTAAATCACCATCAAAAAATTTCATAAATAAATCTATCAACAGTTTAACTCGTCATAAAATTGCCAATAGACTCATCAACAAAAGTTTTTAATTACATCGACGAGTCTATTAAAAGTTTTCATAGTTATTGGGTTTTTTAAAAACCCCCAAATCCATGGATGATTTTTTATTCATCAACAATTATGTTGGCATTCCCAAATTAATGAATTTCTTCTTCATCTCTTTATAATTCTCTAATTGTTTTAATATCCATTAGTGAGTACCATAATTTTAAATCATGAATAAAATTGTTGGTGGATGTTTTATAATTTTTAATTATTTTAAAATCCAATCGGTGATTCCGTCAAAAAATTATTTTTCTTCTTTTTTATATATTTGTTATAGTCTCATATCCAACCTAATTTCACAACAATTACACAACAACAACAGTCATAATCAACGCCAAATCATTAAAATTACAACCACACAAATAAATGCTTGGCAAATGTTAAAAATATAATTCATTACAAATCAACAATAAACATTATTGTACAATGATATTTTACATCTAGAATCAATTCAAGTCATTTTTAATCTAAACTCTCTTCATGTATCTTTATTTTTATCATCTTCATGTCTATCATCATGATCATCTTTTTCTTTGATGAGGATAAAATAGGTCGATCTTTTCAGCTTTGCATCAACTTTTATATGGTCATTATACTTAATATATCATTTAACTGGTCAACATAAATACAAGTATTCTCATTTGAAAATCTGAATCTTCTTCTAACTTGGTAAATAGAGCAACTCTATATGGATTACCCAATTTATTGAGTCAAAATATATATTTTCCCTTGGTAAATGGAGCAACACTTGTACAATCTTTTCTAAATGAAGAAATATATATTTGTAATATGCTTGTTAATATTATTTAGAAAATACAAAAAAATTATTGATGTCGTCAAGTCTATCTCTTTTATTAATATCATACCAAATCATGCTTAGTGATCTATTTTAATTCTTCTTTAAACTCTTTGAAAGTTTACACAAACTCCGCTAATAGGTATGGCTATTAGCATTATTTGTCGATTCTATCAAAAACACTAATTTCCCCCAAATAAGCAAATCTAATATAAATTAGAGGAAAATTAACATCAATGCAATTCTTGCATAGAAAAGTACTAAAATACGAAAACATTTGGTTCAGAAATTATAAAACAAATAAAACCCCCTAAAAAGTCTCAGAATTAAAACAGGAAATAAACTTAACATAAAAATAAAAAAGCTTGCCACGACCTAGAGCTAGTGTGAACCAAGAGCAACTGATGACTGCATAAGAGAGCCTATGCAGATGCAATATCCTTAGGCTTCGTTTCAACCTTGGCATCATCTTCATCAAAATACTTTCTCCAGTGAGGATGATTCCGCCACACGGTGGTCATTTCTTCAATCGGGATTCCTTTCGTCTCCGGCAGCAGTCTGTGTATAAAGATACTCATGATCACCACGCACACGGCAAAGCAAATGAACAAACCGAACTTCAAATGACAGAGCATTGCCGTGAAGATCTGTGCAATGACGAAGGTGAAGATCATGTTGACAGAAACATTGATACTTTGAGCAGCAGAGCGGACTTCTAATGGGAAAATCTCGCTGGGCACCAGCCAACCTAGAGGTCCCCATGACCAAGCAAAGCCCGCAACGTAAATACATATGAAGGCAACCACGGCGCCGGCATAGGTACCGGAAATCACGCCTGGGTTCCCACTCAATCCGAACTTCATAGCAATGGCGATGGTTATCACAATCTGCATAGAGAAGGAAAGAAGAAGAAAACATTGTAAGGCACATGAACATACTGTAAGAGCAAAGAGTAATGGAAGAAAGACGAGAGCTAGCTAGTGACGAACCTGGCAAATGAACATTTGGGTGCCGCCCATGAGGAAAAGCTTTCTCCTTCCCAACTTATCCACCGTAAAAATTGAAACAAAAGTTGCCAACATGTTGACAATTCCAGTGATCAGAGAAGAAAAAAGAGAAGCGTTACTCCCGAAACCAATGGTTTTAAACAAAACAGGAGCGTAAAACACGATGACGTTCATGCCAGTGAGCTGTTGAAACATGGGAATGCAGAAAGCAAACACAAGCTGAGGCCTGTACTTCCTTTTAAATATGTTTAGCCAAGCATTTTTCACCAGTTTTGCTTTCTCACTAGCCTCTACAAGATCGTTGAACTCCTCATCAACATTATCAACTTTGCGCAGTTTAAGAAGTAGGTCTTTAGCTTTTTCATAATTGCCCCGCTCTATCTCAGAATTTGGCGAATCAGAGAGAAAGCAAGATCCTAAAAGAATTATTAAACCAGGAACGATAGCGCCGCCCAAACTCAAGCGCCATGCCGTATCTCCTCCAACCCACCTCGCCAAGACATAGTTCAACAAATTGGCGATGAGAATCCCAATTGTAATAAACAATTGGAACATCATATTGAAAGCACCACGAAATTTATATGGAGCCACTTCAGAGAGATAAATCGGAACTGACTGTAATACAAGTACAGAAAAAAATAAATTAAAAAAGAGAGAGGGAATTAAACTACCAGAATCACGAATTAAACAGGAGTTCTATCGATCATCAATTAGGACATTGTCAAAAAAAAAATGAGACATGCATATATCTAAACGGTTAGATTCAATCTAGCATCGAAAGTAAAATACCATTTAGTAAGTATTTTTCATTAAAAAGATAATTGTAAACATAAAAGCAAAAAAGGAATATACAATCTTGAAGATACAAATTTACCTGATTGGCACATCCAATGCCAAAACCAAGCAATAGCCGACCAACAATTAGCATGACGACATTCTTAGCAAAGCCGTTAACGATAGCACCAGCTGCGAAAAGTACGCCGCTAGCCATCATCGTAGGTCTCCGTCCATACGTCCGAGTTGCAATAGATGCTCCTATGGACGAAACAAGAGCAGCAAGATATAGAGACGAAGTAAACAACGTCAATATCTGGCTATCAAACTTGCAGTATTGGTCATCTGACGGTTTGACTGAGGATTCCTTCCGGTAAACATCAGGAAAGAAGTCCTTCAAGAAGACATCCATGGATGTTACACCGCCTGTAAAAAGTAGTATATTTTTCAGGTTTTCTGTTACCTTAAAAGAGGCAAACATAAACTGAAGTACGAAAGTACGTGTTTCACAGATTTTCAGTAAACAAACGATACGATTATTACATCATCAGAAAGAAACCGATTAATTCTACATTGTTACGCACCTGAAATACCAAGATCATAACCAAAAATCAGACCTCCTGTTGCTGCAAAAATACATGTCAAAAACACCCTGCCAGTAAACTTTCCAGGGTATTCCTTTCCACCAGATGTTGGAGCGAAAGCCCCTCCAGCCATAACTTTTTTGTTTCTTTTGGATGTGATTGGTGAGATTCGTAAACTAATCAGTGAGACGGGTGTTTTGGAGTGCTGTATGGGATTTGTATTTATAGGCGATATATATTTATATATATACTGACCTGATTTAACTGTATCTCTACAACTCGCAAATTCAAACTGAAATACTCACCTGATTTATCCGAATTCAATTATTACGTTATCCGTATCTCTAAAATTTCTCAACAAATTTATATATGTATATATTTCTATCCAGTGTGCATGTAGAGTTGTTTTTTGAAATCAATTTGTGAAATTATAATTTGATTAGGGTCCGTCAATCTTTGAAATTCTGTTTCTAAAGATAGGATTTGAACCGAGTCTTTCGCCAATATCGGGGTCGTTGATATTTCATCCAGCACGCAACAAAAAAAGTTTTTAAATCAAGAAAATATAGAGAAATAAATAGGGAAATCTTATTTCGTTTTGGAAAAGCTCTGCTAATTTTGCTCCTTGAAACTCTATCGTTCCTTTTCTAAGTTGAATTTGATTAATATGAGATTCATTCAAGCTTTTAATTATTTCTTCATGTTGAAGAATGGGTTTAGCAAGTATCGTACACAACTGAAACAAATCAATAAACTTATTCAAGAAGAATATACGATTATTTATAATCTATAGATAATAATCTCGACAATAAAAGATAATGTAATCTCCCTACTGCTGCAACGCACGCTATCTCTATTCCTTTCACATTTATTGTTGCTACTATTAGTCCTGTAGCAGCCATTATTCCCCTCTCCAACACACAACTGGTAATCAGTATGAAGCTCATCAACACAAACTATATCTATTGGCTCGTGCACATAAAGCCAATCTAATTGGTCAAATTTTGTTTCCTTTTGTTGATGGCTCGTTTCCATGTCCTCCTCCTCGAGTCTTGTCTCTTTTCAGTTCTGTCAATCTCATTTAAGCGATTAATGCAGCCTTTCTCTCTTACAAACAACAGGATTAACTAATCCCCAGTGTTTTCCTCTCTTCCCTGTTCATACACATCCTACACCTTGTAGTTGATTGTCATAATTCGTCCAGTGTATAGAGCATACTAAAACAAGCCCTTGTTTCTCCATCTAATTCTAGGATTATACGACTTCACGACTTTTTCCAAGATCTTTGTCAAGGTGGTCACATTGTCACTATTTATTTGCAAAAAGCCAGGACTTTATTTGATGAGTTAGCAGCAGCAGGCTGACAAATCTCTCATGCAGACTTGAACTTGAATGTTTTTCGAGGAATTAATGATGAATTTCGTGACTTGGTAACTAGTTTGTCCATTAAGGTTGGGCCTAATTCTTATTTTGAACTACAATCATCTTCGTAACCATGAATTTCTGTACAAGAGCTCTCTTCAATCCCTTATATATTATTGCTGTACCGGTGCTACCTGCGCTTGTATAGACTCTTTCTGTCCTTGTTTCATGGTGCGTATTCTCTAGTTTTAATGGAAAAAACAACTCTTAAAATTATAGAAAAGGAAATCGTGGTGATTGGGGAAATAATCGCAGCACTCCTCTAGTTCTGGCAGTCAGGGTTACCATGGAAATAATGGTGGTTCATGGCAGTAGAACCGTGGAGACAATGAACTGTACACAGGCAAATGGTAGTAGCAGAACATTCATAATTCTTTATAAAAATTGTGTTCTTTTTAGCTAAATCAGTGCCCTCACACACGCAATTCTGATATGGTTTCGGTCACTCACTCAGCAATGTTCTCAGTTAGCAAACCACTGGAATCAAACAGCTGTAAATCTCTCTTTCAGTGATGCTTTGGAAGCAAGTTTTGTCCCTCGATTTCCTAACAATGGTGCAAATTAAAATGTTACTACAGACATTACAAGTATGATGAGTGTGGAACCGCATATTGGTAATGATCAATTACATGGTAGTGATGCTAAGGAAATCATCATATCTGACATAACTCATTCTACTTTATATACCCAAAACACGTTCACGTTTTCTAAAATTCTACATAAGCTTATAAAAAAAACAAGCACTGTTATATGTTCAACAATTTTATCATGAAAAACATTTATTTTTTGAATTTCACTCATTTTTTATGTCAAGGATCTTATAAATAAAGAAATGCTTCTTTTCGATCAGAGTAAAGGTGGTCACTATATCCTATCCAAGTCTTTCACGATGTTTATATCTTAAGTTTTTAGTTTGTTAGCAACTTATGTTAATGTTTGCCATCGTCAGCTATGTCATCCTATTTCATGTGTTTAGAGTTTCTTAGCATAAAATAAAAATATCATTTATAATTCTTCATGTTTTAGTTTTCAGTGTCATGCTTGTTCTTTAGGAGAATCATGGTGTCTATCATTAGAACCTACAAGTTATTAATTAGTGATGTTTGGGACCTATTCCTTTTTTTTTCCGATGATTTTTATTATTTTATCATTTTTGGTGGATGCGCATACAGAAATATATTTGGTTTCATTCTATTATTGTCAAATTTGATGTCTTAACTGTGTTTTATCAATCTCAAGTTGTGTTTTATCAATCTCAAGTTCTAGTTGACAAACAATTCTCTGACATAATATAATATGTTCAAATTGATTGGGGTGGTGAATATAGCAAATTAAATTTCTTTTTTAAAATTTAAAACCATTAGCATTCATCATTACTTAATTTTTCCATATACTTATGAACAAAATGACACCATTAAGCGTTGGCATAGGCATATCATTGAAACTAGCCTTACTTCTTTTATTCAATGTAAAACACCTCTAAATTTTAAAACTATGCATTTAAAATGTTTGTGCATCTAATCAATCATTTGTTAGCCTTTATCTTCATAATAAATCACCATTTGAATGTTTATTTCATCTTACCTCTTATTATATGTTTTTGTATACTTTTAGGAGTCTTTGTTTTTCTTTTCTTCATTCATATATTTCTCACAAGTTAGATTATTGTTCTACTACATGTGTGTTTCTATGTTATAGTTTTTCTCACTTAGGTTATTATTGTCTTTACTTGTCACCTCAATGCATTTATTATTTTGTTATATCTATTTTCATGAACATTAATTCCATATGCTGAGATTTAATAAATAACCAACATCTTTACATACATGTTTACACCACCACTAACTATAAATCTTTTAGCACTTACTACTTTTCTAGTGTATTTTTTATCATCTTTGTTCATGTCTCTCAATTATCATCCTTATTCCCCAATTACCTTTTATTTAGTTTACTTGTCACCTCATGCATCCTTGTCTCTTAATTATTCTTCAAGTCCAGGTTCTGTCATGCAAACTCAACCTTATCTATTGTTGTTCCTCATATAGTTTCATTATTGGTTGCATCATCTTCCACCTTTTTGGCTCACTCATTCATTGTTTAGACTTGGTTGTTAATATCTTCCACTAATTTATTCCATAGTTATCGGTTTCTTTTTCATTTGTTGTCTTTCCAAAAACCCAACAGTATATTATGGTTCTACATCCATTAAAGAAAAGGTAAAAAAATCAAAAGTTTAGTCTCATCCTCCTCATTATCAGTTAACTCATAGATAACTTTTGATCTTAACCATGAATCACTTACTTTTTAGAAAGCTAGCCATTTATATGATGGCATAATGCTAACAAATCTAAGATTTATTGTTTTACATGATAATAGTACTTGGGTATTGGGTCTTTTTCATCCTTTTATGGATGTGTTTGGCTATTGGTAGGTGTATAAGATTAAACATTGAGTTGTGGTGGTATTAACCACCACACGACTCACTTGGGTTGTCTGAGAGTTCACCCAAAAAAAGGAATTGATTACTTTAAATCTTTCAGTATTATGACTAAAGCAACTATTATTTGGTTGGTTCATTTTTATTATTAGGTCTAAAGGTTGGCAAACTCGATAATTTGATGTTCATAATGTATTTTTTAATGGGAGGAGATTTATATAGAGCAACCCTTGTTTTTTATGGACTCATTATATTTGTCTGACTTCATAAATATCTAAAACAGTAGTATATTATAGGATATGCTGTACAATTTTCCCAAAAGTCATTAATTTAGTGATTATGTTTCACATTTTAATTGTGGGATCACTCCTCAAGGTTCGAAATAGATTTTCTTGCTGAGCTGCTTGAAATACCATAAGATCGATGGTTGTGGTGACCACCCAAATTGCCACTTAAAATGTGGATGCCACTCTCTCGCTGCTTTTTTACACAGCTAATTAAAGTATAAGCTCCACAAAAACAATTGATTGGTTGTCTGACACGTTCCCAGTAATTAATGAAGAATCGGGCTTTGTTAATATATTACTATATACTTGTTCCCTCTGCCATCCATGCTCCACTTACCTCCTAGTGCTCGGATTCATCAAAACCAGGAAAGAAGAGATATTAAGAGAACGTTGATGGTTTGGCACCACTATGAGAGACGAGCAGAGACCAGCTAGTTGCCCTTAACGCGTATGAGCCCGTACTTGTCAATTCTCTGCATTTTGCAAAACAAGTACTAGCTAGCAGAAGCCTGATCAACAAAACTATCGCTTTCCACTTTAATCTTAACCCATTCAAATCATGTTTATTGAGAATTGGATGTTTTTTTTAAATTTATTTATATGTTAATACTAAAGACAATTCTTACAAAATAAAAATACCATTTTAATATATTCCAACAAAAATGAAAAATAACCACTGGAACCCTAACCATCAACTACCTACTGCATTACACGAAATCCCCACGCATTAGACTTTTACAGCTCAAATGATCTTCACAAAATCAAACATATATTCCTTCTTCCTTATAACAAGTACCCTACCTACCCATATCTAAATTTATCTTCTTCTACACCTTTTCCTTCACATATAGATATATATACTTATATATCCTCTACGGATATTAAATTAATATACATATGGCTGATATCCACTAACGTGCCCCAAATAAATCAAACTCAGCCACCATTAGCATTACATTTTGACCCTAATTCTGCTATACTAGTGAACCCACTTGACCCTATATTGTCACAATCTATCCCTACAAACACATGTGAAAATCCATCTCCAAAAGATCCCACTCCTCAGCATTAATTATAAGCCCACCACCATGGCCACGACTTCTTCTAGCTCCAAAAGGCACCCAATGTATCACGGAATCCGGTGTCGCAGTGGTAAATGGGTGTCTGAAATCCGAGAGCCGCGCAAAACTACTCGTATATGGCTTGGCACATTCCCAAAGCCGGAGATGGCAGCAGCAGCCTATGATGTTGCAGCCCTAGCTCTAAAAGGTGACGGTGCAGTTCTTAACTTCCCAAGTTCTGCCGGGACTTATCCAGTGCCTGCTTCGGCATCATCCAATGATATTCGTAATGCAGCTGCTGCTGCTGCTGCATTAAAAAAGGCTGAAATGAGCTACAATGAAGCGTTAGTTGATCAAACTAGAAATGGCCAAGCCATTGGTGCGTGTTTGGCATCAAGTGGAGAAGAGTTTGTTGATGAGGAGGCACTGTTTGATATGCCAAATTTGCTGGTGGACATGGCAGGAGGAATGCTGCTTTCGCCACCAAGAATAACCCCGCCGCCGTCTGATGACTCACATGGAAATTCTGATGGAGAAAGTCTGTGGAGCTATTTTTAATATTGCTCCTTACTACTGATCTTTACAGCTTCATGAATGGATTAACAGCATAAAGAAGGAAAAAGAAGATATGGAAGTCATCATTACTGTGACTCTTGTTTTTTTTTGTAAACTATAAATTTCTCCTGTCCTGAAGTAAGAACTGGGCAATAAAAAAATGATGGAAGGTTAAAAAATATACCAAACGGTCAGCCAGTGATCACGTACGTAGTCGGTTTTTGAATTGGAGACAGAGAGCAGCAAGTTAGGGTTGCATCTCTTTCCATGTGAGTGCATATATTGTATAATAGTCTAGATAGCTTGTAATATATTTTTTGGCTTTGCTTTTTAAGATTGTATGCGACGATCGATGTTCTCTCACTAATTTTCTTGTCTCTTCTTTCTCATTAATTTCACTGTCCGGCCGGCATTTCCTTGTCTTTCTTGAATTTGTGCTCGTTAATTTATAGTTAATGAGATGGACCACGATTCTTTTAGTTTATATTTGTTTCTGCTATCCTCCTTTGAAAAGGAACTTAGGTTAGTAATTAGTGGTTATATATATATATATAGACTGATCATTCGATCTTTGTTGCTGCTGGTTTGCCATAACTTCTTCTGTTGAGACAAATTAAGGTGGCTATTACGAAGTTGATCACTAGAAATGATCAGCTTACATTCTGGAAACTACCCTTTTGATTTGTTTGCCACCGCTGAGAAATCGCACATCTTACTCTCAAGTTAAGCAAGGTATAACCAGGGGAATGGATGCTGCTTCTTTATGCATAAATCCATCCATCCATCCATCCATCCTTTATTTTTTGAGATTATCATGAGTCAAAACTATGTGGGCCTCCTTAGCCCAAGAGAATGTCAATTTCAGTGTGATGAAAGATTGAAAGAAAGCAAAGGGTCGGAGGATTGCATCCTTAGGTCTTGATGAAGAAGAAACAGAGATCTGTCTCTTTGATTGAAAGGTTACAATTATATATCATGTTACCATGAACAGCGTAGCGTTCTCTCTCCCCCACTTTTCATTATGATTCTCCTGCTAGTTGCGGTTTTTATCACCAACACAGTCAGGTTCACTAAACACAGTAAACCTAGAACTGGTTTTCTTGGATCATATTGCTTACAGGGGTGAGATTTGACACCTCCAGAAGTCACACTCGTCATGAGGGCCTACAGGACTTTTTCGCCTCTTTAAGGAGACAGGCATCTGTTGTCATATCTAAGTGGACCTTGGAATATATGTGTGGGCAACACTCATCCTATTTATTGGAACAATTGTAAAGTGTTGACCTCATTGTGCAATTATGCTGTCTCGCGATGGTCACTGTGCAATGTATATGAATTTACATTTTTTACGCGTGTAAACCATTTTAAATTATATTTTATGAGATTAAGTAAATAAATAAAATTCTAATTATTACAGTGAAAAATATATACCTTAATCTACCGTATAAATCTCCTCAACACGTCTGTCTTGCCGACTATATGAATGTACATGTTCTTACATTATCAACACATGTAATTCTATACCATACCAGAGGATGTAGATTTCGCACCGCTTTTTTACACTCTCCTATCATTATCCTCGTAGCATGTCTAAGAGGATTCTCTTATTTTATATATATATATAAAGGAATACGTATACAAAATGCTAATGTTCTTAATTTCACCCCTAATTTATATTTAATAACCTTTTTCATATATAGGTGACATAACACCCGATATGATGCTTCTTCAAGCCATAACCATCATTTAATTAAATTTAAAGTCAAATCAAAGAGTTCTTATTTTTTTTTAAAATAGTGTTCGTATCACTTATATGGCACTTCTGGCTCAAATGAACTCCTAATTAGTTTTGTTTTCAGCTAATTAATTAAGTACTGTTTTCACGATTCTCTTTCTTGCTAGCTAACAGGGGGGGGTCTCCTACACAAATTTAAAAGAGAAATCAATAGAGTGGTTGTGGGTCGGCCATGGAATCCAAAAGGGTGCCTGCAACTGTTGAGAAAAGTCATAGTTAATCTGGCTAGGCATATTTTACTCATGAAATCGAAGAGAAACTTACAATAGTTTCTGTGGCGCTAAACACACATCTGACACAAAAACTCTACACAAAAATCTTTGAATGAGCAGAACTTAGGTTTGACTAAGGGCAAGACAGGGCATGGCCGACATTGCATCCTTTGCTGTCTTCTCTTCACTTTCATGGCCTGGTTGGTGATGCGTCTCTTTCTTTTCTTTATCCTTCTATCTCTCGCGCGCGCATTCATTGCAATACACATTCACATTGATGGGATTCCGTCTCACACCCTGATCCAAACTTTGCTGTGTGTGTCATCTATGAAATTGATCTCTGTATATGTGGGTGGGTGTTTTAGATACTCTCTAGCCGACTAGATTCGTAAAAACATACCAAAATTAACTGGACAAAGCTTCTTTTTTTAATCCTATAGATGCACTAGTTCATTTTTTAATAACCTACTTAAGATCCAATTTGAAGAAAACATATATATTTGTAGTCTCTAAATATTAAAACTGACCGAACCCTGACTATTAAAACAATACAAAGAGCGTGCTATCTACAATCTCACCTAAGAGTTTAAGTTGTTAGGTTAGGCCCCACAATAAGATTTATATGATTCTCTAACACGCACTCCCTCAAATAAAAAGCTTTTTGAGTTTGAAACTTGCAGCATACGTTCACACTACCTTGTGTTTTATTTTTATCAAATAGAATGAGAAGGTGAGATTCAAACTCGTGATCACTAGGTCAACAAGGCTCTGATACCATGTGTAGGAACAAACTCACTTACAAATTTAAACTATTAGATGAGACCCCAAAATATAATTTATATTATTCTCTAACACTTTCATCATGCATGGTGAGTCTTTTCTTTGCCTTAGTTATTTAGATTTATTGGGTGATATGATTTGTTACCAATTTGATCTGATTCTCTTTTTCTTTATTAGTTATTATTTATATATTCTCAGACTTTATCTTAGGAGAATTTTCATGTGGCATAACTAGAATTACTATTATAATAAATGTAATATATATAATAAACATCAGTCGTTTTCTTTTACTTTGTGCTGATTCTCCTTTTCTTCAAGGTCTCTATAGTATTAGTGTAGTGACAGTGTTTACTCCAAATTATTTTTATATTGCAATATATACTAGGGCATACCTGATAATGATCTGATTAGGGAAACTGAACAAACAATTAATCATTCCATTTTGGGTAACGTGGAGACTTAGCTACCAATTAACTAATATTATATTAGCAAAACGAGGGGACAAGGATCCAATGTGGTAGACACAAAACTGTATATCTTTTTGGTCTTGTTAAAAAAAAGGAAAGCAAAAAAAAAAAAAAGGAAAGCTTCTTGGTCTTCGCTCGATCGGCCCCCCCCTCTGCAAAACAGTAGGGTTTCTTGAACTCATAGATAGTAGTGGTCCACCAAAGATGTGCCTCCCATTGTTGCTAATGATTATGTTCTTTTGGCTAGTTAGTTATGATGAGTATCGTTCCTTCTTTATCTTTATCTTTTATTTTATGATGGATTATGTTCCTTTTCGAGCTTCATTTTGACAGTCCAGAAGATATGACGTGCATTTCTGTTTTCTTACATCATTGCAAATTCTCTGCGCATGTTGATAAATTCATAAATGTATGTATACCGTGTACTATGCGTATGCAATAGATCAATTACATCGTATGCAATAGATCAATTACATCGTATGCAACAGATCAATTACATCACGAACTTAGTATTTAGAGCCTTTTGACACTGTGGCCAAATTATCATTTTGCTGAAATTCAAATTTTTTTTATTTTAAATTAATATATTTTGATATTTTTAGATCATTTTGATGTGCTGATGTCAAAAATGATTTTTAAAAAATAAAAAAAATATTATTTTAATATATTTCGACACGAAAAGCACTTTGAAAAACTACCGCAACCGCTCTCTCAAACATGCCCTTAGTTTTGCATGTACAGTATTTTTCCCAGTTTGCATTATCATGTTATCATGTTCGTTTTTTCACAAACTCTTAGCTCCCCCTCCCCTTCTCAATGAGCGTATAGTTGAGTCATGACTATCGCATCGATATAATCCATATTTTTTAAGTTAATTTCTAATGAGTTCTTCGAGGTATTATAAAGTTACAAAAAAAAATGAAAAATCGCTCCAGTTTTAAGAAAATACTGTAAAAAAAACCTTTTCTGTTTCTAAAATATCATCAATTAATCTATTTAATTTTGGTATACTTTAGATTTTTTTTATTCTTTCTCCAGTTTATCAATTTTTGTAAATAGTAATTAAGCAGATTTTTGGTATACATTTCTTGTAGAATATTTTGGATGACCTCTATGATCTTATATTTAATTAAGATATCATCTTAAAGAATGTTTTGTAGTTGTTTGAATTTTTTTTTTAAAAAAAAAAGGTAATTAAACTGAAAATTATCCACAATAAAACTACTTTGTTTTTTTTTAAAAAGCAGTCATGCATGCTTTAAATATTCAAAGCAAAGCAATTTAAAAAGAAAATTCCATTAAAAGTATCTAGCATTAATA
Organism: Salix viminalis; assembly: GCA_029228465.1. Lineage (NCBI taxonomy): Eukaryota > Viridiplantae > Streptophyta > Magnoliopsida > Malpighiales > Salicaceae > Salix > Salix viminalis. Next base: position 5,917,193 of record CM055426.1, read on the forward strand.
ATATCAACAGCCTCTTAATCTCCAAGCTCTTTGTATAAGAAAAAAAATAATAACTATCGGCCTGAAGAAAGCGTTATGGTATTAGGAGGCCATTGGTGGAACTGAATGACTCCTTTTTATTAGCACTACTTGGTATTGTGTTTCAAACGTGTTTTTGAAAAAAAAAACTGATTTTTTTAATTTTAATTTTAATTTTAAATTATTTTTTTTTGGTTTTTTTAGATTATTTTCATGTGTTAATATTAAAAATAATTTAAAAAAAATATTATTTTGATATATTTATAAATAAAAAATATTTTTAAAACAAACTCAGCAACAATACCAAACTTATTTTTGTAAGATTTTAAACACAAAAGTGGGCTGCGAAGGGTAAACAAGTTTCTAAGCACACACCGATTTGTTGCTGTAGTCTTAAAATTGCTTTTAACAGCCATTGAGCCCAGGCTTGCATTAAGTTAGAGGCTTTGATTTAGTAATTCTTCCCCCGTCGCATGACAGCCCAAGCCTGTGTTTTGGCTAGGTTGATATCGTTTTTTTTTAAAACAAATCAGAAATATATTAAAATAATATTTTTTTAAAATTTTATTTTTTAACATTAATATATAAAAAATTAAAACAAATAAATTTTAAATAAAAATAAAAAAATAAAAATTAATCAAAAATATTTTTAAAATATAAACGGTCGCGTGAGATCGGAAACATCACAGGCCCTTCCACTTGCTGCTAGCCCGCAGTCTTTGCCCTTTCCAATCCTGAAGTCCATTCTAGAATCAAGATGTTTCCTTCTATTTTCCTCGGTGATGTCGACATTCTTTGCAGTTCCATTTTGTATTCCTTGCTGGGGTCGCGCTAGGATCAGTTTTTAAATGGGATTATTATTTTTTATTTGGTTTGGTTTTTATTTATAAAAATAATCAAATCAAAATTATAATTCAAAAAAATTGAAAATTTGATTTAAATTGACCGGTTTCAATTTAGTTTGGTTTTTTATGTAAAAAATTAAAAAATAATACATTATTTTTATAGGGTTTTGTTTTTACTTTAACTAAGTATTTCCGTTCTCATATTTCACCAAAATAAAATCAGACCAGAAAATTTGAATCGGACCAAAAAAATATAAAGTTTTTATATGGTATATTTTTTTAATTTGAATTGGTTCGGTTCAGTTTAAGCTTACCAATTTTAGCCTTAAAAAACCTAAATTTTAATGGTTCAGTTTTTTAATTTTTTTGTTCATCCCTAGTTTACCCCTAAATTTTTAAGGGGGCAAATTTTAAATTTTGGGTTTGTTGTGGCCATTATAAATATAAAACCTGTATACACTGCTGTGAAATTTTGATTTTTGTTTTTTCAGAACCCGGGTCTCCACCCCTGATTGCGTTATTATATATTCGCGTAGCTCTTAACTTAGTGGCTGTTTTAAATTTTTAATTATAAGTATGTTTAAGAGCTGTGAAAAATATTTTTTTATTTTATTTTATTTTTAACATAATCAAAACAAGTTATTATAAAAAAAAAAAAAAAAAAAACAGTTCAGTAAAATTATTTTATTTAATAAATTTCTTGATTAATTCTTATAATTTGTTTTTTTAAAATACTTTCCAAATGCTAATTATTTATTTTATAATTGATAAAGTTAAGAGCATCTCCTCTTTGTATGGTTAAAGTTAGTCAAACTAACCAGTCTCAACTGTTTGAGATAGGGTCAAATCTTCATAGAACAACAAGCCGTGTTCATGCAGACTCACTGCGATCCTTTATCTATTACGCCTCAAAAAGAGTGAGAATAAAGTGAAGATCCGTGTCTAACTGTCTATGACACTGTCTATGGACGAAAGGGTGTTTATTTTGTCTTATGTGAGTTTCTAGATTTCATAGTATTACCATTTCCCTTAAAAATAATTAGACTTTGAAACTTGTATAAATTTGTATTATTTAATTTTTCATTTTTATTAAATAAAATGAATGTGGTTAGATTTGAACTCGTGATAACAAAATTTTAATATTATATCTAAAAATTATCTTATATAAAAACTTAAGTTATTAAGTAGATTTCATAATATAATTTATATGTTCATGTGTTTTATAATTTTATTTAGGAAAATAAGGTTTAAACTTGATGGTTCATTCCCGGACCTAGGACAATGCAAGCCGAATAAATTCTTGGGTCAAAGCCAGAATTCCAAACAATAGTAAATAAAAAGGAAATGGGGAAATAGATGGGGAAGGTAACTTTTTTCAAGGTTATTAATATTATTCCGGTCGCCGTTCTGGTTTTTCTATTAGTACGGAATGTTTCGGTTTCGGAGCATTTCGGCGTGCCGTTTCGGGGTTGTATTGTTCATATATAATTATATATATATATAATTATATATTTATATATATATGGAAAAAAATAAAATATTAATTTAACAAGCATAATTAAAATTCAAGATAAATTAACTTTAAATTATACAATACAAACACAAAATCAAACAAACATAATCTCAAAATTAGAAACACAACCACAAGTTAATCAAAATAAAGAGGATTTCAAGGCCAAAACGGCACACCCGAACGGTACCGAGATGTTCCAGCCGGTATTTAACCAGTATTTTTGGAATGGAACCGAGACAAATCGACGCTGTTTTATCTCGGTTTTTTTAACGGCATAGAATATTCCGGTCATTCCGGCCGGAACGGAATAGTATTGACAACCCTGTCCTTTTCTTGCTAATTTGATATTGATTATAGGATTTATTTTTATTTTACACTCTGTCCTTCTTATTGAGTTTTTTCTTTCTTTCATGTTAAGAAATAGGTTGTTAATTTTATCATGGAATGCTATAATTGAAAGAAAAAAAAACTTATGTGAATTGGTGAAAAGCCTGTTAGTGAATAGCGTTGGAAATTCATGCATGTGGCGGCTAGGTTGAAAATCCGAGACTCCAACACGGAGGCCACGCTGGGCATCCTAGCAGCCACGAACACGCACTCCATAGTCCATTGTCGACTCGAAGTGGGGTCCATTTCGTGTACGGAAGGGCGGCATCACTCTGGTTTGTTAATATCTTATAATCTTAACAGGAATTTGTCAACTCCCCTCTTTCACAGTAAAGGAGATGAGTTTCTTCCTTTTTTTTCTTTTTTCTTTTTTCATTCTCTCTCTCTCTCTCGTTTCATTTTCATTTTTTTTCTTAATTTATATTCTAACATTGATTTAGTTTTGGATTTACATGCATAATCTATCTTTTTTTATATATAAAATTATTATAATTTTAAACAAATATTTTGATTTTTGATTTGTGGTTGATTTTACAAACAATTATTTTTGTTCTCTTACACTAAGCAAAAATAGTTTTCAAAAAAAATTAAACTTAATGTATCATGTCACTCGTATCATTGATTTGACAAATTAAATTATGAAGTTCATGTCAATTTAATATGTTGAGGTTTTATATTAAAAAATAATTATTTTAATTGTTTTTCAAATTCAAGTTATTTTTTTTATTGACGGTCAAAGTTAATATTTAGATTCTAAAATTAATTAAATCATCATAGTACAATTTTTACACGGCTTAATTTTAAATGCAAGCTAAATAAAAAATTACTATGGTAAATTTCAATATTAACTTATTATACCGAGTTTAACAGTAGTTTATGTATTTTTTACATTAAAAAAACACCTTACTCGAGCCTAAGCATCATGCTATAAACTAGTATTGTTTCTTTGACAATTTGGTCCGATTGGATTGGAAGAAGATTCATTTTCATTCATCCTGCGTCCCATTTGACCTTGATTTGTCTAATTTGTTTTTCCAAATAATATCTTTTAATATTTTATACCACAAATTATTTTTAATAAATTAATGTACTCAATAGTTATATTTTTAAAAATCATATTAAAAAATGTATAATTAGATTATTAAATAGCACTAGTAAGTAGTAATTTATACTAATTAGCAGAGTTAAATGATTATTGTTTTTTAAATAACTCTTATTATTTATTTATTTTTAAAAAGGTACATCAACTACCTGATCTATATTACATGCAACTTAATAATTAATAAAGATATATTATTTATTTTTAAAAAGGTACATCAACTACCTGATCTATATTACATGCAACTTAATAATTAATAAAGATATATTGTATAATACATGAAGATATACTGACATGTTGTTAATTGATATCTAAACATTATCATGCATTTACAGTTATAAATTAAACTTTAACTTGATTATAAAATAAGAATTAAATTTTGATTGATTTTTATAAGGTTTATAATATAATATTGTAATGATAATTATATATACATTAGAAACTTAAAGAAGTTTTTTATTTATAAAATAAGGCTTAATTAAAAAATGAAGATTAAATATTTAGGTTTAAATTTATATGATTTATAAGAACTATATAAATTAATAAAATAATATAAATAAATAATGTGTTTTTATCCTATTCAGACTAAATAAAAGCTACTAACAAAAAATGAAAAATAAAAAAGAAATAGATTGGTTATTCACTCCCTCACATATAGCATTGTTCACTATGGTCCTCAGAGGTGACTTGATGGTAAATGGGCTTAAGATCTATATAGCAAGTCTCGAGTTCGAGTCAGAACGTGCACCACTTGTAAGAGTCTGTAACAGCCGAGATTTTACTCACCCATCTAAGCTCATAAAATGTGTTTTCCAGGGGGTGGAATTTTCTTGAAACTAAGAAAAAAAAATTGTTCACTATGCTTTGTTTTTTTTTAAAATGCTTTTTTTATTTCAATTTTGTTATTTAAAAGACAGAGAAAAAAACTAAAAAGGGAGGTAGAATATATGTTAGCCTCTTCATAAAACATTATTAATTGACATTGTGGATTTTTATTTTTTTAATTTTGATTTTATTATTTAATAGGGATTGAACTTACATTTTTTTTTATTGAATCATTATATCTCATGATTTGAGTTACAAGTTTAATGGATTAATACAAGTTTACTTGAGTTTTTTTGTTATGTTCTTACTATTTTTTTATATTATCCGTCAATTTATTTTTATTTGTAAGGGTTATCTCAATCTCATGAATCGAGTAACGAGTTCAGTAATTTAACATGAGTTGATCTGAATCATTTTTTATTTTATTATTTTTTGTAAAATGATTTATTATAATTTAATCTTTCAACATCATGTTAACTAGGATTTGTATATCACAATTCATTTCAATTTACTTTTTATATAGTTATCACGATCCTATGAATTAGATCGTGGGTATGTGACAAATCAACCATAATTGATCTAAATCAATTTAATATTTTATAATTTTAATATTTTTTAAAAATAACATCTTTTTTTTTCTAAGTTAAACTATACTCTTATCGAGCATCCACATAGCAATTGAATCCCCCAAATAGATTGGGTCACCTTACACAATTTATTTGTTTTACAAGAAAACATGTTAACAAGTTCTAAACATGTTAACACAATATTTTTTACATTTAAAAAACTAGACTAAGTTATTGTGCAGCACGAGCCAATAATTTAAATCGAAGTGAAGTCTAACAAATAATTAACGACTCCCTCATCAATGCATTAAATTAAAAAAAAAAACCTATAACCAAATAATTTTATCGTGTTTAAAAGTAAATAATATTTTTTTATTAGTTTCGTCTAATATCCGTTTTAAAGAGATAGAGATGAACTTAAAGAGACATGCATCCTAAATAAAAATATTTTTATTATTTTAATATTTGTCTTTTTTCTTAAAAATTAGCATATAATCAGTAGTATCTTCCACGAACACCATGAAATTTCTTTTTTCCTGAGGAACAGTCATCAAACACGTGCCGTTATTCAAGAAGGTAAAGGAAACGCTGCTCATCTTCCAGAGTCAAATGACCCCACATGACACACGTGGTAAACGCATTATCTGCCCAGTGAAGTAAAATGGGACCAGCCAAGACTAGTTCAATGTGAAAAGCGACCAGCTAAGCTCGTTTTATCGGGACCCACCAAGATTATATGTTGCTTTCCCACGTGTGAACAGACTGATCCCGTGTTCGTGTTCGTGTCCGTCTCGTAGCCCCTTATCCCAATCCACAGACACTGCACATATATAAACCAGCGCACTACCTCATGACTTCTCGTCACTTAAAAGACAGCAGCCACCATTCTCACAAGTAATTCATTATCCGCGCCAAAAAGTCAATACACAGTTTTTAAAAAAAGGTGATGGCAGGATCAAACTCCTTCTCAGCAGACAGGCAAGAATCATCTCTGCTATCCGACAGTAGCGGTTCTCAGCAAGATTCGCCCAGTTCGAACGAGGAAGTTTTACTAGCGACAAGTCATCCGAAGAAGCGTGCAGGGCGGAGAATATTCAAGGAGACTCGTCATCCAATTTACAGAGGTGTTAGGAAGAGGAATGGCGATAAATGGGTCTGCGAATTGCGTGAGCCAAATAAGAAGTCACGTATTTGGCTAGGCACGTATCCTACAGCGGAGATGGCTGCCCGGGCACACGATGTAGCTGCTTTAGCATTTAGAGGAAAATCAGCTTGCCTTAATTTCGCGGACTCGGCATGGAGGTTGCCTGCGCCAATTTCAAACGAGGCCAAGGACATCAGGAGGGCAGCAAGTGAGGCAGCAGAGCTGTTTAGGACTTCAGACTTTGGTGAAGTCTGCAGTAGTTCTAATGATGACATAAAAAATTTTCCGTCTGAAAATGTGGGGTATATAGACGAAGATGCAGAGTTTAACATGCCAGGGTTGCTTGCTAACATGGCAGAAGGCCTTCTCCTTTCTCCTCCGCATTATACTGGGGGTTCTATGGATTGGGGTGACTGCGAAATTGATGTTGATTGGTCGTTGTGGAGTATTTAGAGGTTTTGTAGGTTAAGTTTCATGGAAATTCTTGATGAGTCGCCGCTGAGATAGGTAGATATATACGGATGACAGAAGAGTTATAACATTGCGAGGAGCTGATCATAGTTCTCTCTCTTGTTTATAAACCTAGCTAGCTATGTAAAACATTCTGGATTTTAGCTCAGATACTCTGTTAATCAACAGCCGATAAAGTGAAGTCGGTTCTTTTGTAACTGGCATATATGATATCATGATGATTAATTAGTTGGGTAGATAAGAACGAAAATAAGTTCTTGCTCACCTCTCAGTTAAATTAAAATTTAAGATGTTTTGAATGTTTTTTTTTGTCATTGATAGTAAATGAAGAACAAATAAATCATCACTATTATTATAGATTTAGAGGAATTACTGCTATTTGGCGATAGGATGTACATAAGATGGTCTTCGATCAGACAATAACCGCTTCTTGTAATGACTTGGATGACAAACAAAATCTTTGAAATTCTCAATTTTGACTTGATTGCATTTATAGTTTCATACGTACAAATGAGTTTGAATCATCATTTATCAATAAAGTTTATTTATTTGATGCTTCTTGTCCCTAGTTTCAAACAAAACGAAGGATAAAGGGGCATGCAGGGGTATCTTTCCTAACTATGGCACTACGTACTATGTTGACTACTACAGAACAAATGTGCAAATTGATCCAGAACCAGGACAGGCGATAAATACTAATCTAGAAGTTTGCCTGATAACTCCATAATGAGAAATCAGAACCGTTTTCCATATGATCCCAGTCGGTGCTATCATTCCTTGCATAACGTGGAGGAGAGAGTAGAAGACCTTCTGCCATGTCCAAGAGCAACCCTGGCATGTCAAACACTGCTTCCTCAAAGAAGACATCATTTTCTTGGAAAGTCTGGGAATCATCGCTGCAAATTTCAGCTGAGCAGTCCTCTACCACTGCATTGCTGTTTCGTTTTTTTGCCGGATGACCACAAAACTCTTGAGGCCTGAATAATTCTGCTGCCTCATTTGCTGCCCTTGTAATATCCTTAGCATCCTTCGAAACTGGCACAGGCAACCTCCAAGCAGAATCAGCGAAGTTAAGGCAGGCAGATTTGCCTCTAAGTGCTAATGCCGCAACATCATGAGCTCGAGCTGCCATTTCTGGTGTAGGATAAGTTCCTAACCATATTCGTGACTTCTTGCTTGGCTCCCGCATTTCACACACCCATTTGCTACCATTCCTCCTCCGAACACCTCTAAAAACCGGGTGCCGAGTCTCCCTGAATATTCTGCGTCCAGCGCGTTTTTTCGGACAGCTTATTGCTAGCAAGACTTCTTCATCAGAATGGACGAATCCTCGAGAGGAGCTGCTATCGGAGAAAGATGTTTCTCGCCTGTCAAAGGGCATTGAGTTTGACCTCAAACGATGCTGTTGATCAGAGAATTGGCAGAAACTATCCATTCAATAAGATCTCAAGGTTTCAACTTCTGAGAGGGATTAGAACGCTGGGCTGAAATCGATTTCTTTTTTGTTTCTTTTTGTGGGTTTCAAAGGGGAATTGAATTCAGGTTTTTTTTCTCGCCTCAGTTCTGGATACACGGGGTGATCGAGGTTCAAACGGTTGCTTAGTGAGATGGATAATTATATAGGCTTTGTGCTTTGAAAATCATTTCTATTGGTGGAGCTATACACGGAGATGCCAGCTGGAGGCCCACGGTTCACACCAAGACCAGGAGTGGGAAGTGATAAACTATGACTGTTCTCCACTTTTGTCTCTGCCAGCTACTTCTACTACCTCATTGCTTACAATTCACCCCCGGATAACACTCTCTACTCCTAAGCACGTGTCCTTTTAATTCAAAGAAAGTAACACGTGGATATTCTCCAATGTTCGATTTGCGGCCTCAAGCCCCACTTGTCACCCGGGTACGTCTGCTTCTATTTTAAGAAAATAAATATAAAATAATGTTTTTTTCTTTCTTTTTTTACTTCCCTCTGTTGAGAATGCGTCTCCTCAGTGTGTTGATTGATTTCATATTGACTAGGAACTCTTGCTTTTAGTAGTTTAGCAGTGCAGATATTGCTGCGCGCATAGAATTTAAATTTTTTTAAAGACCAGTTATTAATTTTTGTATTATATTATCATGGGATTACTATACTATCTTAAGTTGTTGTATTTTTACCTAAAAATCCAAAACGCGTGTTTTCACTGTGTTTATCAATGCACTGTTCATCATTTTATATATTACTATGAATGAACTGTGCAAAAGAATTAATTTTTTATTTTTGATCCTCGATCTTTTTTCTCAACAATTTAATCTCAATTTAAAACCGATTGATTTTTGATTTCTTAAAAAAATATAGGTGTTTTCTTATAAAAATAGACTGCAATTAATAAAACATCAAATATAGATGATGTGTCATGAGTTCAAAAGCAAATATAATGTACTTTTGAAACTTGAAAAATTATTTAATTTTGGTACATTAATATTTTTCACTTTCACTTTGGTACAAGTTTATTTTTATTATTTTGAGTCTCTGATTAAGAGAGGAAAGAGATGTGTTGTCAGATTTTGACTGTAGAGAGAGAAATATATTGTTGATGTTGATTTTGGTCATCAAAACACATAACATTTGTGTCAAATTATTTTATTTGATGAGAAGACTTTATATTAGATTTTTTTTTAACCTTTATGGCTTGTCAAAAAAAAATCTAAGATATGGTTAGTTTTGTTGTTTTTTTTGGTGTCATTGCCAAGTTTATCATGACTTCTAAAGTGTTTCATGTGTGTTTTCGATAAAAAAATGGTTTTTGAAGTAAAAAACTCTTAAACTCTGATTTTTCAGTTGTCATAGTAACCAAAATCTCGGCAAAACTAGACGATGTGTCATCTAATATATTTTTAAAAAAATACAGTTAAAAAACAACTCAATCATATGCCTCACCTAAATGGGTCAGGCATGACAATGCCCAACCTTCTTTTTTTTTCCCTTTTCTTTTCAATTTATACTTTTTTTTACATAAAATAGTATATTTAAATTAACACAACTTCTCTCTTTTATTTTATCTAGAAAGCATCTTTTGAATGATGATGATTTTTTTGGTTATGCATTTAGTTTTTGAAGAAAAAAAATTCTAACTCATCTATAAAAAAATTTAATATGTCTTGTATAGTTAAACTATCTTTTCAAAAATAAAGATTTTTTATTTTCAGATAATGTTTCTAATATGTGTAGTCACACATCATATTTTTATTTTATATTTATTTTATTTAGAAAATTGAATGTGTTTTTTTTTATTATCGTTTGATTGAGTAAAAATAATAATAAACAAAGCGTAAATTGCCTCTAATATAAACAATGTGACTCTTTTACTATAAATCATCCTATTGTTCACTCTCTCGCAATTAATTGTGGATTATAATGATGTTTTTTTTGATAAATTCTTATTCTGGTCCTCGGACATTTTCATTGCACATTCAAGCCCTTAATTTCATGTTTTTTTTGAAAGGAGGATTGAATTGAAAGATAAAGGATTGAAGTGAAAAACTAAGATAGCATAGGTGATTATTTTGAATTTATTTGAAAAATATATTTCATATTTAAAGTTAAAAGATGTAGGAAAAAGAATGCTTTTACGCACCATTAACATCATGGATCACATGGTAATTCACTTTTTTCTTCATTTTGACCCTTTGTTTTCTTTGCATTCTTTTTTGGTCCTTATATTATATCTTTATTGGTATTTAGTTGATAATTTATTTTAATTTGCCTTTTATATTGATTGAGAAATAAACTACATGATTTTATTCAATCTTCATTTTAATTTATTTTAATTTTCCTTTTTAACAGTTGATAATATATTTTTGTTATTGTACTATTAAATAAATAATAATTTAGAAAAAATAAGTTATTAATCTCATTTGGAGTGTATTTCTCAGTTTGTAGGTTTGAAGTCTTTATATGGGTTACTTGATTCATGGAGTTAGTGAGTTTACTCATAAAACATGACATGTTTTTATCTGCTATTCAAGTTGTTTTTTAACCCATTAAATTGATTAAATTTGATTTGGATCAAATCTCAAATGATTTAATTAGAAATGCGAGCTAGCCATAGAGCTGTAATAGTAAATTTCAAGATTGAACTGTTTAATTAAATTTAATAATATTGCTAAAAAAATCATTATACTTTAATTTCTTATAAACTTTTTTAAAAAGGTAGTCTGCCCGACCTGTAGTCCACAACAGGGAATTTAGTGGTATCATGTCATTTGGTGATGTGCAGCAGAATAAATTTTTTTTTATGATTGATTTTTGAGTTGTGCCTGTAAATGCATAAAGCAGCCAGGTATTGTTTTTGTTTGGCTAACTTCTTAAACTTGTGTGATACGTGTCTATTTTTTTATGGGACTGATTTTTAAATTTAGAAACTAAAACATAAATTAAATGGAATGATAATATAAAACACATCGATATATAAAAAAAAATGATTTTGAATGAAGTTACATCAAACACGAGTACATTTTATTTTTTAAAAAATAATTAATTGAGAAATATTTTTTTATACGGAGATAATTATGAACAATTGGAGTCCCAATCAAAACACCTGATCCTTCTTTAATCAAGCATAAATTAAAATGCTTGAAAGCAAATTAAAACACGCCAGGCCCAACCTCAAGACGTCACCCCGAGGGAAAAGTTTCAATGCTTAATCATTAAAAATAAACACACCTGATTAGGGGTTTTATCGTTAAACAAATGCGTCGGACGAGGTTAGGCCACGGGTTAACGAGAATCACGTGGTCGTCCGATGAATCCATGCGGCATTTTTAACGATCAGGCCATGCTTTGCTTATTTATATCGGGCTCACACGTTGTATCTTCTTCTGTACTTTAGTTTTTCAGATCCTTGCCGACAAAATGACTGCAGTATTTCCGGTTGAAGATGGAGTTTTATGTTCTCTTTTCTTGCCTCCATTTTTTTTCAATTGCTAAACAATTTATTAGTATTTGTTAATGAAATAAAAAAACTCAACAATAAAAGATCCAGGTGTAAAAATGTTATCTTTAGTCCACAAATTTTGTTTTTCTCCTTCCTCTATGGGCCCTATAATTTTGGTGATCTAAGTTTTGGTATGGAAGTCATTTTTTTTTAACTATTTAGTCCCTAAATTCAAGAGATGAGAGAAAAGGTCATGTGAAAACAATGAAGGAAAAAAAACGTTGGTGGAAAGTCACCTTTCAATAAAGAAACTCGTCATCAATAATGAAAATTTAATAATGGTGATTTTTTTTCTCTAACCTGCTTGGAATAATAGATTGGAGCAAACAAATTGAAATGGGTTAATTTGGGTGTGTTTTAGGATTGGTGGGGTGGTTTATTGGGGGGTTAAAATATAATTGACTCTCAACGTACACGAACCGATTATCTATTTATTTTATTGTTCTTATTCATATTCATGTTGTTCATAATTCATTTAAAAAATATATTTTTTTTTACTTACTAGCTAATTAGGTGGTGCTTTTAGAATAATTTGTGTATCTTCTAGATTTAGTCAAAGATTATATCACTTTTTTTTTTGATAACCGGGGTGTCTGGGCCAGCTTGCACGCACCTCGACTATTCTCCGAACCCACTGAACATCCTGCAAGTCCAGTGAACATGTAAAGCATCGCAGGGGTAATGAGCATATCGGACAGGGATCGAACCAGGATGTCATGAAGGGGACACCCTCCAGATACCGCTGGGACACTCGAACCATGGTCCCATGAAATGGGGACGCCCTCCAACAACCGCTGGGACAAGACCCCTACTAGTAAGATTATATCACTTTTACATGTTATGCAACAGGTCATATCAAAAAAAAATTTCAAGCATTAAACAAATATTCTAGCATTAGTAATATGTTTTCAAGAAAAAAATTAACAGTATAAAGATTGACTTGATCAACTTGACAAGTCTAATGATAATATGAACAACTAAAAAAGAAATAGTTTGACTAAAATAGTTTGAATACGACTTAGTCTATCTATATATAAAATTCATGATCTTCGTAGTTTCAAAAAAACAAATCCATGATCAACACAAACCAAACTCATTAGTCGAGAGAAGTTCATTATGTGTGATTTTTTTTTTATGAGTGGAGGAGTTAGTATTTATATAATTTGAAGACCTTGAATTTCGAGCTCGAGATTAGTACAATACAATTAGGAATGTAGAACGAAGAGGATAAAGAGGCACAACAACAAACAAAGAAAACAAGGAGAGATATACCGAGCTATGTTTTACATGTATGAGCCTGTTTGGCTGTGTAATCTAACATGTTTTTGGTTGAAATTTGATTATTTTTTTTGTTTTTATATTTTAAATAAATATGTTTTGGTGTTTTTAGATTATTTTGATATGCTGATGTCAAAAATAATTTTTTAAAAATAAAAAAAATATCATTTTGATACATTTCAATACGAAAAATACTTTCAAAAATTACCGCAACCGCACTCCCAAACAAGCTCATAATGATCTTCCAATCCATTCAGCTAAGAAATTAATTAACTGTGACTATGAAATTAATTAACTAGGGCAAGTAAACGTGGCTAGGACCACACTGTCATGCACGGGTCCTGCTGGCAAGACCATGCCCTAGCCAGAGCTAAAGAACTTCAAAATTTGTGAAGTACTCATGTTGTTTTTTACTTTTGCTTTGGAGAATAGTTACATTTACTCATCATGTCGTTTCCTTTCAGGTTTGCAAGTGGAAGATCAAAATCACATAGATCATATGAATCATCAGGCACGCGTGCCCTGTTCATTTTCAAATTATTTTGTACATTATTAGTAAATTATTTATAACTTTGAAGGAAAGCTTGATCACTTCCATTACAGAACCGTTAAACAATCAGTTTTCATAACTTCCCTTGTTTTGAACAAGCAATTTCTTAAATAAATGTCGCAGTGACTTGTAATAATAATAAGGTTAGTTATAATCATCCAGTAGTAAGTTTAATAATAAGAATTTAAGATTAAAGAATTTGTTTCTTTGATTTCAGGTTTGGGACACTATGATTTTTAATATGATGATCACTCAAAACTTATATAATTATCAATTTTAAGTCTATAAAATTAACCGAAATACACATAAACTAGTCTGAACACCGATATTAATTTAATCAAATAAATAACTACTCGAACATTGACATCTGCATGATTGAATTTTCCTTACAGCTCTTGTCGTCTATGGTGCTCAAATTTTACATGATCCATGTATCATATGGTGATGATATATAAATATAGAGAGGAGGCTTACAGTTAGGTCGGATAATAATAGTGGGTGGTTAGCCGCCGTTAATGGAGAACTCTTCTGTCCCTGCATGCATGAAAGAATCTTGCATTAATTAGTTAATCAGAGAATCGATTGCTCTTCGTAAAATAAAAAAATTAAATAAAAGGAAAATCTAACAGCAGATCATTTTCCACGCTTCCGCTCCTCTGAACTTCAGGACAAGCACACGTGCCGTCGAGCGTAAAAAATGGGCAGTCAAATTTGCTTGGAAAGACTACTATCATTTTCAAGATTTTTCAAGGTCAACGACTGGTCTCTCACACCCGTCCAAAACCAAATCACCGCACCTCCATCGAATCAAATATTAAATTCTGCCGGCCTATTCTTAAATGTTTTATTTATATGTAGATAGATCCACGTAAGTATTCACAGTATACGTGGATCTAGCTTGTAACCCCATGCAGTCATAACTCTTAATATGCCCGGTTGTTTATAAAATCCAATTATAGAAAAGGTTCTTACTTCTTACTGTCCACAAGTTAACAAGCTAGGCTATAAAGTACAGCCAGTTCATAAAATTCAAAAAAAATGCATTAAATACACAAACCAAAGCAATAAAATAACCAAACTTAAGATTCAAAAATACAGCACACCAGAACAAGAACCATCCAAGCTTCTTCTACCTTGCAAAAGCTGTAACTCTTCACACTCTCTCATTGAGATCTTCGCCATTTTGGATGGAAATGGAGAACCTACCTCCCTCTTTCTTTCACTTCACCTGAAAAGCTCCATATATAATCCCCACCTGCTGTCTGTAAGCTTTTAGTGTCTGCACTGCTAACAAGCTGTCATCTCATATCTGGTGAATTTACTCATCCGTTCTAGCATTTCCCTCTTTAAATGCTTCTTTGTCTCTTTTTGCAGCCTTCTCACAGTATCTGTCTCCCACCACTTACTTCAGTACTGTTTCAGCTTTAAATCTAGTTATCTTGGTCATTTTCCTCAACTTACAATTCTCGAATAATTAACAATGGCTTCTAGCTGCTCTATGATAAGCTCTTCTTCTTCTTGTAAACAAAAACCATTTTTGATTGAAAGATCAAAACCCTTGACGCTCAAAGATTATCTTCTTGATGATCTAAGTTCGTGTTCATCCAGCGGTTTCAAGTCATTTCCTCGTCATCGATGCTGCACGACCATCCGATTTCTCCTTGAAATAGACCTCAAAACCAAGCAGCAGCCACCAAGGCAGCTTTTCAAGAGAAGTAAATCAAGAGCAGCTTCCTCTGCAATCTCAGCTCTTCAGAAAGCATCGGTTGCCGTTATCAACGCCGTTAAACTACTCCCATTTCCCTCACCCAACTCAATCGTGAAGTCTCCGCCACCTTCGACAACCAGAAAGGGACTTTTGCCTCGAAGTCTTTCACGGAAGCTGTTTAAGAAGAGCTTTTGGAGAAAAGCAGCTGATCATCATGGTCAATGTAAAGAAAGCAATGAGATCGGAGGATGGAGATTGTTCCGTGAGTTCTTGGAGGAACAAGATAAACTGTCCGATCAAACTACCAGCAGTGTTTCAACAAGTTCCAGCAGTAACAGTAACGTTTGGACTACTGAGAGTGAACATACTGTTGGCAGTGGTAATTCTACGAGTAACAGTATCCGGAACGACGCCGTTTACCAAAGAAAAGATTTAATCAAGGAGGTCAGCGACAGAGAAAGCGTATCTGTCGGTCAGGATTCCACCGCAAACAGAAAGGTCAGTGAGAAAAGTTTTTAATGTTGCGAGTGTATAATTGACTGCCGATGGCTTTCTCTTATATAATATAATTGGCTTGTCTTGAGGTATTTTTGGTTTTGCTAATCTCCAACAAAAGATCGACACGCGTTTTAACTCCTATAATCTCTTTAAAATTACATTTTTAAATTACTTGATGTGTTGCTATTAATATATATATATCAATGTACTTTCAAATAAAAAATAATTTGAAAAAAATAACTAATATTAAAAAAAACCCTAAAAAAATAAAGATCAAGCCCGAAATTCATAAATTGATAAAAAAAAACGCGTAAAAAATAAAAGATTTGAAGGGGATATTAGAAAGTTATTTAAATATGGGAAGTGGGATTTTTGGAATTTTTCATGTGGGGATTTATCGGGAAATGGATAGGGTGCATCTCAGGACCTTGGAATTAAATACCATGGGTGCTTCGAGGCCACCGATCCCGCTGCTATTTCGCGGCATCTACGGCGATGAAGTGAGATGGAGTATATAGTTTATCAAATATTATTATTATTATTTGGCATGGGTATTTTTGAAATTCAGTTTTAGGTGCGACCCAATTTCTTAACTTTTTCTGTCGGTGACATGACATGGGGATTAATGCAGAGATTTTTGATAAAGACCGTAGAGATTGAATTGGCTAGGGCTTGTAATCATGAAAGTTCTTAGTTTTAGGAAAGCATTAATCTTGGGATTATTAAAATTAATTTAATAGCTGGACAGATTGGTCCTGTTGCTGCACCCAGTCTTGGGATTTACCATTCTAGCTGGAAGCCTTTGATATTTCTGGAGTTCTTGAAGTGTAAAAACTCTCTTCATGTGGCTAATAATTGTTTCCTTTTCCTTTTGTCCTGTGAAAATTTTAAAAGAAAACGACTGATCGATCTGAGCAGAATTACACTGTATGGTGTTATAGAAATAATAGATTATGTTATGTGGTGTGTTAAGGTATCTTTATCCAAATCAGCTGTGATTTGTTTCATTAATTTCAAAAGATTTGAATGCATGGACATGGCGACGTGCCAAGTTTCGTGGACAATGTTAGTCATGTGATATTATTTTTATGTTGCTTTCAAAATCAAATTATTGAGAGGAAGGAAATGAAATGGGGCATCCAATTTTATGATGGGCACTGGATATATATGTACCAGCTGCATTATTTATTGTCATAATGGAGTCTGTCTCCAGAGACCCTTTTCCTGGTTATATACTTTTAATTTCTATCGTAGCGGTACTATTTTCCTGCGTTAATACTTTAATATATCGTTCTTGAAATGTAACAGGAGTGGCCTGATCATGAGGAGGAGAAGGAGCAATCCAGTCCAGTGTCAATCCTGGATTGTCCATTCCATGATGAAGAAGAAGAAGAAGATTAGCTCTCCGGTCCAACGTAGTCTTATCTGCGTAGAAGGTATCCCCCTCTCCACCATCTCCCATGGATTTACAGCTCTCTCTCTCTCTCTCACACACACACACATGCACACACAGTCACACACGAGAACTTATAGGCCAAGTTATGGGCCCTTGAAATAGGAGCTATGGTTGTATGGGACCGAGCTCTATATATTAATCCCTCCATGCAACTTTTTTCTTGAGAGAGAGAGAGGGTTTTGAAATAAACTCGTTGTATTCGATATGGGTAGACTATCTGTGGTAGTGATTATTTGATGTTACTGGTTCACCCGATGGGAATTCACTTTAACAAGATTCTGAAACATGTGATCAACATGCAGGAACTAAACAAAAGCTCGTGCAAAAGATCAGAAGGTTTGAGAGCCTCGCTCAACTAGACCCTCTAGACCTGGAAAAGCGAATTGCAGCGGCGGAGGTGGAGGATGAATCCCCCCTGCAACATTGTTCAACCGACAGTAGCATCTTGAAAATGGAAACTAAAGAAAATGGAACTGAAAAGGACGCGCAGGAGCTACTTGAGCATGTCAAATCGACAGTAGCATCGCATAGCTTGGCATCGAAGGTAGATAGTCTACTGCTGGACTTCTTCGAGGAGAGAATTGAAGAAAATAAAGCAGGTGGAAGCGTGGCTGGATCATACAGAGGATTCGAGCAAGAGCTCAGGGTAGCTCGGGAATGGATTGATGGGCAGCCTGAAGAAATGTTTTTGGGGTGGGAGATGGCGGAGAGGAGGCATGTCTACATCAAACACATGGAGCAGAGTGGGAGGTGGGAGAAGGTGGATCGAGGAAAAGAAGAGGTTGCTCTGGAACTGGAAGTTGAGGTTTTCAATTCCTTGGTGGACGAAGTCTTACTTGATTATATTCTAGTTAATTAACGTTTGTTACTAGACTGTTTAAATTAAATCCATTTGTTAATTATTGGATCACTCAAGTCAAGGTTGTTTTTTTACTCGTTTAGAAGCAGGGCAATTCAGATGAAATGATTTTAGACACCCTGCGACAGTCAGACACGACCATCTTCTAGTGGGGCAAAAAATAAAACATGGAAAGAAAAAAAAAATAAGATTTTTGTGGAATGATACGAAGTTCTTCGTCTGTTCAATCATACTTTTTCGTGGCTAAACTAAATTTCCTGCCTGCGCGGGCCCTGGTTGTGTCTATCAAAAGTTTTGTTTATCAGCTATTCGACTAGCTACTCTTGGCTTAAAATGATAGATTTCTTTTCCGAAAACGACTGCGAAGGTATTTGTCGGTGCATTTAAAAAAAATATTTTTTTTTATGATATTTTTAGATTATTTTAATGTGTTGATGTTAAAAATAATTTTTAAACAATTAAACAATATTATTTTGATATATTTCTAAATTAAAAATATTTTCAAAACGAACTATAACCACAATTTCAAACAATCAGTAGGTGTGTGGAAATCATGTGGGGTTTTCATTGTGTATATATTATTATTTATTCTCTTCTAAAATCATTGTGAATTCTAGTAGTAATTGTCTTAAAAATTATTTTGATTCTTGAATTATTATGTTTCTGCACAATTGAATTTTTTCAAAGCTCAGATAGTATTCAATTACATGTTTTTTAGGGAGAGATGTTGAATCAAAAAACAAGAAATTGATGTGAAAAAACACGGTAACATAAGTAGATATTTCAAATTTATTTGTGAAGTACACTCTCTTTTTGTTACAAGTTGATCGGTCCCTTTAATTTTTAAAATATATTTTGATATCAAATTTTATTTTTCTTGTATTTTAACTTCTTTTTTTAAAAAAAAAGAAGAAGAGAGAGAAGTCGCTACGTATTTCTTCATCAACTATTTTTAATTTCTGATTGAAAATTACATTTTCTCTGGAATCTAAATCATTTCTCTTTCTTACATGTCTCCATAATTATTTCCACATAATTAAATAAAAATACCAAAATTTTACATATACATCTAGCTTTTACCGTGGTAAAAATCAATTTCATGTCTTAGTCTCTAGCTAGTATCATAAACTTTTTTCTATGATGTATTAGTTCGTATATCTTTCAATTTATTTTATAAAATACAAATACTTGACACAGAAAATCATATCCATAATACTAATAAAAAAAATTATTGCATTGCGAAATTGCATAGAATACTATTCACAATGCAGCACAAGATGCATTGACTAGTACTATCAAATACAAATCACCTTGGTCTAAAAAAAAACTAGTTTTATAAAAATTCGGCATCTACCTAAATTTTGTATCATGAAAATAGTAAAAGTTTAACCCACTAAACGATCTAAGCCCAGCAATTTGGTTAACTTTAACTACATGTTTAAGAGTATTTATTTTAAATGCATCTATCTAAATTTTGTATCATGAAAATAGTAAAGTTTAACCCGCTAAACTATCTAAGCCCGGCAATTTGGTTCACTTTAAGTACATGTTTAAGAGTACTTATTTTAAATGCATCTACCTAAATTTTGTATCATAAAAATAATAAAGTTTAACCCGATCTAAGCCCAACAATTTGGTTCATTTAAGTACATGTTTAAGAGTATTATTTTAAATGTATCAAAATAATATTTTATTTATTTATTAAAAAATATTTTTATGTTAACATATAAATATAATTTAAAAACATAAAAAAAATAAAAAATAAATATTTTTTTTTTAAAAAAAAAAACATTTGAAACAAACAGGTTCTAATACTTCCGGCCTCACATGGCCATCGTGTCATGGCTACAAGCTATTTAGGCCTCGGCTAAAGATCGACGGCTAAGATCGACGGCTGTTTTTGCTATGGCCTTTTCGGAAATACCAGTGGACGCGGCGTCCTGCCCACGACTAAATGAAAACTTGGGCCGATAGTAAAAATCCTAAACATCGGAAGGCGTTAGCATAACACAAACTAATTATAAAATTTTTATGATATTCTTTAAATACATAGCTTAATAATAAATGATTTATAATTTATATAATAGATTTTAAATTTGAATTAGAACATGTATTTTTTATAAAATAAGAAATTAAAACAACCATAATTTTATTAATTTACTTGAACTCACAAATTATATCTTCCAAAGTTTCTACCCTTAAAAAATAATACAGGTGATGAATCTGGTCAGAATAAATCTGGAGTTGGTGTCGAGATATTCACGCACAACGACTAGTCCTAAGGCCATCATCTCTGCCTTCCGAAATGGGCTTGAATTTAGTGAGGCTACTTCCACAACCTCGACAGTGACAGCTTCTGAAACACTGATAAGAAACCACCCTCCACCCGTCAATTAGACCTGTTCGTGGAGGAAGAAAACTGGGTGTGGAATTAGAAACGAAGGAGTGGTCAGCCCTTGATGGCATATCCATTGACTAGTGCTCAAAATTCTATATTTTCTGGGCACAGAACAGAACAGGTCCAGCACGCCGACGAGTAGAGTATCTCCTACTCCAACTCTCAATATCTCGCGGTATTCTCCCGCATTATTCGCACCTACCCACGATTAGGCTGAGGATCTAGGACCCGGTAGCTATTGCAATCCTTTTTTTACATTTATTTTTCTAGTTTAAAATTAATATTTTTTTTTGTATTTCTAGATAAAATACTTTTCGTCACATATTTAAAGGTTGCTGATCCATGTATAAATGTTTCTTTAATTCCCACCCTTGTCTTTTTGGCTAAATATATATATATAAAAAAGAAATTCCAAATCCTCGAGGAAAACTGCGTTATAGAAGATAAGAGTTTTTCAATTGGAGTTCATTTACCAACTAATTGGGTTACCATGGAAGTCAACTAAACCAGTCGAGTGGTTTTGTGTTTCTAGATAATTAACGAGTATGCTTACCCGTGTATTGTGCTGAGTTTTTTTTATGTAAAAAATTAATTAATTTTTTATATGATATAATTAGTTATTTTAATATTTAATTAGTAAAATTATAATAGATAAAATATGTTATAAATGATTTTTTTTCCACCTAAAAGGAATAGCGTGATCGAAATGGGAAGTGGTTCGTATATTTTTTATTGTAGATAACCTAGGTAAATTTGTTTATCTATTTTTTTATGAGTTACTTTTTTTTCCCCAGTAATATTAGATCTGAAATATTATAAATAAAAATATTGTAATTTTTTTTAAGAAATAAACTTAAACAAAAGAGCACAAAGTAAAATTAAAAGCCAAAATATTTATTTTATTTTATAAGATTTATTCATCATATTATTATATTAAATGTATTTTAGAATACTGATATTAATTTTTTTCTTCAAAAACTCCTAGGTCATTTTTTTCTATATATAGGCAATAATATTAAATAAATATTAAAAACATATAATTATTCTCACATATGTATAAGAAAAAAAACCGAAAAATAATCGTTATCATTATTTTGAATACTTTATCTAAACTTTTTTCTATGTAGGAAATTGAATGATTTTATACTCGTTGTAACTGATTATTTTAATATTTAATTAGTAAAATTATAATTGATGGAATATGTTAGGAAAAACAAATTTCTGCCTAAAAGTGATTGAATGTTGTCAATGTTAAAACTGTTTTGATAATTATTGTATCGGTAGATTGTACAGTTGGAATGGAATTTTTTTTGTTGAAATGAGCCATGTGCTCCGTGTAACATACTAGTTGATTGTTATGTATGTTTTATTTTTTTTATGAATTCTTTAATTAGCAAATAGTAAAATTACAGTTATTGAATTTTAGCAAAGATGAGTGATTTATTTTATGCACCAAACAATTTGATTGATGTTTTTTTTTAAAACTAATTTGGCAATAATTTATTGGCAAATAGCAAAATCACAATCGATGATATTGACTAAAGATATTTTTTTTCCCAAAAAAATCTAGGTCACACACACACACACACACAATATATATATATATATATATATATATATATATATATATATATATATATATATATATATATATATTGTAATGCGCTTAAGTTGACCTGGACACTCCGGTTAAAAAATAAATAAATTCAAACAGTAATGAACAGTGAAAATCACTGTTCATTACTCAAAGATCACTTTCATTCCTAAGATTCAAACTCGCGCACCTCGCCCCGTGTTGACGCCGCTGTAACCACTCGACCAAGGGACTTCTTTGTTCAGTTCTAGGATACAAATAATAATAGTAGTATTATAAATTTAATTGTTTCAAAAAAACATTGCTAGAGAGATTCAAACTCCCGCCCTCCGCACCGTTTGGACGCGCTTGAACCACTCGCCCAAACGACTTGTTTGTTCAATTCTGATTAAATACGGTAATAAGGGAAAAGAGGTGGCGACAAGTCACCATACTTAAATGACATTTGAAACACGGGATCACGCACCCCAGTCCACAGTGATCTAGGTGTGCGTGAACAATAATCTGGCGAGCTCTTTTAGCTTCTTTGTTTTGTTTAGTTCTGATTAAATATAGTAATAAAGGAAAAGAGGTGACGGCAAATCACCATACTTAAATGACATTTGAAACACCATATCACATATCCCAGTCCTCAATGGATCTTGGTGTACGTGAACAGTAATCCAACGAGCTCTTTTAGCTTCTTTGTAATGCAAGGGCTGAACTGGCAGTGAATTATTACACTTGTAATTATTATTTTTTTCCATAAACACGGTTGAGTAAGGTAGTGCTTGTTGTTGTGATTATTTATTTATTTTAATTTTTATTTATTTATTTTTAATATTAATATTATAAAAATGATCCAAAATTATTTTTTTTAGGGCAAGGACCTGGTCAGGCAAACTTAATTTGTTTTTAAGATTTATGGACATTTTCATCGTAGCAGGAATAATTTGGGGCGTATTAAATTGTTTTTTTTTTGGGTGACGTGAGATAATTTATATCGATTTAGCTTAGCTAAGGTGCCGAAGATGAAGGAGTGTCGTGTGCTGAAGAATATATCAATGGAAGATGATTCGGGCATTCATGGGGTAGAGATTAAAATAACAGTCAATGGTCAACTATAAAACACAGTGTCGGCAAGAAGGGTACCATCTCGGAATTATAATATTTTGAATATTCATCTCATCTAAAAAGGTAAAGGACTGCTGTACATAAAAATCACATGAATGCTAAAAAAACTTAAGGAGTAAATTGAATAAATAACAAAGTTTAATTAAGGACTTTTGTTGGAATTTTTGAAAAATAAAGATTGAACTGAAATTTGACCATCTTCTTCAACTCCATTTGCTGCCAACCTTGTCATTGCCATCACTTCTCTTCAAGAGTTTAAAATAAATTTAAGTAACCAATAAAAAAACTCAATTAAGATTTACATGTGAGCGTTTTATTTTTATTTTTGTAAGAAAAAGCTAAGTTTTGCATCCCAATTAATTTGACTTTTTAAAGAAAGGGGATACGTGTAATGTTTTTATTGGTTCTATTATTAGAATCAATTCATTCAGTATCTAGAAAGAATATTAGAAATAAAAAATGTTATGCTTTCCATTTTCTTTTTTATAGCTGCATTTTTTGAATTATTTATCTTGTAGTTTTTCTTACCTTGTTTTAAATAATTAAAAAACAATGTAAAAAATTCAATAAATTTCTTTTGTTATTTTTATTATTCAGGCTTTTTAAGCTATTTATTAATTTGATAGAGAAAAGGTGTTATAATTTTATTTTTTGTGAATTGTAACTTTACAAAACAATGTTACTCAATTTTTGTTTGCTTCATCGATGAAGAATAAAATATGAATTTTACTGATAAAACACGAGTATTTTTGTCAGAACAAGCATAAAAATAATTTTGTCAGTATTTATTTCTTGAAAAACTTATTTTTCTTGTTTGAGATTTTGTAATCTTTGCATAAAATTTATTTATTTCCTTTGTTTTTATCTTAATTTTAAAATAAAATAAAACACAACTTGACATGTTTTTTTATTGTTTTTCAAGACAAATTAAAAATATATATAACGTGAAAATAAATAGATAAATAAATAAAAAGTTAAGGTTTTCTAACAGAATTATTTATTTATATATTAATACACACGCTTTAAATTTTTCAAACACTTTATTACTTTTCTATAACTGGAACCAATAAAGGCCAACACATGTCTATCGAACATAAGGACC
Organism: Salix viminalis; assembly: GCA_029228465.1. NCBI lineage: Eukaryota > Viridiplantae > Streptophyta > Magnoliopsida > Malpighiales > Salicaceae > Salix > Salix viminalis. The sequence goes on from CM055426.1 coordinate 5,941,593, forward strand.
TAATTGTCCAAATGAAGACTATAAGGGTATCATTGTACGAATAATGATATTATAGGAACCTCTGATGTCATTGATCCAAGAATAAACAAAAGCTTCCATGTCATTTATGGATGTCCAAAAGTATATTGTAAAATTGATAAGTGACATTTTTGTAAATAAAAGATAAATCTCCAACTTTTGCTTTTATAATTAAAGTATATTCTCCAAAAAGTTTTTTCATTGCCAGTATATGTAATTGGGACATGAAAAACACCGTTTTAACATGAATTTGATTGTTATTCTTGTATGATAAACTATTAAATTTTATTTTACATCTGTAATTTCTTGGTTCTAAGTTCATATAAAGGTTACTTCACAAGGCTAAGTTATATGAAAAGTATACATATTTTGTATCAATTATAAAATAAAATAAAGTAAATAAACTCCACTTGATCCAATCGATGAAAGAAAAGGAGGGCTACATGTTTATAGTAAAAATGAACTATATTTTTATCAATTTAGTAAAAGGATAATTATTTTTAATAAAATAAGCATTGAAAGTGATATATATATATATATATATATATATATATATATATATATATATATATATATATATATATTGTAATTAAAAGGTAAAATTAAAAAGAATAATAAATTTTACAAAAAAATAGGAAAAAAAATAAAAATAAAATACTAAGGTCCAATTAAAAAATATAATACCACTAATCTGAATTTAATAATGAAATTAAAAATTACTAAAATCATTACAAAATGGTCAACGAGAAAAATTGGAAACTTAAAGAATGAGGACTGCATTAAAAAATAAAATACTTGATAAATTGTGATTGAATAATAAAATTAAAATAATAAAACTTCTACAAACCATTCAATAAAGAATATAATGATGCTTTTAACAACACAATAAAAAAGTTATTTTTTTTTAATGTTAGGAGGTGTTGCACATGGGTACCACTCGCATGCCCACCTTTTTGTTGTTCTTAGTTAGCTACCAAATTGCTCATGAGTTGACATGGTAAATAAAATAAAAAAAATTATAAAAACCAAAATTATCCCTTTTTCTAGGTTTGGTTACAATGTGTACTTCTGTTGGTTCACAGTGTATTATAATTGCTTATATTTTTTTTTATATTTGATCAAATAACAAATTAATCCCAAGCTTAAATTAGAATGATGAAAAAATTATTATGAAAATACTAAAACACCCCTTGATGTATGGTTTTTTTTCCAAGGATATTTCATATTTGAGTATTTTACGGTGCAATTAAGATGAAAAATATTTATTTATTCTTATTTTATTTAATAAAAACAATAAATCATGTGAAGAAATTGCAATATGTCTGTGAGCCTTCATGTTAAATGGTTTTTGAACGAAATCTGCAGAAATTTTCAAAAAGGTCAGTGTTTTTTTAATGGCTATACAAATTGTTGCCATGCAATTTAAAAATTATCATTAACAAAAGAAGGCACCGTGCCGATCCAGCCAGATTATTTGTTACCACCAAATCATGCTGTTCATTTTGTCGCGAGAAATCGTTTGACATGGAATTTGATATCTTTAATTGCTCATCCAAGGCTCCTTTGTCCCCCCGCAAATACTTTTCCTCTTTCGTCCCTCTTCCAAGTTACTTCCCTCCCTCTCAAAACCCTCTCTCTCTCTCGACCCCCATACCACCCAGACTAGACAGGGGAGAGGGTTTACGAGCTTTTAAGCAGCACCCTTTCTATACTTTTCTTCTTTGAATCTAAAACCAAACCAATTCCCCTTTCATCTTTCTTCTTTTTGTCTTTTTTTTGTCAATTACACTCTCATGCACCGTTAACACTAGCAAGCAAGCAATCCGTTGACGATACGGACAGCCTTTTGCACCTTTCACCCCCTGGGTTTGCAGTGTTGAATTGAACAATGAAGGGCGAGGATCAAGCAAGGTCTTTGTTTGGGATTTCTTTGTCTGATCGGCCTAAATGGCAACAGTTTCTTATTTGCTCTTCTGGGTTCTTCTTTGGCTATCTCATTAATGGCGTCTGCGAGGTTTGTTGTTGACCCTTATCGCTGTTTATCGTACTGTTTTTTTTTTTTTTTAAAGTGCGGAGACGCAGTTTGTTTCTTTTTTTTTCACTTTGATGGACAATTGTTTTTTGTTTTTATTTCTTTCTTTTCCTTTTGGTGTAGTTCGTTGAAATTTTTATGTTGCGAGCATTGATTAATTTCTAAGGTTTTTGTTAGACTCTGTTCGATTGCTGAGATTGAAAGTAACGGAAAGCAAAGTGTTTGAGATTTTTGATTTTTGATTTTTGTTTTCTCTGCAACCAAACAGAGGTGGCCGTGTGCGTTTTAATTTTTTTTTTTTTAAAGTTTACCATGTCAATTGTCTTCTTATTCATTATTTTGCTAAAACGACTTCTCTTTTATTTTTTGGGTGTTCCTTGTGTACTGTTTCATTCGTTTTGACCTTACATTATGAAAATCGAACATTACAATTTCTGGCTGGTTTTTGTTTGATTCTCATCTTTGAACTTTTGATCTGATCATTGACATTTCTCATCTTTCACCGGCTAATTCCAGGAATATGTGTATAATCGTCTTCAATTCAGGTACATCACCGTCGATAGTATTTTCTAGTTTTGTTCTGTCATGTGGTAGTTCTTATGCATATTTGTTTTTCTTTTGAGTTTTCAGCTATGGTTGGTATTTCACATTTGTACAAGGATTTGTGTACTTGGTGCTTATATACATGCAGGGTTTTACCCCCAAGCAAATGGTGAATCCATGGAAAACTTATTGGAAACTCTCTGCTGTTCTTATGGGTTCTCATGGGTTGACCAAGGGGTCCCTGGCCTTTCTCAATTATCCAGCTCAAATCATGTTCAAATCCACCAAGGTAAACTTAGTTCTTATCAACCTCTTCTCCTTTAAACTGATATTCATGCTTCTAATCTGATGTCCTATTAAGTCGTATGTGAAAGTTTTTTTCCTCTTTTTTTTTTAGATTTATATACATATGGAAGTAATTTTTTATTGAACTTATGTTGCTTGCATTTGAATGCATGGAAATTTTGAAGAAATTTAAGATGATCTTGTCTCTTATTCTCTGATATGCGAGTTTTGGTGATTTTGAGAATCCAGGTACTGCCAGTCATGGTAATGGGCGCCTTTATTCCAGGACTGAGAAGAAAATATCCATTTCATGAGTACATATCAGCCCTGCTTCTGGTTATTGGTCTGATCCTTTTCACCTTGGCAGATGCCCAAACATCGCCAAATTTTAGCATAATTGGTGTCCTGATGATTTGTGGTGCTCTAATTATGGATTCTTTAATGGGCAATTTGCAAGAAGCAATTTTTACCATGAATCCTAACACCACTCAGGTGATCCCAATCTCCTTTAGGTACATAAATGCACAATTGATTTGGCAAAAAATTGTATCTCATTAGGCCTCTTTTTTTCCTTGACAGATCGAGGTGCTGTTCTGCTCGACAGTTGTTGGATTGCCTTTCTTGATTCCTCCGATGATCCTGACTGGAGAGCTGTTTAAGGCTTGGAAATCTTGTGCTCAAGTAAAGAACTACGCTCTTACAAGTTTTTGTCATCTTCCATACACTTATAAATTGGTTTTAAAAGAAATCCTTTGTGTACATGCGGGGCTACAATGAAAATAGTTGGAGTCAAATTACACTTAATGTGCCGACACGCACAATCAAAGGAAGTTCCTAGGAGAAATCAATGACTTGGTGGTCGAAAGTCCACTTCATTTATTTAAATGATGAATACCATCCCCTGACTTAGTCAAACCTCTAGTGGGGTTATTTTCTAACAAGCTTCTCTATTGGGGACGTAACTTGCTTTAAAAAATTAGGAATTCAGTATTAAAGTATTGCAAAGGAGCGAGTGAAATACTTATTGGTTGACAGGTAAAGAATAAATGTTTACCAAGAGGTTTGTTTGGGTCAAGGGAAGACAGTTCACTAGTTCTTTTCTGTCAATTTAACATCAGAACAGATTTAAGATTTTTGTTACTCCAGTTATTATCCTGGTATGACCTATATAAAATAAATGATCTACTATCAGAAATCCAGATTGTCACTGCCTTACATGTCCAATATTATTCTTTTTGATGATTGCTACAAATTTTGTTTCTATTGCCAAGCTCCTTTGATCATTGCTGATTTATGTATTGCAGCATCCTTATGTGTATGGAGTGTTAGTATTTGAAGCCATGGCCACATTCATCGGCCAAATTTCTGTTCTATCGCTCATTGCCATTTTTGGGGCTGCAACCACTGCCATGGTATGTCCATTTCTCTCCCCCTCTCTGGATTGCTGTAAACTCTGCATTTTATTCCGGCCTCAACATGTCTTGTATCGGGATATCTCACTTGGAAGCCTAATGGGGGACTCCAAAGCTTTTTAAACGTGATTAAAAAATGAGCTCATCGGAAATATTTCCACCACCATATATTAGGATCATGTTTAGCGTTTTACATGATATATCAAACTATTGGGTTCTGATTTGTGCTGGCATATGCAGATAACAACTGCTAGAAAGGCAGTTACCTTGTTGCTGTCATATATGATATTCACAAAGCCATTAACTGAGCAGCACGGAACAGGGCTGCTGCTCATCGCCATGGGGATTATATTGAAGATGGTTCCTATAGATTTTAAACCCGCCAGTAGGAAAGCACCTAGAAATAGGAAGTCCCATCTTAAAGAAGAGAAAACTCAAGCAGATAGTAGGGAAGGTGAAGGAGATGAAGAAAACAGGCCCTTGGTGTGAAGACCAGGGTCATAGATTTTTTTGTTCTTATTTATGATTTTTGCCTTGAATTTGTTGTTGGTTTCTCATTAAACCCAGGAAGGGCACGAAGGATAGGAAGAACAGACAGAAGTATATCAGGTCAGGAAAGAGAGAATATACATGCTAGCTACTACTTGTAATGTAAATTTGCAGTGGTGAAACTGATTTAACTTTCTATGTTTTCGAAATTCAATTTAATTGAAATACAAGATCAATATTCTCTTTCTTCACGTGGCTCGAAATGGTATGCCCTTCTGCGTTGTTTAGTCTTAACACAGAAATATATGGGGATTAAAGGGCTTGTTGCCTCCACATGTGAACTTTGTCTCTACTCTCAACCATTTTGAAGCCTGTGTTAACTAGTATTTATCTTAAACCAGGGCATCCGCATTCTGTTTTTGAAAATATTTTTTAAATAAATTAATTTAAAATAAAAATAAAAAATTTAAAATAAAACACTAATTTTTTTTTTAAACATAATTTTTCATGGAAGTTTCAGATATAGAGCCTGTTTGGCACAGCTGTTATAGTTGAGGTTGAAAAAAAACAGTTTCATGAAAAAATATTTTTAGTTGCGGTTCAAAACTGAAATTAAAATGTTTGGTTAAAACTGGGGTTGAGTTTGAGGTTTAATGAAAAATAGTTTTGTGTGTTTGGTTATCATGTTTTTCATATTACTGTGAAACTTGAGAAATTATTTTAAAACACACACACATATATCAATATATATTTTTTAAAAATATTGTTGATTAATAATCATAACAAAAATATTGTTGCAAGTTTCTGATTCATAATCAATCGAAAACCAACAAGGTTGTGGAGTGAAACGAAGTCACGCGCCTTTTCCTTTTATCAGGACTGATCTTTATCTACATATTTTTTTATTTTGTTTAAAATACATTTTAAAAAAAATCGGGCTGGGTTGACCCAACTAAATGGGTCGGCCCAGCCAAATTGGGTCAAAGCCCAACTATCCTAGACTTGGGTTGGGCCGAGCGCAACCCAAAGAGTAAAAAAAACACAGCGCACAAAACGGTGTGCTACATTCATCGTGATTATTTCACACGTGAACAGTAACTTGACCAATTATGACGAGAAGGTCATCGACCAATACAGACGTGTAAAGGAGGCCGAGGTGGTTATTCATATGGTGGTAGCGTCGCAAATAGTGCCCTGTGGTGGCCGGTATGATCATCGAAAGGTTACAGCTGGTGCTGCTAACACCGAAGCTGTGGGAGAAGACCGGACGGTGAAGGTGATGAAGGTGAAGAGGAGAGATCATTGATGCCAAAGGAGTAGCTGGTAGTACTCGCCGGTGACTGTTAAGGAGAGACAGGGATGCATCTTGAGAGAGAAAGTTGCAAGCCTACAACTGAGAGAGAGAGGGCACTGCCAGTGGTCTATTAGAGCCAAGAGTGGCAGGGTGGTCAGTGGTTAGCCATCGTCTTCTTCCTCTCTCTCTGTCATGTTGTTTTCTTCAAAAACACACTCTTAATCCTATTTGTTCAGCTCGTGTATACTGCCATGTTCGTCAGTGAGTTGCTGCGTTTGTTTTGAAAAGTATCGAAAAGATACTTTTCAAAATGCGGTGCAATCGCATGCATTTAGGTGGGATCTACAGAAAAATCTGGGGTCCCGTTTGGTATTTATTGTGTTTGGCCCCGCAGTGAAGCTTAACCGCAGACCGCACCAATTAGTCACAGTCCACATCACATTATACTAAAATCAACACACCAATTCGTTTTTTTTCTTCTCTTAGCTATGTTAAAATCTGAAATAAATTAACCACCTCATTAACAAGCAAGCATAGCCCAAAAAAGTGTATATAATATCTTATTTTCATAGAAGTAGGTTAAATAAATGTAATTTATTAAGTTATTTTGTAATTAGGCTTAATAAATGCAATTTATCTAGTTACCACGTAATCTATCTAGGAAGGCCACTTCTCTTAGTTACGAGTCAACTCGTGATTTTAACAACCTTGCTATGAACCCATTTTTTTTCTTAAAAAAGCTTAGTTTGGATTAAATTAAACAATTTGAGCTCAATGACCCAGAAATAGTATTCCCTAGTATTTAAAATTGCATTGTTTAAGCATTTTAGTAAAACTACACTAAAAAAAAAGGTGAATTCAACTTAAACAATACTTACCTTAATAATATTTTTTCTTATTTATATCTTCTAATTTAATTTATTGAATGTTGAACTTTATAAGTTATTATAACCTGTTTTATATATTTTTAGCTCGGTCTCACAACCCATGCTACAATTTTAATGGGTTGACTTGATTAATTCAATTTTTTTTTTATAATATCATCATTCAACATTAAGTTGATTGAGAATCATATTTTTTTATGTTGGTTTGTTTTCTATAAAGTTATCTCAATTTCATGATTAAAATTGCGAGCCTGGTGAGTTAACCCGGTTGATTTTAGCTTCTTTTCTTGTATTTTTTAATTGCTATTTTTTTTAAATAATAAATATATACTTGAACATTTGGTTGAATATGTACTAGGATTTATATTTTGTTTTGATTTGATTTTCATGAGGTTATCTGCTATTATGATCCGGGTCACATATTTTTCAAGTTAACTCGTATAGACTGGGGTCATTTTATTATTATAGTATAAACTAAAAGAGGTTGTGTTTCCATTATTAACCACCTCATAAGATACTATTCATTTAATAGTATTTTTATTATTGTTTTTTTTCTTTATAAATCTATATTTTTTTCTTAGCTTCATATTTCAATGTTTAGTTTGTTAAGGATTAGGATACTTGACTCATCAAGGTTTATTTTATACATGGTTAGCCTGGGCTTTATGACCCATGACATGAGTTTGGTTAATTAATGTTATTTTTAATTTTATCTTTCAACATTAAATTGATTGAAAATTAAATTTCTTGATTTTTTTTAGCTGTTTTCTATGAGATCATAGGCTTTAAGTTTTATTTGGATTTGCTTTATATGAGAATAATCCTGTGTTATGCAGGTTAACTCTGATAGAATCAAGTCGTTTTATTGTGTTCTATTTTTAGTTTGAATTTTGTTTTTATTAAGAATGCATCAAACTATTTTTAAAAAATCTAATAATTTAGAAAGTATATATAAAAAAGAATAGTTTGGCTGGTATTATGGTAGCTTATATGTTTTTTGTCCAACCATACAAAAATTGTTTGGCTAGCTAAATAATTTATATTTTTTGCACCAGCCTTTTATTAATAGAAACTTTTTTTGTTTGTTTTATTTTACATGCAAAAAATCATCTCGATTTTAACCAAACAGATATTTTTTAGAATATACATTTTTAAACTCTTAAATCTATTTTTTTTATAAAAAAAAACCTTTAACCATAAAAATCTATAGTTTTGTTTTTATTAAATACACACTCAGAAATCAGAATAACCTGTTTCATTAAAGTTACATTACTGTTAACTCAAATTAAATATTTTTCTCATCTATTTAGGCATTCCAACGGCCATTAACTGTCTGCAAGGATTTTTTATTTTTATTTTTAACAAACTTCCTTCTGGTTGGAATCCGAGATGGAACAATGCAGCAAAAATTTATTTAAAAATATTTTAAAATACAAAAACAAATATTGTTTTTTTGCAAGTGATGGCGGGCCTAAAATAGCACAGTGCACATGGCCATGTGTCTACTATTTCCAACGGCCCCAGTTGAAAACCATTTCCGCACGTGATCTGACGGTCACAATTACCTCACGTTTTTTATTAAATTAATCCCCAAATTTTGAAAAAGATAGGTTCATCATTCATCACCATTAGCCAAAAGCCCCCAAGAGAAAATTGAAAAAATAATTCAAAAGCAAGAAAAACCCTATCTTTGTTCCCTATCTCCTTGCAGCTTTTCAAGAAAAGAAGAAATCATGAAAGGAGCGAAACGATTCGCCGCTTCAGAACCAGTCCCCGACTCGAATGACACGGCGGTGAGATTCTCAAAGAAAACCCTAATATGGTTTACTTGATAAAGGATATGCTTATTTGTGTTTTTAGAACAAAAAAAAACAGTTCTGTAGTTCTGCTTTGGTTTTGTAATAATGAAGTCTGGATTTTGAATTGCGGCCTGTAGCTTAAATTGTGATTTTGAACTAGTTTTGTGTTTTTGAGGAATTTAGTGCTTTAATTAATTTGGTGTTTTTTTTTTTATGATAAAGTGAGACTAGGGCTTAAAGTTTAGTTCATTTTGTTTCTAGACGGTCCATGTATTTAATGTTAGTGCATTTTAAGGAGCTTTAGTGAGGTTCTTGGCTGCATTTGTTCATATCTTTGAATTTTGAATTTAGCTCATCGTGTAGGCAAAATCAAAACTACGATGTCACTTCTGCTTTTTTCTTATTTTCACTGTTGGAATTTTTAATTTTTCATGGAAAGAATAATTTATGTTACATTTTTTTGATATTGACTTCGAATCATGTTTCGGAGGCTGATTGTGCCACACTCAATATGGTTGCAGTTAAGGAATAAATGGATAATGGAAGGATCACCGTTTGATATTCATAGACCTGAACCATCTCAGCAACAATCGACTCCATTGCCACTGTTGGATGCTAATCGGGCTGATTCATCACGGCAGCATGTGAGAGCTCTCAATCACCAATTTGCCAGGTCCATTTCTTTCTTTGTATTTGAACAAATTTGCATCTTCAGCTATTATCCGGTCAACTTAGTTTCTGCTTTTATGATTAATTTGGATGAAGATGATTATTTGCTGTCCTCGATCCTATAGACTTAATTTATGGGTTGTCTTTTCAATTTTGAATAGCTGGGTTCAAACGCAACTGAAGAACCATCCTGATGAACTTTGGGAAGATGGGATTCGAGATTACCTTGCTCATGCTTCAAACATTATGGTAACATTTAACATTTTTTAATATACATTAAAGGGGATATGCATGCGCTCATCCATATATTGTAAAATGTATTTATAAAGGCTTTGATCTTCTCTCTAAATGCAGGAGAAGTTTAGTGATGTTGTCAACTGGCTTAAAGCAAATGCTGTAAAAGGAGGGCTTGCTGCTGATTCTCTTCCAGTTGAGAAGAATTTAGTGCCTGAAATAAAGAATAACCAGAGCAAATTACTTCAAGAAAAAACCGGGCTTGCTTTACCAAGTACAAGTACAAGCTTTACAAGTTCCTGGAGCTCTGGTGTCTTTTCTACCAACCAAAGTTCTGGAGGAGTATCATCTAGTGGCCAAAGCTCTAGTTTATTCTCCAATGGTCAAAGCTCTGGTTCATTTTCAAACAATATAAGTTCTGTTTTGTCCTCAAAGAACCAAAGCCCTGGTTTTTTCTTGAACAGTCAAAGCCCTGGCCTCTTGTCCAGCAATCAAAGCTCTGCAGCTTTCTCCAACAGCCAGAGTTTAGGAGCACTCTCCAACAGTCAAACACCTTTCTTCTTTAATCAAAGCTCAGCAGCTTTCTCCAACAGCCAGAGTTTAGGAGCACTCTCCAACAGTCAAGCACCTTTCTCCTTTAATCAAAGCTCTGGAACATTCTCCAACAGCCAGAGTTTAGGAGCACTCTCCAACGGTCAAACATCTTTCTTGTTTGGTAGGTTTTGTATTGCCTTCATAGCTGCACAGGTTATAAATTCACACCAGTAGTAGTAAGTCGCTAAGATGAATTATGTGCCAAAGAAAATGAACAAGTATATTCGTGACATCAGAAATGTGCGTCGAGCCCAAGTAGGAACTATAAGTGAATCTTGGTTCTAGTTTGATCATCTAGATGAAGATATTCATTTATAGGCTACAAAAGTTTTGTGATATTGTGAACTGGACTGCGAAAGGTATTCCCATAAGACCCATCAGACCTTGCTACATGCACCTGGGTGTCTAATGCTGTGGCAATATAGTCTTAGAAACTTTATATATAAAAGACTCAAATTGAAGACCTCTTCAGTTTATTTTTATTAGGATTCTCATGCCATAAGGTTATATACCTAAGTTGTAGAGAAATTTATAGAAAACTTTAAAAGTCTGAATTTACATCTCAAAATAAACTAGACATCTCTATTTATATTAATGAGAGGAAAGGATTCCTAGTTGAAAATTACTTTACTAATAGAATACATCTAACATTAGAACTTCAAAATATTAAAATTTTAATTAATTAAAATTCGTAATGTAAATAGGACAAGAGAATCCAGTTACACAAGATAAATATAGATAATCTCGTATAATAACTCATGAACCTTATTTGAAAACCCTTTTGATCTTCTATCATTGTGAAATTTTAACCTAATTGGAAACAAGGCCTTCAAAATCATCTGTTAAAACTTCAGCTCGATCTAATGAACAAATTGAAAATTATGCTTTATTGACCAAACTGTCTTGGACTCTTCTTAAACTCTCAATACCTAAAAATCTTAACCATTAATGCAATAATGCAATAAACATTATTATGCAAAGAATATTGAAGAACTCTCCCCCACATCAAGTTATTTGTCAAGAATTGAACTCTTCTACCAAAAAATATATACTTTGAATATTATTGTAGCCAACATATTCACAAAGCAGCATGCCTTTGACTTGTGAGCTTTAAATATTAATTTATGAAGTGTGCATGCTAAAGAAAAATCCATATTTGATGTTATACTCTCTGCTCCTATGAAATCTCCACTTGTATCTCCTTCACACATTCCTTACTTCAAACTTGACCTCTTCATTATCTATGACTTGCAGTACTTCAACCTCAGAATATAAAGAAACTTTAAGATAATCTTTTATAATATTGTTTGGAGAATTGTCAGAAATTACCATGTCCTTGCTTGCAAGATCTTCATTCTTGATTTAAAGATTATTGTTAGCCACTATCTTTTCCAATTTAAGGTCAAAAGACTAAAATTGTTTGTCAGCTCCCTCTTTGGTCATGTTATCTTCAAAATAATAGGTAACTTTGAAATTTTGCTTTTACTAAAATCCTCCACATAGACAACTGATTGTGTAGGTGGAATTTCATGAATAAGTCTAAGGTATGGTCAACCTTGAGGTAAGTCTCCTAGCATGTTCCTCTCCTCCTTGTGATTCTTGTTTGCATCGCCTACTAGCTGATTTAGACCTACTATGGCTTGCTCCAAGTCATCCATTCTTTGTACTCGATTTTTTCTTGAGCTCGCACAACACTTCAGAGGGCCTCCACTCATACATTGTGGTGTAGGTTTGCTACCGTCTCCATCCATCAAAGAGGTTAAACTGCTCTGATACCAGTTGACACAGTGTATAGTGTGGATAAAAGCCTGGGTTCTCAAGCCTTAAGGTTACAGTTCTAAGCTATAGAGAAATGTAGAAAAAAATTCTCTGATATTTTATTGAAAGGATGAATAGTTTAAAATTGAATCTGAAAATAAAACATGACATCTTTGTTCAAGGAAGGATTTCTAGTTAAAACTAAAATCCTTTATAGAAAATGATTTCGAATTAAAACTTTCCTAACTATAGAATTCTACTGGCATTAGGATTATAGTAAAATACTAATTAAATTAAAAAGCTTTAATGCAAATAGGAAAAAAATAATCAACAACAACAAGGCAAATAAAAAAAATCTTGCAGAGTAACTTTTGAGCTTTATTTGAAGCCTTTTGTAAACTCCGATCAGAATGAAATTTTAAACAAATTTGATACAGGAACTTCAGAATCCGCTGTCAAAATTTCATTCTGATCCAATAATTGGATTAAAAGTTGTTTAATTTACTTTCTTGAACGCTTCATAAACTCTTCAAAACCAAAAATCTTAATATTAATGAAATAATGCAATAAACATTATTATGTCAAGAATATTTTAGTCAATACGATAAGAAGATGCAAATATGACACCTAGTGGTTTTGATGTGATTTTTTTGTATAGATTATAGTCTAATATGTTGCTTTTGTGGAAGTGACATGAAATCTGACTTTCTTTTTTCTTATTCTCTATTTTAGGAGGCCCAAGCTCCATCCCCCCAAACCATAACACTGCAGATGATGGTGAGAGAAAGAACATTTTCCTTTTCATTTTGGGGATTCTCTTAAGCCATTATTATAAGTTGAACCTGCTATGCATTTTATGATTATCATCAATTGGCTCCTTTCTTGTGCATGCATGTTTTATTCCAGTAATCATGTTATGTGTATATGTGTGAACTGTGTTTCTTATCTGTTTCACACACTGCAAGTTGAGATTTGGTTTCAAGTCTTTAAAAAAATGGTATGTTGTGAATACCTTCTTGTTGGTTCCTTTCAGACAATTGGACCAGGGACTTGCACATGCTGTTAGTATTGTAAGATATTGAGTTTATTCAGTTGCAAGCCTGGTGCTTTTCAAGATATAAAGGAACATGTTGCCAATGTAGAATTCCAGTTGACCTGGGGTTTTATGACTGATCCCGGTGTCTATTTTTCTCAACTTTTGAGACCATGGAACTACCACTCTTAATAGATTAGATTTTCACTTTGAACTTGGTTATGTAATATTGGAAGAGGATAGTTGAGTGTATTAAAGCAACTCCTGGGAGGTTACTGTATTTCCAATAATATTTGTTGTTTTTCCTCTTTCTCTACAGCATAAGCAGAGCAGATAATTGTTCTTGTTTACTGGAAATGAAGACATTAATCATTAAACTATCAATCCCTATATTCATTGGAATTGATTCGTTGTGTTATATATATGAAATTTCATGTTTCTGTCCTTATTATTCAGTCAACTGTAGGGTCTCTCTTCTCTGTGAAGTTTGTGCTTTCATTATGTTGGTCTGCTTTACTTGCTCTAGCTGCGATCCATTTTGAAGCTGGATATGCACAGATTGTTTGCATGTTTATTAAAACTTTGAAATCTTAAATGGTAGACAGTTCTTTTTTCATATAATTTCGATAATATTTCCCTTGTAGCCTGGAAACCTTAGCCCACTCTTCCGCATGCTTTATGTTGATGTTAAACCCTTTTCTCTTACCAGAAAATGAATTACAGCAACCTGGCAGTCCATCTGTGAAGAAGTCTGAAGAGAAGGGTATTGTGACAGTCCACGAAGTCAAGTGCAAGCTCTATGTGAAGGTAATTGACATGTCATACTGTACTCAATGAGACGGCATTGCAAAGTTTTTATTTTTGGGGTAAGGTTATGTAATGTATCAACTTCTAATAGTAGAAGAAAGTTGCCTTTTGCTTATGCATACCAGCAAATCTAACTTTGTCCCCTCCCTTTTTTAAAAAAAATAGTTAGTTTGGTATCTAATATGTCTTTCTAATGCTATGTCAAAATCTCTTGACTGATTTTGAAGTGGAGATCATTTCATGTTTCATGCATTCCATGAGATTTTAAGGTCCAGCATTGGTAATTAAAAAGTACAGGCAACAAAAATATTATAACTAATGATTTGAAAAGCCTGAACCAAAGTCTGTATTTGTGGTTTCAATTAAGGGGTGTGGCAACAAGTGGTACTTCAGTTCTCCCAAAATCAGAATATCCAGGATTCTAAGTATAACAGTTGTTAATACGTGCTGGTGTGATTTGAGTTTGACAGTTCTGTATTCTTCTTGAAATGATGCCATTGCCTGTCCCCACTCTGTATCTTGGTTATGTTTGTAATTTATCTGCCTCATGAATTTTGATGATCTGCATGTCAGTCAAGTCTTGACTTGCATCTCCTGATCGTGTGCTGACTTCTTTGTGGTTGAATGATTTCTGTGGTTTTTTTCTCTTGATATGTTCAGTCAAGTGATCCGTCAGATATAGACACATGGAAAGATAAAGGCCCAGGGCAGCTGTCCATCAAATGCAAAGAGGGGATTGGCAGGTCCACGAAAGAATCTAAACCAACGATTGTTGTTCGAAATGATGTATGTTCGAAATGATCATGCATTTCTGTTCTTTTGATGGACGTGGCATCTTGCGTAGTTGAAATTGCTACTTTTAACTCCTTTTGTAACTCTCTTGGACTTGCTTGTCTATTGTTTTTGCTGATTGCAGGTGGGGAAAGTGTTGCTTAATGCTTTGCTCTATCCAGGAATCAAGACCAATCCGCAGAAGAATTCCCTTGTTGCAATATTTCACACTGCAGTAATGCATTTTAATTCCTTATATCTGCTCTTTTATATAAACTTTAGCCTGGTTTAGCCTTCACTGGAAATATATACAGATTCACATAATATAACCATCCCATTAGAGGCTGCTGTAATGGCAAGATATTAATCATAGTGTTTAATGTAGTATCTCTATCATGGAACTTACAGCCGATGTTTTGTCTTATTGCAGGGTGATGACAGCGGAAATAGTGATAGTGTTGTGGCACGCACGTTCTTAATTAGGACAAAAACACAGGAGGATCGGAATAATCTAGCGACAGCAATCCAAGAATATGCTCCCACCTCATGAAAGTCATGATAGGAACACGGTTCTTAAAATTTTGCAGCAATTGGCTTCCAGGAACTGAGCCAGCTTGTCTTGGGGCTCCAAAATAACCGGGGTCAATTTTCGGAACTCGGACCCCATGAAATCAAATGTATTTCTTTTACTTGTATTATAATAGGAGGAAAAGAAATGCTATGTTTTGTTTCAATCTTAAACCCTTACTATCCTTTTCCAGTGTACTTGTTTATTAGATGAATGGGCACGTCATCATCATGGCTAGCATTATCCACGGTGTCCAAACGCCTTAATGCATACATAGGTGAATACTGGATAGTTTAGACCCATTGAACCCTTCCTGCCGAATCTCTATCTTCTGCGTCATTTCTCCTATTCCACGGTTAACCGGAACAAAAGTATCTGACAAAGCAGGGAGCTATCCTAAGAATACTTCTGCACCAGCCAAGAAAGAGAGCTTTAATTAGTGATTCATGGACAAATATACTAAATATATCGAATCAGAAGTGGAATCTGGAAACACTTTAGGGACCTGATTGATCTCATATGTGGAGCCAAAACGAAGCCGATCCTATTTTGGAAAATGTTTGTTCTATAACTCGCAGTTTTTAATGGTTTCTGAAGATGGACGTGGATGCCCTTTTCATCTAATATGTATTGACTATGATCTTACAGGCAGGAGATTGATGAAAACATATGTACCTTTATGAATTGCATCTAATTTCGAGTCAGTGCCTTCAGTATCAAACAAGAAATCTCTCTCCACTGCGATTCTTGGACTGAAGGTAAGGCTTAGAATAGATGAGACTGGGGATGAGAGCTCTATTCCACCCGATTCGTCATGGTTTCTGAAAGAAAAACCTCCGGATGCAGAGCACAGAGTGTTGTCGTTGACTAGGAAGGAAGAAAATGACGACGCGAGTGTATGAGATTGCCCCTGTTGATCCTCACCTGTTTCAGGCGATTCATAGGTGAAGCTGGAGGCTTGATCCTGGGCAATAAATGGGGTAGAGAAAGAAACTCCGGCAATTTCTAGCTGCCCACGATTAAGGCTGTCCTGCAGGTAGGGATTCTTGAGCTAGCTGTGCACAATCCAGCACCCAGGAGTGAGCTGCACATCACAGTAACCCCTAAAATAAGCAAAACGCAAGGGCTGGTGGACTGATATTCAAGCAAATCAGAAATCAGGGGTTTTGGTTTTTGATATGTTATGTTATGCCAAAAGCAACAGACATTTGGCTTTAAATAAAGCAAACTTTTGCGATGAAATGCTTAATTCTACTAGTTTATAAATGAAGTAATAATTACAGGAGAACTGTTTATTTACCAACTGCATGGCATATTTGAAAATTGTTCATTTATCCTAAAAAAATCAATTCTACTCTGGGTCAGACGCCCGGACAAGAGACAACAAGTGGGTTTTGTTTGACTTAAACAAGTGAGGCAATGTGGTCTGGCCACGTAGCCTGGCCCATCGTGTATGTACTGCAATTTATAAACTCGGGCCCCCTATGGGCTCGGTGGTTTTCAGCATATCCAGCTGTCAGTAGCTGATTATGCGGTCTACTAGCAAAAACAACAGAATCATACTATAAAAAGGCAATAACCTGTTTTCTTGATGATAAAACTTTTTTCTTTCCCAGCGATTGAGATTGAGAGGTTTAATTACCCTTTTTAATTACAATTGACTTGCGATTGATGTGAAGAGATTGGTAACAATCGTCTGTATTAGTGAGAAATCTCTGCCTCAGCCATTGGGGAAATCTGATCCATCTCAGAAACAACAATTTCTTCAAAAAGAACACACGCAGCTAGCATTAATGGGTGTCCAGGAATGGGATACGCCTGACAGGATTTGATTCGGCCAAAGCGTAATCCATGTGAAGCCTCTGCATCATTAAACCTGCTGTGGATTCTGTACCTGCAAATCATAAAGTCTGGCTTGCTTGGCTATCTCATCTCAGGTATTCAAGAATCGCTTTCGCCCATCTCATCTCTCTTCGTTAATGCAGGGTGTGTTTGGTGAAAAGTTAAGTTGTCTGAAAACTCAGGGAAAGGAGAGAAAATTTGGTTCACCAGATGACTTCTGACCCCTTAACGACACCGTGTAACGTGTTCTTGTCCAGAAACACCCCATTAACTGGTTGACTCAATTGTGTGACTCTTTCCACCCATTCAAGGATAAACACAGTTAGCAAAACCAGCCTAACTAGTCGGTTGATCCAGGAGGTAGTTCTTGGTTGGATTTGAACTAGGCAAAACTCGAGCCTGCAATTGGTCTGGTGAGACTTGTACACGCATGCATTTAAGTGAATTTAACAATGAAACGACCCGACAGAACTTGTATAAACCCTCTGTTTAGCATGAGTGGTTTCAGTCCAGGCAAATTATCACTGAAAACAAAAGACATGGGTGTTACTAGACAATTAAAAAAAAATTATTCGTTTTTAATTTATAAAGCTACCTTGATCTCATGATTTAAATCCTAAATTTAATTAGTTAATTTGAAGAAAAAAAATTGTTCTTTTTTATTGATTTGATTTTAATTTTATATTTTAATAATAGTTTGATTGAGAATTAGATTTTATAATTTATTTTGGTTTGTTTTTTTGTGAGATTATTTTCATTTCATGACCTGAATTATAGGTTTGGCAAAACCATTTTATCCTAATTCTTTTTTTTAATCAAATATTTTTTTCAATTTCATCTCCCAAACTGAGTTAATTAGGGACTGAGTTTCACAATCTATTCTTCAACACAATAATGGAAGGATATGTTTATTTTTTCCCTCACAAAAAAGAAAATAAAAAAGTTCCATTCGTACTTTTCTTTATATGGTGGAAATTAAGAGGTGGGATTCTTTAATCATTTTCACCTTTCTTGTTCTAAAGTATGTTGTGCTGCCGTTTTGATTTGTTGGATTTGAATCGCTAGATTCGGGCAAGGAAAAAAAAAGAAGAAGAGAAAAGGGTGAGAATGATGGCTTCTTTTTCTTGAATTTAAAGGCAATGAGATGAAGGGCCACTGCTGGAAACAAAACAAAAACAAAGCAATTAGCAGCAAAAATAAACCAATTAAAAATATCCAGACAATAAAATCATTTTAATTAAAATAGCATATTTACCATACCTTTTCTAGAAAATCACATTGATTATTTGCGAGATAGTCTAACTCCTTAATTCATTCTATTAAAACCGATCTTATTCACCCAGAAAAAAGCATCTGGTTATAGATTTCCATTTTTTCCCAGCAGCTGAAGAAGGTGTTTGGTAGTATAGTCCGATCACTGATTTGAAAAAGATTGGTGTTTTAGTATTTGATAAAGATGAAAAAAATAAAAAAATCGGTGGATTCCACCTTTAAAAATCAATGAATTTGCGTTTGATGAAAAGCAACTAAGCTTTTCATCCATGATTGTCGCCACAGAAACACAGAAATAACCGTTAGAATTTAATTCCTAATCAGACCCTCATTTCCTCTCCTTCGCACACCACAAGCACAGACAAACAAAACTCAAAAATCCCCAACCTGTCCAAAAAAATGAGCTCACAAACCTGCCTAAAAAATGAGATCGAAGTCATATGGGCTGCCTAAAAGAATGAGGAAGTCATTCTGGAGAGAAAGGGGGGCACGGGGGTATTTTGAGAAAAGGGCGGGGGGCATGCTAGAAAGAGAGGAGGGCGGTGGGGGTTAAAAATACTTTTTTTAGTGTTTTCGTATTGTTTAAATGTGATAATATCAAATATATATATATATATATATATATTAAATATATTATTTCATTTTTTTTCAAGTGAAAATTATTCTGAAAAGCAATCATTACTATAATACTAATAGTCTTTGCATGTAAAGTTTTAGAACTATATTATCCTCAAAAGCTTCTCTATTTTTTCAATTATTGAGTAGGGACAACTCAATGTTTTTATCTTTTATACGCATATAATAAAGGATATGTTACCCTTATAAGTAATTTTTATTAGAAGGCTGATAAAAGTCAATTTGATTTCTTACATTCTAAAACACCCGACGTAAATAATATATCACCCTTAAAAGCAAAGTTGTTAAACTTGCATCAAAAAGCTTTTTTATATATTCAAAATGTTATTTTAGCTATTAACTAGTTGAATTTAGAAATTTAATATTTTGACAAATATAAATATTATTTTTAAAAAGTTGATGTATGCTACGTGCTACGTGCACGCTAGCAAGTGGACAACACATGCATCATCATCCCACGTCCAAGCATCGCTTTTGATCACGATTATTTATATAGTTTTTGTCTTGGATCGTTTATTTTTCAATTTCATCCATTATCATCTTGTTGATCTAGAATTATGTCGTGTTATTTTACAAGGTTTGCCTTCCACAAGGCTAGTTTTAGGCTCATGACCACGATCACAAGTTTTGAAAGTCAACACGGGTTAACTTTGTCTTTTCAAGATCTTTTTTCTTAAAACTGAGTTTTTTTTCTTCAATATTTCCCCTCAACATTTAATTTATTGTGAATTGGTCTATGAGCCTTTTCTTTTATTTTCTCTCTATTAAGTTATTTCAATCTTATATAGAGTAGTAAGGTTAGCGAGTTAATCTAGGTTAACGTGATTATTTTTTTAATTTTATTATTTACTTGTTTGATAATTAAATTTTATATATTTTTAACGTTGAGAATTTGTACTATCAATCTCTTTATTATCGATGTAGTTTTTATTAATATTATTTAAATCAATCAAGCTTGTTATAGACGGTAAACTTAATGATTAAAATCTTGATTTTTATATTGTTTTAGAAGCACTTATATTATTTTGATTTTTTTTTTATACTGAAAGAATTTAGATTAACCCGTGAATAAGAAATACCCGTGTCCAAGTAAATACTGACTTGGCAAGTTTTAAAATTAACGTTCCAATAATTGGAGACCCAAAACTCGCTTCGAAACTGCCACGTGTACACCTTTTACTCCATTCCCAGTAGCCACCATTGCAAACCTGCCACGTGTACACCTTTTCGAACCTGTCCCCTCACTAACTTTTTCTGTGCTGGCATTTATCTTTTGGATACGATCGAGTACAGAATCAATGGCAACATATTCGCGGCTGTCCCTCGTCACCAAATAGCTGCCTTTTAGAGCCGCACGTGACAAAGTGGAGGTCAATGGAACTTTTGGTACCCTCTATTGTTTCTCTCTTTCAATATGATCCCCACGTGCTCTTTTATTTTTTATTTTTACCTGTCTTCATGGGATTAAATGGTGGAAATTAACATATTATACACTTTAAATAACTCAAAGGAAAAAAAAGTTGGGATAAAATGGGATTTAAGGAGCACTCTGCTAAGAAGAAAATATGCAGTGGCCAAATCAAGAGAAGATGAAAAGTATAAGTACTAACCAGACCTGAAAGGGTGGAGTAGAGATAGCAAAACTCCGAGGAGAAGGAGCAACGTGTGTAATGTGTGCCACGCTAACCCAGGACCTTTTTTTTTGTGTATATATATATAAGAGCACCTGGCCAATCGCTGTAAGGACGTTTCTGGCCTCATTTTACGTTTTTGTCCTTTGACTGTTGTTTTAGCTTCCTGCGGGATAATTCTGGATAAAGATATTTGTTGCTGAGAGAATACCCTTACCAGTTTTCCTTATCTACAAAATTACCCCGTCCACGTTTTTTTATATTTATTAATTATTTCATCATGTGATCTTTACACTAACAAAGCACTAAGAAAGGTATTAAATCCTTGTAGCTATACCCCCAGAGCACTATCTATCTATATTTTATGTTTCTTTATTTAATATCATCTTGCATTAATAAGACACTCAAATGTCTGAATAAATCACTGTACTCTCACATGTAAAACACTATTTATTAGAATAGTATATTGTGTTTTTTTTTAAATATTAAGTTATTTTAGTAATTGAGCTTTGTAATTTTTTATTTTTTTGTCATGTTATGTATAGGTCTTATTGATTTAATTTCTTTCTCTCTCTCTATTTTGATTTTCAGCATTAAATCTTTTGAAAGTGTGGTTTCGTGTATATTTTTCATTTAGTTTCTATGAATTTATCTAAAACTCATAATAATAATAATAATAATAATAATAATAATAATAATATTTTTTATGATATTCTTGTTGATAAAATAAAGATCTAAGTGCAAAAATACATGGAAGGTCTTTTGATAATGGATGGAAATTGTTGTTCGAATTTTTCTATATTTTCTTAATTGTTTTAAGATTTTTTTTTCTTATTTGGTTTATATTTTTTATTTTATTTTTCCCAGCTTTATTTTTCTTTTCTTATATATTTATATTTTCTTGTTTTTTTAGATTTTTTTTATAAATTTATCAAGGGATTTGTAAGCCTCTTAAAGAGACATACTACCTAAAAATATAATACATAGTAATAAAAAATCTTGAATTAAGGTTTATGTGTGACCAATATTCACTATAATTTTGTGTTCTTATGCTTTATATCTTTTTTGTGGCTTTCTACCTATGTCACATGCAAGGTTGTCAAAATCATGATTTTGACATGAAATAAAATTGATTTTTGAACTCGGATTGTAAAATCGTACTTGAAATTTTTTCATAAAAAAATCATAAAATCGCAGCTAAAATCATGTAGGTAGAAAAATCATAAGTAAAATATTTCCGAATACAAAATAATTATGGCCATAAAACTTCATTAGTTAAGGTTCATACATAATTTAAAATAACTTAAAAATACATTAAAAATAATTATGTCCATAGAATTTAATTAGGTAAAAACTAATAAATTTAAAACAAATATTCTGCTGGCGTGCTATGTAAACTAAAATCAGTCTCATTAACATCATCTTCCTTGCTATTTCTAATACATTTATCAAAAACATTACTATTGAAAGGATTATTAGTACTATTACCGGTACCAACACCAATATTGCTAGTACTAACTCCAACTCTAACAAATTATTTCAACATCAACACATGAAAATGATCTAAAAACATCCAAAAAATTAATTTAAAGTAAAAAATAAAAATAAAAAATATTTTTTTCAAAAAAATTAATATTTAAATCAATATATGAGAATCAAGAAATTTTTATTATCTAATAAATGGTCTTATGCGTGCATTTAAAAAATGCTGATTTTCTTATTTTTAAACCCAGATGAGAGAGAGAGAGAGAGAGAGAGAGAGAGAGAGAGAGAGAGAGAGAGAGAGAGGGAGGGAGGGACATGGCATGGCCTAGCCTTGGGGGATTGATTTTCTTATTTTTCAACCTAGGAGAGACCAAGAGAGGGGAGGGGGAGATAAGGACAGGGCATGGCCTAACCTAAGGGGCGTCGGAAGGGACAACCCAACAGGGTATGGCAAGATTTGGATATAGCAAGATTTTTGTTCGATTTTAATGGGGTCTGATTTTTCTAGTTGATTATACTAGTTTTGTTATTTTGATTTCGCATAGTCGTACGATTTTGTGAGTCAACTTCGCGATTTAAACAATAATGGTCGCATGACTTAAAAAGCCAAGCTAACATGCCTCATCTTTTAATAAAAAGTCTAAATGCAAATGGTCTTTTGAAAAAAAAATATGGTGAATAACACGTTATTTGCTTATGCAAAATACATGTCATCCTTTACAAGAATCTTCAACATCTTATGGTAATTGGAAAAAATCAAGTTCGAGTTTTTTTATCCTCAAAACTCAATCTCAGATGTATTTTCACTTAAAATACCATAAACACAACTAAAAGTCTCTACAACCTCATTTCTAACCCTAAAATACACTCTAACTAATTTAAAAACCCAGAACCAAGTCAAATCAAAACACATTTTTTTGAATTTTGATATGCTTTATATTATATGATTTAAGGCTCAAACCACCTTTAAAGAACTCATCTCTTCAAACAAGAACCTGATGATACTAAAATCAATGTATTTTTATAACGAATCAAAAGATCACTCACGTCTTTATTTTTAACATCTCTTTTTCTTTAACTGTACGAGACTAAAATATAATGACAAAATTAGGTTTCATGACCAAACCATAAAATCTTAAAAATTTTATTACCAGAAAGTAAAAGACATGCATCCAATGAAAAATGCAATGTGAACGATGTAACATCCATAATCTTTCAATATTTTCTTGTAATTGTTAATTAATAGTCTTATTTATTAAAATTTGGGAGATATTATAAATGTTGTTTTTCAAACAAAAATTACACAATGAGCATTACTCATAAGTATAAATATTATAATGAATATATTTTCATTTGTTAAATAAAATATTGTTAATGGAAACAATCCTAGTTTGTGAATATTGTTATTTTAAGTCAAAATAAGCAAACAAAAAGATTATCCAGGTGCTAATTGATTACCGAGAAAAGCAAAAAAAAAAAGTGTTAATTAATGATTGTTGTCAGCATTGTTGTTTTAAACTAGAACAACCATTATTTGTATTATACTTATTTGTTGGACTCGAGAAAAAGTGAGAAGGAATAGATATTCTAGATCTCTAAGCGTGTGGAAAAAATAGGCAAAATTTTGGTTGGTAATTTTGCCTCGCAATAAAAATGCTAATTCATATAATTAAAAGGTTTAAGCCCCAGTCAATAATAAAGTCATATGTTTATGGAAAATATGATGTTTCCCCTACTACTTTTCATCCAACTAGGGCTCATGACACATGGTTGACCAAGCATTACCAAACTCGTTAGCCTTCAAAACACAACACTAATGTTTAAACCATGTCCTTTCTCTATTTGTAATGTGAAATATAAATGAAATTGGAAGTAAAAACTTCAAACCCTTGCCCTTTTTATATACAAAATCCCAAATTGATTTTTTATCAATTCCATTTTCCTCTCACTTTCAACCTTTTTGTTTAGCCCCCTTTCATCCTATTTTACAACTAACTGGATGTTTCTTTACCATATTATTTTGGGTTTTGCTCTTCTTTTTTAAGTTTTCCATGTATGAAAACATGGGGTTTTCTTTCCATTATTTTTTGTAACTCAATTTGAAATAAACATCGATATACATATAAAATTTATTAAACAAAATAAAATAAAAGCAATACTATGTAAGGTTGCACATATTAAAAATACCATAAATATATTTTTTTAATTTTAAAAAATAAATGTGATACATGTAAAATATAAAAAAAAAGTTATATGAATCATATCAACCTCGGTGAAAATTTAAGACACCCAATATAATTAAAAACTAATTGATATTTATTTAAATGTGAAATTATATAAAGAAAACAACATAGAAAGAGGTATTAACTAAAAACAAACCTTAAAAAATATTATAAAAAGATATAAAGGTATTAATTGAAAAAAAAAGAGCAACAAGAAAGGAAAAGCCCAAGCTTGTGCGTTTGAGCCTACTATTTATTCTTAAAAAAGAATCAATAGATGACACATAACTCATTATGGTAGACTATATATTGTTTGTCAAACAAGATTTTTTTCATCACTATGATGGATGTAAATTCAGACATATGAACTTGTTGACCTCAAAAACCTTATTTTTTAACCTATTTAATCCACAAATTACCCTATTAACACTCCCAGGACACAAAGAAACCAACCTATCAACCTAACAAACCCAAAAAATGATCCAAACCACATAATCAAACCAAAAAAAATATCTCATCCATGACTTGAATTTGTTTTTAGGCTATGTTGAGGATTAAAACAACTACCATAAGACTCTCCACGTCTAGTGACAATTCACATAAAATTTAACTTATTTGGTGGCTAGATTTGTCGTCGACAAAGAGCTTTCATTGTCTTCATTTGAATCTAGTGACTTCTCTTTCTCTTTTCATGAAAAAAAGATTGAAAAATAATGACAATGAGATTTTGCACCAAAATATAATCTTCTAAAATTAAAAAGACTAGTCTTCTAATAGCAAAAAAAGAAGATAAAGGACTAATTTTGCTTTCTAAACAACTTTTAAAGCCACAGTCTACATTACCCGTGATTTTTACTTTAAGCTTATGTCTTACAATTCAACCTTTATTATCTAAAAAAACATGTAATTGACTGCCAATTCAAGCTCAATAAAACTTAATTGTGCACAATAAAACTTTGACAATAAATTTATATATTTTATTTTAAAAATCACTTTTCTATCCACAATAATTTGTGAGATGATGAATAATATTTTATGTTACAATTAAAATACTACCTCTTTTAATTTTAATTTAAATTTAAAAATCATACATAGTATATAATCTAAACCAATCAATATATGAAATCAAGAAAGCAAAAAAACTCTTTGAAATACCCAACGAATTTCCTGGGGTTTAACTCAAACAACAATGTGTTCTTTCATATAATAAATGACTCTGTTTCTCATGTTATAATTTTAGGTTAGATTCTTAAAAATCTTATAAGAAAAATTATTTTGTGAATCTTATTTTATAACTATATATTGTTGATAATATTTTCTAACTAAATAACTCAACCAACTAAGTAGAATAAATAAACAGTTTTCATTGTTAAAAAAAAACCTCGTCACACGTTTCATTTTTAAATATATATCATGATATTTTTTAAATGATTTTTATTTTTATCGTGAATAAATTAAAACCATAAAATATTATAAATATTACATAGTTAGAAAACAATTGAACAATAACAGCAAATACTCCAGCGGTTTGCGATTGTGATAGACAAGCTTTTTTTTTTAATGTTTTAGTATTATTTTAATGTGCAGAGTTAAAATTTTTTTAAAATAATTATTTTAATATAGTTTTAAATAAACAATGTAATTCTAAACGTATTTTAAAAAAAAATAATTAAAAAAACTTTAAAAACAAGTATTAATCATTCTTTCCAACATGCTATTAAAGAAAGCCGAAAGTCTTTCAAAACATGCTATTAAAGAAAGCCAAAAGTCACAGAATCGTAATTAAAACAAAAAACCAGTCCCTTAACACTGAACGATAAAGAAGCACTTCGATATAGGACCTCGGTCTGCTCCCAGAAAGGCATAAAAGAAAACCTTGAACTCGGAGCCGTGTCGTTTGCTTAATCGGCGGCGTGAAGCGCCTCCATTCTCTACCGCACTTACCCTCAAATACTCACTTTATTCTCCGCTCAGCCACTCTGCTGCTCCCTTCTATATTCGTTAGCCACCATTAGACATATCCTTCAGTTCCCCCCAACTCTCCTCTGTGTCACTGGAAAAGCAAAGAATCCCCTGTATCAAGAACCAAAAGAAATTATAGTACATTCTCTTTATACAAACTAAAGTTAGTTTCTTCTCATGTTTTTTTAGCTTTTGAGGTCTTATTTTATTGCGTATATTATTATTCCGCATGTATGATTGTTAGGTTGTTTGATCAGTGACCATGATCATATGATCATGTCCTGTTTTTTGGATTTTCTCGAATGTGGGTTTCTTTTTTCGGGTTTTAGTGTGTTTGCATGCGAGTTTTGACTGTGGAGGATTTGTTGGAATTCAAGGGTTTTGGCGAACGTGTTTGTATTTCTTGTTTTGGATGGTTAAAAAGTGCAACTTTATACAATGTGGTTAGTGAATTGTTGTTATTTTGATGAATCTTGATTGTTCAGTGCAAGTTTTTGTTGGTTTTGAGTTAGGTTTGCTACAAAACCATGGTCTTTTTGCCTTGTCAGTTGAAATATTGAGCCAACAAAAGTAAGGGGTAGGTGGGTTATGTGTGTTGCGCATCCAGTTGATCAATGGGTGATATGGTTGATCATTGCTGTCAAACCCTTTTGTTTCCTCTTAAGAAATATAAGTCTAGGTGTTTAATTATGATGATTTTGGAGGGAATGTGTTTGCTTTTGGTGGATAATTAATTGGTGTGGCCCAAAATCTCCAAACTACAGAAAGCAGGGGATTAATGATTGAGTATGTGATTCTGATTCGGTTACTCCCTTGATGTTTGCATCCAATGACGTATGTTTTTATCTGCTAGAAGTAAATTTGGTGGTTTGGCATTTTTGCTGCTTGTTTTTTCAGATTATTCCTATATTCTTATTGATTAACTTGTTATTATCATTGGGCAGTAGGAGAAAACATAAGTAAAGGTGTGGATAACGGATGAAACTGCAGAGCATATTGACGTGATGCATGTGTGACATGTATGTTTCATTTTATTGGATGCGTCATGCAATGGAAATTTTATGGTGTATAAGTTGTGACTAGTGACAACATACGAGTTTCAACATGGGCCCATACGACGTCAACTCTCAGCAGCAAGAGCGACGTCAACTCTCAGCAGTAATGGTATGAGACTCCAGTCTGAAAGAATCAGAAGTGGTTGTTTGTCATATGATTTGATTTGTGTTATGGGCCCATAACTGTTATGCCGCCTCTAGTATATGTTGAGCACCATAAGATTACTCATTATGCAACATAAACTGAGTAATTTGGTTATAGTGATTGTTTCTTGCTATGATTGCATTTTAGTGTTGTGTTATTCCAGGCTTGTGTGCTAGCTTTGATGGTGGAAAATCTGGTGAACTCTGATCTTGTGATCATTGAATGCGGACATAATATAATTCAGAGCACGGAATAACACAAAGGCAAGCTATTTCGGCTGCTATCTATTGCCTCTAGAGGCAATTTCATGGTTGAGTTTGGCTGAAGAGGAAAAGGAATAAACTAGATATAATCAACCCTTTGGCATGCTTTGCATTAACTGCCAACATTTGAAGTTGATGCATTTATACATGCGAAACATCTGCTAGGTTAAGACAGTATGGTAGATAATTGAAGTTCTTACAAGCAAAATGAGTAAACTTAACAATCTTAAATAAATGTTTGAATTATGTTGTTTCATAGAATTTTCAGATTTTTAAAATCAGCCAAAGATGGTGCATCAACTTTCACTCTCTTCTTTCCATTTTCTCTTTTTGCTTCTTTCTTTGATATTAATAGGGTGGATAACCTGTAAGGTCTCTCAATAAGGCTTCAGATTTACTGATGGCACATTTCCTTGGCTTTCCTAATATCTAGACTGCTGTTTTTTTAGGTTGGCCCAACCACTTGCAAGGATTCCATGCTATACTACTAACAGGTTTAAAGAAATCAACTTTTTTGTGTAGGAAAGTTTCATTCTCTTTATAAAAGCTGTTGAATTATTTTACTTTATTCTAATCTTTTCTGGTTGTTGCACTCACCCCCACTTTCCCCCTCTTATGATCCCATGGGATCTGCAGGTTGCTTGATTTGTAGTGATAAGCTTACTGGGTGTAATGGAGATTGATTTTTCTGAAAAGCAGCAAGTGCCATCTGCTCTGATAACTGGGATAGCTTTTGGTGTTTCAACCAAGGCAGAAACGGTATGCATTTTTAGTTGGATTCTTTTTTTTTTAAAATGAAATTAGAGAAGGCAGAGTCATCACAGTAATATACCTTATGGTGGTGTATCATCTTTGATTACCACAGCAGCATTAACATCTTATATTCATATCTATGTGTGTTAACCACTCAGTGAGGTTCTAGAATTCATTCTTCCCTATAAACCCAGTGACTCTCTAGATCCCCTTAAGGCGTATCATTTCTATCAGTTTGGTAAATTTATTTCTATCAAGCTTCTGTTTGTTTCTGAAACTCTTCTGGCATCCAATGCCACTTCTGAGTTCTTATTTTGGTTTATTTATTGATACTGATGATTTCAAAATTTAGACATGCTACCTTATTTTTTATATAAAATGGCTATTCAATTTCTACATAAGCTCAAGTGGTGATTGATATTTCTAGTTTTATTAGGTGGTGCATTTTTCATATAAAAAAATTGATTCTTGTCATGTCGTGACAGGAAAAACTTTCAGTTCTAAGTATTGATGCTGTAAGTGAGGTCACTGATCCTAAGCTGGGACTTCCAAATCCATCTTCGCAGTGCTCCACATGTGGCTCTGGGGATATAAAGTCGTGTGAAGGTATTGTGGATGTCTACTTAAATTCTGCAGACAGATTAGCATCTGTACTACCAGAGATTGTGCTAATATATTATTATCACTTTCAGGTCATTTTGGTGTTATTAATTTTCCATACACAATAGTACATCCATACTTCTTGTCTGAAGTTGTACAGATTCTGAATAAAATTTGCCCAGGATGTAAATCTATTCGATTGGCCAAGGTCAGGTACCTCATTCCCTGTGCTTTAATCTTTTCCTTTTTGCTATTTCCCTTGTGATAAACTTAAAGTTTTTGTATTATGGCTAAGTTATATATGCTCTTTTCTATGTTTATTTATGATTGTTGCCAGATTTTTCTCTATTTTCATGACTAGTTTAATTAGTAATCAAAACTATCCATGCGAGAATGAATGTTAATACAAGCGCACATGTAGATATGTTAAATCTGGATTTGAGCACCTGCATGAGTGTCGAGTTAAGTATATTAAGTAGGTTCTTGTTTGTAATGTATTCCACTTCCACAGACTATACTGTGCAGACTTTTTTTCCTTTTACCCTTGTGATTTGGATAAAAAAACAAAGTTATATTTGTTTTTATTTAAATATAACAATATTTGAAGAGGAAGTGCTTTGAAATAAGTAGATCAGTAGAGAACCTTAATTGTGTGGGGCATGACTTTAGCAGTTAAGCACAACAAATATTTAGGTGTTATTCAGGTAAAATAGAATTTTCTTGGGAGGCTTAATCATCCACAACTTGAATTTGCTTTTCATTATGTCATGGGTTGATCTAAAAAAGTATATTGTTCTTTACAATTTATTTAGAATTGTGCAGTTAATCACTTAATTTTTTTTCATTAGATCAAATTCTTTACAATTTATTTAGGATAGGGCATTTAATCACTTGGAATTTTGCAATTAGCACAAACCATTCTGTTTTACCATGTTCATTGAATGAATCACCAGGTTTGGTCTGGAAAACTTTGAGAAAGCATTGATTTTTCTATTGGGATGGTTCTTTCCCCTTGCTGTTCTAGATCCTTGAAATCTGTTTTTGTTTGTGGTTGAAGATCGATTATAGATAACATCAGTGTTTGGTGCTTTGCATGTGAGCTACTGCAGGTGATCTAGTCTTCCTTTTATTGATGTTTTCCCTTTTCTATTTTGTGCATATATTCAGGCGACAGAGTTGATAGCTAAAGAAAATCCACAGAGAAAGGGCTGCAAATATTGTGCTGTAAGTCTGTCCAGCACTTGATGCAATCTTCTTTCTTTTGCTCATAAGTGGTTTAGTATTAATAACTGTATTACACAGGGAAATTCACTAGGTTGGTATCCCCCAATGAAATTCAAAGTCTCCAAAGAAATTTTCAGAAAAACAGCAATTATAGCAGAGATCAGGGAAACTTTGTCAAAAACCCCCCAGAAAAGATTCAAGAAAATTTTGGCTGCTGACTATTGGGATATTTTTCCAAAAGATGATCAAGAAGAAGAGGAAGAAACCATTGCAAAACCAAACAGGAGAGTTCTATCACATTCACAGGTGCCACAGCATTGTCTTATCGTATCATGATATCTCAGTCACCCAATATTTCTAATTGAATGTCATGCAAGTGTTTTTTTTTTTTTACCTTCCACTTCAATTAATGTCATCAATCTATTTAGGACCTGTTTCTCTTAGTATGTTATAGTTTCACCATATGTTAAAACTCTAAACAAGGGCACAAAAATGAGTTTAATATCTTGACTTAATGTTTCCTGCCCGATCCATTAGTGTTCCAAATATCTAAAAATGTGACAATTTTAGCATTTCATTGTAATCAGTTATGGTGTAACTGACAAACACTTGTTCCTGGATTAGTTGAATAGTTTCCATTAATCGCTTTTCCACTCGGACCTCTCTTTATAATGATACAGCTAGTTTTATGCTGACTGTCAATTTGTCACAATCTTCTACATCTTGAATCCACATGCTATGGCAGATCCTGCTTAATGTGAAGTCTAGCATAGGCAGAGTCATATTGCTATTCTAAGTTGATCAAAAAATGGCAAAATAAATTATTTCATATTTTAAGAAATCAAGTTTACAAAAAGAAGACCATTTCCTTTGCATGAGTTATGGCTCTATTGTCATGATTTATATGCTGGTGCCAAAATTCTTAAGGTTTACGCTGCCACTAAAAACTGTTGGCATCATGAAGATTTTTCTCATAAATCCACTGTTACAGAATAGAATGGGGAGGAGAAATGTGGGTGGGGTTGGGGTGTTTGATGGCTTCCTTTAATCTCTTTTGTATCTTTCCAGGAAGAGCTGTGTGTTCAGGTTTAAGGAGTGAAGGACATAAGATGGGTTGAAAATGATAGGTTAATAATGATTCCACTGCCCATTGAAGGACGTGAATCTCTTGGAGGTGGTGTCTATATATTCCTTAGAATGCCCTTGTATGCTTGTATCCCCTTAGAAATCATTCATAAATAATGAACAACATTCCTGCTAATTCAGTTTTTTTTTGTATATGCATCATAGTTTTGAGTTTTATTTGTAACTTAGTATGGCTTCAGGATTCAGCAATCCTGTTCATTGATTCACAAATATAGCTCGCTGTCCTTGTGTCATTTTGTATTTTATAAATTGAATACTGCTATATTGTTTATGTTATCTATGTCTTCCACTAAGCTTTTGTGTACATGATGACTACCTGTCTGGTTTCAGGTTCGACACTTGTTGAAAGATGTTGATCCAAATTTCATAAAACAATTTATTTTGAGGACAGACACAATTTTCCTCAATTGTTTCCCAGTAACACCAAATTGTCATCGTGTGACAGAAGTTACACATGCATTTTCTAATGGGCAGCGATTGATCTTTGTAAGAATTGTTTCTTCCTCCACTTCATTTGTCTTGATTGTCTTGGATTGCATGTTACAGCAGCTTGGAAAACTTCCAGAACTGTTCTCATGTGTCTGTTGTGCTTGTAGGATGAACGAACTAGGGCTTACAAAAAAATGGTTGATTTCAGAGGGGTAGCAAATAAGTTGAGTTTTCACGTTGTGGACTGTCTGAAAACTTCCAAGGTAAGACATGGCTTCTTTTGTTTATTTTGCTCAAACTGTATTGGATTTGAATCATTCGATATTTGCAAAAAGTTTATGCTTTTATCCTTAAAATTTATTCTTCTAATTCACAGCTAAACCCAGACAAGTCAGGAAATATTGATCCTTTTACTGCTCAACCTAAGAAAAGCAACGATTATGTTAATAACGCATCTGGTTTGAGATGGATCAAGGATGTCATTCTAGGTAAACGGAATAATCATTCATTCCGTATGGTGATAGTAGGGGATCCTAATCTCCAGCTGCATGAAATTGGCATACCTTGTCATGTTGCTGAGAGGTTGCAAGTTTCAGAATCTCTCACATCTTGGAATTGGGAGAAGTTGAATGCTTGTTTTGAGAAAAGCCGTTTTGAAAAGGGTGACATGCATGTTCGTAGAGAAGGGAATCTGGTTCGTGTTTGTCACATGAAAGAGCTTCGTCTTGGTGACATCATTTATAGACCTCTTAATGATGGAGATACGGTCTTGATCAATAGGCCCCCATCCATACATCAACACTCTCTCATTGCTCTCTCTGTTAAAGTCCTTCCAGTGCCTTCAGTTCTTGCAATTAATCCTCTCTGTTGCCCCCCATTCCGTGCTGATTTTGATGGTGATTGTCTGCATGGCTATGTTCCTCAATCAGTTGACACCAGAGTTGAGCTAACTGAGCTTGTTTCCTTGGATAAGCAGTTAACTAATTGGCAGAGTGGCAGGAATCTTCTTTCTCTTAGTCAAGATAGTTTAACTGCTGCTCACTTGGTCTTGGAGGATGATGTTTTCATAAGTTCTTTTGAGTTACAGCAACTGCAAATGTTTCGACCTGAGCGATTCTTGTTGCCAGCAGTTAAAGTTCCTTCAGCTAATGCTCATGTTTGGACTGGAAAGCAGTTGATCAGCATGCTCTTACCTATAGGATTTGATCATGATTTTCCATCATGTGATGTTTGCATTCGAGATGGCAATCTTGTTTCTTCTAAAGGGTCCTTTTGGCTATGGGACACTGATGGTAACCTATTCCAAAGCCTTGTGAAACATTGCCATGGTCAAGTTCTTGATTTCTTGTATGCAGCTCAGAGAGTTCTTTGTGAATGGTTATCAATGAGGGGCTTGAGTGTTTCTCTATCTGATTTGTACCTCTGTCCTGATTCAAACTCACGGAAAAACATGATGGATGAAATTCGGTATGGATTGCAAGATGCTGACTATGCATGCAACTTGAAACATTTGATGGTAGATTCTTGTCGGGATTTCCTCACGGGAAATATTGAAGAGAATCAGTGCAATGTAGAACGATTGCGTTTCCTTGCTGGATGCAGTGAAGATGATTATTGTGTTATGGCCTTTGATGGAGAGCGCTTATGTTATGAGAAGCAAAGATCTGCTGCACTCAGTCAATCTTCTGTTGATGCTTTCAAGCTAGTATTTCGGGATATTCAAAGTTTAGTATACAAATATGCTAGTCGAGACAACTCATTGCTGGCTATGTTTAAGGCTGGAAGCAAGGGTAATCTACTGAAATTAGTGCAGCATAGCATGTGTCTAGGCTTGCAACATGCACTGGCTTCATTGTCCTTCAGAATGCCTCATCAGCTCTCATGTACTGGTTGGAATAAGCAAAAGGCCGATGATGCTACTGAATCTGCCAAGCGCTACATCCCACATGCTGTTGTTGAAGGTTCTTTTCTATCTGGCTTGAATCCTATTGAGTGTTTTGTTCATTCAGTAACAAGTCGAGATAGCTCTTTCAGTGACAATGCTGATCTTCCTGGGACTTTGTTTCGAAGGATAATGTTCTTCATGCGTGATTTGCATGGTGCATATGATGGAACAGTTAGAAATGCATACGGGAATCAGCTAGTTCAATTCTCTTACAATATCGATGACATGGATCCATCTAGTAGAGTTGATGAGATCAATAACGGTGATGGGATAGCTGGCCGGCCAGTGGGTCCATTGGCTGCATGTGCCATCTCTGAAGCTGCATACAGTGCCCTGGATCAACCAATCAGCCTACTTGAAAAATCACCTCTTCTGAATCTGAAGGTTCTTTCTCTCTATCTCTCTCAAGTTTGTGGAAGCCTCATTTTATTATGCTCTGCAATACAAAGGTCACTTGCAAATGACAGTAAACACATCCATCGGTTTACTTTCTGTGCATGTAGTCCATTACCCAGTTTTACTCTCACAAAAAATATCGTTTTGGGAACTGGAGGGGGTGATTTAGAGACAGTTGTTACCATTTAGCATTTTAGCTCTTTTTTTTTATGGCTTGCATGAAGTGACTAATCTTCCAGCTGCAACCATATCTTTTGATGTTGCGCTCAGCAATGGCTTCTACATGATGATGTTTTAATATGTCCAAAATTCAGTGACTGGACCCTGCCACATCCCAAAAGCATAAACAGATAAAAGAGGTTTTATTCAGAGGCATGCGTATAACTTGTTCTTGGCCTCCCACTCCCAATGAAGCTAGGAATGCGGATGCTCTAGAAAAAAGTTTCATGAAGTCATTGGGGAATACATCCCAAAAGCTCATTTTTTATTCTTTGATCTTCGGAGATGGGGCCTGAATAGCTAGAAAACAGGTTCATGAAATCATTTGAGAAGTACATGTATAGTTAGTGCTACAGAATTATTTTCCTTTTCTATTCTTTTGTCCCAGTCTTGGAACCTTTTCTATTTTCCCCTTGAGGTATCATGGTTCACTTAATGTATTTATTATACTATTATCCCTGAATTTCCTGACTTTTTTTTAATCATCATCTGATAAATTGCACAGAATGTGTTGGAGTGTGGTCTGAAAAGGAATAGTGCTCACCAAACTATGTCACTATTTTTGTCTGAGAAACTTGGGAGACAGAGGCATGGTTTTGAGTATGCAGCATTAGAAGTCCAGAACCATTTAGAGAGACTACTCTTTTCAGACATTGTTTCTTTTGTCAGGATAATGTCAGTTTCTAGCTTACTGCTCTTAAATATTTCATTTGTTTTATTATTGTTATTATTATTACTATTATTATCACAATGCTTATTATTTTTTTGCTAATTGATGTGTATTTGGGCATTAGCTTTTCCCCTCAAAGTGATTCCAGGATGCGTTTTAGTCCTTGGGTTTGCCATTTTCATGTATACAAGGTAATAGATCTAAATATTTTGGTTACCTCTAGTACATCTGTATAAGTGGTATATATTGCATAATTCTTTTTTTTCCTTTCAGGAAATTGTAAAGAAGAGAAGTCTAAAGCTGCACTGCATAATTGATGCCCTTGAAAAGCAGTGTAAATCAAAAACCCGTTTTCCTGAACTGCAAATAACAAGCAGGTATGCTGTATGGTTCTTATTAGATACTCATCAAATTAAAGACTGGAGAATAATTTATGGTCTCTGCATTATGTTATTAAAATTCTGTCTATTTTTCTATTCGTTTCACTAAAACTGCAGTAGAATTGTAGACCTAGCAGCTGTAAAACTGCTAAGAATTCCAAAATGTAATCAGCTCAGGAATGGATTTTAATTTTTAATTAAACTTTACTGTCTCAATATCCTGGAACAACAATTTCTTTCCTGAATTTGAGTTTATTCCTCTTCATGTGTCTGATTGTGGTTTTCTTCATGTTTGTTCACTGTAACCTGGTTTAATTGCTAAGAGTAATAATGCATATCAAAATAAGTGGTTTATTTGTGAAACCCACCCATCCCCCCTGCTGACAAACTGGGATTCATACTTTCTAGTTTCCTGGTCACTTCTGAATTTTCTTTACAAATGAACCTGTGGCCTTGATATACTTGAGCTTTGTATTGGAATTTGTTGCCTCATATTCCCTTCATATTTTCTTTACTTTATAAATCTGCCTGGAGCCCTACCTATTTCCATTATATTTACTATCAACAAATCATTTTGATGGTCATTCCCTATGCCTTTCACTTCTTGACCCTTTCCTTTCATGGTTTCTTTGTTCTTTGGTTCAAAGTTTTGCATATTTTTCCAAACTTTATCAGTGATTGTTGCAGTGTATCCCATTTGGATATAATGACTCCTATCATTACCACTTGTGCCCTTTTTTGGTGCTAGACTTTCCTTACAAAACCTCTCAAAATCTGCTTGGAGATCTGTTGTTCTTTCTGACTTGGCGATTAAATGCCAGGTACTGTGTAGCTGGCACCTGGAAGGAAAAAAAAGAAACATTTTGCATAACTGTCACCATAGTTGAAACTTCCAAGAAGGAATTCATAGAATTGGAGACAATTCAAGACCTAATGATTCCATTCCTTCTTGAAACAGTTCTAAAAGGTTGGTCATGATCCTGATATTTCATTTGAGCTAAATTTTCTTTCTGTAGAAGCTGATGTCATATATTTCTTCTTCTTTTTCAGACCTGTTATTTTTATTCCCAGTCTTCGATTATATGTTAGTGGACAAGTTGATGATATTATAACATACCAAATTTCTCATTTAATGTTAGGATTCATGGAGATACAAAAGGTTGACATTTTGTGGAATGATAAGTCCAAGATACCAAAATCTCATAATCATCTCCGTGGTGAGCTCTTCTTGAGGGTTCATATGTCAAGAGGATCTGATAAAACAAGACTCTGGAACCAACTTATGAATGACTGTCTCTCAATAATAGATATTATTGACTGGGCTCGCAGTCATCCAGATAACATACATGAATGCTGTTTGGCTTATGGCATAGATGCTGGATGGAAATTTTTTCTCAATGTACGTAGAATATATTGTCACTTCATCATATTGTTTTCTAATACAACCATTCATGAAATTGTCTCTTAGACTAATTACTAACACAATTTTGAAAACAGAATTTGAAGTCTGCAATGTCTGATGTTGGCAAGACAGTACTTCCGGAACACTTACTTCTTGTTGCAAATTGTCTCTCAGTGACTGGGGAGTTTGTTGGCCTAAATGCGAAAGGCTTGAAACGACAAAGAGAGCATGCTTCTGTCTCAACTCCTTTTGTGCAAGCATGCTTTTCTGTTAGTTCTCATTACTTTGTACTTCCCACTTTCATATTTATTTTATATATATTTTCAATCAAATATAATTCATGTTTTGTTTCTGAAATTTGTTCTAGAATCCTGGCGATTGCTTTATCAGGGCTGCTAAGGCTGGAGTGGTGGACGATCTCCAGGGAAGCATAGATGCTTTGGCATGGGGAAAGATTCCTGCCATGGGGACTGGACAATTTGATATTGTATACTCTGGAAAGGTGGGTTTTACATTGTTTCTCAAGGCAGGAGCTAACAAGAGGTTAGATGTCAAGTATCTTTTCCCAGTTCCTGGGAAGCTAAAATTTAAGAAGTTACATAGTGAACATAAGGGTTTTGCTGAAAGGATTTTGAGTGTAAAGGGGTTCCAGGAGTTTAAGGAAATGAATACTATTTGAATGGTTATCATTCATAAAACATTTATCCTGGAACTTTACATAGGAGTTGTAGTAGAGTTGTAGTAGGAGTTGTAGTCGTTGTCATTAATGATGTTCTCTTGTTTCTTTCCCTTGCATCAACAATGTTTCTTAGAATTGTCTAATCCCTTATGTTTATATGCTCCATCATCACTCATCAGGGTTTAGAGCTTTCAAAGCCTGTCGATGTGTATAACCTTCTGGGAAGCCAAATGATATCTTCTGAGCAGAATACTGAGTTTGGAGTACTGGATGCTCAAATCTATAAATCTGATAAATGTGGAGCTCAGTTTCTGCACAAGCTTGGTGGTTGTGGTCCTAAAGGATTTAAAGTAAAGGAGGGTATACCAAGATCATTCTTGCGACGTATTCTTACATATGATGACATTCAACGAATGTCCTATACAGTGAGAAAAATCTTGCATAAGTAAGTTAAATCTCCAACGAGTTTTTTCTAACTTTGTCTTAGTTTGATGCAATACTTGTGATGTTGAATTCATGATAGATCTATATTTCTGATGTCATCATTTATGATTCCTTATGCCACATTTTTTTCAATGCAATTTTAATTATTCCATTTTTCTGTGGCATTTTCCTAAAATGAAAGAACTTGTGCTCTACTAGTTCAAGAGTGTTGCTTGCCCTGTGGCTTATCTTGCCAAGATTCTGGGCCTTGTGAGTGCTGCTAGTTCAAGATTGTTGCTTACTTTGTGGAAAGGTTGTTGCCCTTGCAGAAAATAATTTGTATCTTTATTACCTTTTTGTTGAGGAGTTTTTTTTTTTAGCATTTAACTTCCCTTGTGCATTTAATTTAGAATCATTCCACCAGTTTTTTGGCAGTAAAATGCATATGTTAACGGCAGAGGAGAACATGATAAAAGAAGTAATTCCTGCATATTCTTGAAACATAATTTTTATCGAGTGTGAAGCTGGTTTGGCTGATGTATCTAGTGTTGCAGCAACCATCAACCATTTATGAATCGTTCTTTTCTACTTCCATGCGTACATGTTTTTCTATGTCCATGCTGGTGCTTGATATCAATGTACATGATCCTGTCACTGTACCAAAGACACAGTAGTGTCAATGATATAAACATTATTCTGTTCTTTTTATTGGTCTTATAAAGATAAAGTGTTTTCTCATTCCCAACATGCCCCTTGTTTTGATTATTTCAAGATCATGTCAATTTAATAAGATCTGCTTCTTTGCAGAAGAATGAAAGGGATACTAGTAGTTCACCATTTCAGAGAGATCGGTGAAGTGGAAGGTACTAATGAATCTTTAAATGGGTGTGGATGTAGGTACTCTGTAGACCAACAATTAAATGAGAGTGACAAGTCTGTTTTGATGATGACTTTATATTTCCATCCTCGAAGAGATGAGAAGATTGGAATTGGAGCCAAAGACATCAAGGTATGTAAACATCTGCGAGACTTGTGTATAGTCATGATTTCATATATCAAATATGCCAAAGCTTTTTGAAAATAATAATAAATTGAACTGTTTCCATTGCCTAAGTTTATGGTGCTGTTGTTTTGGATAAACTAGACTGTTTTCTCACGTGTTGGACATCTGTTAATGGTATTAAAACATGACTAAAGCCTAGAGATAGATTCTGTTATCTTATAAACAAGAGAAAAGGAGATTAAAACCAGTGTTGCAATGAAACAAACACAACATTGGCTTTTAATTTTTCCTTTTTGTTTTTTGCTATTTCATTAAAAAATAAGGGTAGATGTTACAGAATGTAGGAACCAGAGGTATGGGAATATGCAAATGTTTGAATAAAGCTTTCATATCCATGATTTTAACCCTGAGTTTGTGATCATTTTCACCAGTCTCAGCATGTTGGAAATGTTTGGATAAATCTTTCATATCCATGTAACCTCACATAGCAATTTCAGAGTTGCGAAGGTTCCATCATGCTGAGATTGCTGAGAATGATTACAAACTCAAGGTTAAAAAATCATGCCACACTGAACACCTAAACAGTCACAGGCACTTCTTCGGCTTCTGAATCATACAACCTTCTGAGAGTAATTAATTCTTTTAATCCATCTTTTCTATATCAATTTCATGAGATCTCTCCCTGCAAATTACTTTTGGAAAGTATCTTGTTCTAAGAAGAAAAAAAATACACCCACCCACACTAATAGTCTTCCTTTTGTTGAAAGTGTTTGAAGCGATGTATTCCATATTCCTTCAATAAAATATCGGTCAATGTTGAAGCTATTTTTGTAGTGATTGAATTAACATATAACATCAAATAACTGCTGGGTTGACAGATATGTATAGAGAAACGAGTTAGTTTCTTGAAGTTGCTTGTCCCTATCTTTTGGTTGATATAATATAAGCAATCTTCACAAGTGCACGAGGTTTGAGGGTGCTTCCTTTCCCGTCCTTTTTTACAGGTTATAAACCACCCAGAATATCGAGATACACGCTGCTTTTCACTGGTTAGAACAGATGGGACGATAGAGGACTTCTCGTATCGCAAATGTCTCCATAACGCTCTTGAGATCATTGCTCCTCAAAGGGCCAAAAGGTATCGTGAAAAATATTTGACATCTAAGGTCTCTGCAACAGACAGTGGTTGTACTGACTTGCCATTGGATAACTAACATATTTCAGCTACAGACATAGGCAGCAGTTCATCAACTGGCTGTAGTATCTGTATCTTTTGAAAGATGTACATTTTCTATAAAAGTAGAATTTTCTGCAGGGTAAGGTAGCTAGATGAACAAGGAGTCTTCTTCTTGACAGAATAAGTCCTCTTTGTTTTTTGGTTGTAGTATTGTCCCTAAATGGAGGGCAGTCCATTTCCCGAGCTTCTTTTTGCTCCTTCCACTCTGACTCTTTTGCCTTGAGTTTTATTGCGGCAATGGAGATTTAGTGGAAGCAGCAACGAAAAGCTTGCGTGAAGCATTCATTTATGTGATGTATTCATAAATTCATGCGGGGATGAAAAAATAATAACTTTTTCTTGCTATTTGTTCTTTGTTAGTGTTTTTTTTTTTTTAACTTTTGGGGTTGAATATGCCTTGATCTGGGAATCTCTTCTATTTCTAACCTACATGAACAATGCTTAGAGCTTTATATCATCAAAGTGTGTTTGGCTTAGAGAGTAGAAGTAGCTGTAGTGATGTAGGTTTGTTTTTGTATTTTATAAGCGATTTTGAAAAAATATTATTATTATTTAAGTTATTTTTGTTTTAAATTATTTTTTTATGTTTTCAGATCATTTTGATGTTTTAATATAATTTTTTTTTAAAAAAAATGTTTTGATGTATTTCTAAATAAAAATTATTTTTAAAAACAATTGCCATCTCAAAACTAATATTTTATTAGAATGGTGAAGCCTGTGAAAAAAAGAGAGTAGAAGTAAAGGTACTCCGTCAAATGCACGAAAAACGTGCTCAGAGTTTATGTTAAATTTTAGATTTAAATGATAAAAGTTAATTAGTATTGTTTATATATTTTTCATATATTGATATACAAAATTGTATATTTAATTAATATAAATAAGAGTTTAATAGTAGTTTCGTTTTTATATGTCAAAAAAAGTAGATGGAGACTTGTGAAATTTGTTTTGTTTTGCTTTTATTTTTGACTTTTGTAGTAATTGGATTGTGATCTAGGGCTGGAATTTTTTTATTGATCTTTTAGATTTTTTGAAGTGTATTTAGATGAAAAAAAAAGGTTAAAAAGTGATTTGTTTTTGGATTTAAAAACTGAATTTTATTTTTATCCACGGATGTGAACAATTGATAAACTTTTCTTTTATAAAAAATAATCAAGCGCAAGTGGCCTTTTCATTTAAAGCCAATCCTCGACTTTTTTAAAAAAAGAAAGATTTATCAATTTTAATCTAGATTTTAATTAATACCCTCCCTTATATTTTTAAATTTGTTTGGTTTATTTTTAAAAAAAATAGTATTTATCTTTTAAGTTCTTTCTATAATTTTATAGTGCTTCAAAAGAGACGATTGTAATTTATCTTGAAAGTTTTTCCTCATGTAGATAGATAAGTTTTATTTGCATTAAGTATCTATAAAAATTAAAAAAATCATTTGTATGTTGCAGTCAAAATTAATCTCCAAGATAAATGAAAAAACATAAATAAAATAAAAAATAATCAAGTAAAATATTTGTATATACATTTATTTTATATTCTTACGAGAAAAACAAGCTTCTCAATTTAGTTTGTATTTAGT
This sequence comes from Salix viminalis, assembly GCA_029228465.1. Lineage (NCBI taxonomy): Eukaryota > Viridiplantae > Streptophyta > Magnoliopsida > Malpighiales > Salicaceae > Salix > Salix viminalis. Next base: position 5,983,372 of record CM055426.1, read on the forward strand.
ATTAATAACTTATTTTCATTTATCAGTCTATATTTTTTTTATTAATACCAAAAAAATTTATAACCCCGACATTTTTTATCTGAAGCTAAAAATTAATTTAGAATTACTTGCACAATGTAACACGGTTGCACGAGCCAGTGGTGTATAGCACAAAAGATATATATATATATATATATAAAGAAGGTTCACTGGTCTCCTCAAACTTTGAGCTTTTGAACTGTGAGAGGGCTTTCGCATAAAATTTCTGGTATTTTTGTAAGCCTGGAGGCGTATAAAGTTGTTTTTATCAAATTCTTCATGATTTTGCTTTCAAGTTCTTATTGACCGAAGCAATTGAGTTACGCTGATTGAAGCTTTAGAAGCAAAAGCTCTTCATCCTCACGGTTTTTCTAACATCATTTTGTACCTCTATCCCATGAAACAATTGATGTTCCATTTATTGTCTTGTCTTTTTTCATGGTCCCAAATGGGAAATCAACGTACCCTGAGCAATCATTTGCTGGGGAAACTCGACAAGCATTGGATCAACCTTATCTCATCAGCCCCACTATGATTCATGGAGGTCCCCGGCAGCTGAAAAAAAGAATCCGGCCCTGTAAAAGTTAGGTATGATGGCTTGCTTTATTTATTGTCTTGTGCTTATTTATCAACCATGGACAAAAGTGATAATCTATTATAATGGGTGACATGCAAGCTATTAACTTAGCTATAAACGACATAGCAAGTGAACAAGAGGCCAAGAGCAAAATTGTAGGTGTAGCAAGTTATGTTACTTCAAACTAAAAAATAAGAGATTAAGTTGTGTATGGATCTTATTGGACAACCAGCAATGAGGATAATTGAGTGTAGGCGACATGCATCGTCACATGCATGAAGAACTGTGGCACACGGTTCATCTCATAGCCAATACATTTTTGGAGTCATTATATATATGTGCAACACGCAACTTCATATTCATAATGTTAGTTTTTCTATAAAGAATTAATCGAGTTTGTTATTTTATAGATTTTTTTACATCCAAATTTGGCAGCATATATAATCAACTATATATATTTTTATATGGTTAAATAAAAACAGCATTCATCATTATCCAAATGCAAAACATGTTTCATCATTATCCAAAAATAAAATGCGTGATGTTATAGGAAATGACTTAATATTTGTATAGTAGATTTCGAGTTCGAGTCAATGCTTTTATTCTTTTGTAAAAATTTAAAACAATTAGCATTTTATTCGCTTACTTAAATCTATTTAATACACTTTCCATGAAGTGGATTTCCTCATATTAAAAAAAAGAAGAAGAACTAAAGCTACAACTAGTTGAAAGCTTTAGGTTTTCAATTATTTTTAGCATTAAGTTTTAAAGATATCTAAATTTTTTTATGTTTTAAATTATTTTTTTATATTAAAAATAATTTTAAAAAATATTATTTTAATATATTTCTAAATAAGAAATACTTTAATATTATTGTATAGATATAGAGTGTTGCTGCTGTTATATCATGTAGTTGTTTGGAAACTATTCGAAAAGATTTTTTGAAAAAAAATTAGATTTGTTTTTTTCTTAAATTATTTTTTTATATTTTAAGATATTTTAAGATGATAATATTAAAAAATATTATTTTAATATATATTTAAAAAAAAACACTAAAAAACAAAGTCGCTATCCTCCAAAAACAGACTCTGCACTGTCTTCTACATAAACAGTCACGACAGTATGTGCTGTCAATGTCAAAACTCGACATTAGTGTGTACATTAGAGGTGCTGTCCCTTTGCAGAGAGTGAACTGACGAATATAATAAACAAGAGATGGACATTTATATTTAATCAATAGCTGTACTTCCTTCCCCCCAATCCCCAGCCAACCAATTCTGTTTTTTAATTTACAAGAAATTAACACATAGCTAAAGTATAAAAATCTAAAAAAATAAATGTAGATAAACTTAAACCATGTATGATCAACAACTACTGGGAATGCAAAAAACCCGCTGCGCAAATGATGACTGTCACCACAAAATCATTATAAACAATATCACATGTACTTGATATTATATAATATATTTTTTAATTTTATTTTTTAATATTTATACATCAAAATTATTAAAAAATAATAATTTAATATATTTTTTCAAAGAAATATTTTAAAAAACATTATTCAACCACATTTCCTAATATCGTGGCTATGGATTTGAGTAAGACGGGTCAAAATTTGCTTTTCAAGGAATATGAGCAGCTCATAAGCGCCAGGTGTTGCTCGGGATACGTGAATATGCGTTCCAAGTTTTAATTTGAATTATGATATCATTATATTATATTTTTTGGCGTATCTTGAATTATGAGACCTACTATGACCGTGAGGTTGAAAGATGAGATGATATTTTTATAAGCAATATAAATTATTTTTATATATTATGCTCAAATAAATTATTCATCTCTCTCTCTCTTTCTTTGATCTAATCGAGAATGTGAATGTATGGTTATTATTATTTTGTGAAAAATGTATTTATTATAGAATATTATGTTTTTCATATTTTTGATGTTAATGTTGTCAAATATTGTTTCAGTTGATGTTTTATTTTTTTAATTGAAAATAAAATGTTTCGGTTTTGGAGTGTTTTGACATGTTTTTTCGAGATCATACTATCTATGTATATATATAATTAAATATATTAATTCAAACAAAAAATTAGTTCAAATACAAAAATAAAATTATTTAGAATTGTGCAATTTAATCTAAAAAAAATACACGATAAAATAATTTTTCTAAATAAAATTAAAAATATGTATAATATTTCGAGAATGTCATCATCAATCTCATAAGATCATTACATTCACTAATTGCTTTGAAATTTTAACGTAATATATATAAAATATCAAAGAGACTCCTCGTATAATTTCATCTCAATCTAACGGTTGGATTAAGAGATATGATTGATATTGTAAAATTATTTATTATTTTAAAAAAACACAATTTTGGCCGAAACGAAACGGGCGAAACAAAACCGGAACGTTTCAGCTGATATTTGGCCGAAAAATCAAGAACGGACCAGAATTTAAACCGAGATAAAAACGATGTCGTTTTATCTCGTTTTTTTAATTTATACGAAACATTGTCTGTTTTGGCCAAAAATCTTTTTCATCATCAAAAAAACTAGTAATTTTTTTCTAAAAATCAAATTACAATTAAAATAATTTTAATTTTATAATTTAAAATTATTCTTTTTATGAGTATAATACAATTTGTTTTTCAGAGTTCGGTTTAGCCTTCTGTCTGTCTGAGATAAAATGTATGTTTGTTTTTATGTTTATAAACGCATCTTTGAAAAAAAAACTTGAAATTTTATTTGTTTTATTTGTTTTAAATTATTTTATTGTAGATATTAAAAATATTTCTGTTATTTTAATATATTTTAAAAAATAATCATTCTCATATGTACAAACGTCCCTCATGTAAATCCTCATTTAAAGCAGAACACCTATTTTAATGGATCTAATCAAAATAGACGCGTCAGATGCACCACTTCTTTAAGTAACCTGTCGTCCTGTCGTAGTTATTTTACTGCTTTTTATTCACGTGCATGGTTTATATGTTTGATTTTTTATTTGTTTCTTGTATTTAATAACTACCCTCACAACATGTAATATATTCCCCTCCAATGTAAACATGGAAGGTGGCCAGACAGACATAAGTTTTACAGCTAAAAAAATAATTAATTCTATGTATATGGTCATATGCAGATTTGGATGTATGTTATTTTTTTTTATAAAGTAATTTTTTTTTAAAGTAATTTTTTTTGAAAATACATTAATTTTTTTAAAATAATTTGTATTATCAAAATAATCTAAAAAACTTTAAAATATAAAAATAAACAACTTTTTATGTTGATATATAAAAAAAAGGTCCGAAATCGTCGAAGGGATAAAAGCTTTGGCAAGCCGCCATTCTCTGAAGAGGACGCTGATAGAGGAACACAAATCTCGATAAAAAGCTGCTTCTTTGAGTAGAGAAATAAAATAGAATTCCTCCCAAAACAACTCATAATCAGACCCTGCTTTTCTCCTCCCTTCTCTTCTTCTTCTTCTTCTTCTTCATCGATTTCATTTTCGGCAATCTCATTGAAATCGTAAAACAGACTTGAATTCCTATTCTTTCTACCATTATAATCTGGGCTGAGTCATTTATAAAATACAAATAAAGATCCGTTTTCTAAGAGAATTCATTTCCTTCTCTCTTTCTGGATCCATCTTTCAGGTAAATAAATTTTATTCATTATTTTTTAGCTGCTAAATGCGAATTCACCGTTTATTTATTACAATTCACATTCTATTTGAGTTTGTGCTTGTTTCTTTGTCGTCTGAGGTGTTCGTTCGTTCGTCGATGTTCATCTAATCTCCTTTTATATAACAACTGATCATTTCTTTCGAAATTCAATCCAGTAATCTATGTATGTATACTTATATTTTTTTTTCAATTCTTCTACAAGCTCTGTTTGATAACTAAGAAAATAAAAACCGATTGCAAAGAGAAAAGAAATGAAATGGAATTCTTGTGAAGCGATGTCTGTTTTCTGTGTTTGCTCACCGTTGTTCAAGAGAGCGTACGTGAGCTCGGTTTTTTTTTCTTGCGTTTTCTCGGTAACCAAACAGCGTCGTACAGCTCGCTCCTTGCTGTATAGTTTATTGCCAGGAAATAAAATCTAATTGTTGATAATGATTAAGTTTATTTGATGGTTAATTAAATACAAAATATTATTTGAAGTTAATAATGTCTCCTGTCTTATAATTTATATATGTCCGTACGTTTTAAAAATAAAATCAAACAATAGAAGAAGTGGTAATGTAATTGATTTTTTCATTCTGGAAACTGGTTGCTGCTTTGATTAGTTGTGTGAAATGGGTCAAATTAAGTGGCTTATGATGATAAGAAACTGATAAGCAGACAGCGATTAGCAAGTCAAAGATGACAGCTGACTTGTTTGATCTGATTTTTCCATCCTTATAAGTCAATAATTAGTGTCAAATGTTTGGTAAAAGTAATTATTTGTACAGAACTGACTCCCTCTTGTTCGTTAAGCTGAATATTTGCAACTGGAGAGATTTGATTTCCTTCTCCTTCTCCTTTTTTTTTAAAAAAAATGATGGATTAATTGGAAGACATTAGAAAAAAAATAGGGCTTATTTGGCTATCAAATTATGTATCCCCTTATTGGCTAATTTACCTTGACTGTTGTGAGGTGTATCATGCGCTTGTCTGGATTTGGGTGACTGTAAGTTTCCAACTCACCTAACAGAATGAACTCATTGATTTGTAAAGCAGACTATTGTGATTTTTTTTTATCACACTGTCCAATTATTCCCATATCACGCAGTCTGTGTAAGATGATAGTTTTGATTCCTTTGAAATACCTGAAATGGCAGATTCAAAGTTTAACTGAGAGATTTTGGCGATCCAAGTAGGCATTCGTTTCTGCATTTTTCAAACGTGCCTTTTAAGATTGCATGTCAAGTTGCTTTCGTGTGATACAAATCCATATTGCATTTCCCATGTCTCACTAAGCTGGTCCGATCATTTTCAATTGTCTGCATTTTCCTTGATATTTGGCTATGCAACGAGGATTGTCAGCTATGCTTCAAATAGCATTTAGGACTGACTTGTGTTATTCTCTTTTGTTTTTGGCTAGTACACTTGTCTGTATGCTTTGACATGGTAAGCAATTGGCAACAGTTCGGAATGTCCAATACTTTCCTTGTAAAACTGCATCTTAAGGTTTTGTAGAGAGCTACATTCTGTGAAAATGTCGTGGAGTGCAATGCTTGATTAATTTCCATTTGGCTTCCTTTATATTCTTCTGGATTAAAACTAGAATTGTCATTGGTTTATTTGAATGGAAGTTCTTGCAACACTATTCTTGTGCCTTTCCCTTCTCTCACTTTGTGTACTTTTTCTTTTTTGCCAGTAAGATATGGTTGCCTTTGGGAAAAAGCTGAAGGAAAGACAAATTCAAGAATGGCAAGGGTATGTTTAACATATCAGAACTTTCAGATGAGAATTGTATACTGTCAATCCATTTAATTGGCAAAGAACCACCTCCTCTTTGATTGGCATCATCTTTTAGTTTCAATGATATTGGGTTTAATTGCAAATGGTACTTAAGTTTCATGTATTTGATTTGGAGTCATTAATCCATCCTCTGCGGCGATATAAAATTTACTACTGTAGTGAGACTTTGGTAAGATATATAATTATATTTTTAAATAAAATCAGGAAACCAAAACAAATTTTGGGCTTTCTTCCCATTATGTTTCAAATTAAAATCACACATTTACATGTGTCATTAGGTTGATGGCAAAAGAGAAATTTAGAGGGTGTACAGTTGGTGTGGTGATTGTTTCACTTGATTAAGCATGTCACCTCTATGTTGTTGTTGCGGTATCCTGGTGGTGACAGTATGAAGTCCAGTGTTCTTGTGCACCATAGTGTATAATTGTGAAACATTCTCTTTATGCTCCCTCAATGTTTGTGTTTTAATTTGTTCATGAATCTGCTTTCTTGTAGATACTATATCAACTACAAATTAATGAAGAAGAAAGTTAGACAGTATGCTCAACAAATTGAAGTTGGAACACAGGATCGCCGGCATGTACTCAAGGATTTCTCAAGAATGTTGGATAATCAGGTATAGAGAAATAATTTGGCACTATAATGTACATATTAATGATAATGTGTGTGTTTTCCTTTGCATGTAGTGTGTTGCAACTGTATGTTACATCAGAATTCAGAAGCCTCTTGTCAATATGATGCTTTCTGCTGTCTTCTTGACAATTCCGAATTCAGCTCCTTACTTGAGGCCGAAACAAAATGTGTTGTAACATGTTTCTGTAATACCAATTTCAGATCGAGAAGATTGTTCTTTTTCTTTTGGAACAACAAGGGCTGCTTGCAAGCAGGATAGCCGAGCTTAATGAGCAGCAGGAGGCTCTTCAGAAGCAGCCAGTTATATCTCAAATATCCCAGTTACGAGAAGCTTATAGAGAAGTGGGGCAGGATCTTTTAAAGCTTCTCTGTTTTATTGAGATAAACGCCATTGGTTTGCGTAAGATACTGAAGAAGGTTGATAAAAGGTTTGGATATAGATTCACTGATTACTATGTCAAAACTCGTGCCAATCATCCCTACTCTCAGCTGCAGCAAGTGTTCAAGCACGTGGTAATATGCCCAAGTCAGTGGCATTCACTATTTTTCTTCTTATTCTGATGGTTGAAAAACTTTCTAGACGGACTTTTTCTGTTAATATTCTTTCATTTCAAGAAAGAGAACCATAGGTTTTGAGTTAATTGAGTTTCTGCTGAATATCAATAAAATTGCAGGGTCTAGGGGCTGTTGTTGGAGCTGTATCACGCAATCTGCATGAACTTCAGGAACATCAGGGAAGCTACTTATCGATTTATGATCAGCCTGCTCTTCCCTTACAGGTTTCCTTTGGTTTCCACAATCCATTTCCTTTTTGAAAGTTCCATCCAATCATGTTGAAGCTTTATATTTTGGTGTTGCAGTGGCCAAAAGGTTTGTACTGACCAAGGCACCATGATGTTTGCTGGTGTTAATATGCAGGATCCTGTTGTTGATTCAATGAAAGCAGCAGTTGACAGGCTAACCCACTCAACAAACTTCCTCGTCTTCTTGGGACAACATGCACTCATTATGCAAGAAGAGCTACCGACTCCTGATGAACCTGTTGATGATCAAAATTACCATTTTATGTCACTTATCTTAAACTTAGCCAACACATTTCTTTATATGGTCAATACATATATTATTGTACCAACAGCAGATGACTACTCTATGAGCCTTGGAGCCGCAGCAACAGTTTGTGGTATTGTGATTGGATCAATGGCTGTTGCACAGGTGTTTTCTTCAGTATATTTTAGTGCTTGGTCAAATAAGTCATACTTCAGACCTCTTGTATTCAGCAGCATTGTTCTTTTCATCGGAAATGCCATGTATGCATTGGCATATGACTTTAATTCAATAGCTGTTCTTTTACTTGGCCGTCTTTTCTGTGGGTAAGTAATCTTCATCTTTTTTTTCTGTTTTTTTTTGAATGTCTGATTACATGATGAGAATAATTTCACTAGGTGGTTTGCAGAGTTGTCAGCTTCTGCAGAGACTATAAGATACATTTTGAGTGGCATCATCATGAATTTCATACTGACTTGAATGATCATCACAAAGCATATTGTTGAGTTTTGGATTATGATAGACTTGAGTATCCAATCTTTTGTTGTAGCGCTCTTTACACATTCACCTCTCTCTCTCTCTCTCTCACACACACACGCGCGCGCGCGCGCATACATGCATGGGAACTTCCTAAAGTTCAGTGTAAGAGAATAACCATATGATTAGATTTCCTTCATAGATTCATAGCTACATGGTGAAAATTTCATCAAATTGAATTATTCATTATTCAGGTTGACCTAACCATACTCTTATGCTGTAGATTGGGCTCTGCCAGAGCTGTTAACCGGCGCTACATCAGTGATTGTGTACCACTTAAAATACGCATGCAGGCATCAGCAGGTTTTGTTAGTGCCAGTGCTCTTGGAATGGCTTGTGGTCCTGCTCTTGCCGGTTTACTGCAAACTAACTTTAAAATTTACAAGCTGACATTCAATCAAGACACTTTGCCAGGCTGGGTTATGTCTCTGGCTTGGCTTATATATCTAGCATGGCTGTGGATCTCATTTAAAGAACCTTCTCATGTGACTGAAGAGAGCAGCACAGCGCAGGAATCTACTCCTGGTATATTAACTTCCTCACACTGCATTTAGTTTGATCTTGCACATATGCTCATTTATCTTATCGAAATGTAATCATACTGATTCATATGTTTGAACATTTACAAGAGGGAATCAAAGCTGATTGTTTCACATTGTTATTGCCGCTTCGGTTGTATTCTTATTCTTTATGTTGTATGGATGGAAAATTTTGATAGGTTGCAAATGAAATTACATGAAGCAAGGCATGTTTAACTTTTAACTAATGATTCAGCTATTAAGCTTGTCTTGTTTTTGGTTGGAGGAAAGCATCTTAATCTTTAAACCAATTATTCAACTTATTGCAAACAGTTTAGACATAGCTTATCTATGAAATGAGTTTATTGGACATTTAGAGTCAGTATATTTACTATGCCACATGGTCAATACATACTGCACTTTCTATCCACTAAGTAAAGCCTAATGGGGTCATGCATCGACATGTCATTTAAGGCTGAATGACTATCACTTGCTTGATTTGTCACCCAACAATTGAAATGCTGGGTCACCAAACTTGCCAAGATTTGGGCTAAAGCTAGACTTGTAGAGCTGTAGCTAAGAGAGAACTGTTTGTACTTAATGCACGAGTTGAGATTAGTGAGATTGAAGAGGTATGACTAGAGTTTTCCGGTTGAACCTTGCCAATGCTGCATTTCCCCTGCATTCATTATTTACTTCAAAAAATATTGGTACTTATCCACCAATGTGTAAAAATGTATGACCCAGATTTTGATTCTTGTGAATGACAGAACCAGTAGAAAATGATGTGCTCGAGAAAGGTCTTAAACAACCATTGCTATTGAGTTCAGAAGACAAGGGAGTGACTGAAGATGGTGATGGAGAATTTGATGGCAGTGATGAAGCTTCAGAGGAGGCTCGGGTATCAGCCACATCAATTGGATCAGCATATAGGCTACTTACACCCTCTGTAAAGGTATGGCAATATCATATGAATTTCTAAACTTTAAATAGTTTCATCAGGCTCTATGGAGGAATCTAGTTCATGATTGATTGCATTAGATGTGGGTGTAGATGTAAGTTTGTAAAATTATATGGAAGGGGAACAAAGTATAATTTGTTAGAACTTTTCTGGAAGTGATGGTTTCATCTCTGTCCCCATTGATGTCTCCCAATGGTATGACATTATTGCTTTGTGAAGGTTGTTTTCTCTGAAAACCACTGGCTAGGACCAGCAGAAAGCTCGTTGGAGACAAAAGTATGGCTTCATGACAGGTTTTGTGTCTTAGGTGGCTGCTTGGCCTAGTTGGTACCCTAGGAATTCATGCCTATGGTTCTGGTCACTCTCTCTGTTGGCTGTATCAGCCTTCCATCCCTAGTGCATCCAGATTTTACCTTAATCAGATAATGAAGCACTTTATACTGAAATTTGTGCACGAGTAACTGACTTTGTAGTCAGCTTGTGGAATGGAACTTCACTTCAACATACTGGTCGTTATCTGCCAAGCTTACTTGTGGATTTTCATGACCTGGATGAGAAGAATGAGAATGGTCCCAATTTATTAGGTCCTGTCTAATTTATATCCACTCAAGTTAAGCAACATAATGTAGAGTTTGGGTTAGGTTAAGTGTAGTCAAATGTGCCTTAACACAATCCAATGGAACCGAAAATTAGAGAAGGACTACTATGTTTCACACTTACATTAAGTGTTAGGATAAAATTTGCAAGATCATAATAGATAATCAAAGGTGTGTCATTGCAATATCTTCTAATATTGTAGCTTACCTAGGCCAATGTTTGTTCCCCACCCTAAACTATATAGTGTGTCATGGGTTGATAACACCTCCATAACAATCAAGGAGACATATTTGTTCCCTATTAAATTACTTGACTACCACGATGAGACCTAGTATGATGTGATTTCAATGGATATAGGATATTATTTTTGATAGGCCATAACTATGATATGGATGTCACCTTTTTAGTCAGTAAAATTCATTTTCTTTCACTTTTAAGAGTAGAAAAATCTATAGCTCATTCCATTACCATCCAAGGCCTAATGATAAGAGCAAGAAAATGAGGAATGTGAGAGAAAGTTTGAACATAATAAATTTAAAGAAGTTTAAAGAGGTTTAGAAAGAGGATGTTATGTTTTAGTTGCAAAGAAAGTTTTAAAACTCTTAAAAGGACCCATTTGAAAAGATAAATATGAATTTTGTGTTTGGGCTTCCACATACTTTAAAGAAAAATGATTTCATATTTGTTCTTATTAATTGTTTTTTAAAAATGTCCTATTTCATTTCTTATACCAAGATCATAGACTTTTATACAATTGTTAAACTCTATTTGAATGAGATCAAGTTATATGATCTGTCCAAAACTATAGTCTTAGATAAGGATGCATGATTTATGAGTTACTTTTGGAAGATCCTTTAACATATAGTTGGTAACAAGTTGAAATTCTTCGGTGTACACCACCCCAAACAAATAGTCAAATTGTGGTGGTTAATCAAAACTTAGATAATTTTTTGAGATGTTTGATGGACCATAATAGAAGTTGAGATTTGATTATTCCTATGGTTTAGTTTGTTTGCAAAAGCTTGGTTAATTGATTTGAAGTTTTTTATGGTTACAAATCTAGAAAGCTTATAAACCTTCCCATGTCCTCACAATAGGGTGTCCAAGTCAGTTGAGTTTCTTACATAGAGTTCATTTACATGTTGAAATCACAAAACAAATTCAACCAAGTAATGTCCAATACAAACTTCAAGTTGATTTACATGAACGTTATAATATATTTAATGTTGGAGATTATGTCATGATACATATTAGATCTGAACGGTATCCTTTTAGAACTAATGAAAAATTGCAGGAGTGTAATGCTTGACCATTCAAAGTGTTGCAAAGGTAATTGATCTATCCATAAACTTGGATATTAGTTCTATTTTTAAATTTAATATAGAGGATCTAGTTACATATAAAAGACAACAATTTAACCCAAATGACTCATTTGAAACCCTTTCACCCAATTCATTTCTAATGTCAAGACCCTTGTCCCATTAACCTTTTTTGATGGCATAAAAGGAACTTGTTGATGCTGTTTTTTATGAACAATATATATTTTTTTTACTCTTTTTTTTATCATGGATAGTGACTTTCAACAATTCTTATTCGTTGGGCATGGTGACATGATTATAATTGTACTCTGATCACTAAAAATAAATCTTAGCATATAGATCTTGATACATGAGAGTTCTATATAAGCTGCCAGGAGCTATATTTGACAAAGTCGAGTTTTGCTATCCATAAAAGAGATGGTGAGGACACTGGGCCTGCGTCCCATATCACAAGCGTGGATGGCTGAAGATGACAAATAATAACTCAACCCTTCACTCTTCAGCTAGGAAATTGAGTATATCCATGTCTAATTTAGATTGATGCTCTTTGATTATTGGTTAAAGTAATTGCAGACATACATATCTCTTCTCTTCTCTTTGGCTTCATCTTCTCTTATTCTCCTTCTATTCTCTTTCTCTTCAATTCTTTGCTGTGCTGCATCACTTACCTGATTGGGATTTCTTCCTGCTTCCCAGCATAACATATCGGCTACTGTCCACTTAAGTTCTTTAATGTCATCAGGTTCAACTGTTAATATATTTCATGCTCAAATATGCAATGGAGATTTTACTCTCAGAATCTAGTGTCGTTACCACATACTACTTCGGTTGGTCAACAAGCTCGGTGGCCATTTTTCTTGCGTGCCTAGGGCTAACAGTCCTTCCAGTGAACATTGTTGTTGGAAGCTACATTAGTAACATGTTTGAAGATAGGTACGTCTTCATACAGGAAGCATGCTTCTGAATCAAATTGAATTCTGCTGTTTTATATCTTTACTTGTCTAAAGCTCTGGAATTGTTTGTCATATCCTACTGATGCAGTTTTTCATTGGTGATCCGATTGCAGGCAAATTTTATTGGCATCACAAATTATGGTTTGCGTGGGAATACTGCTGAGCTTCCATATAATAAGCCCATACACTGTGCCACAGTATGTCTGCTCTGGACTCATCTTGTTTGTTTCTGCAGAAGTACTTGAAGGTGAGGAACTATTCGATTCTAATGTTTTACTGGTAATAATGAACATAAAGAAAGGAGGGGATTTGAAGGGAGCAGGTCTCCTCCAGAAATGGGAAATATAATTACATAAAAGGATGGGGTCGGGTTGCAGCTTTGTGTACCCGTGGGACGTGGTATAATGGTAAAGAGCTTGTGATCTGCATAGCAGGTCTCGAGTTCGAATTAGAGCGAACTTAGGACAATCAGAGTCTTACTCGTTTACCCGGACTCACAAAGTACACTTTCCAGGATTGAAGTTTCCTCCCATTAAAAAAGAAGCTCTACATTAAAGCCTAGCTATTCTTCCCATTTTGAAAAGATTTACCTAGCTATTCTTCCCCTGACTGCATATCACTGCAATCAGATAATTAAAGCCTCAAATGGCAGAAGAAATCGTTCAAAAACGGGGAAAAGAAAAGAAAAGAAAAGAACGAGTTAAAAATTAACCTGTGGAATTGCAATAAACAGTGACTGACATTAACTATTCCCCTCACCGAAGTGGTTACGGCATCGCATTGGGGTACAATTTTGTTCAAGACCTTAATTACACTCCAAGCCATTAACCATTGTGGATGACAGTAAAATATGATGAGACGTGAAGCTTAACGCATTAATGCTATGCATAGAGACATGATTGGCTGTTACGAAGACCTAATTCCACTTGGATTGAATTACTTTATCACAAACATAGCAATTAAGGTCTGCAGGTTAAATATAACTGAGTTCTTTGGATTTTGCTTTTAATCCAGGCGTCAACTTGGCACTGCTCTCTAGAGTCATGTCATCCAGGCTTGCCCGCGGAACCTTTAATGGTGGACTGCTCTCAACAGAAGCTGGGACATTAGCCCGTGTAGTTGCAGACGGCACAATTACGCTGGTTGGGTACATGGGTGAGAGTAAGCTCTTGAATATCACGCTTCTGCCTTCACTGGTGATTTGCATAGCCTCCATTGTTGCCACCTGCTTTACATACAACTCTCTCTATTGATCCTTATTTTGTAGAGAACTTTGGTCCCCAAATTTCAGATCTTTATTTTATTTAATTTTCCTTCTTTTTGTTAATATTTGAATTTTGCCAGCTCTATAAATTTTAAGAAACTAGCTCATTGATTCACATTTTTAATTGGATTTTAATAAAAGTTTTATGACTGCTTTACTGGCTTTAAATTGCTATTTCATATAATCATTCTACACGAAATTCTTGTTATCGTTTTTTTTATTTTTATTTTTATTTTCCTGTTTTGAACTGATTTTTACCCGTTCTCAGAGCCTAGGCAGAGAACGGGTGCAGTTTGGAGGAATCTCCTACTTCCCCTTAGGATAACAAATTCTCAAAGTAACAAAGAGAGCTGATGTGAGTTCTATTTTTCTTCCTTTCAAGTATTCTCCGTTTTCTTTTCAACATTTAAACTGCAGAATTCGGTATATTTAAAAATAAATAAAAAACTGGATGTAGTAGTTTTCTGCTGGGACACATTTAAGAAGAGAGAGATTGACAGTTCCCCGAATGGACCGCCACTCGTTTTTTTTCATTCTTTTAATACCGTGATTTTTTTTAATATTAGCGCACACATCTCAGTGTACCTCTTACAAATAATTTATAAACACAAACTTTTATGAAGGATTGACATTATTTTTCTATTTTCTCATCAATGGTTATATTCTATGCAATCAATTTTTTTTTTTTATCAATTACTGTTTTTAACATGCTATTAATAATTACCTACTTCTCCGCTAATTAAGCCATACATTACAACTCATGGTAGATGAGTTGTTATTCAAGTCATCAATTTTTTAAATGGGTTGAGATAATTAAAAAAAAATATATATCTCGTGTATCATTAAATAAATAGAAAAGTCATACAATATTTTTTATTCTACAGTAATTTATTATATATTTTCTCTCGATTTCTAGCGCATAGTTTTAATTTTTTTTGTTTCATGATGGATTTATATTTTTAGTAATGATCAAGCTCGTAACCGGATTTAGATATCAAGCTCACAGTTTTCTTTTTTGATTGTTTGTTTCTTAGTAAAAGTCTTTATTTTTTGTTATACGAGATTCTAACCACGAGTCAAAATTAATCTTAACATAACAGAAGGAGAGAAGGGTGAAAAAAAAAGAAAAAAAGACAGGAGTGGGATTTCATGAAACGCTTAACATATTATGAGGTCAGTTTTCTAATTTAAGATTCACCCCTTCCTATAAATACTTCTGTCCTTTTCCTCAAAAATTGAGCCAAAGTTGGTAGCACAAGAGCAAATTCACATGACTTCCGGAAAAACCCTCGTGGGAGGAACTTTTACTGATTAAAAAACTCTAGAAACGTAAAGTGGACCGACCAATAATTATTAATTATGTACGAAAAAAACAGTTGGGGAGTTAATACGACATCGCGAATTCGTGCCCCTTCCAATCTTGTCTCAACCTCTTTCGAAAATATGAAAGAAAGAAAAACAATTTCTAAATGCTCAACTGGATGCAAACAATAGTTAATTACATGAACTAAAAGTTTTGAATCACTGAAAAGGGTCCTACAAACATACACTAAAATTAAACACGACGCATTTAGCTGTATTCCGAGTCTGAGATAATTATGAGGAAGCTGCAATCTCATGGCATTGAAGATCAAGAATAGCTTTGTACTGGTAGTATTTCCCGTGAAAAACGTGATCAGGTCTAATCAAAAGCCCTAGTTTTGATAAATGTATAGCGAGGTGGTTGTCAGCCTTTTTCTTTTAAACTTTCGGGGATGACATGTCTATTTTGCCCTTGAAAAAACCAAGAAACATTCTATTTGAGGTAATTCAGTAATTTTATAATAGTAATTTACCATTCCAAAATTTAAAAAGGAGCAGTTATTTCTTTTGGTCTTAGAACGCGTGGTAAAATATCCCTTATGCCATTGAATAAAAAAAAACAATGTTCGTGTGCAAGACTATTTTTTCTTTTTTTTTCCTTATCAATAAATAGTGAAATGACTTCCATTCTCTATGAATTGAATTTTCTATAATTTATGTTTAAGGGTGTTTTTGTTATTATCGGGTTGGTTTACGAGCAATTATATAATTTAATATATAAATTATTATTAAGAAAAAAAAGGTTGTTGAGCCGTTATGAGTGTCATCTTTAAGAGGCAACGTGTAAGAGTCCATCTAGTGGTCAAATATCACCTTTAATTGTATCGTTTGAGTTATTTTGTTATAATCTCTTTGTGTAGTAAGCACATGTATCAAAAAAATGTTAGGTTTGACACCGGTAAAAAAAAATATATTCTTCTCTCTTTTATTCTTGATTTTTTTTGTGAATTGCAAACACTGTTACAGAGCACAAAAATCCATTATGATGTTAAAAGAAAATCTAAAGTGAAACATTCAAACAATGTATTAGTATTATGTATACGATTAAAGAAGAAATATAGATAAAATTAAATAAAAGCTTATTAAAAATCCTAAAAATACATGAATTTTATGCTAATTAAACATTCAGGAGTTTTTTCTTTCATATTAGGCAATGTAATAATTGGAGGGGTTCATAAAAATATAAAATATAAAATTAAACATTAATGATAAAATTAAAATAAATAAATTCAATAAAAACTAAAAGTTAAGTGATAAAACTTAAAATAAATAATAAAAAAGGAATAAAATTTTTCCAGTGTATGGAATAGGTATCATAGTATTCCCAAATACTCTTAAAATCTTTTAAAAAAATTTAACCAAGGTATCATTTAATGAATTTTGAAATTTTTTGTAATCTTAAGGGTCTGTTTGAGAATATGGTTAAAATTGTTTTTCATTCAGAAATTTATTAAAATAAGATATATATATATATATATATATATATATATATATATATATATATATATATATTTGAAAATAGCATATCAAATGATCTAAAAACACTAAAAAATAAAAATAAAAAAATATTTTTAAATAAAAAAATATTTTAATTATTTTAGAAAAAACTTTTTTGAAGTACAGTGTCAAACAAATATTTAATATTAAAAAAAATAAAGAGGTACAGATCAAGTTTACCAAAAAAAAAATAGAGAAACAAAAAAAATATAAAAAACAAACAAAAATGGTCCATGAAGGATGTTTTCTTTTTTTTTTTTGAAAACGCCAACAACAATAATCAAACCAACATAGTCCAAGGCTAAGAAAACATGTCTCGTGAGGTGACATGGAGTTATTGATCATTGACGCCGAAATTGTTTTTCTAAGCAAATTATTTATTATTTTAAAAAACAAATAGATAACGCCGTTGTGTGTAACCCAAAATCAAGATATGGTGGCTAAAAATACAGTGAAGATGATAATTGGATCCTAAAATTTATTTTCAACTATTTTATACTCCAAAACAACTATAAACACCACGTATGCCCAAATTAGTGAAAACTCTTATAGAAGTCAAATAAAAAAAAAGAACTTTAGCCCCCAATTAAATAGATATTAAATGATAAAATTAAAAAACTATGAATTTGAAAAAATAGTAAAAAAATCATGTAAAGTCAAACCAAACTTAATTTAGATTAATCTTCTAAACTTTTAACTTTTGGAATTTTAGAATTAAACTAGATGAAGAAACTCAATGATAAAATATATAATATGAATTCAATAAATAACAAATCAAAGATTCAATGGGCACGTGTCAAATGCAAATCTAAACCATGATCCATTCGCTACAACTTTTCAGTTGGCAGATGGCAGTAGCTAGGCAGCGTAGAGTCTATTAGCTACCCCTCCAAATCATACAGTTGGTTTCATGCATCTCTAGGATATGTCCCTTTCCAATCACATCACCGTGATGCGATGGGATTTGCCTGACCCTTCGTTGAAGCCCGAATGTCACGGTGTTAATTAATTCATTAGTCTTTGATATTTATTAAAATATTAATATTTATTTTAAAAAAAGCTTCATAATAAGTTTATAACCAAAAAATCAAGATGAAAATACATAAAATCAAGATGAACACCGGTTCAAAAAACATTGATTTCAAGAGTAAAAGGGTCACTTTACCATGCTTAAAAAACTACAAATGCAAAAAAGAATGTAGATGTCAACTTAATTATTTCTACTTTTTAGGCTATTAAATTAGCTTACTGTGCTGACGAAACATAAGAAGACTGTCCTGCCACTATTAAATTAGTCTAGTCATACTATAGCTAATGAGCTATAAAAAAAAACCCATATAATACTCGAGTATAATTTCAATTATTTTTCAATAATTCGCAATGATATCAAGTGATGGTCGGGGGAGCATGTTTAAAATTAGTTTTTTATTTATAAATATATTAAAATATTATTTTGACATCAATATATAAAAATAATCTAAAATATCAAAATAATTCATTTAAAATTATTTTTTTTTAAAAAATATTTTTAAAACACAATTCAACTAAAAAAAACACCAACCGAACGAATTAATCACACGGAAACTTAAAGGGTTGCCAGATGCCATGACACGTGTTTTTCCTGTAAACCACAAATATTTTTCAAAATAATCAATGAAAAGGAAAGGAAAGAGAATGCTGGGGGCCGGTCCTGACTCGATGTCTTCAGATCACTTCTCTTGAGCATCAAGTGAAGTGACACTCCAACTACTAGTAGCAGTTAGATTTCATTAAAATCTCCCCTTCCCAACTCCACGAATTGATTTTTTCTAACATATATTACTATTGTAATATAATATAATATAAATTATATTATGATTTTTTTTATACAATTTAAGTTTTTAGATAAAATAATTTTTTTATACGATATCAAAATTAATATTATAGGCTGGAATCTTATTATCTTTATTTTATTTGACAAGTATTTATGTGTATAATTTAAAACCCTAAAACTCTTTCACTTGAAAAATACATTAAAAATTAATATTTTAGATTATATTAAAAATAATATAGATATTATATGGCAGTCTTGTCGATCAGCTTCAATTAAAAATTATTGAGTGTGATATGCATTAAATAACACTCACAACCCTTGATCGGAAGTCTGGAATGGCTGGCAATTACTGACAAATGATTCTTCTAGCCATAATGCACGAACCAATTACTAACCTACTTGTGGAACATTAATAGTTTGAAAGTCAGAAATAGTGACAACATTCGAAGATCCATAGGTTGTGCTAAAATCGTTCAATTGCTCACTTGTTATTTCTGGAAATAAATCAGCAGCAGCATCCTGGTTTTTATTACATATGGTGGACATATCCAAGTTGATTCCATGCATCTCGTCAATGATTAACAGCCTTCTTCTACATTCTTCCCTGCTCCTTGTACTGTGAAAGAAGATCTTGTATATTCTTGCCTGCTCCTTGTACTGTGAAAGAAGATCTTGTATATTCTTGCCTGCTCCTTGTACTATGAAAAGCAAAGATATATTTAAATATTTATATACACACACACACACAGGTCACTGAATTTCAACAGTGAAACTATTTTTTTTTTTTTTGCCTCAGCCCACGAATTTTAACATTCGATATGGGAGTTATTTTAAACATTTTCAGCTGCCATGCGTGTTATTTGTATATTGCTGGGAAATGTGTTGATATTTTCTATTTTTATATGCACAATTAAACTATTTATTTATTCTTGAGTATCGATAGATACAAAAAATGGTTGGGGGTAATTTTGTTTTTTATCTGATCTTAAATAGTGAAATATCAATTTTGTACTCATGTAGGTATTTATTTTTGTTGTTTAGTTATTGTAGGTGTTTTTCGTAATTTATATTTTATTATTGTGTTTAATTAAATTAGATTATAAAATGAACTAATTCTAATATAATAAATTTGATGATTCAGGTATCCAAATGTTTTTTGTTTTTTTAATGACGATGATAATTTTATGTTGATGATTTCGTTGGAAACCTATTGAAACAAATAAATTTATATTGATTTGAAATTCATTTATTTTATTGAAAACTCGCTCATCTACAAGAATTTTGCACAGATTTATTATTTTGCCCAAACTTATAGTATAATAAAAAAAATTCACACTCTTAATATTTTCTAGCTACTTACCCGTGCTTCGCTGCGGCCGGAATCATAATTTTTTTTATGTTGAAAAAAATATAATTTCAACCACGGTGAAACACGGGTAAGTGGCTAGTGTGTGTAGTGTTGAGCATAGGCAAATAAATTTCTTTCTCTTCTCCTTGGTCTATGTAATATTTGAAAACCATTCCCTATGATTTTGACGGCAATTATGTAATTAATTGAGCATGCTAATGATATTGATGTCTAACGTCCACCGCACAAATCTTAAAATAAAGCGCCCATGCCCTTTGTCTGAAAACCAACGCAATTAATTCTTCTTTGTGTGAAATAATTTCCCGAAAAGAAGTGAACTGCAATTAGCCACACCACCCCCATTGCTAAAACAATCAAGGTCACATGCAGTTAGTTGTAAACTCAGTGGAGTTATAAGAGCTAATCCACTTCAATATAAAACAATGTGGTTTTAATATTAAAACAATAATATTTTAAAAACTAAATTTAATTTGTATTCAGGTTATGAGTTTATCTACGAGGTTTGCCGGGTCAAACCTTATTAATTTTGATTTTACTTATTTTTAAACTCGACTCGAGTCGGGTAATTGAGTTGATTGTTTGGAGTATGGTCGGTTTTAATAATAGTTAGTAGTAAAAACATCGTGGAGAGTAGTCAGAACATTAATCATTCTAAAAACCTAAAAAGAAAAGAATAAAAAGGTAAATCGACGAACCATTTCTCTGTCTCTGATCATGTGGATAAATAATAAGACAACAATATTGTGGGGAGTTGGATAAATCAAAACAAGCCAATTAATGGAGCTGTCACTTTTCATATATTTTCAGCTCTGAGAAATTAACAGTTCATTTGAACAATAAACTTAGCTAGCCTTAGGAAAGTCCTTGTGTGGTAAGTAGCAGGGTCACATTTTCTTCATTTCTTGAATCCTGGGGCACAGTTTGCCTAACCATTGTCCGACTGTGTCTATTTTCCTCCGACAAAATGAGCAAGAATTCTTTGCACCCACATAATTTAATGCCGCCAAAGTTGTTGATTCTCTACATCTATATAAGAACAGCAATCGTTAGCTTGTTTTTGTACAACAGATTAACCATCATTTGACTGCGTTTTTATTCAAACAATGGCTCCTGGATGGTGCAGATTCTTTGCTGCTTCTTTTGTAGGAATTCTCTTCTTTCTTAGCCTTTGCGCCTGCGATAGAGGTATGGATATCTTCTTCACTCAAGCTCTCTCCTTAATTTCCTCGCTTTTTTGGTCGTGATCCATAGAAAAACCAGCACGTTACTGCTTCTCATCATTGATCTATATACTTTAAAAGAGAATTATAGTGAACTATCTTTATAATTCTCTATTGAAACTAACAGTGTGCATGGCGTGTTAATGACTCGGGAGCGTATAATATCATTTGATATAAACTTTCAACTTTCTTCAATCAGCTGATACATCGCAGTTAACTGATAGTTATCCAAGAAATCTCATTTTAGGAGAGCACGCTATAGTTTCTTTTCATGCCCGAGTCCTTGCTGGGGTTCATTCTAGCTAGTATATATCTGCTGTTACAGTGATGACTGCAATGGTTTAGGTTTGGAATCCGATTTTGCTCCCTTTTTTTTTTTAATCTAATTTAGAACAAGCAAATCCATCCCTCTATTATCTAAATATGATTATCTAAATATGATTATATATATATATATATAGGTCAATACTCATCATCAACGTGAGAAATAGGTATATAACAGTACCCAAGACCAGCTTGTAAACAGGATTTCACAAAGAGGGCCGATAGAGAAATTGAAATGAAAAGGAAGTATCACCTAACTCTATTGGTTCATTATATGCAGTACCTGTACCTCATTAACACCGATTTTATAGTTGGAATTTTCTCGTGGTATTTTTATGTTTATACACGTTTGACACACTGTAGAATCTCATCCGAATTAATGCACGTCCATTAATATTGTCATATAGTTGATCTAATTAATTTATGCACGTCTAGTGAGTATCCCGTTTCTGGTTTTACTGACAGCCACCAAAGCATCATTATCAACCCTAATTAATTTCATCACAGCACTGATTAGTTAAAACTACCTGTAATTTATTATACTCTCTTTGTCCCAGCTCCGAATTACTCTTTCATGCTCAATGCAACCTCCTCTCCAACAATATCATACTACGACTACATAATTGTGGGTGGTGGAACCTCTGGCTGTGCATTAGCAGCCACTCTCTCACAAAACGCTAGCGTTTTGCTTCTAGAACGCGGCGGCTCACCCTATGGCAATCCTAACATTACCAGCCTAGACAAATTTGGTGCTGCGCTGTCCGATCTCTCTCCTACTTCCCCCTCTCAACGTTTCATTTCTGAAGATGGCGTGATAAATGCCCGCGCCCGCGTACTGGGCGGCGGGAGCTGCCTGAATGCTGGATTCTATACCCGTGCCTCTTCGGAATATATAAGGTACATCATATTGAAACTTAGCATGATCAGGGTTGTTGTGATAAAAAAATAATCTCAAGTTAATCACACATGTTCCTGATCAAACCAGTAAACGTATTTATATAACAGCTGGTCTGCTTAAGAAATTCACGCGACACCAAGTTTTTTATCGAGTAGCTAATTAGTTTAAGATGGTGCAGAGCTGTAGGGTGGGAGAGTCGGTTGGTGAATGAGTCGTACCAATGGGTGGAGCAGAGAGTGGCGTTCAAGCCGGAAATGGGGCCGTGGCAATCGGCGGTGAGGGATGGGCTGCTGGAGGCCGGAGTGGTTCCAAACAATGGATTCACATACGATCATCTTCATGGGACTAAAGTCGGTGGAACAATTTTTGATCCCAATGGGAATAGACATACTGCTGCTGATTTATTGGAGTATGCCAATCCTGGTGGTCTTACCGTCCTTTTGCATGCAACTGTACACAGGATCTTGTTCGCAACTAAAGGTATATATATGATTTTCATTTTCTCGAGCCATTTGTTTTTGCTGTCTATTTCTCTGCCACTACCAGTGGCCGTAATTTTATTTTATTTTTCTTTCTGTAATTGAACAGCAAGACCTAAACCAGCGGCTCATGGAGTGGTATACAGAGATGCATCAGGGGCAAAGCACAGGGCGTTCCTAAACAGAGGGTTAAAAAATGAAATTATCATATCATCTGGTGCCCTAGGAAGCCCACAGCTCTTGATGTTGAGCGGAGTGGGCCCTGCACAGCATCTTCGGGCCCACAACATCACAGTGGTGCTGGATCAGCCCATGGTCGGCCAACTCATGTCTGACAACCCCATGAATGCCATTTTCGTCCCTTCTCCTCTCCCAGTTGAGGTTTCACTCGATTCAAGTTGTTGGCATCACTCAATTTGGTAGCTACATCGAAGCTGCAAGCGGTGCAAATTTTGAGGTTACTCAACAGAGAGACTACGGGATGTTCTCTCCCAAGGTACACAACCTTTCTACCATTTTCTAAAGCTTTGTTTTGGGCCACTACATCACATGAATTTGATTAGAACTCTAGGGTAGTGGGCCCATCGATAATTTCTTGGAACCCTAAAAGCTTCAGACTTTACCGTTTGGCATTTGAGCAAGAAATGAATTTGATGCTGCAAGTTTTGTCGACATGTGCAGATCGGTCAGCTCTCAACAGTGCCACCAAAACAGAGGACGCCAGAAGCCCTGGCCAAAGCTATCGAGCAGATGAACAGCTTGGACGAGGAAGCTTTCCAAGGTGGATTCATCATCGAAAAAATCACGGGTCCGATTTCCACCGGTCATTTGGAGCTAAGAACAAACAGCCCGGATGACAATCCATCAGTTACCTTCAACTACTTCAAAGAACCCCAGGACTTGCAGAGATGTGTAGAAGGCATTTCAACTATAGAGAAGGTGATCGAATCGAGGCCTTTCTCCAAGTTTAGGTTTGATTTTTTGTCAGTGCCACAGCTACTGAACCTGACAGCAAGTGCCCCAGTAAATTTGTTGCCCAAACATTACAATTCATCGCAGTCACTAGACGATTTCTGCAAGGACACAGTCATGACCATATGGCATTACCATGGAGGTTGCCAGGTTGGTAGTGTTGTTGATCATGATTACAAGGTTATGGGTGTGGATGCGCTAAGGATTATTGATGGATCCACCTTTAATGCCTCTCCTGGGACTAACCCTCAAGCCACTGTCATGATGCTTGGAAGGTAACCATTTTAATTTCAGAAAACTAATCTCTCTAACCCTAATTATTTATTAAGTGATTTTGACTTGTATTGCTACTCTCCATGTCCCCTTAAAATGGTACTCTTTTTGAGTTTTTTTTTCTAAGAAAAACTTAATTTTGAAATCTTTATTCTCATAATAGGTCTTAACTTTTATTGTTTTAAAACCCGGATCCATCTAGTGATTCGACCCGAACTATCAGGATCTAAGATTCCAAACTACCTTCATTTGATTCCAAATTCCCATTTTCTTACTTTGAATATTGTCCTACACAAATGCATTAAATGCATCAACTTCCACTTCATTCAAAACATCAATCATATCTTCATTTTTTTAAAGTTCTTTCTTATTTTTACTTATTCACATGTTAAAAAAATATTCACAAAAATAGCTCATTAATCTACCCACTGCATTTCAATTGTGGAAATATATTCAAAACCAAAAATGGATATATGAAAACTAATGTGATGGGGTTTTGATTATTTTTTTTCTCATATATGCAGGTACATGGGAGTCAATATTTTGAGGGAGAGACTCGCAAATGAAGATTTAGAAAATTAAGTAGTAGACAATATCATAAGTTTTTATTGACAATGGTACTTTTGAATGTTAGATATATAAAATATGTCCTTAATTTGAGTATTGTAATCTTTTATATCATGTATTTGCATTCTCTTTTCGAAATATGTTTGGCCAGAAACAATATATAATACTTAATTAAAAACAAAATATAGAATTAAGGCTTTTTTACAAGTTAAAACCAAAGCAATCATTAATGATGTATCTAGTTGATCACCACCATTCATGAACCAATATGTATTTTTTGCTCACCTTATCAAAATGAATTCATTTCTATACAGGGAACCTTCTTTTATGAGAAAGTATTGCTTTAGTGGAGAACTCTAGTCTTCTACTTTCACGATAGTGACCTATGATCTTTCCTTTCTTGATTGATGTTTAGCTTTTGAAGTACTTTTATCCAGAGAGAGTATGTATTTAAAGCCTCAATAAAGCTAAAGTTGAATAGTAGAGCCTTATACTTAGTTGTATTATGGGAGAAGAACTCAAAATAGATCTTATACTAAAAAACTATCTATCAAGAAATCAACATAATCCCAATTTTATATTAATAAATATTAAAGAATCATTCCATATATATTTTTTATATGCTCAAGATCATTATGGGTTTGGGTGATATTTTTTATTCAAATATTGATGATTTAATGAAAAAACATTCTACAATGAAATTAGTTAAGGCATGAACTTTATAGCCAAACTTGGTTAGTATTAGAGACTAAACTCTTTCAATTAAATGGCTTATTTGACCAAATATTCAAACACATCTAGCTTATGGATTTATCCAAGAAGAAGGCTAATTAAAAATATAACCTAGTGTGTTTAAAAGTAAGATTTTATCTTTCTAACAAAATTTACTAAGACGATGATCAACTTATAAATCATTAAAAACTTGGTCTTTACATCATGGAAAAGCCTTGTCGGTATGGTATATAGGTTTTTGCACCTTTTTTTCCTCTTAAATTAAAATGGTGTTTGTGTATAAATCTTCCAACCTTAGGTAGAGAGAGGTTTCCAACTTTCCTAGGTTGTGACGAGACCTTTAAAGAGGATGAGTGATTTTTAAGCTCCTTAAAAACATGTTCTTGCTCTAAAGTCCATTGAAGATTGATTATAGTTTTTTAATACTTTTAAAAAATGATAAACAATACTCTTTTAGGTGGGATATAAATCTATTAAGGGTGTTACTTTTTCCAATAATCTCTTTGAACATCTTTTACTAACTAGAAATGAGTCATATTCAATATGGTTTTAACTTTTTTTTTAAAATTTGGCTTTATATCTTATTGATAACTAAGAGTCCTAAGAATTCAAACTTATTGGGCATTATTAACATAGATTTACCTTCATCTTTAATATGAGATAAAAGAAGAAAACCTATTAAAGGTCCAAGAGATGTTGTTCTAAATTCATTCTCTTATCATCTATATAGACTTTAATATTCCCTACTTAATTAGCCTATAAAAACCTTATTCATATTATTCATAATCTTTTGATATATAGCCCCATCATATTGTTTGCTCGATGGTCATGGATTTATAATATAATGTTCATCTATCCATAATGAATGATATCTTCTTCTTATAATTGGGATGCATGAGAATATGGTGGTAGCCCAAGTTCATATTCAAAGATCTTACAAATTCAAACTTGACTATAAAGTCCAGTTTAGTAATCTATCTATCTTATACAGGGGAAAGATTTTAGCTAGACTTTGTTAAAGTCAATAAAGTGGTGTGTGTATATGTTATTTTTCATTATCTTTTTTCATCTAACTATATTTTTTAAATCGGTTAGGGTTTATCACTTCTCGAATGAAATCAATAACTTATCAATTTTCTCAAATATAACATTTTATCTCTCATCCTAATATTTCCACTTTTCTATTAAATAAAAAAAAATAGAAATTAGCATTTAGCCTATGAGAGAAAATGTCTAGGCTAATGCCCATTATGTGTGAGGGATGCAAGGTCAAATTATCTTTTTAGATGGTAATGAGCTTTATGATGGCTCTCACAGTGGACTCGATCTTGGTGATAGAGCTCGTATCTTATTTATGGAGACTAATTTTGTTAAATATTTTATAACTTTAATATGTATTTATTTTTATCTTTCAAGGACCATGTATGGTCCACTAATAAAGCCTTATTACCCTTGAAGCAAGTAAGATACATCTTTTGAAGGCTAATTGGTTCTCTTTTATTATGGTCACCCTCTTTTAGAGAGGAATTTCATAGCTAAGTATTTGATATTGATTGTTATGTGTATATAATAAAGAAAAGGGTTTACCAATAATAAAATCACATACCAAATATATTTTGATCACCATGAAGGTTTATTATAGAGTACTACATTTGAGTAGATACCAATAAAGGTGTTTAAAATTACCAAGTAAAAAAAGTTAAATAAATGGTAAAAAAAGTTGATTGAAAAACCCTAAAATTTTTTGACTAACTAGATTGGTATAATAACAAACCCTAAAATAATGATCTCCTATCTCTTTGCTCATGTCTTCCTCTTTAATCTCCAATACTTCTTTACTTATAGTTGGAACTTTTTTTATCTATATGTTTTTTTAATTATTAATTTTGACCGCTCATTTTATTTTATTTTATTTTAGTTTTTTGTTTCAACTTGACATATGGCATAATAACAAAGGTTTATAAGGAAGGTGTTGTCTTGGCTTTTTATCCCTTATTTTCTCGAAAACAATTTTCATAAATGATCATGGGACAAAAATAGAAACATATTTCTTAATTATCATAGGGGAAAATAGTCGATGTTATACCTTAACTCATCAAACTCATGATCCAAATCATGAGCTCAATAGGGTTCAATTGTATTTTCCCTTCAAATTTATATTCAACCTTTAAATAAAAATAATAAAAGGGTTAAAAGCCCATAATAATTCTCCTATGGGCTAATGTGTTTGGGATCACTGCAATGAAAAGTCCAAGAGCACTGACTAGCCTTCAAGCCCACAAGCCTTATCTTCTTTAAAGTCCACAAAAGAAAATCAAATACATGGCCTATCTTGATTCATAGGCCGAAGCCCAAATCCAGAAATTTATCAAATTTTCTCCTCCAAGGATACAATAAAAGTTGACATGGCTTTAAGGCCAAGAATAAGGTTCTGGTCCGAAAGGCCGTGGGTCGAAACCCACTCAACCATGCTTTTTAGTTTTTATTCCTAAAATGGATTTATATAATCATGCTCACAATGTTGAGCAACAAGGTCAGGATGGCCGAGTGGTCTAAGGCGCCAGACTCAAGTTCTGGTCTTCGTGAGAGGGCGTGGGTTCAAATCCCACTTCTGACAAATAATTCGTTTTACTTCTTTTTTTTATTACTCTTTAGATATTATTTTTTTTCAGAAGTAAAGACTAATAATTTAACTTTAATGGCTTTTCAGTGGTGTTTATCGCTTCTCTTTTCTCTGTCTTTTTCCTTGAAAAGAATATATATATATATATCATCACAGCTTTTGATTTAACTAAGACAGCACAAGGAAACCCTTCGTTGAGACAACCCCGTTGCTTAATCAATCCTAAGATACAAGAGCCTCCCATTGACGCTGACCCTTATATTTCCAGTCTCCTCCTCGAAGTTGAAAATTTATGTTTGCTGCTCGAGGTTTCTCAAGCGTGTGATGGCTCTGACCAGATTTTCATGTAGATGGCCACATTGCTGTTGCTGTTTTTCTTTGTCTTTTCTCCCATGGGGCGTCAAGCTCACTGCTTGGAAAATGCAGCCCCTTTTAGGTTTGACTAGGATCAGAATCTGCATGAACTCACATAAACAAATGAATCTCACCATATACTTGTATTTGTGAGCTCATTCGTTTTTATTTTTTCATTTGAAACCTTGCTGATATTAGGAGTGGAAAATACGCTTCAAGTTAATGGTGAGATTAATGACTCGTGAAGCTAGCAGGATCACAAATCCACGATGCATTACTAGTCGGTTCTTGAAAAAAATACTCCAAACTCAGATCAATCTTCATGAATTATTCCCCAAACAAAAGGGTAGCAGCCAAATTGGCTTTGTCTGTTTAGGATTCATGCATTAGCTTGAGACAAAACTTGGGGGGTTTTGAGTTGATTTTCGACCTACCATCAATGATGTTGTAGGTCGAGTTGATTTAACAGATTCGAATCAGAAGAGATGAACTGTCCTCACTCCGAAGCTCAGAATTTCCTAAAAAATAGATTAGTATCATCCAAGTACTCAGCCAACTTAATCGCAAATCTTGCAATACGCCGATCAGATGCTAAATCACTGGTGAAAATGGCCATCATTCTATCTCAAAAGTATACGAGTTAAGGGAAGAAGCTTGTTGATGCAGGTGCAGTAGCTTGGCAAACCGGACCGTACTCTTCAGAGTTGAAAAATGAAAACCCTCTATTCTGAGAAACCACGGGGGAGTTGTCATTTTTGAACCCTGGAGCAGGTCAGGTTTGCCAAGTCAATGCACCAGCATCATATGGGATATTTCCCAGTTACTTCCAAAACTTTCAGACTGGGAAGACTTGGCTACGGGAGTCCACTGTAATAGATTTATGAGAAATGACCTCGTGTTGGTGCCTTGGGGGGGCAAAAACAACAAAACTGAAAATGACCTGACAAGGCAATGAAAATCTCAAATAAAAATATAAAGGGTATTAGTGTTTCTCAATCATAGAAAAAGTTGGGGACCGATAATCATTCCAAAGAAACTTCAAACGTAGATAGATAATGCCGGCCACTTCTGAAGTTTCCCTTGTTCTTTCTGCTTGTTTTGGATTTTCCACAGCTGCAAGACAAATATTTCAATGTTAACTAAAGGTGGCTTTTTTATCCTTTCTAAAATTATCACAACCACTTCATTTGTTGGCGGAGCCAGACGAGAGTGAACTTGACATGTGAGTTTCTTTTTTTATTTTTTAGTAGACAGGTTTCTTTACCGTTGTTTTGCAACTGTAGATCAACTTGGTTGATACGCTAATATTATAGCTTTTTCGCACTGGAAAAGTCTAAATTCAAAGCCAGCTGATAGTGTAGGACACTAGGTTAGATTTCACATTGGTGGAAGTTCGAGCAAAATGAAAGACAGGGTGGACTGCCCCCCCACCGACCAGGAAACCCACTATCCAACCTACACAACAGGGAATGCTCAATGATTTGTTTTTGATTGGAAAAAATCAAATGTGACGTTAATCGAGGGAGAAATACACGAACAATAAATCTGGTGTGGGCAGAAAAGAAAGGAGAAAAGGAGATGCATTCACCTTGTACTAGAGAGGTCTCAGAAGACTGCTTCCATAATTTATGTCACCTGCCTTTTCTAGGGATTCCTGAGCCCCAGAGCTCAACATCCACAACCACTGCTGCTTCATACCGCCATGTTTTTGAAGTTTCCATGGCGTCGTCGATATATCCAAACTCTCAGTTCACCAACCATGAGTCCTTCCCTTCATTGCAAGAATCATTCTCCCATTTCACCAAAACATTTCCACTGTATTCTCAGACTGATCAGGCTGACAAAATCCGAGAACAGGAATACTGCCATCTCTCCCTGTCCAACCATGTTTGTCTTGATTATATTGGCCATGGCCTCTTCTCGTACTCTCAACAACGAAGTTACTCTCAGGAAGCTACAGTTGCCTCAGCATCATCTTCTTCCCTTCCATCTCGGAGATATTCCTCAAGTTTCGAAACGCCTTTCTTTGGCATTTCCTACAAGGCAGCAAACTTACATTCTCAAATACAGTATGGTAGCCACGAATCAGAACTGGAATACAAGATACAGAAGAGAATTATGGCATTAATGAATCTCTCTGAAGATGATTACACGATGGTTTTCACTGCCAACCAGTCATCCGCATTCAAACTTCTTGCAGACTCGTATCCCTTTCAGTCAAATCATAATCTTCTTACAGTATACGACCATGAGAATGAGGCGGTGAAAGTTATGATTGAAAGCTCCAAGAACAGAGGAGCACAGGTCATGTCAGCTGAATTCTCATGGCCTAGTTTGAGAATACATTCAGGGAAATTGCTAGAGAAGGTAAGACGTAGAAGGAAGAATAGGAGGGGACTATTTGTTTTCCCACTCCAATCAAGGGTGACAGGAGCTAGGTATTCATACCTCTGGATGAACATGGCCCGGGAAAATGGATGGCATGTCTTGCTTGATGCTTGTGGCTTAGGACCTAAGGATATGGAGACCCTGGGCCTCTCCCTCTTTAAGCCAGATTTTCTCGTCTGCTCTTTTTTCAAGGTTTTCGGTGAAAATCCATCTGGTTTTGGCTGTCTATTTGTGAAGAAATCTAGCTCTTCAGTTATAAAAGATTCAGCTGGAACAGGCTTAGTGAGGCTTGTCCCAGCTAGGCGACCTTCTCAAATTTCAGAAGGGTCAGCTAATGAAGACACGGAAACTGAAGAAAAAGCAAAACAAGAGTTACATGATGATGATAGTTTGCAAGGCTCCTCCTCGGGTCCTTTTTCCAGGCAGCAGACAAGTGAGAAAACTTCTGAACTGGAAGAAATCAAAGAGATTTCACCAAAACACAAAGCACCAGAAATTGAGGTATCAGTGGCATCATTTGAATCCTCCCAGTCCCAAATCATTGCGAGCAGTGGAAGTGGGTATTCATATCTTGAATGTAGAGGCTTGGACCATGCAGATTCATTGGGCCTGATATTAATCAGTGCCAGAGAGAGGTACCTCATCAACTGGTTGGTAAATGCATTAACGAGTCTTCGACATCCCCATTCAGAAAATGGGCATCCCCTGGTCAGAATCTATGGTCCAAAGGTAAAATTTGATCGAGGACCAGCAGTGGCATTCAACGTGTTTGACTGGAAAGGAGAAAAGGTAGATCCTGCCATTGTTCAGAAGCTTGCTGATCGAAACAACGTTTCTTTAAGTTGTGGATTTTTGCACCATATTTTGTTCTCAGACAAATATGAACACGAGAGGGCGCAGATATCAGAGACAAGAACAGGTGAAGGAGGAGCAGTTTTAAATGGGAAGAGAGTTAAACTTGATTCAGGAATTTCTGTTGTCACAGCTGCTCTCGGGTTCCTGACAAATTTTGAGGACGTTTACAAATTCTGGGCATTTGTTTCACTGTTCCTGGATGCAGACTTTGTGCAGAAAGAGAGGTGGAGATATACAGCTCTAAATCAGATGACAATAGAAGTTTAGTTTACATTTAGGACACGTGGAAAGTAATTTTCGACAACTGTTTTCTAAACTTTCTTATGGATGTATGTTTACAATTAAAAATAAATAATTAATTAAATGCACTTTTTAGTCGAGCAAGAATTTAGTTTGATCTCATGAAACTATTTTTCTTTTATTCAAGCTAGTTATTATATCAAAGTTGATTTTCAAAAAATTTGATTTCTTTTTTAATCTCAATCTTAAGAATTTAATTTGATTTTTATATCAGTTTTAGTCTTTGTTTTTTTTTCTTATTCTTTCTTAGTTAAAATTTGTATCTATCAAATTTGAAATAATTTATGATTTTTTTTTCAATTTTTTCAATTTTAAACTTTTTTATGTTTGTTTTGGTCTTCATTATTTTAATTGTTATTTATTTTATTTAAAATAATTTATGAAATTAGATTTTTTCAATTTCATACTACGGTTTTTTATGGGTAAGATTTGATTCTAATTTTTTTAATAAACTTGAAAAAAAAATTAATAAATTATTTTTCATGATATAACCAAGCACCGGAAAATATTTTTCAATTTAATTTTAATGACACTACTGAACATGAAAAAATAATTTATTTTTCAGAAATCAGCTTTCCGTGAAAGTCACTTTCCAAAAAAACAATTCAGCTAACAAACAAAACGTATTGTTTAATTCTTTCATACTATCATAATTGAATTCTTAATGCAACTAACATATTATTACACTGAGTCAATGTAGTTAACGAATAAAAACATACCTCCACACTAGAAACATTTTTTAATTCTTTTATAAATCATTTTTTTTATAAAAACATTTTTCAATCGAATGCACAAACACCCCTTTCATCTTTTTGCACCACAATTTGCTTATATATGATTAAATGTATCGCTACATCACAGAAAAAGGGAAACGATTATTGGCTCGCACTCAGACATTTTGGAATATGAACCAACAATTGTTCCCAGATCATTTTGATTAAAGAATATAACGAGCTGTGAAAGAATATATCTCGCAGAGTCTAGCCAGAATCAATCAAGTGCTACATGCAAGGCCAGCCCACAAACCAAAAATGATCATCAACAGCTACTACAGGCTAATTTACTGGTGTATTTGATTAGAATATCTCCAGTGAGCTAAGAGAATTCAAAGTGTGAACCTGATTTCTAGCATCAACTCATGACAGCATATGAACCAAAAAGAAAAACTCTCAGCCATTGACATCATTCAATCACTAAGCAGGCAGTAAAATTATAGCATTCGTGATTTTAATCTCTCAAATTGACCCCACAAATCAGCACCTGGGAATCCCCAGAAGAAAATGAAAACCATGATAAAAATAACAAAAATTAAAAATACCCAGTTCCTCACACGACAAGTGGAGAGCAGTAATGCCTCTAATTTCACAATCTGAAGACAGATTAAGCATTTATAAGGGAGCCCATAAAGTAATCATAGTCACTACACATCATTAACGAACTCTGATGGCAGATTTACAAAGAAGACAAAAAAATTCAACCTCCAAAGATTAGTATACTGATACTCTGTGCTGATTCACACATAAACAATGAAGTCCAAAAATCAAACGGCGTCCAAATATACAGCAGAGAGAATCACATTCAAATATTTGATGAAGAAAAAAAATAAAGCAAGAGTTAAAAAAAGGCATTGCCGCGTCTCAGATTTCAGGGCACAGCATTGTGTTGAACATCGACGGGGAAACTCACCAAGGCAATAAAAGGAAATTAATCCGTATACTCAATTTAACATGGGCCTAACTAGAGGGATCTGGGCCAACAAATTAGATCAAATAAAATCAGGCTCTGACTTGAGGATTGCAGGCTGTTATTGGGCTAGTAAAATATTCAAGGTCTTTTTGGTCAACTTACCCTGCTCTTTAACATGAAATGCCAGTGTGCCACTAACACGTGCGTGTTTGGACCATATATTTTTAATCAATGGTCAATGGTGCAAACACGAATCATTTTCGATGTAACTTTGTTTCTCATCCAATTACTATTTCTTGCAAACCTGCCACTAATGTTCACTAATTAATCCATCAATGTTAATGTCAAACACTGCAACTAATGGGTGCGTGTCAATATTTGCATCAATCATTCATAGCATCACTCTTCACGTTTGAGTACATTGACTTGACCAAGATCTATAAATATCTTAGGTCACCAAGTAAATGAGCAGGTAATGAGATTCAATAATTTTTCTATAACTGTTAACTTTTTTTTTCTTTTCATACATTTCTTGTCTTACATATTGGAGTCTTTCTCCCAACGAGGGTCTTGTTTTTTAAGAGCACCTTCATCACTATTCAAACCCTATCAATCATGCACCTACATTTGAAGTCTATATGCAGTTTCATGGTCTATGAAAGCTTAATTTTTGTGTGAAACTTTTGTATTTATTAGTGACATTGTTTGTAGAAACCTAAATAAGAAATTAATTTATCTAGTTCATTTTTGTTTCATATCTTCTCTCCAAAAAAAATTTCATGGCTGATGAAGCTTCATGCCAAGGGAGAATACTTGATCTCCTTATCACAAGGACTTTAGCTTTCTCAAGACATCATCAACTCTCCAACTAAGTGTAAATACTCAACAATATTATTGTATTGATGCAACTATATATGTCCACTCTTCCACATATGCAATAATAATCCCTCATATATGCATCACTAAGTGTACACGGTCAACTCCAATTTCAAGAAGAGATAGAGATGGATAAAATGTAAATGAGTAATGTTTTAACTCACAAACTTATGAATAACTACATATATCATTATTATATGAGGTGATTTGAATGGTCTAATCATTATCGATGTCCATTTGAATCTCATTTATACACTAGAAAAATTTTTTTAATGTGAGACAAACTTCATGAGTTCATAAGCTAAAATATAACCCATATCAAATCATCAATGCTGAACTCTTCAAAGATTGTGTCACGGTGATTATCAACTTTTAAACAACTATGATAGACTCAAAAAACCCTAAGAGCAAATATAAAATACAAGAGGCACCATAAAAGTTTGTTACACAAGATAATAATTTCATGTATAACGTTTTTCTAGCAACACTTCATGGATTTATACATGTTTGGTATCACGATCTAGAACCTGACTTTATTTTTGAATTTTAACATCTCAACTCCAAACTTTTCTTTTACTTTAGCACAAATATTCTTACAAATAAAAGCATTATGTAGCTTTTTATCATTACATAACGAGAAGATAAAATAATCATAATCTGTCTCAAAAGGTGTAATAGGGAAATGCTCAATATGGAGTGACTTATTGTGCTCATTGTCATAAAAACCTTGATTGATGAAGCTTTACAACTATTTTTAATGGAAAAAGGTTATATAATCTATATGATTTAAAATCTCTTTAGTGTTAAACACACGATAAAAAATTATATAAGTGTAAAAGAAGTTGGTGTGGCTAGACAGTAACATCATTGTTTTTATGTACAAGTAAAGTCTCAGCATTATCATTGGTTTCTCATTACAGCAATGAAAAAAAAAAACCAAGAGATCTAGGTGCTATTAGAAAAAAAAAATCTAATTAATTATAAAATTGATATAATGAAGACTCGAACTTGAACACCATTTTTTTTGCTCTTACAAATAAATTTTTGCCAGTTACAACATCTAAAGTTATGGATCATAAATGATATTTTTGACTTAGAGATGAGAAGGGGATTGGTGATTTAAACTATGACTAGATCATTTCTCATGAATTTTTTTTTAGCAGAAAAAAATATCTAGGTGCTATTAATATGTTTTCTAGTATAAAAAAAAATTAAATCATGTGGGAGATGACCTAACATAATGTGATTAACTTGACGAGTTAAAAGACAACCCAAACAACTATTAAAACATAATTTGATTAAAAAAACTCGAGATATCTCTTTTTTTTTAAAAAAAATATATTGAGATGAAAACATATTGGATAGCCTAAGTCAACCTGAGATAACCCGTCAAATCCACAACTTAAAATCCACAACTTATATTATAAGATCGGGAATAACCCATGAAAAACAAATTATAGCACTCAATAAAATGACTCAAGCTAACTTATCAAATCTATGATTCAAGTAATGAAATCGTGATAACCTTATAAAAAAGAAAAAAAAAATCATCATAAATGTTAATTTCAAATTAATTGAATGTTGAATGATAAAATCTAAAAAAATAATTAAAAATAACTTAAAAAAAGCCTGAGTTAACATTTTAAATATGTGACATATATCATGAGACCGACATAAATAAATATAAATTTGAATGATAAAATTAAAAAAACAAACTAAATATATATAAAAAAAACAGAAAAGAATGCATTGTCCAAGTTAACAAGGAATGTGAGGAGATGAATCGTCATTTTTAATTAGTTTATCTAAATTAATGAGGGTAGGTGGGATTTAATTGTGAATATAAAGTTAGGCAGGGGTCCATCATCGTTATAATGTGACGAGAGTAGGTAAGCACATGCATCTCTAATCTATTTCTTGTTATTATTTTGTGTTCTGCGTTCCGGATAAGGACAGAAAAGCAAGAGACACGGGTGGTACGAATTTTAGTGTCTGCTTTCCATTGGGATTTAAAGTTATTTTTTTTAGAAAAAAAAATTAAAAACAATATTTTTATTGTAAATTAAATTTTTTTTAGAGCTTTCAGATTATTTTGATGAATTAAAATTGAAAAACAATTATTAAAAAACATAATAAAAAACATTTTAAAAAACAAAATTTCTAAACAAGCAATTATAAAGCCCTAGGAAATTAGTAGCAAAACCTCATGGGCGGTATATATTCCCCCACTTACAATTTATTATTTATTATTTTTTATGTATTTGTCAAATTTGCCAACTTAGATCATATATGTTGCTGTTAACTAACTAAATTGATAAAGTAGTTATTTAATATTTTTTTTTCCTAGAATGATCCAATACAATCAATAAAAAAAATATCTTTCCCTGGTGAAAACCATCCGTTTATTTAGGGAGTAAAAAATAAAAGAGAAAGGAAAAGATAACAACCTTTGAAAAAAAAATAGGGATAAAAAAATTTAAAACACAAAAAGTTTTTTTTTTCCGGCAAGAAAAACAAATCACGTTGAGTCATGATTAAATTATAAATCGCTCCTTTAATTTTGTAAAACTGAAATCAAAATTTCTTTTATTTTTAAAGAAACTAGTTAATTAATCTCATTTTTCCATTTCATATTTTTTTTTGTACGGTTTATTTATATTCTTTGTTTAAAAAATAAGTAAATAACATGAAAATACTTATGAGAAAAGAGTCTTTTTGAAACAAATTAATATCAAGTTAATTATGGTTAACACCGATTGAAGAATTAATTAATCATTTTTTAAAACTTAAGAGATTATTTAATTATTTAAATAAAATTAACAAATCTAATTTATAATTTTCTCATTTAGTAAAGTCACACTCTTTGACAAAGAAAAAAAAGTCGTGAGTCACACTCACCACAAGCCTCCATTATTTATCTTTGACAAAGCATCACGTCACACTAATTATCATTTGGTTTAATCAACGAATGCAATTGAAAGCCTTTGCTTTTATATTTTTTAAAAATAATTCTTTTTTACTTCTATTTTTATGGTATTTTTATATTTTTTAATATATTGATGTTAACTTTTCCGTGTCTACAAAGAATGAAAATTAGATAGCATTTAGCGTAGTGATTTAAAAATTTCAAATCTTTTTATTTTTAAAAAATAATATTTTAATATATTTTCAAAAACAAAATACACCGCTGGCAAAACATAAAAACCAAATCCGGAACAGCGGATTTTCCGAGAAATACGTTTTCTTTTTCCATGCTCTCTTGGACGAAAGCTCCTTGCTCTTGAGTATATATATATATATTCCATGCTTGTAAGTTTAGACTGATAATTCTTCCCTGCGTGCTTTGCCGGCCAAGTCAGCTGTTTTTCGTCAAAATTTATTTGCAAGTTAGGTGAAGAAATGGTCCGATTGGATACATAGCTTGAACTTCCCGGCGTTTATGTTCCACCAAATTGGAGAAGATATCGAGGTCTTGTCCTTAGTGGAGAAGTCAAATATTTCATGGGTATTTTAAATGAATTGTTGAATATTTTCATTGGTCAAAACGTGTGTGGCATGAATTGAAAAGGGACAGCTTACCATTTAAAATCTGATATGTTTAGTTAAATATTTTAGATTCCAATTCTGAAAAGAGTTGGATAGATAGATACTAATTAAGATTAAATTATTTCTACTGCATGGTTCATGATTCATTAAATATTATATTAATTGAAAAAAACAAAAATGAATATTAATTCAATTACATAAATAAACAAAGAACAGGAGGAGTTTTAATAAGACAAGTTGCTTCATTTCCAAGGTATTCAAATTTCCAAAGGAAAACTAATGTAGTTTATTCCAGTTGCATAAAATTTGTTCCATCGATTACAACCGATCGATGGAATGCTTTATTTACTCGATCAAATCTTTATACGAACAATATTCCTCCGTGTATAATAACATATCTTTATTTTTCTGCAATTGAAAATAATATCAAATAAAATGAAAAGAATTTGAGATTAATAGATCAGTCTAATATTTTAGGTTAATTTAATAATATGATAAATAAATTTTATTAAAAAAATAAATTAATAAAAAAAACTCGAGATAACTCAAGTTATTTTTAAAATTAGTAAAATATACTATAGAAAAAAAACCTCATAAACAATTAAATAAATCTTGAATGATGAATTAAGAAAACTAAGTTGTTTACCTAAAAGCAAATTACATATTCTTTTGTATTTTGTTTTCTTTTTTAACCCAGAGTTAAGAACGTATTTTTTATTTATTATTATTTGTATTGTTTAGAGTTCATTTGATGTCTTATGAAGATTTTAGGGAAAAGTGACTACTTTTTACTTCTTCCTTTTCTATACTTCTTCCCACTCTTTTGCTTTAAAAATAAATAATTCTAGTTTTTTTTTTCTCTTAGACAAAGATCCATAATTTAAATTGACACTCCTTTATTAAACTTTTTTAAATTTTCATCAACAAGTACATATTGACGTCATATATCCATTTAACTTGAATCACAGATAAGAGGAAAAAACAATTTAAACCTCGTGTTACCTGTACAAGTCCTGTTCTTAAACACCGGTCCTATTACTGTACAAAAGGTGGCGTTTATTAAAAAAAATCTTAAGAAATTTGCCTGCACAGCTCGTCCCAGGTCGTCGTCTTCATCAACTTGTTAAACAGGATTAAATAAGTGAGCTGCATTTTTTGTCCATAACATCGCCTAGCTATCTCGCCAATAGTATTAATTATAACCATAAATATTTTGAATAAATTTAAAAGTACATATATTTCGTTAAATCTATACAAATATGTGATTCGTGTTGAATTTGAAAGCACATTTTTTTGTCGAAGATAAAAAAAGGTATTGATTTTGGGTTGAATTTAGTAGTTTTTGTATGTGTATCTTCGAGTTGATTTTTTGCTGGAAATTAGGGCTGATTTGACTGCAATTTGGACACCGTGATGCTTGTTTGTGCGACGATCAGGTTGTCGGACTGGCTTAGGGTAGAAGAGTGATGACTGCTCGTCGGAGAGTAAGGTTGTTGCTGTTGGGGGTTGGAAAGCAAAGGGACTGCAAGTTTGATTGAAATTTTTTTGGGGTTTAAAGAGGAGAGAATGTGGTAGCTGTGGAGGAGGAGGTGGTTGGTTGTTTCTTGATAGATAGATTTTTTTTTAGAAGAGAATGGGAGGAGAAGTAAGTTGTGATGGCGATTGAGTTTTCTAGTTTTTTTTTTCATGATAGTGTTTGGTTACTATTTTTAAAAAAAAAATAGAGATAATAAAAATAAATATATATTTAGGTGAGAAGATATAAACATAAAAATAAATGTTTTTTGGAACAATTTGAAAGTAAAACTTTATACTTTCAAAATAAAAGATACTGGGGAGACATGTCTTCTGAGATAATATTTTTTTTAATTCTTAAAATGTTATTGTAAGAATCTCTCAATTTCAAAGTTATCTATTTAAGATATGCAAAAATAAAAATGATTATTATTATACTTTTAAATCTCAACTCAAGGTTGATCAAGGGCAAAGCTTAGATCATTGTTCGAGGTCCGGATCAAGGATTAAGTTAACTCAAGTTTACCCGAGTCAACATGGAACTAAAAATGGCTATTAATGCAGGACCAAAGACATAAGAAGGGCTAATCATTGTTTCAAATTAATGTAAGGATAAAAATAATTATTATCATAGTTTTAAAATTTATTTTTAATTCACCCAGGACAAGGGTCGGGTTATATGTTAGGATGATCAACTCAGGTTGATCTGGGTCAATATAAAAATAAAAATAATTATTATCATAGTTTTAAAACTTATCTTTAGTTAACCTAGGACTAGGGGCAAATTATGTGTTAGGATGATCAACTCACGTTGATTTGGGTCAATATAAAAATAAAAATAATTATTATCATAGTTTTAAAGCTCAATTCAAGAGTCCATTAAAGAAAAAGTCTGAATCACGAATTGAGTAGGTCAATGTAAAGATAAAAACTATTATTATCATGGTTTAAAAACTCGACTTGAGAGTAAATTAAAGTAGGATATAAGTCTCGAGTTATAAGTGTAAAGATGGGTTAACCCGAGTCAATATACGAGTAAATGAGTCCAACAATGTAAATAACTCTTACTTATCAAATCAAATCAAGTGCCACCAACTCAAGTTTGGAAAAGATTTGTTTTGTTACTTCATTAAAAGATCAAAATTCTTAGAAACTTAGTTTAAATATTGTAATAAATATTGAGTAGATGTTTAGTCAAATACTGAATAAATTTATTATTAACTAAAAAAATTGATTCACCTAAATAACTAGAAGAAAAAGTTGATTTTAAATTGATAAACATACCTTCTACTTTTTATCCAAAAATCAAATATATTTAGTAGCAAGCAATATACTTAATAAAGTAGAAAGAATTAAAAAGAACAATAAAGATTATGAAAAGAGAGACACAGAGAGCGAACATTTTTATTTCATATCATTTTGTAAATATAGTTATACTATAACATCATCTCAACAATGCTCTTATTTATAACCTGATATATTTTTAATATTTGTAAGCCCAAAAATCATAAGAAGATATACAATTTAGATGAGCTTTGAGATGATGAGTGAACATAAAGATGTAGAAGAAGACAAATAGACATTCACATACTATATATGATTTCATAATAAGAATCAAATTAAGATTTAAAATATTATTTCTATATTACATATTTTTTATGTCGAAAAACCATGGTTTTCATCTATCATCATTTTCGCAAGGAGTTGAAAATTGGAGTTAAAAATTGAATATCTTACAATTAATGATCCTTTTATTTTTGATAAAACTTAAAAGAAAGATATGACCATAATCATTCTCCAAAAAACTTATTATGATTTGATATATTTATGATTATAAAATTTTAAATTAGTAAGAGAATATAATTCTACAATGTTTAATATCAGTTTTAAATTGAAATTATATAAAAGTAATGTCAATGATGAAAATATATTAAAATAAAATATTATTTACTTTTCATTATTTTTTCACTTTAATATTTAATTAATACTATTAATTTTTTTAATTAACTAGTCTATTTAAAAAAATAGTTTATTAAACATAAATATCAATTATTTTCATTAAAAACAGAGAATGATAAAATAAAAAGAAAAAAAACACAGCAGGTAACGTGTAAAACGAGGAACAAGGGACATAAAGCAAGTGATGGTCCCAAACTCCCAGGTCTTCCAAAAGTGTCCAGCGCAGTAACTCCCAAGGTAGTCAAAATCGCGAGCCAACTCGCAAACTCGTACGAGTTTGCGAGTTGGCTCCGAAAACCTGGTTGAACCGGTAAAAAAATCGAACCCGGTCAAACTCGGTCAAAATCAGGTTGACTCGTAAAATCGGACCGAATCGATCCGATTTTACGATCCAGAATTTTCATTATTTTAAAACCAAATTTTGCACTGATTTATTTAATTAACTCTTATATTTATACACAAAAAAATTTACCTTCTTATTTCTCTTAAAGAAGGAAACACTTGAGAGTTAACACTCTCGGCTTCTCCCCTATATTTAAAAGGAGAGGAATTGAGACAACATTGCATTTGTCCGATGTGGGACAAATGCAATTTGTCCACTCTACAGCCGAGAGTCTCTCGGCTGTATTTAAAGTTCTCTCAATTGAGAGAACATTGTGGTTGTCCGATGTGGGACAAATGCAATTTGTCCCACATCGGACAAATTATATATATATATATATATTGTTTTTAATATATATATTAAAAAAATTATAAAAAATATATATTATAAAAAAATAAAATTGTTGTGTTGATTTTATAAAAAATAAAAATTATATATATATATCATGGAATCACTCTTGAAAATCAGTAATATTAACTTTAAAATTTATACTTAATTTTTTTTAATTTTTACTTTAAATTAAAATTTTTTGATGTTTTACATCATTTTCATATCCTGATGTCAAAATAATTTGTTGGAGTTGGAGCTAGTACTAGTAATATTGATGTTGACTGTTGATACCAGTATTAATAATTTAGTACTGATAATCCTTTCGATAATAATACTTTTGATAAATGTATTAAAAATAACGAGGAAAATGACGGACATGAGACTGATTTTAATTTATATAGCATATCATTAAAATATTTATTTTAAATATGTTTGTTTTTACCTAATGAAATTCTATTGACATAATTGTTTTGTAATGTGTTTTGAAGTTATTTTACATCATGTATGAACCTAAACTAATTAAGTTTTATGTCCATAATTATGCTATTTTG
Source organism: Salix viminalis (assembly GCA_029228465.1). Lineage (NCBI taxonomy): Eukaryota > Viridiplantae > Streptophyta > Magnoliopsida > Malpighiales > Salicaceae > Salix > Salix viminalis. The sequence continues at coordinate 6,026,131 of CM055426.1, forward strand.
TACGGACATTTCGGGTACGATCTTTCTACGATTTTACGATCCGATCTTACGATCCGATTTTTCGGAGCCCTTTCCGATCCGTGTCAAAATCTCGATTTTGACTACCTTGGTAACTCCAAATCAATAAGATTGCATAATTGAACCTCAGCAGTCGGCTAAGGTGCAGGTTTATTTTCTATTCTTTAATTTTGTATTCAAAATGGTTGGAAGAAAAAAACATTTCACATGAAAAAAAAATCAATATAATTTATTATTTAATTGATTGAAAATTAACTTTATAATTTATTTTGTTTATTTTTATTAAGTTATTTTAGATTCATGATCAAATAGTTCTTCTTAACGTAGTAACCTGATTTAACTCAAGTTGTTTTTTGTATTTTTTTATCATTTGATACTGGATTGGTTAGAAATTGAACTTCATAATTTATTTTTTATAAGAATATCCTAGTCTTATGATTAGATTCACGAGTTTTGATGTTTTAATATCAGTTAAATTCAGTTGTTGTTGTTATTTTTATTTTATTTTATTTATAAAATATTATTTAAGTCTCATGACCTGAGTCATTGGTTCTTCAACTAAATTTGCTTCTAGATAGGATGTTTATGTATTAATGATCTGAGTAACGAGTTTAGTAGGTTAACCCAACTGACTCGGGCTTCCCCTTTTATTTAGTTGGTTCCCTATTTATCAATTAGTAATATGTTTGATTGAAAATAACTTTTATATTTTATTTTAGTTTGTTTTTTGTATATCATTTTGACCTCATGACCCAAAAATAATACTTAATAGGTTCATCGAGATTGAAATCATTAAAATTTTCATTCTTTAACATTGGATCCAACATGGTTGGTTGAGAATTAAAATTTATAATTTATTTTTATTTACTTTCTATTGAGTTATATTAGTTTTTGGATCAAAGTCGTATATCTCACAAGTTAACCTAGGTTAAATTAAGTTGTTTTTTTTTATAAAAAAAATTCTATGAAGTTATGCCCGTCTTATGATCAAGATAATAAATCTGACAAATTGACTAAAATTAATTTTATTTCATTTTTAATCATATTCTTAATATTCAACTAATTGAGAATTGAACTTCATTATTTATTTTGATTTTTTCCTATTAGTTATTTTAGTTTTGTTATCTCGATCACAAATTTAACAGCTTAAACTTGAGTTGTGTTTTCTGGTCATTTTTAACTTCTTTTTTCTCCAATCTCATCATTCAATACTGGATGATTGATAATTAAATTTATTAATTTATTTGCTATCTATAATCTTGGTCGAGAATTTGACATGTTTAACTTAAGTTGATTTAAGTTAATCAAATATGCTGTTATCTTAATATTAAAAAATTATCATCTTTATTTTTTTAATCAAATTATATTTTTAGAGGCTGTCTAACTTATCTATAGACTCACAAAGTTTTTTAGTGAGACATATTTTTAAGTACATAGCCATTCAAAGAGAAGTGTTATAAATCTATAATTATATGTATTGAATGTTTATGATAATCCATAATTATGTATATTGAACGTGTATGACTCTTGAATTTAGTATTTTGAATTTTCATGACAATTGAGTTCATTTCATTCTTATATAAATAGATTTACTTGTATTGTATTCCTGAAACTTGAAAAAATAGAAGAATTTACAATAAAAACATATTTTCTCTTGTCTTTTTTAATTATATTTTAAATATGTATACTCTTATATGTTAATTGTTTTTTCTTCTAACAACAAAATATTTTTTTTTGCTTTTTCAATCTTATTTTTAATATTAAAAATTGTTTTAAAAACACGATTCGATTGCACTTTTAATCCTATATGTTCATAAAGGGAAAAAAAAGGTTAATAATGGCAAACGTCGTAGTTTTATCCAAAACCAATGTTTAAAAGTTTCTTTAAATGACCCCACAATTTTTATTTTTATTTTTTAATTTTTTTTCCTGCTGATGTATTATTTATTGCTTCTTGTCCATATAAACCCAGTAACCTTGTCGTAAGTCACCTCATTCTGCTCTCAAATAATCATTTTAAGCATATTTTGCAGGAGAGCAAGTAAGCCAAGCCTCTCTTTTTCTAGCAATACATCAAGAAAGAGGGAGATTTTGGTGGCTTTGGGCTCTTGTTTTTTTGGTTGAAGTTCTTGATTTGTGCTATTGTTTGTTCCTTAAGTAATTTAAAGAAATTCAAGAATGGCAAAGAATGTAGGAGTTCTCGCTATGGATATTTACTTCCCTCCTACCTGTGTTCAACAGGTGATTAGATTTCATATCTCCATCTATATCTCTCATTTTCCTTCTCAATATCATTTTTTATTTTCTAGGAATAGAGGTTTGTTTTTCATCGGTTTCTGTTTAGTTGTTGAGAGAAACAAGGAAATGTAAGGAAAGTTGGGCTTTGGATTTTGTTTCTTAAGATTTTATGTTTAATTTGTTTTTGGGAAGTTAAAATTAGAAATTATCCGGGCTTAATTAAGCTTTTAATTATGTTTGGTAAATAAAAAACAATTTAATTTTTAGAATTAGGATTCTAATCATTCTATTCTGTAACCATGATACCTTTTTCAGTATCTTTTTGAAAGTTTGGTTTTGAGATATTTAAATAAATGAAGGATATCTTTGCCTAAGTGCCCCCTTCATTAATTAAAGTTTTGATAAAGATCAATGTTAACTATGTTAATAATTCATTAATCGTCTGTCTCTGCAACATGACATGCAAGAGCAAATCTGCGCTGGCATTTCATTATAGTGATTTGGGTTGTACATGTGAAACAGGAAGCCTTAGAGGTCCACGATGGTGCAAGCAAAGGGAAATATACAATTGGACTTGGACAAGATTGCTTGGGATTTTGTACAGAAGTGGAAGATGTTATCTCAATGAGGTTTGTGATTTTTCAAGACACAGTATCCCTTAACTTCTCTCAGACGTGGTTGTGCTTTATAACTTGACAGCTGATAATGATGTTACGTATTTTGGGAGATTTTCAGTTTGACAGTTGTTAGTTCACTTCTTGAGAAGTACAATGTTGATCCAAAACAAATTGGTCGCCTAGAAGTTGGCAGTGAGACCGTGATTGACAAGAGCAAATCCATTAAGACCTTCTTGATGCAAATATTTGAGGTATTTAATTATTTGAAATAATTGTAATGTTTTTATGGCCGCGTGGACCTGTGAATGAATCTTTGATAAACTGTTTGGTTCAAAACTTCAAACTCATGAAAGTAATATGTCAGGAGATTAAGGCCTGCATCTGTTATAGTTTACTCAGAAGGGTGAGGCGTAATTGGAATGTTTACTTTGTTGAACCATGCTATGGATTATTTAACTTGAAATTTTGAAACATGCTTTGCTATCCATGATTTCTTCATCACAAAACTACTTTTTTTTGTAAAATTTTGTGAATGTGAATTTACATTTCATTTAGCATAGAGCAAAGAGGATGCACAATGGCCAGTAGCTTGTGCCTAAATTTGATATTTGGAGTTTGATCCTTTTCTGTGTACCTCATTTTTACTAGCTGTCTTATATAATAGATAAACTTGCAAGGTCATTTCTGGATTTAATTAAAATTGTGCTGCTGTATGAAACAAAAACAACATGCTCTACTGTAACATGACGCTCTTCTTGAAAAACAAGCAGAAATGTGGAAACACCGACATTGAAGGGGTTGACTCAACTAATGCATGCTATGGAGGAACTGCAGCTTTATTCAACTGTGTCAATTGGGTCGAGAGTAACTCATGGGATGGACGCTATGGGCTTGTTGTTTGTACTGACAGTGCGGTATGATAATCCTTTGACTGCTTCAAAATTGCTTTTTTCTTAATAATTAGTTGAGCTTCTTTATGTGAAAATCAATTCTATTTCCGGAAACGAGACCACTTATTTGAATTTCTAAGGTATTTCATATTTCCCATCTCACTGGTTTGGAGGATGTACTGGTTTTCTTTTCTTACCGGAGGTCTCTTTCTATTTTATCAGGTCTATGCAGAAGGACCTGCCCGACCTACTGGAGGAGCTGCTGCCATTGCCATGCTAATTGGTCCAGATGCTCCTATTGCTTTTGAAAGCAAATTTAGGGGGAGTCACATGTCCCATGTCTATGATTTCTATAAGCCCAACCTTGCTAGTGAATATCCGGTAACTCCATTCCCCTTCTACATTGATTCCCTTTTCTGTGTAACCTATTCACTACTATAATTCTTTTATAGCATGTTCTTGTCTCTTGATACCTTTTCCTTATGCTGTGGAAAATGCATTTGTAGGTTGTGGATGGCAAGCTTTCTCAAACATGCTACCTCATGGCCCTTGATTCCTGCTACAAAACATTCTGTGCCAAGTAACTACAAAAAGCTTTTTTCACGATGTAGACCTTTTGATGATACTGGTAAACGACTGTGATGTAAATGGCTTGCTATCTTGCTTTGTTTAGGTATGAGAAATCAACAGGCAAACAATTCTCTCTTTCTGATGCTGCCTATTTTGTATTCCATTCTCCTTATAACAAGGTAAATATATTACTTTGCCTTTGTCATTGCTCTCTTTGTGGTACCACCAACATTTTCAGCATTTGTATTTATTCCATATGTTGAACTTTTGCAGCTTGTACAGAAAAGCTTTGCTCGTCTGGTGTTCAATGACTTTGAGAGGAAAGCCAGGTTCTGTCTTTTCTTCACTCTTGAAGAATTTTATATGTTTTTGTTTTTCATAAGTGAAATTGCATGATATATTAAGTTCTTACCTTCATTTGCTATTTTTTGCAGCTCAATTGATGAGGATACTAAAGAGAAACTGGCACCATTTTCAACTTTATCTGGTGATGAAAGCTACCAAAGCCGGGATCTTGAGAAGGTGCATTTAAAACAAACCCACCCCCACCCTGTCTGTTAAAAAAGTGAAATGTTTCTTTCTTTTGCCTTTTATCCACCACATTGCAGAAATCATTTAATTTCTTGAGCCCTCACTTCTAAGGATACTCCTGTTGCTTTCAAATTCATATCAAATCTTTGTTTGGATGTTTTGCCAACAATATCCTAACTAAAAGCCAGCTGCAGGAGATTTTACTTGCATAATTCTTCCTGATGAGCTACTGAATTGCTAAGCATGCATGATGCTGAGCTTTTCCAGACTTCTAGATTGCTAAGATTGCTTAAGATTCCATATTAGAATTGTTTATTTGTGTTGATATTTGACCATCTTGCTGATTGATCACTTGATGTTATGCATCCACAGGTATCCCAACAAGTTGCAAAGCCTCTTTTTGATGCAAAGGTGCAACCAACCACTTTGATACCCAAGCAAGTTGGCAACATGTATACCGCATCACTCTATGCAGCATTTGCATCCCTTCTTCACAATAAAAATAGTGAATTGGTAATAGAAATTACTCTTTTTTCAAATTTTAAATCTTCACTTGTACATCATCATATTGGACGGTAGTACTTACCAAGATTTTTGGATTAATTGCAGGCGGGAAAGCGGGTTATACTGTTCTCATATGGAAGTGGTTTGACAGCCACAATGTTCTCATTGCAGCTACGTGAAGGTCAACAACCGTTTAGCCTGTCAAACATTGCCACTGTGATGAATGTTCCAACAAAGTTGAAGTCCAGGCATGAGGTAATCTTGAATATATTTCTTGAATGGTCACAGATTGGTTTCTTATATATCGTTCTCCTTCGTGCCTGATCATGCATCTGGGAACATGAATTTCAACTGTCATTAAACCGCTTGTCAAACATCTCCCTGATGCGTTGCTCAATATTTGAATCTGTTGATGGAAAAATGATTAAGAAATACTATGATCTCGTTGGAATGATCCAGGAAAAGTAAAGGTTAAAAGGGCCTTATTCTCTGAGAGAGAATATATCTTAGCTGCTCAATTAGATTATGAAGCAGTGTCATTGAATGTATTCCACTGAACTTATGCTTCTGGTGCAGTTTTCTCCCGAGAAATTTATCGAAACTATGCACCTAATGGAGCACAGATACGGAGCAAAAGACTTTGTGACAAGCAAGGATTGTAGTCTTTTGGCTCCAGGAACATACTATCTTACAGAAGTCGACCACATGTACCGAAGATTTTATGCCAAGAAGCCCATAGACGGTGCTTGTGAGAATGGCTCTCTTCCCAATGGTCACTGATCCTAGAGAACCAGCTACATCTGTCATCGGCCAGGGATTCGGCTCTGAACTTTTAGATGTTGTTATCAGGCCCAGAGAAGAATAATGCTTCCTTAAGTTTGTATTTTTAAAGCAAATAGTTCGTTCATTAGCAAAAGCAAGTGTTCTCAGTATATTTTTTTTCTCTCAATAAAATTTATCTTTATCCAATCTTGTTTAATCCGAATTGCTGGCATTTGTCTCTGGTTTTGTTACTTCAGTAAGACTGTATCCTGTGTGGCCCCATGGCTGTCAACGTAAATCGCCAATCTACTTCATGCATGGGCTTCTTGAACAGTTATTCCTTGCCTGTTCCATTAACAAAAACCTAAAGCCTAAAGCCCGTGGAAAACTGATATACAATACAAATTGTCTTGATTCATGATTAAAACAGGTAATTGAGTCCTTTTTCAAGTCTATTATATTGGTTCTGGGCAGCTTAATTATTTTATTTTATTTTATTCAGAGTATAATTATTTAATTGTTTTAACTTGGATATGAAGTTCTTTTGATATTTTACTTCTCAGAAGTTGAATTGATTTTATTGCTTTTAAAGTCTGAACTTCCTTCCCTTGCCTCCGGAGGCTTATTAGTACTCTCATTTTGGTTTTTTGTTGTTAAATTGTGTGGTTCTCTTTATGAGATTTGGGTTAGGGTTCTTGGAAAAGTTTTGGGAGAAATATGAGATTATGTGTCATTGATGAATGTGATATAAAATGAGAGCTAGTTGACAAGTTAAAAGGAAAGGAAAAGGGAAGCTTTTAAGAAAGACCATGACCGACCATTGAGGGTAGTAATTAGAAGAGAAATATTATATATTTTACAAAATAATTATTGTATATGCTGTGTTGGATGTGAATGTTTGTGTAAAGTGCATTGAGCATGAAGATAATAAGGGAAGTCTTGTTTTGTAAAGGCCAAGTTTCGGGCATATATGTACAAAAAGAGGGAAAATGATATTAAACATCAGTTAACTGATTAGACATGTTAGTTTATTAACTTTCAGAGAGAATCTGAGTGGGAAAATAATGGAATTAGAATTGGTTTCCTTCTTAGGAAGTGTATTTTTGGTTGTTTCCCATATAAGGAAACTAGTTTCATTTAATTCTAAATTTTAGAACTCCATTTTTGAGTCATCAAATGTGGCTTAACAATGCAAACTTTGCATGACAGAAGATTTGCCGCATTTATAATGCATTTCGTGAGTATCGTGGGCAAAACTGAGTTTTTCTCTTTTCATAAGAGTTTTTATCTTTCCAATGAGATCAAATTCGTATAATACAAAGTTCTATAACTCATGTAATAGTGAATTATCTCGACAGAGGTCTGAATGTGACCTTTGCTGGTAGATTTGAGAGAAAAAAATGAGAAATAGGAGGTCACGAAGGGATGAAGTTGGACAAGTTAAAGGAAAAGAAACAAGTTAAGTGCAAAATGAGTGTATATAATGATATTTTGATTGACAGATGTTACAAAAATAAAAATCAAAGAATAACGAACTTAGAGGCTTATTGGGTTATTTTGGTGTGGTTATTATAAAGTGTATTATTGGCTTCAAATGATTTATGAGAATTTTTTATAATTGCAGGAGGGACCATGAGTGTGGTGCAACAACATTAACAAGAGACCACGAGCAAAGCATCCATGATAGTTAAGTGATTTGTGCCGACACCAATCAATTTAATTTCCATAATTTTGATGTGTGAATTATACTTTTAATGAAAGTTTGAAAAAATATAATTTTTCAATAAAAATATTAAAGGTGTGCGTGTCATGAAAGTTAGTTTGTTGTGAAAAATATGTTAGGGTGTGGCAAAATCACCAATTTGACAATGACTAAGATACATTTAGTATATGTTAGGATCCTAAATAAGGGGATGATAAAAAATGACTAACATGCATTTAGTATATGTTGGGATCCCGGATTGGATGAAAAAAAATGACTAACATACATTTAGTGTATTAGGATCCCGAATAAAGAGAATCACAAAAAATATTTGACATGCATTTAATGTTTGTTAGAATCCCGATGCACAGACTAACATACATTGAGAGTATGTTAGAATTTCATATAAGAGATTGTGGTACAATGTAAATTTAAGATTCTGAAAAAAGGATTGTCACACCTCCACACATACACATGAGGAGGTATGTTAGAGACCCGAAAAAAGTTTTTTATTATGTTGCCTATAGAGTGATGATGATACATGCAATATTGTAGGTAAAAAGTCAAATTTACGACTCATATGGAATTACTAACTATCCTTCTGGTTATGTTGAAGTTTGATGGTGTGTAGTTGACTAATAACTTTACTATTAAATTTATTTAATTTTTATATGGAATTACTTTGTATTTCTTTTCAGGTCAAATATTTGTATGTCAGGATTAAAATATGTTGCTTATATGTTTTTCTAGCTGTAGGAGGCCCATTTAAAGTATTTTGTGTCATATAAGTGTTGATAAACTTAACATGTATTAATGCTACTCTTTAAAAATGATTGGAATGTAAGGATTTAAACTCTTAAATTTGTGATATCCTATTTAATGTGCTAATTGACAATTGATGTTAAATGCATATTTTGTTTATTCTATTTCTTGTGGATGTGATGAGAATAATGTTTATGGAGATGTAGACCCAAGTAATTTGGGTCCAAGTTGAATTCAAAGTTAACAAACTTTTCTTTGAAAATATGTCACATGTCTATAACTTGGGATATGCCAATACAATGAAGATTCTATCAAAATTTCAATAGAAATTTTGGTGGAATTTTATTGATTATGAAAAAAAAATTATATCTTTTATTTACAAATATGTATTTAATTTTTTTTTTAGAAAATAGGGATGCTAGAATTTACCCCATTTAATGCTGTAATGAAAAATATATCATACGAAAAAAATCATATTATATCAAATAAAGTAATTTAATTTTGTTTATGGGGGTCCATGAATACAACAGAATCCATAGTGAAACACTTATCAAGTTTATTTATTTTTTATTTAATGATAAAAGGAACTAGTAGTACTCAATTACATTTGAAAACAATGAACAATTGTATAAACTCCCTTTGGTTCCTCGAAAGACTACCATTTTGATAGATTGGGAAAAAATAAAGGAAACATAGAGTAGGCTTAAAACAGAAAAAAAAAACAAATCATTTATATGTTTGAAAGTGTGGTAAATGATACTTTTCATTTAAGATATATTAAAATAATATATATATATATATATATATATATAATTAAAAAAATATTAAAAAAATAAATTTAAAATAAAATAAATTTTTTAAAAGAATATTCACATACAATCGATGAGAGTCCCAACTCCGAAGCATGAAAGTCTGTAAATGCTATTAATCATAGAAAATTGTAGCATTAGAGAAGTTTTCCTTTCCGATAATGATAAGGATAATGAATGGACCACCACAGCAAGGTGTCATCAACCAATTAAAATCCAATTAATTAAACCACAAAAGACTCGAGACTTTTTCCAGAGTTTTCTGTCACCCCTCTATTAGCCTATTGGTCGAGAGTCGAGACTTGAGGCTCGAGCCCACCATGCCCCCCCTACCTTGTGTCCACTTCATTTGGGGCCCACATTGCCCACGCAAAATGGCCACCAACAAGACTCTAACACGTGTCGACTCCTCATTCTTCACAAAGCTTTCATGATCCTATCCTAACCGTTTGATAGTCTCTCCATCCCCACCACCAGAATCCTTTGCCATTTTTTCCATGAAGCAATAAACAACAACATCGTGATTATAAGAGCCACAGATGGAGATAAAATTCTAGGGTTTCGATTCCTTCTCCTTTTCTAGCCCCCAACTTTTCCACAAATAAATCTCTCTCTGTTTGTCGATTGATATTGTTTTCCTCCTTCAACCTCTTCACCAAAACCCTATATTTTCCTTTCATTTTCCTCAGAAACAAACAAACACTCCTACTGGACCCTCAAAAAATGGCATCATTTCAAGACCATGAAAGGGGCCCAGACGATGAGGGTGGCACTTCTGATCTTAGCACGAGCGCTGGTGACCCAGAAGACAATAGGAACAGCGGTAGCTTCAGCAGTAATGGGTGCTTAAAGATATCAACAATTGATGAAACAGAAGCGTTTCAAGTCCTGCCGTTGAAGGAGGAGCCAATTGACTCCGACCCGTCTTCCGACCCGGACCAAAGAACCAACCCGATGGGTGTAGTCCCGCTAGCTATGCAGAGGCAAACGCCAATGTCAATTTCAATGCCTGTGCCAGTCACTACAACAGCAACAATTAGACGCCCATCCACCAAAGACCGCCACACTAAAGTGGAGGGCCGTGGCCGTAGGATCCGAATACCCGCTACGTGTGCTGCCCGGATCTTCCAATTGACCCGAGAATTAGGGCATAAATCAGACGGTGAAACCGTTAGATGGCTGCTTGAACATGCTGAACAAGCTATTATTGAAGCAACCGGCACCGGCACGGTCCCTGCTATCGCTGTCTCCGTTGGTGGGACGCTGAAAATCCCCACAACAACCTCAAACAACAGCAATTCGTTAACTGAAACACCGAAGAAACGGAAGCGCCCTTCGAGTTCTGAGTTCTGCGATATCAGTGAAGCAGCAGCCGTTTCGATTTCTCAGACATCTGGTTTGGCTCCAGTAACGCCCACAGCACCAATTGCTGCGGCCGCGACACCACAAGGACTGGTTCCTGTTTATGCTGTGGGAAATACTGGGATGATGGTGCCAGCGAATGCTTTTTGGATGATTCCACAAGCTGCGACGACGGCTTCTCCTGCAAATCAACAAATATGGGCATTATCGCCTTCGCTAAACCCCGTGTTTAACGTTGCATCCGCGAGGCCCATATCATCATTTGTGGCATCGGCAAACAGTGAGAATGAAACAGGAGTACATACAGCAGCAGCAGCTAGTGTGGTAAATATACCAAGCGAGGTTGAATTTAGGGCACCTTCACCGGTGGTTGCAAGCACATCTGTTGGGGCTAAAGTGGCGAAGAAGTCGACCATGGCGCCGAGTTTGAGTTCTAACAGTGGTGGCGGCAAGGGAGGGAAGGCTCAAATGTTAAGGGATTTTTCCTTAGAAATTTATGATAAGCAGGAGTTGCAGTTAATGGGGCGTCCTGGGAATAATCAACCACGTTGATCAAAATCGTAGGAATTTAGTGATAATGTACGCGCTAACAGATGTGATTTAACCTGCAAATAACTTCGAGCTCAAGGATTTCGTTAATTTGTAACTTCTTTTTTATTTTCGAGTTCAAGAATTCGATGCAATTGTACGATGCCATGAACAGTAGTGTGGTTCTTGACTTGTTAATTTTCGTAATAAATATCAGAAATAAAACTTGACATTTTAGAAACGTGTGCTTCAGGAACAAGCAAACTGGCATTCTATTTCGAGCTCATGCTACAGTGCAGATGCACGTGCCTCGTGCTTTATTGACCTGGCGTTATCGGTAGCATTTCGTTGCTAGCCTTTTGCCTGTACCTTATAAATGTTTTATTTTTTTATTTTAAAATATATTTAAATTATAGTTTTGTTTTTGAAAATTTATTTGTGAGATTAACATATTAAAACAATACAGAATCTCAATTCCAGACTGCCACTTAACCAGCTCGCTTCATTTCATGTTAAATATCTGTTTTAATTAAAAAATTAAACATATAAGCTTATTTATTTTACATGTTTTATGCATAAAAAAATATCAAGTGTGAACTATTTATGTTGATAAATTAAGAAAATTATTAACAATAATTGAATATACATATGGAAAAATCAAAATACAGATATATATCAAAATATTTGATCTCGCAACACAATTTATTTACCACATTGTGTTTATTAGCTATGTTTATTAAAAATATTATTTTTATTTAATAAAATGATAGTAGAAATACCTTGATTATGCGTCAATTGATATTCCCTAGACTCTAGCTGGAAAAATAAGATCAATATTTTTTTTTTATTCAAATACCTATTTTCAATTCAGTTTTTTTCCAAAACAACTAAATAAAGCCTAAACATCTTGATAAAATCATAAATAACCTTAAAACTCATGAGTTTAAATGTTTTTTCAGGCAATTTCAATGTGAAAAAACATATAAGTGAAACTTTACTCACTAAAAAAAACACCTAAGTAGAACTTCTATCATCAAATAAAACTCTTCTACAACAAAATCAACCATTTTGGTGGTCAGAATCGATACCAACATTAATTCTCTCTCTACCATTATAATCCAACATTCCTTTTCTTCTCTCACCAACATTCATTTTTCTTCTCACAAACGAATGACTATAAAAATAATAAAAATAATTTTTTATATCAAAATTAAATTGCAAAACTATTGGGGAACTGAGTAGCATGTAGATTTTTTATGATAACTTTGAAAGCATCACCTATTTGTGTTGCCTTTTTCACTTTCATCTCCTGTCTTTCAATTTTATCCCTAGTCAACAAATTTGTTTCAATTGTCTTTTAATTTGGTCCTAAAAGGTACAATCATGCAAAATAAAAGTTTGAGGATTAAAATAAAAAATCTGAACAATAAATCATGTTAAAATATGAGAGAGTGAACAATTGATATATTCACGATGTTCCTTACACACCTTTTTATATTTTCTATAATAATCTCACATTCAGAAAGTTGTGCTATTTTTTCTTTTCTTTTCAATCCAATATAAATGTTTTTTTTTTTGCAAAACAGCACTTGGAGAAATATCACATCAAGATTTTTTTTTTAAAAGCTGCCCATCTCATAGTGATGCTGTTCCATATGTGAAAGAAAAGAAGTAATAAATTTATTATTAATTCTACTCATAGCAGTATGAACCTCCTGTGTAGAGATATAAGTTTTTATTTCCTGTTATTTATTATTCATTCATCTTGTTTAATGGGGTTCGTTAACACTAAGATCGGTTTTTCTATTCCCGAAACATGGCTTACTTAACACTTTCTCTCAAACATTTCCCAATAATCTTCGCTATTCTCTCCCAAAATTAGTGGACTGAAACGTGAAAAAAACTAGTTTTGGACCTAAACATAAAATTTAAAAGCAAAAGGGGCCAGGGATATATAAATTTATGAGCAGGGAATGCCCACTTCTTCAATGGCAGCACAGAAGACAGACAAATTCGGAGGCCCTTCCGTTGGTACAAGACCGGGTATCCTTGGACGCAACTAACGCGCTAAGCCCATTTTGATGATTTTTCATGTTGATGTTTTGTGTTACTTCAATTAGTTTTTCAAATTTGTACTTGCCTCTGCTCGATTGAAATAAAACTGTATCCTTTGACTCGAATCGTTTGAATGCTTTTATTCTTAATTTTTATTGAGTATAATGTGTGGTCGATTCACGTTGGCTGCGACACCTCAGTGCCAGGATTCTCCATACGCCAGCAGGTAGGCTACGACCTTTTATGTTGGCCTTGCATTATTCTACGACCTTTATCTGCAAAGAGGTTCACGACATTATTGTTTATGGGTTCTTCCATTATCAGCACTTCAGAATTTCAACTAAGATGCTCCATCAAGAAAAAAAATTCGATTAAGATGCTTGGCAGTGCTGTTGCCCCTCGAAGTTCATCTCCATCAATAAGATATGGTAGGTACTTTCTAGTCATTTTAACAATTCACAATGAGAAAACAGGCAAACTTATCAAGATTCGTAGTAAAAATCAAATATTTTGTTGAAATGATAAACCACGTATATAAAGTTTCAAAAACTGGTATCAGAACATGATTGACTAAAGGCAAAACAGTTTGTGACATACTTTACAAATTAACTTGCAGAAGATATATCTATAACTTTAAAATCAATTCACCTCTAACCAGTTTATTCATAATCAAGTTGCAAATACAAGATAAGAGATACAAATGGTGGAATGTGCATGTCATTTGAGAAGACCCTCCAAGGTGGAAGATCAAATCAACCCACATGACCAATTTTTTTAAAATGGAAACAGTGAAAACACCAAAACTATCCAAACCTAAGAAATTCAAGCACCTGTGACATTTTCATTCGGCTTGAACAGATAAATAACGAAGAACTCCTTAATGGACAACAGCTCATCCGTCACCTCCCTATGGTGGAATCAAGCAGCAGCTGTCTTCTGATTTGGCTTGAAGACATTCTTGATAAGGGACTCTTTTATTGGCAAGAGCTCAGGGAATTCCTGCTTCAATTTGGCAGCATCAAGCTCATTGTTGCTCCTTGGGGCAACTATTACCTTTGATTGCTCCTCAAGAGTGAAGTTTTTCCATGTGAAATCGGGGTCAATGTAATCCCGATACATTTCCAAAATCTCATTGTGACTAACCACTCCAGGATTTGTGAAGTTATAGATTCCAGTAAGGTTTCTCTTTGCCATCTCGATGGAGATGGGAAGGAGTTCATCCAAGATTGTCATCGAGTTTGGAATGTTCACTACCTTCTCATACCGAGTGATCTTTGTGATGAAGTTGCGGGGGTTGGCTAAATCAGATGAAATGGGCATTCTGACACGCAATGTGCAAACATTTTCATAATTCCTGAGCAAATCCTCTACCTTTCAGATATCAGAAAAGAAGCACAAATCAGAATCCATTAAATCTATAACACACTGCAGACAATGACATCGTTGTCTATGTACCATCTAATCAAGAATGCAAAAACGGGAAAACAAAACAGCGAAAGAGATGCAAGAAAGAATTCCTAGGCTCCAAGTAAAAATTGAAAAAGAAGAACACGATCAAGTTTATTTTGCATTTTATTCTGATTAATGACATCTCTAACAGCAACCAAACATGGCACATAACCAATACTACTCTAGTGGATCCATCACTACGCATTACATGCACAACTGCGATTCACCCTACTCCACTAAGCAAGTATAGATTTAATTAGATCCATAAAGCAAAATGCATAGAACCAAACACAATGTTTTACAAATGCCACCAATTAAATACATCTTATTAAAAAAAAGAGACCATCATATAGTATAGCAAAACATAACTTTGAAGATATAGGACTACCATACCATGGCCTTAGTCTTGGAATAGAAAGAACCGATAAAGTTCGGAGTATCCTCCTCCTTGAACCCAATACCCGACCCGAGAGGATGACTCGAATCATACTCGAAAGATACAGCCCGTAGCATAATTAATCAAGACCAAACCTTTCTCCCTGCAAACGTCAGCCAACGTCAGCGTGCCGGCCACATTGGTTCGTATGGTCTCGACTTTATGGGATTCGCACCAGTCGACGTTAGGCCTGCCGGTAACGCCGGCAGCGTTAAAAACATGAGTGGGATTAACGGCAACCAGGTCGGCTTCGAGGGAGGGTCGGTTTTCAAGGCGACCGGAGCCATAGGAGAAGTCGATGCCTTGGGATTGGCAAAGCTTGCCTAAGAGTCCACCGATCCAGCCAGTACGTCCGTAGATGAGGAATTTGAGTTGTTTTGGTGATGCGGTGCCGTTTGAAGATTCGAATCCCATTTTTTTTTTTAAGGGGGGGAGGAAGAGATGGATGAAGTGTGAAGGATTTTGGATCTGGGGATGATACTACACTACTGTGCGTGCATTTGGATCTTTGAGAAAGAGTGTGGGGGGTTTATTTAACCTGCGATTTTGTTTCTTTCGGACAGCGATGTAACTGCTGGTGTCCCAAACGTGCGTGGCAGAGGCCACACCCAGATGGCATCAAAATGAAAAACAAGAGTATTAAGTAATTATTCTATCGAGGTGGATATGAAGAAAAAAAAGTAAAATTAGATAGATAAATAGTTTGGTCTGTTCATTTAATTAAAACATCTTATATATTATAGAATGAGTTTGTAAATTTGGCTTTGTATTTCTCGTTTTCTTTTTATCAAATTCCACGTTTACTATATTTTTGGTTTCAAATCCAATTTTGATATGTATCTTAGAATAAAATTATTAACTTGAGAACAAATTAGGGCGTAAATTAAACTCTAATGTAGTATACAAATGAAAATGTATTTGTCTTTGTATCCAAATAAATTAAGTATTTCCATAAATATTCATAATTAGACTCACGAACCTGAGGAGGCAGGCCTCGAGGTTCGGATACTGCTGTTACTATTTTACAAATTAAGCCATGCAATCACACTCCATGCAGAACAACTATGGCCGGCCTGGTGATGGTTGATCAAGAGCTCACATGGTGACACTTTCTTGAATGCCCATAAAAGACCCTAGAATGTTTACCATCAACGTCTGGGAATTTTTCACAGCCGGGGAGAGCCTTCACCTTGCCTCTTCTGTCAACTTCAACTGGATACTTGAGAAGATGACCCCTCATTTCTGTCACCTCATCAGCTATATACTGCCTCCAATTCTGCTCACCGATGGACCTTACACGCCTCACACATTCAATGGTCTCTGGTTGCTCAAAACACTCCTCAACCCCTCCTATATGCTCTGCCCATAGTGACATTCTGTATCCGTACACCTGCACTCCAGCATAAAAATTGCACTTATTGGAATGGTAAGACTTGAGGAACACGAGTAAAGCTGAAATCAAGTTTGTTTTGGTTTTGCAGGCTTCTGCTAGCATAAATCTCAAGACTTTCCGAATGAAAACGGGTTAAAAACTGCTGTAAACTCAGTATATTGATGTTGATAGACGTTGGACTTCACTGCTGGTCCTGAAGTTTGATAAATGCAGAGAATCTGTTCGATCAATTAGTTTTACCTGCCCGTGTGAGCGAGAGTGTTTTCCTTGCCAAGGTATGGTTGGGTTGATATGCTCCCATTGCTATCTCGGTATCTCTGGTGCCATCCATGGAACGTTGATTGATGTTCGCAGATCCCAGTATTACATATTCATCGTCCGCTATGATTCCTTTAGAATGAATGTAAATCATAAAGCGTCTGCTCTTCTCACTCCGAGCCTGTTTCACCAGTTGAGTGTTATTTTAGAACGTGATAATTTCCAAAGAGAAAGCTCATCGAAATGGTCAGGCATCTTGTAATGAAATGACAAACCTGATGAGTGTTTCCAGGAGTAGAACTGTGTGCACCGTTCTCCCTGTCTAATGCCTCGCGATTGCCAAGGCAGAAGAAATTTAAATAGTCTTGTGGCTCGTAAGTATTTTTCCAGTCCAACCTCCACCAAGGCCTTGTAAATAGTATCATACATCATTTGCATTGTTTTATGCTGCAGCAGATAACAGTAACACTAGTTAAAATCACGCAGCAATATGCTTTGTCATATTCACCTCATCCAGGTGCAATTTCTGAATAATTATCAAACAATTTCCTTGGAAGATTTTCAAAACATGCATCACGTGGAGATGAGAACTGGAATAGAATTGACCCGACAACGTATTGATTTGTTCTATTAGAGATTTCGGGAAGAGCTGGTGGTTGATTCAAATTCACAAGCAAGCTCATGCTTATTTGGTAACTGATGACATGCCTGTATTTAGTTCTTTCTTCTTAAATAGTAAATTATGCCTACCTGCCAAAAGAGAATGCTCTGTATAGGTGCGCTTGTAGGAACTCCCTCTGGCCACATTGGGATAAGAATATATGCAGAAAACCTCTCATGTGCTCTTATTTTTTCAGCAATTTTAAGAGCAATTTCCATGGGTATTAAGTTGTTTGCTCCTGCAGATGATAAACACAATTATAACTGTCTTTAGAGATGCAGGTTGGAAGAGAAGATGCAAGTAGCAGAATTCTCGGGATGTAACAAGCTGCCACTAATATGAAATCCAAAAGTTTTAACACTCCCACTTTTGGAACCAAAAGCTGTCACAAATAGCAGAAACTAGTGTCCAGAATTAAATCCTACTCTGTCCATAACCATTAGAACTGTCCGGATTGTACTTTAGCACCACTGCTATGGACAACAACCCAGCAGATTGTTCACATTGTTTTGTGTCCTTTTTCAAGTTACTATCTCAGTACTCGACATCTGTTAACACGTACCCCAATTGGCGACCAGGAAATGATAAGAACATGAGAAGGTCATAACCACTTAATCAACAAATCTCTAATACCATATCAACCCAACTTAAGCTATTAGGTCCCAAGATACGATTTATATTATTATCTAGCAGCCATGACAAGAACAATGAATTTCAGCTATGTTTTCTGTCCTAATCATGTTTAATAAAGCATTAAACTATCCAAAAATGAGAATCATCCAGAATACTGTTTCTTATTATCAGGAAAGGTCAAGAAGAAATAAGATGCAAAGAAGGGGCAGAGCTCAAAAAGTAACCTTGATAAATGAACAAGTAAAATTCAAGATTATTTACCTGAGTCACTGTGAGAATCCCAATTATATGATGACCCTAGAAAATACTGGTTCTCAATGTAGATGAAATGCTGGGCAGCACGGATTGCATTGACATATGCAGTATGTATACTCATGTCTATAATTACATTCTTCCCACACGCCAAGTTCTGTTGCAAAATAATAATAAACCTGTTAGAAAACTACCTGCACTGAATTGTATGAAAAATAATGTTCATGACAAGGAGAAAGAAGGGGCTCCAGTTCAAAGTTTTCTCACCATGCTTGTTGCATCTTTCGGGTCATCTGGAAAGCCTTTCACAGAATTGGAATCAATAGAACGGAAAACCTTCAATTAAAGGAGATTTGGTCAAGGGATAGACACATGGACACACTCTCATATGTAGTAGATTAGGAATCCAAGACTGGAGACAGAGAACTAAATGATATGGAGTACCTGAACATTCCAAACCTCTGGATCATCCTCGGTAAGGGGTGGAAGCTCTGCTATCCCCAATATTTCATCAAGTCTTTCAATCTTCAGTAATGCATCATCGAATGACGCCTTCAGTTTTCTCATCCCACGGGGTTTTGATGCCTTCAACCAACGCTCTTCAAAATTGGTGAGGATGTCATAGGCTGCTGGACCATCAACTTGACAATGCAAATCATGCCATGGCTGTCTTGGACAACCGGCACCGGCTGGCTCCTGATTAGCGACCCCAAAAACATATTACTTTGTTAGCATCTCTTTATGACTGATTTATGAAGCATTTTGCAGCTGAAAACACAATGGTATGATAAAAAAAAGAAATCCGCGTGCATAAGCCTTGCTAGATAATTAAGAGATTCTCATCTCTGGAGCAACTTATATGATATATATCTGATAGCACCCAAGAACACCAACTGTGAGATTACCGCGAAATTAGGGTTACGAAAGTCATCTTTGTGCACTGTCTGCAATGTCCTGAAAAGTGGGATGCTGTGGAGTATCATATCGACCCTTGCATAAATCAAGACCTCCAACAAATGCTGTGATCTTTCTTTTAAAGTGACCTGCATCTGTATCCACTATCACCGTTTTCTGATGGTGCGTATAGATTGTTTCAGTTTCCTGATAAATCAAAAAATGAATTACAAGAGGCATAAACCATGTGGCATACATTCCATGTACTGACGTAATCCACTTGCATAGACATTTATAAATATAAATTGATCTTAGAATCTTCAGTGAAATCAATGCAGGTGAATGGCTATCAATGCAAAGAAATGCAACACTAATAGATGCTTATTGTAATGCTCTCTCACAAGTAGCATTTTATTTTTGGATAACCGGGGTGTCCCGGGCCAGCTTAAGCGCATGACGACTAGTCTTCGTACCCACTGAACATCCTATAAGTCCATTGGGCAGTTAAGACACTGCGGGAGTGACATGCATGCATGATGCACAGAGAAGATCGAACCCGGGTGCAGAGGAAGGGAACAATTCCCTTCCCCCGTAGGCCACGACCTCAAGTGCCTCTCACAAGTAGCATTTGAACCATAGAGAAGTAGATATTGATTATTTATATCCAACCTGCTTTTTGATAAAGCTGTGACCCTTTCCAGCAGATCGCGGGCAGAGTAGCACTTGCACTGATGAGTGCTTGAAAAAACGGCGAGTCTCCTCGTCACTGGTGTGCATGAGCCCTTCCTACACACCACAAAACTTGATCATTGCCTAATACAAGAGGAAACAGTTGACCATTTTCGGGCATGAGATAAATTTGTGAGCATGCAATCGATGATAGAATGACAGTAGATGAGGGAACTGCAAACGTTTTTGAATCCCAGGAAAAAATTACTGATAAAAAGTATTGTGCAATTGGACATTTAGGAGATTCTCTAAAAACATCATATTCAGAAGCTATAGAAAGTAAGCAATAAAATTAACCAAAAGGCACAAGTTTTCTACTTTAAATGTTGCTATGTTTAACTGCCTGTTTACCATGGAAGCACCAAGAAGCTTTCTTATAGCAATAAGCTATATACTATTGTCTGCTCCTATGGTGTGGGAGGGCAATAGATCGAACCTGCAAAAGCATTGTTGTAGCCTCTCCAACAGCGAGCCATTCCCTTAAACTTTTAAACATGAAAGACCTTACAGAGGGTAATAATACAACAATTATAAAATTTCCAAGAAGAGGTATCCACAAAGATTCAATAAATATGGAAATTAGTGGTATCCATAAAAATGAAATTGATATGAAAATTTAGTCTGAACAATGACAAAAGCAGCATCATACATGAGAATGAGTCGATTTTTTTTACCGTTTTGATTCCCAAAATACTCTTGGAGGACGGATCATCCCATACGAGAAGCAGCACTCTAACACCTTCTTGAGACTTGGTCTTGAGAAGATCTCCTAGTGTACTACAATCTCTGCCGTCATTACCATCCCGTAACAATTTAACCTTGTAGTAGACAGACCATCCGGTAATGTAAATCAATCGTCGAGCCTGGCCGATAGCACTACAGATGTCATCCCAGCAACTTCTATGCTCAAACTGAATATCACCATCAAGCTTCAAATCAGGAAGGCAGCCATCATGAACATGAGCATCTTGATACAGAGTCACTTTACCTCCTCTCCTAAGAGGAAAATACGTGCCAGGAACCCCACTGTAACCAGGAACTGAACGCACTCCCTGCTGATAAATTGCCATTTTCTCCACTGGAGTAAACTGAATTGATAAACTCAAAGAAGCTCCACCCTTACACGGGCTTTCCATTAGAACCGATGACCGGGAAAATTCCCTCAATTTTCATGCCTGAGATCAACTGCTGTACTGGGATTCCGACAGCACCCATAATTTGTGAGCCAACGATATCATCATCTTTGACAGAAAAATGCACCTCTGCAGCATGATGTGCGACAGGAACATCAAAATGCTGCATCCACACCGGGTTCTCATTATTATTGATCACAAAAGTCCTCGCAATTACAGCATCAGATATCGAAATAGTGACGTATGGATCGCTGGTAATCTTACGATTCTTACCACCTAGATGCCCTTCAATCTTATTCCCGAGCTTCACAGGGATTTTCGAAAACATATCCCCTAAAGTCTTATGAAACATATCCAAGTTAGGAAGGCTTTTAGCCTCCTTAACCAATATTTCTAAGTTACCATGCAGAGGCAAGACTTTCAAAGACCCTTTATTGGTGGGAAATGAAACTACTTGTTGACCCTGATTGTGGTTTGACCCCCCGAAGGAGAAAGTATGATCGATTTGAGCCATAGTAAAGGACTTGGTACTCTCTTTAGCTCAAAACAGTTGAATTATATGGACCAGAAGGCAATTCCTGGCTGCTGTGTATTGAATGAACAGAAAGAAAGAATCTTGGAATGAATTGGTTGGGACAAATGCCAAGCTGCTGCTGGTCTGTAGAGGATAGACTATCACTAACAATGAATCCGAGCACCTCTAGATAGGCAAGAGATTACTGGGAATGAAATAAGGGCAAAAGGGCTTTGAGAGGAAACAGAGGAAGAAGGAGAATTCAGCTGAGAGAGAGGGTTTAAAGAGAGCATTATAAAGAAGAAAGAAGAGAAGATAGATAGTTGAACGAGTAAAAGAAGGTGGGATTTCAACTTGTGGACCTTGAAAATGGGAACACAGAGTATAGAAATTGAGTAGAAGGCTGAATTTAATCCATAGATTTCTTGTATCCGTGACAGTCAAAAATCACTTCAGGAAAATTAATCTGGATATAAATATTACTGCGTACGAATCACTGAGAGGTCATTGACTTTCGGCACTGAATGGATGAGCTGCTTGGAAATTTCGTCGTTATCAGTTTATTTTGCTTCTAATTTCTGCTGTTGAAACTTGGAAGTCTCTTCTGGTTTCGGCTGTTATACGTTGACAACATGCTGTCAGTGAACCACTGCTGACAACCGTTGCAGTGGCATTCAAATTCCACAAGAGCGCGTGTTTTGGATTATTTTTTATATATTGAGAAACAAGATAACTACATGTTTTCCCCAAATTTTCTTCTCTGGTCCAAATAATTCATCCTCTACCAATTTATTTATTATGAAGTTAAGGTTACAGAATTTTCCTATTTCAAGCATGCATTTTCACAATTGAAATAAACTCTTTGGGCATGACATTTGAATCCTTGTGAAAGTACCAAAATACCTTCTTGTTGTTGCATAAGATTTATGTTGTTCAAGGACAAAATAATAATTTTATTATTTACAATACACAATACAACATTGAGTTCTTTTAACTTTTTATATATCTAATTTATCCTTTTAAAGTTGCTATGTCTCTAATCTATCATTTTTTTATTGAGTGTTTGAAAGTGTGATTATGATTGTTTTTTAAAATGTTTTTCACTTGGACATACATTAAAATAATATTTTTATTATTATTTTTTCAAAAAAAATTATTTTGATTTCAACATATCAAAATGATCTAAAAACATTAAAAATAATTTAAAACAAAACTAGATTCATTTTTTTTATATAAAAAACACTTTTCTAGTGCTTCCCAAACATGCACTATATCTTCACCATTAGAACTAACATAAGTACATCATGTGATTTGCACATAGTAAAATTTAGATTTTATGTGTTTCAATATTCTTTTTTTTTAAAAGTATATTTTTTTTCTCCAAAATCACATTGAAGCACTTGTCAAAGTGAGTATCAAATTTAGTTTAGCAAAACCTAATAGAATTATAAATCCTCGTCTTTTACTTTACATCTATTTTATATTTACGAGGGATATTTTAGACATATAAAATAAACTCTCTACATGTGAGTTATTTAATACATGTCCCATTATTTTTTATTAAAATATAGATCAAAGAGAACAACTTTTTTTTAAAAAATTATTAAATATATAAAAATGGATTCGACACAACCTCTCAAATATAAAAACAAATAGAGCTATTTCTTAAAAAAAAACTACCCATACATGTAATTTGCTAGCTAACATTGTCACAAATATAATAAATTGATAGATAATTTTGAAAAAATTAAAAGATTGGGGACTGCTTCATGATTCAATGCATAGCGGAGGGCTTAGTTGTACTTATCCCAGCTTTACCTTTCTGACACTCTCTCACAAACCCACTTTCCAAGAAACTGGTACAACACACCTTCCATCTAAGGGGTTAATTTCTAATCTTCGCAGCTTCATACATCATGTTGTCAAGACGAGTGATGTCAATCACTCGTTTCTCTTTTGGTTATAGTTTTTCATTCATCAAAATTAAATTAATCGAATAAAAAATTAGATGTACCAATCATATTGTTTATTCGCAAAACCCTTATATATATATATATTAAAATGTATTAATTTAAAATAAAAGTAATGGAAAGCACAGCAAGGCTACTACACGAACAAACATGCCATTATCATTTTGAGTTTGAATTCTCTCTCTCTCTCTCTCTCTCTCTCTCTCTCTCTCTCTCTCTCTCTCTCTCTATATATATATATATATATATATATATATATATATATATATATATATATATACTACACGAACAAACATGCCATTATCATTTTGCTGTGCTTTTATTTTAAATTAATACATTTTAAGAAATAAAAACAAAAATAATAATAAACACTACCTCTGAGCCAGATCTTGAAGTTATACTGGTTCTGAAAATGTTTTTTAGTATTATTTTTGATATTGTTTACTCGGTCAAATCTGGTTCCTTGGACTATTCCCAGTGCAGCCAGAGAATAGACTCCGGCCTCCATACACTGTTCGTCGTCTAGAACTTTTTTAATATTATATCGTTGCAAACAAGGCTCTCCAGTCCAGTTGCCTATTAATTAAAACCTGCACACCAAGAGTTGGCCAGTTTGGACTGCTTTTACACACGCACGCACACATCATATTTTGCCTTTCGAGCAGCCATCTTAAATGCACTTCCAGAAAGCTTTTTCAATTCTGGTGTTCAAGATAAAGTTGCTGAATTTCAACGAGAGATTTTTTTTTATCAAATTATTAATAATTATTTTATTAATGATTATAATTCGATCTAATATGTTGTTGTTGTTATTATTATTATTATTATTATTATTATTATTATTATGTTGTATTTTTTTCCCATTGATATGTTAATTAGAATTGAAATAGATCCATTAAAAAAGCTTTCTTTTAACACATCAACCTATCAAATTTCTTTTTTAATCCACGTTCTCGATTTTCTATGGTTGGCCTGCCATTGTTTTCTCTGCATGGAATATCTAAATTTCAATCATTATAAGAACAAAATAGAGGATGAATCTGGAAACTTGATCCATAACTGACATCAATGAATTCGATGACCTTGCTAATTCTTGATACGTATTTATTATTATTATTATTATTAAAAAAGACCTTTCTCACAAGAGAATAAAAGTTGAAGTTGTTTGTCTTTGTTAATGAAAGTGAACTATTTAGTAATATTGTCCGAAGAACAGTCACCTCATTAGCAAACGTAGATCCAACAGAGGGCATACAAAAAGTTAGCATTTTAGAAGAACTCGTGAAAAAGTAAACTATATAATTCCAAACAAGATAACAAATTCAGATCAAGCCATTAGAGTGGTCATCAAATCTTTGAACTTTTATAATAGATCTTTAAACAAATATACGAGCTAAGGTAACTAGCTAATGAACATGGCTTTAATCCATAAATGAAGCCAACGCAATTTTTTTTGTGGTAAATAATAGTTTTTCCCTTGTGGTGAGTTTTTGCATTAGATCTAGTAGCTATTTGTTTTTGTGGTTTTAACCACGTTTGGAAAACAGCCAATGATTTGGTGTTTAGTTATCTATTAAACCAGTTGCACAATATATGAGACCCACTAATATTATTTCTCAAACCTCTGTTTCATAAAGCATAACTAATAATTGCTTTTAATGGACATATAAAATTATTCCCATCACAAAAACAACAAAAATAAAACATTAAAAAAATCATTTAAAACAAAACTATATTCATTTTTTTTTAAAAAAAAACACTTCTTTAGTACTTCCCAAACATGCACTATATCTTCACTACTAGAACTAACATAAATACATCATGTGATTTGTGCACAGTAAAATTTAGATTTTATGTGTTCAAAATTCCCTTCAATATTCTTTTTTTTTCTAAATATATTTTTTCTCTCCAAAATCACATTGAAGCACTTGTCAAAAGTGAGTATCAAATTTAGTTTAGCGAAACCTAATAGAATCTTAAATCCTTGTCTTTTACTTTACGTCTATTTTATTTTACGAGGGATATTTTAGACATATAAAATAAACTCTCTTACATGTAAGTCATTTAATACATGTCCCATTATTTTTTTTATTAAAATATAGATCAAAGAGAACAACTTTTTTTTTAAAAATATTAAATATATAAAAATGGATAGGACACAACCTCTCAAACTATAAAAACAAATAGAGCTATTTCTTAAGAAACTGCCCATACATGTAATTTGCTAGCTAACATTGTCACAAATATAATAAATTGATAGATAATCTTGAAAAAGTTTAAAGGTTGGGGACTACTTCTTGATTCAATGCATAGTGGGGGGACTTAGTTGTATTTATCCTAACTTACCTATGTTCTCTCAGAAACCCACTGTATCTGCTTTTTCCAAGAAACTGGCACAACGCACCTCCCATCCAGGGGGTTATTTTCTAATTTTCATCGTCTCCTACGTCATGTTGTCAAGACACGTGATGTCAACCCATCGTTTCTCTTTTGGTTATAGTTTTTCATTCATCAAAATTAAATTAATCTAATAAAAAATTAGACGTATCGATCATATTGTTTATTCTCAAAAAACCCTTATACATGTTTGTTGGTGTAGTAGCCTTGCTGTGCTTTCCATTACTTTTATTCTAAATTAATACATTTGAAGAAATAATAAACAAAATTATTTTAATAATAATAAACACTACCTATGAGCCAGATCGTGAAGTTTTACTGGTTCTGAAATTGATTTTTAGTAAACAAAATTATATTGTTTGGTTCCTCACACTATTCCCGGAGCCGCCAGAGAATAGACTACGGACTCCATTCACTGCTCGCCGTCTAGCACTTTTCTAATACTATACCCGTTACTAACAGGGCTCTCCAGTCCAGTTGCCCATTAACTAAAACCTGCAGGCCAAGAGTTGGCCAATTGGGACTGCTTGCGTGTGTGTGTGTATATATATATATTCATCTTATATTAGTCTTAAGAAATTTGGCTCAGTGGACCGAGACAAAGTCAAAGGAAGACCACCATTATTCTGGTCAAAGTTTTGTTCTTTGATTTTTGGCTTTTTAGCAGCCATCTTAAATGCACTTGCAGAAGTTTTTCAATTCTGGTGTTCAAGATGAAGTTGCTGGATTTCAACAAGAGAAGAAAAAAAAAGTAATTTATCGAAGATTATAGATTGATCCAATATGTTGTTTTTATTATTATTTTAATCTTGTATTTTTTTTCCCCATTGACTTTGTTAATTAGAATTGAAATGGGTCTTTTAAAAAAGCTTTCTTCTAACCCATCAAATTTCTTTTTTAATCCATGTTGTCGACTCTCTATAGTTGGCCTGCCATTGTATTTCACTCAAAAGTGAAGCTTGGTCCAACTTCCTCAACCCTCACAGCTTGTTCCAGACCTGTAAAATGTCCCCATCTTTCACCTGCCACCTTCGAATATACAAGTTCCAATCATTATAAGAACAAATTAGAGGATGAATCCGGACACTTGAGCCATAGCTTACATCAATAAATTTGATGACCTTGCTAATTCTCGGTACCTTTTTTTTAATTATTATTATTATTATTAAAAGACCTTTCTAACAAGAAAGAATAAAAGTTAACTATTTAGTAATATTGTCCGAAGAACAGTCACCTCATTCGCAGACGTAGATCCAATAATAGAGAGCGTATAAAAAGTTAGCATTTTAGAGGAGCTCGTGAAAAAGTAAACTATATAATTCCAAAAAAGATAACAAAATCAGATCAAGCCATTAGAGTGGCCATCAAATCTTTGAACTCTTACAATACACATATATGAGTTAAGGTGACTAGGTAATGAACATGGCTTTAATCCATAGATGAAGCCAGACAAGCCTTGTCCGATAAGAAATAACTTTCTCGAGCCTTTTAGAGCAAATAGACATAGAAATCATTAGAGCGCGCGCGCGAGCTCAATGACAAGGCCCATCAGCAGTAATCATAAAAGGCAACAATAACTTTTATTTGTGCAGTAACTGGTCTCGGGGCTTCAATGTTTAAATTACTTGCCAAGAATAATCACCCGGAGATTAACCTTCTCAGGGCTTTCAACTATTTTTTTTTTTGGAGACTTCAATTTCATATTCTTCGGAAAGAGAGCGATATGGATAATAGTTGTGCTCTATATTTATTGGCGTTTACGAAAGCTATCCTAGTGTAATTTAATTTCATCGATGTATAATATCCCTTCTGGCTTGCTGCCTCCCTTCCAAATTAATGGTAGATTTTACTAGTTCAATGAACATATGGGACTCGTTCCTTGTTTTTTCCTTCTCTAAAAATTTAAAACAAGCCATTTAATAGCATGAATTGGCTTGGCAATTCCAGCCAATCCCCTAGCCAGCCAGCCAGCCAGCTCTTAATCAAGAAAACACAGATTATCTGGAGAGAACAAGCTAGAAAGTAAATCGTAAACGGGCCTGTAACAATGGCAAGCTAGAAAGAGATGATCTAGAAGATAAAATCTTCATCCTGTTAAGGACATGATGAATATACAACCTTTTTATGTAAGATATATTAGGTCTCCACCTATTACATGATCTGTACCAGCTGGTTGTTAGCAAGTAGAAAGTACTGCAACCCAAAAGATACAGTGACAGCTATATGATCAGCATAAAGTAAGTACACCCTTCTTTGCAGTCCTTCCCTCGGTCGGAACAAATAAGATGGATCGGGTTGTCTACCTTTTGCGCTTGGACTTCAAAGATGTCACCGATTGAGAGTTGCTGTGCCAGTTCCTCTTCCTTTGGTTGATGAACCAATTGTTAATCTGCTTCAGTTGCAACCCTGTCTCCTCCACCAGTTTTGCTTTGTCATCTTCCTGAAAATCATCATGCAGAGCCAACAAATTATGATAATGCACTGGCTCTTGCATTCGTTTTTGTGTCTAATTATTTTTTTCTGGCAAGAGCCAAGAAATTCTCGAATATGGGATGGCATTAAAACATTTTTTGAAAAGTTAAGGAGTTGGATCAGTTTCTTACAGTTGGGGTAAGGCCACTTGGAGTGTTGCTGCCACCAGTTTTTCAGCACTGAAGTAGTGTCACCTGGTAGTTTTCCAGCCCTTCTTTTTCTCAATATCTCCTCCCTCACATCTTCAATTCTTGATTTGAAGCCCTGCAAATTAAGAAAAGACCAAGTTTTTTTTTTTGATATATAAAAGATCTACTTTTTTGTGCAGGCTAAATTCAGCTGAATTTCAACCTTTAGTTTTTTCTATAGCAGTTTTATAATTAAACACACCTGCTTTAATTCAATCTTCAGTTCCTGCCGAACTCTCTCCATCAAAGACCTTTCAGATTCCGTAGGAAGCAGAGGGCCAAATCCCATCATGTCATGCCCATCAGCACTTGATTGATCTAAAGAGAAATCCATTTGCAGGTCATCTTCATCGTCAGACATGGTTGCACCCGTACCTTCTCCTAGAGTCACACCTGCAAGAGATTATGTAAGGAAATCCATCCATCTTGAAGAACAGCATATAGTAGAAGGAAGTAGGTAAAACAATCGGGATTCATGACCACCCATTCATTGTTAGAATTTAGTAGTACTCCATATGCTGTAAAATTGAAGTTCAAAAGGGCAAAAACACCTGGGTAAGCTGCATAATTTCCTGACTAATGCAGCAACTGATCATCAGAATGATAGAAGGAAATGCTTCCAATAGATTAAATAAATAGTCTACCCATTTTACAAAGGGTTTTGCCACATATCATGATACTTGGGACGCAAGCGGGGAGAGGTATAGAATAATTCAAAAGTGTAATTAAAAAGGAAAATGATCACTGCAGGCGAAATGGTTTTTCTTTGATTCATGGAAAATGATACGAGGTTTCTAACCAATCATCATGTCATAAATTATATGACTAAATGTCATAAATTATTATAATTATTTTGATAAAAAAAGATAGTATATTATTTGAGTTTTGCGAACAATCTTCCAAGGAAACCATGGGCTGGTGGTGATCAATTGAAAATTTTTCGTGGTATTCTTTGGAGTGGCTACACATCTCCAGGGAGGAAGAAAGTGGGACATAATTTTTTTGAGTACATCACAAGCAAGGAATAAGTTAAATCCCAGACCATGAGAGTTCCATGGTCAGAACATGACATCTGGCAAACGAAACTCTAGAAATATATACTCATGATTTAAACACATGGAACAATATATAACATGGTTTAAGGTCAACCCAATCAGAAAGCATGTAGGTGCTATATAAGGTTAAATCATCTGTTTTTTTTTGATTAGGAAGGTTAAATCATCATTACATTCACAACTAACAGTACGGAAGTTGGAACTCAAAAACTCTTCTCAATTAAATGGTGTTTTCTTCATATTCCATGAATAAACTAGGCTTGAGTTCAACATTTCAGTGCTGGATAACCCTACTTTGGATCATGTACAACCTCGAGCTCAGTGCAGACTCAACCCTAGCTCTAACCAAAATCATTCTCGAAACATGATATCTTAGATAACATTTGTGGCAAATTATTCCCATCAATGAATTAGCGGGATGTCAAACAATGAATACTACTAGTAAGCCCGTAATAAAAAACACAAAATCATTCGATATTGCGCACACATGTACATAAACTAGAGCAAATTATTTGATTTATCAGAATTCTCATCTATCAGCAAATATATCCTGAAATATATTTTCTTACGAGCACCATTTTCCTAGCTAAGCCAAAACAAGCTGCATTAATTATCAAAACAATAGGGGAACCATGTTGTACACACACGCATACATGTATTGTAATATACATAGCAAGAATCTATTTAAAATTTAGTTAATTTCTGTAAAACTTAGTCCAGGAGTTAAACACTAAGCAATGAGTAAATGTTTGGCCTCATTTTAAATTTTTTATATTACGAATATGTTAATTACTTAATCAAAATGTTCAAGAAGTCACCTATTTCACTTTGACAAGTGCTCTCTTTCCATGGAGATCAGTTTGTAAGATAATTAATGGCACTAGCATTGAAGCTGTGCAATTTCCTAAATCTCGCCTAGACCTCAAAGAAAGGCAATAGTACTGCTAAGAATTGAAGGGAGAATTTCTAAAAAAAGCTTAACCGGCAGCATATTGCAATCATAATCAGCAGTGAACTGCTCAAAGGATACCAAACCATACATTAAGGTTTCTGATTTAAACAACTAAGCCATTAAAAAGTAAATGAGTACTATCTAATCTCATGCACTGGCCTAATAGCTCCACTTGGTAATTATTGAGAGGATGAGTGATTTACTGTTATTATTTCTTTCCCCGTTTACGTACGATCTGTCTTCATCAACAATATACCTAAGGAAATTAAGTTGTGAAAATGGATGCACCAAAAAGACAAGGTCTATGCATTATTATCTTACAAAGTTGAAAGTAACCCGAGGAAATGAGCAGAACCAAAAATATTCTAGAATCCAAATATTCGAATGCAACCTCATTGTTTGTTGGATTTTGGTGGTGGTGGTGGTGGTGGTGGTGGTGGTATCCTCCTTCAAGGAACAAACACATATCACTCCAAGTATAAATTACTACCAAGAGTTTTTAATTAGTAGGCCCTACTGCATCCGCCTCCAGTTTAGATTATTCTTAAACTTGTAAGAAACTTGCACAGCTAACCTCATCCTTCTTTCTATGTACCAAACCCATCAAACATCAAAACAAGTTTAGAGCAGAATATATATATATATATCAAAACAGACAAGAAAGCTTTCTTTGATCGCATCTTACGGATTTACTTAAGCCAGCTACTAATAATTACTAATTTTAAACTCAATTCTCTCCAAACCATGAACATATGAATCTAAGACTTTTAATAGAAAACATAAAGTCATACCCATATTTTGTGACCCCAAAAAAACAAAATGACTGATTAAAATATAATAAGCTGATGATTATTGTACAACACAAGTTTTAACACTTGTGATTAAGCTGGTGATGATTGTACAACTCCTTTAATTCACCAAAGGAAAGGAAATATCAAGGGTAGCATTTAAGAGGGGAGAGAGGGGGGGCAAGAACAAACCAGTGAGAGCCTGTAAGGTGGTCTCAATTTCACGGCAGGCCATAACAGCTTCAACGGCGTGCACTCTGACATGTTGTTGAAGCTGGTCTTTGAAAGTACACAATATTATCAAATACTGTGCCTGCAAAAGAAACACACATCCCATAAACAAGCTAACAGCAAAACAAAAACCACTGTATACTTACATATGTCTCCACAAACCCTCAACACACGTACCCTCACGTATCTAAAAAGAGAGAGAATGACAAATTTATGGGCCGGGAAGAAGAACCTACCAAGAAGTTGTCAAGGTCTTGCCTTTCATGGGGAGAAAGAGAATGGCCATGTTGGTTGTGCTGTGAAGCATAAGACCTAAGAAGATGATGAGATTGTGATAACTGAGCATCTATAAGAGGTAATTGATCAATTGGTGTAGCTACACGAAGACAAGAGACATGAGCTGATAATAGCTGTTCATATAAAGGGTGTGTAGCTATTTCTGCCTTGAGTTGGCGAGACTGATCACCCGATAAAGACACAGACATGTCCCCGCAGCTTAAACCACCAAGTGCACCCCCACTTCCATTTCCCATCATGCCCAAGTTTGGCTCTTGCATTTGTAAATACCAGCACTAAAGATTCAATCTCTCTATATAGGAAAGCAAAATAGTTGAAGAGAGAGTGTAGAAAACAAAGGGGTTATAAAGAAAGCAAAAACAATTTATGTGGTGAGGGTTTTGAGGACCACAAGACTCGTATGCTTTGAGACTGATGCAGTGTTTAATGGAGGTTGAGAGAAAGAAAGAGCTGAGAGGGATCAGAGAAACAGTGTTTTGTTGTTATAGGTGAGAGAGAGAGAGAGAGTAGGCAGGAAGTGGCCAGTATATTGGGATCTGAGACACAAAACTTTCTGTACCAGTTCTGATATGCTGCAGAAATTTTTACAGACACGAAGAAAGATAAATGAAGACTTAAAAGCATGAGAAACAGGTGATGGAGAAAGAAAGAGAGACTGATTTTTTGTTTTTTCAAGACTTCGAGAAATTGAAAAGAGAGAAGAGCTATGGAATCATTTCTATGAAAGGAAGGAGTTGGGGGTTGGAGGAGAGATCAGATAAAGCTGCTTCCAGTGGCCTGACATTTTTTATTGCTTTTTGTTTCTTTTCTTCTTCTTCTTCTTCTTCTTCTTCTTTTTTTTTTTTGGGGGGGGGGCTTAATTTGACATATGTATAAGCTTAACAATAAATTAAAGGTGGGGTTTGATTAGGTATATGCTAACTACTATATATATATATTCTTTATTCTTTGTAGGTATATCAGAAGAAAAATTGGATTAAATATCAATTAAATGATCTTGGGATATCAGAAGATTTAGATTCTTGTTCGCTTGTGTTGATAATATAGTGATTTATTTATTTATTTATTTATAAAACACACAAGAAATTCTCAATGGACTTAATTTTATAATTACCACTAAATTACAAGATTGAAGATTTAAAATTAATTCAACTGATAAATGTTTAAGGCACGATATATACTTTGGACAGTGCTCAATCCAGGGGCGCTATTGTTTTTCTCATTATAGACTATAGAGGCAGTCACTGTTTAAGGTTATGCTGCCCCTTTTTCTTTTTCTTTTTCTGTTTTTGCAAAAGATTAATGCCATTAATTAATTTGGATTTACAACACTAACTTTGGGGGGTAATAAGTCCGCATCCATGGATGCCCAGTTTGTATCAATCTCCTACAAAACTAGACGTCAATCGTGCTCCTCCTCCTACAAGATTTTTTATTTTATTTTTAATAGACCTCCTAGTTTCTGATCTGATGATTGTTATTTTTTTTTATTTTTTTTGGGTACGAGAAAACTTTTATCCCCTTGAAAAATATATTTTATGGTTCAGGTGAACGAGTAAAACCGTGGTTGTCCCACACTCTTACAAGCGATGCACGTCTCGATTCGAACTCGAAACTTGTCCTGCGAGTCGCAAGCTCCTTACCATTACATCATACTGTGACTCCTTGGAGACTGACGATAGTTATTGCTAGTGCTTTTCTTACAAAATAAATTACATGTGAACCACAAAAAATCTCCACCATCCCAATCTCTTGTTCAATTTTATTTTTATTTTACAAGGAATGCTTTCGCCTCAATCTGAAGAAACATCAGGGAATGGAAAATAATTTTCTACTCCTCGATCGCAAAACACCAATCTGCAGGCAACAACCTTATATATCATATTTTCCAAGAATTTAGCCAGCCGATCCTCTCTGCAACCCAAATAGCTAATTAAATTTTGGGCATGCAGGCACTGATTCTACTGGTATCTTTTTCATAAAAAGAGTCTGGACCTTATTTTTTTCCAGCTAAAAATATAGAGGAAAAAAGAAAAAAGAAAAGGGAAGGGACAACCCTCCCACCAAATAGGATGCTCCACTTGCCAAGTAAAATAAAAGGGGGCAACGATCATCGATCCCTTCAATCAGCACCAACCTTTAAACCAAAATTAATTTTGTTATTTAAGAAAGTCGGCTGGAGGGTTGAGCTGTCAGCGTTCAGCCTCCATTGCTGGTGCATCATTTCTGTTGATTTTTCCACAGTTTTTGGTCCATTTTCTACATCTGCTGTTAATTTTGATGAACTAATTAGCGACAATTGAAGGCAATAGGAAATTTAAGACACCCATTTATTAAGACACGAGTGACCAACCACCAAATACTTGTGCTGGGTTGTTGTGTGAATTGCAGGTATAGTTGTTGGGCCCAGTAGTTAACAGCACAAGGGACTTGATCATGACCTGTGACGGGGTGATTTCAACCGTTCGATTGGTTACATTCACATCATTTATTAAACAATCATATGGAAACCCACTGTACCACACCATGATTGATTATAAGGAAAGAATACGTTGTAGCCGTAGTGTCTGCTCGCTGGTACGTTGTCTTAATTTCTACAGAATTATATGGCCTATGTTTGCTTGCTGTTTTCTAATAATCGTAAGCCTAATTTTTAGGACAAGAACAAAAAACTAATGTCACAGGAGTGAGCTGGAGCTCAGGAGGATATGTGTATGTGTATGTGTATGTGTATGTGTATGTGTATGTGTATGTGTATGTGTATGTGTATGTGTATATGTGTATGTATATGTATGTATGTTGAGGTATGGTCGTAAAATCACCAACTTTTTCGAAGGAGTAATGGCCACTCTTTTTATTTGCCAACACTACACGCATTAGTAATTTAAGAGCCATAAGTTATTAGGGTTTTCTTTTGCGGATAATCTGTTACAAAACCCCAAGCTAATTTCCAATTAATTATGTGTTAAAAGTGGAGGCTATTTTATTTTGAAAAGAATACGAGTGGAGGTGATTTTAAATATTAGTTTATATGAATGAATTTATATAATTACAACATTGCATGGAGTGTTGCCTCACTTATACATTTTACAGGCTCGGTCTTGCTATCAACTGAGTAAGATTTGATTATGAAAGATATTAACTAACTTAATCTCTTTTCAAGCTGGTGATTAAGAAGAGAAAAGGTGCATAGTATTTTACCAACTGGCATGTGTGTGAAGCTTTAAATTGAAATCTCAACTCTGATATTTTTTTTTGGATTCGAGAAAACCCCATTTTCTAGAAAGCGTACTTTGTGGGTCCAGGTGAGCGAGTAAAATCACAGTTGATTTCAGATTGTTATAAAAATACACGTCATAATTTAAATTCGAGACATGTTATGCAAATCATAATCAATTTGTCATCACGTAACACCACTCAGGGACCTCAACTCTGATTCACTTGTATCTAATTGAGTTACAAGAGAATTGATAGTTTTTATTAGACAAATATAAATAAATGAAACCATGTGATCCAAAGAAAGCAATTGGTGCAGTTATGACAACATCAAATATTAATTATCGTAATGTTATTTCATTGACAATGTTGTGATTATGATAGTAATAATTATAAAAATGATGGCGATTCGATAGTTTTTTTTTTCTTTTTTTTCTTACATGTGCTGAAATATGGTGGGCACGTGTACTTACAGCCATGATCATGCAGTTGCTGTAAGCATATCTATCGAGGCTTGTGTGTCGAGTATCATTCTCAAGGATGAAGACTGTAGGCCATGGGCTAAGAGGATGAAAAGGATTTATACAAATCTGAAAGAGAAGCTACATTATAGTTCAACAATATTTTTCACGACTATTCTACTTTTTGTTTCTATATATATTATGTCTACTGTTTCACATTTTTACACAAATTAATAATATATGTATTTATTATTGATTAAGTGTTCAAACAATTATCTAACAAGAACTACTGCTATGAAATAGAATTAAGCCCTACGGGAGGGATATGTCAAAAGTACTTTATATGTTAATGACATAGAATTTTATGTAATGTTTAATGAATATAGACCAGGGTTGAGACTTTTAAAATCTAAATTTTACATTTTTATCTAATGGAGATGCCCAATTCATCACTTCCTTTAATTGTCACTATAAATTATATATAAGTTCATAATGCTAGGGTTAAAGCATGCAAAAGAGTTCCAATACAAATATATACAAAAGAGAAAAAAAAAGAGTTGCTTGAATTTGCATCCCATATATGTTCACGCACATGTTCTATGAAGATTTGGAGGTAGAATCAAAGAATTGAAAGTAGATTTACAGCTACAATACATGTCAAGGATGAGAGGTTTCATCCATTACACTTTGGATTTAGAGTTCATATAATACCATTTTGATAACCATGGTGCCTGCCTATATTTTTGTGACTCGATTTATATATTAATCGAATGTGTATTTCCATAGTTTTTTTTAATATTTTTAGTTTTAAAGTATTCTTATTTTTATGTTTTGGGGTATACTTAAAATTTTCAACTCCGAAAAACAATATTTCTAACCCTTTAAAAGATGGACGATATATAGTCGATAAAATACAAGTGTGGAAATACCAGAGAAGCTTGTCCATGAACATCACGCTGAGCCAAATGCAGAGCGGTAGGTGTTTGCGAGAAAAACGAAGGAGGGAAGCGAAGCGAAGAAGAAAATGGGTTTGGAATCATATGATGGTGATTAACGTAATTCCCAAGGAAAAGAGAAGCATCGTCGTCGTTGGGAGATGGTGGGAAGGAAGGAAGGAGAGAAGTAGAGGTGGGCCCACGCCTCCCAGCTGTAGTTTTTTGTCCTCTCTCCTAAACCTAAGATGGAGACAGTCAGCCTATTGCCGTTGTCCCTTTTTTTCTCCTTTTATTATCTCAAGTGAAAAATAATTATATAAGAAAAAACAAAAATAAGCTGATGAATCATGAAGCAGTCAGTGGTCCCTACTTAAAGAGAGAAAGAGATGGTAGGATAGGATGGTGTGGTCACTTTCAATCTCTCTCTCTCTCTCTACTTTTTTTTGGAGCACGCCTCTCTTTCTCTACAATAATTATATTCTCATCTTGTTTACGGGCGTCGATACATTTCCTAATCATGCTACTAAATTCGGAAATGTTTATTATTCTAGTTATAATTGTTTTTAAAAATATTTTGTATTTAAAAGTATATTAAAATAATATATTAAAAAAAAATAATATCAGAAAATCAAAATAATACAAAACACTATAAAAAGTAATTTGAAGAAATAAAATATTATTATTTTAAAAAATATTTTTAAAACACAAAAAAAAATCTAAAAATTTTAATTTTCACAATGACCGATTCCTTTTTGTTGAATGTGAGTCTAAAAAGGAAAAAAAAATAGTTGATAACTAATTTTCTAACTTGTGTTGCGATATATATCGAATTTAATTATTTTTTTTAAATCTAAAAAGATATACAAATCATGGAAAATTCATTGACATTGTTATTAAACCTTAGTCAAAATGTCAACTTTAAAAACTCATAGACCCAACTTCTTATTTAGCTTGAGTTTTAAATTAAATTATGTGATGATTTCCTCCAAATAAACAACCCAACCAACTTAACAAGGAGAAGTGACATGGCACCTTTATAATTTGGTAAGGAGAAGTGTGAGAAAATAGGAAAGAGAGAGAAAACAAAATTCATCAAAGCTCAATTGTTGTGCTACCATATATATGAGTCATGTCACCAAGAAGAATAAATCAAAACACTTATAACATTGTTGTGGAAGGCCACAATTAATTGCATGGCATTGTTATATTTTTTTAAAAAAGGTGCAAGTAGTGTTTTTTGCTAAAACATGTGTGACATATTCTAGCCACCTTTTTATTAATAGTTTATATTTGCTAAAAGACTAAAACAAACCTTATTCAACCTAGGTATAATAAAAAAAAAGAAACAAAATTAAAAGATAAAAAAGTCTATGTGAGAATTGTTTACACTTTTTATCATAAGGACAATTAAGTAATTACAATATGCATAAAAAAATTAGATATTTCTACAAAGTCCTTATACACAAGTTTCTTTTGCCTAAGTGGTTATTTTAATCATTTAATTATTCACAAAAATATAAAAAAGATCATTCTAACCTCAATTAATTTGGAAATGATAAATATGTCCTAATGAAGATGAAGACATCATACCACCCTTAATGACTAGTTATTTGGTTTTGTTTTGAGAATGAAAAAATATTTTTTTACCATGCATTGTTTTAACCACATGTTTTAGATTTTTTTTTATTAACTATTATGTAATTACATGATGTTTTTGTTTCATTTAAGGGTCATGTACCTGCAAGAATGTTATAGTTGTTGTGATTGGAATAGATAACTCATTATTAAATGTAAGTTTTTTTTATAAGAAATTGGTCCATGAATAACATCTTCATAGAGTTTTATTGCAAAGTTCTTTTTACTCTCTCACTCTTATCCCAATGTAAAGACATATTTTATTGATGTTTAAACTTGAGTCTTGCAAACTGCACCCAAAAACCAAAATCTTTTTGCACCACAAATTATTGTGCATGAAAAAATCAAATGACCATTTTTTTATTCTCAAAGAAGATCATTAGCTAGCTATTGGGGGCAAAAATGATTTTTTTAATAAAGTTCATTTGTTATTATCATATTGATAAGGGACAAATAAGTGTTTTCCTTTCATGTTTTAGATGCAATGACTTAAATACCCTCCAAAGAAAAACAAAATTATGGTCTATGAGCTTTTTGGTCTTATAATTCTTTTCATTGTATATTGAAAATGATTATATTTCCCTCAAAACAACGAAATATTGACATTCAAGGTGTTTTTTGTATTTTGTTTTCATGATTTTTATAGTTGTAATCAATTTGCATAAAGAGACAATTCAGTCTTTAAAAAATATATAGAAATCAAAGTTAGTGGTGTGTGCATAACACACACAACCTGTTAGAGAATAAAATAAAAATCATATTATGGGACCTCACTTACAAGCTTAAGCTTTTAGGTGAGATGGTTCCTTGACATGGTATCAGAGCCTTGTTGACCCATCACGAGTTCGAATCTTCACCACCCTCATTCTATTTGATAAAAATCAAGCACAAGGTAATGTGGACCTGTGCAAGTTTCAAGCCCAAAGGGCTTTCACTTGAAGGTGTGTGTTAGAGAATAATATAAATCATATTATGGGACCTCATTTACAAGCTTAAACTTTTAGGTGAGATGATTTCTTGACACAACAAAGTGAAAACATCCTCACTTGCTAGGTGGCACATGTGAAGTTTCTCGATGATTAAACAAAGACTTTTATAATGACATTAGAAGCATAACATTATCCTAAAAGACTGCTTGCCGAAATTTTTTTTTGTTAGATTTAGATGTTGAGAAAATATGTTGCTAAAAGACTGCTTGCCGAAATTTAATTAAAATCACGATCATAAACTGCAGCATCTATTAAAATTTTATGGCAGTTATGAGCCATGATATTTGACTTTGACTGATCATGATTTAATTAAACCGTGGCTTTGAGAAGCATGTTATTTCACGAATAATTTTTTTGGTAGTTAGATTAATTCGCTTTTATATGTTAATTTCCCAATTTGTCCTCCGGGCTTGTAGTCAAGATATATCATTGAAGGCAACGAGCTTTCGATCTGGGCACCGAGGATTCTCTTCTTCTTCTTTTTATGTTTTTGTTTTTTTTTTTAAGGTGAGGTCCCTTCCAACAATCAATACTCGATGCTGACATTGCATGATATGACTATCTTAGAATATAATAAAGATGTGATTGGAGAAGCAATAACCCTCGCAGAAATCCAAAATGATGTCGTCAATTTGTTATGCCACATCAACATCAGACCTGCAGTTCGAAAATAGCGTGCCTAATAACTTTTGAAGCGTGCATTTAGCTTTTGACGAGATATAATCAAGCCAGGTGAAGTTGCATGGGCGAGGTTGCAGATAGGACCACACAGCTCTAAATGTAAATGGGTCCTCCATATGGACCTACCACTGCCACCTCCAAAGACATATTTCACTTGAATAACTAGAGCCATGGGGGCGAAACACATGCCATTTACTAGGGTGGGCGCGGGGCTATATACTGCCTTTTTACAAAGGGAAAACCTTGACTAATGGAGTTTATTGTTATCAAGGATACCATGGGGTCGAAACACAGGCCCCATTTACTCAACAAACTTCTAGCAAAATTCACATCACATTACACTTGTCTTTTGACTTTGCATCATACTTGGAAGACGAAGAAGACGTGGTTTTCCCATTGCTGCTTGGCACCTGCAAAACAAATAACAATAAAACATAGCAACTGAAAAACTAATTAATGAAGTATCCTAATGCTGTTTTTTTTATATAAAAAAAAAAAGCTGACCAGCTAAGGTAGGGCCAATAGACAATAGCAGCTGAAAAACTAATACTATTGATTTCTTATTACAATAGCCATCAAAATTTCCAAAGCATCAAGCAAAGAAATTATAAATTATCTACCTGGGGGCCTGTGATTAGCCTCGAAGCACCAGCACTGGATGCTTGCTGCATGTCGTGGCGTTGCGGCTGCTGCTGCTGTGGCTGCTGTGGTGG
This sequence comes from Salix viminalis, assembly GCA_029228465.1. NCBI lineage: Eukaryota > Viridiplantae > Streptophyta > Magnoliopsida > Malpighiales > Salicaceae > Salix > Salix viminalis. The sequence goes on from CM055426.1 coordinate 6,066,811, forward strand.
CTGCTGCTCAAACTCCTGTTGCTGCAGAGCTATTGCCAGTTGCAGATCAGAGCTGCCATAATAGCACAATTTAGTACATACATTCATGAATAGAGATCACTAAATTAGTAATGGTCGTGTTTCCACATTCCAACTAAAGATTAAATGGGTGCATAAACAACAAAGTGAAGCGAGTACTTTATATCCAAACCCGCCTGGGCAGCACTATCGATGCTGGCAAGATAATCCTGAGACATGTAGATTAAAAATAAGTTTTAGTAAATATAAATCGATGAAAAGTTCTAAGAATATTGTGGACCAAAAAGTACATACAGCAGTACTGGTCATGGCATTGTGCTCATCCCATGGGTTATTTGAATGACTTTCCACCCTGAATTCCTTGAAGTTGCCTGTCATAAACAATGTATCTCCATTTACCTGAAATCATGGGAAGTTAGTATTAGGATACATGTTCTCAAGGGAAGAAACTATCAATACACCAAACTCCACAATCAATGCCTAAAAAGAATAGTTCAGTATGGCAAATTCAGAAATCTGATACATATACCTTGAAAAATCATTTTAATTTTGATTAGATGTGGAATTACACCCCTCAATCCAGATTTTAGATTAGAACAGAATATGTCCTTGAATACTAGTTTTGACTAGAACTGGAATTGGGAACCAACCTCAGTATAATATTTTATCTAATGCCTTAACAAAGATGATATCTGAGCACAGTCTTACCTCATTTAGTTTCTCCCACACCAAATCAGGCTGATTAATGTAACCTTGGTCTGTAGCTAAAAGATACAGCTCACCATTATACTGCAAATTAAACAAGAGCAGATAAATCATTGATGTCCAGGAAAAGAAAAACAGGAATCTAAATAATCTTTCTTTAAATGGGTCACTACTAATAACAGGTCTAGTTTGAAATAAGAAGCCACAGCATTTAAGGCTAAGCCACAAAAGAGTGCATCCCAGCCTGTAACTAACCTTAAACATGGTGCTAAAGTGATTGTTACGGAAAAACACACACAGTTCTCGCTCTTTAAGCCCATCTTGTAAGCAAAAGAGACTGCAAAATATATTAAGGAAAATAGATGATGAACTTCTCCAGACCCAGCACAAAAAAATAAAAATAAATAATAAATCTACAAGGAACAGGGAGATTCAATAGCCAATCACTGGGCCAACATACCCATAAAAGGTCAGCTGACTAGCACTGTTCTTCAAAAAGTTCCCTATCAGCTCTCCTAAAACATGTCAGATATATTCAATATATTAACTTACCACATCATATATCAAACAATAGGATGTAAAACAGACAAAGATATGAATAAAATCCAAGACAACTAATATATTTAACATGAATCATCACTCACCTTGCTGTGGAGTGATTTCATCCTTAGACCTCACAGTTCTATCAGCTTGTTCTGCAAGAACCACTTCACCTTCATACATAGGCTCTCGCTCTTCATAATTTGAAGTTCCAGTATCCAAAATGCATTCTTCTCCCTCATAAATTGGCTCACTGCCAACACTTGAAGTAAAGGTAGCAGGTGCATCTATGTCCTGCGTTCTGCCACTAGATGAATCTGACTCTAGAACTGGTGAAGCTGACCCTGGTAATTCTGCCCTGTCACGCCCACTTGAAATATCTTCTGGTTCATGAACCTCGGTAATAGAAGTGCACTGATTCTCAACCTTCTGACTGTAGGGTAAAATATCCATAGGGTTTCCATCCGAAGATACAGTACTCTGTGCACAAGAAAGGGACACTGTGTCTTGAATCTCAACACATGTGTCAACACTATGGTTCTTAATTCCATCATCACAAGAGATATGTTCTCCAGATTCAGCACAAGTTGACTGATCAAAATGATTGGTCAGATCAGTCTTCAAGGAAGAGCATGTCACTTCCCTTGGAAGCGCAAGAGTTTCCAAGGATGTAAGATTATTATTATCATCATTGTTCAATGTGTTAAAATTGTCATCAATACCAACAGGTCTCTCTGATGTATCCAGGGAAGTCACAATCACAGCTCCCTTCATAGATGTACTTTCATCTGAACCAGCAAGCAAAACCCTTCCATTAACACCAGATGCAAGAGAATCGCTCGCTGAACTTGGCAACTCAGCCTCCGAAAACTTAAAGACCCTCAATAGTGCTGCTGCTTCTTCAAAATCCCCTTTTCTTACATTTTGATGATCAGAGACTGAACATGGAGAATCATCAAAAGATCTAGCTTTTGAAAGACAGGGAGAAGGAACGCCCAAAGTTGCAGTTGTAGCAGCAACAAAGTCAACAAAATCTTCCTCGGTCTTATTTTTAAAATCTTCCTCGGTCTTATTTTTAAAATCTTCCCCGGTAACATTTTTACTTTCATCTTCCATGTTTCTTGTTTCCAGAGCAACAAGTTCCCCCGTAAGAGTATTATAGGACTTTGACCCGATGGCATTAGCAATATCACAGTCCTAGCGCACATGATTACAGAAAACCAATCATCCCAAAGGTAAAAAGCAGGACCATTTAAGGAACATGGGAGAAGATACTGTCAATTTTACATCCTGATAATTTTAACTACTTGTTTCCCCAACATAACACAAATAACAAAATATGCTTCTGCCATTACATGCTTAACAACTTTAAGAATCAGGAACTTACAAATAATAAAATATAAAAGAAAGCAAAAGGAAAAAACAATTCCCATCCAAATGCAATGGTGAAACCCATGCAAATTGTGAAATATCAAATCTTTTCTCAGCATCAAGATAACAAATGGGATCTATCCAAACAGAAAGAACCAATCGTATAGTCTCCATCTGATGAAAATGTAATAAAGTAAGTTTTAACAGTGGCTAATATATAAAGCATCCACAAAAGGTAAAATCACACAATCAGTATGCAAAGAATGAGATTTCAATGACATAGTTTAGGATCTTGGACCTCCATGGAGTGGACCCTATGATCCCATCTCAGTAATTATTGGGTATTTTCTTTTGGTTCTATACTTCTTTGATTCAGTGGTGCCTCATTAGCTCTATATCTAAATGTTCTCTTTTGAACAAGTTATTAAGCAACAAACAAAGCATAACTTCTAGTTAACTTTCTAACAAGACAAAAGGACAGAAGATTCAAATGCCATTGCACTGCTGATATGTTTTAACAGGGCCATTTGGTCTAGTGGTAACCATGTCCAAATTTTAAGGCTTTAATTTGAAATAGGAGTGTTAGTATTAAAAAAAGAAAGAAGCAGCACCAAATAAATCTGATCAAGAACAGATCCCAGTGCAAAGTAACAATTATCCATTGGCTCAACATATACAGCAAAAATTTTACTTGAAAGCAACTGGATATCAAATCAATAACTATGCATTGAATCAATAACGGTTGATCCACAATGAAGTAGCAAAAAACTATAAACTAATTTCTAAAAATCTTTAAGCCTCCAATTCTTGCTAGCATTACCAAATCTTCCATATGGTGCTTATGAGTTTTACTCTGACTTCAAACAAGTTTCACCAGCAGCAAATGACCTAACATGACAAGTGCTTACTGCTTCACACAAGTATTCTACCTTTTATTTTAAGTAAACAATTAACAAGTTCTGCATGAAAAAGGACAAAAATATTTCCTGTCAACAGACATGCCAAAATATGCAAGATTTCAATATCAAGATTACAAAAACATATTATTCCCGTAAATGAGTCTGGTTCCCAAATGATCTCCCATCCATGAAAAAACACTATCAGTGAAGCTTTCTCCAACATGTAGTTGGTGAAATAACGGAATTAACCTCAGGTATGCCTACCTGCAACTTCCAGTTTCCCTTTCAAGACAAGTAGAGCCTGACTTTGAATTGATTATGAACCCTAGTCATGAACACCGAGCTTTCAATTCCAGTTTCTTTTAATTGTCACTCTCATGAACCCTAGTACTTTAGCCAGCCAAATATACAAGCTACATTAATCTTAATAATCCACAAGAAACACCGAGCTTGGCATTTTTTGTGTCCAACTGTATAGACATGCCATTGTTTTAATTGTCATTTTCCCTAGTATACATGCTGGTCATTACCTGAAGAGGCATCCAAGCTTATACCTTGAATGACATACATCAGGAGAATTCATTTAACTGAACTACAAAATGTGAAGCTTGGAAGCATACCTGGGGATCAACTATCCAACCATGGTATAAAGGAATGTCAAGCAAATCAAATATGGCACATTCTCGGGTAAACTCAAAATCATCTATCCTGCATGGTCATGTAAGTTGGTTTAAGAAATAAGAACAAGCAGTGAAAGGGGGAAGAGGCCAACCTCCTAAACTTTAGATTTACATCAATTCCAGTTGCAAGTTGTGGAAGCAAATCAATAGCATCTGCAATATTCTGCTGTTGATTTTCAACAAATCCTGCATCTTTGTTCTGCATGATGAGAAAAGAAATCTAAACAACATAACCAATAAAGAATAAGTATATCGAAGCAAGCAAACTAAAAATTGTTCATGGCTATTACATTTACATTACTGTTGGAATCAATCAATCGTTCTGCAACAAGGGATAACAATTTCTCCTGCGAAACTTCAGCGCAATCTGGGCTCAAATTTAGATTGTTCTTTAGCAGAAGAACATTACCTATAGCAAGCCCACATGTTCATAATCAAACCACCTTTCTGATTGTAATTCCCACCAAAACTTGACAAGACAATCCTTTGCATATATTTTATGATATAAACCATTAGCAGAAAATGTAGGAGTATAATAATCTTTCAAGATAATGTATTCCGAAAACAGCAGCATTTGATGCTTAAGCAAGTGATCCTTTCATTACACCGAGAAACTATTCTAGTGAGACAAATCACAAAATCCAAGCTTCTATGTCTTAACACATTTTTTTTGGATTCAGTGAAGTCAACTTCAGAATTTCTTGGCACCAGAACCACAATTAGCTTAACAAAAGAAAAGACAATATTTCTCTGAACACTCAATCCTAAGAGTTCCTGTTGCCATGATAACAATGAATTTAACAAAAGAATAGCATGTTTTCTCCTAACCAGTGAATCCCGACAGTAAACAAAACATGAATCAAGTTTTCTGTAGGAATCTCCGATCAGCTATCCTTAATAATGTACTGAAATCCTAGCAGTCAGATTCTCAACTTACCACACAAGCAATTTCAAGATTGCACAACGTATATTTGTTCACCATAAGTTGTCAACCAGTATTCCAACATTACACTTGCCATACCTAGCTAAATTCCCTTCACATTCAGTTTTCTCTCAAACCTACATGCAAAATATAAAAAACCTAAAAACATTGAGAACCTAACCTAAACGCCTAAGTTCTTTCAACCACAATAGTGAAAAATATTACTTCATATCATCAATTCCAATTGCTTATATCTTCCATTAAACTTCAATAACATTAAAAGGAAGCATAAAAATCACATAAGCAGTTGATCAAGTGAACGAACTTCCAATTTGCGTCATTAACAACTCGAAATGACACCTAGATAATCAATTAACCACAATTGAGAAGATATCCAAGAGTTAAATTGTATTCTTAAGAAAAACAAGAATCGAATTCTCAAGACTGCCAAACCCGGTCATTTTCCATAATCAAATTAGATTGCACACGAACTTCCCTGATTTCTCGGAAACCTGAAAACCTTCTTTTCACTTTCGTCAAGAACCAAGCAAATCAAGATAACAAACAAACAAGAAGGAGAGAGAAAATACTTACAGATGGCTAGGAGAGGACATGGTCCATTGTCGTTTTGGAGAACGATAGGAGTGGTACGGCCTAAGAACTGTATCATTTTGGTTTTGTGAAGGCATTCCTTCTCTTCCTCTTTCACTGCTGCTACTTGTTGTTGATCTTGATTCTGGTTTTGTGCTTCTTCGCTTGGAGAAGAAGAAGCCATTTCTTTTTTTGGTATTCAAGAAGAGGCTGGAGGATCGTGAAATTTAATTTTGATCACGAGAGAGAGAGGTGTAAACGACGACTCGTTTTCTTTTAATGTTTTTATAATGATCTGTATTGTGGTAAAGAGAGGGCGGTCTCTTAATATTACTAATAAATAATACTGTTTGTTTATTATTGGTAGATTTTATTTTTTATTTTTTTATTTTTTTATTTAGTTTGGACGGTAAGACCAAATCTGCTCCGCTCCCTCTTATCTGATTTCGGTTATTTTTTCTACCGTCCTTTTCTTTGTGTGTAAGTAACCAACCGTTTTTTCTTCTATTCATGTTTTTCTTTTATAATAATCGTCCTAATAATTTATGGTATTTGTAAGAATGAAGCTAAATATTTTATTTTTCTAAAAATTGATGATTAAATTCAATGCAATGATACGAAATAATTAATGAATTGAGATATACAGTGCCACATTGATATTCTCTTACTCCACCAAGAAGAAAAATAAAATTGCTTTATTCATGCCCTTTGAAGATTGGAGTAGTTTTTTCAATTAAATTGTGCTGCAGGTTACTTTTAAAATAGTTTTTAATTAAAATTATATTAAAATAATTTTTTTAAATAAAAATATATTTTTAATATTAATATAACAATCTAAAACGATTAAAAAAATGAACACAAAAACAAATATACTCTGTAGTTTTGAATTGTAATGATTGTCAAGGGCTCTTTCGTTATTGAAAATTCTGATTAGGGAAACCTATGCGATTTATTTCCCATTGCTAGCAGCAAGAAAACGTTGTGCTAATAAATAAGTAGCATGATTAGAAATATTTGAAAAAGAAAAAAAATCGCAACGCATTTCATACTTTGTTCTATTAAAAATGAAACATCCATGACTCGAATAGATAATCATAAATAATACGAGAAAAAAATATATATCATGATAATGGTACCGCATATTCAATAGAAAACAAGATTTATATAAAAATCATGTTTGGTTTAGGGTCTGTTTGGGAGTGCGGTTGCGGTATTTTTTTGAAAGTGATTTTCGTGCCGAAATGTATCAAAATGATGTTTTTTTATTTTTAAAAATTATTTTTGACATCAGCACATCAAAATGATCTAAAAACACCAAGACATATTCATTTAAAATGCACAAAAAAAATCAAATTTGGGCCAAAAACAGGTTGGATCGCACAACCAAACAGACTATTAGTGATGGAAAAGAGTTTTTGAAAAAAAAATCGAATTTTGTTTTGCTTCAAATTATCTTTTTGATGTTTTATATTGTTTTGATTTATTAATAAGTGTCAAAAATAAATTTTAAAAAATAGAAATATATTATTTTAATGTATTTTCAAATAAAAATATATTTTAAAAAACAATTGTTATTATAGTATTAAACATGTTTTAAGTAGACAAGAATGACTAAATTATTATACTTGAAAGGTATGAACTTTTTTTACAAGTCACACGAGTGAATCTGTCTAATTCACTTATTTGAATTTTATTAAATGGGAAGTAAACTTAATGAATGGTTATATACCAAAAACGATAGATTATGTAGTAGTTGTATGCATGAGTTAACAACTTTATAGTGCCAGCAGTTCAGGATTTGGTGAATCATTTGATATTATTCCCAAGAAATTCAAGTAATTTAATAATAAAATTTATATTTTAGATAATTGGTCAATCTATTAGTTTAACAATTTAATATGTTCTTTATGACCTTGATGATTGTTAGAGAATACTTGTAAGAGTTTTTTTTTAAAAAAAAATGGATTTGGAGACTCTTTAATACTTCAATAAAAAAAAATCTAGAGAAATGACATTGATAGTTTAGAAAAAGACTTTAAAAATAAACATGTAGTACAAAACAAATATTGTGAGCTGCTTCTTCATTGAAGGATTCATAAGATTTTTATAGCTCATAAGTATAATTCTTTTGCGAAGAAGATGGATTGGAGTGTCATCTAACACTAATAATAATATTAACAATATAAAACATATCTAACATGTACATTAAAAAGGGATAAAATATATCTTACACAACATTAATAAGGTATTCATGATAGGGTTTTTTTTTAAGATTTTTATACAGTTAGAGGTGTAGAAGCATAAGTATCCTTACACCTAACATTTTATGTTAAGTGTCACGAGAAAAAAACAAGTAAAGTCTCGTGGCCCAAAATAAGACCTGGAAAGATCATTAATTCTATATTTATTTTTGGTTTGGCAAGATGCTAAAAACCATAATGTTAGGTTTGGTATTTTGCCATATTCACATTTATTTGAACTTAACATGTACTTAAATCTAAAAATATTAAGTCATCATGTAAGTTTGGTCACTACTAGTTTGTATGTTTGTGCTCCTATACAAGGGAATTCAATTTTTTTTTAAAGTGATTTTTTCAAGGTCTCTAAAATTCTTTAACATTGTTATTACACAAAACAAAATAGAATATCTTTTTTTTCTTTCAAAAAGATAAAAAATTTAGAAGTTCTTAATGAACATAAACATTGCCTAATATATTGTAGGAGGTGATGTCATCATCATCGACATAGAAAAGGAGGAGAGGAAGAGATCTATCTGATCTTTTTTTTTCTTTACTAGCAACAATGCATGGGCTCACGCTCTGCCAATGATGGTGGCGCATGGATACAAGCGCTACCACTTCTAGCACACCTTCCCAACACTATTCCTAAATTTTAAAGAGTTAGTTTTTAAATTACATATATTTTCTAGTATGTTGTTTGGATTATTTTAAATTTTGATTTTGAATTGTCTTTAAACATATAATGGTAAGGTGTGTGAGTGAAAATATAGTAAGAAAAAGGAACGTGTGTGTGTTTGTAGTTTTTTTCCTGTTTAAGATATAAAATAAAATAAAATAAAAAATCAAATGTATTTTTAAATGCATATGACCAAATCTCTCAAAAATATAAAAATCATATCTTTTTATATCTTTCATACAAAGATTCAAAAAAAAAATATTTGCATGTATGTTAGGGTTTAATAATAAGTTTACTGGACCCATGAGATTTTGTCTAATATTTTAATAATTCATGAGAATTATTAGTTAATATTCAAGTATAAATGTTAGACTGACAGGTAGACATGTATTTAAATATCAGTAATTGATTACAAAATTCTTAGAATTATTCTAAATATTCATTAATTTTACTTGGAAGTATTTTTCATTATGACATTGGAGTTGTGAAAACTCATCCATATTTTGTTGTGTCTTAATGTGTTTCTCAGTCATTACAACTGTGCAAGCCATGCCATGTGTATTGTGATTTTAGAAGGCAAAAAAATTAGAACTTCAGTGCCTGGTTTCGATGATAATAATAATAATAAAAAGTGGGGAGATGATGTAAATTGCAGCAAAAATGGGCATGCAATTATAGAAATGGGCATAAATTGAATTCGCATTTTGAACCCATAGCCAAAAATAGAAAAAAAAACTAGATATTTTTTCATCAGGGTCGTCGACGAGTCCATTTGATCGTAGAATTGTTGCAGGAACAACAATAGAATTGTATTGGATGTTGAGAGAATATTAGTGACTTGGATGTCCAGGAATCTTTCAATTTTTAAATGTGTTTTTTTATGGTGCTGGTGAGTTTATTTTAAGTAATTATTGACTAAAAATAACTAAAAATGTTGATGAAATATTCGTTTTAGGTCGATGTAATATTCTGTCAATAATTTTATTTATATTAGAAATTACTATTGGATTAAATACTTTGACGAGTAAGAGTGCTGAACAAATTGTTTTGGCTTATATCTTAACCGAGAGAGAGAGGGGGGGAGGGGACCGGGGATTTTAAAGGATGTATACCATATATAATAGAAGCTCAAAAAGCAGAGAATAGTAGGTGATGGATAATATATAATCAACTTTTGTTAATGATAAGCATGATTAGATTAGCTAAATTGCTGTTAAATAAATGAGTGATCATCGCCAACACACGATAGCAAGGCCGCCACATAATGGGAATTCATGTAAAAAACGGGGGTAATCGTAACCAATGAATCGAACAGGAAAAGAAGAAGAAGAAGAAGAAAAAAGGTTAGAAAACAGTGTGAGGATCGATATAGCCCATCCATCCATCGTTGCATCAACTTTAATAAAGACGAACCTCATTTTAGAAAAAAGCTAAACCATGCATTTATAGGGATGGATATAGAGAGGTTATTTTTTGCTCCAGGGAATTAACAGGATAGGCTAGCACCTGACAATGAAGATGCTCTTAGATCATGACGTTAATCTTGTGATGATGATCAACGATATCATGATCATCAATCATAAACACACATGCCCACCGTCCAAGTCCAACGACGTATTAATGGTCCCCACAGGACCTGCATCACCCGGTGGAAGAAAAAAGGAAACACAAAAACACTGTGGTGCACAAAACCCCACAGTAACGCATGGCCTGAAGACGAAGAAGGAGGAGGGAAAACAAAAAACCCTCAAACAAGGTTTACCCACGTGAAAAGTTGTGCTGGCGTAAATTGATTGGCTGAGCCTTTATATCAACGTACGGAACAACACCTGACGTGTCTCTAACCTTGTACGGACCGAGATTATGGTGTCCCATTAGGTGCCCAAATTTTACATGCTACCCACCTCGGAAGGCGTTTCTAAAACCTGTCTGAGAGAAACTGGCAACCGACAGGAATGCTCACTGTCTCGCGTTTCACATGGGCGGGTTGCCCCTTCTTGGATACCGGGAATGGGAAGTTGTCAGTCATCCTTTATGCCAGGTGTCACCACTTGAGAGCATGGTATCAAGTTTTTTGGTGCATCTAGCTTTACTGTTTAATAGAGTGGTAGTAATAATGGGAATCACATGTTGTTATTTTTTGCATTTAAATGCATTATTATTCCCTGATTTTCTTTTTTTGGGAGGTGTCTGTTTTTTTTCTCAATTTACCAAAAGAAGAAAGAGATCAGGTTCTTGATGTTGCTCTTTCTTTATAATTCTTTATAGATTTATATACCCACTAGGGTTATGTTGCTAGAACAAACTAGGGCAGTCACTCATCAATCTTTCAGCTGATCTTTCCTTCGGTGATGATATTCTTTCTAGGGTTTTTGTGATCTTTCAATTCTCTTTATTGGGTCTCTTGAGATTTGAAACTTCACTAGCAATTTCTTCCTTGTTTTCCGCTTCTTAACAGCTGCACATAAAGGTTAGTTGTCAGGCATTTCCTAATTTATTCAGATTTGGTTATCTCCTTTCTAATTTTGAAGACATTAAGTGGGTCTTTCCAAGTTGTTTGCAATCTTTCATATTAGAGTGTCTATCAATCAGTTTCACTGCACAGACGCACCAAATCTGCCATGTTGATTTCTGGAGCTTTCCGTTTTCATCTATTTTCTAGCGTCTTTTTTTTTTTTTGATCTATTTCTTCTGTTAGGTATACTGTAGAAATGGTGAGAGGAAAGACTCAGATGAAGAGAATAGAGAATGCAACAAGCAGGCAAGTAACCTTTTCAAAGAGAAGAAATGGACTGCTTAAAAAGGCCTTTGAGTTATCAGTTCTTTGTGATGCTGAAGTTGCACTTATTGTTTTCTCCACTAGAGGGAAACTCTATGAATTTTCCAGCTCTAGGTACAGTAAACTTGATTTATATTTTATTTTTTACATAAACATATATGCTTGTACTACCATATGTTTTCGAATTATTATCATCTATCGGTTTTTTAAGCATGTGATGATGCATTGAATTGTCCATCTCAGGAATTTGATCCAGGATAAAAATTTGTTTGATGAAAAAATTGACTGAGATTTGATTCTAAATCTGTATAAGATCCACCAGCATGGTAGACAGGAAGCAAAGCATGTACTACTTACTATAAGAGTACGAGCTCTCAGGCTTTTTTACCTGTCAAAATTAAAGGGTCTGATCTCTCACCTATTCTTTTCTTTAAATCATAAAAAATCTAACCTGGTGTTTTTATTCTGTTGGGTTTAATGTTGATTTTTCATTATCTTTCTAGTTTCTGCGTCCTAAATATTTTACGTACTGGGCTTTTATATATTACCTCCTGGGTCCATCAATGTCAATCTATGTTTGAAGACTGGATGTAGAGAGAACTTAACAGATAGAATTCTCCATTAGGGTTGATCGATCCATTCCTTCTTTTCCAACTTCACCTGAGAGGAAACCATGAGGAGGAGTTTTTCCTTGATTTTCTGCTATATACTTATAAATTATAAAGCTTTTTAAGCTATTATTTGCTTGATCAACAAGTATAAACAGTTTACGTACCCTAACATGTCAGTAACAGTTAGCATTGAACAGTAGCATATTTTTCTTTTTTTTTGATAGATTTGATGGAAATCATATAGATGATTTGTTTCATAGAAGTCTAAGTACTGTAGCCGAGCTCTATAGGAGACCTTTAAAGTTGTTGATGTCTAAGAAAGACTGACAATAAAATTTATAAATATCATGCCTAAGACCATCTATAAAAATTTGGAATTTCATCTTTAACCAGGTAAAAGGATGTATATATAATAATAAAACTGGAATCTAGCTGACTGTTGGAAGGTGGGGAGTGGGGGAGCTTGAGGGCTCTGAGATAGAGGTGTACTTTGTCTTCTTTACCTTACACGATTTCCTGCCCTTCTATGTATTTATATTGCATTGCTTCTGAAAAGAAACGTATTGCTTTCTCCAAGGTAAGCACTGTGATCACAATATATTGGTAAAAGTTTTCAGCTCTTGATTTTAGTGTAGTACTCAGTGTAATTGTTTGGTTAGTGACCACATGCTTAACCAGACCTTTTACAATAATTAATGGGTAATTTATCAACTCAAATGAGACCAATTACTTCCCAATAACCTGGGACAAACCTAGCTTGGTTTCATATTTTAATTTGCTTCATTAAAAATAGCCATGTTGCTGGTTTCGCTTGTGCAAAAGAAACTTTCGAGGAATCATACGGATATGTCATCTGTTAATTAGCCTTGCATGAAATAGTTGCTGCTAGCTAGTTCTAGGTCTCTCCTGCTTTGTTGGGTCAATAGCTAAGGTGCAAATGTAACTTTGTTTTGTTTCTGTCTTTAGGTTGGATCTATGCCGGAAAAAACTCATATCCAATAAATATTGTTATTAAGATAAATGACCATTGGATGATTTACTGTTTGCGCTAAATACCCAGTTTTTTTCTCAACCTTTTCTTCCCAAAAAACAAAACATCTGCGATTACATCTGTCCCATAAATGATGATTTACTGTTTACTTACTCCATGGTAGCCAACAACAAATCCCAAACCTTCAACCAGATAGATCCTGATCATGTCCTTTCCTTTTAACATAAGCTGTATGGTGATCCAGATATCTTAAGCTTCAGGTCTCAGAATAGCCTATCTTCTATGCTTTTCTTCCATAAGTTCATGCTTTGTTAATCAGGATATCAAGGGAAGGAAAACAGTTTCATTACGATATGCTCTTTGCCACCAATTTACTGGATGATATGAGGTGAAATTATCTCAAATAATTCATACTGTTCATAGTGGATGCTGGAGAATATAATAATATATATATATATATATACCACTCTTAATTAGTGATGAATGTAGGATATAGCAGGAAATTGAAGGAAAATATAGAAATATGATAGATAACCACTCATAATCTACCATGACAATTTTTGTGAATCCACTAAAAATTTAGATCCTTTGAATTTCTACAGGAAAAAAATTAAACAAGAGGAGATCGGCCCTTTTTGCTTGTTTGATGGTAAGGGTATCATACAGCTAGCTTCCACATCAATCGAGAATAAATTCTCTTTCCAAAATGATTTTAAAATCCTACATGTCAATTGAAATTAAATCCTCTTTTCCAAATAATTTAAAAACGCTTCCCTCCACATTGGTACTAGTCTATAGGGAGGTTATTTCTTGACTTCTTAGTGCAACCATGAAACGAACTTGCTATAGTTAAAAAAAATATAAAATAAAAGAGAGACCTAAAATAGCCATAACTGAAATAGGAAATAAACTAAAACTCTTATCTAATATATATATGCGTGTGTTTACAAAAGTTTATTAAAAAATAAATTACAAGGATAAAAGAAAAAAATAAATAACATAAAACTCTTAAATAATGATATAGTTATGAATATTCATAAAATTCATATAACATCTTCTTGCAATGCATCATTGAGATTTTAGGTTGAATGACCTTTTAATCTAGAGCTAATATGATATTTTAGTGGTAATTGATTTTCAAAGTACTATTCACTCAGAAATGTATTGAAATAATATTTTTATATTTTTTATATTTTATTTTTGACATCAACACATCAAAATAATATAAAAATATCAAAAAAAATTAAAGCAAAGATAAAACAAAAACATTTATTTAAAAATATGCTTTTAAAACATAAAAACAAACAAGCTTAGTATAGAAAAATGATGAGGAATTTGAATTTTATCATCATAATTCTTTATCTAATTTATATAAAAATCTAAAAAAAGTGATGTGCAACTTTCACTGGTTTAACACATGAAAGGGTGTGTTGAAATTAAAAGTAACACAAGTCATTTGTTGAAACTCTCCTAACACTTTCTACAACATCTATTAATTGTTTTTCATTCATAATGTGCCGGTGCATTCATGTTCATACTATATTCGAGACCCTTATGCTGAATTTGATTCATTTTCCATGAGTTTAAGCTTGCTAGATTTTATTTTTTTTCATCATTAACAACTTATTTATGATAGTGCTAATGCACCATGTTTTCCATTGAATGCATGTGCTTGAGAGATCTACACCACATAAATTGGTTTATTATGATAACATAAATATTAATTTTATTTCACAAGAGTAGATGATAAGATAATCACGGGCAATTAGAACCACAAGTAACTTTCGTTATTGAATGACTCATGATTTTTCTTGTGATTATCTTATTTAATTTAATGCACCATATTTGACATTGAGAGATCTTCATCGCATAATTTGGAAGTTAATTTATTCTTTTGTTCAATGGTAGACCACATGATCACCGAATTAACTACTTAACGAGAACAACCTTTGTCCATCCCTAAACTTGAATAGGTGACTTTTCGGTAGGAACCCTAAATTAGTTTTAATCTTCTCTTCGGAATGATAAAAACCATGTTCTATTTCAAATGTTCAAAACAGGCAGCTAATTAAACTTCGTGATGACTTGAGAGTGTCTTTCATGTTATTATATGAAAAAGTAGTGATAATCTGAATCCTTCTCTTAGAAGTGAACCCAGTTTATGATCCTGTTTTTTTGGCAGTGATGATTCGCATATATTAATTGAACTATGTTCAAAGATTTTATAGCAGCTGATCACTTAGTTTCATCTTGTTCTGCTGTGAATCTTTTCAGTATGAATAAGACAATAGAACGCTATCAGAAGAGAGCCAAGGATGCGGGAATCAGCAGCAAAATGGGTAAAGACAACATGGAGGTATGAAAGAATTAGCTCTGGAACAAAATTGAAAAGAACATTTAATATGAACTCTTTCTCGTTTGCTCAAACTGTGCGAACTGAGGAACCAATCTAAAGAAAAAAGAAAAAGAAAAAAGATTTACCGTGTTTGATGATCACATGGCAAGCTTTGTCCATACTCAAGGCTTCACTGTGAAAGCATAACATTTTCTGCATATTCAATCATATATAATTTGCATGAAGGATGTTTGATCAGAGGAAAAAGAAATGCAATTCAATCTTTTCCTTTTCTAATGGGTTGTGTTTTTCAAACGTAGTTGTTAATTTTGCATGCAGCCTGTGAAGGAAGATACATTTACGTTGGCAAAAAAGATAGAGCATCTTGAAATCTCCAAGAGGTTGGGGGCTAGCTAATTCTGATACTTATTTACCCTAAATTCTTCGATCTTATTTTTTGCTGGAATGGCAACTAAAATTTTTTAGATAATTTGCAGAAAGCTTTTAGGAGATGGGCTGGAACCATGTTCCATTGACGAGCTAAACCAGTTGGAGAATCAATTGGAGCGAAGTTTAACAAGAATTAGGGCAAGAAAGGTATGTCTAATTAGAGCACATCGTATTTAGTTTCTTCAAGTTATTAAGACAACATCACCATTTGGTTACCAAATTTTGGGTTTGGAGCTCACGCCTATCTCTTAACAAAAACTAAAGTTGTAAATATATAAATCCGGTTCCCTTTAATACTAAAATGATTACTGTGTGTAGTATTTTTCACAATTTCAGTAGTCAACAGACATTTTTGAGAACTTTGTAGTTACTCTTATTGATCTATAATTCACATAAAAGAATTCACCTTACAATTATTAATCTGAAAACATCTGATAATCTTTCACCGATTAGTAACACTGCCGATCTACACTAACATACTACTTTTATATTTTCGAAAGAAAATCAAATAAAAAAGCACTATCCACCCGTCCATGCTAGGTCATGGCCTCACAGGCTAGGAAAGGAAAACGTGGTCCGCCCAAAATATTCCAGGTATTGATCCGGGCTTGGTACTTTCCTGGGTTTGTTTCTTCTATATTTTCAAGATGGAGTCTTCTTGCACTATTAGTAATTGACAAATATATATATATATATATATATATATATATATTATAAATTAGTTAAACAGCATACGAGTGATTAGTTACTTGCACTATTGGAATTGACGAAGCATACCAAAAAAGGAATAGTTTTATTAGAAAATGATGATTATTGGTGTTATGGCCGACGACGTTTTCCATACGCATAAGACAAGAGAAATGCATGCATCTGGAATTAGTTGCTTGCACTATTGGAATTGAAATATAATTAATTGTTGTCGTTTTCGTTTTGTAATTAATACGAATTCATAATCTTTTTTCCTTTGGAAAAATCTGTTAACTATGTTTGCAGTTTCGTTGCCCAAGTCTGCTGTTGCCACATGATAACTAAAATTTTCACTTTGTTATCATACAACAGTAATTATTTTTAATGATACTTTTTTATTTGAAAATATATTATAATAATATTTTTTTTTAATTTTTAAAAATAATTTTGATATCGATGCATCAAAACAGCATGAAAATATATATAAAAAATTAATTTGTTATTTCTTTTTCAAAAATGATTTTGAATAACTAAAACAAATGGACAATCAAGACTTTTATTATTGCTAAAAGAGGAGTGGAGGGGAAAACAAAACATGATAAATGTGAACAATTCAATACAAGCCACTTGTTACAATTGCTAAAAGACACAGTAAGATGTAGGAAGTGTATGAAGAATAAATTTTTAAAAAATAAAAAAAATATATGATTTCAATATATTTTGAAAAACAAATCACGACATCAACTAACAAGCTCTGAATCCACACCTTATCCCTTACAAAATCAGAGCAGTAGACCTCTTTAGAACAATTCCAATTTTAACTGTGGTGTCCTTTTTGGATTCATAAGAGAAAACAAGAAGCTGTGGACAGGACTGAAATTATTACCATGAGAAACTTACTGAGTGTTTCACTGTCCTTACTTCGTTCGCTTGCAGAACCAGCTGTTCAGGGAGCAGATCGAGAAGCTCAAGGACGAGGTAATTTCCTGTTCTGTTCTAGACTTGTTAGATTTAGATTTTGTCTGCTATCATCGTCTTGATTTTGACTGGCGTGTATATCTCAGGAGAAGATCCTAATGGAAGAAAACAAGAAGCTGCGGGAGAAGGTATTAATTACCATCGAGCTTGTTCTGTGAAGTTTGAGATCCTACACAGAATCATCTCTAGATGTGTTATTTTTGCAGACAATAATTCAAAGACTTTTTTTTTATTTTATTTTATTTTATTTTTGGTGCTAATAATTCTGTTTGATGACTTGTTTCTGCAGTGCGGGATGCAACCGCTGGACCTCTCTTCAGAGAAGACGCCTCAGGGATTACAAGAGCGACAAATTGTCGAGGTGGAGACAGAATTGTCGATTGGTCCACCGAAACCACAAGGGTTGATTAATTCGAGTTAAATAATTAATTGCAGCAGCTTGACTATTGCTGGGTCTAATAAATTTTGCCAAGAGTATAACAGCTATAACGGGCTTGAACAATAACATTGGGTGATGAGAGTCAAAATATATATCTATACTTTGTTTTCTCCCCTTGTAAACACAGTTTCGTGAAGGGTGGTATTTGGGAATGTACTTTTAAAGTATTTTTTAAAAGAATAAATTTTTTATATTTTATTTTAAATTATTTGTTTTCTGTTTCCAAATCATTTCAATGTATTAATATTTAAATTATTTTTTTGAAAAAATAAAAATATTATTTTGTAATCTGTTCCCGTCAACCCGGAGTGAAACCAAGCAACCTTAAAATTCAAACTATACATGACACCTGCAAGTAATATAATCACTGGTTCAACAGGAAAAAGATTCCAGATGTGTTTGAGCTATGGTTTTTCAAAGTGATTTTTAATTTGTAATATATTAAAAAAATTATTTATTAAGAATTATTTTTTACATGAGCAAATCAAAATGATTTAAAAACTCAAAAAAAATAATATAAACCAAGAAAAATAATAATTTAGGGTTAACCTTTCAAATCCTTGACTTGGATCATTAGACTATGATAACTCTAAATAAAACAAACTTATTATTGAATAATGAAATACAATAGAAAAAAAATGTATTTAGGTTTAATCATGAGTTATGTTAGTCATGAGCTTACCTTATGTTAGTGCAAGTCTAGCAAGTTGCCAAATCAAATGTATTTGAGTTTAGCGATGAACCAAATCCAAGTCAACATGATGAACCAAATCCAAGTCAACATGATGATAAATTGACATACCAATCTCTCATAGATTTGGAAACGTGTTAGGTCGTGGCAAACCCAATTGGTTTAGAGGTTATTACAGACTCATATTAAGACTATATATTTTTGTCTTAAATCTATTAATATGATTTATTCATGTCAGAAGTAATCATCATCCTACATCTATAAATTCTAATTATCTAGTTAAATAAGAATGTAATTAACTAGTCTAACACAAAAGAATTTTCATCAAAGATTCCTACATACACTAGGATTTTTATCTAACATAATCAAGTATAATATTAAGTTCTTGCGATCTATTATGTTGGGAAAAAGATAGTTAAACAACCTTTTATCCTTGTTAGAAAGTTTTAGGCCCTGTTTATTAACCAAAAAAAAATCCTTTTCTTTTTTCGCTTTCTTCTGTTTTACTTGTTATTCTTTTCCCATGAAAAACTAGAAAAGAAATTCATTTCTTAAAGTTTCAGAAAAAAAAAAAATCAACTTAGAAAACTGGAATATATGTTCATGTTATGTTGTTTTCCATGTAGAGAAAAATAGAAAAAAACAAAATTGTATTTAAATTAAACATGTTTTCTATGATATTCTTTATCCTTATAAATATTTTTTTCTCATCTTAATGGTATTGTCCATTTTTAATTTGTTTATCATTATTTTAAGATATTTTTTCAACCTATTTCCAGTGTTTTGAAGCAAGCTTGCACATGAGCAAGCTTTCAAGCATCCAATAGTGGCTTCAATATAGCCATGAGAATCACTAGATCATTACATTGTTATTAGCAACTTAGCATCAACCAACCTGACCATAATTTATTCCCATAATCTCAAATTACTATTTGCACTAAAAACAATTCATGGAAACCACAAGAAAGGTCCCATTAAGGGCATTGGACTCGTTGCATGTAGAGAAAGAAGCTAATATAGATATAAAACGAGCTGATTTGCCCGCTTCGCTGGGTTTTTTTATCTATGTAAAAAATGAATTGATTTTAAAAATATTATATTTTGTAATTTTAATATTTAATTAGTATAATTATAATTGATAAAATTCGTTAAAAATGGTTTTTTCAACCAAAATGTGATTGAATATTGTTATTGTCAAAAAACTTTTGATAAAATTTGTTAGAAAATTTGCTAAGAAGGTGAAATGATTCATTAGGAATTTGTTGTCATGGATACTCTGGTTAAAAAAAAAAACTCGGTTAAAAAAGAACAACTGACTTGGATAGTAAAAAATAAAAAATACATGTGAAAAAAAGGTCATCGTTTCTTAAAAGGAAAAAAAAAAGTCTAAAATGTAAATTTAAATTTGAATTCAAAGCCAAAGATTTTTTTTATAAGATTTATTTATCATATTATTATCTTAAATATATTTAAGAATACCGATATTAATTTTTTTTTGCAAGAAAGCGTAGGTCATTTTTTTTCTCTCTTTATATATTTTTAGGCGATAATATTAAATAAATATTAAACACATATACTTAGTCTCACATACTATATAGTGTGATCGAAATGAGAAGTGATTTTTATAGTTTTTTAATTGTAAATAACTTAGATAAATTTGTTAAAAAAAAATATGAGTTGTTTGTTCCCCCTGTAATATTAGATATGACACATTATAAATACAAATATTGCAATTTTTTTTAAAAAAGAAATATAAATTTTTTGTGTGCCTTGTATATTTTTTAATTTTAGATAATGTAGGCAAATTTGTTTACCTTTTGTTTTTTTGAGTTGTATTTTTTCCCGGGTAATATTAGATTTTAAATATTAAAAATCCATTTTTTTTTAAGAAATAAACTTGAACAAAAGAGCACAAATTTAAAATTAACAGCATTTTTTTTATTTTATAAGATTTATTCATCATATTATTATATTAAATGTATTTAAGAATGTTGATATAAATTTTTTTTCCTGCAAAAAATCCGAGGTCATTTTTTTTTTCACTTTATATATTTTTAGGCGATAATATGCAATAAATATTAAAATATATAATAATGACTTGTTTGCCTTTTCATAGGAACAATGTAATCGAGACAAAAGTGACTTGTATCGTTTTTTAATTGTAGATAACCTATGTAAATTTGTCAAAAAAATTTCTTGAGTTGTCTTTTATCCCCAATAATATTAGATATAAAATGACTATTGTCATTATTGCAAAAACAATTAAAATTATCAAATTATCCCGAAAGAAAAAACACTCAAAAACATTAACAAAAGAGTAAGCAAGAAAAAGAATATATTATTATTATTATTATTATTATTATTATTATTATTATTATTATTATTATTATTCTTGTGTTAATGATGAATAAAGAACAGAAATAAATAAAAGAAAAAAAATCATACTATTTTTTTTTAAAAAAAAACATAATTATCAGGGGAAAAAATTCATCTAACTTGAAAATAATAACAATAAAACCAATAAAAAAATAAAAGAAAGATAACATAAAAAAAATATAATAGATGATAAAAAAAAGCAAATAATTATTAGCTGAAAAAATCATTTAATTTGAAAATTGAAAAAAAATATTTGTTCTACGTTGCGGGCTGAGTAAACAATTTTTATAGGATTTGCTGGATGCAAATAAATATATAATTTTTATTTATGCGAAATTTAATATAATAAAATAGCTCAACACCCCCTAGTATAACAATAGCAAAATAAAAGTTTGAAAATCTAAAATTATCATTGCACGGAGGATAATTTTAGTCATGGTACGCGTAAACTATCATTGATATTCTAGTTTTAAAAAATAATAAGAATAAGAATAAAAAAAAGGAAAAATAACTTTTGCAGACATATATTTTCAAAATCATCATTGTAGAAGGAAAAAACAAAAACACTGTAGTTTTAAAAAATAAAAATAATAATAAGAAGAAAAAGGGAAAGGGAAAGCAACTGTGCTTTCCTAAATAAGAAAAACAAAACGTATTTTAGAGAAAAAGAAAAAAGAAAAAAAAAAGGGAAAAGCAATTGTTAACAAAACGTATTTCAAACTTTCCTGCGCCCTTTTATTGTCTTTTTGCAATTGGTTGAAGAAGGTCGTTCCCTCGGGCATTGAATCTCTGGCCTTAGCCTGCCTACCAGTCTTGATCTCAGAGAGAGAGAGAGGAAAAAAAAACCAAAACAAATTTGTTGGTTGAGGGGTTCGAACCCCTGCGCGCTGGATTTCCAGCGCGCAGGGGACCGCTCGGCCACAGGTATTTCCTAGCTATTTTCACCATAAAAAATATAAAAAACATCTATGTTTAAAAAAAAAAAAATAGAAACAGGTGCACATACGCGCGCGAAGTAAGGGCTGAAAATGTCCAATGAACAGTGACAATGAGTCTGGTGCTACAGTAGAAGACCGAGCTGTTTTAGCTCTTTAGGTAATAATACATATATAACTGATTTTTAGTCCATAAAACTAAATACAGAAAATTGTGAAATATTCCATGAATCATTTTATGGGATTGTTAGGAAATCAAGAAAGAAATTCAAGAAAAAGGGTCTAAAATAATGAAATATTTGGCCACACGGCCGGATTAAATTCTCACTTGTTGTTCATAATCCTTGAGAAAGCAATTTGTTGTCTAGATGAACCTAGATGAGGGATCTTCTTATGGGAAAAATTAAGCAGCCTGTGACATTGTTGCACCATCACCCGCCCTTAAAACCACTAGCAAAGGAGATATTAAATACAAAACTAACAATTCATTCTAGCTGATTTTGATAAATGATTTTGCTGTATAAAACTGGACTTCCTCTCTGTCTACGTGTACTAATTAATTCATATAATAAATGATTTTGATGATTTAAAATAGTAATCTGCCTATAATTGAAAGCTAGCTGGCCGTATAGCATTCAAAAGGTTGGATAACGAAATTTAAAAACAAAAGAACAGGAAGAGGGAAAAGTCAAGTCTTATTATCCCTTCTCTTCACCTTCTAACAAGAGAAATAGGGCCAATAAAACAAGAAAGGGAAGGAGCAGCCACGATTAGGGCAAAGGAAAGAGGCGAGATGAATGTGCATTCAGGATATAATTGTCATTAAAAACAAAGCAAGGTCAATTCTGTCCAAAAAAAGAGTTCATTTTTTGGAAAAGAACAAAAAAGGAAGAAGCGTTTTTAAATTTTGTTCTCCCCTTTTTGTAAAATTCTAGCATTTTAACACAAACTCTATTCTCCATGTTTCTGAAAAAATGGAGTAACGCGTCATCACTAATTATCTAAGTCAAAATATAAACTCTATTCTCCACACTCAATTTACTAGAGCCATAAAAAAGTTGTACTGATTTATGAACAGCATCAGCAAGATTAGAGATAAAATTGGTCAATAAACCGACATAAGATGATAAGACATTGAAAAATGAATTGGGTCAACTTTATTTGTATTTTTTTTCAGATTAATACTATGCAACCAAACAAATTACACAAAACTTTCATCCAAAGATGTTGCTGTCACTATTTTCAGAAAACAAATCATATTTGTCCAAAACTCCTCACCTGTTTTTTTGGACCAAACCATTGCTTCTCTGTTTGAAACTTTGAAGTCTCCAAAGTTAAAGCATGCAAGCAAAGCAAGAGAGAAAAATATCCCTTTACTCTCAAGCCTCCTAAACTGTCTCTACTAGTTAATAGTGTTTGTAATATTTTAGTAAACTGCACTTCCAAGTTTCTGGAGTGCCAATAATTCGGGCTATAACTGCTCTTGATTCGAGAGAAGTGGGATAGGGAGAAATTAGAGATGGGATCTTTGGCAGTCGCTCCCTTTCTTTCTTCAAAGCCAGGAAACTCTCTCTTTGATCAGAACAACTCCATCTTTCCTTCAAGTAAAAAGCTCATGAGGATGAACCAATCCATCAGTCCTGTAAGTTCTGCTTCTCTTGGCTTATTTTTATTTTTGATCATCTTTATTTGATTCGTTGATTGTGACTTGAGTGCCGTTTTGATTGTTTCAGGTGGCGAGGTTATTTGGGCCATCTATTTTTGAGGCGTCAAAGCTGAAGGTGCTGTTTTTAGGGGTTGATGAGAAGAAGCATCCAGGGAATCTGCCTAGGACTTATACTCTAACGCACAGTGATATTACGGCTAAACTTACTTTAGCCATCTCACAGACCATAAACAATTCTCAGGTAATCCTGTTTTGCAATACCAGTAAAATATATCATGTTTCTTTTTTAAATTAAGAGGTCGCCAATCTGCTAGTTCCACCATATTTCCCTTTAGAGCTGGAATCTTTGAATTATTTCGTGTTTAAACCATCAGAATCTGAATTTCAGAGAAGATGTGGAAGCAGGGTATATGCTTGATCTTGTTGATCCTTTTCTTGATCAAAAGATGAACTGAATGAATTGGGATGTTCTTGCAGTTGCAGGGATGGTCCAACAAATTGTACCGAGATGAAGTGGTGGCAGAGTGGAAGAAAGTGAAGGGAGACATGTCTCTTCATGTTCATTGTCATATAAGTGGAGGCCATTTTCTTTTAGATTGGTTTTGTAGACTCAGATATTTCATCTTCCGCAGAGAACTTCCTGTGGTATGTACAGTAATTGTTTGTTACTTTTCTGTTCAATTTTGATGATCATAATCAGTCCCTAAAGCACATGGAAAAACCAAAATCGGGATGGCCAGGTATTGAAGGCCTTTTTTCATGGAGATGGGAATTTCCTGAGCAGCTATCCTGAATTACAGGAGGCTTTAGTTTGGGTTTACTTCCACTCAAACATTCCAGAATTCAGCAAGGTGGAGTGCTGGGGTCCACTCAAGGATGCAGCAGCACCTTCTACTACTGAAACTGGTGGGTCCCATGACAGCAAGGAGCTAGCAAACCAATCAAGCAACGGGGACTTGCCTGAGCCATGCCAAGATAACTGTACCTGCTGCTTTCCACCAATGAGCTTGATCCCATGGTCTAAAATGGTTCCCTTGGAGAACAAGAATAATCCAAGCACCCAGGAGAGCCTTCAACAGCCGTAAGGATCTATCTGTCTGCGCTTTGATTGTTTTAGATGTCACGTAAAATAAGTAGGGTATGAAATGTAAATATTAGGAATTTGTCCTCATCCCAAAATACTTTTTAAGAGTTTTGGGGTTGAAACACTTGTCTTGTGTTCTTTGCATCCCAGAAAATCTCTTTTTCAAGATAAAGACTGCTGTGCTGTACGTGTAAATATGTTCAATGTTGATGTGTTCTTTGCCATTGTTGTAAGATGCACTACGAAAGTGCTAACGCATGACGTGGAAGTTTTATTATATTATTTAAACAAGCTGCAGTCATACAAGGAAACTAATCTAAAACTCCTTACTAAGGATCGTTCTGGGATTTCGTAGATTCTTGTTTACATGATCTTTACGCGAGCCAACTGTATTCGGATCCAGCAAAGCAATATTTCATACAATTCATTGATATAAAAATGTGGAAGCAATAATTATTTACAGATACTATGAATAAATGGTAAACCAACACCACCTCAGAGCATCCTTTACTGTTGTCTGTTACACAATGCAAGAAGCATTGGATGGTATATGCTATACATTAGTAAATCAAAGGGGGGACAAAAAGGAAACAAGTAATTTCCTGAGAGCCATGAGACAATTCATCACCTCTAATCCCACTTTTCGATTTACTAGGTCCTGGGATGATTTGAGAAAACCATACTGATGAATTGTCCTGGGTTGGTTCGAGAAAAACCAAACTGCCCACACACATAATCTCCAGGTTATGAACATATTCACCACCTTCCTTCCATGTTAAAACAGAACAATAAACTCTAGACTGACAGCCTGCTCAGCCAAGAAACTCTAACAAACAACTGAGTCACCGAATTGTAGTTCTACCGAGAGATGACGCTCCAATTTCACTGTCGGTGTTCTGCAAATAACAGTCAGCCCATAAATTGAGTTAGTCTGTCTTCTGCTACATTGGGTGAGTACTGCTACGTTAGGCAAGCACTACAAAACCAAAATGTTGACATCTACTCTTGACACAATCCTATCCTTATATCTTGTTAATGCGCATTATTGATAGGGCAATAGAGATATGTTATTGTCATTTACTAGAAAGAAATGTGTCTGGTGAGTGTTTTCTCCAAAAAATAATCAAGTATGGAGCATATAAATATTAGCATGGACATTAATTATTGTCATCATTCAAAGAAACAATTACTTGAGATTTTGGGGAAGGAAACACACTCCAAAACCGCAGCGTTTCATCTCCAGCTCCAGTGACAATTGTCTGAAACAGATTGCAGTTATTCCAACCAGGAAAAGGCACATTAATGAAAAGAAATGGTTGGCATAACTGCTAAATTTATGTAAGAAGAGAAAGTACAGTCATGAAGAGTGGAGGATCAACTACCTGTCCATCTGGTGACATGGCAAGATAAAGAACTCTGTATGTATGACCTGTCAGAGTTGCCAACTGCAAAGGAGGAACAAATCTTAATACAATGAGTGATTGAGAGATCACAACATTATCATAAATACACTGACTTCAGTACCTTTGACATGGTGGGATATCTCCACAATATTATTTGGTTTTGGGAGTATCCATGAGTGCTGACAAGTTCATTGACATTCTTAGACCACACAAGATTGCACACCTGAAATGGATGAAAAGTGAAGTGGGTATATGAGTGTGTGTATTTTTTTTTTTTTTTTTTTGGGGGGGGGGGGAGTAAAATAATCCAAGACTACATGCATGTAGAAGTATGTGTACTGCCTCTTTGCCATCTTATGGTATGGACAGCACACAGAGGTTTCATAACCTGTGGTTTATCTTTTGGGTCCCTTTAGAGATAGCTTGTACAATATGGTTGGCATGTTAGATTGAGTAAAGATAGTTTTTCGTGGATTCCTTTTCTTGAGCTTCCAGGAAGGCCCACAATTTTTAAGTTCGAAATGGTGTAACCATATGTTCCATCAATCATTCAACAATTTTGTATTTACTTTTACCAAAAAAAGGGAAAAAAACAGATATGAGTTGTCGATAAGGGTTTTTCTAACTCCTGACATTTCATGATATCTATAAAGAAGCACAATAAAAGTGATTTGCAAACAGATATTTACCTGACTGCCAGTGTCCATGCAGCTGAGATGTGAGTTAGTGGTTGTATTCCAGAATCGTATACAGCGGTCAGCAGTCCCACCCCCAGATGCAAGAAGTCCATGAAGATGGGGTGACCAAGCAATTGCTTTTACAGCCGCTGTATGATCACAGTATTTTAGCACAGGCTGGGTTGAATGTTGATTCCAAACAAAGAGCTGCATATAGACAACAGGAAATTAGCTTTCCATGCAGGAAACCATGAGCTCATGCCCAGCAATCATAGCGATATGTTGTAGAAAATAAAATTACTCACTCGATTATCATTTCCACCTGATGCCAACTCACGGTTATCATAAGACCACTTCAGTCCACAAACCTAAATCACAACCACTTGATTATTAGGCTGAGTAACACAAAAGCAATGAACAGAACAAAAAAAGTATGGATAGCTTATAATATGTAATAAGAAATGCCCACTACTAGCATTTACAGAATTGAGAAGCATGCAAAAGCAGAATGATAACTTAAGTCCAAAGTAAACAACATAAATGGTTGACCAAAAAGTTCAATCAATGTGAACAAAATGTAGGGGAGCCAACCTCTGACTTGTGTCCAGAGAGTTTACTAACAAAGTCTTCATGTGCTCGTATATCTCGTTGAAGAATGCTCTTATCCCGGCTACCAGAAGACAGCATAGATGAACTCCAGGCCAAGGCCCCAACACGTAATCGATGACCCTCCATCGTTCTGATCCTTTTACAGCGGGAAGCATCCCAAATCTACATATAAGTTGATGAGAATATCAAAGAAAAATAATGCTAGGTTGATCAAGCAATATACTAAAATCTAATGTGAACACAAGGGAGGAACTGCCCATGACAAACAGCTGTATAAATACCACCTGTCCTTGGAGCTGCTGAGAAACCAGAAACACTAATAATGTAGAACCATGTATTTCACCTTCCAAAAAAAAATAATGTGAAAATATGGAAATGAGAGCTTATTTTGAACATGTTAAATGGTGAATAAATGTCAGATGAACATATCTTGCTTATGGTATGTATTAGAACCCACATCACGCATGTCAGAAAAAAGGTAGGTAGCAATCGTCTGGGTTTTGAAAATCATTATTTATCCTTAATGTTCTCTATAGAAAAAAATCTTGTGAATCCTGCAATCATGAACAGATGTAAATATTTGGTTTCTTGATAAATTTCCAAACTATTCTGGTGATGATTCCTTAGATCTTTGCATACTAATAATCCTATGCCCTCAAAAACTTTTTGAACTTGTAAGAGACTTTGCATGACTAGGTTCAAGTACAGTCAAGAGTATGATCTATGGGGCATAAAGCACCTCATCCTTCCAATAAACCATATATTCTCTAAAACCCTTTTTCAAGAACCCTTTACAGTTTTTGCTAGTTTGTGGCAATTAAACAATGTGAATAAAAACCTTCGAAAATTGGGTGAATCAACTCTGGTGAGATGGACAGTTTCTCCTAGCCACCAACCAAGTTGAAATTTGTCAACCCTGACATGATCAACACCCACATCTCTGACTAATTATTTACCTCTGGCTTAAACTTGCTAACTCAATAATCCTTGAACACTGCATTCTTTTGAAACATCAAATTTAGTATTTCTATTTCTCTCTATAAACTCGGCACTGTTTTTCATTCAGTTTTATGATCCTGAAGTGTTTCTCTATCGATAAACTATACTGAAATCAACACAGCAAACACATTATCAGAAGTTCAAAATAAATGCAAACCAAAACTAACCTGAACTTTTCCATTGCTAGTGCCAATAGCAAGATGCATACCACGGTGAGCCCATCCTACTGAACATACACCATCATCATTCCCCAAATCACACAACTTTGTCACCTACATTACACCCACAACTAACTTCAGAGTAAAAAATAAAAACCCTTCAGCCAAAAACGAAAAAAAAAGAAGAAGCGCCAAACTTTAAAAGCCACGACACTCACCTTGCTACTACAAGCATTCCATAAATACACACAAGTCCCTAACCCCACTGCCAACACATTATGTGACGACCAATCCACAAGATTCAAATAAAAATCATCTTGCAATGCAGGGGCATCCAATACCTTCAAAAAAATTACAAAAAAAGCCAGGATCATTCAATAAAACAATCACAATAAAACCCATATTCATCGAATCTCAAGAAAGTCAAAATGTGGCACCAATTCACTAAAACACCGACCTTATAAGGTGATCTAGAAACCTTCCTAGGAGTCTTAATGGCAACATTACTAACACCAGGATCACCCATATCATCAAAACCGAAAGGGGAAAGCGAGTGCAGTGACTGCCTTGTCTCCATCTTGTACCGGAAAATATTCCGTCCAGCCGCCCCTGCCCCCCAGTCTTTCTTATCCGGAGTCTGGGGCCCAAAAAGCGCATTACGAAGCAACGCCGCATACGCACCAGGACTATCCTCCTTCCCTCCACCTCCCGGCGAAATCTCCGCCGTCGCTGAGGACGGCAAAGAGATGTTGAAAAGAGCGAAATTTGAGCTGGATCTGCAGGGAATAAACCTATCGGAGTAGATTGGTCTCGAAGGGGAAATATAATGATTAGAATTAATGAGACGATTGATTTGCTTTGATGATGACGGTGACGGAGTAAGGTTTTCAATATATAGATGATGCTGATGACGTGGCGTCGTGGAGGCTGCAATGTTGAGCTGTGATTGGGTTGGTTGTGAAATCATGGGATCGGCCATTGAGAAGAAACCCTAAGATTTATCGAGAGGGGGGCGTTGGAGAAGATGATGACGACGTGTTGAAGGAAGTTAATTTTCCCGGGAAATAATAGAAAGAGAGTAATAGTGCAGTGCTGGTTGGGTTTTTTTTGCGCGAATGAGTGTTTGATTACGTGTGGTAAGTTATACAGAGGTTTTGGAGTCAGAGAAATTGGACCGTTGGATCCATATATTTTTCGTTTTTGAATTTTGAATATGGTCCCGTGTTGGTGTCAGTGAAGGATAAGGATTAAAGAGGATTTATTTTGGAAACTTGGACAGCAGGAGATTGTTTCTTTCTATCAGCTCTATTATTAATTGGGAGGAGCTAACTGGGCCATCACATTAGCCAAGGCCCAGTCAAAATGGTCCAAATAAAGAATATGTGCTGACATGATGGTCATAGTCTACAGTGATAAAGATGGTAATTATAAATAGGGGAGTCCAAATTAGAAAGCAACTACTTAACTGTCGGATTTTTTTTCACGAAAAAAAAATACCTAATTAATATCAATGCCTTTTCTAATAGCAAGAAAATTTTATTATTATAAATTCAAAAATTTATAATGCATGTTTTTAAAAAAATTGATTGAGATTTTTAACAAATATCAACATTAATATAAAAAAACTAAATATAAGATAAAGAATTTTAAAAAAAAACTTACTTCATGACATTTGATATTGTTTGCAAAGAGCATCAAAGTTTTATTTATTTATTCTTATGGACTTAATTGATATAATTTTAAAAAGAAAAATTATAAAATTATCCTAGTCACGTCTGTCTATTTTAATTGTAGAGAATGAAGAGATCCACTTTATTAAAGTATGAGCTTGGTGACAATGGTCATTTATTGGAATATTTATTTCTATATTAATGATGAATATGATGTTTGATTTACATTTCATGTTTTTTAAATTAAAACCTTTTATTTTTCTCAATATCTGAACATCTTAACGTTTTATTTGTGTTTAATTACTTTAAATTTAATTCTTGATTATTTA
Organism: Salix viminalis; assembly: GCA_029228465.1. NCBI lineage: Eukaryota > Viridiplantae > Streptophyta > Magnoliopsida > Malpighiales > Salicaceae > Salix > Salix viminalis. The sequence continues at coordinate 6,097,320 of CM055426.1, forward strand.
GAATTTTTTTAAATTTTGAAATTATATTTAGATGCTTGACATTGTGTTTGTATTGTAAAATTTGAAGTTAACTTATCTTTATATTTGAATTAGAATCATATATGTTGAATCAATATTTTAAATTACACACACATACAGTACAAAGATTTTGGAGCAAAACTTTGGAATGTTATAGAATTAAGATTTATCATTCCAATAAAAAAATAAAACATTAAACGAAACAAAATTGATAACTTTTAACATGATCCCATTTATATATGGTGTGCTTAATTATGTCAACATTGGATGACTTAAAGTATGATGTTGATGTTGCTTTGAAAAGGCTATTGACTTAGAGATGAAGCATGCATCTTTGTTTACTTTGTTCATAGTTGGCTCTTATACTTGATGAGTTTGTTGGTGTATATTATAGAAGGTTTCCTCCATGTCAGCCCTAAGACCAACTAAAATAGGTGTTTCCAAAATTGTATTTTTTTTTCCTTATAATGAATTCATTCACTATGTGGATGATATTGTTGTTATCAGTAATAATGTGAGTGCCATCACTGGATTAATTTATTACCTTTGGAAGGAATTTGCAGTTAAAAATCCATGTAGCCTCTCATATTTCTGGGGTGTTTATGGAGTGTTTAGGAATGTATCTGGAAAGCGATTTTGAAAAAAAAAAAATTTATAAATTAAAATCATTTTAAAAAAGAAAACAATACTCTCAAACAGTACTCTAGCACTGACGACATTATACTAACCGGTGACACTCATGGTTGCAAGGTTTCATTGGATTCGCATGCTTCTTAAGGAACTTTTCATCACTCTCAGCACAGCACCTTGTCTATGGATTAACAACGTTGAGCACTTTCCTTGCATTCCGACCAAGTTTTGAATGTCTCGGTCAACGCAGATGTTGAAGATCAGTCAATAACAGACGCTACTAAGATCATGCTAGAATATCTTCATCATTGCATTTTTTTGTTACAATTCTGTATTTGAAACTTGTAGCAAAGTCTATTATATGTCTTAAATTCAAACCCCATCTAATTGCTATCTATATGGATCATCAGCACAGCACAGCACAGCACAACTAATGAACTCTTTCATTTCTTAATTTGTTTTCATCTTAGTTAATCTGCACCTTTTACTGTCATTGGCCTAGCAAGTTTCTAGGCACGCCTGAGCTTAACTCACAAGGCTAATCAAAATAAAACCACTTCAAAGCAAAGCTTCCTCGCACCTTTAGCAGTAGAATCCATGCCCTAGTTTTGTCCTAAAAGATATCCTCTTGGCTTGACTTTGCCTCAGATCATAAATTATTCCAAAAATCTTTTCTTGTTGGGCATTCTAAAAGTACAGGCCCTACGCTGACATGACATGAGGAGACATCGGTTTAAAACAGCATCATACGATGTTTTGCTTCTTTTCCTCTCAAACGCCTTTTACAGCATTCTATGCACTTGGACTCTAGCAGCTTTACTATTTTGGAGCATTGTTTTTTTAACCATCCTATATTCCTACTTGTCTATACCCTGCCAAAGAGGAGGGGAGAAGAAGAAGAGGACACGTTAGGTTTCATTGCTGAATTCTTGATTAGACCGTGAGAGATTAATTGACAGCCAACAGGAAAAAGAATCGAGAGATGAATTCTGCATATATGATGAGTGTGTAACTTCATATTATTTTAAGATTGAAGTTTTGAATTGGTTCTTCTTTTGATCTAGAGATTCTGTCATTAACCAAGATTATCGTCCTAAGTACCTAATATGAATCATCCAGTGTTTACAGTCCAAGAACAGAAATCATCACAGCAAATTACAAAAGAGAAGGAAGTAAAGGGAAGGAAAAAGGTATGATGAAAAATGAAACAGAACTCAAGAAACAGGGTTGTCTCTGTACCGATACAAAGAACTCAAAAGAATTTGGCTGATCTATCTTTCTTCTTAATACAAATTCCTTGTCCTTTCATCTAGCATTACAAAAAAAGAATAATGATGATAAAGAAAATGAACAATTTAAGAGGGATAAGGTATATACTCATGCTCAATAATAGGCACCGTCCGAGTAACAGTTGCTGTAGGAGCCCTGACATGACCAACCATTGATACTTGAAGAGCTTCCTCTTCATAAGCCCTTCTCTCCATCTCTTCCATTCTTGCTTTCTTCTTTACCTTGACAAACATTGCCACCAAAAGAAACCCCAATAAAATCACACCGATTGCAGTCCCAACCGAGCTCCCAACCACTACTTTCCAGAGGCTGATCTTCTTTTTCACCACCTGCATTGACGGTGGTGGTGCTGGTGATGACTTGATCACCAAACCATAATGCCCATGCCTCGTAGCCACACAAACAAATGGCGAGGTGGGGTTTTTTAATGTCACCCTACCATCATTTTCAAAAATAGCACACAATGGCCTGATTCCTGATACGTTGGCAGTAGTCGATACATTGATGAAGTCTATAGTAATTGGTTTTCCTCCTGCATGAATTCCGATCTCAAAAGAGTTGCTAACATTCACATCGCTGCCGAAATTGTAAGCTAAAAGGCCTAAAATAGGTGACACGATCTGATACCCTGATAAATCATAGTTAGCATAATATATAGAGGACCAGTTAAGATCCAAGTTTTGTCTGATCACCAGGAGCCTCTCAACACATGGCTGCACAGTTACACCGATACCCAGATGAAATTCCTTGACTTGAGCACCATATCTTCGTAGACTGCCGCATCGAAACCTCACTGTATCGACTTCGATCCCGGAGAAGTTTGCTGGCAGATCTACTGTGTGCACCTTACCTGTCTTGAAGTGTATGCCACTTGACTTGAGTGTGTAGTCTCTAATGAGAAGGTCAAGAAGACGAGCTGATCTGATCCCTTGAGTTTCAACTCTCACGAAAGCCAGTGAAAGAAGAACTACCAAAGTGAGGGAGAAGAGAGAACCCATTCCAGGATTATGAGCTAGGTTTAAATGGAATATAGTTTTTTTCTTGCAATTTTCCTGGCTGTTACGCGCACATCAAAAGAAAAGAAAAGGCTCAGTTTCTTGATCAGCTACTTTCTTTACCTGTGGATGTAAGAGAGGGAGGTTGCGAAGAGGAAAGCTTCAACTGTTTAGGAAAAAATTCATGATGAGAGGGACTTTTGGAAGATTAAAGAACAAGAAAGTGAAAAGGAAAAGAAAGGAGGAGCTGTTTTTTGCTTTCTTTATAGTAGAGACTTGGAGAGAATATACGTTAGGTGGCCTTGACAGTTTTGATGCAAAAGATTGCCAGTGGTTCATGCAAAAGATTGCTACCAGTATGCTTGGTTAACAGAAACTGTCACTGTTAGAGTGAAACGTGATTGCCATCATACCATGTCTGAAGATTTCTTCTACTTGCTACGTTACAGGATTCTAGGATGGATGGGAATGTTCAGATTGGAAGCAAAACCGGACAGAGGCAATCAAGTGATTTTACTAGTAATTACACGATATTGGATTCCAATGGGATTTTGGAGTGGAAGGAAGTGGGGAAATTTGTCATGACCTAATAGTAGAGGATTTATGATTTGTACAGCAAATCTCGAGCTCAAGTTATGGTGTATATCCTTACAAGAACCTAGAACAGTCAAGGTTTTACTCGTTCATTTGAGCCCATAAAATATATTTTCCGTATAGTATAGTTCCTTACATTCAAAACAAAGTAGGAAAATTTGTTGAGTTATTTACTTTTTTAACTTATAGTTAAGATACTCTCCTGTTATTCTTGCACATCAAACTAAATCTAATATAATAGAAAATTATACGAAATAAGGGAGTCTGCCCATCTTTTTTACGTAGCTTAGATTAGAAAGTCAGATGCGGCTCAGATAAAATATATGTCGATGCTATATTATTTTCTGTACCCATGCATTTTGGTGCCAAATTACCTCAAACCAGCGATGACATGAAATTTACAACAAACGATAAAAAGATATTGCCTGTCTGTCTTTGGAAGAGGTAAAGTGGGTTAAGGATCGGGTAAGAGAAGGTTAGGGAGAAATGATTTGGAGCGTGGACTAATGATGACACTTGGTGGCAGAAGGATTTGAAAAGGGGAAAGGCGTGCTCAGGAGAAGATATGAGGGTGAGTCCCTCTTCGAGCTCAGTACTCTAATGGTGTCGATGACATGTCTCCCACTTCAACAACTCTGTGGGTCTCATCCCTAGTCTTGGCGATCCAATTGTTTTCTCCTCCTGTTGCTGGGTCAAAAAGTCAGATGGTGGACGGCCAATGAATTAGAATTATAATTATAATTATAATTATAATTATAATTTCGTCAGTTCCAGGCAACAAAAAAAAAAAAAACACTACTGGTTTTGCACATCTAAAGTAAGACCAATTTGTTTCTGGCAAATCTCTTGAGTTATTTTCTTCTAGTAATGGTGTCTTTCAGCACAGAGTGACATAATTGGCGTTATTAAATGTCTGATTGTAAGTGTGGTAGCGGTTGTTTTTTAAAGTATTTTTTGTTAAAAAATATATTAAAATAATTTTTTATTTTATTTTTTAAAAATTATTTTTGACATTAATACATCAAAATGATCTAAAACACTAAAAAAATAAATTAAAATAACATATTTTAAAACACAATGTTATACGTGTAGCATTGCATTGAGTTTTTCACTATTAGCAGCTAAAACATAAATTCAAAAGGTTGGTTTGATGGTTAAAGAGGTTTACTTTATTTTTTTTTAATTTTATAGAATTCAATTATATACCTTTATTTTTTTAAAAAAAAATCATAATATTAAGCTTTGATGGTCTTTCAAATAATTAATCCACAACTATTTTTTTCGTCTATAATAATAATAATAATAATATTTCTTGAGAAAGCAATGAGGCACAAAATGGAAAGTTACCTATCTAATTAACGCACCAAACAATCATTACATTATGGATTTGAATTCTGATTTACTCGAAGGCAGAACAAGAACAAAAAGGCAAGAAGGGAAAATTAGAATTAATATAGTCATAGCATTAAGGAAGAAGTATAAAATAATCTGAACATCCTCTACTAGATCTCACTACAGCACGTTAAATTCCATTCTTGGTAAACAGGGTTCGCATACAACGCAGAGAATATATTTTTTTTGTTGAAAAAAAAAGGGGGAAGCAAAAACATGATGGAAAACAAGGGCCTCAAAAGACCTGATAGAGAAGATGTGGTGGGAGAAAAGATAAAAAGGATAGTGTACGAAGTGATGTTGGCATCACTAACGGAAGTTCACAGATGATTTAAAAGTCATCCCTACAGCCCAGTTTGAAGGAGAAACATTCAATGCAATGACAGTCTGCTTGGTTGTGTAAGAAGTGATCTTGAAAGAGAGAGCTTGGCCTCCAAGGCTCGCAAATGCCTGGTACGAAGCTCCCCAGTTATGGCTCATTCTAATCCATCCTGTTTTGCTTCCCTTCACCCACATGCTGGCAATGTCACCACCTCCTCCTACATTCATCACATACACCAGCAACCAGTACCCATTCCCTTGGAATCTGAATCGAAGCCCGCCAATTCTTACACACGGTACTCTGCAAGATATGCAGGATATATAATTAGAGCTCTGATCGAACCAGAGTTGACAGACTGTATTCCCTCGATCAGGGCTAGCTTGCATAAACCAAATTCACTTTCCTAGTCCAGTTAAAGAGAGTTCACGATGGAAGGACAGAATTCATGAGAAAACTGCATCCAAGACTACTCGTATTTATAGGAATTAAGTGTTAATTAGCACCATCGGGCAGCTTGCTCAAAAACGTTTGGCCCACATAGAGTTGACTTGTGAAAAAGCATTAAGAAAGATATTGGCATACCTTCGGTACATGACTGGGACTATCCCAGCCTTCCATTGAGCAATCTTCATGAACGCAGGCTTGGACATGTCGAAGTGAACTCGAGGAGGGTTGCACCATCCGCCCCTGTTAGAATCCTTGGACCAATTCGGAGGGCAGATGTTCGTAGCAGTCACTGTTGCAATGGCCCCATAGCATGCACGAGCATTCGTGCATTTTATCTGGTAACAAGTCCCACAGGCATAGCCGCTGTTGAATAATGTTGTGCTCAGTGCAACTGTATCGGTTCCGTATCCGGTTTGGAATAAATTCCCATACCCGCAAGCCCCTCCTGAATAAATCAACCCCAGAAAAAGAAGACGACAGAATATTAATTGAGCATTTTGTTGTAGAATTATGGAAAACAAAACGAGCTAGGGTACTAATTAACATACCCATGGTCTCGCGAGCGGTCTCGTCGCCATAAAAGGTGGCATGGGCTTGCGACCATAGGCTCGGCCTGAACGCTGTCGGTGCGGGTGCTCTGCTATAACCTGCAGCCATTCCGATGAACATTGCCGATGTCGACACTATCAGGAAGAAGAGGCCAGAGCTCCATGAATGAAGAGAGGAAGCCATGGTTTTTCTGTACGTTGACTATTGCTAACCTCTCCTTGAGGCCTTTGTGATGAGAGAATACGGTGATCGATCGATGCTCCATGTTTGTAACTCTTGACATCCTTATATAATGTCCCTGTTCCATACCATCTGCCCCAAAAATTTGGCTTCGTGACGGCACGAAGATGGTGGCTCTCAAGTCAAAAATTGGTTTAATACGTAGAAAATAAATCTTCATTTCAGTTCTATTTGGTTGTTGACGTGCAGGCAGGTTTTATTCTCATAGCTATCTATCAAGCCGTACAATGAATGGGATCTTCTTTTTTTATCTTTTAATTTCTTTTCCTCTTTTGTTTTCCCCTTGATGGTATTTATGTTGTTGACTATTTTTATTATTATTAACAAAACATTAAATAATATGTTATATTCACAAAAAAATATTTATTAGAATGATATTTTTTTTAAATTTATTCTTTGACGATTCAATCTTTTTATTTTATTAATTTTTTTAGTCTCATCGTTTCGATATAAAATTGTTTTTAGAATTGTATTTCATAATATTTTTTATTGGGTTATTTAGTAACCTCAAGAATTTATCTTTTTTCTAGGATTTAGCATTTTAGGTTGAAGATGATGCTTTGTAATTTCTTTATTTGATTTTCATAAATTATTTACTATGGCTTAGGCCGTGAGTTTATTTGGATTGACCGAGGTTATTTTTTCAGGGTTTTTTTTTCTTATTATTTTTTTTTCAATATTAGATTGTTTGAAAAATCTAGTTTTATAATTTATATTATATAGGATTATCATAATTAAAGTCACTAGTTTAGTAGGTTAACCTAATTTAATCGTGTATTAGCATTGATAATTTATATATATTGGAGTGCAATTCTCAGTTAATTTTATTTTGTGATTTACAATTAAAAATATCCTCTTGATTTTGTAAAAATACAATATCTAAGGTGGGGTGGGAAAGCAGGCATGAGGTGAAGGGCGGCTAAGTGATAATTAATATATATTATTTTAATTTATTTATAAACCCAAAAAACAAATCTCTACCATACAAGAATTACAAAACCGTGCCGACGAGTCTGAGGTATTGGTCTGCTGTGTAAGAAAAAAGAGAGAGCTATGCTAACCGAAGAAGAAGATAACTATACTAAGCATATTGAGTAATTATCTGCAAGTTTAATTATTCTTTGTATTAAATAAATATAAAATTATTGTTTGACCCATAAGAAAATAGAGCCAAACAGTACCTAAAACCGTGGACTCAAGGTGTCCTCTTAAATATATAAAAAATATTATCACCAATATATATATAAAAAAACTATTTGAAATCATTTTAAATTTCGATCATTATCAATACACTATGGCACCATTAATTAATTTCTTGAAATACCATTACATAAATGGGCTTACGCTTAGGATAAATTCAATGGCCCATAAACAAAATGTGGGCCACTATGGAAGAGAGGTATGAAAGAGACGATAATACAGTTACAATGACAGACGTCTTCCTGTCTCTTACCTCGTCAAAGTGAAAAGGAAGATAGTAAAGGAGAGTTTAAATGGAGAAGAAGAGCAGCAGGGACCGATACGGCGAGATGAGTGGTGGAGCATTCCATAACAGACCTCTTCCTCCTCCAATTCGGGCCCACCCTCCACCTCCTCCTCCTCGTCTCCGCCTCGAACCCATCGATCGTGAAAAGGTCATATAGTGAAGTTTGTGTTCGCCCTTAATAGTGTATTTATTATTGAAGTTGTGGACTGATATTTATGTTTGATTTTTTTTGAAAATGTAGACTTGCCCTCTACTGCTTCGAGTTTTCACTAAGGTATTTGCACTTTCTTCTTCAATAAAGATTTCGACTTTGATTTTTAGTGTTTTATCATGCTAAGAAAGTTGTGCGCGCGCGTGTTTTTCATTTTCTCCGATCAAATTAACTTAAAGCTACAATCTCTTATTTCTCTCCGATCAAATTAACTTAAAGCTACAGTTTCTTCTAAAACTGCATGCCTAATGTGTTTTCTGTACTGGGTCTGGAACCGAAGTGCCCTTGTTTTTTGAATTATACCTTTTAGTTGTCAATAGCTTCTAGATATGCCTTTTTTTCGCGTTAAAGACATTTGCTCATGGATTAGTATAATAAAAATTGGAATGATGCAAACCGTGCAGGTACCAAGGTAGGGGAGCAATGGTTTCTTGAAAGGATTCCAGGAATTGATTTAAAATGTTGTGAATATTCTCATTTCCTTAGGAAAACTAAAATTTTAAGCTCCTTGGAATCGGTTCGTGAGATATTTTTTCGTGAATTTTAAAAGAATTGGGACATTAGATAGTGGTGATGGTAACTTTCCCTTCCAAAAAAAAGGCTCCTAAAGTGGTAGAAGTAGAGAAGATTCAGGCAATTCAAAGAATATCATTACTTTGAACCAGCAATGAATATAGTCTTGGGTGATATTGTTGTGCTGCAAAGGAAGTGGTGTTACTATTAATTTTAGCAGGAAGTATGCTTATTTAATGGGTTTTCCCTCCTTTTGTCTTTTCTTCTTCTTTCCCTTAATCTATTCAAGGATCATTTTGCAATTCACTATTAGAACTACTGTGAGCAATCTCCCTTTCTTAGCTCAGCATTAGGGAGAGTGATCAATAATAACTATGTGTGGAGAACTTTATGTCATTAAATTATAATTTGACTGTTTGAATTAGCATCGATCCTTAATGGTATTGCTTACTAAATTGATAAATTCATGCTGTTTTTTATCTTCTTTCTAATTTTCTGCAGATTGAAAGTCATCATAAGCCAGAAGACTTCGCTGTGAGAGGCAAGGAGCCAAAAGATGAGGTTCAAATTTATACGTGGAAAGATGCAACACTTCACGAGCTAACTGATCTTGTATATTGCTTCCTCATCAATCCTCTTCGCCCACTTTATAAAACAAAGGACAAAACAGTCCCATCTGTGGTTTCGGAAGTTAATTTCATTTACAGTGTAGTTAATTCTAGTTTTCTTTTTCAGGTCAAAGAGGTGGCTCCGGAGGCAAGGAGAAGAAATGCAAGACTATCATTTGCTTTTGTCTATCCTGATAAACATGGTCGTTTTGTGCTTAGAGTGGTATGTGCTACTTTTTCTAACTGATGCTGTTTCTAGTTCCCTGAAATAGCCTATGCCATGTTTCCACCTGTCAGAGCTCTGGAGATACACTTCCATGAGCCAATGGAACCAAATAACATAAAACAAAAGTCACTTTAAGCACACGTGCATAAACCCCCAATTGTTTGTCGAAAGTTGGCCATCTCATTGACTTTAGTTTTCATTTATAAGGTGGGGATGACACATTCAAGTGGGAGAAGACCAGATGATCACAAAGCGTTGGCTGAACTCAACTTCCAGGTAAAACTAAATTGTTCTAGTTTGCAGCAGCATGCAAATGCTGTATATGGGTTCTCTCAATGTTTTCATTCCCACATTGTAGATTGGAGATTACTTGGATGTTGCCATCATGTAAGGGAGAAGGCTTTTGAGGAATGGAACGCTGATCGTATTGTGTGAGAGATTTTAGAGGTGCTTGTAATGCCGTGGGAATTTTAATGTTATCGCATTATGGACGGTCCAGATCATAGGTATCGGGGTTTAGTATCTCCCCAAGTCTTTCTTTTTTCGTGGGAAAATGACGAGATGCTTGAAGTTGTGTCGGACATTTTGGCATTTGTTCAGCATGCTAACTGTCGGTACCAAGAAAATGGATTAACTTGTGAAAACAGGATAGACTTGTCAGGTTTTGTTATGGAAAACTTTGAGTGAGCTTCGTGTAGATCCTTCCAAAGCTGTTATTTGTTAAATTATACTCTTGCTTAGAGTTGTTGAGGCTCCAATGAACATTTTAATTGTACTTCCAAAACTAGAATTTTTAGGAGGTTGTCATTTGACTTAAAATAGATTGAAGTCTGACGAGCTGAGAGAATAATAAATTATTCAAGTAATGTGGCGGGCAGTAGAATCTTGATGAAGAATGGGAATCTATCTTCTATCAATAGAACCGAGCACGAATCTGTCCTACTCCTGATAGTAAACAAAATCATGGTTATATTTTATTTTTATTTTTTTGGATTTGGGGAAACTTCATCTCACGGAAAATGTATTTTGTCGGCTTAGATGAGTGAGTAAAACTCTGGTTGTTCTATATTCTTACAAGAAGTACATGTTTTGATTCGAAATCGAGATCTGCTGTGTAGATCTCAAATATTTTATCATCACACCACGTTTCTCGGAGACTCGAATTTCATGTTAGCTGCCCCCAGGAAACCCAAGCAACTGTGGTGCTACTTTTGCCACTGATAACATCAAGGTAACGATTCATCATTCTAACTAACACAGAGGATTATAAAACTTCATGGCATCACGCTGCTCTCAGCTCCTAAATAAAAACCCTGGGGTGGGAAGATTTATACTTGCATATACAATATTAACACAGTGATCAAGATACAATCCATTGTACACAATATCTGAAAATTCTCTATTCCACAAATCTTCGCCAGATTTCTGCAGAAGGTGTACATTTTGCTTCCAAACGTACTAGTTAGCAACACTTGTACTGTATATCCCTTAAATGGACTGCTCCTTCATTCAATAGCCAGACTATTTATGACTATCCACGGGATATTATCTCTTCAATGATGAAGAATGAAATCAGATTTCGAGCACTGATTATTTATATCAAAATTAGCACGCATGTGACACTTTAGAGTTTAAGCAGTGTATGATAGAAAAGGTGTGCTTACCCATATCAAGCTTCGCTTCCTTCTGGCAGTGTAATCAACCGTGTTTTTGAATTGTACACTAGTTCAGTTGAACAGCTGAAGCAGAATATTGCAGCAATGTCATGAATCAAAAAACACAAGTTCCATTGAGCAACGTGGTCAGCAAATAGCATTAAACTTACTTCGAGCATTTAAGGGTGTTGTTGGTTCCGCCGCTTGAGATAGACAATATGGTTCCAAAGAAGGAGCCGTTCTCCGTGCCACAGTTGGGGCAGGGGCCCTATAAAAACGACATTATCCATCGGTAATTTTGTAATGTTGACATTATGCGGCTTCTCGTTAGAGTTTTGGAAAAGAGTCGTGAAATCAAACTATACCTTCAAGATCAAAAAGTCCTTCACTATTGCATTTGTTAGTGTCAGAGCTAACCAAACAAGGAGGGGCACAGCAGCAAACCAAGTGAAAAGGAAACTGAATGGCTCTGGGAGCTGCAGCGCAACAATTTACAGATCATATAAATACCAGATATAAATTAAAGCTCCAAGTAATGATTGATTGTTTTTTCTCTTCTACATTATCATAAGGATTAAATATCTCTCTAATATATAAAGTAAGATTTGAAATCAACCTGGTCTCACAAGCGGCTTGAATCATATCATGAACGTGTATATATCTGTGCTTTAATTATAAAGTCTTGGGAGGAAGTGACTGTTTACCTCGAGAAGATAAGTGATTTCAAAACCAGTGAGATCATCCAAGAAGAAAAACCTGTCAAGACAATCCAAAAGAAAATCAGACCCCTCCGCCCACCCAGTTTCTGGTAAAGTGGATCAAAATCATCAACTAAAACCTTTGACCATGATTTGGAAGGAGGCTCCTTCATTTACAGAAAACAAACAAATAGAAGGACAAGTCAGGAAAATGATTTATGGTACTGAAGAGTCTTTCTTACAGGCCTATTGCAATTACAGTTGCTGGTACGTTCAGCAGGAACATCTTCACATAGTCAACATACAGGTCACTGTAAACCTGTGGGAAAGAAAGTAAGCAGCTTCTGTTAGGTTGAGTCCTGAATGTCTCATCGAAAATATCCAAAGATTACTTGATCAGAACTCAAAGTAGTGAGAGCATGGTCATTGCCCAAAACTAGAAGCACTAGAAGTACAGGGAGATAGTTGTAGAGCACACCTTTCTACTGCGAAGACTGCATCTTGGACCCTCGACAACTATTTCGCTGCCTTCAGACTGTGTGATAATTAAGGTAAATAATACGTGGTATTAAGAAGAATTGGTGGGGCGGCATGAAACAGTTAGAACTAGCAGGAATAATATATAGGATCAACTGATACCGCAAACATTTTTGTAATAGGAAAAATGTAAATTGATCTGATATGAATTATGTCAAGAAAGCATGGGTTATGTTCTCGCAAGTTGAAAACTACGCACGGACATGAAAATAACCGAGCACTGACCTTTAATTTCATTTTCAGCTCATCAAACTCTTTATCACTCAGGATTGGATTCCCTGATACATAAGCTATTGAGGCCTCAAGAAACTTCTGTTCATCAGAACCTGAGATACATCATAGAAATACAGCAAAAACCACCATTGTGACAAATTTTTCAATTGAAAGGATAAACAAAAAAGCCTAGGGAGACTTCAATGTGAAGAACAGCTCATACTCAGCATAACCACGCTGCTTCCTTCCCACATCAATTCTTCCTTGAGATTATCAAATTCCTCATTTGACATTATAGCTTTTCCCTCATAATAAAATGCCTATAAAAGGTTTTAAAAAAGAAAGGAGTACTTCATCATATCTCTGCTTTTATACAGTGTTATGCATTGGATAGAGTAATGATACGAAAACACTGGTCAATTATTGGAACTCACTTGTAGTGCTTGTAGAAACTCTTGCTCCATTTCACCTATTGACTTCTTTTCTTTCTTGTCTATGCTACAGTATTGCAAGATTTTACCATCAACCATCTCACCTTCTTGGGCTTGATCTGAAAAGGAATGTTGGAGTCAGCAGATGCTCTCTCTCTTTCTGTTTGGATTGAATTTCATTTACCAAAAGAAGACCAAATCAGCAGAAATTTGTGATTCATATGACCCTGGATTTCAAGAATTGAACCCATTTTTTATCTTTCACGATACACTTCACACCAGGTAATTAAGTGATGAAACTATGGCCCTTAAAAAGAAATAGAATATTGGTCTATACTAATACAAGCTAGGCTTAACTAGTCAAAAACATGGGGAATTAATTGATCTCTGATAGAAGAAGCTAGCAAATCAGTGTGATCAACAAATATATTGAGAAGTAACATTAATGGTTAAAAGAGATGATGATACAAACCAGCTTTTTGATCAGCAGTGGCCTTGGTAGGCAGTAAAAGCATTCTTCGCCGAAGAGAAAACTGTTTTACATTGAAATGAACCCTGTTACTGATAGAGCAAGAAGGAGATGGTAATGAAGAAGATGAGGAGATGAATGGTTTTTGAATCGGAGCAGTGAGGACTCGCGGAGATGTCAAAGTAAATGCTAATTTGCCAGCCATTGTAACAGTATTGTGAGGACTGTGAAACGTGGTTTTTTCGGTGAGTGTTTGTTTCGCTGATTTCGTGATTTTGGTTGGTGGTTTTTGGTGGTGATATTTTGGAGGGAGAGAAGTAGGAAGGGATAAGCCAATGAGTAAATGTGTGGAGGGAAATGCAACGGTTTTTTCAAATTATCAAATAGTTGGTTTTACAATAGCCAATGGAGATTCCAAATTCTGCCATGTCACTACTTAGGGTTGACACGTGACGGCAGGTGCTTACCACTGCTCCTGTACGTGTCATCACGTGGAGTGATGGGCTCCACTCTCTGTCTTTTCAATTTGTAGTGGGATTTTCGGCTCGGTTTGTGATTCGGGAAGGCTAGGGTTGATGGCTTTTGGTTGGGCTTGGGCTAAGTGCTTCGGTCACTGGAGTTGTTTCATCTTGAGCTCCTCGAATTTGAGCTCAAAATCTATATAGGCCATGCTCTTGTGCCTGGGTGATGTGTTATTTAGACTGGACACAATCATCCTCTTACTGAGAATTTTATCTATACCACCATTATTAGGTGTTTTACGCTAATTTATGGATTAGGTTAAAAAAATATATTTAGACAAAGATTATTCAAATCAACTCAAATTAACCTGACTGACACACAATCATGTATGTTAGATCAAGATAAATTTACTTCGAAGAAAAAGAAACAAAATCACAAAAACTCAAGATCCAAAAAACTTGATGTTAAATGATGAAACAAGAAAAAGAACTCGAGTAAATATGGGCTAACTTGACTAACTGCAACTCGTGATAAAGATCATGATAAAAAAAATATTTAAAAAAAAACACTTATAAGATCTAATTTAAATAAAAAATTATTACAAAAAAAGTTTAATTAACCTGAGTTGGCTTAATGAGCCGACACTCGATATAACCCAACAGGAAAAAAAAATAATTACAAAGCTCAAGGTTCATAATTTAATGTCAAAGATGGTACCATAAAAAGAAATCGATTTTATAAAAATATTGAGAAATACGAGACCGAGATCACCCTGCAAAAAAGAAGACAGTAGAAAATTACAAAGTAAAACTTTAAATTATAAGAAAATAAAAAAAAAACAGAAAAAAAAATAGTAATCAAAACTACGAGGACAAGATTTGGCATTAAAAACTAAATAAAAGACGATAAATAGGGACTAGAAAATTAAATCGAGAAAAGAATAATAAAATATAAATTTTTTTAAAAAAAATGAGGACAAAAATTAGAAGAAATAAATGTTTTGAGGACAAAATAAAAAGAACAGAGAAAAAAATAGCAATCAAAAAAAATCAAAAAGAATGAGGATTAAGATAGATTGAAAAAGTTAATGAAATAAAATATTAAAGGACAAAAAAATCATGAAAAGGGTAAAGAAATGGCAATAAAACAAAGATGACCAAAATTGGATAAGAAATTAATGAAATGAAATGCTTAAGGATGAAATTTAAGAAGAAAAAAAATAATTAATTAAAAATAAAAGAAGTAACAATCAAAAGAATTAGGGGCAAAATTGATGAAAAGAAAAACTAGATGACAAAATCAATTTTTGATAAGGCTAACGTGAATTTCCAGGTTTATGAGAGGAAAAGAAAACAATGTACACTTGATCCCAATTGCACTTTCATCATGTGCACGCACACTGCCACCATGAAAAGGATGACGTGTTACTCATAACATCATCATGAATGCTTAATTTTTGTAATTAAATAGTTCTGCATGCACTACTTCAAATGTGTGAGAACCATCATACGTTCACTTGTTCATTGGATGTTTCACCAATGTTTTATTTATAAAATTATAACGTGTTTAGAATCACATCAAAACACTAATGGTTTTTAGTTTTTTTTCATTTAAGAAGAAAAACTAAAGGGTTTCGGGGAAAGCATTACTTACCTATATCCATTTTGTTTTAACAAAAGGTCTCTTCGAGTATTTCCTTCATCTTTTATGTTTTGTTTTTGTCATCAAATCTTTTGGATTTTATTTTTGTCCTTTGATGTTATGTTGATTATTTGTTGAGAAATTGTTCTAAATTATTTTTATATAGTCACCATTGCATGTTATTATTCTAAAAGTTTAGAGTAGATAGACTTAAATTAAAGCATAGAAAAAACAAATATGAAACTTGGAAGGAAGAGTGACATAGGTTATGAGGTAAAATAAAGGAAAAGGAAACAAAAATAAAAATGGTTTGCCAAAGTCATGCTACATCTCTTAATGCAACAACCATAGTTTGTATATGGAAATGGACGCCATGATGGTTTTCAACAACATTAAACACGTAATTAATCAGCGATCAGATGAACTCTTATATAACACTCAAAGTTTGTGCACTTGTGAAACATCATACTATAGATATTTTATAATCTAGTCCCTTGATTTTCAAAACTTCTTGAGCTTAGTTTAAAGAAATTAATATTTTTTTTTAGATTTTGCTTTCGATTCTATATTTTAATATTAAGTTGATTCCACCTTAACACATGTGAAACATGATTTAGACATGTTTGCCTTGTTCTTCTAGTCCTTTGATTTTTAAAATTTCTTTGATTTAGTCCCAAAAATCTGTAATAGCTTATTTGATTTAGTTGCCTTATTTTTAATATTTTAATTTCATCTTTTAATATTAAAATTAATTGGAAATTATGTTTCATAATTTATATTTTGCTTGTATATGGTTATCATGATGTCAAATAAATGTTCTCGCGTAAGGTTATTGCTTGATTCTGTGATCATATATATATATATATTAACATATAGTTAAATTAATAATGATCTCGGAAACTAAAAGAAAAACCTAGTTACAAACCTTTGTGGAGTATATGAGCTGGTTTACAAGTTTTCTGGGAGAACCCGGGTTGCCTAAATTTTTTTATTTTGATGGGGTAAACATTTTTTCATTGGATTAAGTTTCTTGATTATTTAATTTTTTATCTAAACAGTTAGAAATATAGTTTTGAAAATAAAATCATGTTATTAAGTTTTATGAGCTCCAATAACTGATTTACATGTTGGGCAGGTCAATTCAAATTGACTCAATCATATGTTTACATTGTGTTTATTGAAAATCAGGATTTATAATCTTTTCTGAAAATCAAAGTTGTTAATTTTTTTTTAATTGGTGTTGTTTCCATAAAATATATTTAATGAAAATATTAATTTAATATATATGATTCCAAGTCAAATCTAAAGATAGATTACCTTTATATTATATAATATAAATAAATTGCCAATCATCTAAATATTATTTTAAAACTTAAAAAAATAATTAAAAGTCAACAAGTTAGAGCTAAAGTTATGCAACACAGACAAAATAATAAAATGCCAAAATATAAAAAAATAAAATATTATAATATAAGAGTGAAATGATAAAATATTGCAAAGTCTCTCATAATATTTGCCTATACATAGCCTCAATTATTATTTTTGTCTTCTTCGGCTGGACAGTGAAATGTTCGGTGAGTAGTGAGGTTTTCTTTGATGATAACTATGACACGATGATCGCCGGAGAAATAAATGATTGGTGAGGATGAGACGGATCATAATAATAATAAATATTCTCACTTTTCTTTGTTTTTTTTTATATATATATATTTTAAGAGGAAAGTTAAATAAACTGTTATTTTAGTATTTATCCTTCCACGTCTCCTAAAAGTGTCAAAATACTATTCAATATAATAATATATTTTTTAATTAGTTTTTTTAAAACTTATTTTTTATTTAATTTTGAGAAAATTATCATATCATGAACATTCTCTTGAATTTGAAAAGTTTGTTAAAGTTGACTAAAGTTGTTTTTTTATTTAGTTGACTGAAAATCATTTGAATTCTTTTTAGACTAACAAATCCAACAAAATCATATTATAATTGTTAAAATAGTCATATATCAAATATATTAAAATACAATTAACTATTCTAAGAAACACTTTTCCCATCTAAAGACATACAAACAAAACTAGAATTATTTAAAAGGACGAATTATAAATTTGTAGACAAGAAAGATCAAGAAGGCTCCTTGCTCTCCATTACCTACCTTGAATATATCTCACCTCAATTGGTAAATTTTGTTTTCCTTTATTTCTCTCCTTCCCAGTCGAATCATCACTCGAGTTTGGCAGCTCAACTTTTGTTGCAGCAGCTTAATTTTGAACCGTTAATTGTTAAAATTTCCCATGAGGATTTTGGATGTTTTTTTTTATTGGTGTTATCGAATTGCGTTAGCTCGGGTAATACTACTCCCATATAGGTACTTTATGCTTAAAGTTATTTTTGAAAGTATTTTTTATTTAAAATATATTTAAATGATATTTTTTAAAAATAATTTTGATATTAATACATGAAAATAATTTAAAAACACTAACAATATTTAATTTAAAATAAAAAATATAATAAAATTCTTTTTTTTTTCAAAACACTTTTAAAACACAGTGCAAAACACTCCATAATGTACGCTTTATATATATTAGTTTCATTAGTGCCAGAAAGTGTGGTTGAGGTTGCTTTTAAAAATATTTTTTTTGTTCACAAATGCATCAAAATGACATTTTTATTATTTTTTAAAAAGTATTTTCTGATATCAGTACATGAAAACAATTTAAAAACATAATTTTTTTTCCAAAAACATTTTTGAAACGCAAAACACCCCTAAAGTATTCTTTATACACTAGTTGAAACTAGTTAAATTGCCGCACTATGTTGCAAACCAAGTAAATAATTTTTATAATTGATGGGATTGAAATAATTAATAGGTTTTATCAGGTCAAAAATAAAATATAACATCTATACATGGAAGGTTTTATATAATAAAGTACATCAACACACAAACAATATCGAAACCTTAATATCATTATTGCGAAATCAATAAAAAATATTAAACAACCTTGAGGAAAAAAAACTCAAAAACAATAACAAAAGAGGAAGCATGAAAAAAAACTACCATTATTATTATTATTATTATTATTATTATTATTATTATTATTATTATTATTATTATTATGTCAATGATGAAAAAAAAACAAAATTAAATCAAAGAATACAAAAAAAAAGAACCCTAAAAACTTTAACAAAAGAGCAAACAAAAAAAAGATATAAAAATAAAAATTATTAGTTGAAAACAAATATCATTTGACATGAAAATAAAAAAAAATTAATAAAAAAACTAAATGAAAGAACAATGGTGAAAAAAAATAGGAAATATAAATTTTCAAATAATCATAAACACAAACTAAAATTTAAGAACAAATGTTTTCAAAAAAATATTACCTCAACAAAAGAGAAAATAAAAATAAAATAAAATTACCCAAAAAAAACTCAACAACATTAACAAAAAAAAATTAAGCAAGAAAAAACTAGAATTATTATTATTATTATTATTATTATTATTATTATTATTATTATTATTGTGTTAATAATGAAAAAACAAAATTAAATCAAAGACTAAAAAAGACTTAAAAACTTTAACAAAAGAGCAAACAAAACAATAAAATAAAAATAAAAATTATTAGCTCAAAACAAAAAAACAAACAAACAATAAAATCAAATAATAAAGAATAAAAATAAAAATAAAAACAAAAACTATTAGCTGGAAAAAAAAATCATTTGATATGAAAATAAAAAAAAACAAATAAAAAAAAACTAAACGAAAGAACAATAGGAAAAAAAATAAGAAATATAAATTTTTCAAATAACTATGAATATAAACTAAAATTTAAAATATTTTTTTTTCAAAAAAGTACTTCCTCAAAAAAAGAGAAAATAATAAAATTTATTAAATTATCTTGAGAAAAAAAAACTCAATCACATTAATAAAAGAGTAGGCAATAAAAAAATAAAATTATTATTATTGTGTTAATAATGAAAAAAAATAAATAAATATAAGACTAAAAAAAAAGGCCTAAAACTTTAACAAAAGAGCAAATAAAAATTAAAATAAATGATAAAAAAAAATTATTAGGTGAGAAAAAATATCTTGATTTGAAAATAAACGAAAGAACTAAAAGAAAGAACAAAGAGAAAAAAAACAAAAATATCAATTTTCAAATGATAACAAATTAAAAGTTAAGAACTAAATCGTTTTAAAAAATATCACCTCAATAAATAAAAAAAATTACTAAAACTAAGAGGACACACATATAAACATGGACAAAAAGTAGAGATTTTTTTTTTGAAAAATAAAGGAATTTAAATAAAAAACTTAAAAGCATAAGGACCAAAATTAAAACCAAATATATTATCAATTTCAATCAAAAGATAAAATAAAAAAAATCATAACTTTTGTACTGAATATATCAAGGGATTTAAAACCAATTCGGAAATTAAAAGAATGAGGACCAAATTGAAACCTATATATAATCAATTTTAATTGATATATTCGGCACATAATAATAATAAAATGATAAATTACGGGAACTCCCATAAATCAAACTCTTCAATTTTATCTTATTGAGAGAAATATTGATATTTAGCCATTTTCAAAGAAACGTGAAATTCTTATGGCACCTCTCCCAAACAATGTTGTTTTTTTTGTTTTATTGGGGGACATAATTAATATTTAGCTATTTTTAATAAAAATAAAATTCCCATGGCACCCCTATAAACAGTTGAACCATAGTGATTAGTGACCCAAAAATCAAACCAACCTAAAAATATATTATCACAATCCTCAATGTTTTGACTTACCATCTTCGATGAAAATATAATTTCTTTTAATTTATTTTATAATAATAGGTAGTTTATGAGGCCGAGGCAGGGAAGGTTAATATTGTTAATAGGCTATTATTAGTACTACTAATACTACTACTACTAGTATTATTATATTGTAGTTATAGTGTGATGTTGAAGCGTCTTTATGTTAAAAATTAAAAAAATGGCAGTTGAAGGATCTGACAGTCATGGGTTATCCAAGTGCCAATTATTTTGACTGAAAAAACAACCACCTAGCCTACCCCTCTTCTGATCGTTGCCAGTAGGGCTGTACTACGTTTGAAAATAACATAGTCACTTTTTAATTATTATTATTATTATTATATTATTATATTTTAACGGAAATACAAAAAGAAGTACACTTATGTGCTAAACTGGTAATATTCTAATCTCCAAAGCAAAGCACAGAGAAAGGGTTAAAAGAAAGAAAACGGAGCAGGTGAAGACAGTTACTGTGCGGGGTGCTGACTGAAAGGTGGGAGCACGATTCTTCAACAACCTCTTCATCCGTCGACAAGAGTCTTTAATGGTAGCCAGCTACTGCCTGGTTGCACTCCACAATCCACGTATTACATTTCGGAAACTACAATGTTCGATTTATTCTGCCCACTCACACATTTCTCCGCGAGTTATGTATATATTTTCTTAAGACAAAAAATCTGACATGTAGGATATTTTAATATATTTCTTTTACTAATATATATTAAAAAATCTATGCAATCTTCTAATTAAATAGGTCGATAGCTAACCAGGTAAATAAATACATAAAAGCTGTTAACAATAATCATAAGAGAATTTGAGAAAATTAAAAAACGAATATAAATCAAAATATTTGCTGGACTGTATTACTAAATTTATTGATTTAAATTAATAAAATATAAACTTCAAAATTTATAGTTGTTTTTGAGAATATTTAATATAACACATCAAAACAATTTAACAATATTAAAAAAAATATTTTTTTTTCAAAACAACGTCTATAACGCGTTCTCAAACACTCATCATACTAACAGCCTGTTTGGTATTCAGGTTCAGCCGGAGGTTTGTAAAAAGCAGTGGTACATGGTGTTTGGTTAAATAAAAAACACAAGTTTTGTGGCATGGGACCCACCAAAATTTTTGTCAAGCCGCAGGTTTAGAGAAAGTAGAAATTTTCTGCTTTCTGAGCGGTGAGGAGAGAGGGAGCGGGTTGGGGGGCAAAATGTCAAGTGTGGGACCCACATTTGTTTTTGTATTTAGCCATTGATCATTGATCATGTTGCTCCACTGAGTAATTATCTAGTCACTTTGGTTTGAAAATGGAAAGAATAATATACGGATGAACTTCATAAATTATTTTAAACTTGTTTTTTATTTAGAAAAATATTAAAATAATTTTTTTAAAAAGAATATCAAATATTTTTAATTTAAAATAATATAAAAATTAATAAAAATATAAATAATTTTTACATAATATATGTTTATTAATATAAAAAATATATTTTTAATTTTAAAATAATCTAAAAATTAATTAAATGTTATATAAAAATCGTGGTAACCAAACAAAATTTTTTTTTTCCAATCTCAACCACAGTTTTAACCAAACACTTCACTGCTTATTTTAAACTACAGTAAAAACACTTTATTTAAAACTGTTTTTTTTCAACCTCAACCACATAAATAAAAGCAATACCAAACAGACCGTTGTTTAAGAGCGTAGATGTTGCAAAACTGCTTCTCTGGAAAGTGAACAATAATAGAACCGTCAGGTCTCGTGCCTTCACTCTCCAGTCAACCAATCTTGTATTCTTGTGTGTGTAAATTACTAAAATTCTTTATTATTATTTATTTTAATTTTCTTTAGCTTTTATTCAAAAATAAAAATGTCGGCAAAAAGTATTTTATTAAAAACAGCTGCATATATAAAATAAATAATACTGCTTTAAAATATATTTTTCTCATATAATAAAAAGTTTTTAAAATATAGTTAATATCATGTGTGTTAATAAAAATATGCAACATCTCAAACTGATTTTTAACATAATATAAGAATGAAAAACTGTTGTAATTACCACAATGAAGCACTATTTTTTTTAGCCTTTGTGTAATATTTTCTCAAAAACAACAACGTGAAGAAAAAATTATATATATAAAAAAGATATGAGCAAAGAATGGTATAAATAGGCTAAGTATTAAGCGATGAATATATAGAGTGTAAGAATATAATAAAAAAAATTCCAAGAAAAAAAGTTTTAAAAATAAAAATAATAATGATAAACAGACCGAATGTAAAATGATAAAAACATAAAGTATAAAAAGAAAACAATATAATATAATTTTTTTATATATAATTTTTCCACTACTACAGTAATGCTAGAGTAAAAACAATTGGCAAGATTTATAATTATATCATTTCTATAGGAAAATAAAATTTCTTTTAGTATATGTACTCATTATCTGACCTCGGATCGGATTTTGAAGATATAAACAAAGAAAGTGACCCAGTGTTTTAAGTATAGAGTACCGTTAAAAATAAATAAATAAATAAGGGGGAAATTGACAGCCCACGGGTACACGACCTTTTCCATTACCCCTATTTTCTTATCTCTCGCTGTCTCACTGGCAGTGCAAAAACATGAAAGAAAGAAACAGATCGAGAAAGTAAAGGGACGGTTTGGGAGTTCAAGCCAGGTTTTAACTCTTTTTTTATTGTTTTTATACCATGAAAAAACTCTAACCACCCTCGCACTCCCGGAAAGGCAATAAACGTTCAGGGTGGGGTCCAAATAAACACGTGTCAAGCAGCCATGGGTTGGCGTATAGTGATTGGATGCTTTAATTGAGGAAAAGAACAAGACTGGACGAGTAAACAAACCTTCAAATCTGATAAAATTGTAAGAAGAGTCGGTCAAAATATCCTCTGAGAGGGTCGATGGGAATTTGCTGTTCCCCTGCAAGAGAAGAAAAATAAGAAACATCAGGAAGCCCACCCACGCTGGCAAGTGGAATGGAGAGGGTCGATGGACATGGCCTCACCCCCCCTCGTGATCATCACCCTCCAGTCAACCAATCTTGCAGGTTACACTCGCCTTGTTTACTGTGGGTACGAGTCTGGTAAAACGATTCATCACGTGACTACCCGACCTAATTCGTGTCCCTATGCTATGACCACCGCCAGTAAAACTTATAAAATGGCGCCGAGCGTTTGCTGATCAAACCACGCAGCATTCTATTGAAAGATTTTTTATTCGTTGTGGGTTTTTTGTAAAGAAAGTAGAAGTTTCATAAAACACATCTATTGCTGTAATGGTGACCTCTTCGGTGCTATACCCAAGAGTTGAGAGTCTGTCGAGCAGCGGGATTAACTGCATCCCAAAAGAATATATTCGGCCCCAGGAGGAGTTAAATAACATCGGCAATGTTTTCGAAGAAGTGGAGAAAAATGGAGGGCCTCAGGTCCCGACCATTGATCTTATGGAAATCGAATCCGAGGACAAAACTGTCCAGGATAAATGCAGGGAAGAACTAGTCAGGGCAGCTAAAGATTGGGGTGTTATGCACCTCGTCAACCATGGAATTCCTGGTGATTTGATCGATCGTGTCAGGAAAGCTGGCCAGGCTTTCTTTGATCTGCCGATCGAGGAAAAAGAGAAGCATGCAAACGATCAGGCTTCAGGAAATGTTCAAGGGTATGGAAGCAAGCTGGCTAACAATGCCAGTGGGCAGCTCGAGTGGGAGGACTATTTTTTCCATCTTATTTTCCCCGAGGACAAGCGTGACCTCTCCGTATGGCCTAAGACACCTAATGATTATACGTAAGCTCTCCTTCTTTTCTGGGACGTCTTTCCTTTTTAGTTGTTAATTAACTCTACGTACGTTGCTCGGACTCCAGATCCATGTCCTAAATAGGGGTCATGTCCGAAACTCGATCGCTGTCGTACGTACCCCTGTTGGACTTGGCTGTTCTTTCTATATTTTATTTAAAATTGACTTCAAGGCAAATCCAAGGATGAAAGAAAACATAGTTTGTGATAGAGAAGTCAAGTTCTTGCAATTTACTCAACTTCTTGCAATTTACTCAACTTCATCTCCAAACTTACAATAAAAACCATAAAACTGTCAACTTTGCAGTAAAGTCACCAGTGAATATGCGAGGCTGCTGAGAAGTTTAGCGACCAAAATTCTGTCAGTGCTATCACTTGGCCTGGGATTGGAAGAAGGAAGGCTAGAAAAGGAGGTCGGCGGGATGGAAGAGTTGCTGCTCCAAATGAAGATCAACTACTACCCCAGGTGCCCTCAGCCAGAACTAGCTCTAGGCGTCGAAGCTCACACAGATATAAGTGCACTCACTTTTATTCTCCACAACATGGTACCTGGCCTGCAACTCTTCTATGAAGGCAAGTGGGTAACAGCAAAATGTGTCCCCAACTCAATCGTCATGCACATTGGCGACACTGTTGAGATCTTGAGCAATGGAAAATACAAGAGTATTCTTCACAGGGGACTTGTTAACAAGGAAAAGGTAAGGATTTCCTGGGCAGTTTTTTGCGAGCCACCGAAGGAGAAAATCATCCTCAAGCCATTGACGGAGCTGGTGACTGAGGCTGAGCCTCCACTGTTCCCTCCACGCACCTTTGCTCAGCATCTTGAGCATAAGCTTTTCAGGAAGACCCAAGATTCTCTCGTCCCCCGAAAAGCTGATTAATGGAATCCCATCTTGTTCTTCATGCTCCTGTGCATGTTGCCCTGGTTCATACAGGACTATTAAAAAAAAAACAAGAAGAAGAAGAAGAAGAAGAAATAAGTCTCGTTATGAGATGTCTATGATGTCTTCTGTTATTATAAGTCGCTGTCGTGATTTGTTCTATTAGTGTGCGTGTTAGGCTTAAGACCGTGGATATGTGCCTGTACGTCCTCCTTTTTATAATTGGTTGCTAAATTATGTTTCCTGCTTTAATTTGCTTGAATAATAAAGACTTGCCATTTCTTCTTATTGCAAGGTCAACTGTTGAAGGAAATGAAATTTTGAATATATAAATCTTCAATATAAGGTTTGTAGAAGGATTTATTTAATATATTAGATTTCATTATTGATTAGTATATATAGTTGCTAGTGATTGCTATGAGTTTTCATATTTGGAGTTATAATGGTATCAAGTTATGCGAGAATTACAAACTTTCTTTCCTTGTAAAAGTGCTACCACTGCTCTTCTTATCATATACATAGTGGAGGACGATTTTGATTCATATTGTATTGTTTTTAACTTTTAACTTTTATAGTTTATATTAACCTGAGCGAGTTTTTTATAATTCCGATGGATAAAAGGGGTGGCTACAGAAATTATAAAAATAAGACTTTGCATAGGAAAATCCACATCTCCTGGTAGAAGTGAATCTTGGGGAACACTCGCTCTCATCCTTGGATAAGGGATGCGTTGGGCTTTGATGGAAAGATGCCACGTGATGCCTTGTTGAGGTGAGTGTATATTACTATATTTAGCATGGTGAGTGGTGACTGTTCTCTCTAATTGTTTTTATCTTAAAAAATATTTTAATATATTTTTAATTAAAAATAAAATTTTAAAAATTACTACACCGCCGCATTACTACTCAATCATTATAATTGAGGGTTTTACCGTTTCAAAATTACTTTACAAAAAAAATGATTTTTTTTTGTTTTTTTTGTTTTATTTTAAATTAATTTTTTTAGTATTTTTAGATCATTTTAATGTGCTGATGAAAAAAATAATTTTTTTAAAAATAAAAAAATATCATTTTAATATATTTTTAAACAAAAAAAACTACTTTAATTAAATAATCAACCAAACGTGATTTTGCTGAATGAACTCCATTGGGTCTAGGTGCTGTAAGAACATCGTTTTTTTTGTTCTGACTTTAGCTGTTAATATAACATCAGTTATTTTTTAAAATATAATTTTGCTGGATTTTATTTTAAATATTAAAATATTGAAACAATTTTTTTTTAAAAAATAATTTTTTCTTTTTAAATACTCATAATATCTTACCAAACAGCAGTACAAGACAGCTGTCCTATTAAACTCGGTTATATACATCATCGTCGTCGTCATCAAATAAGGACACCATCCCTATCCACTACCACAACTTCCTTTCAAAACGGACATACCAAGGAGGGTAGTTTTTTGTGATTAAAGAGTAAAATGAAGGAAGGGAAAGTACGGGGGTAACCAAAATTGTCAATTTCACAGGTTATTGGTTTTTTAATTGGAATAAAATATTATAGTTTTGAAGTATTTTGGTATATCATTTTGGAATTGTATAATTTATATGTTTATATATATATATATATATATATATATATATATATATAATTAAATATATTAATTTTAAAAAATCAGTTCAAATTCAAAAATAAAGTTTTTATAATTGTTCAGTTTAATATAAAAAAACACAATAAAATAGTTTTTATGAACAAAATTATGAATATATATAATATTACGATAATGCTAACATCAATCTCGCAAGATCATTACATTATCTGACTGCTCTGAAATTTTAACATAATATATATAAATATATCAAGAGACTCGTAAAATTTCATCTCAATCTAAAAGTCAGATTAAGACATATGATTGATATTATAAAATTATTTATTATTTTAAAAAAATATTATTTAGTTGAAACGGACATCAGAAACATTTGGCCGAAATTTGAGTGAAATTTCCGGAACAGACCGAAATTTTAAGTGAGATAAAAAATATACCATTTTATCTTATTTTTAATTGGTACAAAACGTTTCGGCCAAAACAAAATAAAATTAACAACCATGACGCCTTTGCTAACAATTTGAAACAAAATTAACAAAATTAGCAAATGAATTGAGAGTTGGCTGTAAAATATTTTATATTGATTAATTTTTACTAGAAATAAATGCAGGGGTAAATTTAAAAAACAGTGTTTTGTGTAAAATATTTAACAAGAATATGCATCATCAGCTAGCAACCTGGGCTGCAAAGACAGGGAGGATTATGAATCTTCAGTTCCAATACAACGGACTCACCATTTTTGTCACAGGAAACATTTATTATAATTAACCCCCTCCCTCCCATTACAGCCATGACGCCTTTGCTAACAATTTGGTGAGTTCATGTACTCTGTTGACAATAAAAACTAGATCGAACCGGGATGCTAAATGAGGAGTCAAAACTATTTTTCTGTTCTTGCATAATATTTTTTATTTATTAAGATAATTTATTTATTTATATTTAAGAATTTATTTTCAACAAGATATATATTTTTAAAAATTTATTTAAAAAAAAACTATAATTAAAAATTATATAGTACTGTCAAGTACCATTTTAAATAATAAAAAAAATTATAATATTGTTTGTTCCTATAAAATATGTTTTATATTATTGGTTGATATATATTAAAATATATTTGACTATTCTAAATGACTTTTACCATTGCAATATATATTAACAAAAAAATATATATTTACGCTATTCAGTAATCTATTTTATCAATCTGGTTTTTTAAATTAGCATTGTTGCATTGGAGTTGCTATTATCCAGGTAGACAGCCAATCCTAAAAACGCTTGCATATAAATTTACAAGAACTGCATTAAGATTTTAATCAAGGCAGATCACAGCACCAGAAACTCAGCAGATCCAGCCGAAGATCAAGACAAATATCAATGCAAATAATGTTGACAATCCCCATCATAAATGTAGCATAATTCTTGCATAACAGTTAGTCATCCTTCTGAAATTAGAAATTCTACCGATACAACTATCTCTGTATAAATTGAATCTCTTGTCAATAATAAAAGTGTGTGGGAAAACATTCATTCAAGAGCCTCTGTTTTATATATCTTCTATAGGGGGCTGTATGATTCAAGATCATTAAAAACATGATAAATCATTCAAAATAGATGTCAAACAATTACAAGACATAACTGCATGGGGGGATTGTATGATTCAAGATCATTACAAGCACGATAAATAGTTCAGTTTTATCTTAATAGATGTCAGTTTGTGAAACAATCACAAGAGACATAACTGCACATCCTCTCATTCAATTTGATAGACTGATTGCAGAGGTTTACTTGAAAAGAATGCCTTCAAGTTTGTGAAAGTTAACTGATTTAGTGCTTCAATTGCTTCTGGGGTAAAAATAGCACGGTGTGGAGACAACACGACGTTGTCCAGTTCAAATAGCTGTCGAGGCACATCAGGCTCATCCTCAAACACATCAAGACCCGCGCCACCAATATCTCCTCTCAGCAAAAACCGAACCAGTTCTTTTTCATCAATCAGACCACCACGTCCAACGTTAACGACCACCCCTTTCTTTCCCAATGCTGTCATCACATCCTTGTTGATCATATGGCGAGTTTGTTCTGACAGTGAGCAGCAAAGAACGAGAGCATCGCTGTGCGCTGCGAGGTCAAGGACATTAGCATGGTAAGGATATGGAACATGTGGCTTCTCCTTTCGCGAGCTGTAGGCAATGCTACAGCCAAACGCCTCCAGTCTTTTTGACACTTCAACTCCAATACTTCCGAGTCCAACTATCCCAACACGTTTTCCTCCTAGCTGCAATTACATTACATCTTATGTTACTTAACCATGAATTTGCTAACTGTGTGCAGAAGTCACACAGCAATGAAAATGAAGCAACGCAAATTAATCAATAAAGGTTGTGAGAGATACCTGATCTGTCTTAAATTTCGTATAATAAATAATGTAATTTCCAGCATAACAAATGTTATAATGTAAACCCCTGAATCTGTTTTTTTTTATATATATATATATATAAGCCAATGAAAAATCATTAAACACCTTGGGAGCAAAAGGCAAGCAACCAAGGAGAAAGAAGATTTACAGTAGAGAGGGAAAGAAAGAGAGGAATCCGAAACCTAGAAGAAAATAACTCAAACTAACAGCAGGGGACAAAACAAACTAGTCACAAAACACAGCTGTGGAAGACCAAACGAGAAGCTAACAAAGAGACCAAAATAACAAGAAGAAGATGAATTGATGAGGGGTCATACATATTTGACAAACTAACACAGACCACCTCAACTCAAAGAGATGCTAAGCAAACAAGTTTTGGATAAAAGTAAATATACATTTCTTTTATCGATTTATGGAAATTTCATAGGTTTAATTAAACATACATGGAGATGAAAAAAGAGAAGACGGTGAAACTAGCAACTTATAAGCTAAAGGGGATAGCTTCTTCCTAGTGAAAACATCAAACAAATAAACCATTAAAAAAAAATTGACAACCTATTACGTACATCGTCGTCGTATACGAGATAAATGATGAATGAAAGGTTCCTTTATCATTAGTATGAGAAATACTTGTTTCAAAGATACCGAGTCTATTGCAAGAAAATAAATTTGTCAACGAATATACCACAAAATTTCTAAGGCTAACAAAACATAATCGACTTCAAATGATGCAGAATCAGTAGATAGCGAGATTCTTAGGGTGCTAAAGCCAACAATCAAAGATAAGATTGGAGTACATTTGTTGTCTACACTCGTTGAGGTTAGAAATATAGCTTCGAAGGCTGACATGTCAATGAAGAAGATGAAGGCTATACAATGGAGCTGGCAAATTCAGTATTGTTGACAAGAGGAAGGCAAACCTTTAATGAGACATGATGTGGCAAAACCTAACAAAGCTCCGAGAATGCAACCTAATACAAACAAACCAAGCAACCCCTGTGCCAAGCTAATGGTGGGTAACAATGTTATATTTAAAGTGATTGAAAATCTATTTTTGAAGTGATCGAGTTTTATTTTTTACACAAACTCGAGAGCTAGCTTTTTAGGAGACTGATACACAGCATTATTTTTTAATTCTATAGCATATTTAATTTTATTAGAATATTTATTTAACTTTTAAGATTTAAAAGGACTTGATGAATCTTGCAACATCGAGGCTCTGTCTTTCCTTTGTCATGGAAGAATCAATCCATATATCCTGTAAGTACTTGAAGAAGTTATGCTCATATTGTTTCTAATGAATACCACAGAACCATATCCATGGCCACTTGTACGTGTTGAGCTTCTTAGGAAAGAAGGCCTCAACCAGACAGCTACAGGGAGAAAAACATATCAGAGTTGACTAGGTTGAACGTCATTAGGGAACTTTTCAACATACGAGGATAATATTGGGCTTGGGAGCACACAAGGAAGAGGTTGACGAGGTATTCTTTTCTTTCCAGGCCAATATCAGAGTCAATTTATCGATTAGTAGCAAAAGACTCAGTTATATTTGTTTGACAATTATTTTCAATTAATATCAGCAGAGAAAATCAAGATTCGACACACCAGCTAGCATTCATGATTTACAATCAGTTTCAAGGAAATAGCAGATGTATGAGTTCAATCAACAAATGAATTAAAGCAAACTGGATGGAGAAATAAGAAAGAAAGAACCTTGGAACCTGGTGGGTAATAACCTCCCTTAACAGGCCACAAGCCGGCATGAAGGAATCGGTCTGCCGCCGATATTCTACGCCAAACATCAATCAACAATGTCACCGCATAGTCTGCAGCATCCTCCGCAAATGCTGCACTAGCATTCGTCAGGATAATCCCACGACGGCGACATTCCTGTGTATCAATGTGGTCAACGCCAGCACTAGACGCCAGCACGAGCTCCAAAGAAGGAAGGAGGTTGAGAGTTTCAGCGGTGAGGGGTGTGTTGGCCACACAGATGAGAGCTCTCACAGACTGTGCATGGCTGGACAGGAAGGAGCCAGCAGGTTCGGGTGAGCCAGCTGGATCGAGGAGGTGGAAGTGAGGCTGTAGGATGTCCTTCAGTTGGAAGTTGAATGATGGGAGACGATGCACGAGGACTTGATGGGGTTCCCCATTTGACTTTAACCATTCTTGATTTGCCTCTACAGCCATTAATGGCTTATCTTGGTGGTTGCCGTTATTTGCCTCCGGTTGCTTTGGTGTCCCTCTCTCTCTCTCTCTCTCTCTCTCTCTAATAACTTAGCCAACCAAAAGACAAAAAAGTAAATGCTGTAATTAACACAGCAAAAATTTAAGGAAAAAAAAACCGAAATTTCTCATTTGATGTTAGATATATCTATTAGGAACAGCTAAGTTCTTTTATATATTATTTATTTATTTATTCATAAAACTTCGGAGATTATCATCAGCCCTCGATCGTACAATGCATTAAACCCTCGTAGAACTTCATATTAGCTTTTGTTAAACCCTCCTGAAAGAAACCCTTTATAATCCATGATAATCTTCACAGGGTTTCTTTTATATATTATTTATTTATTTATTCATAAAACTTAGCTGGTATTTAATGCAATGTACGAGGTCTGATAATCTCCATGAATCTATTCACATTCACATGCATGAAGGAAGCAGTCTTCTGCAGTGTGGGACATGGAACAGGTCCAGCATTCCCATAGTTGCAGACAAAAACCTTACAGAAAGTAGACATATTATCAGCCATTGATAATGCAGATCATGTATAATATGTATGGTTAACAGTATCTTCCTCCTCCTCCTCTTCTTTTGTTCTCATTTTTGATATATCAGAAGTCCAGCATTAAAAACATTTTCGACTTCCTGGAAACACCAATCACAGCTCAGACAAGCAATCCCCTTAATCTCTCTCGTGGATACATATATGAAGCATGAGGTTTGAGATTCTGACATAGAGAATCATGATATTCTCCTTAATGGATCAGAACATGATTCACTTATGTTTGAGAGTATTATTAAAGTTGTATTTTTTTTGTTTAGAAATACATCAAAATAATATGTTTTTATTTTTTAAAATCATTTTTGATATCATCACAGGAAAATAATATAAAAATACTAAAATATTTTAATTTAAAATAAAAAATAAAAATAATTTTTATTTAATTTTTTACAAAAACATTTTCGAAACGTAGTGACAAACACACTTGATGACATCAAATGCTATCCCGTTATGTATTTTATTAACCAATCAATTTTAGAAAAAAAAATGAAATTTTTAATTTTAATTTTAATTTTAATTTTTACTTTAAATTAATTTTTTTTAAATATTTTTAGATTATTTTCATGTGTTGATATCAAAAATAAATTTCTAAAAATAAAAATATTATTTTAATATATTTTTATAGACATATCTAAACAGTAAGAAAACGAGGAAAAGAAATTAGCTAATTCATGGTATCGGTGAATCACTTCGAGTTAAAAAAGGATATATATAAAACCCTTGATCACACACGTGGGCTTTACAGTATATATTTAGCAAGGTGGGCGCCATGATTGACAGCGACACTGTTATATATTTGGGAGGCTGAGCTTTCTACTGGTCCTGTCTGACGCTTGCATGACGACTTTTTTTTTTTTTTTTAATCTTTTTCCATGTGCAATTTCTTGGTTACTAATTGCTTGATTTGAATATGCAGATTTTCGTAATGCCCGATACATGCATAATAATTAACTTTTATTATTTTTTGATTTATTGGAATGTTTGGTTGCCCCGGCTGGCCTTTTTTTTTTTTTATCAAAATTTTATTTTTTATTTTTAAAAAATGTTTTTTTTTTTAAAATAACGATTGAAACGCCGTTCCAAATGGGCACCTAGTCTCACATCCATTCTATGTAATCTGGTCCCGAGCTCCTTCAATGTATGTTTTACTTGTTGGATTAAATCTCAGAGATTTTTCAGCATTAAATTTCATTTAAGAAGCATGTATGGTGAAATAAAACCACACTTCTTTTTTATTATTATTAATTATTCTATTTTCTCCCTTAACATATTCCTTTTTATCAACACATATTCCACATAAAGTGTTATAAATATGGAAAGTTCATAATATTTTTATATTTTACAAAACGATAAAATAAAATTTAGGTAAATGTAATTTTTACTATCCTTCATCTCTCACTACCAGAACTCCACCTAGAAAGCTGTCTTAAAAATTGTATAGGAACTTGTAATACAGTTCACTCCAAGAAAGAAAGTTATGTTTCATAGAAATTTTATTGATTGATTTAAAATATTTCCAATGTTAAAGTTATAAATATATTTTAGTTTCAATTTAATATCTTGTTTGTTTCGTAAAATTAGTTTTTTTTTTTTACTTTGAAACACTTTCTATATCACCTCATCGATAAATTGTTTGTTATTTGCTGGGTAAATTATGATCTACTCCATGTTTTTTTTTCTTTCAATAATTGTGTAAATTAGTCCTTCTATTTTTAAAATATAAAGTTAGTTCCTTGATCAAAGTTGAATGTATATTTTTTTCAATTTCTAAATTATGTTTTCTTAACTAGATTTCTAATTTTATTTGCATTAGGTAAAAAGGTAAGAGCGGAAATTTTGATTACAAATGAAGGGTATTTTAGATATAAAAAAAAAGCATGTAATTGCGATAAGAAAAACAACAAAAAGAATTAAGTGACAATGAAATATAAAAATATTAAGTTTGATAAAATACAAAAGAATAACTAATTATTTTATCATATTTAAAAACTTTAAGTTAATTATCTTATATGGATGGTTATAGGCATGGGTAAGCAATATATGTTTAACATTAACATATATATAATGCTCATCACCATCAGATGGTTTTAACCAAATCAATCCTCACCGACCAATAACAATATATATATATAGCGGTAAAAAAACAAAATCAAAGGTGTATCCGGGCATGGGTGCAGAAATAGCAGTGTGATTTTTCTCACCCCTAGGAAGTAAGAGGAGAGAGTAATTGCTCAGTTTGGAAGAGGGAAAACAAAAAAGAGAAGGGCTGAGGCTAGGGCTCCAAGAAACAAGTCCAACAGTACACACACTTATCTTGAAAAAAACAATTACAGACACGCGTAAAAACCTTACTGTTCCTCTCTTCACTTCGCTTCGCTTGTTTGCTTCTGTCTCTTGTCAAGGTGAGGTGAGAGTTCTCACTTCCATTTCTACTTTAGATTTCTCAATTTTATTCTTGTTTGTTGTTGTTGTTTATAATTCTGTTTTTTTTTAAGGTGAAGAGGATTAGTTTTTCTTTTTCCTTCTCGAATTAGGTTTATTTTCCTTCGAGAATAAGAGAAATGTGAAAATGCAGGAAAATCTTGATGAACTGATGTTTGAATATCAATTGGGAGTTTCCGAGCCAAATGCAATTTTGTTGTTTTCCTATAATTCTTTTCATTGATAGGATCGCTTTCCTTTTCTTTTGAGTGATGAAAACGAGGGTAAATTGTGATGAATTTTTTAGTGGTGATTTCGATTATTGGACTGGAGAGTTTAGGGTTAATGAAATGGTTTGGCGGAGGTGGAAAATATTGTTTCTGTGTGAGGAAGGTAAATGTTCAAAGAGCTTTTTATCCAAGGCTCAATTTCTAGAAACATTGCTTTTGTAGCTACATAGTAAATTGAATTTACTGGGCAAGTTTGGAAAGTGCGCACTGTATCTGTATTTTCACTGCTGGTATCGCCGTTTACTTTTTGTGAAAATGAGACAGACGTCAATTGGCACCTTGTAATCTCCTTCCCTTCGAGTACTCAGGGAGTTGAGGTTGAGTTTCAAACCAAAACATTATGTTATTGGTTTCTTGTTAAGTAATTTCTTGGTGGTTGTTTCAGCGTAAGGATTTTTGCTAGACTATTTTATTGTATTGTCATTGGTCTGGCTTTTTTTGGTGTTATTGTGTGCTCTGTATACATCTTATTTTCCAGAGGTACACCTCGTTTTCGGTTCTTTTTAAAATTTTGATACATTGAAATGAAAAACAAAATTTGGACAGGTCCTGCATTGTGAGTTGGGACATAGGAGGCCAAGAAGGATATGTCTTCTGATAGTGCAAAGGAAAATGCGTCCGTAGTTGATTCTTCGTTGACTGAATGGAAGCATGACATGGGAAACTCTGACGATCCAGGTAACAAAACAGTACATGTTTTTTCTCATTAGGCATTTATTTGGGATGCTCTTGTATCAGCCCGTTAATTCTTTCACGAATGTTCTGCAATATCCATCTGATTCATGTCAGGAATTACATTAATGTACCCAACTACAGCCAGACTGCAGTGATTCAGTGGCTAGAATTTTCTATTGAGTAGTTTAAAAATTATAGGTGGATTATAGATATCATTTAATCAATTCCTATATTTTCCTTTTGGGATAATTCCAATCAGAAGCGATGTAGATATTAAAGCTCCAAGAATGCATGCTAGTACAAACAAACCAAGCAACCCCTATGCCAAACAAACCAAGCACCTTGGCTCTGTTGGCCATCTATTTACTTGTCTTCATCTTCTACTGGGCCTGGGATTGGCAAGTGTTTATATAAAAAATATACTCTGCAAACCTACACAGGAAGATAGAAGGGTCCAAGCATTCCTAGGTAGTGTCCACTAATGATTTTTGAATAATTTGATACTTCATGGGATGTAGGAGAAGACTTATGTATTGGTGTTGATTTTGATTTCTTATCTCTATGCATAAGGGGATTGTTAACGTTACTTCATGGAATAAGGTTTCTACATGGATTAAGGGGAGCTCCTATGGTTCTGTGATATGTATTGAAGGGCCATGTTGAAACTTGAACTTGAGCAGAATAGGTGGACTGTGCTCTTTATTTGTCATTTAAATGAGCTCTCATTGTACACCTTGCTTACTTTATTGTGATTGGAAATGATACTGAGGATTTGAATGGTTTGAAATTTTGTATAGCTACCTAGATACTTTCTTGGACTTGAGGGAGCCAGATTAGAATAATGTATATTTTACTCCCTAAGAAAATATGCGCCATATTTTATTTAAGAAAACTCAGATGTTGGGATACAAGCATGTTGATATGTATACTGAGCAAATCACAGACTGGGGTAATCATTGACAGGACCACTATTCTCCAACCATGTAAACTAGAAGGTGAAACCATGCATGGGTGTTGATCGGGTTGGTTGTGCTGATGAAAAGGTCTACTCTTGATGCTGTACTGCTTTTTATGTAACCTGGCAATTCAGAGGACAATAGGATAATAAATGGTTTGTAGTTCAAGCGCAAAGGAACTTTAGAGCTATGCTTGATGGGGTTTGGAAGTTTTATGGTTCATTTTTTGTGGCATGAATTTCATGCTAACTGGTGACTTTATTGTGATAGAGAAAATAGTGATCATTATTGTGGGCCCACTATCGTGTTCAGCATTGCAGAACTAATATATCTTTTGATTGACGGGCACTTTTTCAGAAGTTCAATGTAGGCTTGATTTGCCCACTATATATTAGCGTTGGCATACATTTCAGTTCAAGTCAGTAAACTTTGGGCTACTGCATGCGATGATATAAGAGGATGATAGTGATTATATTTTCTCTTTCTCTCTCTTTTCTGAACCCTCCTCTTCTTTAATTTCTCACATTCACATTCATGTGTAAAACTGCATATGAAGTTTAACATAGGATCTTTGTTTATTGTCAGAAAGCCCAAGTTACAAAGGTAATGAGGATGGCTATCCTATTATGGCCGAAAAAGCAGGTCATGATCGGGTGGGAAATTCATCTACAAACAAAAAGGGAAAATTGTGTCATACAAGATATTTCATCATTAAGAGTTTGAATCATCAGAATATCCAACTATCAATTGAGAATGGGATATGGGCTACTCAAGTCAGGAATGAACCAATTTTGGAAGAAGCCTTTCATGTAAGCTCCCATTATTTTAAATGTCATGTGGTGCTTTCTTAATCTTGATGCTTTATAGAGAAGAATATGCCTGTCTTGCAGAATTCTGGTAGAGTCATTCTAATATATAGTGTCAACATGAGTGGTTTCTTCCAAGGGTATGCCCAAATGCTATCTTCTGTTGGGTGGAGGCACGACAATTTATGGAGTGAAGGAAGTGGTAAAAGTAATCCGTGGGGTCGCAGTTTTAAGGTTAAGTGGCTGCAATTAAATGACCTACCTTTCCAAAAGACGCTTCATCTCAAGAATCCACTGAATGACTACAAACCTGTTAAAATTAGCAGAGACTGCCAGGTGTCTCTTTTTCGTAGAGTTCTTTTATACTTCTTGCTTCCCTTCTAAGTTGTTAATTGTATAACTGCAATTCTATTCTTCCAGGAACTGCCTGAAGATATAGGGGAAGCCCTTTGTGAGCTAATTGATGGGGGGGGAGACGCTGATGGCATTGTGAAAAGGTATTATTTTCCTGTGAGCTTCAAGCTTATGCATTTTGCCAAAATTAAGCTACTGAGTTTTTTGTTTTGACTTCTCATGGCAACAGTTTTCCCAGGGATGAGCTTCCCATGAAAAGGCCTTGCATTGATCCTTCTACTAACACAGGAGATGGGGAGTATACTGTCCCTCCACTGCAGGTGCCTTGGGGCAGGACACCCTTACCTTATCCTTCCTTCCTCTACCAGCAACATGATGAAGCAAGTAGATTTCATTTAGCACATCAGGGATTCACTGGTGTTGGTTTCACTGACAATGCTCTTAGCTCCAGTGCTTCAAAAGTTGCAAGGATGCAACAGTCTCGAAACACCACTAATTTGCGAATACACTGTGAAATGCCTTCACGAACTGATATTTGGGGTTTGTCAGCAGGAAGCCCTCTTGCTAGTACTCTGACTGATGATGATTTTCTAGAAATGGTATGATGTTTCCCACCTTAATTTCTATATACACCTGGTTATTTGTGTCTTACTTTATGAGATATTGAATGCACTTTTTTGTCAGTTAGATAGCTGAATTACATACAATTTGTAAGTGATCTCAGCATCTTGCATCTGATCCTGGATTTGTTAGCGTTATTATCCCAATGTTTTGTTTTACTTATTCTTATATTAGTTAACAATTCCAAATCTCATGAAAAAAAAATTCAATTTTCATGGGATTAGATTACTTAATTAATTGAACTCCAACCCCTGTTTCGTTAACTTCATTATTCATTCTAATGTTAATCTTTCTAGATAAACAAGGATGTAGAATGCCGCAAAACTGTTCATCAAGCATCACACACCTCTGGTCAAATAGACATTGAATCCTCAATAAATCTTAGGTTTCACATGCTCTATCCCATTCATGGGTACTTCATGATAACTATGAAGAGTGGCTTTGGTGAATGGCGATTGATATTCATTGTTCTTGACAATAATATTTATCTTTTTCTAGATGATCACCTGCTATTATATGTGAAATTGGCACAATTATCTTCTGTTGAGAAAACTTAATGTGAGATTATCATTGCATCTCTTACGCCCTTAATTGTCCTTTTCCTGATTGTTGCAGACATATGAAGAGTACCTGGAAGTCCATAGCAGGAGCATCAAGCGATTAAATCCCCCTGTTAGTATGCTTATATGCAAATATCTAAATGTATTGAATGAGTGCTTTCTGAAGATATATATTGATATAATAATCCTGACAAAATATTTATGTACCCCGCCAGCAATTGATGCTTGTAACAAGTGATTTATACTTTGCAGATCAGTGAACACTGTTCTATGAATTTCTATCTTCCATTATTTGTTGTATTGATTTTTTCCAAGCAAATGACATCCTCTTAGTTTGAATTGTTTTATTAGTAATTTTGATCACGTGCCAATTTTTCAAGTATACCACTGGTCCATCAGTTGGGCCTTCAGATTGATGGTGTGAAAACTCATTGGTTGATGTCAGCAGTGTCATAAATACAGCTATTGCATTTACCACTGTATACAATATTGGTGCTGACATACATCTTTGAGTGAAACAAGAAAGTCTACACCTGCCAATGTCAAGTATAGAAACTGAGCTATTGTATCTTTGACAGGCAGCTGGACCATCTCAGACAACACAAGAGCCATCAAGAAATAAGAAACACGATGATGATTTGTAAGTTCATGTCTTTTTATTTCTGGAAACTCAAATTTGTGATCCTATAAAATCTTTGCTGATTTAATGATGTATTTTGCAGAAAGTCAAGTTTTGTAACTGGCCAGGGCCGCTCTCGTAAAAGGTCACACTCACATAATTCATCTGAGAAATGATTGGATATCCACCAGAGATTGAGGAGGTTGGGGTTTCTCCTGATAACAGGGTTGTATCTGGTGGGGTGTTGGAATTTGCCATAAGGCAGGCGCTCAGTCGGTTGTATCCCAGGAATCGGGACTCATGTTGTCATGTTGTATACCTGTGTACTTTATTCGACGATCTGATTACATAGTAGATTTTTACTGGGGGTTTGTGACCAACCTGTACAGAAATTAAATTGGCTACGCTGCCCCTCCTATTTTTACTAATTGTGTTATTTCATTTCTTCACCCTTTCCTCTCTGATGGAGGGTGGGATTGTGCAGTGCTGAACTAGATTTAGATGCTCAAATGCCTTTGTTTTGGTTAGGCATGAACATTCTTTTGACTGAAGGAAAGCAGAACACAGGGATGTAAAATAGTCAACGTTATAGTATGTTTTCCAATGCCTTATAACTCTGAGCCAACTGTTGTGAATAGAATATTAAGAGCATATACTCAGGTTTGGAAGTACTTTTCAGAATGATTGGCATTGGTATTGTAGTAAATGCAAGCGTGCTTAATTTCAAGATTCACAATGGATTGATAATTGGTTGGCGCTAAAATTTGGGATCGAGATCTATCTTGTATTGCTAGAATACCAATGGGCTATGGTTCATGGTGAAATCACAAGCTCGTGAAACGAGCTAAAATGCACATTGAACCAATAAAGTAGCAAAATATGCAGAAGAGTAAAAAATGCTAGAATTTTGTAACCATTTTAGTTTTGATAGTGGTAAGAACACTTGGGAAATACTTGCGTCTTTTGATCTTCACATTATAATATCTCGGGGTTAAATTCAAGAAAAGGTTACGGGAACAAATTTGGACGTGAGTGATTTGTCTATGTTGTGTTGATCGTTATCTTTTATTAACAAATAGGGGACGGTGAAATCCTTGTGCTCACATTACTTATCCACATTTCATTCAATTTTTATTATAGTACGACTTACCATGTGAATTTCATTCTCTATTTTTTTTTTGGTCTTTTTGAGTTTTGACTTGAATTTTATTCTCATCCAATTTGGTCCTCAAAAGTTTACTATTGCTGTTCTAGGATTTGTCATTCTCTTCATATTCCATGTTATCATGTACCCATGGCGTTGGATGTCAAACGAGGATTAAATAGCAAGTCATTTTTGTATAATTTAATTTCTAATTACTTTAAAAATGAAATAAAAAGACCAATATTGATATTAATAAAAAATAAAGCTTTTTTTTCCATCTAAGTGTTCGGAATGCATGTAAAACTACACTTTTTGTATTTTTTTTAATCTCTCATCCCTTCTATTTTTGGATTTTTCTTATCCATCGTTTTCCAGACAGCTGCATTTGGCCCGTGCATTTTATCAAACACCTTCACAAACACGGCACACCCACATTTCCCATACATACTTATCAAAGTTGTCCCAATAAAAAGATGGGTATCAAGCCCATGAACCAATGCTTAACAATGCAACTGAATCGTAGAGAGAAACAGTCAACTCTTTATTTTTGTCGGTCGTTCTTATTTTTTTCTTTTGTCTCATTTAAGGATAAAATCATTATTTAACTGTTCATTAAGCACAAATACTAAAATACCTCCAAACCCAATAAATAATTTTATGAACTGAAAAACATAATAATAATTATTATTATGTAGAACTACAGTGATGTTTGGCATGGTTTTTATATTAAAAAAATACAAAAAATAATTTTGTATTTTTGTTATAAATATATTAAAATAATATATATTTTTATTTTTTAAAAATTATTTTTAATATTAACACATAAAAATAATTTAAAAACACTAAAAATTTTTTTAGTTTAAAATGAAAAATATTTTTTTTTTAAATATTTTTAAAACATAATATTAAATATTAAATAATATCATGATGATGGGTTGGCATGACCTTCTCAGGATAGCAGCAGGTAAAAAGCATTTCGTCCAGAATTGTCTGGCCGCCGGGGGTGCGGGAGAGATTTCGAAATTCCTTTTGAAAAATTTAAATTAATTTTTTTAGTGTTTTAAAATAAAAAAATAATTTTGATGTGGTGATGTCAAAAATAATTTTAAAAAATAAAATAAAAAATTATTTTAATGTATTTTTAAACAAAATACACTTTAAAAAACAACCATAATAATACTACCAAAAAAGCTAAAAATGAAGTTTTTCACGAAGTTGGACACAAAGGAATAAAAAAACGTTTCTATGGTCTCCTCGTTTTGAGATATTATGGCTTTGAAGAAATCCATAAAAGCTTGGGATACGATACCATGATAAAATTCTACCTCATGATTAGACCACGTCCCCGAGATTTGATAAAAGAAAGGTGAAATAGGGTTACTTTTTAAAAGTAATTTTAATTAAAAAAATCATTATCTATATATTTTTTTAACTTTTTGTATTAAGACATTAATAATAAAATAACATCTTAAAAGGCATTAATGTGACGAGGGGCAGATTTTTCATCAACGTCAAGTTCAACCCACTGAATAACTCACGTGTGAATGCAGGAAGTACATGAGCATCTGCTCAGATATTGTGGCCACTATCCTTCCTTGTCATTCAGAAGAATCATAGCGGCGTCACCGGCATCCTTCACCGTTTGTCACTTCTTGCTGTCCCGCCACCTCCTTCACAAAGAACAATCTTGTCTCGGACAGTGATTCCGGTGCACAAAATGCTGCTGATTCAGATCCATGAGAGCCTGTGTAAACAAGACTCATACATGGAGGTGAATTTGGCTGGAAGAGGGATTCGCCAAAAAAAGGCTTGGAATTTCCCACAACACATCTGCTCTTATGCTTCCATCAATGGTGATTGCTCCAACAGTGAGAATCCATGGGGCCTCACTTGATAAAGAACCATTATATGATCCTTCATTCCCTGCTGAACAAACCATGAAAATTCCTGTACGAGTCGCTCGAAAAGCTCCCACTGCCATTGAATCTTCAAAAACGCTGATCGAACCATCCCATCCTCAACAGCGGCATCCATCGCAGCCAGTATATCACTGTCCAAGCAACCAAAATCAGAGCAAACGTTGCAAATGGCCAGGTGACCCAGAGGTGTCATACCAACTGCCGTGCCATTAGCGTTGCCTAACATTGGCATTATGTAAAAAATTTCCAGCTGCTGTTTCATCATCAAATGCTGGCGCAGCTTTTGATGAAATGGAATCTGTTGCATCAATGCACACAGTTCCATTGAAATTACATTTCCCTTTCCATTTGGCTGCTGGAGGTGGCACTTTTTAATCAGTGAATGAATGAAGGGTACGTGATCCGGAGATATTCCAGCGTCCAAAACCCCATTAATTACTCCCATTCCATAAGTCGAGTTTCTCCAAAATCCTAAATCAAGAAGTTTGGACTCATGTAGAGAAGGTATTTTTGGGGGTTTGCTGACAAAAACCCATCCTTATCTTCCACAGTTTTTGCTGCTTCTTAGTTTTGAAGCAAACTCAGCGGCAACATGGTAGCCGGTAAAAATGACTTGTACCAGCTGTCCCCCCTCTGGCTTCTTTACAAAGACAAGGCAAGTTTCAAATAGGTTTCTTGATTAGTTTCCATTGTTCCTAGTGGTTCCCCTTCCTTAGTGTACGCTTGAGAGAAGCTAAAAACATGGAGATGAGACCAACGAGAAAGATACCCCCCTTGGTTGGAAACATGAACTGCTGCTTGCTGTCCTAGGGAAAGAACTATAAAATGATAGATTTTGTGAATGAATGCACGAATTTATATAGCGTGGTAGAGAGAGTATGCATATGGAAATCAACGACGGCCGGCATTTCTGGTAGTGAGAATATTTTGGAAATCAACGATGGACGGGTCAATTCCATCCTGTTTGACAGAATTGCTGCATACAGCAGGAGGGTGTGAACTTGGCAGCACCGCCATGCTTATCCATGCAATCAACAAGGTGTTTCAACCTTTGCGATATGCTTGATGGACCATGCATGGACGCTGATCTTAATCTTGTTTGATTATTCCAGGTGATTGCAGCACCTTTTCCATGCCAGGAAATAAATATGTTGCACGAGACACAAAGGTTGGTACTTGATTGAGGCCAAATATTGGCATGACATAAAATTGACAAAAATAAATGATTAACTGAAGGACTGCAAGAGAGGCACAAATATAAACATTAATTGCAGCAGCTGCGGCATCCCAGAAATATTAAAACAACCCTATTTCAACCAGAATCCCCACCTGCTGCAGATAATTGTACCAACCAGCACGCAGGGGAGTGCCAGCAAAACATATCACCAAAAAGGCAGCTACGGAAACTTCATATTAGAATTCAATCTATCCATCAGACAAGAAGAGAGGGAGGGGGACACAATAAAACAAGGGCAGAAGCCTATAAACACCTTGGCTGATGGGACCATCAGTAATAGGCCTCCAGAAGGAATAAATTTCACTAATGAAGAGCACAACCGATTCAGAAATGGACAAAGATCGCAACCACATGGAATCGTATATCGCTTTGCAGAGGCACCGCGTTGAGACAAGGGGCTCAATAGCACCTGTCAGAAACAGAACCTGCAGCAAACTTTGTCACAGACAAGATCAAGCAAAACAAACCTCCACAACTAGGAGCATTCAGGAGATCTGAACTAAAACCACAGCATCATAGGATTCAGATGCAGCATGTGTGAATAATGGGTGAAAAAATAAAGAATACACAAGATGATGTAATCTGAAGAGCATTTGCACCGGGAAGTAATAAGTTAGTTGTTCATTATTGAAAATTCTCTGAAACCAGGCACAAGAACCTCTTGTGTAACACAGTACTCAAATATGTTTTCGGATTGCCATCTCTACCGGCAAACCTTAATTAGAAACAAAATTGGGCCCTTCTAACCAAAGGTGAACAGGAGCCCATCTCTAGTATCCTCCAACAGTTGACCCCGCATTGTTTCCCTGAGCTG
Organism: Salix viminalis; assembly: GCA_029228465.1. Classification (NCBI taxonomy): domain Eukaryota; kingdom Viridiplantae; phylum Streptophyta; class Magnoliopsida; order Malpighiales; family Salicaceae; genus Salix; species Salix viminalis. The sequence goes on from CM055426.1 coordinate 6,141,669, forward strand.
TTTTGCAGAAAGTCACCAAGTAACATTGCCATCTGCTTCACATTAAATTCTGCCATACCCAGTAAGCGTTCCATTTCAACCATGTCCAGCCTCATGCGGCCTTCTTCGAGAAACTCCCCCTTTTTGATAAGCCAATTAAATAGGTGACAACAAAGTAACTAAATTGAACTAATCTGACAAAATAAACTTCATCATCTGTAACTAAATTCCTCGAACATTATCAAATTGTGCACAAAATCCACGATTATAACATTAAAATTCGTTCATCAAATCAAAACCTAATCTTACAGCGAAAGGTTTTTACACAATGAAGAAGGATCGATTTTGTTGTTGATTTCTCAAGTATCAATAATCCCTCTCATTATCCGGTGCACGCTTACCCTTCTTGATCTTCTCAAGCTGAATCTGCGTCTCGGTGAAGATCCTCATCCTTTCCATTTCCAAATCCTTGGCAAACTTCATCCTTTGCTTCTCCAAATCCACCATTTGCTTCAACTTCTCACTCTCCACCCTCTCATAAACCTCCCCAAATCTCTCCACCGCACGTGCCAATCTCTTAATCCCCTCCCCCTCCCCGTCCTCCTCTACGCTCTCCCTCTCCCCTGCCTCAAACTCCTCTTCCTCCTCCTCGCTATCCGACTCTTGTGCTGCCGCTGCCGCTGCCATTGCCGAGTAATTCCTCCTAAAATAACCACCATCATCCACCGGCAAAGGCCTCTTCTGCGGCAACGCCACCGCCAGGGCCGCTGGCTGCGGCGATGGAGTAGAACTAACCTGATGACTTCTCCGGTAGGACGGATGCAGCGGGCAGAGCCACCGGAGGAGACGGAGAGAGAGACGGTGAGAGCGGTTTCTTAGCAGACGAATTAAAATTAGATCCAATCAAAACCGTCAAGGCGTTCAAAAAAGGGCCAAGACGACGTGAGGGTACCGTTGGAGGACACGACACGAGATTTCTCGATCTTGTATTTCTTCTTAATGGTGTCGATCCGGTTCTTGCACTGGACATCAGTACGGTGCGTTTTCTTGGTATGACCGTGAAGAGTGTTGACGGCATCCGCAACATCTTGCCAATCCTTTTGACGGAGATTACCTCTGTTGAGTTCAAGATAACGGCGCCCCCAAGCATCAACAAGAGTAGATGTAGCTTCTTCACTCCAACAATCTTCACGGATGGGTAATGGGCGAGAGTGCGGTGTCGTTGACGGAGTAACAGAAGATGATTCGATCAGATCTTCCATAATAATAGATGATTAAGGTTAAGGATGGAGAAGGCGATAGAGGCTGTTTGGTTTGATTAGGTGAGTTTTAGGTTTTGGTGTTCGCGTTTGGGAATTTTAATGTGAAGAGATAAAAAGAGGGAGGATGACTTCGGTGCGGCGAAGGTGACGCGCCGGACAGTAGTTTTGGACAACGTGAACAACAACAATAGTATTTGAGACGACATGTCGGGGTGGGGCATATCGTGACGAGTCGGTCCGACCAAGTAATAGGGTTGTGTGTGATTGAGATTTTTGTAATAAGGTTAGCCGTCGTCATTATTCTGATTCCTTGAACATTAATAACTTGCAATATTTATAGCAGTGAAAGGAGGGGCAAGACGAGAAGAGAACAGAAGAGAAGACTATTAAAAAAAAATCCCCCCACCCCCAAAAAGGAAAAGGAAAATCCCAGAGGCCACTATCCTTTTTTTAATGTTCACTCATATGGGCCTGGGTTTTTTTTTATATTTCACAAGAAAATGATATCCTTATGTTTAAATCATGATTATTACGGTGGTTTTTTTTATATATTTTTTAATATATATAAAAATGTATTGGAGCTCGAAAAATGGTTAGGAAGCATGCCCCTGGTATCCAAGAGAGGATTCATCAACGGAACGAAGCTAACGGGAAGACATTTGAGATCTCTTCAGGCCCATTTATGTGGCCTTGCATTATCCACGAGAGCCCAATGGGCAGACACGTTCGTTCCGGGCCAGTTTAAACTCTTAACCTGGCTCTCTTTTTTCCTTCCTCTCTCCTAATGGTGTTGCCACTCTCCTCTGCCCTCTCGTCTATTCGTCGAGAAAACAGTCAGGCCAAACATTATTAACTGTATTTGTTTTAAGATGTGCGCCGCCGTGCTTACGCTGGCCAACATTTCTTATTCAAAATATATAATATACACAGCATCAATGCAATATTATATATATAGTTCACGGTGATTTATTTTATTTTATTTTCATTTTTTTTATTTATTTATTTAACCGTTGTTATTGACCAAAAACTCCTTAATAAAAATTCAGTTTTTGATATTTGAACTCAAGATGTCACATACATTAATAAAATTTCTTAAACATCAAATAATTATAGCAATGCAAAGTAAAATGTAAAAGTAATTTGAAATAATCTTTATTTTTTCTAGGAATCCTAAAAAATCTTATAAATCTATCTACTTAGTTTTAGTGTAATTTTTTAAAATATTTAATGATCAAGCATTTAACATCAAACTAAGCATTGTTAAAATAGGTTGGCATACATGCAAGAATTTTAAATATTACACTAAAATTATCTATACAAAATACACAAGACCTCTTTAATATAGAAGGAGATAATTACAGCTTATTTTTTCAAGATTTATTGAGTTTTTATTGTTTAAATTAAAAAAATTAAATTTTCACCTTCAAATAGTTCCAAAATTAATGGTGGAAGGGTGGTATTCAATTTCTATTAGTATATATCACAAAAAAAAATAGCTTAAAATATTAAAAAAATCACTTTATCTAAAAATTTAAGTTGTTAATTCAAGTTTCAAAATATAATTTATATTATTATTTAACAATTTCCTCAAATAAAAACTTTTTGAATTTAAAATTTATATATATATTTATACTATCTTATATTTAATTTTTATCAAATAAAATAAATATAGTAAGATTTAAAATTATGACTATTATAACATCAATTATTTATGAAAAGGGCGAAAAAAACTAAAAGAAAAATCTAGAAACAGAGAGAGACTACAAAAGTCACCAACCAATATCAGAGAATCGAAAACCCAGAAATAAAATGGCTTTTCTCAGGTCAGTAACAAACACAACAAGGGTCGCCATACCTGCCTCTGCCTTACCTGATTTCTCTGCTCTCTCTCCTTCTCCAAATCCCAAACCCCAAAATCTCTTGTTTCCCTCTCCATCAACTTCTCTTCTCTCCTCAACTACCTCTGGCCTTGTAAAGAATTTGACTCGGCCTCCTTCTGCCCTTAACATGGAAACACCGACATCGAATCACAAACCCATCTCACAGGTTCAAATTTAGCATCTACCCATTTCTTTTGGTGTCAAAACCTTTCATATTGAGGTTTAAAGTTTGAATCTTTTTTTTTTCAGGATAATGTAACCCTGCCTGAGATAGTTGTAAGTTTCATTTTTTTCCCGTTTCATCTTTCTCTTTTATTTGATAGTTTTTTTAATCTATTTGATTGTTCAGTGAATTTTTTTTTTTGACCTCTGATCATTGAGACTTGTGAGCTTGTTTTGATAAACAGACAGAATTTATGGTGGATATGAAGTGTGAGGGCTGTGTTAATTCAGTCAAGAATAAGTTACAGAGTGTTGATGGTATGTCGTGACTCCAGTTTTTAAATACACAACCATTGACTAGTATGAAATCAAGTTTTTCTTGTCCTTATAAGAACTCTTATAGTGTTTAGTTTTGTTTTCCATTATGGGAAAACCAATTAGGAGTGAAGAATGTGGAGGTCGATTTGGCGAATCAAGTGGTGAGAATCCTCGGGTCGTCTCTAGTGAAGACTATGACTGAAGCTTTAGAGCTGACAGGTCGAAATGCTAGATTAATTGGCCAAGGGATCCCTGAAGGTTGGTTAACTGAACTATCAGTTCTTTTATATGCAACTTTGATATCCCCTTCTTCTGTTTATTTTTATATGCAACTTTAATATTTATAGCTTGTTTAATTTGTTATTTCTTAAGATTTATTTTTGATATTTACACTCCCAAACAATCCAAAAACATGAAAAAATATTATTTTTTTTCAAAAATATGATCGAATTGTAAAAACAATCACTATCCTTTTCTGAAGTACCTAAGCTTCTGGGAGAGTATAGTGGCACTTTATTTTTATTTTTCCATCCAGATTTCCAAACAAAGTGTCTTGAGCACGAGGGTTGCTTTTCATGGCATATAGTGGATTTTCTTCTTCATTTTTTCCTGGGAAGCTGTTTTCTTTTGAGAATTGTTTTTTTATGTTTGACATTATCATGAAAATAAGTTGAAAAACACTTTCTAGTGTTTAGCTATACCATAGAAAATCATTTTTTAATGTTTTTTTAAAGTTTATCAAAAGAAATCAAACTCGATTAATGAAAAAACTAAACCATGGTGAAATTGAGAAAGATTTCTTATTTTGTAAATTATTTTAAATAAAGTAAATAGTAATTAAAAGAATAAGACCGGATTTGAAAGAATAGCAAATTGAAAAGGAGATGCTTTGATAACAAAAAAAGGAACTAGAAAAAGGTATGCAATACATGAAGAAAGGCTGCCTTCAGGCACTATATGTTGTCTCACCTGCTCCCTAAATGCAGCAACATGTTTGACGCACGGTGCATCCAATGCACGCACACTTTTTTTTTTTAGATTATATTTTATATTTATCAAAATGACAAAATACTTCTTGGTCAACTTGATTATTATTACAAAAACATTGTTAAAAAATACAAAAAAACCCTTTAACCCTAGTTTCACAAATTCCACTTTACATCTATTGTGTTAAAAATCTAGGAAGTATTTTAGAGAAGAAAAACACCTTTCTTTGGAAATGTCTCAAGTTTTTCCTTTGAGTGGAAATCAGTTTCTATTAACCAGCTTTTCTAAAATCAAAACAAATATAAAAAAGTTAGGAAAGTGGTTTCAATAAAATATTTTCCATAAAACAAACGTCTAGTTTAATTAGGAGAAACTTTTTCCTTATGTGATGGCTATGTTTTACTTTTTCTTGAGAAGATGAAACCAGATCTTTGATTGTGAACCATTATCTTATCAAGACACTTGGCAAGCATAGCTGTTTTCTGAGTTCATCAATGCAATTCTCATTCATTATTTGTGTGGCATTAGTAACCCCCGGGCCCATTGCTTGCATGTTAATTAGGAGAAACTCTTTCCTTTTGTGATGGTTATGTTTTTCTTTTTCTTGAGAAGATGAAGCCCGATCTTTGATTGTGAGCCATTATCTTATTAAGACACTCTTGGCAAGCATAGCTGTTTTTTTCTGAGTTCATCAATGTAATCCTCTTTCATTTTTTGTGGGCATTTGTACACACCGCCAATCCCCTCCCCCGGCCCATTGCTTCTCTAATCAGAAAAGAAATGTGTCATACCAAAATGTAATGACAATTTCTCAAGTAACTTACCTCATGATATGCATTTCAGACTTTTTAGTGTCTGCTGCTGTAGCTGAATTCAAAGGTCCAGATATCTTTGGTGTTGTTCGCTTTGCTCAGGTAAATATGGATCTGGCCAGGATTGAAGCCAACTTTACTGGATTTTCACTTGGTAAACACGGCTGGTCTATCAATGAGTTTGGTGATCTAACAGAAGGAGCAGCAAGCACTGGGAAAGTGTTTAATCCAACCAATCTAGGAACTGAACTTGAGGTTTGCATCAGCACATGCCTTCTCTGAGTATCTCCATGCTATTATATATCTTGCCGCAAATATTAAAGTGATGTGATGATAGCATTTTCTAACTGAGTTTCTTTTTGATAGCCTCTTGGCGACCTGGGAACATTGAATGCCGATGAGAAAGGAGATGCCTTCTTCTCGGGCACCATACAGAAGCTTAGAGTTGCAGATCTGATTGGGAGAGCACTGGTAGTATATGAAACTGAAGATAGATCAGATAAAGGTCTAACAGCAGCAGTAATTGCTAGAAGTGCAGGAGTTGGTGAGAATTACAAAAAGATTTGCACATGTGACGGGACGATCATTTGGGAATCCAGCAATAACGATTTTGTTGCCGGTAAGGTTTGATATTCAAGCAAACCCCGCGTAAGTATCTCAATGTATTTTCTTACTATGTTCACTGTATATGAGCACATGCCTTTGCTGTTTAACCGTCTTCGTCATGGAATAAGATGCTTTACATTGAGTTAGGACAGCGACTCCCAGCTCCATAACAGGGCTCGGGTTTAGAACTTTGCAATTTGTTCTCTCCACTGGTTGCAAATGTATCAGTTACTTTTAACAAGGAGCGTATTTTTGAGAACCCTCAGAAGCCAATCCAAGGCAGGAATTTCGAGCCAGGCTCCCGTGATCTGATGATCACTTAACGAGTCCGCGTTTCCATACGTTAAAAAAAATAGGTCACTTTGAAATAGGCCATGAATAATACAAAGCAGCTGATGGGGTTTTGAGGCGACAGTCTCTTTTACTCGCAGCTGTGTGATAATTTGCTTAATTTGTTTAGGGTGAGTGTTGTTTTTTAAATGTTTTTTTTTTATTTATAAATATAGTAAAATAATCAGAAAAGGTGCCAGAAGATGGAGAAGAAAATGAAATTAATTTAGACCATGAATGCACGCACGGATGGCTAAAGACAGATAGTTACCATTTTCTTGCTCCAAGACAACATATCCTCTCGAGTGATTGGATTGTGCCCCTTATTCTTTTACCAATCTCATACAAAACTAGCAATTTATCGTTGCAACTGTATCGGTACAGCTCGCAGGGATTGAGCCTTCTCCAAGGCGAGGCCGATCTTATCATCCATGTCCAAGCTCTCTGGTGTCACTCCATTTTCTAGCTTCCAGTCAAAAGAGTGAATGAGTGAACCCAACATAATGTGCAGCATCCTCATTGCCAGTGGCAATCCAGGGCAAATTCGTCGTCCAGCACCAAATGGAATGAGCTCAAAATGCCGGCCTCGGGCATCAATATCTGACCCCAAGAATCTCTCCGGCACGAATGACTCCGGATCCTCCCATGAGCTTGGATCTCTACCTATGGCCCATGCATTAACAAACAATTGGGCATCTTTTGGGACAGTGTAGCCACTTATTTCTACATTCTCTCCAGCTTTCCGAGGGAGTAAGAGAGGAACTGTCGGATGCAATCTGAAGGTTTCTTTGATAACTGCTTGCAGATAAGGCAGCCGGACAATGTCTGATTCCTCGATCAAGCTGCCTTTGCCAATAGTCTGCTCAAGCTCTGCTCGGGCTTTAGATAACGTCCTGGGATTACGGAGTAGTTCTGCCATAGCCCATTCCAGCGTGTTGGAAGTTGTATCAGTACCCGCAACAAATAAATCCTGTGACAAACATACAGATTAACAAGGAGAATTCTCTTAAAATATGCAGCAGACAGAAAATTCGATAGCTTCAAATGAAAAACGTGTGTGAAACAAGTGGTAAAAGGAGGAGAAAAGGAAGTTTACCAGGAACAAGTGTTTGATCCAACCATTTTCCATGATGCCCTCGTTATTGTCTTCGCTGATTGTGAGAAGAGTATCTAGCATGTCATGGACGGGTACATAGCCCTGCAATTTTCTTAACCGTAACCGCTCATTGACTATGCCATCAAGGATGCTGAGGATCTTCCCAAAATGAATTGTCTGGCGATGCTTTTTACCCAGCAGGTCAATCCATCTAAGTACAGGGAAATAGTCTGCTAAGTTTGGTTTCCCTGCCTCTTCCATGATACTCCCAACAACCTCCTTGAATTGACTTGCAGTATCGGAGCTTGAATCAGACAAATTCAGGGAGAAAATAATATTTGACAAGGCATCAAGTGTGGCTGTAAAAGCTGCCTGGCCAATATCCATCGCCTTGCCAGCAAGGCAGTGTTCTTGAACATGAGCAACCAGCTCTTGAATCTTCTCGCGCCTCAGGTCCTGGTTAGCGTCGAGTTTCTGATTAGCGAAGATGTAGCGGTTGCATACCGTTCTGAGGTTTCTCCACCGCTTGTCTATCGGCACCCAAGGCATGCCAAATTCATGATGTCTGTGAGCTCGAATCGCATCAGGAATGGTTCGGTTACAAAACAAGACATCATGCTTTTGGAGGACTTCTTTTGCCAGGGTTGCGGAAGATATAACCACTGTGGTGATTTGGCCTATCCTCAGACTCATCAAGGGACCGTGAGTCCCGGCAAGCCTTGCCAGAGACCGGTGAGGTTTGTCACCGAGATCCAGGAGGCTGCCTATGATTGGTAGAGCTGCTGGACCTGGCGGAAGCTTTCCTGAACTTCCAGTTTTGCTTCCGCTTGCAATGAAATGAAGTATCTTAACCAACGCAAATGAGAAGAGAACACATAGCACAGTATTTATCAAGGACTCCATCTGTCTCTCTGATGTAAATCCTTTTGGTTTTTGCTTGATCGCCTGAATTTATTGACATCTACTTCAACCGGTGCGCCTATATAGTTCTTGATTTTCCGAAATCAGTCGATTGGTTGGGATCACTAATCTCTGTACCCTTCTCCCTCCTTTTCTGGTCTATTTATGGAAAATTTAACTTCTCTAGAAGCTTTAAAATCAAATGCATTACGTCGAGTAATTTGACGTTGAGGGATGCATTTGAGCATTTGGCACCGCCTGTTTTGGTCTGTCAGAGTTTATTGCTTCATTTTGGATGTTACGTGGATGAAGTGTCTGCTTGCATTTCTTTTCAAACTTGTAATTGAATTATTATTTTTTGTTTTTTTGTTTTAAATTAATGTTATTTTTTGTAGCATATGCCACATGGATTAGCGAATTTTTTTAAATTATACACGACCAAACATGCCTTTATATAGCCCTACTCTCTCCCATTCTGCTTTTCTTCTGTTTTATTCCAAGATCCATCTTGTCAACAGCATCTCCAACGGAAATGGCTGCTTCACCCTTCCTTTTGGAGCTTTGGGCAATGTTAGTGTAAGTTAAAATCAAGTACTGGTAGTTTATGAAAAAATGGCTTAAAATGATATACAAAAATTAAATCTTTTAAATGGTTTTTGTTGATATATAGAAGAAAACTCAGCAATCTCTGCAAGTATAGGAAATAAATCACGATCTTATAATCTGATTACTGCCTATTCAAATCAAATCTTATAAAGGCAGTAATTATGAGAATCGTTTTATATATCAACAGTTTTAATTATTGAAATACACATAAATAAAAAGGATATATTTATATTATTCAAAAAATTAGGAAAGGCCTATACGCACCTTTACTAATTGTTTATGATTGTGGTTGAGATTGTTTTTTAAAGTGTTTTTTGTTTAGAAATACATCAAAATAATTTTTTTTTATTTTTTGTAAAAATCATTTTAATAGTAGCATGTGAAAATGATCTAAAACACATCAAAAAAAAATTTAATTTCAAGTAAAAAATAAAAATAAAAATATTTTAATTTTTTTTAAGAACGCTTTTAAAATGCAATGTCAAACATAGACTTTAGACGAGTTAGAGTTACAAGAGTAAAATCATTCATCACTTCAACAAGCTTATGCTATTAGAACATTTTCAATATCCTAGATATGGGTAGAGTTCTTATATTAAGAAAGAATAATAGTTTGAGACTGAAGATTATGTACAAACTTAAAACGTGTAGGGTTTTATTATGCATAAATTTTGATTTTTTTTAATTTTTTCCCCAAACAATTTCATTCTAATTAAGGTCCAATTGATTTTAATTTCTTAATAAATGGTGAGATCAAAAGAAAGAAATCTAAATGATTTATTTTTTCATTTAGATACAAAAAAAATTTAGTTTTTAGTTCTTGTTTGAGAGAGAAAAGATAAATATCACCAAATTTCGATGGTAGAGAAAAAACATATGGTAGAAACTAATTTATTTCATCAAAACAAATGAAATTTGTGTCAAATTATTTTGTTGGACAAGGGATGTTCATATTAGGTGTTTTTTTACCTTGTACCTATAGAGTTTGTCAAAAAAAAAAACACATTTGAGTTTGATTGATTTATGATTTCAGGTTGTTTTTGTTTTGGGGGAAGTGTTTTTTTTAGCACCATTTATAAGTTTATCTCAATTTATAAAGTGTTTTGACAATAAATATATTGGGTCAAAATAGGTTTTTAGCTAAAAAAAAATAATTTAAAGGCCCTAATTTTCAGATACTATGGTAGCCCAAAATCTAGACAAAAACAAATGACATATCATCCAATGATTTTTTTTTCAAAAAGAAAAAAAAAGAGTGTATGATGTCCATTACCCAATTTGCATGGTTAAATAAATAATAGTTTAGAAAAAAAATATTAATCTCATTAGAATCTATTATCTAACTTGCAAGTTTGAATTCTTAATCAGGGTTACCTAATTCACATGTTTAACTAAGTTTACTCCTCAAAACCTTTGTATGTTTTTTTTTATAAAAAATAATATATGATGTTTTTATCGATAATTCAAGTTGTCTTTTAAACCTATTAAATTGATTAGTTCACTTTGAGTTAACTCTCATATAATTCATTAAACTTGAGTAGAGCATAAAGTCATATTAATAAATTTCAAGATGTAATCGCTTAATTAGACTTAATAATATTGATAGAAAAAATCTGTATTCTCTTCATATATTTTTTTTTCAAATAAAATAAAATTAATCCGGCACAGCAGAGTGCGGGAACTTAACTATGTGCTAATGCTAGAATGCGTCCCCTAGGCCTAGGGTCCCCGGCTTGGACGAAAGCATTCTTTAGATGGGTTCAATTATTCTACGGGGCTCATTTGGGGACTCTAAACTTAGGAAAGGGAAGACATGGTTTCCAAGAAGCCCAACAAGAATGACATAAACTCTTAAGAGGCCCGACTAACCCAAACACCAGTTTAAAAGAGTTTTTTTTTAACCATGGCACATGATTACATTATCGTATATTTGATTTTTATCGAATAAAATAAAGGTGATGAGATTCAAACTCGTAATTGTTAAGTTAATAAGACTTTGATAACACGTCAAGGAACCATCCCACTAAAAAAATCAAGTTGTTAGGTGATATTTCAAAATATAATTTATATTATTCTATAACATAAATCAAAAGCAATGTTGATACTGTTTAAGCTTAATTGATATTGTAGATGATAAAATCTCTTATTTCTGATATAGAACACCGCTACCTATCAGGGCTGTAAAGCCTCGAAATGCACTGCTCACTTGTTTTTGTCTCGCACTTCTCATTCTGAAGTTCACTGAATTCTCTTACCCTACACTACCCTACACTCATGGAAAAGGGAAGAAAAAAAAAAACACCGCTGTGATATGACATGTAGCAGTGGGACATGATTTCAGAATCGGGCTTCGCTCCATGCATAGACGATGATATTGTTCCAGCCAAAGTTATTGATCCCGTCCCGTTCCGGCCGGAACGGGCGGGACGCCCCGTCCCGTTGCAAAATCCGGGACAAAACGGCGACGCTTTTTGTCGGGTAGAATCCCGGCCCGTCCGGAAAAAATCGGGCGATTCGGCCGGAACGCCTCGGCTCCGTACGGGCGTTCGCTCGGTACTGGATCAAAAAGCGACGTCGTTTTGATAAGCAACAAAGCGACGTCGTTTAGCCATTACGCGTTACGCCTAATGCCCTTTCTTCTTCCCGCTCCCACTCTCCCGGACCCGGACGACCGATTTTTCCCCCAATTTCCCCAATCTACTCCCGAAGTTCTCTTCTCTCAAATTAATCCGAAATCCCTTTGTTTTCGATTCATAATCCGAAATCCCACACTTGAAAAGCTCAATTTGTTATCCTCAACCCCTAAATCAGCTCAATTTACGAAACCCTAAATCAAAAAAATCAAAATCACGGCGGCATAATTTCTTCCACACTGCGGCGCAATTTCTTCCACACAGCGGCACAAAATCTTCAGTAGTTCTTCTTCCCCATATCTCCGGTTAAAGGTACACATTTGAGGAACCAAATGCTTTAATTTATTGAAAAAATTGAAACTGTCGAATTTATTTAATTTATCGATAGTTCTTTTCAGTTTGGCATGCTATTAATCCTTAGAATTCATGCACGATCTCTATCCAAAAGTTATGTTTGGTGCAATGGTGGATCTGCTAAAGTATAATCAAGTAATAGGGATACAAGACATTGGTTAAAGTCAAATAGTTTTTTCTAAGAACCTTATCGTGAAGTCAAACGTAAGGACTTAAGTTGGGTGCTTTTGATCAATTGAGACTAGCAAAACTCTCATGCTTTTAATTTGTGATGAGAGAATATTAAATGAGGCTAGCAAATTTCCCCAGAAAATAATCGTTGGTATGTGTGTGGGTTTCTCAATTTACATTCAAGATGTAGGACAACTTTGAATTTTCGTCTCTCAAAAGAATTTGTGGGGAGCTATAATTGGAAATTAGTGGGTTTAGGTAGGATTAAGGCTTTAGGTTCTAGGTTTTAGGTAAAAATTTGTTCGGCAAGAAAGTTCATTTTTGGAAGAGATTTTGTGCAATTTATCACTCAACTAGTTAATTCCAGGTTTAAAATATTGCCACAATGCAGCTTGAATCTAGTGACGTTTGGCTTGCAAATATGTATTCTTTCCAACTTTGGATGACATATATGTTTTGGTCATCTTCATACATTTGAATGATTTATTAATTGGTGTCTAAACTTCGTTCAAATTCTCCCATAAGAGTGGGATGATCTTCTGATGTCAGGATGGTGTATGGATTTATGATCTTAAGTCCAACACACCATCTGTTAAACTTCGAAGGCGAGCTAGTTTGTGTTTATGAAGAAAATTTTGCTTCAATCGATGGCTTTTGGAATTGTTCTTCATCTTTTCCAATTTATAGTGAATGGCATGCACATAAATTATCCCGAGATATTGTTGATGCTTGATAATGATTGCAAGATGTTTCTAATTTTGAGATTATGTTTGTATTGTATAATTTAAATTTCATTTATCTTGAATTTAAATTATACTTGTTAAATAATATTTTATTTTTTTCATATATATAATTAAATAAAAATGAAACGATTACAAAACCGGAGCGGTACTACGGATGCATGCGAAACCGGACGTCCCGTTCCAAACACAAATCCGGAACCGGGACCGGGACGGGATCAATAACTATGGTTCCAGCTAGCCAACAAAAGCCTCCTCGTCATCGATCTATGAAATGCTCATATACTTCCTGCACTCTGCCATTCGTCACCTTCTCACAAACCTGTTGGTTTCTGACAAAACATGACATGCAGCGATCTTTATGTCCCCCCCTCTCTCTCTCTCTTGAATAGGTGGGCATTAAAGACAAGCTTGTACGTTTGTCATTACTGTGGCTGCCACATTACTTGGCTTTATTCGTAGCACTTATTTTCATAGCTGTGAAATGAAAGGGAAATACATCGTGACAGAGAGGAGGAGGCACCCGTTAGGCAATTTTACACATCTTACTTTTTAACGCTACTGTTAAATTTCTATCTTCGAGGTCTATTATTATTATTGCTGCAACTTGCCGAGAACATTTCATTATAGGATCTTCCTTTCACTCAGTGCGACTCAATCTGCTCTGCTCAGTTCTTTTTGACCATCTTGATTCCCATAAGCAAGAAATGGAGCCTCAAGCCCCACCTTCTAGAATTGCCCGTCTTTCAATCTCTAGTCTGCACCGACTCTCTTGTTCTTCCAGTTCCTCTTTTTCAATTAAACAAACTTATATTAACAATCACTGCTTTACTCTTTTTCTTTATTTTCTATTTCTAGGGACTGGACTACGAGACGGTTGGAACATGGAGGGAAATGGGCGCAACGGTAGGTCTAGGTCTCCTCCAATCGGGCTAGGAGCTGAGCTTGGACTTGGTGGTGGGTCTGGTCAAAGATCAAGAACTGGCTGCAAAATAACTTACGGGTTCACAATTCTTCAGTTGCAGGAGCTACAGCTTCAGTCTCTTATCTACAAGTACATCCAAGTTAAATTTCCTGTACCTTACCATCTTGTTTTACCAGTATGGAAAAGTGTCGCCACTTCCCTTGGTGCTCTCAGCTCAGGCCTGTACCAACTCTACCCTAGCTGTAAGTCCCTCGTAAAGTAATCTCACGTTTTTTTCTTTCTCTTGATCAATATCTCTTAGCAATTACTACAAAACGGATGCTAGACACTTGTCTTTTTTCATAAATACCTGGTGATCATTGACTACTTAATTTACTAGTAGATTTTTTTTCCTGATCTTCAAAAGAGATCTGATATTGGTTCTTTTTTGTTTTCGTGGGGGGTCTAGTGATGGGGAGCAAGTGTAACCCACAACATTTGGAATATAAGAACAGAACGGAACCTGAGCCGGGGAGATGCCGGAGAACGGACGGAAAGAAATGGAGGTGTAGCAAGGAGGTTCTCCCATGTCAAAAGTACTGTGACAAGCACATACACAGAGGACGCCAGCGTTCAAGAAAGCTTGTGGAAGCTGCTTCTCATAGTGATATCAGCACTCACCTCTCCATTTCCCTCCCTGGAATCAGTAGCGCATAGCAGTGCTAACCTCTCTCCAGTATCTTGTCTCTCTCCAAACAGTGTTCTGCCCAAGAAATTTGTAGCAGGAACAGCTGCTAAAAGAGTTGTTTTAAGGATTTTGAGAGTCTGTTTAAGCTCATTTTCAAACAGCAGAATCAAGAAAGTACTATGATGTATATGATGTAGTTTTACCTTTCTTTTCTCGAGTACCATTATTATGTAAGCTTTCAACTGGGACTTGTCCCCTCTGGTCCACTTGTCTACAGGCATTCGAATGATGATTATGATTTACAGGCTTTCAAGTCTACGACACCAAACTCTTGGCCCATAACAGATGCACTTTGGGGTGTTTGGATCATTACTTTTAAACATTAAAAAAAAATCAAGATTGTAGAGATTTTTATTGGAAGTGTCAATGTTATTTTGAAAAATATATATAAAAAACTTTAAACCAATTAATTCTAAAAACTATAGTGAATATCATTTTAAAATAAACCAAAAACTTAAATAAACTTTTTGTGTTACATCTTTTTTACATATAAAAAATTGAGATGATAATATATTTTATTGACTTGAATTTTATGGTAGAACCTATCAAACTTGTAATTCAAGACATGAAATCTAATGAGTTTAGTTTTATTTTATTTTTAATTATTTTTTTTTACATATTTAAGAGAATTATTAAAAATATATATATATACAGGATGTAGCTACAAAAAAACAAACTAAAAGAACAAAACATATGAGAAAATAATTTTCAAAAAACAAAAATATTATCTTATTCAAGCCTAGTTGCACCCCTCAGCCTAGTTCTATATATATATATATATTAATTTCTTGAAGGATCAAATGACTCCACATCCTGTTTTCTTTCAAGAAAAAAATAGCAAACAATTTACAAAATTCAATGATAAAAGGGTCACCAAAAAATAATTATTCATTTTTTTTTGCTATAATTACTATTTTGAAGCCCTTTTTTTTTTATTTAAAACACTTTAAGCACCTTGATAAACACATTTATAACATCAAACAACCTAAAAAATCAACATGAACCTAAAAATCTTCCCCCTAGCAAATCTAGACTCCCATGCAAGGAGAAGAAAAAATAAACTTTATTAATATATTAAACCTCTAAGTGTTTTGTAAATTAATAACAAGTAAATGCACCCATCAAACGGCCACCTCCTTTTTTTAGTTGTGGATATTGACTATCATGTTGACAAATGTTTTTGTTGCCAGCCTGGCTCCGGGATGGGAGGAAGAGAGACTGTTAGAGGAGAATTCCCACAGCTGTCATTTATTTATTTTTCGTAATCGGGAGTTTTTTTATTAAGGAAATCATGAGTTCAAATGAATTAATAAATTCTAATTTTTTATAAAAAATGTATGTTTTAATTCAAAATCAATACCTGTTATATAGATTTTAAATACTTTACCACAATATAACGCCACGTAATCAGGAGTTGATAAATAATGGAAATGGTAAAGACTAAAGAGGTTAGGTAGACCTGCTACGTGTACTTTTTATCAGATAGTAAGTCGGTGGGACTTCTTGGCTTGTAAGACATCTTTTTAATCATGGCCTCATGGGTGGTTGGTTTCTAGTTTTGCTGATGCTCGCGTCTCGTGTTTTTTTCAATGTAGAAAAAAAAATTAAAAAAACATTGTTAAGAAAACAAACAAATAAATATGGACAAACCTCTACCTTATTTGAAAGTTATAGCACGTAAAACCTTAAATCCGTGTTCAAAATTATAAATCAATTCAATTTTAAATAATGAAATTTATATAAAAAAAATATTATTAAAAAACTCTAAAGACAAAAAACATCAAAGAAATAAATGGGGACAAGATTTGATAGAAATTAAATCAAAGAGGATGAAATTTAAAAAAAATGAAAAACAAACTCGAACAAAATAAATAGCAATTAAAAAAATGATAACCTAGGAAGAATGAAATATGAAAAAGCAAGCTCAAACAATATAAATAGCAATTGAGAATCAAACTTGAAACATAATAATAAAAAAAAACACTTATTTTTATAGGGTCTGGACTACTGAACGGTTGAATCGGCTATCTTAAAAACTCTTATTTAAAGATTTCGAATTGGAGTTGTAAAATTGTAATTTTGAAGTATTAGTATATTTATATTTAACTAGTCTTATTTATGAAAGCAAGATTCCAAATTATAAAAAAATATAATATAATTTGTCATGAACCTTTTTAAAGTTATATATTTAATAAAAAAAAATATAATATAATTTGGAATCTTGCTTTCATAAATAAGACTAGTTAAATATAAATATAAAAAGTGTGATGGGTGTTATCCTTTATTATAGTAAATATATAACTTTTTTTGTAATTACACCCATAAAAATTTGGAATCTTGCTTTCATAAATAAGACTAGTTAAATATATATAAAGGTTCACTATGAATTACACACAAATCGTGAACCTTTATAACTGTTTTTCAATCTATATATACATTTATTTAATAAAAAAAAGTTATATATTTACTATAATAAAGGATAACACCCATTACACACAAATATAATTTGGAATCTCGCTGTTGAAAAACACATAAAAAATCTCAAAACAATGTTAAACGAGCTTGCGAAAATTACAATGATGAAAGAGGACATAGAGAGAGAAAGAGAAAGAGTCTTCCATGCAAGTTGAAATTTCAATTATGACATCACCAATATCATAAGAAAATCTCAATGAGACAACTCTAGTAACACTCAAGAGGTTGTCATCAAGGATCCGGATGGACCACATTTCAGGGATAAGTTAGAAATTACAATGAGAAAAAGGAAAAAAAAAGAGGAAAAAAAGAGACTTTGAAAGCACATTAAAAAAATATATTTGTATATATACACACACACATATATATCGGAGAGAATGGAGAGCGAAAAGATAGCTGCTAGTTACGTGATAAGAAGGAATGTACTGGAGCTTGATGGATGAGGCTTGATTGATGGCTAGCTACTAAATTAAAATGTGCTTTGTGCGCACAATAAGAATCTGTCCAGCGGCTGATTAAAGTCCTTCTAGGATTCTAAGTCGGTGCTTTAATCCAATCTACAGGAAGAAATTTGTTTCATGAGTCGATCTGTCAGCTCATCCTTCTATAAATACAGAACCTCGCTACTGTTGCTCGATCGTCCAACAGAGAACCTCGCTTTGGTCCATTCAATCATCAGTCCGAGGATTCTCTGTCCGATCCAGAAGTTCAATCTCCTCGTCAAGTATTTTCCACAGCTCTTACAAATCTTTCCCAGCCCCTCAGTCGTCTTCTACCTCTGGTTTCCTTTCCGAATCAAGTCACCTGCAAGCAAGTTTTGACCCAGGTCGCTGCTCACACACTGGACTGAAGTCCAGGCAATCACCAGGTTTCTACTTCTTTTTTTTAATTTCTGGGTTCACATTCCTTTTCATGATTGATGAACAAAACAATTCTTATTTTATATAACGTGTATTTCATATTAATCTCTTCATCCCAAGCACTTCTTCCCGGTGCTTCAAAATTCAACTCCATTGAAAATTTATTAATTTTTTTATATAATCCAACATGAGATTTTCATGTGCATAGCAAAAAAGATTTGATAGGAATAGTTGTTGTTTTGGTATTTCAAAAACATGAAGCATAATTTTGCCATTCTTAAAATAGGAAGGCTTTGCAGATCGCAACAGAGCCGCCGCGGGCACTCAGATGTGTTTAACAAAGCATATAGGGGTAGGCATGATAGGAGAAGAACCACACTATCCACACCGACCCAACTACAATCAAAATATTAACCCTCGCACGGGTGCATAATTACGGCCTCCTTTTATTTTTATTCGTAAGAAAGAGTAGCTCAGCCCAGAAATGGAGTCAGACCACAGTCACCTATCCATTACCGACAGTATGACTCTTACATGAGCCTCTATTCACGAGGAATCTAATGATGTTTTATTCTCTCTCCCGTAATCCAAAGTTCCATACTTCACCTCCGCCTCAAATCTGAATCTCCACCGTTCATCTAGATCCACACATTAACACGTCACAATATTAAAATTAAAATTATATATAAAACAAAAACAAAAAAAGCACCACCATCCGCATCTCTCTCTCTCTCTCAGATCTCAAACACATATCAAGCTCCTAACTTTTTTCGTCTCTCTCTAAGCAGAGTCGGAGAAGGTTTTTGTGAAAACCCATCTTGCTCTTGAAGCCCAGGAGGATGGTGGAGGCACAAACATGGGCAACGAGGAGAATGAGCAACCCAAGAATAATGGATGGCAGCACCGTGTCGACCACCTCCAGTGACCAAGCTCTTGACATACCAGCAACCCCACCTGGTGATTTAAGAAACAATGCGTATTCTACCGCTGGATCGTATTTTTCTCCGAATATTTTAACAGCCGGGATCATTGCATCATGGTACTTGTCCAACATTGGAGTCTTGTTACTTAACAAGTACCTGTTAAGCTATTACGGCTACCGGTACCCGATATTCTTAACAATGTTGCACATGATCTCTTGTGCTTGTTATAGCTATGTGGCTATAAAATTTCTTCGCCTAGTACCATTGCAGCATATTTCATCAAGAAAGCAGTTTATGAAGATCTTCGCTTTGAGTGCTATCTTTTGTTTCTCTGTGGTATGTGGTAATACTTCATTGAGGTACTTGCCTGTGTCTTTTAATCAAGCTATTGGGGCAACCACACCATTTTTTACTGCTATTTTTGCTTTCTTAATAACTTGCAAGAAAGAATCTGTTGAGGTTTATTGTGCACTTTTGCCTGTGGTTTTTGGGATTGTTTTGGCCAGTAATAGTGAGCCATTGTTTCATTTGTTTGGGTTCTTGGTCTGTGTTGGTTCAACTGCTGGACGTGCTTTAAAATCCGTGGTTCAAGGGATTTTGTTAACATCAGAAGCTGAGAAGTTACATTCTATGAATTTGTTGCTTTATATGGCACCAATGGCTGCTTTGATTTTGTTGCCATTTACTCTTTACATTGAAGGGAATGTGGCTTCAATTACGATTGAGAAAGCCAGAGGGGATCCGTATATTGTGTTCTTGTTGATTGGGAATGCAACTGTGGCTTATTTGGTGAATTTGACGAATTTTTTGGTGACCAAGCACACAAGTGCCCTGACTCTTCAAGTATTGGGCAATGCAAAGGCTGCCGTGGCTGCTGCCGTTTCGATCATGATCTTTAGGAATCCGGTGACTGCGATGGGAATTGCTGGATTCGCGGTTACAATCATGGGTGTGGTGCTTTACAGCGAGGCAAAGAAGAGATCTAAGGTCACAACTCACTGAAAGATAATATAAAGATTCATTTTGATTGCCACAAACACTGGTCCAGGTCCTTCTTTCTGGTTCTTTTGCTTTATTTACTTTTTCTTTAATGTTTTAATCTTTTTTATATTAGATAAGGGAAATTTGGATCAATTGGATTGTATAGGATAAGGAGAAATGGGAAAGGGTTATGCTCCTTTTCTCTTTTTTGGCTTTTTAATTGTTCCTGTCGGGAGTAGTTTAAGAGAATGAAATTCTCTCTTACTTTCCTCTGTGTGTAACTCTATATAATTGAATTTCTCTGCAATCGGAACACAGAAAGAACTGATGCAGATATTGATTTTCAAGTCTTTAATTGGAGGGAACAAAGTTCTCTCTTTTCATCTAAAAGTCTCGTCAGTAAGCAATTCCATTCTTTATGCAGTATATGTTTGTCTGCAAAATTGGCATTTTCTTGAATTCATTCCTGGGTTTGGAGGGATTTAAGGGTTTTTATTTTTTGGATTCTTTCTCTTGCTTTGGATGCATGCTTGTTGTCTTCTTCAGATAATTTTAGCAGCAAAAAATTATTGGATGAGTTACAGACTTTGGACTGGAATTATTAAATACTTGAACAAGTTGGCGATTAATTTATTTGACGTGCCCTGGCGATACGTTCCTGTGGATGTGAAATGTGATCATCATTTGGAGCTCATGTCTTGGTCGTATGGCATATAGGTCTATTTGTCGCTTTAATTTCCTGATTGATGACGCCTTTTGGATCTATTGAGAATTTCATGCATAAAATTGAATGTTGATGGGCATAATGACATTTACATTGTGAGTGAGCCTGTTAGCAAATTTCTAGATAACCATTGAGGTTATCAATGCTCCTCTAGTCACTATCAAAAAAGGATGGTAGAACTTTCTTTCATTCACAATGGCCATCTCTATTCACATGGTTCCAAGATTCCAAGTTTCTTGTATACTGGGCTGAATAAAAGAACAAATCTGCCAAATAGTTAAAATTACACTTCTGTATCATAGTGTTATTGTATGTTGCATACATGTAGTTCTTTTGACAAGATCTTTTGATTAAATCAACAGGGAGGACTTTTCCTTTAGGTAAGAGATGCAAAAGTAGTTTTTTACTGGGTTTTAGATGACTGGTGCGAGGTGTAGGGACATTTTGAAATGGTTCCAAAGAGCAACCTTATTCAACAGGACCGCAATGACAAACATCCTTTGGATCAAATACATGAATATGTCTCATAGTTGTTTAATTGGTCAATTTCTTTAAGCAGATTGAAATGACCGGAACTTTGTCCCAATTCGGAGTCATTCGGATATATATTTTTTTCTTTTTCTTTTTTGATTGGGTGACGATTATCCTTTAAGCCGGGAAGTCACTATTTTAACATATGAAGGTGACATGCCTTGCTGTCAGTCCCAACCACTGCAGATAGTTCTCGTATTTGGTTATTGTTTTGTCAACTTCATAGCCTATACGCTATATGGTAGACGCATCATGTGGGACATGAAGAATTGCATTGGCTTAAATCATGGTGGTAATTAGAACTTTCGTTCTCAGCTCAACTTAGCTTAGCTTAGTAGTATGCGTCATGTTAGTTGAAGGGTAATTTAACTCTTTGGTTGAACTCCAGTCGTTCTCAATTCTCAAGTGAAATAAATACCATACATGCGAAGCATTCATTCCACTGGCTACTGTTTTAGCCTGAGAAGGTGAAGGTGAAGGTGCTGGTGCCTCGTCCTTGGGAAGGAAGAACGGACAACAAATCAATCTTTTTTAATAATAAAATATCCGGTTTTAACCATTCAACAAGTCAGGTTTTATAATCAAAGCCTGGGTTCCAACCTGTCTTATCACCAACCACGTGTTCTGTTGCCAAAACTGAAGGAAGAAAGACTGCAACAATGGCAGAGATCATGAACATCCCAGAAGAAGCCATTACGACAGCTTTTTACTAGTTAAGAAATTTTCTCCCTCTTTTCTTCTTTCTTTCTTTATTGACGTTGGTGAGATGTTTCTGCGATGCAGTTTGATTATTGCAAAGTGTTCAAACATTGCCTGCCTGCTTATAGAGTTTCTCATTGGGGAAAGAAATAGCGGGGTTTAAAATACCTATGGCCCGGCAAGGGCGGCAATGACATCATAAAATTCTTGAATTTGTAGCAATTGGCAACAACAACCACTAATTTACTCCTTTTTTTTTAAAAAAAAATGATGAATTTAACTCCGGTCATGTTTGGTATTGCAATTGTTGTTGTGGTTGGGGTTTAAAAAAAACAGTTTCATAAAAAAACTTTTTTAGCTGCAGTTCATAACTGAAATTGAAGTGTTTAGTTAAAACTGTTGTTGAGTTTGAGGTTTAATGAAAACAGATTCGTGTGTTTGGTTACCATACTTTTTATATTGCTGTCAACTTGTGAAATTATTTTAAAGGACATACACATATATATTGTATTTTAAATATTGTAGATTTAATAATCATAATACTAAAATGTAATTAATAATTCAAGTAAAATAGACATTTGTTTTTATTATCAAATCAAACTATTTACAATTTCATCACGAACTAAATTCATACGTGAAAGCCTCTGCGATCTCTTGCTATTTAATCGAGGAACAATATCTGATAAAATATCATCAGGAAAAACATTTGTGATCCATATTGAGTCTTGGGATCTCTATCTACATGTTGTAGAGATATAATTTCAAGGTCAAATTCAGTTGCAAGTTTTTGATCCATAATCAATTGAAACGCAACAGGGTTGTAAAGTGAAATTAAGTCATGCACTTTGCCCTTTCATTAGGGATGATCTTTATCTACATTTTTTTTTATATATAAAATATGATTTTATATTTTTTTTATAAAAAAAATATAAAATCACAACTCTGTTGGACTTGGACTGTGCCGAGAGCAGGTCCAACCCAAGAATAAAAAAAACAATGAGTTACATTGTTCACGTCTTGCGTGAACAGTGCATAGTGAGCTAATTCACTCATGCACTGTTCACGTAACACGTGAACAATAGAGGGATGGTCGGTCGACGATGACGTGAGGTTCACCTGCCGATGTTGCCGGGTAGAGGAGGCTGAAGTGGTTCTTCCTGTGGTGGTGGTGTCAGAAATGATGGCCTGGAGCAGCGTTGGAAGGTTATTGCTACTGCTTGACGCCAGAGCTATAGGAGAAGACTGGACGGTGCAGATGATGCCATTGAAGAGAAGAGGTTGTCGGTGTTGAAGGAGCAACTGCTGGTGCTCGCCGGTGACTTGTGACGAAAGAGAAGATTGCATCCAAGACTGTTTTTGAGAGAAAGCCACTACCAATAGAGAGAGGGAGTTGTCAGTGGTCCTGTCGACGCTAAGGGATGGCGGAGTGGTTGGTGGTTATGCCATAATTTTTTTACGTTGTGCCATCGTTTTCTTCCTCTCTACTATGTTATTTGTTTTTGCCAAAATCATCTTTTTCTTCCTCTCTGTTAGACTGTGTGTGTGTGTTTTGTATAGGTGTGGCGTGTTGTGAAAAGCATCTCATAGATGCCTTTTCAACTGCGGTGCAATCACAGGTTTTAAGGTGGCACAATAAAAAAATTAGGGTCTTGTTGGTTAAATTGTGTTTGACTCTGCAGTGAGCTTTCAATCACATATATAGTATTTCAGAGCCAAACTCCCGCTCAGTAAGTTATTGCTCTGGTAGAGGCCATTCAGATACTCGTTCATAAAAAGTGGACTCAGTTGAGTGGACCTGGATATCTTGCACTTACTGCCTGCCAAATGTGGAAACGAATGTTATGATTTTTGGCGTTTTCTTGAAGCAGGAGATGGAAAACGAAATGAGAAATGAGAGGAAAGACCTTCCTCGCCTTCTGCTTCTTCTTCTTCTTCTTCTTCTTTTCCTTTTTTTTTTCTCGGTCAAACTGTCTTTTTCATTTTTTGAGCCTGCTTCCTTGGCATTGTCATTGTCGCCATCCTAAAAGAAAGGGTGCAATATTGGGAATTAGGTAATTAGCCCATTTCTTCAGCACATCTAATTTCAATATCCAGACAGAGTGATGCAGTAAAGTCTAGGCCTGAAAGTGGAGATGAAGAATCGGGGCTCACTTTTGTAAAAGAAGTTGGCCGACATAAGCAGTGTTTGAATCTGAGCTTTAATTTCTGGAATCAATGAGCCTGCAGTCCCTCCCATTTAAAAATCTTCCAATAAGTTTTTAATGAATGATAGACTGGTGTGGTTTATCAGAAAAGGTCTCTTTGGTTTTTAATCAACATGCATGCAAGAAATGGAGCAAGATTTCTTTGATCTTTCTCTAGTAAGCAGATTGTTGTTGATTCAAGCAAAATTAGATTTCCACATTTCCTTCCATCCATCTTCCTTAGAACCCGTGAAATGGTGGTAACAGTTCCTTTCTGTACGTACCAAATTGGATTGAAATCAAATGATGATATACGATAATAATCACAAGTCTTGCATCACGAGAAATCCCTCATGAGAAGCCACTTTTTTCAAGAAAGTACAGGTCTCCATTTCATCTACCAATAACCACCACCTGATTAGCAAGCTGCTAGGGACCTTCTTTTTCCAACGCTTAAATTTTCTCGTGATGTCTCCTGCACTTATAATTAAACGCAATGAAGCATGCAAATTCCCATAAAGAAAAAGGATGTAAACACAAAATACTAAGCTCCAATTCCAAACATTAGAAGCTTTTTTTTTAATTTCTCTTTAAATTAAGCCTTAGAGAAAGCAAAATGGAGAACAGAGCAAAACCAACTTGTCCAAGTTCTATCGGGACTCATTTTGTGGATATCCATGAAGTATTGCCAGAGGAGGAGGAGGAGGAGGAGGAAGGAATGGCAAGAATGGAGGAGAAAGCAAGAAAGGGATCAAATAGACAGTTCAAAGTTCGAGAGGCAAAGAGACCCTTCAGGAATCTTAGCAGGCAAGTTTCACTAGAGACGGGCTTCTCAGCACTTCACAGAGAAACCAGGGCGAAAGATGAGATTAGGGTTCTTCCGAGAAGTGGGACGTAGTTTTGGTGGATTTGATTCCGCTAGCAGGGTTAATGGGGAAGCGAGGAAAGGAGATTTCAGTATGTTCAAGACTAAATCAACTCCCAGTAAGCAGAATTCTTTGTTGCCTTCATGGAAGGAGAGAGAGATGGAGTCCCAGAGAGTTGATGGTGATAATGGGCCTGATGAATCTGCTCATGATACTGTTCCAGCTGGAAGATACTTTGCTGCTCTTAGAGGACCTGAGCTAGACCAAGTCAAGGTAATGCTCGCCTCATCTTTGACTAATTTGTATCTTAATATCTTATTTAATATTTCTTACTTAGTTTTAATTAGCAATTGTGCCAGCGTGTTGCTGTGAGGATATTTATATTGTTTTTTTAGAAATTAGTTTAAGTTTAATTTAATTCCTGAATAAAATTTGGAAAGCATATCATATGGATAAATATCACATAACTAAACAATGGTCTTATGAATATATATACATATTTGTAAACCACTCTAAGTATGTTTTTGAGTCTTCATCTTCAATGTTTTTTTTTATATATTTTAATAAGAGTATGATATAAAATTTGATTTATTGACACCGTAGATTAAACTATTTTTCAATTGATGGTATGGGTTAATGCATTGGGTCTTTAATTTTTCAATAAATTAATGGCTTAATAGCAAAGCTTAGATATTTTTTAAAGAAGGTTTCCATAATGCAAAAAACAAATTGATGAAGAAAAGTAAATAAAATTTTAAATCAAGTAATTGAGTTAATAAGATTAAGAAATAATCAATAAATCTTTATATATTATAATAAATCTGAGAATCTTGAATAAAAAAGTCAAGAGTCACAAGCCCCCCATAAAATTGGATTTGCGATCACTTTAAATAGATATAACAATGAGCACGAATTCATTTTCTTAACATCTATATTTTATTTATTATTTATCATATAAAAAATTTAATATTTATAAATTATTTTTTAAAGTATAGGTATATATATATAATAAATATATATTATCTACTGTTATTCATTAATCAATAAAAAATAAAATAATATCTATCTATATATATATATATATTTGAAGTATATATGTATATTAAATGATAAATATTATTCATGTGTGTGTGTTTTATATCAATATTAATATATGTATATATCATATTAAATTAAAAAAAATTAAATATTCTACAGCTATATTTATATAATATAAATATATATATTAAGTTAATCGTTCAAGTAAACGCATATTAGGGAGTTCGATGGCTTAGAAAAAAAGGAGAAATTTACATGAAATAATTTCATGTGATTACTTAATGGTGTTTGTTAACTGAAACTAACTAAAGGATATAGTTGAAAAACTGTATCAATACATTAACTAAATTATTCAAACAAGATGAACTCAACTCGCATGTTGTCTCTGTTTTGTTTTGTAGGATTACGAGGACATTCTCCTTCCCAAAGATGAGAAATGGCCTTTTCTCCTCCGATTTCCAATCGGTTGCTTTGGTATTTGTCTTGGTCTCAGTAGCCAAGCCGTCCTATGGCGTGCACTCGCAGCAAGCCCAGCTACCCAGTTTCTCCACATCACACCATTCATCAACCTTGCCCTCTGGCTCTTATCCCTCGCCGTCCTAATTCCTGTTTCTTTCACCTACATTCTCAAATGCATATTCTACTTCGAAGCTGTCAAGAGAGAGTACTTCCACCCTGTTCGTGTCAACTTTTTCTTCGCTCCATGGGTTGTGTGTATGCTCCTCGCCATTAGCGTACCCCCTATGCTAGCACCTGAAAAATTGCATCCTGCCCTCTGGTGCACCTTCATGGGACCTTACTTCTTCCTCGAGCTCAAGATCTACGGCCAATGGCTGTCAGGTGGAAAGAGGCGTCTTTGCAAGGTAGCGAACCCATCCTCTCATCTCTCTGTAGTTGGGAATTTTGTTGGGGCAATTTTAGCCTCTAAAGTTGGGTGGAAGGAGGCGGCTAAGTTCTTGTGGGCAGTAGGTTTTGCACACTACCTCGTGGTGTTTGTCACTTTGTATCAGAGATTGCCAACTAGCGAAGCTTTGCCTAAGGAGCTACATCCTGTGTACTCTATGTTCATTGCAGCCCCATCTGCTGCGAGCATTGCCTGGGAAACTATATATGGTGATTTTGACGGGCTGTCTAGGACTTGCTACTTCATCGCGCTGTTTCTCTATGTTTCCCTGGTTGCACGCATAAACTTTTTCACGGGGTTCGGGTAAGACTACCCCGATTTTAAGGTTTCCAATTAGTTTCAGGCCTGGATTAACTTGTGAATTATCATCTGTAACTTGACAGGTTTTCAGTGGCATGGTGGTCCTACACCTTTCCCATGACAACAGCATCAGTGGCAACGATCAAGTACGCGGAGAATGTCCCTGGTGTTCTAAGCAAGGGCCTCGCACTTGCGCTTTCTTTCATGTCATCAACGATGGTGCTGGTGTTGCTTGTATCCACCCTCCTGCACGCTTTTGTTTGGCACACTTTATTTCCTAATGATCTTGCCATTGCCATAACAAAGAGAAGATTTGTCAAGGAAAAGAAACCCTTCAAGAAAACCTACGATATAAGGCGACGGGCAAGGCAGGCTCTGACCCGGCACAGCTCGGAAAACAAGGACTTTGGTGGAGAGAATGAAATATGTTAATGCAAAATCTATTATAATTTGTAAGGGTTTGATCACTGTTCATGAGGTCGTATGGATTGTGAGCCCAAAATGAAAGAACTACAGTTCAGAAACACTTCCAAGACGCCACCAATAGTTTTCTTTATTTCCCACTAATCATTACAGCTGCTGTACATGCAATGCTACGGAAAAAGTGCGGTGGTGTAAGGGCGAGAAGGCCTTGATGGCTGTACGGCACCGACCAAGTCATAATTTTTTATGGATTGGGGTCAAGCCCACGGAATTGTAGGAGACAGGTTAGATTTACATAAACGTGTGAACATCAGTTTCTTCCACAGTAAACTTCAAACGATACGGACTTCCATGGGCTTCCGTATAACAAAATGTTTGATTAATTTTTGTCCAGGTGTTCACCCATCATACTCCATTCCCTGTAATTCTCAAATCTCACCGGATGCCCAAGCTCCTATTGACATTCCAAATAGAATTAGCACTGTGGAAATGGAATTAGGGAGAAATTACTGATCTCCGTTGACATACCTCCTGGTTGATTGGTGACCGACTTCATTGGTGCCCATATTGCTCCCATATTGAATCTGCTGCTTTCCACAAAATATAGATAGCCTTTCTTTCACCAAATGCACCTTCTAAAAGAGGAAAAGAAATAGTTTATAGCTGGAACAAAATGGAAGTAATGTTGCCCAGAAATGGTTCCAAACAGGTGGCTTGCTTACCTTCTGCTCTGTTTGCAAGGGATTCAATCTATTTTCTTTTGTACCCTTACGCCAAATAAACAATTAGAGACATTAAGCAAAGTTGCAATAATGATATGTGTGTTTGCTATGATAAAGAATTTTGAAGGAACAAGGAGAACCTTCGTAGACAGATAGCTTGGTTGAGGAAATTGCAATTGAAATTTGTTATTTGGTTGGAGTTCACTTGTCAGGGAGAGCTAGCATTCACAGGCGAAAAGAATGTGAACATCTTGGAAAGTATACGAGTGCAAAGGTGACAATAACAATAATGCGCAGTACAACAGAAATGAATGTATGCATCCCTAAACCAGGAGATGGCATGATGATTATTTTCCAACTAAGAGCTCCAGATTGAAGGGTTACCTTACTGAAAAAATCTATGGGTGGATTGTTTTGAAACCTCTTCTCCGTATGAAAATTAAATTCCTGTAATTAGCACAATATTGTTTCAAATGATTCTGCACGTGGTTTATCATTAGTCCAGTACATGTATAGCAGCTAGAGCTAGCAATGGATTACCTTTGGCACCGTGGTTTCCCGAATGCTAGTTCGAAAAACACCCATTTCTCCTTTACTAGAGAATATCTGCAATCAGACAACAAGCAGTTTCACATTTAGTAATTGCTACCACATCATTTGGAGCTAAAGATCCGCGCTATTTTCTCTATTACCTTCTTATTCAGAGGGCAAGCTTTAATTGCACATGTTGCGCCACATCCGTCCTGCTTTGGAGGACCCATGGTGGTTGGTCTGAGCAAAGTAGGAGCAAATTTGAAGCACTTAAGGGAAATGAACATCAAATG
Organism: Salix viminalis; assembly: GCA_029228465.1. Taxonomy (NCBI): domain Eukaryota; kingdom Viridiplantae; phylum Streptophyta; class Magnoliopsida; order Malpighiales; family Salicaceae; genus Salix; species Salix viminalis. The sequence goes on from CM055426.1 coordinate 6,170,610, forward strand.
AAAATTGAGCATCACCTTTTACTCATTCTGAGGTCAATTAAAAAAAATAACAATTACCTTCTGGATTCTGTCTTCACACTTTCTGAAATTGTACCGGGTTTGTTCAGCCCCTGTAATAAAGCATTTCAGTCTACCCGCGTTTTAATAATTATGACAGAAGCTGATTACAACTACCAAGACACAGAATACCACCAAAAACAGTTCTCATCATATTATCCACAAGATTTGAAACAATGAGTAAGACTGTTTTCAGTTGGGATTGGTAATCATGATTTCAAGGAATCTAAATAAACCTTGTTTGAGTCATTGCACTGAAACGAGGAAGATAAGATTGAAGAATTGTGCTGCATTGCCCTTTCTAATGTCTTCAAGTGAAATTCCTGAGAAGCAATGGAAGCATTTCTCAACACCAAATACAGGACAAAAGCTCCCTTCTTCTGAACAAGTGTATTTTCTATGTGCAGAATTCATATTCTCAGCACTGCACCACTTAATAGAAACAGGAAAAAACAGTTGAAGCACTTACTTGAAACTCTGGCAACTTTGGGGTACTCTTCTTCAGTAGAGGCAATGAAGGAGCCTCAAGAATCTGCAAAAATGAGATATATATATATTTACATTTTTTGGGAAAACGAAATAAAGTTATATATATGAAATCTCAAACTATTTAACTCGTATACTTACTTTTCGATTCAATGGGCGTGCTTTGAATCTCCGTGCTGGTGCCATGTATTGCTGTTCTTTGGGCCTGAGTTATAAACATGTCAATTTTTTGGCCATCGGTGTTAAAGATAACATCTTGGTACCTCAGAATTTTGAACAGAAGTACAAACCTCATCCTTTGTGCCCTATGTGCTGTTACAAGGTCAGGCTCTCTTGGAACAGTCAGCCTTAGTTTTGCATGAGAAGAGATTTTATCAGCTAAACCATCCTGCAAGACCAGGTCGAAATATTTGGTAACTTCAATTGATGATTTTATCCCATTATGTAGATTGAATTATACAATCCTCTCTCCAAAACCAGAAAATCTGAACTTGAACCCTTTTTCACACCCACTGTTCTGATGGTTATAAGTTTTCCTTTTATATACATATTAGCATATAGAATATCACAAATAAAAAATATAAAAGCTCTATGCTTGATAGTTCATGACTATTGGTAAAAAAATCAAAGCTGTCCCTACCACTTTATGTCAATACAAGTTAAGAGTGTAACTTTTTTACATGAAACAATTGCGGCCAGCATATTTTCCCCAGAATTTGCATACAATTTTTGCAAGTATACCTTTGGGGTTTAGGACTATGCTTCTATCATTTATAAGCATTGATTGCAGCATATATCAGCTCAGGTTAACAGTTTGTTAACAGTTAACCTGTTTGAGGTGTGAAAGACTGGAGATGATTGATCAAATATGCAATGCATACAGAATGTAACTTAGGGTCCAAATTAAAACAACAAGCATCAAGCATCTACCTTTTTAGATGTCTTGTGAATGAAATCTATTTGCTGCTTTCCATCACCAATCTGTTATGCACAACATGTAAAATGGACTGGTAAGTATTTATTAAAAGGAAAACAAAACGACACTAAGATTTAGTTCAGGACCCCTGCACTAAATTAAGTGATCAATTTCACTCACAATCTGCAATTCACTAACATGAACTTCCAAATGTCAAGCCAGATCTAGTCATTAATAAACAGTCACACGCCCACACCCTAATCAACTCCTTTAATTTGATAATAGAACATGAAAAAGAAAGACATGGTAAAGCAATTGAGGGACCATTCCGAATAACATGCATCAGTGTGGTAATCACTGGTCTGCCTGCAAATACATGGTCAAAACTTTAGCATAAATAAAAAGAGTTCTTTCTTAATCTTTCTTCTTTTTGTGTGTTTATCAAAAAGTCCATTGTTGATCAGCGCAGATAACTTCATGACAAGGTCTCTAAAATACAAGCAAGAGGAATGGGCAAGAAGATATATTCAAAAAAGCTGTGTACCTTGCAAAAGTGATCTCCTTCCAGTTTCTGCCTCTTGGCAGGATGACTTTCAAGTGCAGAAGTATTGCATAAGCTTCTCTCCTTTTGACCCAGCAGTATCTGAAATCTAAAAATTTGAGATGTAATATTAGAAAGTGACAGTATTACACTGAAAGGTCTATTTTAGCTTCCAGTGAGTTGCTATATGGTAATTGCCTCTAGCTGAAATGCATAGAACATTAAATATTGTTCATAAAAGAAAATGAATGCTTTATGGTATATACTCACACAACAATCCACATGTTTGCCAAAGTTGTGCTTTTAAAATTGAATGGACCATCTAACTAAAACCATAAGAAAAAGACTAAGAAAAGTTCCAAGTTGTAGCTTTATTGGAAAAATTCAAAAAATAAGAATGAGGGACCATGAAATACTCAAAAGCATATTTCTTCGACAATATAATAAGTAACGATAAAATTTGTTTTCTTAGACCACAAGTTAATAAGAACAAAGAATTTAGTGAGAATCACCTGGAGACACCTATTTCAGAGGGCTGATTTTGCTTAGCCAACTGACTAGCCGTAGGTTTCATCAAAGTTGAACTCCTGGGAAATGTTGGCTTGACAGTGGACTTCACCCTGGGGTTTGATTTATCAGTAGATTTCCGATGGTAACAAGTCAATCCTGCAAGCAAAAACAAGAATGTTTTTGAAAACTAGCACAGTTTGACCAAGTTTTGGCAAACTAGCACAGGTTGAAAAGGTATCTGGAAAATAAACAATTTAGTTAAAATTGTGGTTAGGAACCGCGACTTTGTTAAAGTCACATTTGGGAACATGACTTTAACCCCTAACCCTAAACTAATTCTAAATAAACCCGAAACTACCCTAACCCCAAATAAACCTTAAATGAAATCAGTATCTCAAACGTCGGTTAATAGCTAAGAATACGAGGAATTGTGATCTAACTGGAGTAATATTGAGTGCAAGAATAATACAATCAGAAAATGTTGGAGGTATTGATTTCAGATGAAAAAAAAACAAGTGATTCAAACTGTATATATAAACAAACTTTTGAGAAACCAGAAATTAGAATGGTAATAGGATAGAAAACACGAAGTATATTTAAACTAGTGACCTGTTGATATTTCTACTCGTTGATTGGAAACTTTTTGCAGGTTGCCACTCTGTATGTTGGTGAAGATTCCTCTGTATATTCGTTCACATTCTGTAAAAACAAAATGACTTATTATATCCACCCCTCACTAGTCTGGATGATATTTCTTATAGATGGAATAGCTATAGAGTTAAAATTAATGGATTAAATCCGGAGCTCGATAAATTTAATCATAAATGGTCCATTTCAAGCTTGAGAAACAATTCTGAAAGAATTATTTTTCACCACGTCAATCTTGAAAAAAAAGAAAATGGGATTGGCCCAGCAAGGTTTATTTCGAGCTCTAGTCATTACAATCTAAATTCTGCTATGGTGAGTAAAAGTTTTAGGGCATACACAGTCTCTACACAAGCATAATCATCAGTACCTCTATCGTCCACCTCTATTGCAGAAACTTCTGGTCCCATGTCATCATTAAGCAGAGTGGCCCTATTTTCCTCATCTTTAGAGTTTGGAGAGGTATTAACATTCTCCAGCAGGCTGTATGCAAATTTTGCCACAAATGCTGAAACACAAACAAACACACCAGTTTAAGCTAAAAAAAATAAAACTCAATCAAAATAATAATAAATTCATTCATACATTCAAAGTTCAAAAAAAAAAATAAGAAACGAAAGTTTCATGAAATTAAAACCTCAATATAGCTCTCAAAATTAACCAAAAAGCCACAAAAAAATATAAAATAGTAAATATGGATTGGCTTGGTAATAGTTATGAAGAGCTCCATAATCCAATAAACAATGAAAGAAATATGAGCAATGAACAAATTAGGGTCTTTGAGACTCACGCGAGGGAGGACAACTCGGCGCATTATTAAACCACCTCTGAACGTCACGCGCCTCCGCGAATGACTCCCGTCTAGTGAAATCGAAGTACTTTGGAGCATCAAACTCGTAATCAAGATCAACTTCACGCGCCTCAAACACCATAAACTCCACCTCCATTTCCTCTTTCATTTCCATCTCCCTCAATAACACACACTCTCTCTATAACCGTTATAGTGGAGGAGACGAACGGCGTTGATTCCGCTGAGAGAACGGTCGCTTGCCAAACCTCTCTTACTGTAGCATCGAGCGGCAATAAGTAAATAAATAAACCACTTGAAATAAATACTCTTTTTTCTTATTTTGTTTTAGTATTTAGTTGCCAAAAAATACACCGCTGAGGTTGGTTGGGTTTTTTTATCTCCTTATAATATTTATTATACAATTTTTTAAAAGGGAAACAGCCTAAAATTTGATTAGATAAAATTAGTCTCCATGTATTAAAATAGACAGAAATATATCATAATTATTAAATACCTGAGAAGGAAGGGGGGAAAACAAAAGGAATAGAAGCACAAGATGAGGTTTTGAGTTTTATTATTATTATAATTATTCCACTTCTTGCAACGATCCAAAATTTGAATTTTATGGAACGGAAGTTTATAATAATAAATTAATAATTAGATAATGAGTGTGAAAATGACAAGACACTTTTGCCCTGGGGGTCTGGAAGAATGGCTGTGGCTGGGTTCAGAGTGGTGAGTGAAATTTGAATTGAGATAAGGGCAAGATGAGGAATTTAGTTGTTGAGGGGAGTTAAGATTTTGTCATTGAAAAGGGGAGGCAAGTGTTTACCGGGGGTCGAGACTACTGTCGGGGAGTCTGAAATTTCGGCGCTTGTTCGAATCGCCCTTATGGATGCAAACTAATTACGAGGTTTGACACTGACGGTTTTATTCGTTTTTTCAGGTAATGGTATCGGGTGTAGGGTCCGCTTTCGAAAATTCAAAAATGAGAACGTGGTGGAACTGGGAATTATAATAAAAGTCAATTAGTAGACAATTGAGAGTTGAAAAATCAGTTGGAAATTAAAATGGTTCGATATCAGTTGTATATCATTTCGAAATTTGATGGGATGTTGAGCGGATCATGTGGGCTTTTGATAAGTTGGAAAAATATAATTTTAGTTTCGGGAATACATTTCGGGGAGTCGAGTAGTTCAAGCATCTTTGACCTTTATAGACATTTATTTTTGTGTGTTAAAAAATATAATTTTAGTTTTAAATACAATTTAGCATCAACTAATTTGTTTCGTGTGAGCATAGTTTTGACACAACTTGTATAGCTTGATAAATATAAAAACAATCTAAATAATTATTAAAAACAAAGTTGTTTGACTTTACAGTTATTTATTTTTGAGATGATATTTTTATATATTAATATTGAGATGATAACATTTTAGATTGATCTCAAGATTCTCAACTGCATTATTTAACCTACTAAACATGTAATCCAGATCATGTACTCCGCTGCGTGTAATGTTTTTTTATTTAATGATATAATAATAAAAATAAACAATAGCAAAAATAAATATAAATTAAATATTGTGATTTTTTTTAGATTGCGATAAACTTATAGAACCAATTCAAAATCAACTAAATATTGATGAAGAATTTGAAAGAAGAAGAAAACTAAAGAAATTCAATCATAGAAAAAAATCAACTTTATAACTTAATTCAATTTATTATCTGACATGGGTTTAAAATTAACATGCATGAGAGTTACTTTGACATAAGTCAACTAAACTGGTGGATTTAAAAACAACCAAAATAATTGATAAAAAAACATGATTGACATAAAAAATCCAAAATGATATTATTATTATTTTTAAATAATAACATGCTAGATTGATGAGTTTCTTGGCTTAATCCACTACACCATCGATTCGAATCATGGACTCCACTAAGTTTAGTTTTTTTAATTTATTTTTACGTGATGATATAATAATAAAAAGAATTTCCAACAAAAATGAACATTGAACAAATACTGAAATGTTTATTTAAAATTGTAACAACTTTATAGAAATCAAACCAAACTAAATTATGAAGATCAAATTAGTATCAATATAATATTGAAAGATAATTTTTTTAAAAAAATAAAAGGTATAATTAAAAAAAAAACTGAAGATACACTTATATTTAGTGGACTGGTACGAGTCGAAAATCCTTGTGAAGACAAATAATGTAGCCCATTTCAAAGAAGTATAACCCAGATTGAAGGCCTGTTTGGCCTCTTCGATCGCTGAACCTATCGTCATCACTGGAAATAGCCCTCGTCATTCCTAGCTTGAAGTCATGAAACGGCAGCTTTTATTCCAGCTAACTTTATGTTAACTCAGAGCCAATCGATCAATGTTCAAAAATCAATTGATGATTGGATTTACTAAGCAGAATGTAGCTGTCCTTTATGGGATGTTTGGTTGGATGTGACGGATCATATAATGTAATGGCCTCTTATAATTATATATTTGATTATGTAATTTTGAAACTTGTAGTCCAATGATACATTACAATTATGATATGGCTTATTAAATAAATAAAAAAAATTATTCGATTAAACCTAATTTTTATTTTCAGACACTTTCTGTAGAAACGGATTAAATGAGTAAAATTTCGACTGACTTAGACTCTTATAAGATGAGCATGCCTTAACTTGAACTTGAGACCTGCAAGACAAATCTTAAACTCTTTATCACAACTTCACACCCCTTGAGTACAAGCATTAATTTAAAAAAAAATATATGTAATAAACCATTGAAATATGTAATATCAACTATGCATGCACCATTGAATGATTGTTCATCCTCTTAGCCATGATGAAAGTTGAAAAATTAAGGAAATCCCGTAACTTTACATGGTTGCAAATTTATCTCAAATCATGACACATATACTAAAAAAACCCATTAAAGTAAACTCATAATTTCAATAACTAAAAAGTGATTTGGACCTTCACGAGCTCCCACCAATACGGATGAGAATTCCTCTTAAATCTTTATTTATCAGGCATCGCAGTATCGCACATTCACCATTTTCAAATTACCAGTCCCAGGAGTCCGTAACTTTCCAGTCTAATAGCCAATCACCAGCCCTCCCATGTCCACATCATGTGTGATGAAGTTGCTAAAACATACACTTTGCAAGTGAGATAAAATAAATGAATCATTTTATTGCAAAATGTTACAAATGCCAGGAACAAATTACTCTTTTAACTTCAAAATGAATACAAAAGAATGATTTCTATTTATTTCCCCCCCCGTTTTTTCTAATATCCAACTCCCTTGTCTCTGCACAACAAGTCAATTATTATTAAAAGTACTTAGTTCATTGAACTCTGATGTGGTCCGAGAAAGCCATCTACTGCACTTCAAAGATCTACGATGATTCTACTCCAGACCTTATGGACTCGAGGACCTGAACAACCTCGGCCATGCTTGGTCTTCTTGAAGGAACCTCAGACGTGCAAATCAATCCTAACTTCATGACCTGAATCAACTCATTCTCTGAAAAACCTCGCAAACTTCTATCAAAGCAATCTGAAGCAGAGCCAGTCTCCAACAACCGGCGAACATATTCACACAGAACCACCACCTCATTTGTTGTCGGACTCTCCACCGGTTTCCTCCCGGTAACCAGCTCCAAAAGAATCACTCCAAAACTATACACGTCACATTTATCACTTAATCTCATACTCTGAGCCAACTCCGGTGCAACATACCCTACTGCATTGTGGAATTTTGTCAAACCATAATTGTCCAAGATGGGGAGCAACTTCCCCAGCCCGTAATCAGACAACTTGGCCTCATAATTTTCATCTAATAGTATGTTAGTGGATTTGATGTTGAGATGGAGAATTGGAGGCCTGCAGTCGTGGTGAAGATAAGAAAGAGCCCTGGCTGTTAAGAGAGCAATTTGAAACCTCCTGGACCAGTATAATTCTCTGTTCCCAACACCAGTACTGGTTCCCGGATAATTAATCCCGTGCAGATTGTCATATAGATTACCATTAGGAATAAACTCGGACAAGATTAACTGCATTGTTGAAGACCAGTAATACCCTTGAAATGCAACCAAATTGGGATGTCGAAGGTTACCTAACCGTCCAATCTCTTGCTCAAATTCATCCTGGCCTCTTATCCTACCCAGAGTCTCAAGCTTCTTCACTGCAATACAAACCCCGCCTTCAAAAGTAGTTCTGTAGACTGTTCCAATTGATCCACCACCAATTAAACATTCCTTGTCTAGCAAAGCTTTGGTTCCAGCCTCCCAATCTTCGTACTTTGATGGCAAAGTCTTGCTGAACAGAACCAGCTTCCCAATTATAACACTTGAATCTGTTGAACCCAATGGTGTGCTCTCAACTACAGTTGTCATATCGTCTTTTTTCCTGCTGCGTGCAATGATGTTCATGATTGATACCAAACAAACCCCGGTAAGGATCAGTGCGGCAGCAACAATTGCCAAAATAACAGAGTTACTGAGCACCTTGTTTTTCTTCGACTTGTTACCTGTGCCATTGCCACCTCCTGTGCAAGAGATATCCAAAGGTGCCCCGCAGAGCCTAGAATTGTTAAGAAATGCAGCTGCGCCAAAAGCCTGGATTTTTGGTATTGAAGGAATGGGACCTGAAAGGTTGTTGGAGGAGACATTGAAAAATGTTAAGTTCGATAAGTTTCCAAGAGAAGATGGAATGGTCCCAGAAAGGTTATTTTGTGACAAGTCAAGAAGTTTTAGGTTTGACAGGCTTCCTAGAGTCTCCGGTATGCCACCGTCAAGCTGGTTTCTATGTAAATCAAGGACTTCAAGAGACGTCAAATTGTCAAGGGTGTTGGGAATTTCTCCATCTAATGCATTTCCAGAAACATCCCTGCAATAAATAAATAAAATAAAAACAGAAATATTTGGTCATGTTTGGATTAAAAAAAAAGCTGATGAAATCTAAAACACTAGGATAATGTTTGGACTCACAGCTCACGAAGAAACCTGCAGTTGCTGATATCTTTAGGAATTTCACCAGCAAGATTGAGGTTGTGCAAATCCAGAAGAAGCAGCCACTCAATGCTTCCAAATTCTCTTGGGATTGTCCCCTTTATTGAATTGTTACCCAATTTAAAAACCAAAAGCCTCTCCAAATTGGCAATTCCAACTGGGATACTCCCATTTAGCCTGTTAAATCCCAAGTCGATAAACTCAAGGCTTTTGCAGTTTGTAATGCCCAAAGGGATTTCACCATCCAGTTCATTACTTGAAGCATCAAAGAATTTTAGACTCTCACTGCAAGTACTCATCTCTGGAATCCCCCCTTGAAACCCATTATGTGATAAATTGAAGTAGCTCAAGTTCTGCAATCCAAGAATTCCAAATGGAGCAAACCCAGTAAACATATTGCTGCCAAGATCCAAAAAACTCAATCTTTGGCAATTTGAAATCTCTTCAAGCACACTCCCGGTTAACACATTTCTCCTCAAAGACATGTACTCTAATACAGGAACGTCACAAATCCCAGAAGGCAGTTGACCACTAAGATTATTGAAAGAGAAATCAAACCCTTCAAGATTAGTGCAATTTGCAATTGAAGCAGGGATTGAACCAGAGAGACTATTATGAGAAAAAGAAACAAACTTGGTCTTGTAACAAAACTTGAACAAAGCAAATGGAATCTCCCCAGTGTAACCATTCCTTGACAAATCAAGAAATCTAATGCTTTGCAAATCACCAATGAATTCTGGTATTGACCCAGATAAGGCATTAGAACTCAAATTTATCTTCCACAAAGTGCTTAATTCGGCATATTCTTGAGGGATATTTCCTGTAAATTGATTGCCAAACAGTGTCAAAATTCTTAAGGATCTCAAACCTGTTAATGCTGGTGACAAAACCCCAGATAAGCTTTTGTTCCACAAAACAATTCTCTCTACAAAACCAAGAGGATTGCAGAACACGCCATTGTAGTTACAAGGATTGCTACTTGGGGCCCAATCAGCCAAGCTGTTGTAAGGGTCATTGCTGATGTTACCCTTGAATTGCAGCAAGATCTCCTTCTCAGTAGCTGGTGAAACTGTAGTAGCAGCGAATCCAAGGAAGAGAGAAATTAAGAGGAACAGAGCATGGGAAAGACACAATCGATACAATCTTCTCATGCTCACTGAATAAATGTTGATAAATAGATCTAGCCCTTTGGCATTATTGACGGTGGATCCAATCGAATCAGGATCTGGGTATTCTTGCAGCACTCGCATTGAGAAACACAAAAACACAATCATGACCAAGTAAAGGACGCATTTTTCAACTTCTGGTATCACTGAAATTAAAGAAAGCACTTAAATTGGCGAGCACAGTTGCACACTTAACAACCCAGTTTGTTTATGGGAAAAAAAGATCTGGGGAGTTTCACTTTGATGGGGTTTGTGTACCAACATGAAATTGATTAGGCAAGGGAAGTGGAGCAATAAAAAATGGTGAAGAAATAGTGGTCGACTCACACTGACAGTGCCTTGGCTGGAAAGGAAGCAGGTGAGTCAATTTAATACTCCCTCTTTCTCTGCTTTAATAGCCTCTCTCTCTTTCATGGTGTATGTACAGTTGACACCAACTGAAGAAGAACCACGTGCATGCCCATTTCGTTCTTACTATCTCCAGTCCTTAACACATAATCATGCTTTTTTTTATATATATATAAAAAGAGCACTGATCGTTTTATGGATTGCTATTAAAGAAAGAAAGAAAGAAAGATGTCTTGTTCAGTGATTAATCCTAGACCATGACCTTGTAGCTTCTGTGGCTGTCTGTAGCAATGGATTTAATTCTCTCTCACCAACCATTGCCAACCAGTCACAGGACTCTAAATATGATGACAGAAGGGACCAGTTGAGTTGGTAAAATGAACTAATTATGAAAGAAAAGGAGGGCTTGCTATGCATGAGAGAGAGAGAGAGAGAGAGAGAGAGAGAGAGAGAAGCAAGAGAAGGGGTCTTTAAATTTCTTTTCGTGGGCTTGTTTTTGTCTGTGTTGTCGAGAGTTCTTTGCTGCTTTTCTGAGGAGACCATTGAAGTTTCAAGCTATCTTTCTTTCTTTTTTGTATCCGTTTCGATGGAGACGTTGGAGAGCACATTTAATATTGTTTTCTTTATTTGTTTTTTGTAGTTGGAAGGGAAGATGGGACATCAAATTTACTCTTCCTTGAATGTTATGTTACGGAGGTGGTGATGTACGATGATTATATAGATTTTGATTCATTACGTGTATTATTTATAAAAAAAAATATAATAAGTAGAATTTTATTGATATCTGAATTTATAAAATATATTTTTTTGAGAAAAATAAATATAAGAATTATTCTATTTTTACACGCTATGTTATTCGTCAACTTAGTTTTTTATAGCATGTAAAAAAATAGTTTAGGCAGTACTAGTATTTTTTTTAAAAAAAAAAGAAAAATATAAGATCTCGACTACTGACAGGGTTCAATAAGCAAGTTAAATCAGCAGAACCATTGAAAAAATATCAACACTAAATAAAGTAGAAAAAAAATTAACTATAAAAAATAAATCATCAACACCATACATGAAAAACAATGAGGAAAAAAATTCATTGAACACTCATTAAGATAGTTCTAACAACATTGCAAAAAAAATCCTGCCGACATCTGGGAAATTCACACATGTTATAAAAGTATTTATCCAAAAAATAAACCAAGCAAATTGTTATGAAGGTAGCATCTCATTTTATATCTAATCAATTAATTTAATCTAATCAAAGAAAATTTTTAATATAACAAATAAAAAGACTTTGGGTGACTAAGGTTATTGTTGAAATATTAAAGGGTTAAACTGAAAAAACATGAGATTAAAAAAATATTAAAAAAAATAAGAAAACCCGAACAAATTTTCTAAACCAAGACTAATTTCAAACTTACAACCCTTGAGATCCCTACTGGGTTCAGTCAATAAGTTCAATTCCAATTAAAATTAATGTTCAAGTATGAAAATTAGAAGAAAAAAAAACAATAATATACAAAAAAATGTCCTAGGAAAAAAAATAAAAGAATAGAGATAAAAAAAATATTGTAATTGAAGACGATGTTTAATAACATGAAGTTCTCAAGGAGCATAACATTATGATAGAGAGTTTGTGATCTGCACAACAGTAATCGAGTTCGAGTCAATATGTATATTCCTTACAAAATCTTGGAACACTTCAGATTTTATTCATTCTTCTAAGTCAATAAAGTGTGTTTTCTAGATAATGGACCAGAAACAAAATTTAGTAACCCGAAGAAGGTTGGCGTGTACTATGTAATGCCAACCATTTTAAAAAAAAAACAAAAATGAAAAAAAAGATTATTGCTATTTTTAATATTAAATTAAATATTTTGGGTGTTTAGATTATTTTTATGTGTTAATATCAAAATTATTTATTTATTTATTTAAAAAAATATAATTTTAATATATTTCAAAATAAAAAATATTTTTAAAAACAACTTTAATTATATTTTCATATAAACACTGAATTAATTTAGACTATCCTCGTAATAACAATAAAACCAATTGAAAATATCTAAAAAGCTTTCGGAAGCTATCCTTATCATTTTTATCTCTCAAGGACAGCCGGTTAAATATTTTATGTTTTTTAAATTATTTCACTGAAAGATCCTTCTAACTCCATTAATTTTATAATATGGTTGTATCAGATGAAAAGGCTATTTTATCTCGAAAAACCAATTGACATTGTTTTTGTATGAGAAAGTTAAAGATATTATTGCATTGTTACCAATCTACATGAAATGGGTCTTAGGTTAAAGTATACATTGTTCTGACATTGTATTATTTTATAGATATTTTTGAAAAAAAAAAATTATTTAAATAAAATATTTTAGGTGTTTTTAAATTATTTATAGGTGTTAGTATCAAAAATAATTTTTTAAAAATTAAAAAAAAATTAATATATTTATAAATAAAAAATATTTTCAAAAACAATTGAATATTCTCAGACAAATATTATGTCTCTCATTCCTTATAGTTTTATTCTCTAGTGCAACGTGTTTTTCAATGCAATTTACTTCGTAAACTATATATTAATTTTTTATTCTTGGAATCAGCAGGTAGGTTTAATAAAATAACCGTGTTTGGTTTGAATTGATTCTCTTAACGGTTACCCATTCAGTGGAGAGAGAGAAGAAACTACGCATATATTTCATGTCATTTTACTTGTTGCTTCACTTTATCTTCAATTAATGGTTTTGAATTAATTAATTCTACAATGGTTTTGAATTTATAATTGTTTATAAATTAATTCAACTAAGCGGAGAGAAATTCTACAATGGTTTTGAATTATAAAGCTTAATTAATTGAGGAGTGTTTGATAACGTGATAACGATTCTATTTTTGAAGTATCTTTTTATTTAAAAATATATTATAATATTATTTTTTATTATTTTTTTAAAAATATTTTCAACATATTATATCAAATTGATCTAAAAACACTAAAAAATATTTTAATATGAATAAAAAATTATTTTTGAAAGCACAAAAACAAACACACTCGATGCCTATATCTAGAACAAAGTGGTTTATATATACAGTATACACGCACTAATCAATTTGCCATTTTCTTTATGAAAAAAAAACAGCAAAAACTTCTGTCTACATGTGAATTAAGGACATTTTCTACTTTTAAAAATTCTAATTACTAGACAAATTATATTAAGACATATTCTACTTCCCATTGTAACTGTCCAATTCTTTTTTTTTTCTTTTTACCAGAAAATGATCCCTTTTTTGCATTAAGGCTATTTAGGGAATAAAATGAGCCAAAAAAAACTATTTATAAAGAAGACATTAACGTATACACTGATCTGAAAAACATAGCAAGAAATACTAGTGGCCCTACAGCTACTAAATTCTCAAAAACTAGCGATTATGGACCGCTGAACTTTGAATGCGCTCATTAATTACTAATTGGTATATTTAAAATCTACAGTAATTATTGCTTTATAATTTAAAAACTTATTATTTTTTTAAAAAATATATATATTTTTAATATCATTACACTTTACTAAATAGAGTTTCTTGTCTTATCTTGACTATTCTAATCGTACTTCAAGTAAGGACAATTTGGGAGGCCTTCGTAAAAGTAGAGGAAAGAAAAGTGTTTTTCAGTCAAAATTGGTATGCTTGGTTGGTGTCCAACTTATCATCCAGGAATATGACTAATCGTTTTGGTGATTGGCAGCTGGTGTTCGGAGTAGCGTTATGGTACATATGGAAGGAGAGATGCAGTAGAACACTCAGAGGAAAACAAGGAAATTGGTATGGGACTGTGCTTGCTATAAGGAGAATGGTGGGAGATAGTAAGATGGTGCAGAGGAGGAGTTATGAGGAAATGACTAGAGATACGGTGATTAATTATATAGGGTGAAAATATCCAGCGGAAGGCTGGATCAAGTTAAACGTTGATGGGTGCAGTAAGGGCAATCCGGGTTTGGCAGGTACGGGAGGAGTGATACCAGACCATATGGGAACTTAGATAGGAGGATTTGCAAGAAATATTGGGACATGTTCATCAGTAACTGCGGAGTTATGGGCTGTTTATGATGGGTTACAATTTACATGGGATAAAGGGATTCAGAGAGTGGTTTTGGAGTCTGACTCCAAGGTTGTGGTGAAGATTATTAAGAATAGTAGTGGGGGGATTGATAGACACTATAATCTTATTATGCAAATTAAAGCTATGTTGGGCAGGGAATGGGATGTTGAAATCTTACATGTTTATAGGGAGGCCAATTATGTGGCTGATTGGTTGGCTAATTTTGGTTTAGGTAGAGATTTGTTAGACAGGGGTTCGGATGTTATAACCGATCCTCCGTCAGGAATTTATCTTTTGCTGTATTATGACCTTATTGGGTCTACTATTTCTCGTGAAATTTAGAAGGGCATAACACCCCGATCAGTACAAAAAAAAATTGTACTTCAAGTTCGATGTTTTGTAATGAGGTCCATGAATCGTCACACCGTACTAAGGCTGTGTTTGTTTCCCGGAATTCACTTTCCGGGAAACCACTTTCCAAACTTTCTTGTGTTTGTTTGTCTTCCGGAAAGTTGGTCAACGGAAAACACTTTCCAAATCAAAGAAAAAATTTGGCTTGGTTTTCGTGAAAGTGTTTTCCTGAAAATTTAGATGGAAAAACACTTTCCTGAAGTTGTGAAAAAATTTAGAAATGTCATTATTTGTTGATTATATCAAATTTGATCCTCAAACTTTTGATTGCTATATATAATTTGTTTTGAATATTTATTTTTTCAATTCCATCTCTTAAAATTTAATTTTTATATTAATTTTGGTCCTTATTTTTATAATTGCTATTTGCTTTTTTTTCTTATCATTTTTTTTATTGAAATTTTTTTATCTATCAAATTTGGTCCCTCATTTTTTTTTATTGTTACTTATTTTATTTGAAATAATTTATGAAATGTTAATTATTATTATTTTAATTTATTCACCTTTCATTTTTTTTTAAAATTTTTTAGATTTGATCTCTATTATTTTGATTATTATTTATTTTATTTGAGATAATTTATGAAATTATATTTTTTTTCAATTTCATTCTCATTCAACTTTTTAATTTGTAAGATTTGTTCCTCATTATTTTAATAAACTTGAAAAAAAAATTAATTTATTAATAAATTATTTTCCAGTTCATTTTCCATAACATAAACAAACATTGGAAAGTGTTTTCCAGTTCATTTTCCATAACACTGCCAAACATCGGAATTCACTTTCCAGGAATTCACTTTCTCTGGAATTCACTTTCAAAAAAAAAATCACTTTCCAGCAAACAAACAGGGCTAAATACAGAAAAACGGTGAGCGTTGCTGGCAAAATTTCTTCCGTGGTCCCACATCAAGACCAATCACAGCCTCTCTGTTCCCCTATAGATCTGCCACGTCAATATCATATATGCTGCGAAACCCTTTACAGCCACTCATATACCGCCTGTGCATCCCTCTCTTTCAATTCGGGAAGTGAGAGCGCGCGTTGACATCCGAAGCGGGAGTTATTATTATTTTATTATTTTTAAAAAACAATTAACCCTAAATGAATCCCTCGAGATTTAATTGAAGATATCATGGAGTTGATGATAACCCAATCCTATTTTAGAAATTAAATAAGTAATATTTTAATTATTTTAATTTATTTAAAAATTGACCACTCTTATCTTTTTCTATTTTTTAAGAAGAAAAAAGGAAGTATACTAGATTAAAAATTGGTGAGATAAAGTTTTTTATATATATATAAAAAGGGACAAAATTATCCACCGAAGCATTAATATATTCTTTTATTGTATGGGGATTATTTTTCTATAAACTAAGAAAACTAAGTTATAGTTAAACTCCATATATCATATCTATTAAATCTACTTGGTATGTTTTTTTGTTCAAGGTCTTACTTGAAAGTAGTGTTTTTTTTAGAAATAAATTCCTGAAAAATAAATTATTTGTTTACGCTTGATAGTGTCATGAAAAATGAGTTAAAAAACATTTTTTAGTGACTATATAATTCAAAATGAGTTGAAAAATATCATAAATTATTTTAAAAAAACGTTTATTAAAATAATGTGGACCAAGTCTGATAAATAAAGAAATTGAGAGATGATAAAAATTATAATTTCATAGATTGCACTAAATAAAAAATAGAGATCAAATATGATAAATAAAAAACTTTAACTAAAAAAATGAAAGAAAAAGATAGCAACCAGAAAAACAAGGAAAAAGTTTAAAATAAAATTAAAACTAAATCAAATTATAAGAGTTGAAATTTTATAAAATAAAAAAAATATAAATAACAATCAAAAGATTAATGATAAAATTTGATATAATTAATTAATTATTAAATATTTTTATTTTTTTATCAACTTCTGACAAGTGTTTTCATTTAAAATAAAAGAAAAACATTATGAAAACCAAACCAATTTTTTTATTATTAAAAACTATTTTTCATTGACCAACTTCTCTAAAAATAAATAAATAAATAAATACAGGAAAATCTAAAAAATAATTTGAAAATCACATTTCATCAAACAAACAAGTCTAAAAGTTTTTTTTGCTGAAAAATATATTAAAATAATATATTTTTTTTATTTTTTTTAAATTATTTTTGATATAAACAATAAAATTTTTAATTTTAAATAAATAAATAAAATTCAAATGATTTCAATCATACTTTAAAAAAACAGTATTTGTGTGTGTTTGTATTTGTGAAGGGAGGTGTGGATGCAAACATGCCCCTCTCTCGAGTCTCAACCCGTACTGTTTATTGTTATCTGTGAAAGTGGAGATACCATTCGGTGGTTGTGGTCTGAAATCAATCTCTCTCCCTCTCTTACAGGTCAAAGGTGAGACAAAAACTTGGGAACTAAAAGCTGCAATGTGGACAAATGGAGATGCTTTAACTTGTCAAAGTAGCTGAATTCAACCCTGAACCAAAAGCTCACTCGTTCACCAAGGATGTTTGATGTTTCAGCTCCTTAGAAAATATTCTACATTGGATTGCCTGCATCAGTTCGAGGCACAATTTTTCATATGATTATGGGTAGCCCATCATCTTCTGCCCCATCTCAATCTCCAATCTAAGAATTATTTTGGGGTATAGTTGAAATTCATTTTGAAAATATTTTTTTGTTTGAAAATATATTAAAACTATTATTTTTTATTTTTTAAAAATTATTTTTTATATCAGCACATCAAAATGATCTAAAAACACTAAAAATATTAATTTAAAATAAAATAAAAAATTCAATTTATTTAAAAACACTTCCAAACACCCAAATACTTATGGCGAAACTGATGCCTGGTCATGACATGCCAATTTTTACCGTTAAGTCTCTCTACAGTCGACCTTGACTAGGTTTCAAGAATTATGTCGACGCCCCTAACGGTTACATTCATAAAATAAATTAATAAATAATTCTCACGGCATTCCTCTTCAATTCAATTTAGAAAACAAAGAGAGTTCGTCTCCCAGGGTTATGAGCCACTTTTTCCCCGATCATCTCCACGCCCGCATGTTCATTTTTATATTTTAAAATCATTTTTTAAGAAAATTAAATTTATCTTTATTCTTTTGCTTCCAATTATTTATATATACTCAAATTATTTTGATATGATAAAAAAAATTATTTTTATTTTTATTTTTCTCTGCTTTCAATTATTTTTTATGTATATTTTCAACTCATTTTTTATCATCAATTAATTTTTAAAACATATAAAAGTATTATTTTAATTAATTTCTGAAAACATAATCTCAAACACGAAACGAAAAATGCGAGTGCTATTTTACACATCTTGTCAGCAAAGGATTTGGAGAATTTGAGTTGACAATCGAAGGAAGAAATGCCGAAGGAAAAGATATGGACTGGCTAATGAACTCGACCTGAATAAAATATCGATACATATTATTATTTTTGTGCAAAAACACCGGAATGCTGCTGTAGCATGGCATGGAGTCTGGAGTGGCATAGCATGACCTTTGGAAGAATAACATGCAATTAACCACGAGTCAAGAGCACTTCCAACTTTCATTTACAACTTTCAACTTATTTGCCTGTCCAATGCAGTCTCTTCTAAGCCAGATACTTAAATCATATACATGCAACAATTGAAAGAGATGAATATACGAGGATATGGGGAAGGGAAGGAGAGAAAGGAAGTGGCTAGTGTGAAGTTAGATGCCTGCCTGTTTCACAGTGTCTGTAGTTGCTGTATGGTGATCAATGCTAGCGTGCAATAACAATCATGGATGAAGTTTTTAATAAAATAAAACTTCATCACACTCAAATCATGATTACGTGTGCAATCTGACGACGCTGGTGTGTGGAAGATTGTTTTTCACTGATAGAGAACTAGAACAGAAGCTATGCCAGCAATGGTTCATCCTGCATCACCTTGAGCTGCCTTTTAGCATACACAGTGATGGTAATTGTGGCAACAACCGTGGCACAGAAACCAAACACTGTGAAGACAATTTGTGGAGCTGAGAGAGTGCGCCGGTCATTTGAAGCATCCGCCAAGGTCCTAATGACAATCCCACTGCAAAAATCAAAGAAGGTTCAGGTTCGGGAATGCTTTAACAAGATCTATGTATGCTTGACAAGAATCACACATCTATGAAAAAGCGGCAGGCTCCAAGTATGAAAAACATCTGGCATGATAACCCTACTGCTTTTGACACCACCATGGAGCAGTACACCGGGCTAGCTCAGCATAGTTATGCCCTCTCATTGACAAGTACCAACATCAAAGTTTCTAAAGTGAAAAGGGAAACGAAGGAGGACCAAACTCATGTGATGCTCACTTGTTCACCCAAAGGAATCGAGTCCCAGTGGTTTAGCTGCCACTATACTACTATTAGCATTCTGCTAGAATCCCCATCACAAAACAAGCCATACAGTGTGAAGCATGCCTCTTCTGTGGTGCAAAGAGGGTGTCTTTTTTATAAAAAAAAATAATCAGTAGCTCCAAAGGAAATCCATTGATTTTTTTTCCTACAACAGTTAGAGCTGAACACTGAAGAAAGTAAGAGGTGGAGCAGGAGGAGCTGAAAATGAGAACAGATATTTTGGGGGATGGTGATAAAGCCTCAACGGGCCAACAGATCAGGTTATTTATGGTAATTATTAAAATCATTTATTATGCACATTTGATTAGGGAAGGTGGAAAGAAGGTTTTACAAACCAACCAAATGAGAGAGAGGGTGTGGGTAGGAATGGCTACTTCTGGACACAAATTACAAGAGATTTTATATTGTAAGACCTTAAAATGAGTGCAAGTAATTACAGATTTTACAAAGAAGGTAGGGAATGCCCATCCCAAGCTTCTGATGCTAAGTGTAACTGAAGTTATATCATTTTATATTTTTCCCTTGTCAAGGTATAGAGACTCAAACCCAAGACTCGTTGCTCTCCTTAAGTTATCACATAACTAATGGCTGGAGCCTTGTATTTAGATCTGCAGCTGTAATGGTAATGCATCCATGAAATTATTCTCAAGAATAATTCTATGGGTGAGGGCAGAATAGATAACAAAAGAAGGGAATTTCTTACTATGACAAAATCACATTACTCCAGTCATATATGTTTCTGCCAAAAAAATATCATATACATCTCACCCTAGTTCAACAAGTTACTGTGACCAATAAGAAACAAAATACTTGAACATTTTGCTTAACCATGAAATGAAAATGGTGTTCTGTTGCTCTAAAAAATTGGGGGAAATAAACAAGAACTGCACTACAAGTTACACTTACATTAGAGTAATGAAGAATTTGATGTGCATACTATGCATTAATGCAAGACTCTAAAATTGGTAGCATGCAGAGGCACACAGACATGAAATTAAAGGGAAGGGGGAGATAGAGGGAGAGTTCTTACGTATACATAGCAACGAAAATCTCCGGCACCATTCCTGCCAATGATCCCAAGAAGTAAGGCCCATACTTAACATTTGTTGCAACTGCACAGTAATTATACAGAATATATGGAAATGGAGAAATCCTGATCAGAGCCACAGATCGAAACTGATGAAACCAGTTTCCTTCACCAGCTGCTCTCAAAATAGCAGCTCTCTTAGGATATTTGTCAAACCACCCCTGTGTCAAGTAAATTAGAATTACATAGGCACACATAGAAGGAAAGAAAGAGGCCATAATTAATTATGAGCAAATGTTGGCACAAGGATCATACTCTAATTTTATGAAGGAACAAAGAGCCAATGAAATATGGAAGTGACACTCCCACAGCCACTGCAGTTATAATTAAGAGAAATCCAAACCCGTAACCAAATGTCATCCCAGCAACCCACATTGACGGGGATGAAGGTAGAAGTAGAGTTGGGAACAATGCCACAGAGGCAAAGAGCAGAAGCACTAGCACTGGAGTGCTAAAAGTCGTTGTCTCCCAATTTATGATAGGTATTATCTCCTGAAAATTTTCATCAGTCAGATAGGGAACAAATTAAAATACATTTAAATATCCCATAAATATCCAATAACCACAATGCACTTCGAAACTCCTGCTGGTATAGATTAGTAATATCATATGCTAAGGTAAGTTTTTAGTGGGATTAGTCACAAAGAGAGTACTTCAGAGCATCAATTTGGAATCCAATTAGAGGAAACAAGGTATCAGAAAGAAGAAGAAAAATCTACAAGATTACGAAGAGCAGATCATGTGCTAAAGCAATATTGCCTCCAAGCTAGAAAAAAGTACCAAACAGTAGGAAAAATCACATGCATGAAACACTTCATAAGACTCCGACTTGAAAACAATTCCCAACCTGGGCATATATACACAATTGTGATGAGACAGATATTCTCAACCCTAAGCTACAAACAGTTAAACGTAACAGAGTACAAGGCAATCTACCTCAGAAAAATATATTTTAAGGGACAACACAAACCCGTATCTCAAAGCATAAAACCACCTCCAATTGCATGGCAATGTAATAAAACTCTGAATGAAAAACACTACATTACAAAATCCAAAAAAAAATATATATCAAAACTCACAAGAAAAACCTGTAAACTTATAGAAAAAAATACCAGTAAAACCACATAAACATGTAGTTGGAAGCATCATTTCAAAAGAAATAAACCCAAACCACGTATATGCATCAGCAAAACTACAAAAAACTTGCCAGTAAACAATTAACAGCCCATTTAAGAAAAGGAACCGATACATAACCCTAAGGCAAGCAAATTCCTATCCATCAAAACCCCATAGCAGAAAAAACACCAACTGCGAGCTGAAACAACAGATAAACATAATTAAAACCACGAAAGCATAAAACTTTCTGATCAAAAGCTAACCTTATCCATCACAAAGGGGCTCACCCACTTGACACAAGCAGCAGCTAATAACCCCAAAAATGTAAACGTCACAGCCAACTTAACCCAATACCAGAACACAGACCCTCCAGACCCCCAACAACCACCACAATGATTACACCTTTCACCAGCCCCATTCTCGTCTCTCAAATCCACATAATCCCCTTTGCTATTATCTCCGTTATCATCAATTTTATCACCCTCCATTCTCGTCCTTACCTCTAGCACCACACTTTCATCCTCGCAATAAGTCATTGAATCGGAAACCCTAAAACTGATAAAGTTTGAAACTTTCTAGTACGATTTATTAGAAGAAAGGAATGAGTTTTTCAGGAGATGATCATGATTATAAAGGACAACAAAGGAGGGGTTAGTTGATGAAGAAATATCAAGAGAACAAACAATAAAGCAATTTAAAAGGATAACAAACACTGCCACTGGTTTTTGTGTCTTTTTACTTCATAGGGACCCTTTGATTTGTACCTCAGTATTTTAGTAACTTTAACCTTTCCGAGGAACCTCTACTTTGCAGACTGCTTAAGATAGTTTTTATTACAGTATTAATTGTTTTTTTAATTATTTAAAAATATATTAAAATATGTTTTTGTTAATTTTTTTAAAATTTTATTTTTAATATCACATAAAAAATAAATTTTGAATATTTTTTACGGTGAAAAATAAACCTTTTTAAAAGTATATTTTTTATTATTTACTTTAAATTGATTTTTAATGTTTTTTATATTGTTTTGATACAATGATATTAAAAAAAATTAAAAATATATATTATTTTAATATGTTTTTAAATAAAAAATATTTTAAAAACAACTTTAATTTATTAAATTAAAATTTTCATTGAAACTAGAGGCTTATTTAATTCAATTATTTATTTGATAAATTATAAAACGTGGATGGATAGCGCATGGTTTTTAGTCCTCTCTATTATTAATTAACTTTATCGTTCCATTTTTTTGGCTTTTTTTTTGTGTCTGCATTTACAATCCAGCCATGACCACGCTGTCGTCTTGAGGTTGTCTGCTGGCAGTTGTGGTGGCCTGGCCGAAAGAGGACCGCTGTCGTTCCAGGGGATCCGTTAAGGGACGTGGCGTGATGTGATTGGAAGTTTTGATGACGTGGAGTGCGGGTGTAGTCTTTTATTTCTATTTTTGTCGTGACTTCACCGTCGACTCGTCGAGGGAGCTACTTTGAAGACGATGAGGTGGTGATCAAGTTTCCGTGTTCGTTGACTCGGTGCAGAGGGAGGTTGCGGGGTGGCAATGATGATGTGTAACGTGTGGTGAGAAATGGACAGGCATCAACTATTAAGTACAATGTATCACAGCCTTGAAGATAGCGTGTAACGTTGGGGTGTGGAGTGGTGATATTTTTCTAACGCGTGATTTTTTATTGCAGAATATATTATTTATTAGAGTAAATTTTACATTTTTTCTATTTTTTTATATAGACTCCACACAAAAACAATTCTACCATACTCAGCCTTTTCACACTCTGGAAGACGCGCTGGGGATCTCAGGCGTGTTAATTTGAGAATATATGGAATGAAAGTATGTGTCATTTAGCACCACCCCCTCTTTAAAAGCGAAGAAGAATATATTTTTTTGAGATCTAGGTTTTGCAACTTCCTAATTTTCTTCCATGGAGACAAAATCAAGACTACATTTATCATCTTCGTATGCTTCAATAGAAACGAATAAAATCCTGATTATCATATATTTTTATAAAAAATAAATGTTTTGATTCAAACTTAAAATCTATTATTTAGATTACAAATTTTCTATCATCATGTTACATTCCTCGGTTTCATTGTATCAATCAGTGAGATTCATCTCTCTATGCAAACTATTTATATACCTCGATAATGTCCAAAATTGAAGTTTCTTATAATATAGCTGTAAATTAGTTAATCACTGTGAATAAGGTTCATGCGATAAATAAATTAGTTAAGCACTTATTTTTTACAATATACTCTACTCTCTTTGGTCAAAATGGGTGGGTGTAGCTTAATATTGAAAACCATGAGCCTGTAGAGTATATTACATGATAATTTAGTATACCTCCATCTATTTAAATAAGTATAGCTGTAGCGAAAGCCCGAATACAATGATGTTTTAGAGGTAAATAATTTGAAATCATTTATGTATAAATATTGAGAATGATAATAAAAATATTTTTTATTGGGATGATTTCATAGAGTATTTATAGCTCATAAACTTTATTATTTAGTTGAAGTGGAGAGGCTGAAATATCATTCAATACTTGTAAATTAATTTTGTGGTGTGGATTGTGTTCTACTCACCACCACCACACTTATTTTTTCCATTAAATTTATTTGGGTAAGAGATGTAAACATGATAATCCATGAAAGACGTTTGCACATCTAACAGCATAGACAAACAAGCGCAATGCACGATGCGAACCCGGACCTGGTAAAAAAATCCCAAGAGTTAGGTTTTGGGTTTAGTCCATAAATCTAAACCCAAACGATGCTAGAGCTTTTATTATGACATACGTTGTTTTTCATTGCGTTTTAATGGTATTTAAAAAAAATATTTTATTTTTATATACTATATCAAAAATAATTTTAAAAAATTAAAAAATATATATGATTTTTAGATATTTCTAAACTAAAATTATTTTTAAATACGATCTCAATCCTACTCAAACCATCAGCACAAGAAAGGTCAAGCCTGGTGGTGCACCGAGACTATTAAAATTTCAAGTCCAAAAATCTCCAAGTGAGTGTCGACCAAGGAGGGTCGAGCCTAGTGGTGCATCGGGCCACGAAGCTTCAGCCCCAATTGGGGCTAGGCCCGACAGAGAGCCGAGCCGAGGAGGGCCAGGCATGGCAGAGAGCCATGCGATGAGGGTGTGGGCACAGCTAGTGGCTAGGTTTACGAGGTGTCGGCATGACAGGGAGCATGATAAGGTGGCGTGGGCGCGGGTCGCCAGGGGCCAGGAGACGATGGGCTGAGCGATGGGCCCAACGCAGCTCCCCGCACCTTGTTTTATTCACATGGCGTCAAGCCATTGAAATACCCTATAAAAAATAATAGTACGAGGAACTATCTTATCTAAAAATTTAAGTTTATAAGTGAGATTTCAGAATATGATTTATATTATTCTCTAACACACTCCCTCAAGTGAAAGCTCTTTGGGCTTGAAACTTGCACATGCCCACATCACCTTGTGCTTGGTTTTTATTAAATAGAATGGGGGTGGTGAGATTCGAACTCATGATCGCTAGGTTAACAAGACTCTAATACAATGTTAAGAAATCATCTCATCTAACAACTTAAGCTTGTAAGTGAGGTCCCAAAATATATATATATATAATCGAAATGAAATGAACAAAATTAATTAATAGCTGCCACCTTGAATAGACAAAAAGGACATAAATGTCGCTTCATTAGCTATTGTTCAACTCATACTCATGTTAAAACATTCAAAACTATCTTACAGGTAAAGAATATTATAATAATAAATTATTTTAATTGCAAAAAAAATATCATTATTGATAATCTTTATTTTTTTTACATTAAAATAAATTATTATTTATCTTTTAGTATTAACAATGTGATTGCAATAGTGTTTATCCATATAAAAATATTCATGTTAAAACATTCAAAATTTATCGTTTAACCAAATCATATTTTTTTTTAATAAAAACAATGTTTTCCAGATTAAAAAAAAAATTATCATAATTTTGAAAAATAATGTTAATAAAAAAATGATATGATACATGATGTTTTGATGTTTGCCAGCCACTAATATCTCATGTGAGTTTTATAATCGCTTGTGTTGTGGATAATGCTAATTAAATTTGTCGTGATAATAAAAAGCTGTAAGATTTGACACAACCTAATTGCGATGATTCAATGGATCCTACATCATTATAAACAACAAGAAAAAATAAATAAATTACTGATACTTCATATGCATGACAAGTGGCAACTTCCAAGTTCCGGCAGAACACTAAAACGGGAACGACATAAAGATAATCCACGTAATAATAGATTGTTTTTAAGAGTATTGTTATTTAAAAATATATTAAAATAATATTTTTTATTCTTAAGAAATTATTTTTTATATAAAAGTTCTAAAAAAATCAAATAAATTCAAAGTCGTTTTTGGAACAAAATGTCAAACACCTTATAATTCTTCTTGCTTTAATTTTATTATTATAATGTTAATATGTGATTTGAGTTCTTGCTTTAATTGGTCGAGCTTGTAATTAAGAAGGTGGGTTTCTTGACAATTTTAAACACAATTCATTTTTTAATAACTTGATTGAAAATGCTGCATCTTTATAATTAAAATTCCAAAATTAATGCAAATGGAATACTTTAACCATCCAAGTGGCCAAAATATCTACTAGTAGATAACACAATATTTTTCCACTGCATTTATATAATTTTTTAGAGAATATACAAACAACTAATTAAAAAAAAGCTATCTGATCATGGGCTTGCAGACCCGCTTGCGCCTAACCTACTTTGTTACGAGCTATTCATGCTTGCCTACCTAGCCTTGGGCATTTGGCTTTTCGCCTCCTCAATTTTATTTATATTGTAGCATAGCTAGATAAAAAAATAAACTTAAGAAATTAATTCATGATAACAATCTAGTGTATTGCTCTTGTATTGTTTAATACTCTAGAGTCAAAACTATCATAACATTATTATTATTTATTAAAATCAGATTTCATGATTCTAATGAGCTTTGTTTTTTTAAAATAAAAAATCTTATAAAAATTAAAGAAAAAGGGAGCACTTTGATAAAAATATTTAAATTATATATATATATATATATATATATTAAATCGTACAAATTTAATTATTTTATATTTATTCTTGGTTTTCATCAAACAAAGCACATAATATATAAAAGCTTTTGTATATAAAATAGATCAGTACGAAAAAGAGGAATTATACCAACAAATTATTTTATTTCAATAAAATTTAAGTTTCCTCCGTTTGGTTCTCTCTGGGGTTTGATAGTAATTTGCTCATTCCATAGTCCGGCCACGCTTTCTCTTGATCAATGGAAGCAATTGTGACGGGAGACTGAGCAGGGGAAAGCTGTCTCGCTGGTTCATCTTTTTCCATTTTTATCACTGATTAATCACAAAGGAGAGTGACATTTTTATATCGTATGCAGATGATTTAAACCTGAATTGTTCCTTCATCATATTCTCTGGCATTCATGTTCATCCAGGATTCTGAGAAATACCAGCTCATTGTGTGACTGCAGACAGTAATCATGTCGTTGATGGGATTTTCTCCTGTTATGCTTTGGACAGGAAGAAAGAATAGCATCTGGACGGAAAATTGCTTCTGCAAACCACAAGTTTGTCCTATTATGTGTGTCATCATACCTTGGGTGGGTTTCCTTCTCTCACCATCTATGATCCAAGAACAAAGGACAGCAGCAATGTGATGAGTTATTGCTCTTGATTTTTTGAAGGCGGTGTCACTTGGAGGCACCCTGTGAGATCGTGTGTGTAAAGAACAAAAGAGGTTCCTTTTTCCGGTGTTCTAGTTCACATCTCTGATAAGAAGCCACCGGGTTCTTCAGTGGTTCTGTCGTGATCAGGTTGTGTTATGCCGACACATGAAAATATCTACTTGAAACTCCCTTTCAAAATGACTGTTTTGTCCTACTCTTCATCGGCAACGTTAAGTTTTCCTAATATATATATATATATCAATTAGATAGCGTATGGTTATGGTTATTATTCCTAAACGTTATCCCTGAACAACAAAAGAGATACTGATTGTGAAAATAGAAAAGACGAGCTGATTAGCCTGCTTAGCCCGCTTCGCTAGGTATTTTTATCTATGTAGAAAATTAATTAATTTGATAAATATTGTATTTTGTTATTTTAATATTTAATTAGTATAATTGTAATTGATAAAATATGCTAAAAATGGTTTTTTTCAACCAAAATGTAATTGAATATTGTTATTGGTAAAAAACTTTTGATAAAATTCGTTAGAAAATTTGCTAAGAAGGTTAAATGATTTATAAGAAATTTGTTGTCACGGATATTCTGGTTGAAAAAACCAAAACAACAAAAGAAACCCGGTTAAAAAAGAACAACTGAGTTGGACAGTAAAAAATCAAAAATACATGTGAAAAAAAGGTCACCGTTTTTTAAAAGAAACAAATAAAGGGTCTAAAATATAAATTTAAATTCAAAGCCAAAGTTTTTTTTATAAGATTTATTCATCATATTATTATATTAAATATCTTTAAGAATGCCGATATTAATTTTTTTTTCAAGAAATCGTAGGTCATTTTTTTCTCTCTTTATATATTTTTAGGCAATAATATTAAATAAATATTAAACACATATACTTAGTCTCACATATTATATAGTGTGATCGAAATGGGAAGTGATTTTTATATTTTTTAATTGTAGATAACCTAGGTAAATTTGTTAAAAAAAACAATATGAGTTGCCTTTTTTTCCCCAGTAATATTAGATCCGACACATTATAAATAAAAAACATTGCAATATTTTTCAAAAAAAGGAATATATATTTTTTGTGTGCTATAATTACTTATTTGTTGTCTAAAAAGAACAGTGTAGTCGAAACAGAAAGTGCCTAATATATTTTTTCATTGTATATAATCTAGGCAAATTTGTTTACCTTTTGTTTTTTTGAGTTGTATTTTTTCCCGGGTAATATTAGATCTTAAATATTAAAAATCCAATTTTTTTTTTCAGAAATACACTTCAACAAAAGAGCACAAAATTAAAATTCGAAGCCAATTTTTTTTTTATAAGATTTATTCTTCATATTATTATATTAAATGTATTTAAGAATGCTGATATTAATTTTTTTTCTTGCAAAAAATCCGAGGTCATTTTTTTTATCTCTTTTTATATTTTTAGGCAATAATATGCAATAAATATTAAAACATATAATAATGACTTGTCTGCTGTTTAAAAGGAACAGTGTAATCGAGACAAAAGTTACTTGTATCGGTTTTTTAATTATAGGTAACCTAGGTAAATTTGTCTATTTTTTGTTCTTGAGTTGTCTTTTATCCCCAGTAATATTAGATATAAAATGACTATTGCTATTATTGCAAAAACAATTAAAATTATAAAATTTTAACGGAAGAAAAAACACTCAAAAATATTAACAACAGAGTAAGCAAGAAAATAATAAAATTATTATTATTATTATTATTATTATTATTATTATTATTATTATTATTATTATTATTAAGGAAAGTGGCAGAAATAAATCAAAGGAAAAAAAATCGATGGAAAATAAAATTATTAGGAAAAATGTAACAATTATTTGATAAGCATTAAAAATTTAATCAGGGATTTAAATCATAAATCAAAAGTTGAAGGGCTGAAATGAAAATCACATTTATTATCAATTTCAATCCAAGGATAATATTTCAAAAATTCAAACCTGTGTACCGAATTGAATGACGAATTTGGACCCAATCCGGAAATAAAAAGTTGCAGGACCGAAGTGAAAGATGCACATTCAATTAATTTCAACCGGAGGGACCAAATCGCAGCAAATTAAAACTAATATAACAGAACTGAAAGGTGCAGGAAAGGAAATTGCAAGTTGAGGGACCGAAGTGAAAAAGGTAAAAACACGGGGGCCTCTCCTGCACTTTTACATGCAGGGGAGAGAGAGAAACATTGCCGCCGTCTTCAACCGGCCTCCGCCGCGTCCACGGACACCGTGTGGAAAAACACGCCGCGCCAGGAGGACGACCAAGAGGAGGCGCACCGGATTCGACGCCGGTCGCTCATTTTCGACCACCGTATCATACCGCACGCACCACTTGAAAGGGGCGTCAGGGTAGACACCGTCGGCCGCGTGAACCGCACGCGCCTGACAGATTTCGAAAAATATATAAATAATAATGGTTAGTTACCGTTATGTCCCTGCCCTTAAATAATCGATTTTGTCTTATTGGGGGCTAGAACCGTCTTTAGCCATTTCAAAAATATTAAAATAACCTAAAGGGTTTCGGCGGACCGGACCGGACCGGTCCGTACGCGTGCAATTACGCCCGCACCCCTGACCCTAAGCGTTATTTACCCCTCAGCCGAAACACTATTTTGTCCTATTACCAGGGTTATCATCGCCATTACACTGTTCATAGGCGGAAAAAAAAAAGACAGACGAACAACCGCTGACGCACGGATAGCAAATGTCCAGTCCACAGTGCACATGAGTCATAGTGCACAGTGGACGGAACTCGAGCTGTTTTAGCTATTGTTATAATAATATTATAATATGATTTAAAAAAAAAGATAGATAGGTAGCGATGTATAAAATAAAATAATTATTTTGTATTATATTTATAATGGATAAAATATAAATTATATATGTATAAAAAATATTTTACTTGTCAAACTTATAGATTTTTTTTAAAATAATTTGATATTTTATTTTATTTTTAGTTTAGTTTATATCAAGTTTTATAATTAATAAAATTATAATAAGAATCCTAATTATAAAATCAGATTTGATTTAATGGGTTAACTCAGGAAAGTAGATGAAGTATTAGCATTAAAAATTCTAAGTCAACTCATGATAAAACACGAGATAAAATCCGATTGATTTTTTTTTTAAATAAAATAAATCTTGTCTCTGATTGATTTTTGAGTTAGGTTTAAAAATCATGATAATAATTATTTTTATTCATACATTAACTTGGATCAACCCATGTTGACCTTCTTATTCATGACATGAGTTTTGCCTTGATTGATCCTTGAATTGAGTTTTAAATTACAATAATAATATTTTTTATTCTTTCATTGACCTGATTGACCCTCCTGATCCATGATCAGGGGTTTGCCTCAGGCTAACCATTTGACATGTGATCCAAGCCTTTTTCTGATTGACCCTCGACTTAGGTCTTAAAATTATAATAATAAATAATAATTTTTATCCTTGCATTGATCCAAGTTGACCCTCCTGATATGTGACTAGAATTTTGTTTCGGTTGACTATCAAATCAAGCATTAAAACAATGATAATAATCATTTTTATTTTATATTCATATGAGTCAACTCAAGTTGATACTCTTAACATGTGACTTGGACCTTACCTTAAGTCAATCCTTGAGTCGGATTTTAAAACAACAACAATTTTCATTCTTATATGTCCCGTGTTAATGATCATTCTTTCTCATGACCCGAGTCTTGTCATATAATGATTTTTAAATTGAGTTTTAAAACTATAATAATTATTATTTTTACTCTTATATTGACTCAAGTCAACCCCGTTCGTGATTCAGATTTTGCCATAGATTGACCTTTAAGTTAAGTTTTTAGACTATGATAATAATGATTTTTGTTTGTATATATACTGGTTGAAAATTTTTGAAACTAAGAGTTTTTTACAAGAATACTTTAGAAATAGAAATATACTAAATATTGTCTCTAGGACATGTCATCTCTATTGTTTTGAAAGTATAGAAATTTAATCTAAAATTATTATTAAAAAAATATTTTTATATTTTTACATCCCTAACTAAATATATATTTTTTGTATTTTTTTTATCATATATATAATATATAACATGGAATTGATTTTTTGTTCTTTACCATGAAAATTCTTTGATGGTTTTTGATTTTCTTCAAAACTAAGATCAATTTAATATTTATCGTGAATATAAGAAGAAATTGAGAAAATAAAAATAATAAGGAAATAATCTCAACGGTCGAAGTCTTTGACAAGATCTATCTTCCATTACTACGGCTAAGGCTAAGCCTAAAATCATAACAGGTACATAAATAACATGTCTCTCAAAGTAACAGCATTAAAAGAATCTCAAACTACCCGCCACAAAAAAAGAGCACTATGGCAACCACAACAGCAAAAACCTTATCATTGTTCTCTCCGAAACCTGATTTCCCTCGTAAATCCAGACAAACCATTTTCTCTTCTCTCTCCCCTCCACCTGCCCCCACACTTGCCACTCTCCAAACCCAACCCGTGACCCAAAAACTAGGCAGGTTTGGTGTTGTGGGTCTTCTTGGGGCTGGTTTGGCCCTGACAGCACTGGAACCAGCTTCAGCTGCTGAGTTACCCTTGCTGGGTCAACTCAGTGAACCCGCCAATGCACTGTCTTTGCCCACCTGGGCCATACACGTTTCCAGTGTAGTTGAGTGGTGAGTTTTCAACTTACTCTTACTTCCCGTGGTTCTGATGCTGGGTTTTAATGTATATTATTATTGCTTTGCCTTTTGGATTCTCTTGGCAATATTCTTTTTGTTAATTTTTGAGTTGATTAGATTGGATTATCATTCTACGGAAACTGGATAATTTCGCTAACTACATGATTGATTAGCCTTATTATAGTCGATTTATATCTGCTTGCTGAGTAAAACGAGGAAAAGAAAACTAAAGTTTAGTGCTTTCTTGAAAACAATGCAAAACACTGCAGTTAACTGTACTTTGTTAAGATGGTTTTGTGCCCATAATAGAGATGTTGACAGCGAACTTTCTTATCCACAGGATTGCAGCAATGGCATTGGTTTGGCAATATGGGGAGAAATCGGGGTTTGAATCGTGGAAGGGACTTGCTTGGGGTATGGTGAGTTATAGACTTAAAGCGTTGCAAATTTGATGTTGCTGTACTGGTATCTGGATGTTGGGGTGTTTTAAAATTGGTGAAGCAATGAAGGCTGTCTTGAATTGCTTTGCTATATCCTTCTGGCTTAAAGATTTTAATGATTGAAAGGCTGTTACTCCAAGTTGATGCAAGGGGGGATTTGAAGGCGCAAATTTACTGATCAGAACACAAACATTATGCAAGTCTGTTGTCACTGCCGCAGTTTGGTCCCTTGCCTGAACCTACAATGTTTCCTTGAGGCAATTCGAAACTGCCTTCATGATTGTTATTTAGTTTGTTATATTGGATTGAGATTTATTTGAACAACCATAAGGTTCTTTTGATTACAATGGGGTGTTCAAATTACCCTTAGAGTTGTCCTTTTGTTAAAACTTTTAAATATGCCGATCCATTTTTTCTTCTTTCCGTGATGACAATTCTTAATTTGCAACGTCGGCATATATGGATTGTTTTTGTTTCCAAACTGCTTGCTAAATCAGCATGCCACCCCCGGTTACTTTTTTTTGTTACTTTAGTAAATCGAGTTACTCTAGACTTTTTTCCACGTCTTGAAACAGGTAATAACATAGAAATGTTGGGCATGCCAATAAAGATTTCCTGCCTTGTGAGCATGTTCAAGATTTTATGGTGATTTTTTTTTTATTGTATAGGTTGTTGCTCTGGCGTAACTGTTATTTTGAGACCTGAATTTATTGTAGCCAATGCTGATTTTGTTTGTTAACCATTGGTTACAGTTACATAAGTTGTAAGAATTTTGCGTTTAATTTATTTAGGAAATCGCTACCTTAGAGTAGCCTAAACTGTGAGGGGAAATAGTTACAAATATGATAGGAAATGTCTTTGAGATGTGGGTGATATCCACTTTGTTCATTTGTATTGGTTTCGCACTCAGATTTTTCAGCTTTTGTAAAGATTGTGTTATTGTCTGCGGTTGCTGTGTGTACTATTCAAGTCAAATCTAGACACTGTTTATTTCTAAATTTCTTAGTCTAACTATAGTCAACTAATTTTTAGGTTCCTTTACTTGGTGGAGCATTTTGTGCATGCACATGGCATTTCTTCTACAATTCTGAATCCCTTGAGGTAAGAATGGTTACATTGCTTCATGGCTAAAGGCATTTGTCTGTTTGTAAAGGTGCAGATTAGAGATAAATAGATCAACTGATATACAGGAAACAGCCTTAAATGAACTAATCAAATGGAAGTTTAGGTTCTGATATATAATAATATCGAATACAATGCTTAGCTAGAAATGGATATTACTGCTCTGCTTCATACATTTGCATAGCATCATTGATTTTTTGCCCTTCCTTCTATTCTAAGTCTCTTGAGGTAACAATAGTTGCATCACTTCATGGCTAAATGCATTTGTCATTTCATACAGGCATAGATTGGAAATTGATAAATTAATCAAGATACTGGAAAGACCTTAAATGAACTGATGAATGGGGCTTTAGATTAACCTACGGGGAGCATAGATGGAATTGAATATGACATCTAGCTTGAATATATATCTCTATTCCTTTATACATGTCCATTACATAATACAGTATCTATTTCACTCTTTTTTTTGAGAGAGAATAGTCTCTATTTCACTTTCACCTTTCACTGCACATCATTCATCGAAAATCAAATGCCATACAGCTCCTAATGTCACATTTACCCGTCAACATACAATTGTACTCTAATCTGTAAAAGAACTACTGGGATATTTCACTCTGAACAGACCAAATTATGTGTGGTACCAGATAGGGGTTTTGCTAACCGAGGGAAAGATTAAGCTTCAGTTTGAAGAGATTTATATATATAAGAATCTGGAGAGAGAAAAACCCCAAGAAATCTAGCTGAATTTTATAAATCAAGCAGAAGGCAGTTATTGTCAAAGTTATAATACTTTTAGAACTGGATCCTGGTTCGAACATCATGATTTATTTGGTTTCTGATAATTAGTGTTCCCCAAAATCCTGGATCAAGCCAGTGTTTCAGTTGTGGGGACTACTGTTTTTGTGATTAACAATCTAACCTCTTGATTTTGCTAGTTGAATATTCTTGTTGATCAACTTAAACCAACTTACTTTAAATTGGCTCAAGTTCCGTCAATGCTGGGTGGATCAGAGTTTGCCACCCCTTTGTGTCACCACAGTGTGCTGCATGCTATTGAACTTGATTTTTACTGTTTTCAGAGCATTTCCCTGGTCCATGCCATTTTTTTATATGATCATTTAAGTATTTCCCTTAATATAGAGGATGGTTATTTACATGAATCCACCTTATTGTAATATACAATTAGCGGTTCTTTTTGTTTTATTTTTTTTCTCTGGGATAGATATAGAATATGGAAAATAACTATAGTATGTTTCTGAGGTGTAGGTATTAGTAGCTCTTCAAGCTGCACTGACAGTAATAGGTAATACCACAATGTGCATCGCTGCTTTCCGTATACACATGTCATCAGAGGAACGCCCCAAGAATCTCTGACGGTTTCAGAGCTTGTATGCAATCATGTCGTCTGGAAAGTAAAATCTCCGTTTCAGTTGTTTGGTCTAATTTCAGGAGAAGAAATTGTCGAGACAGTTAGCCATGCCCTTTGTTACCCCTTTCCAGGGTTGTTATTACCAGTTCTCTCTTTTCCTTTTTCCCTCAAAAAGTTTAACCCTTCCTTTCTCTCCTTTCACCCACAATCTACCTTCAGTTTATTGGCACACAAAGCATCCCCAGGTAAGTAGTACTTCACCTGCTTCTTTTAGCTTCAAATAAACGCACTCTTAGATGATAAGAGCAGAGTCAAACTTTACAATCTTGTAATCTCATGCTTTAAACATATATGAATGCACTGTGATTAATGTTCGTTCGTTAGCTTTCAAAACACCGAAGCAAAAATTCTCACAGAAACAAAGAACAGTCCAAGCAAAAAGTAAGCATTGAATGCAGAGTGCTGGAGCCTGGAAACCTTGAGAGCTCCTTGCACTAATAGTTGCATGCAAGATGTTGGTGGAGAGTTGGAATGCTCCTTTCTTAATATGATTTATTGGTTAAGGTAGAAAAAAAGGATTATAAAAGCAAATTAACAATGGATAAGGTTAGTATTATTTATGTGTAGACTCCAGGGAGGGACTGGATCGGATGTTTAATTATAGTAATACTACAGCTGGGGGTAGATGGGTTAAGTTGGGAAAGATTGTTTGCACGACAAAATTGGGTCTTAAAGCCTACTTTATGAGTTCGAAGAACACTTGTCTTGTCACTCTTTCACCGTATCATTGCAGCTTTTCAAGATGATAAGCTTAATTTTTTAATTGGTTGCGAGGTTTAAAAAATCTCTCAGTTTCATTTGCAGGCTTAAAAAATAAGCAAATATTAGAAACATTGAGATTTAGGTGACGCATCAACTTCCAAAGTAAAAGGGAAAAAAACACAGAGAATTGATGATATTTTATCATAAATTACACGAGTATATGAATATAGATAACAAATAATAGCCTCATTTTTTGATTGGGAAGAATCTCATCTAGGTCCATTTTATTGTTTTTTTTATTTTATTTTATTTATTTGGGCTATTTATACTAGATAATTTTACTTAATAGGTTGAGCCCAATAGTTGAATGTTTTAGAGTTACGTTGTTTATATGATTTTTTTTTAGTTTTTGAGACAATTTTTAATGATTTGATAAAAATATCAAATTGTTTCTCCTTTGAATTCTCTATTCTCTCTAGTTTTTCCTTTTCTCGTTTTAATTCTTGGGTTTTTTTTTGTAGTATCAACTATGATATCAAAGCATAAGTTTTTAATTGTTTTTACAATTATCAATCTTTAGGGCTAGTAAAAGTCCTCAAGATTCAACACAATTTCTAAACTCTAGAAAATTATGTAGAATCATCATCAATAGTTGAAAAAATAACTATTGTTTCATCTTTAACATAGACCTTTGGCATCCATAATAAATCTTCATCTTCAACATTCATAGTAGATCTTCATCTTCAACAACAATAAAGAAACCACAATCGACATAGCCATGTCACACCATATCATCACATTGGCACAATAATATCATGTAACCACACACTAACATGCTAACACAATGTCAACTAGCGATGAGACGACAATAGTTTTTGCCAAGCCAACAACAATTACTTCCAACATATTCCCATCATAATTTGGTCAATAAGCCTCCACACACTTTTTTTTTAACCATAAAAACCATCACTCCTGCATATATTTTTGCACATGTTGACTAAAAATTAACATTGATATTAATCTTTTGTGTTTGAATATAAAAATATAGTTCATCTTGCAATTTGAGCTATCTTAATTTTGTTGGCTTATTTATTCAATTGTATTGAATATCCAATATTCTTAATTAATTATGAAGCGTGATTAAATTTGTGGGAAAACTGAGACATTGTGTTTGGACTACCCGTATGCATTTAGAGGTCTAACATTGAATGCTTATGATTTTTCTTGGTTTAATTAGTTATTGCTTAGTATCCAATATAAACAAATAATTAAATATTAACTTTAATTTTATGTGATGTTTTACTTGCTGTTGTTGTTTGTGATCTCAATCATGGTTTTAAGATTAATATTGCATGCATTTATGGAGTGAGTCGTCTAGTATACAATCTAGAACTTATAATTATGAAGTCTAACAATGTTCTTAGAGATTCAAGAGCAATTACAACTTATGCAAACTGAGATGAACAACATGTCCACTAAGATAAATAACCTTTCTAAGAAAGTGAAATCCATATAAACTTTACAATAAAGGCAAAAATAGTAAGAGTGAACATTCTAATGACAATTGTAAGCATCATCAAAGGTTCAAAGGTTAGTTCCTTGTAGAAATCACCAACATGTACACCATATGGTCACTGTGACTTTGATGACCCTAGCAATAGTGAACATTCTAACAATTATTGTTAGAGGTCAGTTCACCTTATAAAACTGTCAATACAACCATAATCAAGGTCATTATGACTATGATGATTTTGATGATCGAGTCATGAGACATATCAAGGTATAATCTCTAATTTTTAAGGGTCAACTTGACCCATGGATCTTTGATAGGTGAATTTGTGACATGGATAATTTCTTTGTCAGATATAATTTCTTTGAGAATAAAAGGGTAAAATTTGCAAAAATACAACTTAGTGGTTCTGCTCAACTTTATTGGGAAAATATAGAAAAGTTTTTGGCTGTAAAAAGTCAACCCTCAATTATTGATTGAGTTGAGATGAAAACTAAATTCCAATACAAATACATGTTGTTTTCTATAAGGAAATCTTTTAGACCATTAGAATAAATTGAGGTAAGGGAAAAAAAATAGTCTAACTTAAAAAAAGATGTAGTTTAACGAGATTGTCAAGTTGTATGATCTTTCAAAAACTATAGTTTCATATAAGGATGTTAGATTTATGAGTTATTTCTAGAAAACTTTTTGGCATATGGTAGGCACTAAGTTGAAATTTTATAGTGCCTACCACCCCAAATTAATGGTCAAATTGAGGTAGTTAATAAGAGTTTAAACAACCTTTTGAGATGTCTAATGTGTGATCATAATAGAAATTTAGGTTTATGTCATCCTACATTCCAGTTTATCTATAATAGTCATGTCAATAGTTCAATAAGCATGAGTTTTTTTGAAGTTGTATACGATTACAAACCTAGAAAGCCTTTAGATCTTCATTTTATGTCTCCTCATATTAGGGTGTCCGAGTCAGCTAAATCATTTGCACGTAGAGTTTAGATTCGCATGTTGAGTTCCCTAAGCATGTTCAAACAAGTAATGTGCAATATAAACTTCAAGTTGATTTACATAGACGGCATATTAAATTTAATGTTGAGATTGTGTTTTGATATGCATTGAACCCGAATAGTATCCTTTGAAAACTAATTGATAATTGTAGGCGTGCAGTGCTAGGCCATTTAAAGTGCAACAAGGTTGATCCAAATGCTTATGTTATTGATTTACCATTTGGTTTTGGCATTAACTCCACATTTAACATTAAGGATCTAACTGCATACAAGAAATCGCATTCAATTCCAAATTATCCCTTTGAGATGCCACCTAATCTCACTCTTGATAATCCTATTGAAACCTCTACCCCTTTCACTCTAACATCGACACAAAAAAATAATATTAATGTTATTTTAAATGGACAAGTTGTTTTATCAAGGATGGTGAAGTTCAACAATTTCTAGTTCATTGGGCATGCCAATTTGATTTAGATTGCAATTAGATAACTAGAGATACATTACAATAGATTGACCTAGATCTTTGACAATATTATCAAAGTTGTTTAGAGCTACACTCAACATGGTCAAGTTTCTTCAACCCTAGAAGAATTTGTGAGGAAAACAGATTCATACCATATATTGCACGAGTATATAGACTAGAGATGATAACAAATGACTTTATCTATCACTTTTTGGTTGGGAGACTAGGCTCATCTAAGCCTATTTCATTATTTTTGTTTCATGTATTTGAGTTATTTATGTTAAATAATTTTAATTGATGAGATGAGCCCAATAATTGGATGTTTTAGGTTATGCTATTTGTATGTTTTTTTATTAGCTTGTGAGACAATTGTTGATGATTTAATAAAAATGACAAACTATTCTCCAAATTCTCAATTCTTCCTAGCTTTTCCTTTCCCTGCTTTAATTCTTAACGTATTTTCTTTTCTTTCTTTGCTTTTAGTTTTTTTCCCACATCACAAACATATGAAGCTTCCATCATTTTTATAGCATATACTACCAGGCAAAATTCATTACATCCTTTGACTAACATGCTTGATTCAGCAAAGAAAAGATAAAAACAAAAGGAAGACTACTGAGAGATAGAGATATAAACAGAGTTGTTAGTTTGTACCATATTACATTTTGCTAGTGTTGTGTAAAAGAAGGGTGATGGATAAGCGACCCAAACGAGGGAATTTCTTTTCAAATTCAGACATTAAGGCCTGGTTTTCTTGGTGGAGAAGGCTAGCTTTCTTCCTCAGCTTCTCGTTCTCTTCAACAATGCTTTGGTTTTCTAAATACAGTTTCAGGTTCTTTAGCTCCATGTCCTTCCCCTTCATTTCTTCATATCCTGACCTCCTGCTTTACACAAGGAGAGAGAAAAAAGAAAATATCTCACGTCAGACATGTAATTTTAGCAAGAACTATACAGCAAATGAAACATCAAAACACTAGGGACAGTAAAGTTCGCGTGGCAAGCAGATGCTAAGTTTTGCTAGGTAAGACATACCTGCAGGTGAGCCCAGTAACTTGAACCTTACATTTCTTTGATCTTTGCCTTCTTTTTGAAGGGTGGAAAGGAGAAGGGAACCTCTCTACTCCGTTGGTGCACATTATATATGCTGCTATTGAAAAGGTGAAAGTATGCGAATTGAGGGAAAAGAGAGGGGGGGTGTCTTCCTATATATACAGGTGGTTTCTGTGCAATGGCAGTGTGCATGATTATCTAGGGCATATAGTGGGCTGCAGGTGGGTATGCATTTGAGAGAGAGAGAGAGAGAGAGAGATTTATCTTCTTTAGCAATGATGTCATATTGGATTCATGATTGCAATGGGAAACAGTCATTTGAATCGATGATGGACGAGGAAAGTAAGAAAGAAAAGCCTAAGATCATGGAATTTTAGATGCTTCTCTTTGATCATCTCCTGCACACTTGGCCTTGAGGAGTGGAAAAATTAAAAATCAATAGAACCAATGGAGCATGAGTTCTGTTCATGTTAAAGCTATTGATTTGAAAAGATCAACGAGGTAAGTATAGTTTATGTTGAAATTTGTAATGATCCTTCTGAGAGGGCACTTAGTAGTTGCATGTCAGCAGCCATCCATGGATGATTAGGCTGATTACAAGTGGCTTCTTGGCATCACCTTGTCTTATGGCCCCATGCCAAGCCTAATGGACTGTGAAAGTTCAAACCCTCCCCCCAGCCCCCCTCTCCTTTTTGGGGCAGTGGACCATTGCAGGGGGGAGTTGACATCTCCATTCCCACCACCCTTTCCTTGTTCCACTTTTGTTTATCTCATTATACTTGGGTTGAACACAAATATACGAGTCACATTGAGGGCAAGAAAACCCCACCTTTTCCTTAATACCAGTAGTCTCTGCGTTTGGGACAAATGATGCATGGCTGAAAAAAAGGAAAAGAAAAGAAAAGAAAAGAATGGGGATAAGTTCATGATAACACATTATGCATATGTAGGTAGCACTAGATTATTTATCCACACTATGTTGCAGGTTTGATGGATATTTTTTAAAAATCTTTAAAAGTAATCTAAACCATGTAAGGATTAAATTGATGTATCTCAATAGACTTAACAAGTTGAAAGTAATTTGAATAGCTTAAAAAAAACATGGTTTAACTCGAGAAATCTCAAGTTGATATGTTTTTTTTAAAAAAAATATATATATATTAAGATGACAATATATTTAATAAACTTGAGTCAATCCAAGTTAACATGTAAAATCTACAATTTGAGTCATGAGATCATGATAAACTCATAAAAAGTAAATCAAAATATATTTTGAATTCTAATTTTAATGTTGAATGATGAAATTGGAGAAAAATCAATTAAAGAAGGATAAAAAAAATAACCTGAGTCGACCTACGTTAACCTATCAAACCCGGATCATGAGACTAAGATAACCTAATAGAAAAAAAATATCAAAACAAATTATGAAGTTTAATTCTCAATTAATCAAATATTGAAGTTTGAAATAAAAAAAAACACATAAAAAACCTGAAAAATCCTAATTAACATACCAAACTTGTGACTTAGACCATAAGACTAGAATAACCTTATAGAATGCAGCCTAAAACAAACTATGAATTTTAATTTATAATTAACTCAATATTGAATGATGAATTTGAAAAGAAAAATTCAATCATAAAAAAATAAATAAAAACTTGAGTCAACCATGTTAACTTGCACAACTAATCTATATGATGTTAAAAGACAAAAAAATTTAAAAATAATTAAAAAATTACACTATAAGAACCTCAATCAACTCGAGTTAACTTGCAAAACTCATGACCCATGTCATGAGAATATAAAAAACTCATGGAATATAAACTGAAACAAACTACAAGGCTTATTTTTTTATTAACATAATGTTAAAGGATAAAATGACAAAAAAATTAACTTAAAAAAACTTGAGTCAACTAGGTTATTTCATAAAAGTTGTGACTCGAGGTATAGAATTGAAATAGTTTCATATAAAACAATCAAAATAAATTATAAAGATTAATATATAATAAATCTAATTTAAAAAAAAAAACTATTTTTTTTTAAAAGCTATTGCTTTGTGAGGTCTACGAGTTTTCCTCGTCGATTAGTTCTTTTTAATAATAATAATAATAATAATAATAATAATAATATCAATTAATTAATTAATAAACCTTCTATGCTCATTAAACTTTCCACTTCTGATAATAATTAATTAATAATCCTTCCTGCTCGTAGAACTTTCCACACTTCTAAAAAAAGTCTTAGGCATCTTCTTACAAGTGCTAATGTATATTTACAGACATCGAACATTAAGCTCTTTTGTAATAGGATCTCAAGCCGATCATTCATACCAATGGACTGAATTTGTTGCTGTCTTTATTACAAAAAAAAAAAGAAAAAAGGAGGAGGTCTTAAGTGATACTAGAGATCTGGCAGCTGTTTTTGTTGCAGTACTGCCCTCTGTGCTAGCAGATAATTTTCACATGCATGTATTCCTTCTACTTTCATTCCTCCCTTTGGCCTTCTCCACTGCTTAATAATGGTTTCGATGATATTAAATTGTTAATGCAGGTAGATATATAATTAACTAGCCTGACCTGTGCGTTTGCAAAACAGCTTCAGAAGAAGAAGAAGAAGAAGACCCACTAATCAATGGATCTTAACACGCACACACTAACATTTTGCTGGATAATTGTTTGGTCTGGTATACCATGCATAATTCTGCTGAATTATCTAACCCTTATATGTATATACATATATATGTATACATATATATATATATATATATATATATATGTATATATATATACATATGTATTTTTCAGAGTGCTACTCATCTAAGATCAACCTCGAACCATTCTTGATGAGGTGACAAAGTGATATCTTAATTAAAATGAAAACCAATCTTCAAATCGAAGGACCAATTGGACATGCCGGAGAAATTAAATATTGATGATCGATGTGTTAAGGAATTATCTCATCTAAAAATTTAAACTGTTAGGTGAGGTGTGAGAATATAATTTATATTCTCTAACATGAACATGATGGTATGTGTGTGCTTATACACACATACTTAATTGATCCGAAGATGTGTGTGAATGTTGAACATATATACACGCATATAATGGTAGATAGTGTAGGCAAATTCTAACCCTAATCATGTCATTTTTGAATGGAGAGCCATCAATCGAAGAGAGCATGACTAGAACCACACTCACAGGAATCTTCACTTATTTCTTCTTTTACTACCTCTACTACCTCTACTACTACTAAACACACACACACACACACAAGAGTAGATTTATGCGCGCGCGCGCAATAGTCAACAATGAAATAAATGAATCGCCTCTTCTTCTCCTGCCTCTTCAAGTGCCCTGTAAACCTGCACCCCATTTTTGACGTTAGGGCATCAACTGTGATGGCTCCACAAATTCTCATTTAAAATGTCCAATCCATCCATGTCTTCTCCCATATATATGTGCACTGCAATTGATTGCTATATTGGTGTATGTATTTGTCATCGCCACCACATATATCGTGCACAGGGTATCATGGCAATTTGATACTGGAAATTATGAGTGTTTTATTTTTCAACTTGTGCATTATGATATTTATACTTATGGATATTACGTTATGTCTGGCACCCCGTATACCTTTGCAAATTTATGAATGGTAGCTAGGAAACCACCACAGAATTATGATTGCGAGAGGATAACGTTCAATGTAGTGCAAGATGCAACATTTGGAAGCCAGGAAATTAGAAGTTTTTATTTTATTTTATGATGAACAATATAGGTTAGAAGTTACATGATTATATTAAGCATATGGCTACCAAAAAAATGAATAGACCATGGCAGCTTGATTACTCTACGAAAATTGGGAGTTGGGGTCGTGGTCATAATGGCCTTGCTTATTTGACTTTTTTTGCCTCTGCTCAAGAGTCAATAGCTATACAGTTTTTTTTTATATATAACAAGAGTGTCGGATCAACTTACATGCACCATGACTAATCTATAGATCTATTGAACACCATGCAAAGTCTAGTGAGTAGATAAGTCAGCACAGAGATAACAAGCATACACAAAGAGGATCGAACTCGAGTGCAGAGAAAGAGAACAAGTATTTTTCCTACTAGGCCACGACCTCAAGTGCTCAATAGCTATAGAGTTGATAGACATGGATGGTGACCGTGGAAGGTTAACTAGCTAAGCATAAATATTGTGGCTCG
This sequence comes from Salix viminalis, assembly GCA_029228465.1. Taxonomy (NCBI): domain Eukaryota; kingdom Viridiplantae; phylum Streptophyta; class Magnoliopsida; order Malpighiales; family Salicaceae; genus Salix; species Salix viminalis. The sequence continues at coordinate 6,214,578 of CM055426.1, forward strand.
AAACACAAGTAACAATTGCAGTTATATTTGCATTTTGCAATCCTTAGCATTCGAATGGTACTGTAAAATGTGAGCCAAATCATCCATATTCGATATGAGAAGTATTTAATTTGGAAAAAAAATGACAGAAGATAGCTCATAAACTTGAAACATTCTGGCACACTCAACTTGAGATCCAAGAAAAGGGTTGGATAATTTTGTTCTTTAAGCAATATTGCTGAGCAGTTGTCAACTTGGCGCCACTCTCTAGTCTCTCCCTATATGATATCTCTCCTCTTTGAAACACTATAGGCCCAACTCAAATCAGTTGTCCATGCTTGAGTTCATCTAGCCCATTAGACCGAAGGTTGGATGCGTGGAGCAAGTTTAGTTGTTTGTTGTTCAGGGAGTGCGGTTTTTCATAATTTATTTTTAAAATTATTTTTTATTTAGAAATATATTAAAATAATAATTTTTATTATTTTTAAAAAATTATTTTTGTTAACATATAAAAATAATTTAAAAATAACAAAAAAAAATTGAAATAAAAAATAAAGATAAAAAAAATAAATTTTAAAAATAATAATAGCCCAGTTTCCTTTTTTGACTAGGCGAGCTTCATTTTCTATTGTTTTTATTATTAATAATAATAGGGGTATTATTGGATCAATTTATGCATCAATCAAAATTAGTTCTTTTTAATAATAATGTGGACTCAAATCCACTACATGACTAGCACTCAGAAAGTATAATTCGACATGATAGGTCTTGTCTAGTAACGATGTCTTTTAACCTATAATTTATAAATGGCTTAAGACCCTCAACTCCTAGACAAGAAGAGAATATCGGCATCACCATATTTTCCGTGGTCAAGGAGCTTAGGAACCGAAAGCACGTGGTCCATGTCCACTGCTAATGAGAATATTTGGCCCAAATCAGCTACATGGTTGATCCCTCGAGAAATATTATTTTACATTATGTATTCTGTTTGGTATTATTTTTTATTTTTTTAATTAATTTTTAAATGTTTTTAAATTATTTTCATGTGCTGATATCAAAAATAATTTTTTTAAATAATAATAATAATAATAATAATAATAATAATGTGAGCTCAAGTTTGATACATGGTTTGCCTCTCGAGAAGCATTATTTTATATTTAGGTTCATAATTTTGCGTTGGATTTTATTGTAAGAATGCATCTCTTAGAAAGAATTGAAAATTAAAATTTATAAATTATATAAACCCTCACACTCTTAACTGATACAAAATATTGATACCATCATTATATATCAAACATTGTTTAATAGTACAATAACTAGGCAACAAGGTGATGAAAAATTTCCATCATAAATATTTTTTGTTGTCACAATACCTTTTTTAAATATATATACATATATATATATATATATATATATATATATATATATATATATATATATATATATATATATATATATATATATATATATATATATATATATATATATATGATCTCATTATATATAAAAAAAAATATGCACATATAGAGAATTTACCAAATTTGATATTTATTTATTTATTTTTCATTTATATATATAGATTTTTTTATTATTCAACCAAGGATATGAGGAGAATATGATCATTGGATACACTTGATATATTCTTTTTTTAAAAATTCAACTTCATTTTTAAAAATTAAATTCCCTGTTGTAAAAATAAATAAATCAAACTCCCTTGTACACACCCATTCACACACACAAAAAAAAATGATTCATTTAGTATTGCAATATGGTAAGTGTTTTATTTTTTGAAATATATATGGAGTTTCTATTTTTCAAAACATTAAAGATAATAAGACTATATATATATATATATATATATATATATATATATATATATATATATAATTAGGCATATTTTCACAAAAGGGAAAAGGTGAAGAAACCTGATATGAAAAAAATAAAATAATATAAAACACTAGTCCCTTTAAAGGTATTATTGGGTTTTAAGACACAAAATATTGTTCATTATAATAGTGTTATGATTTTGTTATCTCTTAGTCAGTTTATCTTTTGTCTTTTGTTTTGGGGTAAGGTGATATTTTTACCATGATGTAAATATTTTTGAAAGATCGTGTGAGGTTATTTTGTGATCTTTCTTTTTTAATTTATAATAAGATTATTAATGTACCCCTTGAATAAGATAGTTTTAATTTATTTTGCATAAAGGTATTTTTTGTGTTTTCATATTTGGTAAAATGGTAGAATTACTCAACTATCCTTATCATTTATTTTTATAGCCTTGTTTGAGAGCTTAGTTGTAAATTCTTCATGGTTTATTTGTTATTATTGTTTAACACTAAGGGGATTTTTGACTTTGTACAAATAAAAAAACAAAAGTTGTTGACATGGAGAAGAGTTAAAATTGTGTGTTAGCATGCAAAAATAACATAAACTCTTCATTATAGTTTTTTTATATTTTAACTCAATCTCTTTTCTCTTGTTTGCAATTGTTTTATTTATATTGATTATTTCTAATTGAATTTTATTTTTTGATTTAATTCGTGGTTATTTGATTTTTTAATTTGATCTTTATTCTTTTAATTGCTATTTGTTATGTTTTAAATAAGTTTCTTGATTTTTTTTCAATTCTGCTTCTAAACATTTATTGTCTTTTAATTTTTATGTTAAATTTGGCTCTGATTCTTTTAATTTCTAAATTTTTTTAATCATTTTTAAAGAGTTTATTTTTTACATTTACATCCGTAAACATTTGATTTTTTCCTAAAAATTGAATTTCATTTGGTTTTTATATTGAATTTAGCCTTGATTCTTTTAATTGTTATTTTTGTTTTGTATTGTATTGCTTTTTTAATTTATTTTTTTATTCTCATTTTCATCCCTCGATATTTATTTAATTAAAAATCTTATTTTTTTTGGTTTTTGTTTTTGTTTTTGTTTTTGTTTTACCTTGTTTTTTACTATAATCTCATGATCTCATTCATGGATATAGAGTACTAGGCAAAGTCAACTTTTGTCTTTTTTTATAATATTTGTTTTAAATGTTTTTTTGCTATACTTATTTCTGTTTGATTTCATATCCTAAATTATGTGTGTTGATTTATTGACCCGAGTTAGCTTACTATCAGCTATTTTTTTTTTCTTTAACAAGTTTTAAAAGTCGGGTTTCATTTTTTATATGTATATATATTTATTTTTCTCCTCGATTTGGAAGTCCCCGGCCGATATCATGGTTTCACAAATTATATTTTGGTGTAGAAAATCTTAGTATTCCTTAATGGCAATGATATCGCTATTTGATTATAAAAAGAGAGAAGGAAGTGGTGATAAAATAAAATAAACTTGTAACCTTCCAGAAAAAGAAAAGAACAATCACTGGTCGACACAAACAAATCACCCAGCAAAGCAACGGCGTTACGGGCCCGTTCAAGCCTGACATCCACGTCACAAGCGACCCCGTGGAGAGGCTCCTTACCTAAAAAGCCGTCTCATAACGAGCAAAATCAACCATCACGCCCACCAAGCTACGTGTTTAGAACGCGCCCAATTCAACCAAGGCACGGGCTCTCTCTCTCTCTCTCTCGAATTTGATCCCCGCATCCAGTCCCCATTCCTTTCTTTACGAAAAAGAGCTTATCAAGTCCTTATGCTTTATGTTTTGTGTCAATGCGATCCGATCTCTTAAATTCTGCCCCTTGATCTTAAAAATTCACCATTAATTTAGATAATTTGGAAAACTAAAAAATGGATAATTTTTTTTTGAGGGTTGATATAGGTGGCAAGAGAGTACACTTATCGATCTCAACTCCCGACCTCATGCCATGAACATATATTTTCCATGCATCCTATATGCATTGTTGCTGATTTATTTATTTTTAATTGAATCCAATATGCAATTTTAATCTTAATGCATATCTATCATCCTAAGGATTTTGATTTTTTTTATTGATATAAATATATACATACCCAGTCGAGTTTTCAATTATACATAAGAAATAATTGTATTATTTGTATTTGAAATAATATTAACAACAAAATATATAAGGTTCGTGTCCAATGTTTCCTTGATAAAAGACATATATTAAAACAATCATGTTGTTAGTCAATATTATGAGATCTTATAATATTCAAATAGATAAACAATTTATTATTAATACATGTTATACCACCGATAAATATACTAAAAATTTACTATAAAAATACTTGTTAATCCATATAACATTGTTGGGTGGTGCAAGATAAACAATATTTATTAAACTATCAATATACAATAGAAAATATCTTTGTAAGCCATACACATAGGACATGCAAGAAGTACTAGATAAATTTTAATAAATTTAAAATGATATAAATTATACTTTATGTATATATTTAAGTCAAGATGAGATTAAAAAAACAATTACGATGATCGTTAAACATTTATTTTCTCAAAATTTATCTTATCTTGATGAAAATATAATTTTACTTAGTGTTAAGAAAGTAATTTGTGATTTTTATACATATAGATTCATATAATGGAGAAAAATGTATATGGTTTATCATAAAAGAAAAGTATGACATCCCATTTTTTTAATGGAGGCAAGTCACTTTGTTTATAAGAAAACGGAAACAACCGAAGTTATCTAAATGTGAATGGGAAACCAAATGACAATTATTATTATTATTATTATTTTGTACACAATTTGATTATTATTATCAGGCCAAACCAAATAAATTAAAAACGAAATTTATAAAAACGGGACTAGTAATAAAATTAAGCAATAAATTAAAGACTAAATTTTTTAAAAACGGGACTAGTAATAAAATTAAGAAAAAAACAAGGGTTGGGAATTTGATTGCTGCATAATTTCAAAGTATAAGGTTCAATATGATAAAAATAGTATAATAGAAAGACTAAAAATTGCAATTAAACCCCGTTTTGACGATAATCTTTTCCTGTATAGGACCCACAGATTTAGATTCGAGCCCCACCGGTCCAGTTAAAGTAAGTGGGGCCCATAGTACCTGCATCGGGAAGAAGCGTGTAAACGAAGAGTTTGGCCAAGTCTCTCTCTTAAATAGCAAATTACATAAATACACTCCTGGGCTCCACAGTCTTCACTGATGAACCGGCGATTGTAAAATACTGACGTCAGAGTCAGATTTGAATTCAATCTGACAGCTAAGTTTTGTTGTTCCATGATAATATGATGTTCTTAATATGCGTTATTTTACCGATATTAAAAACAAAAACCGTGGGGGTGGGTGGGTTATCTCATGGATGAAAAACAACAACCGTTTGGCTTTCTTTATTATTCTTAATCGACTCAGAAATCTGGGTTCTTGGTCACCTCTGTATTCTCCCGTCTCCCTCCTCATCCAAACTCCCTCCCTCCCTCCCTCAACTTCCTAAGAAATAATTTCTTTCTTATGTTAATTGAATCTATATTTTTTCTTAATCGTTGATTTAGAACAATCATTCGGCAAGAAAAAAATAAAAGACGACACGACACGGAAACAAAAGTTTCGACTCTTTCCAGGTATGGAGTCTTTTTTATGTTCCGCGTAAACAGATCGTGTCTGTCCACTGAAATCTTTCTATTTCCTCCTGTTGTTCGTCGATGATACAGATTTCTGGAGAAATCCTACGATGTCTTCTCCGTTGTTTTAATTTTTTGGTCGATTAGTGCTAGAGCCGTTTGATCCTTAAGCATGAAGAATTTCGACGGTCCAGATTTTATTATCAAATATTGGTATTTAATTAGGTGACGGTATCAAATAATTAATGACATTAGAGAATGAGTTCATTTTCTTAGCTGGAGCCAGCACTTTATTGGACTATTCAAGAAGGTCCTGAAGTTTTTTTATGTTATTGTTTTTAAAAGACAATATTGTCCTCCTTAGTGTTGTAAAAGGGTACTTACTTGGGGTCTTTTTTCGTCATTATGTAGCTGCACGATTATTTATTAGTTTATCTTTCCTTTTTTAACTTCGTTATTTCCAAATTTTCCATGAGCAATGACATTGACAAAAGTACCCCCATCAAGCAGTTTATTATAAATTGCACAGCACTCTATAGGTTGATAAGAACTTCACGCATAATATACGGACGGTGGTCTCTCTATCTCTAGAGACCCAGCGGATTGAGTACAAGAAAAGGTTTGAAAAACCTAACCCTGATTATTTTGTTCTTAACTCTAGAAACAAGAAGGAAAACATGGGTTCCGAGCAAAACGAAGGTACAAGCTTTCCACCTTCGCAGCCAAAGCTATGTGCTAACGGTTGTGGGTTTTTTGGCACGGCTGCGAGCATGAACCTTTGCTCCAAGTGTTACCGTGATCTTCGTGCTGAAGAAGAGCAAGCTGCCTTTGCTAAGGCAGCTATGGATAAAACTCTCAAAATCAAGTCAAAACAACTAATTGACTCTAAGGTTGTTGCTGATGCCCCACAAGTTGCGATGGCTAATTCCATCCAATTCGCTGAAGCCTCTTCATCGGCAGAAGCTATTGTTGCTGCTGGCGATCAGGTGTCATCGAAGCCGTCAAATAGGTGCTTCAGCTGCAATAAGAAGGTTGGCTTGACAGGATTCACGTGCAAATGCGGTGGCACATACTGCGGGACTCATAGGTACTCCGAGAATCACGAGTGCTCCTTTGATTTCAAGGGTGCTGGCCGTAATGCGATTGCCAAGGCGAATCCTGTGATTAAAGCTGATAAGGTGGGAAGGTTCTGATACTGATGCTAATCCTCAAGGGATTGGTGGATTTGGTATTGTTCTTTATTGGGGTCAGTCTTTTGTTAAGGGTTTGGTTTTAATTAGGAATCTAGTGCTAGTTGGTTCTAAATGGTTGCTTTTTATACTGGATTTGGCTGAATGTTTTATGGGGGATGGTAGGGATTAGGAGGGGAACGCCAGGTGAATGTATTTTGGGGGGTTTGTGGATGGTTGATTCCATAATAAAGTGGAACAATGGATTGTTGCAATTTGCTTTGAATGGCTCGTGAAAAATCATAACCACATCAAGGTGTATCTCTACTTATCTGTCTATTTAATATTTGCACGCCTTTTTTTTTTTCTTTTAGATTGTTTGTTTCTCTATAATCTTTGTGTTATTACATTGTTGATACCCTGACGGGATTCTCCCTGATTGCCAGTTCTCCGTTTGAATCTTTTTCGTATGATAATTTGAAGTATCGAATCCTCCTGGGTGTTCAAATAAGCATAAAGGTTTATGGTTCACTTGATTGTCATTCTCCTGTATGTACAAATAAAGGTTAATTGTCCTTCCGTAAGGTTAATTCAGAGATGTCAAGATTTGCCTGGACTAGTTAATGCCACCTGATTCATTTTTGTTTCATGAAGTTGCATCATTAGAGGTTCGTATAATTATCAGCATTTGTTTAAGATAGGAATGCACAAATTGAGAAAAAGGTAAAATGGAAAAGCAAAAGATTCTGTTGCAGAAGCGAAGCAACTAGCAGGACCCTAGAGGATGACAGAAGCACTTGGTATTACGGCTACCGCTTGACCCTGGTCTGTTGAATATTTAGGTTCTGCGGATGAATCGTCAGCCTTGAACCTGTCCAAGTCGAGTCTTGCATTTTGTTTGAATAGCTATTTTTCAAGTTGAAATAGGCAAAATATCCCAGCCATCCGATTTAAGATTTTGCTGTAAATGTTGTGCGCTTAAAGCAAAGGTGTTGCCTGTTAGGGGCTCGAATGGCTTTCTAGTTTCTGCAGCTTTATCACACTGAAATTATGAGGAAGAGTTATAGCAAGGAAATTGAACCAATATAGTACACAGCTACAATGGATAAAGCAGGGACATTGAAAACCTTTAGTCAAAATTGGCTACGGAGTCAGAACGGTATTCTGTATTTATTAGTTTTCTCTATGAACTCTGAAAAAGCTATGAACTATCACGTGGAGTTATTTTCAATGACAGTGTAGCTGGAATGGATTAATTGATGAAAATTTGTTTTCATTAAATAAATTACAGGTGAATGAAAAAATTAATCTTAAACAATCATTGTTGTTCCCGCTTAAATAATCCTTGTTTTATCTAGATTTAATCCTTGGTATATGGTAGCTAATTAAAGGTTGATAATAATGATAGTTTGTTTTTATTAATATTTTAGGTTTCAAAATTTATTATAAAAAAAAAGGAGGTGGATAAAGAGTTGTTAAATTTCTCATATTTTCATGCCCTCTTTCTCATCTTATTTTTTTAGTGTTTTTCATTATTTTTTATGCTTTGGTTTTCCTCCCAACTCTAAAGTTTAAGTTCATCTTGCTAGAAGATATTTAAGTTTCTATATTTTTTGGTTAAAAAATCTTGTTTAAAATACATCTAAATCATGGTGGTGGTGTTGAAATCTTAGGAGGCATATTGCAAATATTTTTGTTGTATATTTGAGGCGCAGTAAAGCTTTAAGAACAAATGATTCATCGTTGGCAATGATAAAAAGTCTCATTACTTGAAAGTACTTCAACAAGTTAGTATACTTTTATTTTAATTTAAGCATATGTTTTTATTATTAGAATGCATGCTTGCTAGTATTCTATTGTTATATTTATGTTGAAAACATGTTTGTCATGAATTATTATTTTGCTTGCTTATAAATTTAAACTTGTATGAATGTTAGGTTTTCCCTTAAATCTTTTTTATGTTTAACATGTCTTGTTATAAATAAACTAAACATCATTGTCTACTAGTCTAATATATATATTTACAAAATTTGATCTTGCATTAATACCATGATACGATAAACTTATGATTGTTTCAAACATTTATTTTTTGTTAAAATCCACAACAATTTTTCCATCATGTCTTTGTAGCTTAAAAATGGCCTAACCACCTCATTATCTTTTCTTCTTCTTTTGAGAGGAGAGTGATGGTTTAACGAGGCGACTTGCCCTTGTTTTTAATGGGCAAATTTGTTAATATCACCACATTATTATTTTTATTTGTGAAGACTAGATATTTTAATGAGATAACCAGGATGAGAGAACACAAATCTGATAGCAATATACTTTTTTATTCCTCGTTGCTCAAGTTGTGTTTTATCCAAAAACATTTCGTTTTAGGCGGTTGATTATATTTTCTATGGCTACATGATAGAGTTATGAGGTGAATTTCACTAGATTTGAGTATTTTAATGTCATATAAATGGACTAACATCAAGGAAGTAACATTGTATTGGTAACCCATGAACATCAATAAAACAAGTCTCACATGCAGCTTTGAAGAGCCTCTCATACTTTTGTACGAAGAATATATTATTGAAGGCTATGTATTGTGTATAACATAGTATATTAAAGAAGATGATACATATAAGTGACAAGAGAATGAGGAGTTTGTGTCCACAATGAATTCTACATTACCCATTGTTTCATTCGTGTTTTATACCTTAAAACACACTAACTTTTGTAGAGAATAAAACATGTAAACTTATCAGTGTTACAACATGTATATTTTTTGTCTTTGTTTGCCCGCCTGATCGAGATTATTTTTAAAATTATTTTTTGTTCAAAAATATATTGAAATAATTTTTTTTTAAAAAATTATTTTTGATATCTATACATTAAAATGATAAATAAAAAAACAAAAAAATCTAATTTAAAATAAATATATATTTTTTTGTTTTTTTTTAAATATTTTTAAAGTGCCAGAACAAACCCCTTCTTATAACCAGGTCCCATAATATATAATAAAAACAAATTAGAAACTATTTGATAGTCCAATTAGGTGTGCCATGTCTCCAGCGAAAGTTTCTTCCTTTTTCGAGGGAGCCTTCAGTGGGATCATTGGCTGCAGTTTTTTTTTAGAAAATACAATAAAATAAGAAGGATATTAATCTTTTTGGCACCTTCGAAATTTGAATGTTTTGCATGCAAAATAGCAGCAAGACAAGATGTTTCAAAATTCCACTTGCAATTCTCATTCCCACCTTTTATAATCTACTAGCCAGCTTTTCCCTTTTTCTCTTTTCCCCTTTCCGTGCCTGCTTTCTTGTGCCAAAACCTTTTAAATTTAAATCTGTGGTGGCATGTTTCGAGACTGTCCTTCTCGGATATGAGTATGATATTCCATTCATTTAAAGGTTACAACTTACTCGTACTTTGTTTGTTTTCATGTTTTGAAAATATTTTTGAATTATTTTTGTTTTAATATTTTTTTAATTTTAGATCATCAAATTTAATGTGATGATGTTAAGAATAAAATTAAAAAATAATAAAAATATTATTTTGATTTATTTTCAAATAAAAAATATATGGAGAGGGAAAAGGGTCACTTTAGTCATTTAATTGATAACGCACGATATTTAATTTTTTAAATAATTTTTATCTAAAATAATATATTTTTAATACTATTATATCAAAATATTTAAAAAAATAATTAAAGATAATTTTGTTTTTAAAAAGTTGGGGTAATTCTGTAACCGCGCGTAAATCACGAAGAAATTAAAAACATGGGAGAGTGAAATCCGGCTCCCACAACCCATTTCTCCCTCTAAAAACTCAAATGAACCTCACACACGATTCCCGTTTTCTCTCTCACTTCACTTTCACTCCCTAACCACATTACACTTTAATTTTCTCGCTAGCCAAACATAAATTTAAACGAAGACACGGAGAAATCAAATTTACTCACTCACTTTTTCGACCCCCCTCTCCCTCGCTCACTTTCTGGCTCCCTCCCTCGCTCGCTCGCTCGCTCACTCACTGAGCTAGCAAGTATGGCTACTACGGCAAGTGTTTATAGAAATGGCAATTACAGTAGGAATTCACTTGGCACTAACAATAACAAAGTGGAAAGGCCTCCCTCTGTCAATTCAAACCCTAAAAACTCACTGAAATCCAAGTCATTACGTAAGAGTGCTCCTGCTGCTCTTGGCGCCGCTAAAGATGACACTGGAGGTTAATTATTCCGGCCTTCTCTTTTAACCATCGAGATCTTGCATTTTCTTTTTCTGATTTTTTTTATATGCAACGTTGCTCCTTTTGGTGCGCGAAGGGGTTGCGTCTTTAATTTGAATTCTCTTGTTTTTAATGATTTTCTAATTCGGTGAGTGATGAATTAATTATCGATTTGATGTTGATATTATTTATTTATTTTTAGTTCCTGGAAGAGTTAGGGTAGCAGTGAGATTGCGACCGCGAAATGCGGAGGAAAGGGTAGCTGATGCTGATTTTCCTGACTGTGTAGAATTACAGCCTGAGGTAATTTTAAAACAAAATTGTTTAAATGTGCCTGTGATTTTTTTTGTACCTACGTATTATTTTGGTTTGGTTTCAGGTTAAGAGGTTGAAACTACGGAAGAACAACTGGGATTCTGATACATATGAGTTTGATGAATTGCTGACCGAGTTCGCATCGCAAAAACGTGTTTATGAAGTTGTGGCAAAGCCTGTTGTAGAGGTATCAGAAGATGAAGTTTCAAAGTCTATGATTTAGTTGAAGCTTTATACTTAGGACCTTAGATTCAGGTGCCTTTTACTGGTCCAAATGGGGCTTACTGTCACTAAATAGCAATGTTACCAGAACATGCTTGATTAGGCACTTCCACGGATAGAGTTAGAAGTTATTCAATTAGTTGGATCTCCTGCATGCATAATTTCTAATAGAGTCTTTGATTCATTATTTGTGATGGAAATTAGGCTCGTTTTTCATGTTGTGTCACGAACATTATTAATTGTTTCACTTCTTCTGTTTGTAGCACGGAATCATAAAGATACTAATCATTTTATATGTGTTCAATAAGGTTATGTCTTTTAATTTTCTTTCCTTCATGGGATTGCGATGACATGCTAATTTGTAATTTGTTACTGCAGAGTGTTCTGGATGGATACAATGGGACAGTCATGGCATATGGGCAGACTGGTACCGGTAAAACATATACTCTTGGACAACTTGGAGAGGAAGACACAGCTGCTCGTGGAATTATGGTTCGTGCTATGGAGGACATATTAGCAGATGTTTCTCTAGAGACCAATTCTGTCTCAATGTCCTATCTGCAGGTTGTTGGATTTTTCAATGATTATTTTTGTATTCATGATATTGTATTTTTCCTTGTTTAACATCTATGCTATTTTCTTTCTTTCTTTCTTTTTTTGTATATTTTGAATTTTATGAGATCCAAATTAGGATCTCTAATATTCCTGTTCTTAAAAAAATGTGCAGCTTTATATGGAGACCATACAAGACCTCCTCAATCCCACTAATGACAATATTTCCATTGTGGAAGATCCAAAAAGTGGAGATGTTTCGCTTCCTGGGGCTACCCTAGTTGAAATAAGGAATCAACAGAGCTTTGTTGACCTATTGCGACTAGGAGAAGTTCACCGCTTTGCTGCAAATACAAAATTGAATGCCGAATCATCTCGTAGTCATGCTATTTTGATGGTGAATAAATTGCTTATACTCTTTTTGATGCTTCTAATGCTTTTGAAACTGCAGCATTTCCTATTGGAAATGAGATTTTGACAAGAAATAGACATCACAAATGCTTTAGGTACATGTAAAGAGGTCTGTCAGGGGAAGAGATTCTGTTCTTTCAAGCGAAAATGGCGACAACTCCCTCATGGTTAAAAGTCTGAAGCCCCCTATTGTTCGTAAGGGAAAGCTAGTTATAGTAGATCTTGCTGGTTCAGAGCGTATTGATAAATCAGGTTTTGTGAAATCAAGAAATGGACATTAAAAGTGCCTCCTTCCTGCCTTTCCTGTTAACATGGTCTAGCAATACTTTCTTCATATATACTCTAGCTTTTCATTCATGTGGAAAATCTGTTCTTATCAATACATTTTTAAATTAGACTACCAATCATTTTGGTAAATTTTTCTTTCTGCATGGTGGCTTGGGGGATGCAAAAGGTTTGTAATTATTTATAGATGGTTTGATTAGTCAACTTTTATCAGTTTTAAAAAAGAAAATATTCATCCTTTTTCATTTTAGCTGTGGTTATTTATGGGCCATTCTTTGGGTAAATATTTCCGAGTGGCCAGCTCTCTTTTGCTTGTTAAAGCTTGTTCACTCATCCATTATTTGGCAGGGAGCGAGGGACACACATTGGAGGAAGCCAAATCCATCAATCTCTCTTTGAGTGCACTAGGGAAGTGCATCAATGCTCTTGCAGAAAATAGTGCTCATGTCCCAGTTCGCGATTCAAAGCTTACTAGATTGCTTAGAGATTCATTTGGAGGTAATACATTTGCATTAATAGAGTTATTTATTCTTCTTATATGACATGTGTTGCCTGACTTTGTGAAATCTTAACAGGCACAGCAAGGACTTCACTGGTTATTACCATTGGTCCATCACCCCGTCATCGAGGAGAAACAGCAAGTACTATAATGTTTGGACAAAGAGTGAGTACCAATAATGAAGTCAATGCCTGGCCTGTGTAGTTCATCTATTTGTTTTCTACCTTCATGTACATAGCAGTCCTTGCATTTGTCTTAACACACTTCATCTGTGCTGTGATCCTAATAGTGATATGTTTGGCATCATTGAATATCTATACCCTGAACTTTCTTAGACACAAAATCAATAGTGTATTAATTGATCGCTTATTAGCAAAAGTTGCTTGTTTAGTTTTTAAAAGTTGTTTCCTCTCATAGGCAATGAAGGTGGAGAATATGTTGAAATTAAAGGAGGAATTTGATTACAAAAGTTTGTCAAGAAGGTTAGACCAGCAATTACACAAATTTATTGCAGAACATGAAAGGCAGCAAAAAGCATTTGAGGATGAAATTAAAAGAGTAACTTTGGAAGCACAAAACCAAATTTCCGAGTCTGAAAGAAACTATGCAGATGCATTGGAGGTAAGTGCTGTAATAATGAAGTGATATTTGGTGCAGACATTTTGTTGGTGACAGAGAGACTGTTGGGGGTTGGTTGGTTTTTGTTGTAGAATAAAATCACGCCTTGTATTGCCACATGCACAATAATTTCAAATGTCTAAACACTGACCTTTCTAAACTTTTTGCTGATGATAATTTGTTGCCAACCCATGCTGACACAATTTTGTGGTTATTTGGATGCTTACATTATCTCTCTTGGGATTGTTAGATGTGGGAAAACAAAACTACTTGTACTGCCTGTCTTTTTTGGCTCTCTGAATCTCCTTTGGCATTTTCTTGCTCTTGACATGGGATATGTTAACTCCTTATGCTCACTTTTGATAGAAGGACAAAACTAATTATCAGAAAGAGTATATGGAATCAATAAAGAAGCTAGAAGATAAATGGATGATGAATCAGCAGAAGCATGCTGGTGGAGAAAACATTCCTGGACTCAAAGATGAAAGTTCGAATGCGATATCTAATGGAAAGGTTGTTCTGTAATTGATACCTCCTTGCGACACCTCCTTTTTATTGTGTCCTTATTTTCTTGATGTTCTCCATGCAGTACTCCTAGGGCTCTCCAAAATTCTGTGGATGTACATCCACTGCCCCAGTTGTTTGACCAACAATTTTTAGCCTTTTTTTTTTGCCACACGCACAGGGTTCCAGGGTAGCTAATATGGAGGAACTTGCTGAGATGAAAAAAAAGCTTCAGAAGGAAACTCTCTTGAGGAAGGCTGCTGAAGGGGAAGTTAATATCCTTAAAAGTCAACTCGCAGGATTGAAGAAGTCAGAGGTATGTGTGACTAGTTCTACTTCTCAGTACTTCTTACTTTTCTGTTATCTGTATCTTTAACTCAGGTTGGGTTCATATAAAACTAAAACTTCGATGTACTAGGCGTTGGCAAAATCTGATGTTTCAAAGCTTCAAAAGATGTTGGAAGATGAGGCTTGTCAGAAAGAAAAGCTTGAAGGGGAAATAGCAACACTACAAAGTCAGCTGTTGCAAATAAGTTTTGAGGCTGATGAGGTATACTCTTCAAGCAATTTATAACTATAGCTTAGTGAAACCAACCTTGAACCAGATTTTCTTCAGGAACTGCTCGTTTGAGAAAAAAAATATTTCTCAAAGAAGAAAGTATGGAAAAGTGTAAGTTAATAGAAAACTTGGTAATTACCTGAAAATTTCAAATACAAACATTACAATTGTTACAGGTGTGAACGTTTCTTCTTGAATCCTAATGTAGTGAGAGATGATGGTTGCCATGGATTGTAAAATCAGTTATTGCAATTCGTAACAAATTAGAAGGCAACAAAGGCACCAATTCTACCATTTTCCAATGTGATAATGTTCACACATTGAATCCATGCTAATATCCCCACATGGTATCTATAGTTCAAAGGCTGACTGACATGTTTATCTTTTAGACAGCAAGAAGAATTGATAAAGGAGGGTCTGAAGAAGTTCTTGGTGGTCTAGATTCTCTGATGTTGCAAGTTAGGCAGCCACAGATCAATGATTCAGGAAATGGAGAAAAGGCCCCAATAGCTAAACTCTTTGAACAAGGTAGAAGTCAGTGCTTGGCACCAGTTGTTTATTAGTTTTTTTTCCAATTTGGTCCCCACATGGTAGTTAATGGATTGTCTTTCATACTGTATTTTCCTAACAAAATCCAATACCTCTTCAGTGGGATTGCAAAAGATCTTGTCTTTGCTTGAAGCAGAAGATGCTGATGTGCGAATTCATGCTGTGAAGGTGGTAGCAAATCTGGCAGCTGAAGGTTTCTTTCCAGTTCTCTACCAATACTTCACTTTTAACTTCTTTTTATGGGCATTGCCAGCTTATTCAGAATTGTGCTAGTGCTGATCTACTCTTTAGTAGGGTGTCAGACTTGAGTGATTGCTGAACTTATGTGTAATGTATACCTATTAATGCATGTCCTAGTTTATATCGATGAACATGATATCATCTAACTCATGAGCTTATTGCTTTTGAAGTGGGAACTTATGTTTAATTTTATTGTTTTTTATTCCCTGCCCACTTGATATTGATGAATAAAAAAGGTTAGTTGGGGGGGGTATTTGAATGGAAATAGATGTTGGGTTGAGGCATGAACTTATTGAGTTGCAAGGGACACATCTTTGGAATGTAAAACACTTGTCTCCTTGACAGATTCATGGATTGTAGATTGGAAGCGAAGGACAACTATTTTGTCATGTCATTAGATGTGCTAAGAAAGAACTGGCCTGTTTCTAAGTTGAACAGCCTTAAAGTTGATATTTGTTATATATGCATAAATTCCCAGAGCAGAAGTTTAACATAACCACAACACAATGTTTTAATTAATCTAAAAATTCTATTGGAAGAACCATGGATTAATCAATTCAAAATGTCTATTGAAAGATAGCATTGACAAACACTGGAAAACCAAGAGATGAATCATGTATCTTGAATCGCACAATTCATGCTACAAGGCCCCCACTCATTTATATTGTTTTACCAAGAACTGTAGCATTGCATACTAATGTAAAAATTATGCACTCAATTTTATTGTGCAAAGTCAGATGAGTGTATTGTCATGTTAAGAGTTTCTCATGATTTGTTTCAATTTGTTGATGACTTTTTCTTGGATAGATTTTCCCTTGACCGTCTACACTACAACAAAATTATATTTCTGCAAACACCATGATCACTTACAGGGAAAAAAGGCCCTGATTCCTTTTAGATTTGTCCAAAATGATTGCAATTCCCATCTAATATGCAGAAACAAATCAAGAGAAGATTGTAGAAGCTGGTGGCCTGAAGTCCTTGTTGATGCTTCTCAGAAGCTCTGAGGATGAAACCATATATAGGGTTGCAGCAGGTGCAATTGCCAATCTTGCTATGAATGGTGAGTTCTGCGTCCATTAATGGAGATAATCAAATTTATCATGAACATCTCAGTGATACTCTTGCCACTTTTATCATGGATACTCTAAATTTTGTTCTCACCCCATGCATGTTCTTCATGTATTCAATCAGAAACCAACCAAGAGCTAATAATGGCTCAAGGAGGCATTCATTTGTTATCAATGACAGCAGGCAATGCTAAAGATCCTCAAACACTTCGAATGATTGCTGGAGCCATTGCAAACCTTTGTGGCAATGGTAAGCTTCTTGACTCCATTGATGTTTATTCCTCTGAGTTTGCTAGTTGTCTGCATTTTAAGCTTGTTTGAAGCTTTACTTAATTCTAAAAATGGATATCTGATTAGAGTTTGTTTCGCATCTGTGGAATGGATGAAATAAATAAATAAAAACCCTGATCTCAATCACCACTACTAGTAATTACCCATAAAACAGATGGACAAAATCAACTGTATATGAATTGTTGGTTCCTGTTTGGGTACTTTGCATCAGTAACTTTAGCTGGTTTAAGCTAGCTTTTGCAAATGTATAGGAATCCAATCTTATGGTTTGCATCAGCTAGATATCCTTAGCATCCAAATTTACCTGAATAACTTGGGGGTTGTGTATATTTAGCAGCTACGCAAGTTTTGGTGCTGTTACCCGAGGCTGCTATTATTAAGGCCTTCATTTTTTGGGCTGGTTTCTGTACATGTTGGGATCTGTGCAACTGTTCATTCAATATGACTAGCCTATTTTGCATGGACAGTGCATAAAAACACGTCACTGCGCTCATGCTATAATGCTCTGCCAATCTTAATATAGTCTAATCTGAACTGAAGAAAAACAAAGAAGTTTGGTATAAAATTATTTGTTATAGAACTATGTTTTGTGAGTTTACAAGAATCTGTATGGCCTGCCAATTCACTTGAAAACTTGACATTTCCAAGGTATTTGGAGATTTTCAAATGCTAACAAAAATATAAAGAGCTTGAGTTCTCGAAATAGTTCAGTTTCATACAAGTTTTGCACATGGACAAGTAATATGAGGAAAATGATGAGGCAGCACGTTTGAGGTTTGAATGAGAGCTTTGTTACAACTTGAGGCTACTACCAGATTAAAAATTTATTCAAGCTAGTATATCATCTGTCATGCTGTTGTATGATCTAACCTATTACCATGATGTATTATTCAGATAAGTTGCAGATGAAACTAAGAAGTGAAGGTGGCATCAAGGCTTTGCTAGGAATGGTTAGATGTAGGCATCCTGATGTGCTTGCACAAGTTGCCCGTGGAATTGCAAATTTTGCCAAGTGTGAGTCCAGAGCATCTACTCAAGGTACACAAGTTTGTCTGTATTTGGTTTGCTCTGCTTGTCGTGCAATTGTCTGCTAGACTATGTACCCCAAAATTGTTTGTGCCGTGCTAAAGTCCAAGTGAAGCCTCTCCTTGTCCATGACACTTACATGAAGCATAATGTCGGCACTCAATTGTGCAGGAACTAAGACTGGGAGATCTCTTTTGATCGAGGATGGAGTGCTTCCATGGATTGTACAGAATGCTAACAATGAAGCCTCGCCAATCAGGCGCCATATAGAGCTTGCGCTCTGTCACTTAGCACAGCATGGTAATTTTGTTTCCCTTTCTTTGAAAGTTTGAACAGGCTGATCGCCCATTGAATGTCATCTGAGATGCTACCCTCTACTCCATGCAGAAGTGAATGCAAAAGACATGATTAGCGGAGGTGCACTACGGGAATTGGTTCGTGTTTCACGAGACTGTTCGAGGGAAGATACAAGGACACTCGCCCATCGAACGCTAACTTCCAGCCCCACTTTCCAGGCTGAAATGAGACGACTGCGAATAGATCATTAATGAATTTGAAGTGGCTTGTTGCGTAGAAGATAAACTAGAGCAGGAAGGCTTTCAGCTAATCAGCCGTGTTCCTGTCTAATTGGGTTTGTACTGTGGTCTGCCATTAGTTTGAGTACAGCTTTGTTGATCAAGTCACCATCTTGGTAACCCTAGGGAGACCATCCCCTCGTAGTCTGTAGGTAGTCTATAAATTTGTTTGTATATGAAATGAACAGGCGAACACTAACTTGAAAGTATTTCGTGTAGAGAAGAAAAATAAATAAATTAAGATTGATTTGTGCAGTAATTTGCTTTGAATAGCAGGCTTTGACTCGTCATAAAAGATCTCAATACTCTTCACCTGTTCTTGTCGCTTTCTTTTATAAATATGAGAAGAGGCATCTGCAAGCAAATGTGTTACCCAACTGCGTGTATGGTAAAAACAGAAAACTGGCTGGAGGAAAGAGGAGGGAGAGAGAGAGAGAGAGAGAGAGAGATTCTTGCTTAATTCATTATTTCATTCACTTACTACCAACCAGCACTACATTTTATCAGTAATTCTCCAAAAAAGAAAAAAAAAAATTATTTAAACGGTGCGTTTAGTAAAGGATAAATAGTGTTTTCAAGTGTGATAAATGTTAACGTTCTCCCTCTTCTAACCATGCAGTACCAGGCCCTTTACTTCCTAACATTAATTTGTAAATATTAGACTTCCATTTTCGAATGAGCTATTAGTGGTTTTATTAATTAATGAACTCTGTGCTGTGGAGGACATCCATCTAACGCCGGCAAAAGCATTGTTAAGGAAAAAATGGCCCTTATTTATATACAGATAATATTTATGAGATCATAATCAACAAAATTCTTATCGTTAAAATCAATTTAAGAATGTACAAACTAGGTAACAAAAATAAAATAAGAAAATCATTTTCTTCCATGTTTTGGATATGAAAAATATAATTTTTTTATGACCCTATCGTTAAAATCTAAGATCGAAGTATTGTTTTGCGTTATGCATGAATGGTGAAATGCCCATTCCAATATATCGTGTGTGATAAAACATAGAAAATTACAGGAAAAAATAGAAGGAATATTTAAAACATTTTTATCTTATTGTAGTACCAGCTGATGGAAAAAATAATAATAATGAAATGCAAATAACATTCAACCTTTATATTTCCATCCCATTATATGTCTCCAGAGGCATCAACAGATTCGTGTCTATTTGAGATGGATGGCTAATCGAGTTGCCCAACACCAGCGTACGTACTCGCAAGGATCGACTGCATGCAAGGTAAGCTTTGTTTGAAAAACAAATTTCCTCCATTTTTTTTTAACAATAATATTCCTGAAATTAACTTGAGTGAAGTAACGTACAGATCAATTTCAGTAGAAGAAATGTGAAAGACTTGTCTCTGTAAGATTCAAATAGAAAAGTTAAGGCATTTAGTCAAATAATGTAGTCACTCAAAGCGTGGATAGTCTCGAGATAGAAAAGGGGTGGAAGAAGAAGAGATCTAAGTTGTATGATCAAGTGCAAATGGTATCACCACTTTAATCTTTATTTAATAAAAGTGAATTTATTTAATACGGACTTTACTGAAAGAAGAAAACAGCTGGTAGCTTCAGGCCCAAGAACCGAATCTTTATTTTGCAAGCTCGGTTGACCAGAAAAAGGGAGGATGAAGGAGAAGGAGACAGCAGGGCTTGCCAGATTTGAATGGAGGAAGGAATACTGTCTCCAAAGATGAAGGTAGATAAGTTTCTGTCAACTTCAAATATTGCTTTTACAGCAATGCGATGAATGTAGCATGGGAGTTTCGATTCAGTGCAGAAAATCTGAGCATGTTTTCTTGAATTTGTATGATCTTTGAAAGAACAGGTGGCCAATCCCATGTTCTTTGAATCCACAAGAGAGAGAGAATGCATTGCCTTTTTCATGGAAGTGCTATGGTTTGCCTCGAAAAGGAGCTAGTTCAGAGCAGTGCACGTGTAATCCAGCACCGGCCCCCTATATATTTGATCTGTATCTAAAACCCTGGTAACCTCTCGAAGAAAAAGACATGATGAAAACTCTAAGCCCATACCTCTTTGCTCTTCTCGTAAATAGTTTAACACCTTCTTGCCTCCTCCTTGAAATCGTCACTAGCCAGCTTTTAATTGAACCTCCTTTGATCTTATCAGTAAGGCAACACTAATTTACTTTAGTATGGTTTAAATTATTTTTTATTTAGAAATATATTAAAATAATATTTTTTTATTTTTTAAAAATTATTTTTAATACCAACACATGCAAATAATCTAAAAATACTATTTTTTTTTCATTTAAAATAAAAAAATATTTTTTTTTCTACAAATATTTTTAAA
Organism: Salix viminalis; assembly: GCA_029228465.1. Taxonomy (NCBI): domain Eukaryota; kingdom Viridiplantae; phylum Streptophyta; class Magnoliopsida; order Malpighiales; family Salicaceae; genus Salix; species Salix viminalis. The sequence continues at coordinate 6,235,492 of CM055426.1, forward strand.
TTGCAGTGTCAAACACCCCCATAAATATAATATACACACACATACTACTCTCATAACTTTTATCACTCACGAAACATTTTTAAGCCCTTTTTACTATATATATATATAAGGAGGAAATGATAAGAAAAAAATGTACCTATAAAACTGCGTTTTAATTTCTTGGTTTGAGAGAGGAGAGTGGCCGGGTTGTGTTACTAAGCTTTTTCTATAACACAAGATTAATGAACTAGGAGGATTTTGGTCCCAAATAAAGGCACAATGATCAAACCTCGTAGGAACATTTACTATAATTAAGAGAGTTTAGGGTGGGAATTGACAGAAAGAGTGTACTCCACTCCCATTGTTGTGGCTGTTTTCTCCTTTTTTTTCATCATCGTCAAAATGGGACAAGTTTGCATCACTTATTAACATGAAATCATACTAAAGCAATGGAGATCTTAAAATTCACATGCAGTCCTTCAATCATCAATCAGGCATATAATTAAGCTAATTAATTATCAAATGCAAATTAACAACAACTAAAAAAAAGAAATAACAAAACCTGAAAATGCTCAAGTAACAACCCAAATTCCCTAGCTACAAAGTCTGTCACCTCTTTGGTAATCTGCAAGTGATCGTTGGAAACTGAACTAATTGACTTGGCGTTGTGGATCTATCTTTTGTTAGTATGGTGGTCGACCTGTGGCCCAATACGCCTCGGCTGGTAATTGTATAGAATTGATAAGATTAGGAGGCAATCCATGGAATAGCTGCGCGTTTTGCTCCGCCATAACCTGCTGCTGCTGTGCTTGCTGCTGCTGCTGCCCCACTCCTCCTGGTGAGCCCATTCCACCCCCTTGCATAGGCATTTGTGGATCCTCATCTTCTAGAGGGAGCCTCTCATAAGCAGCATTGCTAAACGAGGCTGCCATAATCACAACTGGACCTGAAGCAGTCAGTGTACCCACAACACTCCCACCAACAACTTGCCCTTGTCCACCAGCTAAATATATGGTCAAGCCAGTAGCTGCTGGTGGAGCTGGGGGTGGCAAAAATGATCCAGCTAGGGACAATATCTCAAATCGACCATGTAAAGTCACAATTGCACCTGGTGAACCTGGTTGCCTAAGGGTTACATTTGTTACTGTTCCAGTTCCACTCATGATGCAAACCCCTCGTTGTCTCCTCCTAGCGAATGTAGCCACACTATCAACAATATCACACCCATCAGCAACCTCCATCAAGTGAGTGCGTAGAGCGTTTGCGCTATCCCGTGTGATGATAATTGGGGGCTTAGGCTTGTTCTTGGATCCGGCAGGTCTGCCTCGTGGTCTTCTTGTGATCTCTCCATCTCCCGAGCCTGAAGTTATGAGCTCTTGGCCTTCGCTGTTTCCCATGTTATTGTTGCTTTCGTCTCGCTCTCGTTTCAAGGACTTGTTTAGCCCACTGCTACTCCCACTTTGCTCATCTTCTGAATTCTGCTGTTGTTGGTGATGGAATTGCTGCTGCTGCTGCTGCTGCTGGTGTAATTGGAAGTCGCGTGTGTGGAAAGGAGGTGGAAGAGAATGGCCATGAGCCGCTACTTGATCCATAAGAGTAGTCTTTCTTCTTTTTAACTCTATGACTTTCTTTTTTAGTACTAGTAAATATATCTGAAAGAACTGGTTTGCTTACGAAAACAATATAAGTGGCTAGCTGGACAATTAAACCAGGAAAATGGAAACAGTACTAGCTAGCAGTAATACTAAAGATTCATCAAAAAGCAAGCAAGAGGGACGGTAGTGGAAGAAGAAAGGAAATAAAATAATACGACGGAAGACTATTGGGAGCCGGGGTGGTTTCTTTTTGATAGTTTAATCAAGTAATTGGAAGAACCAGATGATACATACATACATATATATGTATATGTATATGCTAGCACTCACCAGCTGGTGCAGAAAGGAGAAAGATGATCGGTGGGTTTTTGGTGCAACCCATGATCAAATTCTGAGCTGAATTCTCCATCTATCGATCGATCTTTCAACGAGCTGTGGTGTTTGTGTAGAAGTGTTATAGCTGAGGTTGGTTATGTTGGTAAGAGCTTGGGAGAGATGGAAAGTAGTGTGTTTTATTGGGTAGCTAGAGAGAAGGTCAGCAAGTATTAGGGTTGGATCGAGGAATGGATGGGTTTGGTTTTGGTAAGGCTGCGTGCATATGGGCGGTGGATGGGTCCCCGCCTTTCTCTCTCTTGTCCCCCCACCACTCCACGTTCTCTCTCTCTCTCTCTCTCCCTCTCCTTGGTTTATATATGCTGCATTAAGTCATAATACTTATCGATCATCCATGACTCGACCTCGTCCTGGCTCCTTATCTCCAAGTTTCAAACATTTTTTAACTCCATCTACCAACCATTTTTAAGTCGTTTTTCTTTAAGGTATTTTTTATTTAAAAATAATATTTTTTATTTTTTAAAAAATCATTTTAATATTAATGCATTAAAACAATTTAAAAAATATATAAAAAAAATTAAAATTTAATCAATCTCTATATTTGAACCACGATACCGAGCTTCTTCTCTTGTTGTACTCGATCTTGCAAGTTCCTTCCTAGGAGCATCATTAAAAAAAATATTTTTAATATTAATGTAGTCCTTAATTTGTGGCTTAATCAATAATGACAAACAAGGGGAATCTATACTTTCATCATCTAAGGTTAGAATATGTAAGAAATGTTTTTTAATATATAAATGAATGAATTAATCCAAATATATAACCAGCTAAAAATCAAAGATAATAAAATTAGTTTTGATGGACAAAAATTGGTGTAAAATATCAATACCACAAAGAAAACAATTAATACAAGCGACCATTGATTATCGTTTACTTGCTTTTATGTACGTATAACAACTAGTGATCAATTCTTAATGTTGACTAAGTGAAAAGTGTGTTTGATATTGCTTTTAAAAATATTTTTTGTCTAATAATATATTAAAATAATATTTTTATTATTTTTTTAAAAAATATTTTTTACATCAACACATAAAAATAATATAAAAGAATAAGAAAATAAATTTATTTTAATTTTTTTCTAAAATACTTTTAAAACATAGTGCTAAACAACCTCTAAGTGATAGAAGTTTTGGCTTGATTCTATCAATATTATAATTTCGAATTGAAATGCAAAGGAGAATCCAAGAAAGAAAGAAAAATCTTATTCTATAAGAGTAAATTTACATCTAGATGATTTTGAAAATGAGTGCTCGAAATGGAGAATAATTGAAGAAAAAAACGAAATTAAATGGAGTTAGAGAGAGGGAAAATTTGAAGAACATGGCCATGGTGCATCTTGCGGGTCTACTTCCTGTTAACGTTATTACGCTCATGACTATGCTCTGCAAGCACGACGTGTGTCTCTTCCCCAGCTCCTTGCGGGTCTATTCTGCAGAATTTCACCTCTAACTTTAGTATCACTTCTCCTCTCGTGAATATTGATATTAACAAAAACATGATATTTTATTTAACAAAATACTATTTATCTTAATTTTAGTTTTTAAATTAGAGATTTAACTTTATAATTTTTTTATACAATAATCTTCATCTTATAACTGAAGTTGCGAGTTTGACAAAATAATTTGTTTAACTCAAGTTTGTTTGATATTTTTTTCTTTATTTTTATCATTTAATATTTTATTTATTAATTATTAGATTTCATGATTTACTTTGATTTTTTTAAGAGGTTATATATATCTCATTAACCGAGTCACGAGTTTGATAAATTAATCTAGGTCATATATTTTAGTTTTTTTTTTAATTTATTCTTCAATATTGGATTGATTAAGAATTTTACTTCACATTTTTCTTTAAGCTTTCTATTTCTATGAGGTTATCTCGGTTAAATTATAAATTTAATGGGTTAACTCAAGCTGTTTTTTTATTGATTTTTTCTCTGAATTCTTTTCTTCAACACTGGTTTGATTGATAATTGAGTTTTATAATTTGTTTTGATTTTTTTTCTGTGGGGTTATTTATAGTCTCATGATCCAGATTGTGAGCTTGATAAGTTGACTCAAGTTTTTTTTTTTTTTTTGAATTTTATCCTTTCAACATTGAGTTGATTGAGAATTATATACTTTACAATTTATTTTGATTTGCTTTATATTAGGGTTTTCATGGTCTTAAGATCAGAGGTTCAGATTTGACAAGTTAACTAGTATTGATCCAATATGTTGTCATCTCAATATTTTTTTAAAATTCATCTTATATTTTTTTTGTAGTCAATCTATAGTTTTACCAATTTTATTGAGTTATCTTTGGACCTATCAAGTTATCAAGTCAACCCTACATGATTTGTTTTGCTAAAAAAAATTAGCAATGCCTAGAAATTTTTTATGTTATTTTTCTTTGTTCAATCCTATAGTACCATAAGCAAATGATCTAGTGAAAAAATAATGATGATGATTTATGTATAATATTATTTATCTTTTACCATTAATTACTAATATTTTGCATATGATTTTTATATATACTAATTAGAAAAATATAATAAGGATTCTAAGGCCATTAAGTAAATGGCAAACTAAAAAAAAACAAGAGAAAGATTCTATTGGTCATGGCAAACTAAAAAAAAACAAGAGAAAGATTCTATTGGTCACAAGGAAATTTAAAAGAATAAAGCCAAACATATTAAAATGATATAAACAAAACAATTTTACACATGGGTCCATTTTACAATTCCCTATGGACCCTTAAAAAGATCTATATATAAAAAGTTAACTTCAAAATTCTTCAACCATAGATCTAGAAGTGACTTTTTTGGATATAGTTTCTAATAAAAACCTAATGGTTTCTTACTAGAATCTTAATGTAGTGTTCATTTAATTTTTTTTTAAATTGTGTATAGAAGTATGTTTATCTTATTATTATGCAGTATTTATATAAATATACTATTTAAAACTTCCAATTGTGAAAACTCATAGATTTGCATAATCCATATAACATTATTCATTATGAAATTTTTATAAGTCAATTTCTGAAGTTTTTTTTTATGGTTGTGTTTATTGTGAGAAAGAATTCTTTTTTGTTTAAAGATCGTAGCAAACAAAACAAAATAAATTTGAATCTCTAATGGAATTGCTAACAAAAGGCTATTTTTTTAGCATACCATTTTTGGAACCTTTTTTTTGTAAAACTTACAAAATGTATAACAACTTACTATCAAAATAAGCAATGATAAATTATGATGGGGAATAAATGACAATGAAGTTTCCATTGGAATATGAGTAGTGAAAAATGATTTTTAGCTAGGCATGAATATTCAATTGATATAGTAAAATTTTGATGGAATATTCATTTTATGTTGACAAACTATTTTGTTGGAATTTTCTAGTTTCCTGTTAGTGTCAAGGTTTATTTCAAGAGTATTGTGAACCTCCACAACATCAATTTTTTTTATATATATATAATAATTTTTTTTCAACTTCATCCTTATACTTTATGTATTTGATTAAAAACATTACTTCCAACTCTGATTTTATGATTGATTAGGAAACCAAATATCCTAAAGTGTTGATTGATTATGATGTTGAAATTGATAAACAAGGTTATGATGTTGAAATTGATAAACAAGGTTATGATGTTGAAATTTTAGGTGACTTATTGCAAATATCTTTTACACCAAATGAGGATTAAAAAATTTTAAGGACACGAGATTCATTTTTGACAACAACAAAGTTTATCAATTGAAATAATTGTATTAATTTTAGTTCCAATACATTTTCTCAAGTGTGATGAAAAGAATAGGAATGATAAAATCAATTAATTCTAATATCATATAAAAAAAAACATCTTTAATTAGATTTTGAACAAGACCTTAAAATAATTTCATTATATTAATCTTAACAAGTTGTACATATTTTCTGACATCAAATTAAACTTCAAAGGTGGTCCTTCTAAAGGGTATTCGAGGATAATTAAAAAATTGGAAGAGAGAACCGGCTGGGACCATGGACTGGACAAAACAACTCCACCCTATATCATGATTCAGGAAATGATATATAAAGGGACAGATTGACATAGAATAGGAAGTCTGATACGAAAAACATAAATCTAACAAGGTCGGTCATAATGCTAAATAAGTCCCTGAACTTTAAATTATCATGATTTCTGATCGAAAAGTTTCAGGGCTTCCCATGCCATCCTCTCACTCTAGTCATAGAATTTGTCCAATCTTCGATTATGTTTTGTATTTATAATGTAGGATAATGGCCAGTCTCCATTAAAACGATTAAGATTTTTTTTTATAATTTCGTTACTTTGATGTGAAACATATACACCAAACAAAATGTTGTCTAATTATTTTCTTTTATTCCTAAGTGGTAGTTTTTATAAATTTCATATATATTTCATCATCGTGGGTGGATCTCATTTACTCACCAAATAGGCTAGAGAGAGAGAGAGAGAGAGAGAGAGGGAAGCCGACAAGGAGCATCTTTTAATAGATAAAAAAGAAGAAGAAAGCAAATGGGTTTGCGGAGAGCGGGTCAGGCTGCGAGGGCGTAGGTATTGGGAGTCCTTTGTTTTTGGGGGGGTGGGGGAGCATGAGAGCGGCAGCAATATCTCCGGCGCTGGTGCCGGTGCAGTTTGTGTCAGCGGCACCCACGCGTCTTCTCACTCTGGATTATGCGGTCAAACAACACCCACCGTCCTCCTCCACTCCTCCACTACACTCTGGTTCATTGCCTTGTTATCGTCTTTCTCGATCTACCACCAATTTCTCTTCCACACCTATGAGTTCCCACTGGATGTTGGATTTGGACGCAAGACTTAACATTTTAGTATTTTTATCTATTAAAAAAATAAATGTTTATTTGTTATAAATTAATGTTTTAATAGTTTTAAGACAGTCTACATTGAGTAAGGATAACAATTTAAAATTTCATCACAAACTTATAGTATTATATAAATATAAAAAATGAAACAATTCTTGGTTTTAATTTTCCGTTTAAAGAATACAATAGTATTATATTTTATCCTCTATACTATCATTTTTTAAACTATTTAAAATAAAACATATTGTTATCTAATTCCAAAGTTATAATCATCCATTAAATTTCGTAATTAAACTGCAAATATATATAATCACGTACTTTTATCTCATTAGATATATGGTCATGGTTTTGACTTCATTAGCATTTTCTTATATTTTACCACTTAAATATGTATTTGATTCTTCATCATCAATTGTTATATGTATTTTTTTTGTTAACTATTTCTATAATCATTTAATCTTTTTAAATGATAGGTTGGCAAGTACGACAATGCACAAAATATTTTTAAAAATTAAAAATTTAATTTCAATGTCATGGTCTATATCATATACATGCAACTGATTTATTCATACCAAGTACTTACTTTAAATAATTTAATTTCTTATTTTCGTCCAAAGGCATAAAGTTAAAGTAATTCCTTTGACACTCTAACTATTAATTTAATCAATTGTTTAAGTATAGCTAACATTTTATAGACATTTTTAAATATATTTTGCATTTGATTTTCTTATACATTAGTTACTAGTCCTCTTGTTTTTTTTTAAATAAAATAACAGTACTATTTTTTTTCTATATTTAGAAACCAACAGTTATTTGCGATTCTTATAGTATTAACAGCAATATCTAAAACAACAAATTATTTGCAATTCATCTTATCAAATTGGTTTCATTATTTTTTTTGATATTGGTATAAAACAATCCTCTTCTGAGGTGACGGTGCATGACCACCTAGGAAAGCGAAAGTTCAGATTTTATAATTACTGTTTGATTAATTTACATTTTGGAAATTACCGAGGACAAATTAATCATCCAACTCCCATATATTAGACAATTTTTGTCCCATTGCAAGGTTCATTGTTCCTCGATAGGCATGTTGACAAAAAGAAGAAGAAGCACGAGTCGATAATCCAAAGCCTCAGTAAACACTGCCATGTATCCCGCGATGCCTAAGAGCTATACGTTGAATGATTATGACTAGATTTAATTTATCAGAGAAACTAGACATGTAATACGACATGCATCAATCTTTCCCTTACTCGTCACTTTCATAACAATCAAATAGTAAGATAGAGATCATGAGAAGAGACATATATATATATATATATATATATATATATATATATATATATATATATATATATATATATATATATATATATATATATATATATCATGAAACCAATCTCATATAAAAATTTAAGTTTTTAAATGAGGCTCCACAATATAATTTATATTATTCCTTAATACACCACATCAAATAAAAGTTTTTTAAGTTTGAAACTTGCGTACAAGTCTACATTATTTTATGCTTAATTGTTTTTTAAATAGAATGAGAGTGGTGAGATTCGAACTCGTGATTGTTGGATTAACAAAGCTCTGATATCATATCACGGAAAATCATCTCACCTAAAAAAGCTTAAGTTTTTAAGTGAGATCCAATGATATATATTATTCTTTAATATATATAGATATAGATATAGATATAGATATAGATAGATGGACGATACCGAAAATTAAGCTCTTAAGTTTTATTATTATAGCTTATATAGTATACATTTTATTCTTTTTATAAATTATATAGTATTAATCCACAACTTTTTTTAACTTTTTCATATTAAAATCTTTAATGCATTTTTTTTTAAAATTAAAATCAATTCATATGACCCGAGACCTACTCTTTGACTAGTCAAGCCAAAATCAGTTTTAATAAAGATGGTTTAAACTTGGTACTTTGAAATTACTAACAGAGAGTCATCAAGCAAAAAGCGAAAGTTTTGTTTCCATGGAAATAAAGTTGCCTAAGTCAATATGTATAACTTTTAAAATAAATTAATCCATGAATTAAAGGCCCCCCCGTTTGAAAATAATTGCGCGTTTAACCACTTCTTTTGTCTCTTTTGCTGGGATCTGCCGGCTTTATTTTTCTTGGAAATAAATAAACAAACTATATAATTGAACCAACTCACGTCCATGTTCAAGCTGGTTGGGTCAATGGAACCTCTTTTAATTGAATTTTATGTATCATGATACATAATTAATTTAATAATAGTATATAACTAAGCTGTTTACGCTACCTAAGATCTTAATTCAAAGAACAAGAGAAACAAACAAATTACCAACTAAAACGGTGGCTAGCTACTCAAGTATTCTTGATGAGATACAACATTATCCATGAATAAAGAAATGTCTCTCGTCAATATTAAGGATACTCAAGCCTGAAATAATTAATCTTATTGATTCACACATAGATAAAAGCATCTAATTTTTTTTAAAAATAAAATAAAAAGGATATAGAAATCCTAAATATGCATCTTCAAGAATTTGTTTCCATGGAATTCAATCTCTTATACACCCCCGCAAGATGGGCGTGCCATTAATCTTGGATCTTAGACAATGAAAACGAGGTTTTGGAAGTGCTTTGGGAAGGAGATCAGCCAGCTGGTCACGAGTAGAAACACGTCGAACATCAAGAAAACCTAGGTTGCCATAGCCTCGAACGAAGTGAAGATCAATAGCAATGTGCTTCATCCTAGACGGCATGATTGGGTTCAAGCTGAGTTGATTGGCGCCGACATTGTCACATGATATAATCAGGGGGTTGGGAGATGTAATTCAGACAGCAAGGAGGTGAGCCAAGCAATTTCAGATGTGGTTGTTGCGAGGGCACGATACTCTGCATTAGTGGATATATGATAAGCAACGTGCTCTTTGCTTGCGAGAACTCCATTAATTATATGAAATTAGTTCCCGGAAAAATGAGATAAGCTAGCTGTTATGCTTGACCTGCCATCGATATTGCCAGCCCAGTCAGCATCAGAATATGCTTGTAGTATTGGTGCACCTGGTCGAGTGAGATGAAGCCTATGATCATGAATAGTATGTTTCAAATTCCTCGATAGATGTTTGGTTGCAGACCAGCGAGTAACTGCTGGTTTGTGCATGAACTGAGCTAATTTATTGACTGAAAAGGTTGTGTCAGGCGGAGTAAATGATCAATATTGAAGGGAACCAATAACTTGTCTGTGTTCAGTAGCATCAGTAAGAGAAAAACCATCTTGAAACACTTGTGCTTTGAGGAGTTTGAACATCTTTAACACCATCCATTCTCCCCCGATCAAGAAGTCCACGAGTGTTTGATGTTTGGCTAAGGAACAAACCATTAGATGTGGCAATAATTTCAATGCCAAGAAAAAAATGAACAAGACCCAAGTCTTTGATGGAGAAACGGTACCTGAGTTTTGTAATGATTTAGAGAGCACCGAAAATGACAAATTAGAAAGAGTCCATTAGCTTCTTTGACATGGCTAGTTGGGGTCTGAAAATCAAGAAAGGCAGGCTCTTACCTTGAGAACGAAGCTGTTGAAGATGACGTGAAACCCTAGAAACCATCATCACAGCTTAATTCAGTTCCCTCCAGTCACTTGATCATATTTTAATCAGAGTCCAATTCATCAAAGAACCAACCCGTTTAAAAAAACTTATCCTGACCAGCACCAGTTTTGTTAAAAAAATCAACCCATGTGAGAGGCACCGAATCTGGAATAGGGTTGCACGATTCTAGGCTGCTGTTCCCATTTGCTAATTACTCTCCGGGGGACCATCACCGGTGACCTTTTCACGTGTAAATCTCTTTATTATAGCTCACACACTGCTGATTAATTAAGAGACTGAGCAAACGGCACGGCCCATGTGATCGCTGGCTAAATCTATCGATGTGGAATCTTGCTGGTTCCTGCTTGATCCAAGGTTAGCTTGACAGAGTTAAGACCTGGTTTTTCCTGGTTCAACATTTGACTTCACAATTTCAGGGTAGAGCTTCACATATACTATAGAATTCCAATTTCCACCCATGTGACATTAGTTTTGGAGCTCATTTGAATTCAGATTACTTCATCATTGATTATGTTAAGCATTGGAGATGATTTATTTGGAGGTATTATTTAATTTCTCATCGCACAAAAATACATGATTATTCACAAAAGCAGGTCACTTAATTTCTGTGATAGCTAGCTTTGCTTTGCTTAATTTATTTTTATTTCTAATTATTTTAGGAAGCATTCCTTCCTTATTAATAATGGATTATTTTCTTCTTCTTCTTCTTCTCCTAAAAAGTGACCATTAGTCTTAGCTGGTAAGGATTATTTAAAGCTTGTGGAAAAACTTACAAGTCAAAGCGGGTCACATATGACCTTCAACAAGTTACTTTCTAAGAAAGAATTAATGATATAAACGTGTGGAATTCACCAACTCGAGAGAGATGATCAAGGAAATGACCTTCTCCTTTTCTAAAGAGAAATCGATGGGAACTAATCCACCATTAAAGATTCTTAATTTATCATGGCATAGAAAACGAACCTTCTGACTAGGACATGAATATTTATTTTTATTTTTCGAAAAGCCATGTACATAATTTATATATACAAACAATTAATTAGGACTAGAATTGATGTCTCCATCCGTTTTACCTAATGGAATCGTTTTAGCTGCCGCATATTAATTTCTCCTAGATTAATTAATATATATACAATGAATATTAATTTCTGATAAAAAGCTGAAATAAATAAAGTTAATTGCATGCATCGATCGAAAATTAGAAGGGACATTAATTTGTCTACATAAGTATATGTGATGTGGATTATAAATATTACAGCGTGGTTTTCAGACAAGCAACTTGGAAATTCAGCTTCGATATTTTAAATTTTATCACAGAAAATTAAACAATATCTCAAACTATTTTAAAACCAAAGCATATTTCTCTTATTAGACCTCACTAAATTAATTTGTATCCAGCAGATAGAAAGATTGTACGGCAGCACAGAATATTGAGACAACTATGATAACTTTGAGGATGCATCTATTTAGTTAGTGTCTTGTCTGTTTTTTTTTAATAAAAAAAAATACTGTGTTAGTCTATGCTTTGACACAATCTAAAGTTATAATTATTCAGACATTTTCAAGACTGCCTCCAATCTTTGTGGAATAGATTTATCTCAATTGGTGGACAAATTAATAATATCCACACTGTACAGTTGCATATAAAATCTAAACCTCTATGATTTTATATAATTAAGTGTTCTATTTCCTATGGAACCAAAATAATTATCTTATTTGAATTTATTTAATCACCACTAGGTAGCTAGTATATATGTTTAAGAATGTCCGTACCATCAATCTTCTTTTGCGATCATTATTTGTAAGAAATATCCTTAACCTGATTTCCTTAACCTGTATGAAATATATATATATATATATATATATATATATATATATATATATATATATTGGTGATTTTATCATTGATATAACACGTCATCATTTTCCAACATATTTATCAATGGTATTTTCCATCAATAAAATAATGTAAGCAAATAATCATAGTTGTAGTTGTCTTCTTCTGGGGAGCAGTTTTCTGCTATGAAGATGGAGAGGGGCAGACCAATTCCCTTCCAAACCCAATAAACATCTTGTCTCCTTAACGAGATCACCTGCATTCTGCAGCCCATGGGCCCACTGGTAATCAGGCTCCTTTTAGGACATATTCCATTTCTCCTCTTCTTTTCCCCCATTTATGTTTCAGAATAATCCAATGAGTAACTCGCTCGTCCAAGAATATTCATCTGAAATGAGTTTGCAAATAATATCAACTCGTTGAGGATGACTTGAGTGTATAATTTATGTTTTAGATCTTGATTTTGTATTAACTGATTTATGAAGACCTGCTTTTTATTTATTTCCCATACAAAAATCTATTTCATGTTAGATTTAACCAAACATACATTATTTAAAAGTTATAATTTAAAATATTTAAAAAATAACATATATTTTTTTAAATAATAAAACAAAAAACATAACCATAAAAGCTATATGAATGGAGTATATTAATCTTCTATTTTCTAGCTTATTTGTTAGTACTCGTTTTTCTAAGTACAGTATCATATCTTCTTCTTTTTTTTATACAGTGAAACATCACCCCCTGAAAAAACATATTTTATAGGTCCAGATGATCGAGTAAAACTCTGGTTGTCTTAGACTCTTACAACGGATGCACGTCCTGACACGAACTCGAAACTTGTTGCACACATTACAAGTTCTCTGTCATCATGTCATACATCTTAGGGACTTCTATACTATACCACCAAGCTCTAGTGTAGATGATGCACCTCTGAAACCACCAGAAGAATCTTGAAGCTGAGCCATGGTTGGTTCGGTTATTAGAACAAAGACCCTTACATTGTTACTAAATGTACTTTGATTGCAATGAAATATCTCAGTTGAAAATTTGAAGACACGAATAACTGATGTCACAAATTTTATTTTATATATAAACCTAAACCCTTGAGTTTTGTCATCATGATATCTGATTTTATATTATGCTCCACCATTGTTAGATAAACATTGATATCTCTGCTATAATCATTGATTTGAACTCTTGGAAATCTACAAGCCCATTTCCATATATCTTTGTCTAACTGTTTTCATCATCGGAAAACATTCTTCAAAGTTACATTCCTTATAACCTAGCTAGGCCAGTCAGTACCTTTGCATGCAGCTCCTTGGCTGATATAAATCCATTCTTATCAACGTTAAATATAAGAAAAGCATCCATAAGTTCATCTTCCTTGCTCCCACATTCAATTATAGACATCCATAAATTCATCCAAGTCAATATATCTATCCCCATCTGAATCCAACTCTCGAATCATCAATTTCTCATCTTCTTTCTTGTCTGCACATTTTGTTTGTGGCCCAAGCGATCACTAATTCACTTCTCGAATTGACGGTATTCTCCCGTCACCATTATTGTGAATGAGTTTGAACACTTGCTGATTAGAATCTGTTGCGTGGCCTTCCCTTGAGTTAGCGACGCTAATACTACTATCGAACACCTTTCTCAATCAAATTACGAAGTGGATATCTAAATATGGCAAACAAATAAAATGGCTAAAGCAAGAGCTACTGTTACAAATTATTCTTATTTCCTTCCACCGATCTTCCCACCAAAGGAAAAACTAAGAGAACCACCACTTTTCAAAAACCCTAATTACAACCAATCCCTGGTTCAATGTTGTTTCACAGAACAGAAGCTTCCATGGCTGCAAAGTATGAAGAATGTAGTGATATTGCCTTGAAGTCTCTTTTCGTATCACACCTCTCTTAATTTAGGAATTGCCAATAAGGACTTCAATTCGAGGAAGAAAAGTTCCACCCGACTTTCTTGATTCCCGTAGGCAAAATTCATAACAAATGGACATGAGTGATGGAGAGAAGGGAGATGGAGAGGTGGGATGGGATGGGATGGGGGTATAGCTGTAGTATAGTAATGGTGGGGTGGGGCAGCGAGGAAAGGTGTTGGTAGTTAGTGATTTGCATATATGGAAATGATTGTTAATAAGAAATGATAAGGAAGAAGGATTGACGAGGTTCTTGGAAATGAGAATATTTCGGTGGAGATGCATGGTCGTGGTTTGATTTTTTTTTTAATGTAGTTGAAGTTGTTTTTAAAAATATATTTTGTTCAAAAATATATTAAAAATGATATTTTTTATAAAAAAAAATTATTATTGATATCGATATATTAAAATAATCTAAAACATCAAAAAAATATTTAATTTAAAATAAAAAAAAATCAAATTTTCAAAAACAATTTTAAAACAAGATAATAATCAGGTGAATTTTTAATCGTGAAGTGTGCGTGCAGCAAGGCCCTACAAATACCAAGCACTAGTTTACTTGGTTCATGGCTTTGTGGACATTCTCTTATCATGTCCCAACTTGTGAAACTAAACCATATACAATTAATTGTGTGGAGAAGGAGAGATACATAGGGAAGCATGGGGTAGAAACGATCCTTGTGACCTGAGTGAATTGATGATTTAAATTAACATGAGAATATTCCCATCACTATGGGAAAGAAAGAAGTGGTAATTTTAAATCTCTAAATCACTTGGAATATATATTTTCCTGCCCTCGTAAGATTTTCCTTTCTAATTTTGTTCCTGCAAATCTTACAAGTAGATGAAAGTATTGGAAGGTAAAGGCCAATTCCCCCTTATCTTTTGTGGAATCAAGCGAACTTACTTGAGAAAATGTAACGAGATAAATTTGTTTTATAAAATTAACGTGGTAACATATTATAGGTTTCGTGTAAGGGGACAATCTTCCATGAGACTTTAGATCCATGTGGTATCAAATATGCATTTATGTTCATGGTATGACAGGGTTGAAGTCATCATCAGCACCCAAAAAAACAAAAACAAAAAATAATAATCATGGGAGCATGCCCAATCATAGAGACCCACCCATAAAATTAATAGACGATAGTACACTATGGAAGGCAAATATGCATTGCTTTATGAATGTGTAACAGGTGGAAAGAAAGCGAGCACGGTCAATATAAAAACTTGTCGAAGAAAGTTAGCACGCAAAAGTCCTAATTCCAAATTTTATTATCCAATATTTTCTCTGACTAAAATATATATTACAGTTATTCTAAGTTGCTAATATACTAGGAAAAACATCATAAACAAAGTTAGAAAAATATTCTAAATTAAATAGGAAAACAATTCTTAAAATCAATTAGAAAAATATTATAATTCTCTAATAATAATATTTTAGTCTTATTGAAAGTATTTTCACGTAGAGCTATAAAATTTTAATCATATCTAAATAAAATCTCTAGAAGTTTTGAAAAACAATTCAAGCTGATTCAACAATCGGATCCATAGTTACACTTGATAACATAAAATTACGTGTTTAGATCGGTCTTTTTTGGATCGGAGAGAACTCATTCTTGAGTTCAAATTGTGCTTACCTTAATCTCATGAATATCCAATAAAAAATTCTTAACCCTTTACATGCTTGATCTCATGAATATTGATATATGTAAAACAAATATAGTTATTAGTGTAAATCATTTTTTATTGATGTGTTTTTTTAATAGAAAAAGCTATGTTGTTTATTGTATAGAAACTACAAGTAATTAAAATCAATATAAAAAAATAATAATTTAAAATAAGGATACAAAAACATCTCTTTTATGAAAACCTCTTCCCTTTATTAATGTACTCCTTTTTTAATCATAAGTATAATTTTTTTTAAAACAAAAACCAATCACATTAATTGAAAAAATCAATGATTTTGATGTAAATGTTATGATGATGATGATAAACTTGATAATAACTATATTAAAATTAAAAATTAATGAATACACTCAAATTATGTACACTTGAGTGTAGTCTCTTCACTAATATTAGGATTACAAAAATGTTTAATCTGGGTTCAAATTATTCTTAGTGTAAGTTCGTGCTATAATCATAACTCCACTTAATCCAATTATAAATTGTGAAAAGGTGGTAATGGGATACACCTTGAACAATTTTCAGGGGAGATTATAGTACCCTTCTGATAAATCCCTTACAAAAAGAAAAGAAAAGTTATGATTGTGCCCTCAACAACACACCAAAATCAAACACCTCTCCCACTTAACTTTTATCTTCATATATATATATATACTAGCAACTTGCCCGCGCGTTGCCGCGGGTATTTTTTTGTATATAATTTAACATAATTAAATCTACAATGATAAATTTATATGATATAAGTAAATAAAAATTATAGATTAAAAGATAAAATGCTGAAAATTTTGAGTTGAGTTTGTCACGTAAGCATAGATTACATCTTTTAGAATATAGGTATTGCGTCATAAACGATAACAAAAGAGCGCGCACTAACATTAGAAAAAAGAGCAACATATTTGAATAAGAAAAAAAAATTTACTGAAATCATTATTGTGCAGATAATAAAATTATAAAAATCAATTAATAGAAAGAGCAAATTAAAAAAAAAAGAGAAAAGGAAGCAATATTAATTTAAAATATTATAACAATAGCAACATCGGAGTCTTAATATTTAAAATTATTATTATTATTATTATTATTATTATTATCATTATCATTATTATTATTATTATTATTATTATGTTAGTAATGAAAGAAACAAAAATAAATGAAAGACTCAAAATATTCAAGAAACTTGCACAAAAGATAAAAAAAAATAAAAAAAATAAAAATTATCATTGCTATTACTGTCAAAACAATAAAAATTAATAAATTATCCAGAGGAAAAAAAAACATTAACAAAAGAGTAAGCAAGAAAAACAATTAAATTATCATTATTCTAATTATAATTATAATTATAATTATTATTAATATTAGTATTAATAATTAACAATATACAATATAAAATAACAAAATAAAAAGAATAAGGACCACAATGAAAAATAAAATATATGATTAATTCCAATTGAAGGATACAATTGAAAAGAAAACAAATCTTGGGACCAAAATAAATCATGAAATAATAAGTTTAATTGCTGTGTAATGTTACAAAAAAATTAGAAGAAGAGGGACTGAAATGAAAAGGTGTATATATGACTAATTTTAATTAAAGGACCAAATTAAAAGCAATTCAAACATCTGTACCGAATAAATTAAAGGAACGGAAAAGAAATCAGAAATCAAAACATCGAGGGGACCAAAATAAACTTTGTGCACAAACATTGGGGGACCGAGCAGAGTTCTGTGCGGCAGAGAGAGAAACGCTGGCAGCCCGTAAAAAACCAGTCCCACCCGCCGCTTAACCGGCCATGTATGAGCGGAACGCGCCGCGATGGACGATAGAGGACCTGGAGGCGCCTCTTCTCGCACGGAGGAAGTGCATTTCGGATGCCGGGAAGACGCAGCGACGCTGCCGCTTAAAGGGGCGTGTCGCTGGAACGCGCCGGGCGCTGCGCAGCGACGCCACCGTCCCTCCCAGCTAATGACGCAAAGAACCCTGTCCCCACTGGTATTTACGAAAATACCGGGGGGGAAAGACGACGCAGCCCCGCATCGCGTGCGATTTTTTTGTCTTTTTCGGGGGTTTTTTCCGTCAGTGCATTGTGCACAAAAATATGAAAAACCGACGGAGCCCCTGTGTCCTGTGCGCTGTTTTGTCGTTTTTGGGGGCCAGAGGCGTCAATCCACTATGCACATTCGCGGTATATATATATAACCCTCTTCTCCTTGCATTGCAATTGTAAAAGTTAATTGCTAAGCGAAATCATCCTTAATCTAATGATATCGTTTTAAATAAAGCAATAGGAGGAGGTCTCGAGTCAAAATTACCGTTGATTACACTACTTGAAAGATTATTGAACATACCCAGGTTTTTGAAGGCATGATTGGCAAGTAAATCAACATAGAGAGCAGTTACTAGATTTTTATTTTGTCAGCTAGTTTAGGATGGAACTCATTTGGCAGTTACACAGCGCAATCAGCAATCCCCTTATTTATCATTAGCTTTTTCATCAACACCAAATTGAAAATATTATCTTCCATGTCTAAAAGGAAATCTTAAAGCATGATTTGGCCTTTGCATTCTCATCACCCACCACTAAGAATCCACCACCCGCTGTCTCTTCCTTGATTGGTCTTTACAAAAAGCCTCAACTTGCTCCTCCTTTAGACACCAGGAGCTTCACGAAAACCATGCACTCAGAAAATATTTAGGAGCACTACCATTCTTCTCTCGTCAAGAAAATTATATATTTGGTATAAGCCCACCAACCCATTTTGCACAACCATCATGTCTCCACCATCAGAATCAGAAGAGAGCCCTATTGACAAAACCTCTCAACCTCCTCCAGTATCTTCACTTACCACCCGAATATGGCCGGCAAATCTTACGCAAATGATTCTTCTGGGAAATAAAAACCCAGCGAGGTATAGCTCTGCCCTTGCTGGCAATGAATCTGACATGGTTTTCCAAAACGGCCATCACGACTGTTTTCTTAGGCAGGCTTGGAGAGCTCCAGTTAGTTAGCGGCACTCTTGGGTTCACTTTTGCTAACGTCACTGGCTTTTCTGTCTTGAATGGGCTATCCGCTGCCATGGAACCTCTCTGTGGTCAAGCTCATGGGGCTAAAAATCTCATGCTGCTACACAAGACCCTCCTCATGGTAACATTCTTGTTGCTGTTAGCAACCCTGCCTATATCTTTCTTGTGGCTTAACGTGGACAAAATTCTAATCCATTGTGGCCAACAAGAAGACATTTCACGTTTTGCAAAGAACTACGTTTTCTATCTCCTCCCTGACTTGATAATCACCTGTTTTTTATGTCCTCTCAAAGTCTACTTGAGCTCACAAAGTGTAACAGTTCCTATAATGTTTAGCTCAGCTTTGGGCCTAGCTTTTCACATCCCGATCAACATCTTACTTGCAAGAGCCAAGGGTCTTGAAGGGGTGTCCATGGCGATATGGATAACTGATCTTATGGTCGTGATTTTACTTGCTTCATACGTGTTGATGATGGAACACAGGAAAGGAGGGGATTGGAAGGAGGGAGGGTGGCTAGACCAGGGCGTTCATGACTGGCTCAGGCTGCTAAAACTTTGTGCACCATGTTGCCTGACCACCTGCCTGGAATGGTGGTGCTGGGAGATCTTGATCCTGCTCACTGGACGGCTACCAAATGCCAAGCAAGCAGTTGGGGTGATTGCGATTGTGCTAAACTTTGACTACTTACTTTTCTCTGTGATACTATCACTGGCAACTTGCGCTTCCACTCGTGTGTCGAATGAGCTTGGTGCAAACCAAGCAGGCCGGGCTTGCCGGTCAGCGTACGTGTCTCTGGGAGCCAGCACCATTTCAGGTTGCATTGGTGCCCTGGTGATGGTAGGAGTCAGAGGTGTTTGGGGATCTCTGTTTAGCCATGATCAGGGAATCATAAAAGGTGTAGAGAAGATGATGTTGCTGATGGCTTTGCTTGAAGTTGTAAATTTTCCCTTAGCAGTTTGTGGAGGCATCGTCCGGGGAACAGCTCGGCCATGGCTGGGCATGTATGCCAATCTTGGTGGGTTCTACTTCCTAGCCTTGCCAATGGCAGTGCTCTTAGCCTTCAAAGCAGCACTAGGGCTCGGTGGGATGTTGATAGGTTTCTTGATTGGATTGACCGCGTGCTTGATTTTGCTAGTAGTCTTTGTTGCGAGGGTTGATTGGGAAGTAGAAGCTGGAAAGGCACAAAAACTTGCGTCCAGTGACGTGCTAGAAGATGTTACAGAATGCGTGAATCACCGAACTACGGAAACAGTTGGTGCTGACGCATGAGAATGACTTGAAAACGAGTGTCTCGTTTCAAACACTCCCAGAAATGCTGGACTTCCTGGTATAGTCGAAAAGGCATGACACCACTCTAAAAGGAAAAATGACTGCAAAAATCAAACTCATTTTAGACAACTCCCTAATGGAACTTTCAAAATTCAGGATTCCTGTCCGTTTTCAAACCTTTCGGTAATTCAAAGGCATCATTTCATCAATGTACTGTTCATGAATCTCTCCAAATTTCATTTCCTGGTAGCTTCAGTTCTTGAATGGCCGGCCAATTACGAATATGTCTTCAGATAGTTTCATCAAATCATGAAATGGTGATGAGAAAGGTTACTGAAGCAAAAGATGAAAGTAGAACATATTCAAGATTCAACATAAAAGAACTCCCTGTTTCCAACATTCAATGAACATATCTGTGCAAAATACAACTTACAAAGCTCCCTGAGGATAAGATGCCAACTTTGTTAATTACTGAAACGACTCTTTTGTGCATCAATAAATGATGGGGTTTTCAATTTCAGTCAGAAGGCTCAAACTGCCATGTCCAGTTACAAAAATTGCATCAATGGCATCATGAACGTTGAAGGTATCATCCATCTATAAACCCAGGTCCAGAACTTGAAGCCTCCAGTTCTTTAGCTTTCTCATCATTGAAGCCAAGGACAGCCAGTATCTTGTGGCCGGGGGATTCCACTTCTGACCAAATGCCTAGAAGCAGATCACTTGTTGTAACTTCACCACTATCACCTGTAAATCCAAAGATACATCGATGGAAAAAAAAAAATTAAAAGCTTTCTGCATAGTGCAACAGCTATTTGTCTCCCTCTACTTGGGATATTAGTTCCCAGCAAAGTTTGATTCAAGAAAAGGCAGGAAATAAAACATACACCAACAACATGCCTTGTTAAATCAGCCAAAAACTAAAATTTGGACAAGCAAAAAGACAAAGCCAGTAGGTATAATGGAGCTCAACCTGGAACTCAGAGAATGTGAATATTTTTCAGAGCTGCATTCATGAATAAATGTAACATAGTATATTGATTATATGTAACAGAGAAGAAATCCATATAACATACCAAACCTACAAGGATATAAAGGGAAGTAAGATGAACAAATTCTAATAGAAAAAGCCATGTATTCGTTGTGATTAGAGAATCATATAGATTTTCCAGTTTCTTAGTTTATTACACAATAGTCAGACTCAAAGGTAAGAATCCAGAACTTGTAGAAGTGGCAACTAAACAGAAAAATATTGGAACAAAGATAGTTCACAGATTTATGCATGACATCACTTTTCTTTCAGCACCATAAGCACACTACAAATTATCTTTGGCAGCTGCTGCAAACATCATGAATCTCATTGAAGTCCTGGGTGATGCTATTAGGAAGGTTGCATTGGAGATCTCAAATATAAGGACTTACAACACTAGGGCCCTAGAAAGGCAGGAACCATAAATTAGATTTGTTAACCATGAAGTTTACAAACCACTACTTTTAAGGATGTCATCAAATCAAGGAACACAGGCAAAAGTCAATCACACATGATATAAGAGTGATGGCAGCATGTGGATGCCAAATTTCAGAGACTATTTATCACAAAAATTCATTAGCTTGGCTAATAAGCGCACTCTTCAGAGCAATTTTGTTTGCATGTTCTATATACAAGCAGCTGAGTTTCCATAGCATCCTACAAAAACTAAGGATTGCATTGAAGAGACACTCATTGATATAATATTTCATATTGAACAAAAACCAACCAAAAACAGATAGCAAATTATCAGGACTTACCAGATTTTAGTTTACGATCAAGAACCAAATCGAGGACCTTTTGAGCATCATCAGTCAAGGGAGGCCTCTCAGGAGGGAAATAGTACATGTCAGCCTTGCCAAGCACCTTGATAGTTTCTTCACGTACTTTAAAAACAGTGATTCCATTTGCCCACAGGTATTTCGCAGCTACACTAGTCCCTATGATTCAAAGAAGAACATTAATATAACAGCAAATGGCTTGTGGCTAAAAATTAACGATGCAAATGAATAAGAAAATTATTGTTTTTTTATATATATATAAAAAAAAAAACGCACCTTCAATCAAGATACCCAAGAGAAGAGCCTCGGTGCCAGTATTAGCGAACTTGAGCTTCCTAGCTTCCAATTCAGCCATGGTAAATGCCTTTATAGCCCTCCATGACCACCTATATTTCCACTCACACCATCAAAAAGAAAACATCAAATTTACCTTAATCCCAGCGAACCCACGTACAAAAATATATCCAATCATTAATTCATAGACTCACCTGGGGACTTTCTCACCGAAAGAAGCAAATCTCTCTGGCTTCCTGCAAAAACCTGAAATTGCAATTTAATCGACTAAATATTAAAGAAAAGAAAACGAAAAAGAAGAGAGGGTGATTAAAGGGGAGAAAGTACGCAGTGGGGAGGCTGGAGAGGACAGTGGCGGAGACGGGGAGGCGAGTGGACAAGTGAGTGGTTAAGAATTTGCGTGGCCATGGTAGTGAAGTGAAGGGTTTAAGAGAGTGAGGAGGTAGTAAAAGAGAATTGGGTTGTGTTATATGGTGGTGCTGTTGACGATTGAGCGCTTGTTGGGCTGTTGTCGATGATGGATTTGGAAGCTTTGTGAAACAATTTGCTGCCATTTTCTGTAAGACAACAGACGCCCCGCTCTCTTTCTCGATTTCTCTGTTTGGGTTTGTTTGGACTCCGGATAGAGGGAGGATAGGGAAAAAAAGGTAATGTACTTCGACGACGTCGTCTACATTGAGACGGCAATTTGCTAGGACAAACTTACTGAGGCCCAATTCTACTAAGAAAAAACATTGGTGGCATTAAAAAAAAATGTATTTTTAGATTTTGATAGATCCCGCAGCCACACTGCAATCTGGAACGAAATTTTTAAATTTGGCAGTTAAACTTAAAACTTGTCTCTACTTCTTGCCCAGACTATATTATTATTAAGTTTTATAGAATTATTAAATTGTATACAATTATTTTGACTTGATCTAATTGATTTGATAAATTATAAGACAACTTGAATAATAGTTAAAATATGATTTGTTTCTAAGAAAATTGTATTTTTTAAATATTAAAACACGGCAAATTGAATTAACTAGAGTTTTGTTGCTTAACTTATTAAACTGATGACTATAAACATTGAATTTCTCATATTTAATAACGTGTCATTGCTCAATTGGTTAGCGCATGCATCTAAACTTGTCGGTCACATTTTCGGGAAAAAATCGACACTCATCATTTTGACATGAATGAGGTACATAAGTATAAATGTTAAGTAGACTATAAAAAATACAGTTTTTAAAAATGATCCATTCACAAAATTATGGAATCTTTGGGCTAAAGGTAAAGATGGCTTTTAAAATTGGAAAATTGGTGTAGTTGGACCACGACTAAGTCTTTTCATAGCCTTAAGGATCATAATCAAACCATTACTATTTAATTTGGGTCACCGTCTAATTTTTTGAACCATTCAGGGCCCTTCTTAAACTTATAAATAGGGCCTGAACCATGGTATTACTGGAGAGCACACCAATTAATTTGACTCCTCCGAGGACAGGCTTGGCAATTTGCTCGTTTTGAACCATGTTTGATCGTATAATATTTTTGATTGGAATGGTGCCAGTGGTGTGTTTGTAATGCACTACATGGAAATAGAATAATATATATGTTTGTCATGCTTTATAGATAAATATAGTTTATAACTAGTAGTATTAAAAGGTTATAGTTATACACACACACGGGGGACTCTCAGATTTTTAAATAATTATTTAAGAAAAAATAATTATAGTGATATTATAGAAAAAATGCTTCAAATATATAGATGGTACAAAATGAAGATTGTGAAATGTTTCTAAATATGTCATAGTGTATTTATAACTCATATGTCTTGTTTTTTTTATGAAGAAGAGAGACTGAAGTTTAGTTACACTTTTATGATTTTTAAATTGTATTGTGAGATGTATTACACTCATTTTATTTAGCCAAAATATAAAGACATGTTGCATCATGAAATATTGTACTATATGTAATGGTGTAGGGGGAGCAAAAGGATAAGCCCATAAGAGTTGGGTTTGTTTTTTAGATTGGACTCATCTTTTAAGGTGGATATATTTATCGGTTGAGTTCATTAGAGGAAGATCCTCGTGATTTTTTAAACCTATTAAATTTAAGTGTTTCAACTTCATAGGAACATTTATCCTCTTGTAAGATCATAAATTAGTTGTTTTGTCAATTTAAGAGTGGTAGATTGCCAAAACTAAGGAAGAAAAGAAGGGAAAGAGCTTATTGAATTGTAAGTAATGAAATAACATATGAAATTACACGTGTATTCCTTGCTCTTTTAAGGCACAAGTTACACGTAGAAATATAAAATTAATAAGGTTTGAAAACAAAGAAATGAAACCCTCAAAAAGCACAAGCACAATACTCTTAAAAAATCCAAAAAGGAAATTCCATTTATGACTTTTTAATTTACAAACAAATGCTTTCCTTGTCAGGTGATATTTTCAACAATAGCTAGATCTTTAGCAAGAGACTCCAAATCATGATTCACCACTCCCAATCATTATCATCGTAAAAAAACAAATCAATGCAATTGAAGTTAAAAATTATAGTCATGAAAAATGCTAATAACAAACACATTTTTTAACAAAATGTTATCTTCCATGTTTAATCCTAATTAGTTATTCTCTAACACCAATACTTTCTTGCTACTACCACTACCAACATTCTCAATTTCTCTCTCCAATTCCACTCCTTTCTTCTCCCCTATCACTATTTTCCTCGGTCATTTTATAAAAATGTCATTCGACTTTTATTTTTATTTTTATTATATCATATATACAACATGAGAAAAGGTAACATAAATAACCATAAGTTAATCCAAAAAATAGAACTATATCAACAATTAAGGTTGAACATGGTAGGAAAAACCAATATCCTTAAATTAATTGGCTCTGTACATTCAAATGAAAGGTAGGTTACCGAGATATAGTTTATGAAATGATAAAAGTGCCAGATATATAAAATGGTGTGATCAACGATGTTGTTGGAGAAAACTTGATATTTTTCATTAATTGTCTTAATAAAAAATTAATGGGAAAATCAAAATTGATACAAAAATAGCTTGAAGATAAAATCGGCACGTTTGAGAGACTGTTGTTGCAAACATAAAGGACTTGAATGTCGTTCAATGCTTGTCCAAAGTTGTCCTCCTCACGTTTAGCTTTGCTCCTTGCTTCAATCATGTGAAGCTCGCATCCCCACACTTACAAATTAATTTAGATACTCAAATTTCACATTTAAGGAACATAAAAAGAAAAAATAATTTAAATAATCTACAAACGTAAGATTTCACGAACGTTTGAGTTTCAAGATTGAACCTTTAATCTAGTATATTGTCTTCACTAATGGCTGAAGCACCGAGGCTGGTCGTAAATGGGCCTTACTCAATGGATTCAATATGCAGTCTCTAGCTACTAGAAAGCAGAATTAAAAGAGTTTTTGGTAATGTGATAGTTGAAGTTTTTCAAAGTATTTTTTTACTTTATAAATGTATTTAAATAATATTTTTTATTTTTAAAATTCTATTTTTTTTATATCAGAAGCAATCTAAAAATATAATTTGAAATAAAAAATATCATAAAAAAGGTTTTCCAACCGTAAAAACAAACTGTGCAAGTTATCAGTTATCACAGTTTCAGAGCAAACCCATCTAAGGAAACTCATCAATTGTGCCATGTGGTTTCATGCCATCGTCAAGGGGTGTGCGGGCTTTTGTTTACTTAGCTAGGCCCATACTATTTTCTTCTTTCGTTAATCTTAAGGCAGGCTTGGCCCAAGTGGATCCATATCCCACTTCTCTCAAAAAGACGGACAAAGCATGGCTGTTGTACAGTGTACATAAGTCCATCCCACTACCATCATGGTAAACAGCTACATTATACTAACAAAAAATAAGTCTTTTTCAAATTAATTTTTTTTTAGTAAATTTAAAATTATTTTGACATGCTTTTATCAAAATAAATCTTAAAAAATAAAAATAAAATATATTCATCCTGATGTATTTTAAAAAAAAATACTTGAAAAACCAATCACTACTATAATAATACCATGTATACTCTGAAAACTAAATTTGTATTTATCAAATATAGTCACGCTCACTACTTATATTTTATGTCATAAAATGAGTAGTACAGAGTATATATTAAAAAATAATATAAAATCATTCTTTTAGTATCCGATAATAACTTTGGTTGTTTTACCATTAGTGTCCGTCTGCTTTTCGCATTAAATCAAGGATTGCTGTAGACCGTGAGGTCAAGATGGAAGTTTCGCGCACGAAACAAGAAGAAATGGCAGATTTTGGTAGGGTTTCATGGGACAAATAAAATCTCAGCATGTGCAGCACCAACCAGATCTCTTGTAAGGGGCCCACTTACAGCTTTGCATACCAATTCAGTTTGTCCCATCACCACCCATGATGTCACAATTCCTTACATTTGACTATTTTCACGACAACTCTTTTTAAGCCTTCCTTTTGTTGGGGTATTTTTCTCTTTCTACGCCAAAAATATTAGATAAAATAGCACATTTTTTTTTGTAAGAAAGTGAAAAACCGTAAACAATCAATCAATATCATCATGAGTTTGGAGTTCTTTTGACCGTGATAATCATTTATCACCGTGATAATCATTTATCATACTCATGTCGCAGATATTGTTTTAAAGAATAATTAAGGTTATTTTTTAAAGTAATTTTTGTTTATATATAGTTAAATAAAATTATTAGCACGAATAGTGTAATTGAAAAGGAAAATGGGTACTAATTTCAAAATTGAAAGCTTCATCCTTTAACAACTTCAAAATTAAAAAGAAAAAATACCAAAAATATAGGCAGAAAGGATTCTTAAAACAAGAGAATAATAAAGTGAATATGGGATAATAAAGGATTTCTTGAAATAGGGCATGAACAGTACAAGTTAAGGACACGAGAAAAATGAGAAGAAAAAACACCCAAATAAAAGTTGAATAAAAAAAGCACAAAAATGACCATTTTTTTTCCACATATAAAAAACCTTAATCACCTAAAGGCTCGAAACAACTTAACTAACCATCTTCATCTCCATCTTCTTCCTCTTAAACCATACACATTCTCATGGTTGTCTATGCTATTAACACCAGCTATCAAACACCAAAAATCAATTGTCACCATCTTAACCTCTCAACAATCCACGGACTTTAGCCTCTTTGCATCTTAACACATTAGTCATTACAATCAATATTTTTACTTATTTGAACATCACAACCTCTAAACAAATGTAAATAACCCATGACAACCTATTCCCAAATAGCTCATAAATTGTTGCCACTTCCAGACTCTACCAGGACAAAGATAGTATGTCAAGAATGTAGAGGAGGTAGGATGGGCAGTTGGTCAAATATAGTATAGATTATACATGGATGATAGTTAGACTCAACGGCTCTTTTAGGGTTCCCTCATCTGGGATCCCTGGGGAAGAGGATCAAGTTGACCCTTAAGAACAACTTGATGCATTATCCTCTTTCAACCCTTTAGCTAAACGCGGAAAAAATGAAAAGAAAATACAAGGACGCTTTTGGCATCCAATGGGCACAGATCGACACTATAGAACCTTGTTCAATAAGTTGAACACATTAGTTTTCCACTCTTGGGTTGGGCAGTAGGGGTCGGAGCAAGTGTTACCTTTATTTACCACAATTTAGTTCATCAATATGTAACCTATAGTCCATGTTAGGACAATTCCAATTGCTTTCAATTGACCCCAACTTCTCTTAAAGGTTGATTTTTGCACCTAAATAATTTTTCAAATATATTTAATATAATGTTAATTATTGTGATAACAAATTGATTATTGGTAGTGGTTTTCAACTTATTATGAATGATTATGATTATTTGACGTGTTTTCTTGAATGACTAGATTGAGTTTGATTTTTTATGTGGTGGTATTATCGGTGGTTTGTTATTTGCATGACGAGGTTATGTATTATCGGTGGTTTGTTATTTGCATGACGAGGTTATGTATTTGCAATTTATTATTCATGGATCAAAAAAGAGTAAGTAAATTGTACATGGGCTCTATAATTAAATTTGATCAAAACATATAATAAAATAAGTTTGGCAAAAAAATATTTTCAACTCGTTGTTTGAAAGATAAATAATTATTGATTCTTCAATCGTGGTTTTCCATGAATCGACATAGAGTACAATGGGCTTCATCCATTAAATCTTATCCCAAAAAAACAAAAATCTTATGAGCTAAGTTACGAGTTTTGCGGGTTAACTGTGTTGACCAAGTCATTTTTTATGTTTTTTTAATTGCATCCCTTAACATCGAGTTGAAGTGAAACAGGGCTTGGTAATTATTTTTTATGTTTCTTGTATGGATTTATCATGATTTCATGACCCAATTCACAAGTTTCAAGGGTTAATTATTTTTGACGTGTTTTTTTTTTTGTTATTTTAATTTTTTTTTAAATTTTATCCTCCAATCTTGTGTTGATTGAAAATTAGACTATATTATTTTTGTATAATGCTATCTTGATCTCTTAACCTAAGTTTTACGAGCCAACCCGAGTTGGAATCATGTAATTTTTTTTTATATATATAATCGTTTAACATTGAGATGATCGAGAACTCAACTTTATAATTTATTTTTGTTTACTTTTTACAGGGCTATCATTGTCTTATGACCCAGGTCGCGGGTTAGATTGGCTAACTCAGGTGTTTTTATTCCTTTTTAGTTGATCTTTTTTTTATTTAATTTTATCTTTTAAAATTGAATTGATTAGAATCTGAGTTTTATAATGTATTTTGATTTAAGTTCTGTAAGATTTTATTGGTGTGATGATTGATGTTTTGAAAGGTTAACTTGTGTTGACTCAACATATTTTATTATTTGAATTAATATGAAGTAATCTAATATTACAAAACAACTAAACGTTGTGGCCAAAACACTGTAGCACAAGACTCAGGTTACTGTGGACTCAAGCAGTGTAGGGACGGAAAAGGGCTTGGTGATCAGGCGTTTGATGTTTTTTTTTGGGGGTGTTTTTGGTTTTTGACTTTTTTTTTTCAACTTTCCGCCATTGTACAGTGTATTGACGCCTCTAACCCTCGAAAAAGACAAAATAGTGCACAGGGGGGCAGGGGCTCTCTTGGATTTTCCATCTTTGTCTGCACTGTGTGCAGACGAAAAAGGGCTCCGAAAACGACAAGATAGCGAACAGTAATCGGGGGCAGCGCCGACCTTTCCGCTCAGGTATTTACGTAAATAGAGGTGGGGACAGGGGTGTCGTCGTAATTACACCATTATTTTATTATATTTCCGCGCGGCAGCTGGCGCGTCACCTTCCCGCGCCAGCGGGGTTCTCCGCTTACGCGCCTGTTAGGCGGCGCGTGCTCCTTCTTCCCGGCGTCAGAAATTTGCTTCCGTCGCGCCTGAAGGTCATCTCTCCTCCGTCGCGGCGCGTGCCCGTCATATATGTCCGGTTAGGCAGCGTGACGGCTTTTCTCCCCGGACGTCGGTTTTCTCTCTCGCCGCCCCTCAAAGTCAGCTCGGTCCCCTCGATATGTGTGTAAAGTTGATTTTGGTCCCCTGCGGTTTTGCATTTCGTTTTTCATTATTGATTTATTCAAATTAAAGTTTTATTGTTTTCAATTGTGCCCTTCAATTAAAACTGATTATAGAAGAAGTATTTATTTCAGTCCTTATAGTCTTAATTTTTTAATTACGTCTTATTCCTTAAATTATTCCGGTCCGGATGTTTTGATTTCTGTAATTTTGTCCTCCAATTGAAATTAGTAATATATACAAAGTTTGATTTCAGTCCCTCTTCTTCTGATTTTTTTTTAAATGGCAGCAGTTTTCATTATTTATTTTTGGTCCTCCAAATAAATTTTTTTTCTTCAATTTTATCCTTCAATTAGAATTAATTTTATATATGTCATTTCTCATTTTGGTCCTTATTCTTTTAATTTTCGATTTTATATTAATTCATATGTTCTTTTTTTAATCTTTATTTTTTATTGGTATTTATGCATTTATGCTTTTAGTTTTTGTCCTCGGTGCAACTTTTGTCCATATATATATAAGTATATTTAACACAATAATAATAATAATAATAATAATAATTATAATTATAATTATAATTATAATAATGATAATCCTAATAATGATAATAAGAATAAGAATAATATTTTTTCTCTCTTACTCTTTTGTTAATTTTTTTTTCCTCCCAATAATTTGATAATAATTTGTTTTTTTTTTTCCAGTAATAACAATGATATTTTTTTTTTGTTCAAGTTTCTAAGATATTTTTAATCTTTCATTTATTTTTGGTTCTTTCATTATTAACATAATAATAATAATAATAATAACAACAACAACAATAATAATAATTATAATTATAATATTGATAATAATGATAATGATAATCATCATCATCATCATCATCATCATAATAATAATAATAATTTAATTGATTTTTCTTGCTTACTCTTTTGTTAATATTTTTTTTCCCTCCGGATAATTTGATAATTTTTATTGTTTTTACAGTAATAGCAATGATAATTTTTATTTTTTCTTATTTTTCCTCTTATCTTTTTTTAAAGTTTCTAGGATATTTTTAGTCTTTCATTTATTTTTTTCCTTTCATTACTAACATAATAATAATAATAATAATAATAATAATAATAATAATAATAATAATAATAATAATAATAATAATAATAATAATAATTTAATTATTTGCACAATAATGATTTTGTCATTAATTTTTTTTCCCTTATTAAAATATTTTGCTCTGGTTTTGAAAATGTTATTTCACGCTCTTTTGTGATCTTTCATAACGTTATATCTACATGCTAAAAGATATAATCTATGCTTGCGCAATAAACTGTACTTAAATTTTTTAACATTTTATCTCCTGATCTATAACTTTTATGTAGTTATATCATATAAATTTATTGTTGTTGATTTAATTATATAAAATTATATACATAAAAATACCTGCGGCAACGCGCGGGCAATATAGCTAGTATATTCAATACACATCGCGTGTAATTAATCCAAGCACCCAGGGAAGTGGTCGTCGTGACCTCGTCCATTCCAGTTCCCCCCAGCAACCTGGTAACGGTCAGGCTGCTCGATTTACCGCTTCTTCTAGTTCTATCAGGACCGAAATCGACTGCTGTGAATGTATAATGATTGAAGCCAATACGTCAGAGCACGTCAGAGCCAGAAAAGTCAAACAAATTCCTGTATGGTAATTCCATCTCCTGAAAAAGTCATGTCAGCAAATGAAGTCAGGTACATCTGCCTACCAACTCTGCTCACTATCAAAAGTTGGAAAACACCAACAGGATCCGACTAGAAGATTTGAAGACATCCTCAGCGGATCGCCTACTTCAATCCCAGTTGTGTTTAGATTCTGATCGGGCTAAAGCTACTTTTCGTGCGCTAGAATTTTAACTGCTTTAAACGACATCATCATTTTTCTGTCCGAATGAACAAAGGGCGGGAGCTATTATAAATTATTCTTGGATTCAGATATGTACTCTCCCTTTCACGTATAG
The DNA here is from genome assembly GCA_029228465.1 of Salix viminalis. NCBI lineage: Eukaryota > Viridiplantae > Streptophyta > Magnoliopsida > Malpighiales > Salicaceae > Salix > Salix viminalis. The sequence goes on from CM055426.1 coordinate 6,267,288, forward strand.
AGCCGAGAGAGAGGAGAGGAGAGCATGTTTTCCAGATAGAGGGAAGCAGAAATATTTTTGAAAATTTTTTGTTTTTATTTTAAATTAAAAAAAATTAATATTTTTATATCATTAAAAATAAAACCAACTCAACTTACAAAGAAAGCACTCTAAAATTAAAATATAGATTTTATTGAATATGTTCGCCATGCTTTTATTTTTACTTTGCCAGTGATGCCGTAGCTCTTAGAATTGGATCGATGATTGCTTACGATTTACTCTAAACGTGAGACAAGTTCATTCGCGTGACGGAAGCAATTTTCAAACAGTAATTAAAGTTATATATATATATATATAGCTTCTCCGTCAAGAAAACCTGGCTAAAATGCTTTTCAATCTTAATAGATTTGAAAAACGATTGTCGGTATCATAACTACTTCAGTTTAAAATATTTTTAATGCATGGTGGACTTGCTAAAAAGTTTCAAATTTGATGATTTAAATAATCGAAAACTGAAAATTGTTTAAGAATAATCGGCAACTCTCACTTTAAATTTGGTGACATTTTAGAATAGGTCCCGATAGATATGATGTTTCCCTCTAGAATCTAAGGGCCAGGAAGGGCCACGTTTTCGACTATTGGGAGCGGGCAAGTTATCACTATCATGAATCTGGTTTTAGCTTAATTTGTGACGCAGTTCTTCCTCTTCAACAACCATTCTCCAGCTGGCCTGACTTGATATTACAACCCCCATCATCTCGCCACTCCCAATCGACCAATCTACATTCACATCAACCAGCATATCAGAAAACGAAAATAAATAAATGCAGAAGGCTAGCTATTGTGTCTCATTTAAGTTATCTGTTAGGGTTTGCAGGGAAAGGGATAGAAAATTGACACAAAAACATGTGTAATACATATAAAGAAAACGAAAAAAATAAACTCAGAGGGTTACTGTGTCTCATTTAAGTTATGTGTTAGGGTTTGCAGGGAAAGGGATAGAAAATTGACACAAAAACATGTGTAATACATATACAATGCATCTATGGTTCTGCTGACAAATAGAGGCCGGGGGGGAGCACAAGATCAACTCCATGTGTTATTTTCTTTCTTTTTGATAGGAATTATAACCTTACTTTTACGTGCCAATTAATTTCCTGTAAAAGAGAGCTAGCCCACCAAATGAAACGTCCCGAAATGAATCGTAAGCTTGAGTTTAACGCATCAAAGGTTTACATGTGGGTAAACCCTATAATTTTTACTAGTTTAAGGAAAAAGGGGACAGTCCCATAATATGATTTATATTATTCTTTAACACACACCCTCAAGTGAAAGCTCTTTGAAGTTGGATGATTTACATCACCTTGTACTTGATTTTTATCAAATAAAATGGAGGTGGTAAGATTCAAACTCGTGACCGCTTGGTCAACAAGACTATGATACCATGTTAAAAAATCATCTCACTTAAAAATTTAAATCTATAAATAAAACTTTATAATATAATTTATATTATTCTTTTCACAGTTTCGTTTTATTTATAGCAGTGAAAGAAAAAAGGTAGTCACGGAGCCATCAAGTCACTTCAAATTTCTTGGATTGTTTAGAAATTAAACAGAGCAGGTAGACACCAAACTTGCAAGGCAAGCCTTGCCCAAAGCCAGAACAGGAAACTTTACTTTTTGCCTACGCCTTCGTGGATTTTAACGTTGGCTCTCCGTCATCCTGCGCTTTTTGCTTATTGGCCTTCTGATTACATCCAGCGGTCATTTTTTTGGCTACACGCCAAGCATGTGCTTTATTAAATTACTGTGTTTTTCATCCCCGTCCACCATTATTTAAAAAAACAATTGTTTTTTTTTGAATTATTTTAAAATACTGATATAAAAAAAAAGATTAAAATACAAAACTTTTTTTAATATATTTTTTAAAAAATACTGGTTTATGTGGACTTTACATTTAATTGTTTGTTTGAAAATGTGGTTAAATTAGTTTTTTAAAGTGTTTTTTCATTTGAATAATGCATTAAAATAATATTTTTTTAATATTCATTTTTGATATCAGTACATGAAATATAATCTAAAAACACTAAAAAAAAATTGATTTAAAATAAAAAAATATAATTTTTATTTAAAAATATTTTCGAAACACAACGCTAAACAACTCAAAAGTTAAATACGCGTGATTAGCTTGAGCTGGGTTTCATTATGTAGTTTTTGCCAACTCATAAATTGATAATATGTTAGGTCAGTTTAAGTCGTGTCTCAACATGTCTTTTCTCTTAATTTAAAACAACAGGTATTTAAAGAAAATTATATTATTATATTATGTATTTATGAACAAAAGGGATTATAATTAATGGGCAGGAATTGATTTTATTAATTAACAAAATTAATGTGCTCTAAATTAATTCCTACAGCATTTTTTAGCCCATATTCCTTTTATAAAAAGGGCCGGGGAGGAAAAGTTTTTTATTGTCACCTTCCCTCACCCGTATCTCTTACCTCTGCCATCGTTTTCTTTTTCCTGTTAGCTAATTATAGAGTTTAGTGTTGATTGTTTGTAAAGGACAATTGGAGTTTGTAGCCAAGTTCATGAATCATGCATGATCAATAGGGTAACTTTTGGTGGTATTAGAATTCAGAGACTGTTTGTATAGAAATCATTTGCATTATGTAACATGTAATTTATCCTTGAGGATAAAAGGTTTTGGTTCTTGGCTCAATCATATTTCTTTGTGGTTTTTTAATTAAAAGAATTGATGTAATATTTTCTTGTAATGACTTTTTTTGTACGTGATCTGTTTTTTTTAATGATGAAACGCTTGTGTGTATGGTAGATTTATGATTGTAAACCTTAATATCTAATTGTTAAGTCTCGTGGGGTAGTATTAATTGTATTTTTTTGTATTTTTCTGTACTCCTTGGATATAAATGAAGTAATAATCATCTCTTAGAATTTACTAGGTTGATGACACAGGTAATAAGTGTTAAATAAAATACTGAGGATGAATAACAAGTCCTCCTTCTACTATTATATTTGCACAAGGTATACAAATTATTGGAACAAGTGATGCTAGCTGGAGAAACACCTTTGGATTTGAATGTTATGACTATAGTTTTACGAGAGAATGAGAAGTGTTTTTGGAGTAGAAAATAACATTACTAATTTAATCTGAATTTGATGGATATCAACCTGGTTCAAACTGAATGCATAAGTATTTTTTGGATGCAAAGGATAATGAGTAATGTATGTATATTGTTAAACCCGAAATGCAAACTCGTCTCAACCTAACCTAAAATATATTGATTTTTTCTTATACAATATGATATATACATAACTTATATGTATCATATATATAAATAATAATATTTATCATTTATTATACATATACATACTTTAAATATGTATATTATTATTTTTTTATTGATTAATACTCATTGAATATTTGAGATCTAAAGAATAGTTTATAGATATCTAAATTTCTTACCACGTAAAAAATGAATATGGTATGAATATAAAAAAAAAGTGTTTTCTTAGGATGTGTTTTTTTCTTATACCATGTAATTATTTTACTCCAATTCCTTAAGTGTAATCCTTATATATATATAAATTCATTATATAATCAAACAATTCTATTTCATTAGTTTAAAAAAAAAATGATCACGTGTTACAATAGTATTGCTTGGAGTAGCTCAATCTTAATAATTTAAATATTAAATTTAAGAAACTATTTTCCTGCTCGTATTGAAGTCCATTAGAAGTCCTCGGCGTATGTTATATTTAAAAAGAAAAAAATATTATTATCATAAGCAAGAGGAAGAAGAATGGCTGCTGCTTATTGTCCTTTCAATACTTCCTAGAAAATCATTGAAAACCAACATCTTTGATGGATTTGGATGGACATGATAGGTATAAATTGTTGGAAATTTCGTGGAAAAAGCACCTTCATATAATACGTCACTATTTGTGTATTTTTTTAATATATATTTTTTTCTTACTCTAAGTTCAATCGAAGCCTTACAAAAGTAATAATTGATCAGCACTACAAATGAGAACGATAAATAAAAACAAAAACCACTAACTCTAACTCTAACTATAACCACATCTATAAATTATGGGTTTCGCATGGCCATAAACATATTTCAAATAACATGACATGATGATAAATACTTATCATCTGTATAATAAATTTTGAATTTAAGTTATGATATATATCTTTTATAAGAGTTTGAAAGAATTAAAGATTTTACTCGTTCAACTACATTTATAAAAGTATGCTTTTTGAAATATGAATTTTCTCATATAAAAAAAAACAATAAACATAATTAATTATCAGTCATCCATTCAATTAACCATTAACCAACCGTGGTTGTAAGGAAATACAATGCTTAACCATTTGATTTGATTTTGGTTATTGATTACGAGATTTTGGTCCCCGTTGTTATCCTAACAATTAGGCATACCAAATCACATCAACCTGGCAAGAAAGAAATAACTCCCTGATCTACTATGTGTGTGCTTTTAGTATGGTTATTAATGTTTTTAAAAGTATTTTTTATTTATAAATATATTAAAATAAAATATTTTTTAAATATTTTTTATATTTATATATGAAAATGATATAAAAATATCAAAAACTATAATTTACTTCCTCTCTATTGATATAAAAATTAAAATTCTAGCGATATTTTAAAAATATTATCAATTTTTTTTTGTTGAGACCACTATCTAATTATTAGCGGACAACATAAGTGTATGTTAAGTTGTTAACCAGCCACGTTCTTCGCAGCGCTGAAAACAAAATAGGCAACTACAAATTAATTATCCCTCGAAACATTTTTTATTTATAAAAAAACATTTTAATTCAAATCGATTGAGGTCAACACGTTTGGACTGTTCTTCATAACGAGCCCACTACGCCATGACTGAAGGCGTCGTGCCATGACTATCCGGTTAGCCACACTTTCAAACCACGTGAAGTATTCAAGTCTCGTACTCACATGCACCATTTTGACTGAATCTTTCAGAGAGAGAGGGAAAAAAATCAGAAAAATTCAGCAACCTAGTTTGACGGCCAAGATTTTCTGATCAAGTGATGATCTTCGAGCATTCTATATTGGGAACCCCGCGAAAACCGTGGGAGGCTATTTTAAATATCATAGCAGGAAAAAAACAAAAAGATGAAAAGGTAAGTGGGAAACAAGTCCAAATCCAAAAGCATATCAAAATAAGATCGGTTAGGTCTCTCGGATTAATCAATTATTTCGAGATTTTTAATTAAATCGACATGCTCAATGTTTCATCACGTTATATGAAAACATGCCCCGAGTGTCTCACGGAGAGATCTGCGGCGCCGCTGTATACAATCAAAACCCAACCCCCCCGCCTTGTTTCCGAAAGTGAACGCGGTTTTTGAATTTGGCGCCAAACAGGATTTTAACGGTCAAAAAGTAAAAGACCCTGTAAGTGACGGGGGATTTCCCAAAAAATACACACTTCAAATATACAATGAATTTTCTATAACGGGACCCAAATGAACGTCTCCCTGAGCTGTCACCGTTCATTTCTGCTTTCCCTTGCCGCCCGTACAAGACCCTTTGGATGATCCGAAGAGTCACGGTCCATTGATTGGAGATGATATCAGAACTTCCAAACTGATTAACCATTCTGAGAGAGACAAAAGGGGGAAGAAGAGGAAGAATGATTTTCGAACATAAGTGCTTTGAAAATACCTTAAACCTAAAAAAAAAAATCATTACTTCCTCAAGTTACCCGCCCACCCTCAATCAACGTAATATCCACGTCAAAATATTTAAAGACGCACCCACAGAAAAATGTGGGCCAAGGTTTCTCTCTCCAATATGGATATTTTCTCGTGATGAATAGACCCCTTGCCCGCATAGTACCTACCAGCGCACTTGCCGTCTGATTTGGCGGGAATGCTACCGCCTTCCCGCCAAACACAAGAGAAAAAGGTTGTGCTCGGGCCATTTCATTTTTCTTTTTAAAAAAGAGTTTAACCGCCAAAACCTGTCAGTTTTCTAACGGATGCGTCGTTTTGAAGAAACGAGCTACGTCAACCGTTAATTCTCGGTTACCGGTGACAGAGCGCAACCACCCCGACTTGTCAGTGTACTGAATACATGGGGTAGTTATTGTACATCGCTGGATAAAGTTTAAAATCACTCCAATTCTGTAGCCCAACTTTCTTTCATACTTTAATCTGGTCCCTCTTCGTTCACATCAAGAAAACAAAACGGGACCAGAATTTATGGCTTTTTCTTAACACTAAAGTACATCGTTTAATTTTTGGAATTTTAATATGCCCATGCTACGACCGAGGAGGGACTGCGTCCATGCTACACTGACTGACTTGGGACCGAGATAAAACGTGAGGGACTGAGTTGTAGCTGGCCATTAACTTAAGAGATGGTAGGTTTCATCACGATCTTGATTTGATCGTGTGGCGCGAGGGAGAGGATGCGGCTAATAATTACAGAGTGGTTTTTTATTGTTAGTGGTTAATGACTTTTTTTGTAGGTGACATGTAGGCAGTCGGTGACCAGAGACAGCGGAACAGCCGACGAACGTGTTTTCTGACAGGCCTGCACGTGATAGGCAGACAGGGCAGGGACCCATGTGGCATGGGTTAGTGACAGCCTACAGTTGACATTACTTATATGTTCGGCACGTGTCCAGGTTTACATTTAAATAAACCCAGAAACCTCAGCACTGCTGCTGCTGTCATGGAGTGCCCGTATAAAGAAAAAAAAACATAATACATCCGAAGGCGTGCCTCCCTCCACGACTATAGACGCTCTTCTTCAGACCAATTAAATGCAACCACGGGAGATCACAACCTTTTTGCATTAAATTGACACGTATACCTCTCCCACTGTTCCGTACTGTCCAGTGTCTCGTACAGCTGGCTCTCAGCGGATATGGAAGGGAAGAGATGCAGGCATGCAGCGGACAATCATCCGTGAGGACTGAGGAGTAGCTGGCGAGGGGGTATACAATTTCAATTTTATGGAGCATACTTGTGTGCTGGGATTAAGTTTAGAGATATTATTTCACCTACCCAAATTCTCTGTGACGACGTGGATGGGTTTCTTACCACATTTTTAACATGGAACTGAGTATAGACTTCCTTGTCCATTTTAAAAGATCCAGGCTACGGTTAGGAAATTACTACAAATAATGTTTCAGTGTGATTTTTTTTTACTTTTTTCATCCAGAATAACTTGACACGAGTTTTCAAGCACCGAATAAGTACAGCATTGAATTCTCTTTCCATGGTCTATCATTAAATAAAGCAAGCAGTAACAAATAAGTATTTTTCACGTATTAATTATATAGTAAAATGGTCTAAATATTATTGGAAGAAACAAATTAAACTCGGCGTCAGTATATATTTTTATATTTTAATTAAAAAAATCTATTATCATTAAAACCGAGGGACACTATAAAAATAATAAACAGTTAAAAAGCACTATAAAACTATAAAAATACCCTTTTAAAAAAAAACCACGAGATCAAAGTCTGTTTTCAGCTTTTTAAAATGATTTTTTTCAATTGAAATGTTATCTGATGAATAATTTTGTATTTGGGTAAAAAAAAATTTAAAAGGTGAGCGCGGTAGTACAGCTAACGGGGATGCATGCAATGTGTGTACAATGCATCCTAACATCCAAAAAAGTCCTTTCATGATGTTGTTATAAATATTGTCATGATCCTTTTTTTTATCGTTGCAGCGTATGTGTCCAGTGGTGGTCCGATTTGTCTATGATAGAGCTTTTTTCCTCTTTTTTCCTCATAAAAATACAATTTTTTCAAATATAATTTACCAAATATTATATTTTTCAATGTGATGTCCTTGACCCTTTTATAAAAGTTTAAGTGATTTTTATTTTCATACTTCAATTTAAATTGACAGTATTGTATTTTTCAACTGGTCCCTTATTGTTTTGATTTAAAATTTTCTCTTTCTTGTTTTTTATTGTAAAATTTATTATCCTTTTAATTTCACCATTTAATTACAACATTGTTTTGTTCTTTTATGTCAATTTTGATTTCCATTGTCTTGAAATCTTTCCTGTCCTTTTACTAAGATGATTTTTTAAATTTCATTATTCCATTAAATATAAAAATTATGCTATATTTCAATTTTAATTCTTATTTTTTTAAAATCGGTATTTTAAAAATTATATATTTTTAAATTTTATTGTTCAACATTTGATTGATTGGAAACTGAAACTTTATGTTTTATAGACTAATTGTTTTTTAATCTAATGAATCGGGCCACGGTTTTCAAAAGGTTAATACGTTTTTTTCTCGAAAAAAAGCTTTACAATCCTCTTTATTGTTTTTGCCGTGATTTAAATATTGTGATTTGAATTGCAAGTTTAGCAAGATATTTGCAATTGACTTGACTCTAATTAACAAGTATATAAGTTTGTTATGATTATTTTTTATAAATATAAATTAAAATATTTAATCTTGTGTCAAGATGACATGTCCAATTTATTTTATTAAATTTTATATCAATACTTGTGTTATAAAAAAAAATTAAACTCTATCAAAATAAATTTTTTTTGTTAGTATAATTATTGATTTTCTTATTAATATATATTTCTTGACCAAAATTATATTTTTTAAAATGTACGTGATTTAGTAAAAGTAAATAATTTAAATACAAATAACAAAAGATAATACAAAAAAAGCTCTCGATAACAAAACTATAATAATAATAAATAAAAGCAGGTGACACGTTGTCCGTTTGTCTATTTTTTTTTTTATTACCAGAGAGGTTGTTGGAAAATTGAATAGTTTTTTCTCTATCCAAAAATGTAGTTTATCAACATGTTGAACAAAACAAATCTGGTATACGTCATTATAATTTCAATAAATCAATATTTCAACTTAAAACACCTATAAAATCGTTTAAGAAAAAAAAATAAAAAGCTGGAAAATAAACAAAATGTACTATTATATGACAATAAAAATTCTAATAACTTGGAGATTGGTCACGTGTGTTTCCCATGTTTTACTAAACTGTGGTTCTATTTCATGTAATTGTATCTTTCTATTACCATTTTAAACTTTATCTTATGTAAGATTATAAAAAGGTTCAATTAAAAAAAAACATTATAGAAAACCAGGAAACAATATCGATGCTCATATATCAGCAATAAATGTTGAGGAAAATGGCTAAGGGGATGTTTGAGATTTCAATTGGATCGTGATTTTGAAAATTTTGAATTGTTTTTTTATATATTTTTTGAATTGTTTTAATATATCATTGTCAACAATGAATTTAAAAATAAACAAAATATTATTTTAAAATAGAAAAATATTTTGAAAAATAAACCCCAACAGACTCCAAACAAGCAGCAAGCTGGCCTTATTATTATATGGTTAATATTGCAGTAGAATATGTTTTTTCAATTGAGAATTTATTAAAATAATATTTTGTATTTTTAATACAAATGTATCAAAATCATTCAAAAACACTAAAAGAAAAAAGAGTTGGATAAAAGTAAGTGAAAAAATCAAAAGATTCTCCAGAGCGAGAAGTACAAAGGAACCGGCGAGAAAAAGTGACAGAAGAAAGCCGATACAGGAGCGGTGTGCTGTCACGTGTGGACGTCATGATAATAGTCGGCAAATCACACCTTCATAACAAAGCCATCTCTCTACAGGAATTGCCTCATGGGAGGCCCTCGCCTGCCCTTGATCTAAAAAAATCAAATCGAATTTGACCCTTCTATTTCTATGGAGTCGAATGCACGCAAAGGACTTTCAAAGTGCTCACGTGTCATCCTCGCTGGACTTTTGAACATCCTCGACAGGGGATCGAGTGACACGTAGCCACTGACCTCTTATTATTTTTCAGTTCCTGAATTTGGCACAGCGAGCGTAGACTACTTTATGTGTGCGAGAGAGGCGCCAGTCACGCCATGTGACTCGAGCCTTTCCTTCTAGGCGTGGTTGCGGTGTGGTAATAAAAATAATAATATGATGTTAAAAACAGGAAATATAAATAGGAGAGAGGCATGGAGGAGGGAGAGTTAAGAGTTAAACTTAAGACCACGCCTGAAAGAAGCGAGAGTAGATAAGTGAGAAAGAGAGGGAGAGGTGAGAAAAAAATAGATAGAAACTCCCTGGAGCCGGAGCCGGAGCCGGAGCTGGAGAGAAAGGAACAAGGCAAGGCAACGAGTTTGAGTTTGGTGGGTTTTATGCCGATTTGATCGAAAGAAGTGAGTTTTGAAGAATCTATCTTCGGGTTTTTTTCTACCAATTTAAGGATTTTTCCTTTCCGGGTACTTGTCTACCTCGTCGTCTGTCGAGGCGTTTTAAAGGGAAGAGTGAAAACGCGCAACGTTTGGAAGAGAAGGAGAAGACCTCTCTTCTGTGTTCTGTTTTCTTTTTGTAGTTTGAAAGAAGAGAAATTACAGAAATGGAGTGGAGTGCTTGCTCAGATGAATATGAGAAGCTTGTTATAAGGATGACCACTCCCAGGTTTGTTTCTCTCAAAACCTTCATCAGTTTGCAGGTTTTTTTTTTTTTTTTTTTCACAAGTTTTTCTCGAGTTTCTTTGTTGTTCTTGCCTGCTTGTTTGAGTTTCATCATCTGCACTGCCACATTTTTGTGATTTTCTCTTTCGATTTGTTTCTTGCTCCCAATTTGGTGATCAACTGTACAAAATCATTAACAATTTATTTATTTATTTATTTTTATTTGGTAAAGCTGAAACTTCTGACACTGAAATTTTTGCTTTCAATTTTCCTGAAACCGGTCACCAAACCCACAGCACACATGGTCTGATTTCAAATCTCCTCTTTGAAATTGTTTTCTTTCTTATACCATTTTAAATTACTTTTCAGTTTTGTTGTATTTGTTTTTAAATAATAATTTGACTTTATCTTCTGATTATCATCTTTCTAGAACTTAAAAACCTCTGTTATAAGACTTTTTCAATATTAATTCCTTAACTTTGAAAATTCAACTCTGGTGTAAACGCAATCCCTTTCTGACCTGACCTTTCTTTCTTTCTCACAGGGTCGTCATCGACAATGCCGTTTCCTCCAAAGCGACTGTTGTCAAGGTGATCCTTCAACGAAACCCACACAAAAGAAACACTCAAACTACCGAACAAATTAGTCTTCTTTCGAGTGCTTCAAAAATTGACTGATCATACATTTTTCTTTCGAAAAACTGACTGTTCACTCGGGACTCTTTTGTTTGGTTTCACAGGTTGACAGCGCTAGAAAACATAGAATTTTACTCGAAGCTGTTCAAGTCCTCACGGATCTGAACCTTTCTATAAAGAAGGCTTACATATCTTCGGATGGACGTTGGTTCATGGATGGTAAGATTTTTTTATCACGCCAACCTTTCTTTTATGATATTTCATTTTGTTTCCCACGTACGCTTGGATGCATGCGTGTGCACGTTCGCTGTTTCAAATCCTCCAGAAGAGCGCTTTTACTTCCTACTTCTAATTTTATTTCTTTTAATTATGTGTTGCAGTTTTTCACGTCACTGATCTAAACGGAAATAAGTTAACTGACGAGAGTGTTATTAACTACATTGAGCAGGTGATTTGTTATCCTTAAATGCGTTGTTAATTAGTAACTAAATGATGGAAGTTTTCGTGGTAACTGAAGTGTGTTTCATGTTCTGTATGTTATCAGTCGCTCGGTACCATTCATCATGGGAAAACAACTGGTTCTAACGGTTTAACAGCATTAGAACTAACCGGTACCGACCGTGTTGGACTTCTTTCTGAGGTATTTGCAGTGCTAGCTGACCTCCAGTGCAGTGTGGTCGATGCTAAGGTTTGGACCCACAATGGCCGGATCGCATCACTGATGTATGTGAAAGATTGCAATTCAGGCTCACCAATTGAGGACACACAACATATTGATAGAATAGAGGCACGGCTAAGGAATGTTCTTAAGGGAGATAACGATATTAGGAGCGCGAAAACCACGGTGTCAATGGCAGTCACGCACACGGAAAGAAGGTTGCATCAAGTGATGTTTGCTGATAGGGACTATGAGAGAAAGGCTATTTTTCCGCCTCGTGGTGATTCTCCGGTAGTGACGGTGCAAAATTGGGTGAAGAGAGGTTATTCGGTTGTGAATGTTCAGTGCAAGGACAGAACAAAGCTTTTGTTTGATGTTGTTTGCACGATGACAGACATGGAATATATTGTGTTTCATGCCACTATCAACACAGCAGGAGACAGAGCATACCTGGTATATATTTGCTAGTTATACTAGTTTTATTTGAATTGTTTCATAGATGAAACTATGAAAACCAAATTGTCCGTTCCTGTTTACTGACTTTGTTTCAATATATTTTTTTTTCCCAGGAATTCTACATCAGGCACACTGACGGATCCCCAATTAGTTCAGAGCCTGAGAGGCAACGTGTAATTCAGTGCTTAAAAGCTGCAGTTGAAAGAAGAGCGTCGGAGGTAATTATTTATATTTGAATTTGCATGGAGTTTCTCGGCTAAACTGTTAGATTATGCAGGCGAATAGTTGAAAATGTTAATGAGAACATTCTTTTTCCATGAACAGGGCGTGAGGCTAGAGTTATGCACTCCTGATAAGCAGGGCCTTTTAGCCGACGTGACAAGAACATTTAGAGAGAATGGTCTTAATGTGACAAGGGCTGAGATATCCACAGCAAGAGACATGGCTCTGAATGTATTTTATGTAACAGATGCGATTGGTAACCCGGCTGATCCAAAACTAATTGAATCGGTTCGACAGAAAATTGGAGTGAGTCATTTAAAAGTGAAGGAATTGCCACCATTGATTTACCATCAAGAGGCAGAAAGGGAAGATCAAACGGTAGGGGTTGCTGGGACAGTGTTGCTATCACTTGGAAGCCTAGTGAAATGGAATTTATACCATCTGGGATTGATCAGATCATATTCTTAAAAAAGTGGGGAGCAAGTAAGACAATTTGGTGTTCACTGCTGCTGCTGCTGGCATTTTATCTGCTTCAGGTCCGGGCTTGTGCTGTGTACATATGGAAAAGGTGGAGGAATCTGGTGGACATTAGTGTAGGGTATGATTGGTAGAATAGAGATTGGAGGTTGCTTCACCATGGCTCTACTATTTTTTAAAGAGAATGCTTAGTTCGAAGGAAAATATTTGAATTTGAAGAACAGATGGAAAGTAGAAGGAGTTGGTGGGGAGGGCCTGTGGTAAATAGAGAGAGGTTTGTTGAGGAGTAAATGAGGTTAGCTCGAATATCAATGGCTTCAATTACCACTCACAGTTGTACATATAACCCGACCCCTTTAATATATTAGCTGACTTGATTCTTTCTACCAGTCTTATTTAACTCTCCCTCTCCCCCACCTCTGCAACACAGTTTTATTTATTTCATTCCAATTATGAATAGAAGGTAAAAAATGACTGCTTCCAGATGCCCTTTTTAATTAAAAACCCGCAAGTCGGCGACTAAAAGGGTTTTGTTAAGCCATGTTTAAACTCGCCCCAAGTCTTCGATTGGGGATGAAATTAGAAAATAAAAAATCGATGCCACGGAATCCTGTAAATTCCCCTTTTTTGTTTGGAGGGATCGCGGGATAATTATTATAGATTATTGAGGGCATTTTTGGATTTGATTAAGGGGTTGCTTGGGGCCATTACTAGGGGTTCGTAAGCATTTGGAGGAGCAGGTGCTTGGAATAAATTTAGGTAGGACAGGATGACTCTTTCATGTACTCTTGTGAAGTGAATAATTGAATCGATATGTTTAAAAATGCTGTAGTATGAATCGCGATGTCGGCGTCACGGAATGCTGCACGGAACCGCTGTCCTAAACCGCTGTCCGAAATATGGAAACTACGACGTGTTCGTTGAGATGTCGGTAGAAGTTGGGTCTCGACTCCACGTGTCTAAAAACTGAGGAATCCGTATTCTACGAACCTCTTCTCCTAGCAACAAAGAAAAATACGGCATGGCTTTAAAAACTCAATGGCGACTACAGTGAGAGTTAATTCTCTCCCTTGAAGAAAGAATTAATTTTATCCTCATGAAGAAATAAAATAATATTTTTTGTATGAAAATATATTAAAATGTTATTTTTTATATCAACACATCAAACGATCTAAAATGATAATTCTTTTTTAATTTAAAGTAAAAAATAAAAAGATATTTTTATTAGGTATTTTTAAAAATATCTTTGAAATATTTTATAAATCAAAATAAATACAAATTGTCCAACCAACCTGTCAGGGAAACAACAAAATTGATATATGCCCACCAAACATTAATAGGATGGTTGGCCACAACGATCTAACTTAATTCTCTTAAAGTATTAATTCACCATCCCTAAAAATCTGGTTTTTTTCATATTTGTGCCTCGACCTACCCAATTTATTTTCTTTCTTGCTTTATTCAATTGTGATTTATGGCTTGTAGAGACACAATTTCTAAAGCAAGATACTACGTACATCTTGGAAAAGAAGAGGGAATATTTTAGTTTTATTCAGCACCTTGTATGAATATCCAGTGTTCTCTCTCTCTCTCTCTCTCTCTCTCTCTATATATATATATATATATATATATATATATATATATATATATATATATATATATATATATATATGGCCATAGTTTTTTAATGATCAAATATGGAGCATTGGTTTTTGCAGAGGAAAAGCAGTCAAAGATACATAGAAATTAGTTTTCTTGTTTCGCCTTTGGATTAATAGGCTCCTCCCTCAATTTCGATCCCCTTTTCTTCTTTTGCTCCTTTTTTGATTAAATTATAAAACCCCAAAAGAAAACAAACACGAACACTCTCCATTCCATGATCAACACTTGAAGATCGGTGCCTTCTTCTCTAAAAAAACCACTACATGAGTTTTCTTTAACTTACATGCATATGCTCGCTACCCAATATTCAAATCAATACAAAATGTATATATTTTTCTTATTATTTCACTTAATTGCAAAATAGAGTGACGCTATAATTTATGAATGGTTGGTTTAGCTGATTGATGTCTGATCAAAATTAGCTAATAACTTACATGCATATGCTAGCTACCATGTTACGTCCAAGTGATAGGAAGCTAACTCTTTTAGATACACAACTCTCGTTTCTGTCATAGCTAGCAAGTTGCTATACGCTAACGGTTGCCTTTGAGCTACCTCACATCCATCTATTAAAATCGTTTAGGTGCCTGGTCTATGTTAAACAGTCACCTATATTTAGTTATCAAAACCTAATTAAGATCCAAGTTGTTGTTTTTTATAATTATTTGTAGATTAACTCGCCTAGTCTATAACATTTTTGAACTGATTTTTTTATATATCTATAGCAAGGCTCCTTATACAACTTGAGCATTTTAAAACCTATATATATATATATATATATATGCAACTTAGCTTATTTTACTCACTATAAAAAAATGTGTCATGGTATATACGTCTTAAATCATTTTTTAAATGTACCGTTTAAATTTGTCAAGCCAGTTGATATAGGATATGAAGACATCACATTCCTCAATCTTATCATATCGATGAGGTGGAACCTAATATTTAGGATGAAGTGTCAATTGGATAATACATGATTTTTGAGAGTGCAACACATGTATTTCCTATAAATTGAATTTTAGATTGAATGACACAATTAAAAAACTTTCATAAGTTTAGAACTAAAATATAGTTTTTCTTAGGGTGCTGTATATGTCTCTCAACCCTTCAAAACACGCCCTGCATCGGTATATTGGGATTATCTCCCAACTTTTTTTTGAAGTAAAAGACTTTAAGAGTAATGTATTTCGAGTCATTTGGGTCTGTGTAAACACGAGAAAATCTTGAGATCTTCCCCTCTTATGCTACAAGTTCTTGGTGGAGCTACTAGTAACCTAGTGGTCCACGAGAAGAAGAAAGAAATTGTTTTTTTCTTCTTCCAGCCATACTTAAGTGAGGTTGGTGACATCCAGCTACGAGTCTTTGACTTGCGAGTCAAAACTCCTAAAAAGGGCAGACGACAGATTCTTGCATTACATGCATGATATGGTTAACCGCGTTAGCGTGGGGCTAAGATTTAAGACAGAACCTGACTAAACGCACCGGTTAATGTGCCGGTTGTTGCGGGTAAATGAGCTGTCGATGGTCGTTAAGAGAGAAAAGACAGTTATTCTGTGCAAGTCACGTGCTTCTTAGCAGTTGAAAATCTTGTCTGGCTCTGCTTTTCCATACATGCCATGTCCTAATTTGGAGAAAAAATGTACATCATGCCTCATGGAGATGTTGCTGCCATGGGCCTCAAAAGGCATACGATGCTCATGTATTCTATGCTTTTCATTTCTCTTATTAGAGAGCTAGAATCATAAAAAGTGTATTTTTTAAGCCAGAAATCCTCTTTCTTATTTATGTGTTTCTTTTATTTTTTTTAACAGGCCTTGATTTTCTTTATTAACACTATAGTTTCTTGAATACCAAACTTACGGCAACCCCCCCTTTTTATTCATGTTTTTAGTTTTTATTTTGACAAAAAAAGTGTCTTGATTATTATTGGAAGAGAAGTCTTTATATCATAAAGTAATTTCCCTAGGAAACATGAAATAATATTTTAATTGTTTTATGTGAATGAATGAAAAACTAAATGAAGAATTGATTTGTGGAGAAAAAATTAAAAAACTAAAAGAAAAAAAAAGATATAAATAGTGATTTGAACTACTTGTTATGCCTCGGTGAACAATGATGATACAATAAAATATCATTTTCTTATAGTTTAGACTTTAGAGTTAATCAATAGTGGACTAACGTAATAAATCCATTGTTTACTCCTACTCAAAACATTATGAATTGCACTGTATATTTTTAAAATTTCATTCATCAAACTTTATTATTCTGTTATATATCTCATCCTTTGATGATTAGAGACTGGTTTTAAAAAATAGAATTTAAGGTTCAAATTAGAGAAATAAAATATAAAGTACCAAAAATAAATAAAAAATAGAGAGTTTGATGTTGAAAAGGAGTAGAAAACTTTAGTTTGATTCCCAAAGTTTCAATCATCACATTTATTGAATTTCTTAAGAACATTAAAGCTATTATGGTGATATTAATATTTACTTTATGATTAATTATATAATAATCTAATGTAAAATTTCTTATTTAAAATCTTTCTCAATAAATCGAATATCTATTTTTTTATCACGATTTTATTTTATATTTTTTCTCGTATTTATTATTCTTATATTTAATTATAAGGTGCATGTAAATGATTGATTTAGGAAATTTTTTTTACTCAAACTTTCTTTCACAATTATAATAAGATTTTTATTTAAAAAAGGATGTTTGTAACAAAGAAAAATGTTTTATATATAAAACAATACATGGATAAGAAAAAAAAACATATATTTCTCTTTAACTCAAGTCATTATATTTTTTAAGAATATTTTTTAATCTGCCATTAATTCTTCTACGATAAATGACATTGCTAATAAAAAAAATATGTTGTAAAAAAATAATTATATGAATGAGAGAAGACAAAGTTTCGTTAAAAAAACATCTTTCTCAAAAAAATTAATTTATACATCTACTTTCTCTATTTTATTATAACTGTTTTAGACTTTATTATTCTTTGATTTATTCATACAAGTTTGTAAAAATAATCAGATTTATATTTTATTTATTGAAACTTGTTTCCACTATCAAAATATGTTTTCATTTAAAAATAATTATTTTAATAAAAAACCATATTGGTTTTAAGAAAAACAAATACATGAATAAGGAAGGAATGCTTAATTATAAAAAAAAATATCTGTTCCTCTAGATTCAGTTTATTAGATTTTTTATGAATACTCTCTCTCCATTACTATTCGTTTTTATTTAATAAAACATACGGAAAATAATAATAAAATAAATGAATGAGAAAACACGATTTTGACAGAGAAAAAAGATATTTTAAAAAAAATCAATTATTTCATTTTTTAATATATAAATACCTATTTTAATTTTCATATAATGAAATAAAAATAACTTGTTATGAGGAAGTTTGTTTTAAATCTAACTAGAGGCAAGAGTTTCAAAAATCATTAGAATATTGCCAGACCATCCTAGCTAGCATCTGTTCCAAATTATTGCGGGATGGTTTTCCAGAATCAGCTCTCGAGTCTTTCTGCTTTCTGAAAACCAAATATATACCCACCCCCCTTGTGACTTTTAATAGCCAGCAATTGCTTTCCACTCCCCATATTCTCGATTCTACAAAGATTGTGATTCTTTTAGTGCTAAAGAAAAGAAATTTCCTCAGTAATGTCTACACCATTGTCAGAAAGGAGGAGTAGAGGTTCTAATCAAAACTCAGAAGCTTGTTCAAGGCAGCAGCTTGGCGGCCTGGTTCACATCATGATTAGTGAATATACCTCCAATGTCCCAGCCCCTGATTAAACAATATGCTCGTATCAGCTTTAGAAAGATATACACTTGGAATAATTGAGTTTTCCCATTCACCAAAAACTAAAATAAACTCAATAACTGTGTACCTCACTGGGATAGAGTGAACTATTGTCTGTTTTTGCTAATTTTTCATCGTATGAATAGCTTATTCATATTGGTTTACTCCCAAACTGTGAATTGGCCCAAGAAAATATGGAGTGGTTCTAAGAGACAAATTGGAATAGTTTGGCGTTGAGCGTTCTCTGGAATTTCATGCAGGCAAAGAATATGATAATATTTTAAGGTCTGTGCAAGCTTAATAGCTAGACATACGTCCTGTTACCACTGTAATGTTCTATCCACCATTCTAACAAAGATCACAAAGATCAAGACAAGCTACCCGTATCTCTCAGTTGCAATTGGTACGTGTATAGTTTATGAAAAACAGATTCTTAATATCTTTATGCTGACTAAGAAGGGACAGAAGATAAGTTGAGATTGGCATGACAATGGAATGAAAAACAACTGCGTGTTCATATTAATGAGATTCGGCTTGCTTTTCTAGATATAATTATACCTGTCGTTTAGTTCCAATTCTATAATCTCATTTATCCAAATTTGCTTGAACGCCTTTTGCTGTAGTTTGCTGGAGAATCCAACAAGCGAGTGCTTTATTGCCAGACTAGCTATTCTGTATGCTACTAGCTAGTTGTTTTCTTTGCGAGCAAGAATCTCTTTAATTTTATTCCTGCTAGTGGACCTTTTCTAGTTTCACACAGCTTTGCAGGATTGCAGTTCTTGCTAATGCAAAGTGCATTGGATAGGCATCTATTACGCCTGAATCTCAACGCATGCCCCTACTGTTCTAGCAAAAATAGTATGGCCTCCCATTTCCTTTTCTTTTTTCGTTGCTGGTAAAGGAGATTCCAGCCGTCTTGGAAAATACTGGTATAATGCTAAGAAATATGATCATAGTTGAGTGGCAGGTGTCTGAATATTTCATATATATATATGTATGTATCTCATTCTCAGGGAAGCACAACGTGTCATGGTGGCATTTTCCTTTAATTCATGTTTTCTCCTTCTAGAAACTTCACATTGGACTTGGAATAGATGAGCGATCCTTAAAGAATATTACATACAGTTAGAAGAATAAAAATCAACCCACCATCTCTCTATATAGAGTAATCCTTCCACCTACGAACACTGTTCTCGCCATCAGTAGTTGACTTATTAACGAGCTTCCCTCTGATAGCATCTCATCTTCATCAATTGATGACCAATTAAATTCTAAAACTTATAAGTCAAATAATATTCTTAATTTATTATATGAGCAACCCACCATGTATGCATATAGTCTTGGCTCTGACCAGGTTAGCCGCCTCGGCCGGGTGGTTGCTGTAGCGGCAAAATCAAGTACACGTTGACAGAACAAGACGCCGGGAGGACACCATTTTAAGAGGGATAATCACTACGCTACTTTCTTAGCTAACAATGTAGTTTTTCTGAATAATTCTAGAACGGCAAACTCCAATATTGTTCAAAGGTAGCTATGTTTTATTCTAATTTTACCGGATGTCTCAAAAGAGATGAACAGTCAGGTAGCTGGCCTGCTTAATTAACTTCATTTATTTTCTAACCTCGTTTAACATCATTTCCAATGTCGCCGGACTTTGATCACGTACAATGCACCTAGCTTATCGACAGTTTGTTTATGTAAGAACCTTGGGAACTAAAATGTTCTCTTGTGTTTGTAACTGGAATCTATCCAGATGCTTGCTTTCGGCCTTTTCTAGTTGTAATATGCTCATGTATGTATGTGCCTTTGATTTTTCCAGCTTATGATGTAAGAAGGTGCGTTAATGGAATCATCTAAATGAGGCCCTGTAGAAAGATCCCAATTGGCCATTAGTTGAGAAACCATCGAATGATGCTACAAAAAATGGCCTCCCTCTACCCTAGCTAGCTGTCATCTGTAGGGACTCGTACTGTTTCCTTTTGAAAAGGATCGAACCAGTCAATCAACTCCAATAGCTATTGATTTTCGAGCTCAATTTATAATATTGGTGATGCCAGCAAGTTGAGCATTTTCGAGTTGGCCATTGATAAGTTGACTCCATGAATGTTTGAAATCTGTTGGATATGCATGATGAGAGTTAGCAAATGAAATCGTTAATGGAAAAAAAAAAAAAACTTAGTTATTTTTATAAATGGGCCCGCTTACCTCCTATATTATTTTATGGGCCTTCAGAAAGGTTTCGTTATTTTTATGGCCTAGATTTTTGCCCGCGAATTTTGAGAGGGTCGATCCAGTTTCATAAATCACTATGAATATTTATGTTGGGTCCAAAGTATTTTCCATCGTATTCTTATTCTTAGAGGTTTACCTCACAGAGGTCATTTTAATATATGAAAAGAAAAAATAAATCAATCAATACGAGTTGGTTGTCAATTGTTTTTTCACAATATTTTAATTTTTAAAATTTATTATTTTTAATAGTGTTAGTATTAAATAAATTTAGATAATGACAAGGAAAAAGTTATTTTAACTTGAAAACCTGATTTTTTTTATATTCACCATGACACTAACAAAAATAACTTCATCTTTTCAACAAAAAAATATCTTTAAAGAACTAAAGTCCCTAATACATGAGTAATTCCTACAAAATATTAAATGAAATTTTTATTGATTGCTTAATAATTATACTTTTACTCTAAATCTTTTTATTTATTTATTTAAGGACATGCTACAACAATTTAGTACAATATCTCAAACATTATTAATTACCTATCATTCAACATTGTTGGCAATTGAATTCAAAATTCTAATATTTTGGGCTACTTTGTTTGTTTGCTATATCATAATATTTTTTTTTACTTTCAAATAACTAACCTAAAAGAGAAGGTTATAAATAGTCCATTTACTAAACCTTTTACATTATGTATTCTTTAAATAGGTATAATAATATATAACTTTCTTTATTATGAAACTCTTATTCTTATACACTTCTACATTATATTATAGTTGTATTAGACTCACAACTAATTGATCTTTTTTAAAATGTTAGTCTCTTAAAATTCCACAACTTTAACTACATTTCAATTCATCTTTCTCATTTTCAACCCATTCTTTTCCATTAACCCCATTAAACTTACATGTAAAATGCCACCATGTTACCCTACCTTAAAGGTTAGAAAGCCTTCAACTATGTATATGACACTATTCAACAACTTTTTAAAACCATTATAATATTTTATAATTTTATAATTCCTAACCCCTCTTATGTTTATCGGGAAACCCAGGATGATCTTATTCCTAGTTGTATCAATTCTATCTTTTTAAATAAGGTAATGGCATAAGATGCTCATTACAACACCTCCGATGAAGTCTGAATGGCTCTAAGATCTACAATTATATCATAGTCTCATGCTTAATTAGTACAATCTCAACTCTTTATTTTATATACAAAATTCAACATATAAGTGATTGTTTCATGGCAAACAAATGTCTCATAAACGAGATGATTATTGCTAGACAACCTTAATGTGTGATGATATCATCATGCATTTACTTGATGAACTTGTTTTAGAATATGACTCTTGTTTTCACAGTCACTTATTGTGATAAATCTCTTATCTTAGAAGAGGTGTATTCTATGCTTTTGACATGTGAATTCTTATTCAACACAATAATCAAACTTTATCCTTGCTCATGACCTTAGCTAATGTTTCCTTCAATGACAACCTTTTTAAGGTCTTAGATACTCCTTAGTTTTTAGAGGTAAAAAAAATATTCAATTCTAAGATAAGATGCATGTTCAATTTAATGAAAGCCTTTTATAGAAATACATATGGTCATATTGAATGCTTTTAAAGTATGAATGGTAGGCAAGGGATAACCTTTTAAAAACTACATAAAAACCTTTAGTCACATGGTATAGATATGACCTATATGGTTATTACCATATTTAGCCAACACATATGATATGCTAGTTTGAAGAAAAATACCTCATTATTCACTCTTCACACTATTGATTTCTATATATATATATATATATATATATATCACTAAGACTACTTTAGCTGTAATTTAATAAGTTTATTCAACAACTTGGTGCTATCTTTCCAGTTATAAATTTAGAAACTCTATCATATTTTCCCTATGTGCAAGCCTTGTTTAATAGACATGATCTGTTTTTCATACAAATAAAATATATAGTTAACCTGTTATAATAGGTAAATAAGTATGAAGCCAAGTCTTCTTTAACTCCTATAAGTACCATATATACTCCATCCAAGTTTGACAGTTCTGATTTTTCTAATCCTCAACTCTATCAGTGCATAGTTGGCACACTACATTATTTAGGATTCATTCGTCCAAATATTACTTTTTATGGCGTATCATGTTAGCAAATTCATGCATCGTTCTAAAGACAATCATTGATAATTTTTCGAATGAATCATTCAATATCTGAAAATCCATAATGAGCAATGAAATTTATTTTAACAATATAACCACTCTCTTTCAAGGTTTAATGGTGCCGACCAGGCTGGTGATAGATATGACAAGTGTAGTGTTGAAGCATAATATATCTTTCAAAGCACCAATATGATTAGTCGGAGTTGCAAATAACAACACGTTGTTGTTGTTAACAACATTGAATCATAATTTAAATCACTCTCCAAAACAATAGCTGAAATATATTGAATTTAATCCATTTTCATGATTTGCAACTCTTTTTAATAACTAGTCCAAAATTATTGTGTGATAATATTATAGTGACTTGCTTGTCCTCTAATTCAATTTTCCATGCCAACTAAACATATTGAAATTGTTTTTCATTATGTTTAGTATCAAGTTTTAGCATAAAAACTTGAGGTCTCTTTTCTCTCCTCCAACGATCAACTTGTAAATTTATTAATAAACCACCATTAACCATTTATTTTTCTAGCTATTACGAGACAACCTTCATGTTCAAGAGAGCTTGTTGATAATGAAATTCAAATTTGAAATTACTTGTTGATGCTTTAAGCTAACTATTTTTTTTTTGTTAACATTGTGATATAGCTTTTAAGTTTTAAATAACTTAAGTAGAGGAGAAAGCTATAAATAGTCTATCTATAAACCTTATACACCGTGTATTCTTCAAGTATGTCAAATAACATTCAACTCTCTTTCTCGTGAAACTCTCCTTTTGCACTTCTATATACAACATGAAACAAGAGAGTATACAACACAGGCAATTTTTATTAAAAAAACATGATTACTAGTGTGAAATCATCATACAAATACATGAGAAAACATCAATTTGTGAACTTCAAGATATTCCATGATGATACATGTTAGAAAAAAAAAGAGAATAAAATAAAAAAAGATCCCATTACACCCAATTTCTAGATGTGTGGTTTTTTTTTAATAAACAACCTTTCAACAGGAACAAAAAAAATCCCTCAAATTGTCTTTGCCTTAAGAGAATTTTATATATATTTTTAAAAAATGGAAAATATTTGTTGAAAAAGTAAAAATACATTTAAAACATGTTTACAAGATATAATTTCTGGAAAATATTTATTTTAAAGAAGATTGAAAACGAAAATCCCGTATGGTTGGCTTATTGTTATATGTCTGTGATAATCTTTATTTTTAAGGAAATACAAACGATGCCTTGCCTTCTGTTGGAAAACTATTCGTAATTAGTAAACATATTTTCTTTAAAGTCTTACGAAGAAATGAAAAATTGGAATAAAGACAAGATAACAAACTAGCTGGCACATCGCTGTGGGAATAAGAGCATAAACTTTATAGATCGAAAATTAATAATAATGTATAAAATATTAATTATTTTATAATAACTAAGATAAGCTTTTAATTGTTATTTGGGGGTTCAATCCATGTAGAATTAATAAATTATTCAACTCTTTAGCATCTTCTTAAACGACTAATTAAATTGGTGTTTAATCACTTTAATTTAAAAATCCAATCTTAAATCCTTGTATTCTTCCATCTGTTTGGAAGTTAAATTTAATTATCCGTTCTATTCCACGTCAGTTTAATTATCCTTTTCAAATATGTCCTTCATATCTAATTAAAATCTTCAATCGCAGCTACTAAAAGTGCACTTTAAAAGGGAAATGAAAATTTAAGAAATGATTAAACTCCAGTCAACGGACTAGCTTGTGAATTTCAAAAATAAAAGTATTAACTCACAAAATTATAAAAAACACAAGGGCTGAATTATAACCTACCCTTTTTTATTCATTAATGAGGAAAGACCAGCTCATCATAGAAATGAGTGTGTATATATATATATATATATATAACAACTCTCCAAAATCAGAGGGGAAGAGAAAATAAAACTTAAAATTTGTCCATCTTGATCCTTAACCTAGCAGAATGAGATGCTTGTGTGATTTTTCTAATATAAATTAACCGTAAGTAATATGCTAACCATGAAGTCATCACGCAAACCTCCACGACCTCAAATCTCAATTTAATACGTATCATGTCTAGCTACTTAACTAAAATCAAATCAAAGTTTTAGAAAATATCTTTTAAAATTCGGCTCGCAAATGACAGTTGATGCAACAAGGGTCTCCAACACCTTGGCATTCATCTCATTTTTTTTATTTTATTTTTTTTATATATATTTGAAGCTGACCCGCTCCAATTCCATTCCTGTTGCTGCCTAAATTATTGACAAGACGGTCCAATAAACCTGTCTTTCCTGCTCCTCCCCTTCCTTCCTTCTCGAGTAGGCAAATTGGATTAGCCCAGATTGCACAGATTATCGTAAAATGCCGGGGCTTTACTTGCATGGGACCTGAGAATTTGTTTGAACAATGGTCCGACTTCCAAGCACAGTGACCACTGTATTAAAAACACAGATTTAGGACCGCATTAAGAGAAAATTACTATTTAACGCTATATTAGTTTTTCCACATGTTTTAATATTTTACGATCCACTTTTACCGTAACCAGAATCAGATTTTTTAAAATATAAAAAACAAATATTAAAAGTGTGAGATTTTTGTTATAATATTATATATATAGACAAAATAATCAGCCCGTTCAGAATTTTTGATAGGTAATGTTAAAAAAAACTAATTATAGGATATTTTTGTGTGTTTAATACTAATGTTAAGTAATACAATTTTAAAGAAATAAAATAAAAAATTAAAGACAATATTGAGTTTCAAAATTGTTAATAAATATAACATCGAATGATAAATTATTAGATTTAAAACATTATATATAGAGAAGAGTAAAAAATAACTCTTAATAAATACAATATTGAATAATAAATTATTTCAATTATTATTCTCATATGATTGAAGGCAAAACCAAAAAATATATTATCGGCTTAAAAAGAATATTATTTGATTTGAAGAACAAACAAAAATAATTAAAGGAAATAAAAAAAATAGTATTATTACCATCATGAATATAATTATTATAATTGTTCGGATTATAATAATATTTGTTATTATTGATATTCTTAATATAATTTTACGGGTTATTTTTACTATTAGCACCATAGCCATAATTACCAATATAATAAGCATTACAATCATTATAATACATTATTGCTATCACCATTATCATTACCATTGTTGTTTAAATAATAAAAATTATTAAATTATCCTTATTATAATCTATTTTCTAGGGTTATTCCCTAAAAAACAATAAAATAACAAAATATAATAAAAAGGCTGACGTCATGAAAAAGTCAAATTGGAAGTTTTGAGAGGATTCGAGAGCTCAATCATGACTCTACTGTGCCCAAAAATAAAAGAAAACACATATTCAAGGCGAACATAATGTATTATTGGATAAATTTGCATACAAATTAAATCGAGAGGTATAATTATATTTTTTAAAGGCCAATTTAATTTAATTATGAGCTAATTTAAAGTATAATTGTGTTTGAGAATTAATTTAGGGATCCAATTGAGGATTTAATTAAATGCAAAGATTTAATTATACTTTAAATTGGTCAAATTAATTTTATTAAAGGCTTAATCGATGAAAAATCAAGTTTCGTGAGCCAATCACTGCACACACCGAGGATTCTAAATGTTTCCTCTTTTCTTCTATAAATAACAGCTCGAGCAGAAGACTAAAAAAACGAACGCAGAGGGAAGAGAGAGGAACAGAACGAACAAAAACCATTAACCATAGCAATTTTCCACCATCAGCAGACACCTTCATCTCCTTCCTCAGCACCGACTGCCTTTCTCTTCTCCGTCGTCACCGACGGTCCCGTCTGTTTCCCCACCGGCCAACAGCTACAGTCTTCAAATTGGATTAGCTCAGAATGCACAAAGTATCGTAAAATGCCGGGGTTTTACTTGCATGGGACCTGGGAATTTTCTTTGAGCAATGTTCCGACTTCTAAGCACAGTAGACCACTGTATTAAAAACATCGATGTTTTTTGAAGACCGCACTAAAATATAAAGAGAAAAATACTGTTTAATGCTATATTAGTTTTTCCACATGTTTTAATATTTTATTATTAATAATAGTTATCAATATTGGATTAATTGGGGATTAGACTTTCATTATTTCTTTAAAATTTTTTATTAGATTGTTCGGTCTTATAATAAAAAAATAGTGTTTAATTGATTAACATGAGTTGGCTTAAACTATTTGTTTATGTTTTTTTAATTTAATTTTAATTTTTTTTTAATATTGATTCAATTGAGAATTCAACTTCATAATTTGTTTTGATTTATTTTCTAGAGGGATATATTGATCTCACAATTAAGGTCACATGTTTTGGTATTTTAAGTTCAGTTAAAGTTGTCTATTTTTTCTTTCTTTCTAAGATGTTAGCTAGTTTCATGTCCTTCAATATTGGACATGCTTTTTTATTCTATTTCTCCCATCTCATAACCCGAGTTGTGAGTTTGATAGATTAATCTAGTCGATTCATTTTAAAATTGGTTTTATTTTTTTTTAATTTATCATTCGATATCAATCTAGTTGATAATTGAGTTTTATAATTTATTTTGGTACAATGATCTTAATTTCATGATCTAGATCATGAGTATAAAATGTTAACATGATTTGATATTGATCTTTTTTTTTAATTATTGTTTTTACATTGATTTTCTTTTGCAATCTCAATAGTCAATACTGAGTTTATTGAAGAATATTTTTTTTTGTTTGATTTGTTTTCTATGAGGATATCCTCTTCTCATAACCCGGGTCATGGATTTGTCATACTAACTTAAATTGACTCAAGACTTTAACATCATTTTCATTCTATGTTAAATTTGGTCTGCATTCTTTTATTTTTTTTTGGATTCATTTATTAGATTTTTTTTTAATTTTATCATTTAACATTGAATTCAATGAAAATTGAGTTTTGTAGTGTTTTTCGATGTGATGATCTATTTGTCATATCATAGGCCGTGAGCATGAAATATTACCCTGAATTGCCATTAGTTTTTTTTTTTCTAAAAAAAATTGCAATGATTTCTAATTCTATCCTTCAATACTAGGTTTATGGAAGATTCAATAGCTCTATTAGTTTTTCTACGAGGATAGCTTGCTCTGAGCTTATTCTCTGCCATTTGTGCAACCGGAGCCTCCATTGCGTGACGGTGGGTTACAAGACCGGGATCTATCCAATAACACATGGAGTCATCACCGGCCGATAGTTCTCGGAGTTGTTATCAGTTTTGGTGGGAGAAAATGAGAGACAGCAAAGCTTGCCATTCCCAATTTTCGGCATGTATTACGTTCAACGTATTCATACTGGTTTGGTGGGACTCCAATCCATGAATTGAGTGAGAAAATCAGAGACTTTTTATTACTTTAAAAAGCGGTTGCTACCTATTTTGCCCTTAAAATGTGGAAAAAAAATGAGAGAGAGAAATGGCCTTTTTTTCTCATATAATTGGACGAGTCATGGGAGCTCATGGGACCTGTTTTTTTATTTATTTAAAAACAATCGTTTGCTTCTCATAAATTGTAGTGGTTTGTTGACTTTGATTGTATTTAGATTTCCAAAACAACAACAGCTCAGGCCTTAATTAAAAACAAAAAAGAACTGCGAAATTGATCATTTTTCTAACAATTAATTAATAATCTCGGCTAAAAAAGGCATCGGCCTGAGCCCTCTACCACCACCACGAATCATGCTCCCAGGATGAGCATGGCAGGACTGATCTTTCCATGGAGTTGATCGATGCACATGTGATTTTTGACTCCTCAAAAACTGAATCGATCTCCCTCTTTCTCCATTAATTAAACTAGAGTCAAAACAAACTCTCATCAAGATCCAACCTAGATAGCAACAACTCATTTGACTGTTATTTCAACTTATATTGACTATATATATATATATATATATATACTTCCAACACACAAGCTTGTTTAAACATGGCTGCGATGTCAAGTTTAATTAGGTTAGATTTAACTAGCTATATATTGCCAGTGATTTTCTTCTTCTTCCTCCAAAGCTGTCGTATTGTCAAGCCGATAGCCCACCATTAAATGGAGAGCCGGGAACTGAGATAATACAAAATTCTTGTTTATAATTTCCAAGTACAGAAAGCCAAAAACAAGTTATTTTTCTTTTTAATGTAAACAAGATTGATTTATGCTCCATCTCCTGTGAGATTCCTTTTTTATTTTTTGACATGGACGTGCAATATAAGCACCACTAACTTCAAGTGGTAATTTCTTTATATGAAATTTGGATATTTTCTAATTGTTAAATCAAGTTTTCTCTATCCCATCACTTAAATTAATGCAAAAGTTAGGTCTGATTACCGACCAATAATTAAAATATGAATACATATGGCATGCAAAAGGAAATAAAAAAAAGAAAGTCGTGGAAGCTAATATACATCGAGGTCATCACCCTATTTATTCAAATGCTCAAGCGATTTAATAATTATTTAATTGGTTCTTATCTAAAGTCTGTTAGTTTATTTATTTCTCTTGTTGTTGGTAATTAATAATCTATAACCCTAGTTCAGAAAAGATGCTTTATAGTTTTGTTTGTGAATATTAAAGCTGTCGCTAACATCATTTTAAAAGGTCAAACGTTTTGGCCCCACGAAAGAGGATTTTATGATCTGATCTCGCCTCTATTTTTTCTTATATTCACAACAATTTTTCCAAATATCAGCAAACACTTCAAAAAATAAGTCGCTGTTCGGCAATAAAGAGAAATGATCTGGCAAGTTTTTGGCAGCAGGATGCATGCAGCTATGAATCTTATTTCGCATGAAAATACGAAACAAGTATGGCAGCCATTAACGCAGAGGAAGAATTTGATTTCAACAAGGGAAAAAACCCTAATCTCAGTGCTGCATTTGGGACTAAAAAGAAGAATAAATTTTCTTTTACAAAGGAGGATTAGGTTAAGGCGATCCTGATGAGACCGGGCTGGGCAAACCCATGAGATGGATCGAGGAAGGATAATGAGTTTGCAGTGGGAAATCCATCCGCACACTATAATTCATATAATAAACACGAAAACATCTTTCATCGTCAATCTTTTTCATCACCGCATCAGTGACAAGCCAAGGGAACATTAATACAAGAGAATGAAATCCATTTTGCACAAGCAAAGGATTGCAATCGCTGTACTGTTTCTTTGTTGCTTTTCGAGTTCTTTCTTTACTTTACAATTAATAGAACAAAGAATTTGGAGCTTAGTAGAGAGAGAAATAAAATAGAAATACGAAGCTATGTAGCGGTGTACACCACCATGGATTTGTGGGTTTTGCTTGTAGCAGATAAATGCTTATCGAGATTCAGGCCCCATAAAAAGGGACATGCTTGCCTTAAACCACTCTCCATTTTGTGTTTTTTCTTCCTTTTCTATACATTTTTCTTTTCTTGACAGCTTAATTTAACTTGCCATTCACTCAAAATTAAACAAGAGAAAAGAAAACTGTAATTAAAATGATGGCAATAATATCATCTTTTGTCACTTTCCCTATAAAAAATTAAAAAAAAGGGAAAAAAATGAAAAGAGAAGAGAGAGGGAGAGAGAAAAGAAAATCCCTCCCACTTTCAACTTTTTTTTAATTTATTTAATTCCCACCAGATTCCAACCAAAACATCAATATCTTTATATAATCTAACAAGAAATACAAATCTCCAATAATCATCACACACATATATTCATCAATGCCAACTTTTTTTTTATATATATATATTATTAAATATATTTCCAATTTGCCATTATTATTGTTGTTGTTTTCTTAATCCCATTTCGGACAGACTTGAGGAAGTTAAGAAATAAATTAGCTCAACAACAACTAAAAAACAAAACAAACTTTCCTATTATTTTTATCGCAGAAAAAAAAAATATTTTCCATTTCAAACCACCCCACTAATTCAAAAAATCTAAATTCACTTTCACAGCTTAAATCCATTCTTCCTTTCCCCTCTCATCACCCTCTTTGCTCGAAGAAAAATAAAAATTTAAAACACAATTTTTCTTTTCCTTTTTGCTTTTTTCCCTTAAAACCCCAGTTAAGCTCTGTTCTGCTTAACTTCAGCTCTCTAATCTCAGAAATTAAGCAAAAAACAGCTCAATTTTTTGTTTAAGATTAAATTCTACCTGTATAAAGCCCTCTTTTCTAGCTCATCCTCAGCTTTTCTTTCATTTTTTGTTCCTTTCTGGGTTTTATATGTTGGAGTTTTTTTTTCCTCTAAAAACGTTTGATTTTTATAGGTTTAATTTTCAAGAAAAAACGAAACTTTCTAATATTTGGAGATGATTTGAGCTCAAAATCAAAATGGGTTTTTAGGAAAAATTGTTCCAAAAAATAATTTATAAAATAATTTAAAGGGTTTAAGAATGGAAACAACTGTAAGTAGTACTAGTGGTGGTGGTGGGGTTACAGTGGTGGGATCCGATGCTCCCTCAGATTACCAAATCGCTCCCAGGTCGGAAAACAACCCAAATTCAACACCTGGATCTGCGCCACCAGCTCTGCCGCAAGCTCCACCGCCCAACCCGCCGTCTGCGGCGGCGACTATGTCAGTGAAGAAGAAGAGAGGGAGGCCTAGAAAGTATGGTCCGGACGGGAGTGTAGTCGTGGCCTTGTCTCCGAAGCCGATTTCGTCGGCGGCTCCAGCGCTGTCGTCTCCGGTGATTGATTTCTCAGCTGGGAAACAAAAGAAAATAAAGCCAATGAGCAAAGCCAAGTATGAGCTGGAGAATTTAGGTAATGAATGGAAAGTTTGCCTATTTTATGGATTCCTTTTGAGCCGAAGGGTTCTTGTTTTGTGGTTAAAGATTGAATCTTGGTGAGAAATTTGATATTTGAGCTTCAGTGGTTTTTGTGCTTGTTTTAGGTTTAAAGTTTAGATCTTTGATGTTTATATCACTCGTCTGTTTCAATGTAAGAGATTGGGTGGTTTTTAGTAAGGGTTCTGTGAACGTGGGACCTGTGAAATGATGCTTCAGTTGAGATTTTTTTTGATTAAAGTGGTGTTTGGTACAGCTTGCCAACACCCGGCTAATTTAACGGACCATGAAATAAACGATCATAGTTGAGATCTTGATATTTGTGTTTGTGTTTGTAGTGGGTTAGGAAAGAGAGTAGTGAGGGTATGTGAGTTGGTGTGGTAACGAGGGAATCTTGCTGTTAACAGGGTGTATTTTGGCGCTTGTATTCCCTTTTTTGGGGAAAGAATTTGTGGAAGGTACTGTTGTTGGTTACCTGGTGAACGTCTGCTGCCGTGTTATGTATGGTTAAAAGAATTGGAATAGAGAGAGATGTTATCGATTTGCTTCCAAAAGAAAGGAGGGAGTTTTTTTTTGTTTCCATTTTCTTTTACATTTATGGCCATTTATGGCTTTGTTCTGTTTACGATATTATGTATTCCTGATGTTTTTGTGGTTATCTTTTAGATTCTTATTTCATATCTTGCGTGATCATTTCCTGCCAAGTGGGTCTGGATGGAAGCATATCTATATCTATTGTTTTGACCTACTGCCTTGCCCTCTTTAGTCATCGTGGGCTGCTTCTCACTTGCTGAAGTTGGCCTTTCCCCCCAAGCAGTTCGCAATTTTCCTACGTGATCACACGAAAGAGAAGAATCTTGGTCAACTGTAACTAGTAAAGGCCATAGCATGGCACAATCTAGTTACAGGGTTGCAAGTTTTGACTTCTCATCTCTACCATCTCTGGTTAAGCTGGGCAACTCGGTTGGTTTCTAAAATAAAATTTTCTAGATTATATGAAAGAGAGAATATGGGAGTAATTATTTTGTAGTTCTCCATTTAGCTATGTAACTATCTTCATTGTTGCTGCATTATTTAGAACTTTTGGCAAATTGCAGCAGAGACCATAAAATTCAGTGCCCTCGTTTTTTAGCAGGCCATCGATAGAATAGATTACAATCAATTTCCAGCAAGCTATTGGCATTGTATTTTAGGCAAAGTCAGTTCTTTTTTTCACGGTTTGCTGAAATCTGCATATTATTTATCAAGTGAAAAGGGTTTGCTTGAAATTACTCGCTTAGTATAATTCCTCATTGTACCTGGTATTTGATTATTCCACATGCAAAACTCATTAGTTTGAACTCTTGAGACCACCTCTACTAGGCAGCCTAAGCTCTTAAACGATTAACTTTTACCCCAATAGCAACAGTGCTTCATTTTCTGCCTTTACTACTTTCGTTCTGTTTTTTAGGTTGCAGTTTTGAATCTGATCTATAAGTGGAGATTCTCACTATGAGTAATCTAGTGGCTTACATGGTGCATTGGTTTTGCACCACTCGAAGGAGTGTTGCATTTTCTGGGAGCATGATAATAACTTTCCACAAGACAATATCATTAAGTTCTTATCTTAACTAGGGAGCTTCTGTGCTTAGACAGGCTCTTCTTTTGCTAGGTGGGTTGAGTTAGATATGTACATCCATGCCCTACAGGTTGAGGAGCCTTTAAATACCATTACAGAGGAACTTCTACATGGAGATTGAAGGATCCCCAAATATCTTTATATTGGTAATCAATTCATACCAGCCATTGATGCATGGGACTTTTCTTTGATCATGCATTTTGCATGTCATATTTTTATTGGTAATGCTGACTTAGAAGGCAATGACAGCTATTTTCTTTGTCCATGCCACCATAAGATTTCATGTATTCTATGCCACATCAATTGGGTATCCTATTGCCCAAGAGACCACCCCAAATATGATGTTTTGCCTGATTTTCTATTAACTAAGAATTCTGAATTTAAAATTTCTGCATCTATTTTCCTATTACCTTTGAGGTGTATTTTTGTTGCTTGAAGTCTGTAATTTGAGAATTTGTTGCAGAATGAGAATTCACATGTTATTGGTTACTGATGCTGTGGTAATTTGATCCTTTAGGTGAATGGGTTGCATGCTCTGTAGGTGCTAATTTTACTCCCCACATCATCACGGTCAATGCAGGCGAGGTATATATTGAACGTAACCAGAGTAGTTTTGCATTTATGCCCTGTATTAACATTGTTATTTTCTTTTTGTCATTTGTTATTATAAAAGGCAGACATAATATGAACTGTGTTTGAAAAATGTGGTTGGGATTTGAGTAGCTGTGAGCATTGATCAGGATTTGTCATGTATTTTGAAAATAGACAAGGCATAAAGAATTATATAAAAAACTTTACTTTATGTAAGATTCCTTCATACTTGGTGAATTATCTTGAAAGTTGCAAAATCAAGGTTTTATTTCATAACTTCTGATATTGGATTATATGTTTTCTTAGGTTTTAAGGACTGTGTTGACTTATGTAAAGAGAATTATAATTTTGGTTGTTTAGGACGTCACAATGAAGGTCATATCATTTTCTCAACAAGGGCCTCGAGCTATATGCATCCTCTCAGCTAATGGTGTGATCTCTAGTGTTACACTTCGTCAGCCTGATTCTTCTGGGGGAACATTAACATATGAGGTGATGCGTTTTGTCCTTCCTCATGTACAATGATTTTGTCCTGTAGTTAAGCTGTATGAATTATCTTGTTTCCTTTATGCTTGATTCTGACTCATGCTATGTGATTTAAATCTCCCTTAGATCTGCTTAAGGTCAAGCCATTTCATTTCATCTCGTGTTGTTTTTCATCATTTTTCCTTGCACACTGGAATATGTAGCCCGCAATATCAGTTCATCCCTTGGTTGTATCCAGGGAAAATAATTTCACTTCAAAAAATTCTCGTTCGGGTTTTTCAATCACATTACTATCTGCAACCTTTCCCATTCTTTTCTTTAATGGCAATATGCACGGATGGGTGTTTGGAGCCTCACCTTTCAGTTCTTTGAAACAATTGTCTGTCTTTGCTGTAGAGGTGCCCTTCTGTATGAAAATTTGATTGCAATTCTTCCTTAAGAGTTACTGGCAATCCTAATCACGAAACCTTTGTCCCTCAACTCTTTATAGAATGGAAAAAGAAAAATGCTTGTGGTTGGTGATGCTGGCTCTTTTGATAAAGGCAGACATTCATGTCCATGGTTCTTTTCATTCTTTTCTCCTGCTTTTCATCCTTGGGTTCTGATGCTGGCTATTCATCTAAAACAAAGGTCTTAGTTTAAACATAACATTTGTAAAATGGATAGCATTCTAGGACTGTTTGTTAACTATCTCATTCTATCACCTCGTGTTGTTTGTACTTTGCGATTTCCATTATCAATTTATTATTGGCTGAAACCCAGGCTTTTCCCTGTGATTTTTCTCCCAGGGTCGCTTTGAGATATTGTCTTTATCTGGTTCGTTTATGCCCACTGAAACTGGAGGTACAAGAAGCAGATCTGGTGGGATGAGCGTTTCATTAGCAAGTCCAGATGGACGAGTTGTAGGTGGTGGAGTTGCTGGCCTGCTGGTAGCTGCGAGTCCCGTACAGGTTTGGCTTGTCAAATTTCACTGTTTTCCCTCCTCATTTCCTTCTCCTC
The DNA here is from genome assembly GCA_029228465.1 of Salix viminalis. Taxonomy (NCBI): domain Eukaryota; kingdom Viridiplantae; phylum Streptophyta; class Magnoliopsida; order Malpighiales; family Salicaceae; genus Salix; species Salix viminalis. The sequence continues at coordinate 6,302,607 of CM055426.1, forward strand.
GATCCCAGTGCAGTGTAAACTGTGGAGCTAAACCTGTGTAGGAAATATTGATGATCATGGATATGTTTTTTTGAGACAGTTCGATCATGACACGCGTTGTCTTTTTTCTTGTCTATTGATCAGGTTGTAGTTGGCAGTTTTCTGGCTGGGAACCAGCATGAGCAGAAGCCAAAGAAGCAGAAGCATGATTCATTATCAGGTGTCATGCTGACTGCAGCCATTCCTATTTCTAGTGCTGATCCTAAAATCAACTTCTCTTCTTCCTCATTTCGTGGAGATAGTTGGTCTTCTTTGCCTCCTGATTCAAGGAACAAGCCGGCTGACATTAATGTAACTCTGCCAGCGGGGCAATAGGGTTGACCTCACTGTTACATCAAAAGGTTTGCCGTTGACGACAATGGCAATCAACCTCGGATCCTAGAAACTCACCTTCACGCCTTCCTGTGTTGTTTTTTTATCTGTAATCTTATCAAATATTTCAGTACTGGCATGTTGATTTTACCTATTTTCTTTTTCTCAGGTAGAGTTTTAGCTAGCTGATTAGGTAGGCTTCTGTTGCTGTCGTGTCATGTAAAATAGCTGATGTAATATTTATCCCCCCCTTGAGTTGCCTTTCTTCGGATCGAAAATTATTGTTATTGCTAACATTTCATCTACTCTTTTGAAAGGAACTTGAGGGTGCTTTACTTGAAGCAATATTGGAAATAATTGTAATGTCATTTTCAAACTGTTTTTAATTCTTTTATTGATTCTGCTCTCAGAGATTTTTCTCCTTTATATATATATATATATATATATATATATATATAGACACACAAACAAGTAATACCGCTCCAGTGATTTGAGTTCTAAACCCCGCGTCAGCACACGTATTTACGACAGGTAGCCCAGGGGAGCCTGGCTGTGGCACATGGTTGTTTTTGTAGAATACCTATTCGTCTTTTTTAAAATATTATATAAACTTTTTTTTATATAAAAACAGATTAAAAAAAATTGTATATATAATTTTCTTTTATAAAAAAATACATATGACCTGTACAGAAGCAAGTGTCACATAACCAAGTCAAATAGGGTGTTTTGTCAAAAGATGCCAAGGATCGCTATCTTGAAAAAAGTTAATTGCAGGAAGTTTCGCCAAAGGTTTACTAATAAAAGTATAAGAAAAGGGCAAGTAGCTGGGGCCTGCTGCAAGATCTGAACATATCTGAACATGTTGGCCAGCTTGAGCTCTGGTCCCTATACTCCTAACAGTCTCGTTTTAACGGCCTGATTTGGGAATTGTTATAAGAAAAAAAATTAATTTAAAATAAAAAAATAAAAAAAATTCAAATTTTATTAAAAATATTTTTTAAAAATATAATATCAAACACTCCCTTAAATATAAATAAATATAAATAGCAGTAAGTAAAATGGTATAAATCATCATCAGATGAGATCTTTGTTTGACTGGATTTACAAGCTTCACCTATCCACGTTTAACTTGTAGTTGAGTTGGCGTAAACTTGGATCTGTTTTAGATTGATGCAATGAGAACACGTTACGTGGCCAGAATACATACCGAAATCAAAGAAGCTGTGAAGAAGTTTATAGCTTAGGCTTGAAAATTTGAGTTACTGCCCATAATTGGCCTTAACTTATATGCAATCAATTACTGTATAACCTACTAAAAACACAACAAAATTTCCGAGAAATTCACTTATTTTTTGTTTTCTTATATGAAAACCTCATGCAACTATATATAGTTGAAACCCCACCACAAATGATTATAGAAAAGCACGGCATCAACAGCATAGCAGCGGTGAACATTTTCGATTCTATTTTTATCAATTAAAACAATTAAATTGCAAAAACTCAAAACTCAAAAATTGAACCGGACCTGGTTTAAACCGGCTGGTTTTAGTCCGGTTTGGTTTTTACCGGAAAAAACCGGAAGACTCTTGAATGTACAGTAACCCTTTACTTCTGCTATTGATGGACTGTTTCACAAAAAGGCTTGCAAAAGGCAGGAACAATGTTTTTTAGCGCGCAGTGCCTAGCTTCTGCTAGCAGCAGGCTAAAGGCTATGAAATAGGTTCAGTTGGAAGCCTAAGCCAAGAAGGTATAAATGAAGTGACGGATGAAAGTCATTTTCCCTACCCTAACCGAACCTAGGATCTCCGACTCATGCTCAGTTCTTCTCGGTCGGCAACCAAACGAAAGAATATAAAGATTTTTTATATTATATTTTTTTTAATTTAAACTGGTTTGGTTTGGTTTGATTAGCGGGCCTAACCCTTGGGGATGCGGTAATACATCTAAGAAATTATTCCATCGAACAGATTCCCCCCTGGAGCCAGGAATAGCGACATGGACTAAATGTCCTGTCCAAGCCAAGGAACTTACTCCAAATAGTCCCGACAAATGGTGGTTGAGACGAGATTCAGCATTTTTAAACCACGAAACGCTAGGTTGGAAGGTGCGGCTGGATCACCTCCTTTTCAGGGAGAGGTAATGCTTGTTGAGTATTTTGGTTTGACACTGCTTCACACCCAAAAAGAAAGGAGCTACGTATGAGTTAAACTTGTCGACGGAAGTCTTCTTTCGTTTCTCGACGGTGAAGTAAGACCAAGCTCATGAGCTTATTATCCTAGGTAAAAAATGATGGAAAATTTATTATGTATCAAACCATAAATATTTTATTGGTTCATAAGAGAAAACAACAAATTAATCAAAGATACAGAAAAAAAAAACTCTATTGTAATAAATCAAAGTTTAATTAGAAATAAAGACAAAAATAATTATGATTTACTTGTTCCCGAAAATCTTTTATCCTCTAAACATCGTAGAGAATTGAGAATTCTAATTTCTTTCAATTCAAAAAATGAAAATGATATCAATACAGAAATTATCAATAATAATAACATAAAAAACCACGCTCACATTATAGATAAAAGCAAACGTTTTTAACACCAAAGAAAGGGGATATTAAATGAATGGAATTGGGATATGGATGGAATATAATGAAATAGAGCCACTTTGAGGTTCCCTATGAAATGAGGCATGGAACCAGTTAGTTTTTTAAAATATTAATCGGTTTAATCAAAAAATTTAATGTTTCAGTTTTTTGTTAGTTAATGGTTTTCATTTTTTTCAGTTTAGTTGGTTTTTCAGTTTTTTTTCTCACTGGGTTTTATTTGGTTAGCTGTATCATCTATTTTTGCACAAGGAAATGAAGCTTGTTGCCTTACCAGCACATCTAATCTTAACTTTCTTTTTAGTTGCTGCTCTGGTTTTGAACTTTTCATATGCTGTCTTTTTGTATTTGATGTTCAGCTTCTTAATTTTGGTCATCATCTTCTGGAGTTGTAAGCCATCCAAAGATAAACTTGGTGGACGCTGGCCACCTTACTATTTTCATGTGAAGATGCAAATGTTAAGAGAAAGGGTGAGAATGAGAACAATAAGAATGCTGAATCGTCATGTGAGGTTGTTGGAGACACATGTTTACATTCAGGGTGCGAGCCACAATAATGAGAAGGCCCAGGAGAATGGCGCTGGCACAGACAATGTGAGTGCTGCTGAGATTTTGGCTGGCAAAATGTTGATGTGGAAATTGATGAAAATCTGGAGAAGAGAATTGAAGACTCCATTGTTAAAAGTTAGTCAAGAACAGAGGGAAGAAATGTTAAGGGACCAATAAATAATCATCTCCATGATCAGTTGTGGTTTGTTTATACAAATATAAAAAATAGCTCACCGTAAAACTTGTGAATACAATAAATGGTTTTTGTAACTCTCAGAAACCAGAGTTTTTCAGGGGGCTCTGTTGGTCAAGCTTCCTTTCTGTACTTCTCTTTGGTCTTTGGCTTTATTGCTGTGCCTATTATTAGGGCGGCAATCAAAATATGACATGCATAAGAGTGAAGGTAATACTCTCGTATTTTCTACTTATCTGTGTTATAGTCCACAATGACGAGGGCTGAAGTGAGAAAGAGTGATCTAGCATCACAACTCAAGACTCAGAATTGTAATCCAAACATAACTTAATCGGGCAAAATCCACCACAACAATGTCCTGATTTCATGGTACTGTCAACCAAGACACACATGAACGTTTGTTAAGCCATCTCTGGAAGCCAGTAACTTTCGCTTGCCCATTAAAGTGCGAGGGTGTAAACCAGGCCTCGGTTAAGAATGAAGGGAAAAGAAAACGATATTTGAATGTTTTCATCACTAGATGATGGTACTTTATCGTCCTATATTATTCATTGATCAAACTTCGGTTTTTCTTTGGTTCCAATGTGAGAATATCCTCGTACCAGTTTGATGTAATGAGACCAGGTCTCTTCCCAATAAGATCTTAAAACAGCTCATCTACATCCACAATATACTCATTTTCTTTCAGCCTTCGACTTTTTTATATTTTTTTCGTTTTCGACAATTTCAGAGACATTTCACAAAAAAACATAATAGTTAATGCAAAAAACCAAGCAAACACTGAGGGGAGATCTTTTCCAATTGCTACATGATGTGCCACCGACCCGGTCAGATGAAAGAAATGTGTAGGACAATCTGCTACTCTGCTCGCTTCACGAATCCTTGTAGAGGGTACAATAATTTTATTACATTTAGTTCACGGAACTCTCAAGGTAAAGATTCTATGCTACAAGAAACCTGATCAAGAGGGATACTTCAATTACATTCGAACCTCAACTCAAGTGTTCCATGACAATAATACACGCCAAAGTAAACGTCGCAAATATACATTTAGTGATAACAGCAAGGAGAGAGACACGAGCATTCCTCATCATGCAATATGCAAACATTTTCTTAGGCTGAGCATGCTTTTTAGAAAAGTGATTGAGAGAACTGAATGAATCATGTAGAACTAGAAAATCAAACCCGTCAGACCTCTTCCTTCATAATCTGATGGGCGCCCTGTTGAGATATATATGCATTGCAAACATTTTAAAATGCATACGATTTTGGACATTTTCATGCCTTCAAAAAGCTGTGACTAAGGTGCTAGTAAATTCAAACAATTCTGAATTAAATAGCTAGTTGTACAAGCAGACAAGAAAATTTTGGTGGTTTATAATGCCCATCGGCTAATAACAACCATCATATACACTAACCAAGACCTACTGATGCATCACTGGGACCTACATCATCATCTATTCGGGGTGGCCTGATTATGCGATCAATGAGACCATACTCAAGGGCATCTTGGGCTTCGAAGCGCTTCATTCTGCTCAAGTCTTTGCTAATCTGCATTCAGTTGTAAAACATGTGTTTTAGCGAATCAGACCATATGACAGAGTAACAAGTATCAAAAAATGCAAATTTAAAGAAATGATGAGAAAATAGACTGTAAGATGAGAAAATAGACTGTAAGATGAGAAGATTTTTAGAGCAAAAATTATCAAAATAAACTTTTAAAAGAGGAAATTTATATGCACATCTTTTTTCACCTAGTATTTCAAAGAGAGATTCCGACATGAAAAGAGTTCAATCTAGGCCAATAATATATCTAACAATAAATCAAGGTCACAGAACGAATCAACCAACAAAATACTAGGAAATCCAAAACTAACCTTTTCAAAAGGCTGTCCTGTTTTCTTAGATAGCTCATTGTAAAGATAGTCCCTGATTCTAAGAAGCTCATTTGCTTCATTACGAATGTCATCAGCCTGTGAGAAAAATGTCACATGTTTCATGTCATCCCAAACATGTACAATAAATTACATATGGATAATATCTAGATCAACTTTTAATGAGAGATGACATCCATACCTGACCCCGAGCAGCCCCAGCTGGTGATTGTAGAGCAATTCTTGAAAGAGGCATTGCAGAGCGATTTCCCTTTGATACAGAAAAAAATTCGTACAAAGTACACCATAAGAATGGCATGAAGCTGCTGAATTGTAAAGAGTATAAATGAAGGGGCATAGCTCAATATCCCTGATTTGATAAACCCTAAACAAATCCAATCGGGTCTTTTCTTGGACAAAATTATATGAACATGTAGTAAAGTGTGGACAGCAAAGATATCTGCTGCTATTCAACTTTCATTGAACCTTGCAAATTAATAAGTTATCGGAGTCACTCCCCAAAGCTATACCACATTAGAGCTGCCTTGACTTCACAATGACCAGATGGGTAATAGCAGGTGAATTTAGGGTGATTTTGGTCTGTATCACCCCTCAAAATACCAAAGCTCAAAAAAAAATAATCCCAAATCCCTTTGAGGCCTTAATTTTATTTTTTTTATTTTTTTAGATGCCTTTATAAGATGGCCCCCCAAAATTAATAACAAAATATCCCTAGGTACCGGAAGGAAAGCTTTCATCAATACAGATTCCATAGTGAAAATATTACCTTTTCCCCAGCTGTAAGAAGAAAGCCTGCTAGGTTATAGGCAAATCCCACACAGTGGGTACCAACAGGACTCTTCAAGCTCTGCATGGTGTCATAGATGGACAAGCTTGGAGTAAGCTGCAAATAAGAAGCTTTTCAGAAGGAGAGCACAATAATAAAGGCAATAAGAATACAAATGAGAAGATACTTCATATTTTTTATAGGAGGAATTGCTAAGCAAAGGACTCACATCACCACCAGGACCATTGATATATAAATACATCCTTTTGGAATCATCAATTGTGTCAAGGTATAACATTGTGGCCAATATCTGGTTGCTAAACTCTTCGTCTATATTTTGTCCAATGAAGAGAATGCGCTCTCGATACTGAAACCAATGAATTTGGTCAGTTTTAAACCTGTATAAAATAAATAAACAAAAGCTACAAGGTCCCTATAGTGCTCCACTTACTAGGGCATTCCATATATCAACCCATTGCCAGGTTCCCTCCCCGGGAGTTCTATAGGGCACCCTGGGTGTCCCTATAGGCATCATTTTAACTGCTGCACGTGTTGGTTTTTGATTACGAGTCCTGTCAACAGAGAAATATACCATCCATAAAACATGTATACCAAAACAAAATGTTGCACAAAGATAAATATCGAGCATGAATCAACTACATGTCATGAACATTTAAAAGGAAAAACAAAACTTTAGTCTTCATTTATATACCAACAAAATATAGCATATTAACTCAAACTTCAGCTATATACAATCTCTCCATAGTTAAAGAGCAGTTGCAAAGATGCCAATAAACACGAAAAGATGAATGCTTTCACACAATGCCTCGACCATAAAATCACCTTTTCCCATGACTATGAAATCAAGTTGAAACTCAACAGCTAAAAAAGATTTTTAGTTAATATAATCCAAGCAAGTAACCCCAACAATACACAAAAATTAAAGTGTTTGTAAAATTTACTCTATCTTTTACTCAATCCACAAATCAGTGACATTTATCTCCAATTCAATACCCTCTAACACAAACACTTACAGAGTATCAAAGTTTATCACAGGCTAATATTTTTTATCCCCTAACCGCGTCATTGAAAAAACAAACTGAAAATTAGTTACCCGCATTGAAGGCTCTTATTAACCTTTCCATAAAACTCTGCAGTTAAATTAGGTCTCCCAGTTGCATACAGACCTAAAACAAAAGGGGGCAAAAATAACAAAAGAGAATTAGAGAGCAAAGGGAAAGGGAAAATGGGTTTTGAAATTAAGAGCAGAAAGTGAAGGAAAGGAACAAACTTGGAAATTGAAGCTTCAATCCTGAATAAAGTTTGGTTCCACAACTGAGAAATTCAATAGCTAAATTAACATTAAATTGGATAAAAGATGTTGCATACTTGCATATTTATGTAGGCGGAGAAAGAGGGAACCTGAGAGAAGGCTGATTGAGGTTTGCATTAAGAGATGCCATTTTCACACTCCCGAAGGCTGTGATTTTTTGTGTGTTCCTATTTTGTATTCAGGAAGAAGATGTAGTGCTGTTTGGATTTTGGAATGAGGATTGGGAGGAAATTTTAGGTGCTTAGAATAAGTTAGGATAGGATGTAGCCGCTACTATTGTAAATGTTTTATCAACGAATGTTGGTCGTATATTTTGAGGTTCGGCTTAAGAATTGTCCATATCATTGGTAATGCGGTGGAAAGTAAGTTCTTATAGTGATTTTCATTTTAAAAATATATTATGTTTTTTTTATATATATATGATTTTGATACCCTAAGAATTTATCAAATAAAATTTTAAAATAAATTGATTTGATGTCTTTTCATCTAAAAAATAAAAGTTGGTTTGAGTTTTACGTCCAATAATTTCTTTCTTGGAAGCACGATTCCATTTTATTTAGTGATCACTAGATTTTATTTCCGTGTAATGTTGGAGAGAAAATTACAAAGTTTGTTTATTTTATTTTATGATAATTAAAATGAATAACTATAAGAGTTTGAAGGATTTAAATTATATAAGAGAAAATGTATTTTATCAGTCAAAGTCTCCGTTTTTTTTATTTATGCATCTTTTTTATTTTGATGAAAAAAAGCTTTTAATATTAACAATATTATTTTTTAAATATAAATCCAGTGTAATTAAAATGAATATTCATAATGATTTCAATAGTTTAAATTGAGGATTTTTTTGACAAGTTCTCGTTTCATTGTTTTTTTTTAAAACAAAATGTCTCTTTTTAAATAAAAACTTATTGTAATCTAGAAAGCATGTTATTTTTAAAAAAAAATAGCATTCTTAGATTTAAGTAACATAAAGGAAAAGAACAAATAGGAATGCATCCTTTAGATTTAAGTTAGGATGGTATATGAATTTGCCGTTCAAATTGTCAGCTTCAAAATTTTGAGAGGCCTTGAACTTGCCCTTTCTTCCTTTCGTTGAGGTGGGTAGGAACCTGAAGTTAAGTTGGGTTGCAAAGACAATAAAGGAAAAGAAAATAAGTGTGACATCCAAACCAATAAACATGATCTCAAACTTGAGATTAGATTGAATGATTCTTCTATCTCGAAGCATTTTATGGCTTGACAAAGAAAAAAAGAAGTATTTGGTGCAGTAAAATAGATGTATAGTATACATCTACAGTTTTCCAAGCTCAGCCAGCTAGTTCAGGAGCTATACAGGAAAACAGGTTTCAACTGCATACCCTTCCAAGTAGACCCCAACTTAAATCAGATATTGCCCGAGGATACTTTGTTCCATTCCATTAACAAGAAAGCTTTGGTGTGCATTGGATGACAGAAAAGCAAATAGAAATATTGATGATCTGAAGTATGGATATGGTGGTCTAATCGAATGTTTATACTACAAATACCATAAATGAGGGAACAGATGGACAAGTTATGAGGGCTTCTCGTAGGAATTTTGCTCTCTGAAGTCTGAAATTGCACTTCGTATCATATCAGAGGCATGGGATTGAACAAACATGTGAGTGTTGTCCAAAATATGAATGATGAACTTCTGTGATGCCGGTAGCGAAGCATTCAAATTGATGATGAATTGTGCCATAGGTATGTCACTACAATATAAAAATCACAAGAGTCCTTCAGAAAAAAAAATAGGGGCAAGGCATGGTGAAACTGAGCAAAAGCCTCCACCACGAGCATGAAATATACGCACATCTAAATGCAATACACCTGCTTGAGCATTCCATTACAAGCAACGAATGACTTCAAATTATAAAATTGATGGCAATCACATGCCAGCCCAAGAGTGAATGGCTACAGATGTATTCACCAGTAAACAATTCGCCAATTTCCTGGGCTGAAAAGGTTTTAAGTTCATGAGATATTTACCAGGATATTAACAGCCCTTTAGTGGCATTAACCATCTTGTTGGAGTATGAAGTCTGAACTGCAAGAAAAGTTTCAGGGATCTGAAAGCTAGCACCTTTTCTGGACTACTATAATACCATAAACAAAAACAACATCAGACCGAGACAAAAGAACCAGAACAACAAAAGGAATCTTATTGTTGGTTTCTCCGGAAACCCATGGACCAAAACACGGATTTCCAAATAATTGCTTCACCGCCAGAGAGAACATGGTAGTTGATAACAGAAATTTCACATTCAATTACATCAGAAAGCAACAATGTTAAGACTTTGTTTAGCACTTTCTTCTTCTTCTTTTTTTACCAGAAAAATAGTGTAATCAATTACAATAGCAATAACCAAAAGAAAGGGAGAGAGAGGACCTCTTTGACGGAGTCGGCGATTCAGAGGCTGCTGCCGTCGTCAAGAAAGAGAGTGGCTTTGATCGGATTTAGATGGTGTTGCCCCCAAGACTGCTGCTCTCTCTGTTCCAAGGAGAGGTCCGTCTAGCACTATAACTTTAAGCAGTAGATTCGAGGGCTTTGCTCTCATTTCTGTCCAATTAGTGGGGTAATAATATATAGGGGGCATTAATTTGTTTCTAATATATATATATATATATATAAAACCTGAGTTAATTTTTTTAATATAAAAAAATATTTAGGTGATTAAAGTATAGCAAAAAAATAATCTAGAATTTAGGTTATTGGTATTAATAGACTCAATAAATTTGATTAATTTAATAATATGAATATAAAAAGCCAACAAACACTTAAAAAACAAAAATAATACAATGATGACTAATCGAGAAAAATATATTTTTTATATACTATAAAAGATATCCTCTAAATATTCTTAAAAAACTAAGATAATCTTATTATAAACCTCGGTAAAAAGTATGGATGGATGTAATAAGTCCTGAATAAATTCTAGGAAGAAAATGACCAGCAATAAAAAAAAATTCGCCTTCTTTATCTTCTCTTCAAGACCATCTCACCAAAAAACCCTTCTTGTATGCACCTGTCGAGCTTGGAAAAAGAGAGGATCAAATAAAAATGAGTTATACTTGTGGGTCTAAACTAGGAGATGGAAACACCATTTTAGAGAGAAAGAAAGGAAAAGAAGCTGTGCGGGAGGAAAAAATTAGAGTTGAAAAAAGTATAATTATTTGTTTTGGTATGAATATAAACAATGTTGTAGAGACAATTCTAAATGATGTGTTGACTTAGATTCTCCTGGTGAATGAGAGGGACATCAGGAACTTGAACATCTATTAGAGGAGGTCACGCCACAGAAAAAGCAGGTAGACTCCTTATAAAATCTCTTAAATTAATTTGTGAGTGGTGAAGATTTGCATTTGGTTATTGTTTTGATTTCTTGGTTAAAATAATCGTGCTGTTGGTTCCACATAGATGAAATTAGTTGGGCTTTGAGTGAGTGGAATGGCGTGTTATTGTTTGCTAAAGGATGGAAACCACTGTTTTATTGGTTCTCCATGGCAATAACCAACAGGCAGGGGAAGAGAGGTTTCCACCATCTTGAAGAAGGTTACTTGAAACCACATCAATTCATTGAAAGGGTTTCCTTACAGCTGTTTTATTTTCAAGACATGTTCCAAGAACTGGACTGAACTTCATCTTGTCACCAAGGAAGGATATTCAAACAAAAATAAGTACAGTAAAAATAAGAAACCAGAAGAAAGCCACGGAATCACATGACTTAGCCAAAAGAAGTGGAACCTCAAATGTTATTCAATAAGTCAACAGCTTTCTAAATATTCTTACAACCCTTGAACTGGAACTATATCAGTTACAACAAGCCCCTTATTTTGCACAGGGGAGCAGTTTATGGTACCCAGTATCTAGAATGTCCTCAATAACACAGACAATTATCCCAACTAATCATAATCACTGTCTTCCAAGGCAGCAAAAATCATCCTGTAAACAAAGAGTAAAACAATCTTGTTTTAGTTGTTTCACTAACGATTACAATAATCTTAAAGGTAGATGCTATACTATTTCACCCACCAGAAAATCGAAAGAAACAGGAGAACGATGAGATAGCCTAATTTGAAAAGTCGTTGTTTCTTTTCCCAGCTGAGCATGTTGAATATCTCAGTCACATCTACCAAATGCTGTCTTTGTGTGTAACTAATCAAAAGAATGAAAAAGATAGAAGAAGCAAATCATATCATGTTCTATCACATGTTGCCAGCAAAGTACAAGCTTAGCATATTCCTAAAATGTGATCTCTACAACAAAATGAAATGATTTGCAGAACGATCCCTTTATGTAATGCATGAGGTTGCTTCTATCAGCGAGATAAGCAAGAGTGTGTTAACCCTAACTATATAAGAAATCATTCAACTTGTCTGGAAGATCCTGACCCGCCAACCCCAAAACTCAAAAACCATAGCAAAAGAACCTCACAACAGCAACATAGTGTAATACAGGCATGTCAACTCAAAGAATTATAAATTATATGATAATATAATTATGATTTCACTTCTCATAACATTTCAAGGATAAGATGAGAGAAAAAAACAAGCATTATTGCATCTACTGCGAGTACTGGCAGAATTTTGGACGAGTCTATCTCTAATACGGACATGGCTGGATTATATAAGTGACTGTATGTATAGATAGACTGACAAACATGAAATAAACATAGAGCAGGACTCAGAAACTGTGTGAAGCTCGTGATACCCTCAGCTTCATAGGGATACAAATATGTTGCTTTAATATGAGTTCATGGCTCCAAACATGGAACCTGAAGTCTAAGCAGAAATCAAGGCTGTGATTCTAAAGCATTGAAGCCTTCTAAGACTATAGGTATCCCAACTACTTTTTTTGGATATTCTGAAGTACATCTCATGCTTCTCTCCAACTCTTTTCACTTGTAGGCAATAGATGTTTAAGTCTGAATACAGTACACCTCCCTTCCTCTTAAAAGCTACATCTCTATCTTTATCCCATAGACAGATAAACAACAATTTTTGGACACGGGCAAAGTATAATTCTGCACAACAAAGAAGAAGATAAAACTTACAGCCTCACATTGTAATAAAGGTATGGAATACACAGAAGTGACATACACCAGTGCCCTGTAATGAGAAAAAATAAGCACAAAACCCCTTCTGTTATATACTCTGGCAAAATCACTTTATTTATCCGGGATGAGGAATCATAAGGATTGATGTAATCAAACTCCAGATCTGCTAAGGCCATAAGCTGCAACAAAATACTTCAAAATGTCAAAAATCCATTTGCCAATATCAAACACCTCGATTTACACAGGCGAACAAGTGCCTGACTAATCCATACATGGAGCAATTCCCACGCATTTTTCTTTGAATTTGTTTAGCAATCAATCACCGTCTAAAATCACCTTACTTTTTACAATTACTCGACCAAAAGCAGAGGCTTTTTTTAATTATTATTATTAGAAGCAGTCTTCACTATTTTTATAATCCACAGAAAACAATAAATACCCGACCTAATCAAGTTGAAAGGTGAATTGGACAAAACCAATCAGATAAACAAGTAAACAACCCATGAGAATGAAGTGGACGACAAGCTGACAAATTTAGTTATGCAACTACCCTATTAAAAACCGATTAAAATCCCAGTCGAAATGTAACATTACTAAGAACCCAATAAGCACACGAAATAAAAAAAAAGGGTCTAGTCTTTTCAATTTAGACACAACTAACATTAAAAACTCCCCAAATTTATTAACTAGTAAAAGGGTTCGAAGAATGACCTGGAAGATGACGATGACAAGAAGGGCAATAAGAATGAAGAAGGCTATCAGCCATACAAAGAGATCTCCCATGCTCCTTAACCTCCCTACTCCAATGTTTCACTCTCTCTCGCTTCTCCCTTGAGCACTCTGTTTCGTTACGCGGGCAGGGGGGACTTGGTTTTCCTTCTGTCTGAATTGCCACTAATCTTTTCTCGTTTCGGTTTTCCTCTGATTTAGATAATTATAGTTAAGGATTCTATGTTATGGGTTATTATAATTACCTAAAAAACCCATTATGTCCTTAAAAGGTAACGACTCTTTCAGAAGAAAAAACGATGTGGGGGTTATTGTGGTCTATTCGTGAGTGCTCTCTGTTTTTCTTTCTCTTTTTCCCTTTTCTTTTCCGGCCTTAAGCTGGGTTTATGAATAGAGTGTTTTTTGAGTCCAATGAAGCATGAACATGATCTTAAAAGTTTACACGGAGAGTATGCTGTTTTGTTTCATCTCTTTTTGTTAGATAATAAATTCTTTTTTCCCTACCAAGAGATAATTTTTCTCACAAATTTTTTTATTTTAATAGTTATATTGTTTTTGGATTAACTTTAAACTTTCCATGCACCAAATCAAATTCCAAACTGAAATGGAATGAAGAAACAGCAGATTTACTTATAAATCTCAATTAGTTTCCTAAATTAATTTTTTCTTATATAAATGAATAATCATCAATAGAAGTCTCTAATAAATTATTCTAAAGACCCGCAAGTATTTGAGTAAATTATATGGTATGTAAATTTTGAAATTCCAGTGTAAAATTATTCGCTATTTAATTTTATAATTTTAGACATATCTTTTTAATTTAATCGTTGGATTAAATTGAGAGGATTTTTTATATGTTTTTTTTTATTTAAGATTTAAAAGAAGGTTCTAAAAATAAAGGTGCAATACAACAAACCAAAATTGGGAAGGGGACATTAGTAAGGCGGGGGATTAATAAAATGAGGGCAAGATCTTTAAAAAGGGCTATCCTGGTCGAATTTTCCAGAAACCATGAGAGCTTTATTTCTTCATCTTTTCTTTTAAAAAAATAAGAAAGAAACACATAAAAGTGATTAGTTTAGGGAGGAAAGCAAAGTAGTAGTATCTATGAGATCTCTCATTTTCTTTTCATTATCACAAGATTAAAAGTCATGAATGTTTAATGTTGTTTTTTAAAATATTTTCCATTTAAAAATATATTAAAATATTTTTTAATATTTTTTAATATCAATATATAAAAATAATCTAAAAAAAATAAATTTAAAATAAAAAATATTATTTTTTAAAATACAATAATAAATAGAAGACCTAGAGTTTCAAACGTGGCCATTAAAAGGGCCGAGGTCCGAATTTATTCCTCGATTATAACCGGAAAACAAAGAATGATGGACAATTTCAACACATTTATATACATTTTACAAATATTTGTTTGCAGAAATAGAAACCGTATCAAAATCAGAGTAAAATATCCTATTTCTTTCGATTAAATGATCTTCCGCAACAGTGTAATCTTCGCGACAATTACAGAACCGAGGACATGGGCAAGCAAAGGAGAAGTGTTCAGTGTTACGTGCATTTGAATTTTCATGTGTAAGAAAAAGTTAGGATTTTAGGAATGGCAATCTCACATCAATCAATGGATTCCAATCCAGACAGTTAGAAATTCTTAGATTCATGCAAAACTTGATGATGTTAGAGCCAAGTAAATAATAGACTGTTTATGATTGAAATTCTTGAATTCAGTAAAACTGTGTCCAAATTCAGGGGTACTTTAACAATGTGTTAATCAAGGACTAAATAAGAAGGGGAAAAAAAGAACTTTTACTGCCTGATCAAAACTGGAGCGAGGAGAGAAATTAGTGGGCACGATCAAAGAAGGAGAAGAAGCAAAAACATCTGTACAAGTATGAGGCCTAAATAAAACACCACCGCTGCCACCATCCCTCTCGTACAGTAAGATGCTGCTCCTCTGTTTCTGCTGATCAATACTATCTTCAGTACGACTCCCCGACACCATCATGGGCTCCGAGGAGCATCGCTTCAAAAACTTTATAGGCTCGGAGTGCTTCACCGATCTCGGCGGTGATGGGGCCGGTCTACTTGGAGATGGAGATGGGTGTGGCGGCCTGATCTTCCGGCCACCGTTCTCTTGAACTCTACGCCGGACATCCCTCCTTTTCTTGTGCTTTGAGATATTTTAATCCGTTTTTCTGCTGTAATGAATCCTTGTGACAGGAATGTAGGCTCCGTCTCAGGTTTCTTTATGCCACCACCCAATAGATCATCCTCCTTTTCCTTCCCAGTGAATTTAAGGAGAAACTTGTGTTTTGCAGATGCAAAATGTGATTAATTTGAGAGGAAGAATGAGCCAGAAAAATCAAACCAGTTCATTATCACCTAAAGAAGCTACGTTTTGGTTCAACACCTAAAGTTCTTGGCCAAGGTGGTCAGGGTTCAGACATGTTAACTCACATTAATGCCCTGGACAGCATAAAATATTTCCTTTTCTAAGAACCCTAGCATGTATTTTTGGGAAGAAAAAGTCTACGTGTAGTATAAAACTTGTGGCAGTCGGACAATGATTCAACATCGCTGTCAGTTTGGAAGCCACACTGTGAAGTTCAACACTCGACCATACCACACTGGTGGATTGCAGAGCAGACACGACTAAGCTTTGACCATTCAACCTTAACGCCATATGACTTAATACTAAGGAAATTATGCCTGAATTGTATATTATGCCATTTCCATTATCTGGGTTTTCGCTTTAACTTCTTAACGATCTTCCTGCCTCTGCCTCGTCTCTCAGAAACAGACATTACTAATTAGTAATTACTCAAACACTGATCTTTTACGATTCAAAAACAATGGTTTATAAAAGGGTTTTTTTTTAAATAAAAATAAACACAGTCTAAGTCCTATTTCACAACATCAATCTGTAATTGAACTTTGAAATATTATTTAACACTATATATATATATATAATAGTATGCTAGGTGAAAAAAAATGATAGTAAAAAAAGCATTGTAGAAATGGATAATGCAGTCCAAAGGCTAGTTGAGTGTTAAAACAATAATATTTTGGACGATTTGGATCAACTCACATTCACATATCAGATATGTAACCCCTATATCATGAACTCTATTTTAAACTTTTAATAATTTTTTAAAATTATTTTATATTTAATCATATGATGACAAAAATAGATACCTGTAAAATTAAAGCACCAACTTAATATCATGATATTTGTTTAAGACTATAATAATTTTATAGAAATCAAGTTCAAATAAATCATAAAGTTCAATTCTCATTCGGTCATGTATTTAAAGATGAGATTGGAAAAAAAATCAATGAAAATACCAACAAAAAAAAATGTTGAATTAAAAAATTAGAAAACAATTCTAACTATTCTATCTCTCTTTTCTCAAGCTCAAAGACCACAACGTGAAGAAAATAAAATCTTGAATTAAAAAGTAAAACCCTTAGAAAAAAAGGTTTAGACTTGAAAACAAATGAAAGAAATAATTCTAAGGACTGTATTAAAACCAAGAGAAAAAGAGCATGGGAATTATTTTTCAATGTTAGTTATGATCCTTATAGTCTTAATTATAATTAATCAATAAAAATTTAATTTAATTTTACCATCGATTTAATCTAGAATCTTTTTAAAATGTTATGAGAAACTCTTTGAAGTTAGACGATTTAAATTATTAACTCTAATCTTAAATTTTAAAGTATAAAAGTAAGATAAAACTTGGAATTTGTTCCAATGTTAATTGTGATCCTTATAGTTTTAACCATCTTTAATCAATTAAATTTAATTTAATTTTGCTAAATTGAGAATCAATTTAATCTTGGAATCTTTTTAATTGTTATGAGAAACCTTGGTGAAGCTAGTGATTCAAACCATTAACTCTAATATTATTATTTAAAAAAAAAGGTAACTTAAAACAAATAAAAGGACCAAAACAAGAAAAAACAAATTTATGGTGGTCCTCAATGTTTGTTTGAAGACAAAACCAACCCACAACGAAAATGTTGTGGTGATGAAGCCACAAAAACTTCAATAAAGAATTTGGGTTTTTCACATGCTTGATTGGAGTGATTGGGATGGATTGGAATATCTGGGCCCGTTCTTCTCCTGCAAAATAAATATTTAAGCCAGTAAACAAATGAGAGAAAAATAATGAAAGGGTAAGTTATGGTTCAGAGTGTCTTATCGGTGTTGGACGGGTTTGGTTTTATTTTTTTAAAATTATTTTATTTGTTTTAAATTATTTTTTATATTTTAAATTATTTGATACATTGACATTAAAAATAAAAAAAAAAATATTTTAATAAATTTTCTAAACAATTTGTTTTTTAATAAATAATCATCACTATGATATATATCATGGAGAATAACTTCATACACATCGCTATTGCTCAAGAGCACATGATTTACCTGACCATCAAATCATATCCCATCTGATGATGTGTAAGTGTGATGATTATTCATGGATAGTATTTCTAGCCATTAGCCCGGAAGGCTAGGTTGGCTAGCATTTCTAAGCTGTCCATGACTTGTATTTTTAAGATGTTTATGTTGGTTTTGTTTGATATTATATTTAAAAAATTATTAAAAAAGAATAAAAAAAATATTTTTTTATTTTTATTTTTAGACAAGCGATTAATGTATTAGTTTTCCTAAATTTGTACTCACTTTTTTTTTAATAAACATAAAATAAAATCGAGATGCATATATACCTGTTCTTATGAATCCTATATTTAGTATTCAAAAAATGCTTAATAATTTGTCAACAGATGAACATACCATGGAATGCACGTTGTTAAACTTTTTTTATTTAATAGTAAAATATTTTCAATAGAATCCAAGTCTTTTCTCAGGCACTCTTAAAAAACTTTAAAAGCCCCAATAAAAACTCATGCAGAATGGAACTTTTCGTGATGATTTGGTGTTTGAGAAACATTTTAAAATTGATTTTGAAAAAAATATTTTTTTTAACTCTAAATAAAGTATTTTTAGAGTTTCTAGATTGTTTTGATGTGATTATATGAAAAAATAATTTTTAAAAATAAAAAAAAATATTTTAATATATTTCTAAATAAAAAATTACTTTAAAAATAAACACAATCACCCTCCAAAACACCATAATTATCAACCTAGTACCCGATAATATAAGTTTTTCATGATTAGTATGAACCCTAGAGATTTTGATTTGCGCTCGATATCCATGATACCTTTTCAGTTGGCTTCTATATAATACCTATCTATGCAGACCGACCTGCAGGAGGATGTGCAGGTATTATGATGCTTATGACCATTGATGACAAAGAAGAAGACTAATCATGGCCATGCCTTTCATTATTCATCAGCAATCCATTTTGCCTCATCTCGCATGCTAGTCAGTTTCTTCACCACTGCCTGGTCAATCATATATTTCTTCAACTCCGGCGAGTGCGCGGTAAAAGATGGGGGCTTCTTGTGCTGCCGGCCGTGGCCCGCCCACCGAATCATTTGCTCAGGTCAAATCACATCATATCACCATCAGCATCGTTTGATCAAAATAAGGCAGGCCTCATGAAAGTGACTGTATTTCGATGCACTTTCTCTGTAAATCAACACTGTTTTACTGAAAATGATGAAGATGATGTCATCCTCGAAGCCAGCTTTTCTCTGGTCTATGCCCCCTCTGCTTCGATCACTTTTATGCGAGGTGCTTTTGTTACTGGGGTCTCGTTAGCGATGTCACAGATGAAGAAGTCAGCGATATTATTACCAGTTGAAAGAGCAGTGACCCCATCGTTGAATTCAGGTGCTCAGTTTCGTTACATTTGGATTCAAACCATCGAAATATTCTGTATCATTTTAAAAAAAATTAGATAAAATAATATTATTTTTATCCCGGTTTAAATTCTTATCCGTTATGGACTTTTTAGTTAAATACCGGTTAAAATATTCCGGTTTCGTTTTGTCCGTTCCGTTTCGGCTAAATAGTTTTTTTTAAATAATAAATAATTTTACAATATCAATCATATCTCTTAATCCGATTGTCAGATTGAGATGGAATTTTACGAGGAGTCTCTTGATATATTTATATATATTATGTTAAAATTTTAGAGCAATCAGAGAATATAATGACCTTGCGAGAGTGATTATGGTATTTCTGTAATATTGCACATGCTCATAATTTTGTTCAAAAAAAATCATTATTGTGTTTTTTTAGATTAGATTGCACAATTTTAAATAATTTTATTTTTGAATTAACATATTTAATTATATATATATATACATAAATATTAAAACTTTGAAAACGGCGCGTCAAAACATTCTAAAACCAAAATATTCTATTTCAATTAAAAAACTAAAATATCAACCGAAACGATACTGATAATGTTAGCTGAAATGATCCCGGAAACATATATAAAAAACGCGACCTCTATCAATTGGAATCGCCCGGTGGGAGTCTCTCTAGAGATGCATTAATCGGATCCTTGTCTGATTAGAGAGCGCTGGCGTGAAAGAAGCGAATGATTATAAAAAAAATCCGAGTGATCAATTAGCTTGCAAGTTAATTACAATAATGGTAATCCTGCTTCAGAAATATCTTGCCCTTCTACTATCTTGTAAGGTTAATTGGTCATTATATTTAAATGGGGCAACTCGGTTTTCTCACACTTGTTTATATAAATATAATTGCTTAATTCCCTTAAAAGCATTTTTCAATTCTTAGCTTGGATCTATGAGATCTTTTGCAATTTTACTTTCTTCATCGCAATTAAATAACTGCATTGCTCTTAAAAATTCAGATCTTATTCATATTTTTATCTTGTTTTTTTTTTGTTTTTGTTTTTTGTAATGATCATGTGATTTGGAAGGTAATATGGTGTTCTAATAAATATAAAAATAATTAAAAAGAAAAAGGGTTAGCGCATGCAACCTAAAACAACATTTTTTGATGTTTTATGAATCGTCGTCACAGGGCCTGTCATTATGGGCAGCTCGTAAAGTGTAATTCCATCTGGTTGGGTGCTGATTTGTTATTCTTTTTTTCTTATATTCTCCTTGAATTTCACAATCGGTTTTAGTTTCACAGGATTATCACGATTTCATGTTTTAGATCACAAGTTTCGTAGATTAACCATTGTTAGGTCAAATCGAGTCAATATATCATTGTCTTGTTATTTTTTTTAAAAAAATATATCGTTCAATATATCATCATTTCAGTATTTTAAACATATTTCATCTAGTACTCAATTGAATTTTTACTTTCTAATGAGATTATAATTACTTGAGCAAATCCATAATTATGTCTTCTACTTGATTAACATAACATGTATATATAATTTGCTCAAGACTAAGCACCGATATGAATTCCTTGAATCGAGTGATAATTGATGGCACTCAAATTCAAAGACAAACGTGAAAGCTATGAATGATAAAAAAGAGAACCACAAAGCTATCATGATGGCAACTTATCATGTGAAGGATGCCATGTTTCCCATCCTCTTTCTGTAACAATCTTGCTCTTACGTCACATTCTCGAGGTAAACTTGATTTTGTTCTTCCCTAATGAGAGCCAAACAGTAGACAAATTAACCAATCGGGTTCCTAATGCACGAGAATATAATTGAAAATTGAGATTCTTAGCAGATGCTTTTGCTTTTCGAAGCCTGCATATTAAGGAGCCTTCATGAATATTATTCATTTTACCCTTTTTTAGGTCACTAGATCTTGAATCAAGGCATCTCTCTCCTCTCTCTCTCTCTCTCTCTCTCATTCAAAACATTCTTGAATTTATCCAGAACAGTGCCCGATCGGCTAAGTTGAAGGTGACGGCAAATCTTAATTATTTTGTGATTAATTAATTAGAAGTTAAATCCCATCTCGCGGAACCTGCGTCATCGTGCATGGAGATGATTTTAGTTTCTATAAACAGCTGTCCAAATCGCAAGTGGAAAGTCGACAGAGCTTTTATTTCAAAAGAAACAATCATTTGGTCATAGAGATGACTCACTCGAAAGCTGACTCATAAAGTCCGGGTTGAATATGATATGAAAAGTTACCGGAGACAGACGGATTTCTCCATCTGGGGTGATCGGGACACGTCGCTGATCAACATGTTGACACTAAGCCTGTGCTGTATCTCGGTCAACGTTGCAGCACTCCCTCCCCCTGTCGTTTTATCTATACTCTCACAATTTGTAATTGCCCGGTTATTTTAAAAGTTAAAATTATATAAATAATTTTTTAAATTGATACCATCCAAAGAGAGAAATCATTTTAAAACGAAAAAAGTTTATTGAAAACCAGGTGCGACCGTGGCCCCATCTGATCTCAGTACTGCAAAGAAATAGGTTATCGATGCATCGGACCGTCCTGCTCCGCGACTAATTATTTTTGTTTGGTCCCACGAAGCTCTTTTATTATCCATCACGAGCCTTCGACACCGTGTATCGTTTAGAAATGGATTGATCCCATCACGTGGCTTCACCACCGTCGATTTAACAGCATTGACGATGGTAGTGAATGAAATGATCGGATGGTGGCATAATTAGAGAGTATGGGATGATATTAGGACGGGGGGGGAAAATAGAGGACTAAATATACTATTAATCCCTTTTCATTTTCTTTGGCTGGCTTGTAACCCACGTGCTTCTCAGATTCTCCTCTGGAGCTTGGAGTGTTAGAGAAGAGGACAAGGTCGTCGTCAAGATGCAGATGCCTCCAGTTACAGACTACTTGTTGCCTGCATGTCTACACTGCATAACAGTAACATGTGCCCTCCATCTACACGTGCATGCCTGGACTGTGTCGGATATTTACTGTGAAAAAATAAAATGAATTTATAATTCATTTCTATTGGAATTAATTATTTATTAAAAAATACGGATGATCTTAATGTTGATGTCTTAACATTAACATTATGTCACGCCTAAGTTTGGAAGGGCAGCCTCGGTGTAATCCAACAATCTTTGAACCTACCGTTACAACATTTAACCTCTGATTATATTTACGTTTCAAGAATATTTAAAAAAAAATAAAAAATATTATTTTTTATTTTATTTTATTTTTTAAAAATTAAATTATTTTTATATGCTAATATCAAAAATCATTTTTTAAAAATAAATACATTGTTTTAATATATCTTTGAATGAAAATATTTTAAAAAATAATTTTAATTATACTCTCAAATAAACACTTAATTAGATACCCTGAGCTCAGTACTCAAAAAAACTTTTTTATTGCATATAAGTCCATTAATCGTTACTTTTATCTAATTTTAAGTTCCTTTTAATTTATTAATATGGGATATGAAAATACTGAACGAAGGTAGTTGATCTCCAAGTTCCTACAATTAATTTTTTTAATAAAAAACATAATTTAATTCGAATAAAGGTAGTCAAATAGATATCACCTTATAAAAAAAATTGAGTTGATAAAACAAATATAAATAAATAAATAACGCATTGTTTTAGAGTGAGTTCATAAGGTTCCCCCTTCCTTTGTTGATGTGGAGGTGGGAAGATTTTTTTCATCCAATCATTACGTGGACAATATCAAATTCTATATTTTCTTTTATAGAAAGTTAAATTATATTACGTTGAAACTAAAAGAATTGTGGAATATCAATAATTGTGAACAAATTTATATGTCTTTTATAAACAAATAAACCTGTTTTTTCCTTATTATAGTTGTGAGGACCTACCTTTTAGTTTGTTTGTTTTTCTGATCCATGATATATATTTTTAGTTTTTATTTATTTATTTCTAGCTGAATATTACATAAAAAAATATGCATATACACACATATTAAATCCCAAGTCCATGTTAGAAAGTTCTTGAAAATTATTCTATTGATTTTCAATGCCTTCATATGTGAATTGCTATAACAAATACAACATAAACCAATCTCTATATTAAAAAAAAAAAAAACAATTTAAGGGACCTTAAGATGGATGAATAAGGATTTGAAGATATATATATTTTTTTTATGTTCAACACAAATAATATCCAATTTATCACTTAAATGATAACTTATAACATGATCTTTTATTTCACCAAAATAGAAATAAATTATATCTTATCTCTTTTCTTTTATAATTTTTTTGATTTATTCTATATTTTAATTGTGCTCCTCATCATTTTATTTTATTTTGTATTAGATATGTCCGTCATTTTTTTTATTTCTATATTATTACTTTTTAATTTTGTGTGATTGAGAATTTTACTTTATTATATTTTGGTGTTTGTCTTCTACTAGATAATCTAGGTCTCATGACCGAGATCGCAAGTTTCAAAAAACAATCTAATTTATTTATTTTTATGTTTTTTTAATTTTATTTTTAAATATTAAATGATTGAACTCCTAATTTCATGATTTTTTGTATTTTTTTTTAAAATTAACTTGATTTGATATCATCATGTTATTCGAGAAAATTGGTGTTCACGGATCACTATTAGGTGTACTAATGTCAATAATGGAATAAAAATATCTTTCCAAATGGGAACAGTCAAACTAGCTCCGTTGAAAAAAAAGAAAAAAAAAAAGAGAGAGAGGTGTTTTATAAATCTAATTTTATCAGAAAACAAAATGCCAGCCTCATGTAATTGCGTTGTCGTATCCCACTCCCCTCCCTATTTATGGTCCCGCGAACACTAATATAAAGTCCATACCCCTTTGTTCCTTCCTCAATCCGGTTTTAATTTCCCGCATATTTTAAGTTTAAGACTAACACCCATCACTCTCTCTCTCCCTTTTCTCTCATCACCACCGATTTTCACCACCCAAATTTAGTCTCCGCCTCCGCCTCCGCCTCCGCCCCGCAATGCTCCCTTATGCCACCCTCGATGAGGCCGCGGCGGCGCTAGGAAGGAATTTGACTGTAGCGGAGACATTGTGGTTCAATTACTCTGCAAACAAGTCTGATTATTATCTATTCTGCCATAACATCTTGTTTCTTTTTCTGATCTTCTCTGTCGTGCCTTTACCCTTGTTTTTCATAAGTCTCTGGCGATCTGCTGGGATTGACAAGTACAAGATTCAGCCTAAAGTCAAGTTATCTCCTTCTGAAGTGTTCAAGTGTTACAAGGATGTCTTGTTCATGTTCTTTTTTGTCGTGGGGCCTTTGCAATTGGTTTCTTACCCTTCCATTAAGGTAAAGCAACTTCTGTTTCCTTTTTGGAGAAAAACATTTTATGTTAAACGAGTTTGTTAGTCTCATTTTGGTTTTTGATGGGTAATTTGGCCTTTTAACAGAATCTATGTAGCGGTATTTGCTGGGTTTGGCATTGTTTTCCGTTGGAAATCACATGTTGTTGATTTATGTGATATTGGATATTTTTTTATTTTTTGGGGGTAATTAATGCTTGATTTCCATTAATTAAAGCCAGCTGTATGTGTTTCTCCCTTTGATTGTTTTTCTGGGAACATGTATAATTTCATTTTGAGTATATTGATCAACCAGTTTTAACGTTTGATCCTTTTAGGACGTGATTGTGACATTTTCAGTCTTTTTAACCATCTGCTAACAAACAATTGCTATTATTTTGGGAAATCTTGAAATGAGATTAAGACTTCTAATGTTGCGTATTTAACTTTGCATGTCCACAGATGATTGGGATTCGAACAGGTTTGCCATTGCCTTCCGGGTGGGAAATCTTTCTACAGTTGTTGGTGTATTTCATGGTGGAGGACTATACCAATTACTGGATCCACAGATTTCTTCATAATAAATGGGGATACGAGAAAATTCACAAGGTCCACCATGAATATACAGCTCCTATTGGGTTTGCTGCCCCATATGCGCACTGGGCTGAAATTTTGATCCTTGGAATTCCATCTTTTCTCGGTCCAGCAATGGTTCCTGGGCACATGGTCACATTTTGGTTGTGGATTGCTTTACGGCAGATTGAGGCAATTGAGACGCACAGCGGGTACGCATGCTGATTTTCTTATTTGTTGAGAGCCCTTTTCTACTTTACTTATCTGTAACAAAATCATAACAACTTTAGAAGTTCTGTGCTGTTTTACTGTTTTATTATTCGACTTCTCTGTAAAATAGTAGGAGATCTCAAGTTTCTTCAGTAGAGGCTAACCTTTTTTTGATGTGGGGATCAGCATGGAACTTTTTCTTTTGTTATTACTTTTCTTTTTCTTTGGTTTAGTCAGTGAATGGTTACGGCAAGCAAATTGACAATCATTTGCCTGATCAATTGATAGAGTTAGGGCAAGATAAAAATGCAAAACTTGCAAAAGGCAACTAATGTTTTCCTGGAGAGGTTAGGCCATGTCACTCCGTTCACCGAAAGGGAAGTGCCTATAAAGTACCGATTTTTCTTTTTCTTGTTGATTTTATTCTTGTAAAATTTAAAAGCATACAACAGGTAATGGATTAATATTGTGATTAATGTCCAAATATAGTGTATACTAGTTCATATCCTTAGATTATGCATGCCAAGGAGTGTAACATCAGTGAATGTCACCTAATTAGATTCTGGCTTTTAACTTTTACCAAAATTTATAAAAGCTCACGGTTCTGCATGTTTCTTATATAGGATGAATGAATGGTGCATGTAATAAATATTGCCAAGTTAGTTTTGTCTTGACCAGATCCCGCTGGACAACTATGGTGTGGTAATATTGTGTTTATGGCAGTTACATTAGCTAAATGCCGTGTGCTTTCTAGCTATCATACAGAGTAGTTTGCTAGGGTTGAAACTGTTTAAAAGTAAATTTGATGTCTGGGATGGAGTTTCCTAGTAAGAGTTGTAGTATCTAACTACTGTGTAGGCTGAAGACATGCAAGTCTGTATGCAATAGATATATGGAGATGAAATCCAGGGCTACTACAAGGTGGCATGGGTTTGATTTCCCTCAATTCATTCACCTGCAGACAGGTGCTGTGATGGCTCCACTACGAATTGAAATGACTTGCATGGAGCTAAGAGATGATGATGATGATGCCATTGTTTTCAAACTTTTTTATATATATTTGGGGAATAAAAAATAGCTTAAATAAATGCAAAATATTACCCAGTTGTTCCCTTCCTCATATGATGGAGTGAGAAAGGAAGAAAGAACAATACTACCGAAACAGGGGTCTGTGTGACTGCGTAAGAATGGAGTTGTGTGCATACTAGACATCTTCATATTTTGTTTCACTGTGATACACATTAAGTTATGGACATTTTCAGAACTTCCTTTTTCCATCATCTGTTTTGCTTTCTTCTTCTTTTTGGTTGATAAGAACTACCCACTTATTCTTGCTTAACCCTTTATCTCCTGGCTGTATATATTTGCAATGATGATTTAACTTAGCTATCAGGGGCACACATGGCATGCATGCGAGTAACTTACATCTTGCTATGCAGGTATGACTTTCCCTGGATTCCCACAAAATATATTCCATTTTATGGTGGTGCAGACTACCATGATTACCATCATTATGTTGGAGGACAAAGCCATAGCAACTTTGCATCAGTGTTCACTTACTGTGATTTTATTTATGGAACTGACAAGGTAAACAGAGAATTCTTGTAACTAACTATGCTGTCCTGGAAGTTATGATAACTGATAGTGGAATGTTTTCTTTGATGATTAGGGCTATCGGTTTCAGAAGAAGGTTCTCTTGAAGGTAATGGCTTTTTTCATTTTCTAAACATGTTGATTGACAAATAGAACTTGCGTGATATCTATTATCTATGTTCGAAAAATACAGACTATTGTAGTTCAGTGTAGGTCAATGTGAAGCAGAATGAACATAGTTACGCTCACTACTTGGATTTGTATATCATTAATTCCCTGCTAACATCATGTTTCTCTTATGTAATTCAGTTGAAAGAGGGAGTGGAAAATGGTGGTGAGCAGAATGGAGGTTCCTACCATATTGCTACACAAGATCTTAAATCTGACTAGCTGTCAAACTGCAGAACTCTTATTCAGAACAATGCCTTTAGGGCACAGCTCTTGTGAACGAGCCATTTTAAGCTGACGTTGGCCGAATGCTGGTCTGGTTAAATTACAAGTTGTTAGTATTTCAGGTGGATATTAATTCATGTTTTGTGTAGTGAGAAGGGGAGAGGGCGGGGGGGTGTTAGGGTTCAATGTTAAGTTTCAGAATGTGGGTTTTTTTGTTTAAATGAAACGCTGGATATATATAATGGTTTGCAACTTCAAGAATTTCCGGAGGTGTTATTTTAGCTTCTGTTTCGACATCCAAATTCAGAAACTGCATATATCAAATCCATTTCTAACGTGAGAAAGACGCTTTGATTTTGCTGAGTTAGGGTTTCAGTTGCCGAAGGCGGAAACGCGAGTGAGGTTGTTTGTCATTACAAGTATTCTATGAATTGCAATCCTTGCATTATTTGTAACATACCAGGATGAGGAGAAATAAAACCAGACCACAACATAAAATATAGTTTGCTTTTGTGTTTATTGTCCGTGAAAAGTGCAATCAAATGCTGCTAGTTTAGGCTTGTCTGTCTTTCTGACCTGGTTGTCTTTGCTTGATGGTTTTTTTAAGCGAAAGAAATAACAGCCCACAGCAATGCTGAAGCTTGATCAGTATCTTATCCCGGCACGTGTAGCCCGGATCGATTCCAATGGAATCAAAACGCCTTATTTGCTTTACAGTTACAATAGTATATGCGAATTTTATATATATATAGATAAATGAGCGAACAACACAACAAGCCCGTCTAGCTCAGTTGGTAGAGCGCAAGGCTCTTAACCTTGTGGTCGTGGGTTCGAGCCCCACGGTGGGCGCTTGTTCTTTTTGTTCTGTGTTTTTTCAGCCTTTTTCTTTAAATGACATTTTTCTTTCGAAGGTCCGAGGACAAGTGTGCTAGTTATTTACTGTCGGGGGTTTTCAGCTGAGTGAACTAAGTTTGTAAATATCGTTTCGGTTAATATTTTGTTTTTTTATTAATATATTTTGGCGGGTTATATTGTTTATATATAATTATTAATTATATATATGAAAAAATAAAATATTAATTTAACAAATATAGTTAAAATTCAAGATAAATTATTTTTAAATAATACAATACAAACACAAAGTCAAACAAATATAATCTCAAAATTAGAAATATTTTTAAAATTCCAAATATTGTGAAAGTAATGTTCTAAAATAAAAGAAATATAAATCAATTATATTTGTTTATAATTTCTTAAGTAAAATGTTCTAAAATAAAAGAAATATAATTTGTTTGATTGAATTATAGATTTGATTAAATTTAATAATTAGAAAATAGATCTATAATAAAAGAAATATAAATCATTTAAAAAAAAATTATGGCCGAAATAGTGCAACCGACACATTTTGGACGGTATTTGGCTAAAATATCCGGTACGGGCTGGAATTTAAACCGAGACAAAAACAACACCGTTTTATCTCATTTTTTTTACTAATACAAAATATTTCGGTTGAAACGAGATTGATAACGTTGGGGTTAACAGACAACTTATTAACAAGCACAGTGCTTCCTATCAAAAATAAAAAAGTTAGCCAATGAGTTGAAAGCATTCTCAAACTTACTTTCGGGTAGGGGTGAAAGAAAAACGATTAAACTGAGAATATTAAATTTTTTTTTGAGAAAAATCAAACCATTAAAACCAATTAGAATTTTTTAAAAACTTTTGGTCTGTTTTTTAAGGAAAAAACGGCTAAATTGAAATCAAACTGATTCAAATAAAAAAAAATGCTATATTTTTTTTATTCTTCTGATTCATTTTAAATTTTTTGGTTGGTTTTTATTTTGGTTAAATGAGAGAAGTGAAAACTAGATTAATGTAAGAACAAACTAAAAATCCTAAAATATTTTTTGATTTGTTAGTTAAAAAACTGAGCCAAAACCAGTCGGTTTAAACCAGGTTTGATTCTGATTCTTTTGATTTATTTTATTTTATTGTCTTTATTGATAAAAACACAACCGAACCAAACCGAAAATATTTATCGCTTTCAGGTATTGACACTTAGTTCCTGTCTCTCTGTTTTAAGAAGGCTATTTAATTTGAGTGGATAAATTTCAAGAATAAACCCACCCAGCTATTAGTTATTACCTGAACCAGCAACCTTAGGCCTTTGGGGTACTAGGCGGAGACCAGGGCCCACTGGAAACACAAATTTTGTTTTGTACGAGGAATGCCTTGAAAATTGAGAGGTCAAGTTTTGGGCTTAGAGATGCTGGTTGTGGACATGGGCCCATTGTTAGTTGCCTTGTTAAGGTTCACAAGCCTTCCTTTTTCGAGGCCAGCTGTAACCCGTAATCATTTTTTAGCGTCTAAACATAGGGGATACTGGACGGCCCAATTGCTGACTTATCAGATGAAGAAAGAAAATGAAAAATCAAAACAAAACAGCGGTTAGCGAAGGCCATTGACTGTCCAATCAAATTAATCTCTCCACGTGTAAGTGGAACCATGCCAAATGTCAATTTCACCAAAGTGGATCCAGAAATGATCATATATGATAGATATATAATCTGTATTATATCATGTCAACTTTTTTTAATGTAAAAAATACAAATGTTCAAGTAACATCAACGGTTTTTGAAGAAAAATAAATAAATAAGATATGGGTTATTGAATTCAATAAACTCATTTAATTTTATAGTATGATTAAAAAAATATTGACAAAAATAAAATGAATAAAATATAACAATAATTAATTATAAAAAATAAGCTGACAATATCATACTTAGAGAAAGAATAAAAAATATGTTCATTGAAGATTCATTGTTATTTTATCTTGGACACCATCTCATCATAAAAAAAGCTGACATGGGCGATTCCAATATTATTACGACAAGTTGCACGATGATAATAAAAGGAGATGGAAAGTGCTATCAAGGCAACAAGTTCAAAGAAAATTCAGACAAGTTCAAAAAAAAATCACACAAGTTCGAGTGAATCTCTTAAATCTTCTTAACCTCTCAAACTCACAACTCATAAAAATCCTAGTTATGAGCTCAATCAATAAGATCATTTCCTAACCAATTTGATACTGAATAATCACACTAAAAAATATATCATTTTTTTTAAAAATCCAAATTAAAAAAAAAAGAAATCAAAAGAATAAGGATAAAAAGTGATTGGAAAAATATTGGACAATGAAATTGTAAGAAAATAATCAAATTTAAAAATTATCTCAAATAAAATAGATGGAAATCAAAATAATGAGGACCAAATCTTATGGATGAAGAAAAAATTAAAAGAGGATGAAATTGAGAAATATTAAAAATTATCTCAAATAAAATAGATAGCAATCAAAAGAATAAAGACAAAATATGATAGACGAAAAAAAATTACAAGAGGATGAAATTGAAATTTTTTTTATCTATTTTTATAACTTATTTCAAATAAAACAAACAGTGATCAAAAGAATACGGACCAAATTTAAAGTAAAAATAAATTGAATAGATGCTTTGAAAATTTAAAGGGTCAAACATGAAAATCAAGGAGGAGAAAGAAAAAAATTCTCCAACACTAGTTACAAAAAACTTGATTTTTAATGATAATTTATTCATTTGATTGCGCCTTAAAAATTAAAGATGTGAAAAACTCTTGGACACCAATTTGTGTTTTATCACTTGGTTTTAAGGATGATGCAGAAATTTTTATGCTTTTAAAATTGATTTTTTTGGTATCAATGATTAATGAACCTTCACAAAAAGACATTATTACATTTAATAACTACTTCATTGATTATTTATAGAATGAGAAAATATATTACATTATCTCAATTGAATTGCAATATATCTTGATATAAAAGACCAAATACTGTTATATATATATATATATATATATATATCGAGCTGTTCTAATTTGTGAAAATAACAAGTGATTCATAGTGTAATAAGGCCTAATGACCCGCTAATAGAGTCTTGGTCTAGCAGTCAAGAATGACTTCTCCCTTTCCTCTCACCCCAGGTTCAAGTCTTGTTAGACATGCCTATCATCCCGTGGTGCCTTACATGTTTATTGAACTTGCAGGATGTTCAGTAAACCTGAAGATTAATTGTGATATGTACAAGCTGACCCGGACACCCCGGTTATAAAAAAATAAAAATAAATAAGGCCTGATGACCCATTTTCCTTTCCCAGTTCATAGAAAAGAAGGGTGAAACTTTGGAAATGAAATGTCTCATCATTTCATGTAGACCTTACTGGCTTTTTTTTCTTGGGAAGCTCGGATATGCTTATTATCAAACACGTGGCAATCATGGACCCAGACACACCATTTCTAATTATTTTAGGTCCATACGAGAATGTCGATCATGGAAACATCAAACAATTACTTCTTTCCTGACAATTTTTGACGCAGAGGTTGATGTCAATGGAGACACGACCATTTATCCCACATGACGGACTGCATCCATAACTCCACCACCGTGTCAGGAGCGAGCTTTAGGGTTTGTTTTCCATCGAAATTAATTGGTTCAAAGGCCAGTCGTCGATTCTAAATAGATTGATGATTTAATTCTCGACCATTTAATAAAGAAAATGAAATAATAATATTCTGGTGAAACTTCACAGTCGAGCAAATCAAACTATCCACCCTTTTCTATTTTTGCCCGCTGGGGTTAGGTTATCATAATCCTCTAGGTTAAAATCCTTTGTTTTCACCTCTCCTAGGGCATTACCAATTCGTTATCGAGGGCCTATATTATAAATTAGTCTCTCTATTTTTATAAAACAAGACAAAATAAATAAATAGTTTGTCAACAAATATGCTAAAACAACAACAAAAACTTCAATTAATTTAAATAATATATTACGGAACTTCGAGTATAACCTAAAATCTTACCACAATACATGTTTAATATTACAAAACCAATCAATAAATATTTTAAGATAAAAGTCGGTCCTAGCTTTGCTCTTATCACCCATTGCTCCAGACAACCTCGCTCCCAATCTTTCTCCCTGAAAAATGCGTAGAACTCCTCTATGATCTCGCATTCCTTCTTTTTTTTCATCGAGAGTTGTTTTTCCTTTATATTTTGAAAAGCCAACTTGCCGGAGCTGTTTGTGGGATGCTCACGTCTGTTCATTGTTCCATATTTCGATAGTGTAGCAGCACCGAAAGTTCCTGGAAGGTTTGGGAGGAGGACATGAAGAGTTAGGTCTTGTTGGAAGCCATTAATTTCTCCATATACTCGCTGTGCATGTTCCCTCCTTTTGCTATTTTTACCCTTCCTCTTATACTTAGCAAGCTGCTCCATGACGTAAAAGCGATATCAATTCAGTCCCATATTGATGCCGTATACTAGCTAGCAGAACATACCCTGTATAGGTGAGCTCCCAGAATATGATTATATTATACTCTAATACATCCCCTCAAGTGAAAAACCATTTGGACTTGAAACTTGCACAGACCCACATTACCTTGTGCTTGATTTTCTTTTATCAAATAAAATGGAGGTGGTGAGATTCGAACTCGTGACCACTGGGTCAACAAGGCTCTGATACCATGTTAAGAAACCATCTCGCTTTTAAGCTCTTAGATGAGGTCCCAGAATATGATTATATTATACTCTAACAGGCCGGCCCTTAGAAGTGAGATAAGATACCAGACGCATCAAGATTAGGCATGGTGGAGAGGGAGAGGGGGGATGTTGCTTGAGCGGGGAAGACGATGAGCAGCAAGGGACGAACAGCTTTTGGAAATGCTCAGGGAAAGGAAAGGTAAAAACCAGCAAAGCATTAAAGTTGAGAAAATGACAAGCCAGATGTATAATTTCCTATCTTCAAATTCAATTTTCATCCCTAATTCTTTAAAAGGTCTTCGAATATCCAAATTGGGTTAGAACAGGAGGGCAGAGGCCAACCCATACGGCCTTGTATTCAAAAAAGTTTCCTCTTAATGAACACACACACAGAACTTTTAGGTAGGAAGTCACTCCATTGTGACCCTAATTTGAACTTTCATCCAAGCTCTCTAATGGGTCGTACTACACTTCAAATTTTCACGTCAATATCAAATCATGGGCCAAACGCTCTTGATGTCTAGGTGTGTTTTATCGAGAGTGTAGTTGTGAATGTTTTTGAAATTTTTTTTTTTTTTTAGAAATGTATTAAAATTATATATTTTTTATTTTTTTAAAATTATTTTTGACATTAGCACATGAAAATGATCTAAGAACACTATTTTTTTTTTTATCTAAAATAAAAATAATTTTATTTTTCTTTTCAAAAACACTTTTAAAAACACAATGCTAAACACCCCAATATTGGAAAGTGGGTGGCAGTTGTTACATATGGTTTATTGACTAATTGGTAATTTTGACAGGCAAGGGACATTAATACTGTGCACTAACCTCATTTAAAAGCACTTCAATAGCTGCCTCCATTTGGTTGATAAAAATTATAATAATATTATAACATTTATTTTATTTTTTCCTTTCTTGCAAAATATAATAAATAGGTAAAATGGAAAGGAACTCGGCGTAATTTGCATCTAGATTAGAATGTGGAGCATGCTGTATAATTTCATGGTCGATTAAAATCCTCACGAGGCAGTCAGATCCCAAAACTCGGGGTAATTGGGCCTTGTTTGTCAATCTAATTCTTGTTTCATGAAAGCTGCTTTTTTTCTTTGTTTTGCCTTTGAACCATAGATGAGTGCGTTGGTCCATAAACTATAGGTTAACAAAATAAATTGACCAGCAATGACTTCTGTTTCATGGAGTGCGTTAGTCCATAAGCTTTACTTTGACACATGACTTGTAAATTAGCTACCTACCTTTTTTTATATATATATATAAAAACCCTTATATATAATACTATATTATAAAACTCATAGAAATAAAATATAAATAAACAAAGGGAGAGAGCTCCATGGTTGTCTTGGTCAAATAAGAAGCTGGTGGAATTCATCAAATTCCTAGGTTGCCCTTTTATTTAATGTCCACATTCTGAAAAAAAAAACCACATGAACAAGAAGTCACAAAAGGAAATACCCGAATTATACAATACTCTCCGTAATTATTATTATTCTTTAAAAAAAAACATTAAAATTTATTTATGTTAGAGAAGAAAAGGGAAGAAACAGACAAGAAGACTCTTCCCTACCGGACCCACAATCCAAAAAAGAAAAGGGAGAAAAAAATGAAAAAGAAGAAGGAAGAAACATGAAAAGGATGCCAAAACTAAAACCTTTGTTTTCAAAGAGCGTGCACTTCACTCCCCAATCAACTGAAAGTGACAGCCAATGTCAGTGGTGTTTTCGGACGTCGGACCGTGGCGTTAGAGTGTTTCTTCAACTGTAATAGCCAAGTTCCCATCAACATGGCTCTCTCTTGTTCCCCCCACTTGCAGATAAACTCGCGCGTTATACCACGCCCCGCATGCCACCATTGAAACTCCTCTCCCAGTCTTTCATGCCTCCCTTATTTCTCTCTTCTTACCCCATCACCCCTCCCTCTCTCAGAAAACAGACCCTTAAAAGAAAGACCAAACTTAGCCACACCCCATACTGAAAACAAGAAGAAAAAAGACCAAAACTTTTTGACATGGACACCCGCCGGAAAACGAAAATTCAGCAGCAACTAGCTCCGGCAGCCTTCCCAAGCTGAATGTCAGTCTTGAAACGCCGCAAAAGTTTCAAACTTTGACCATTTTTTTTTGCACTATTATACATATAATATTGCACATATAATGGCAACAACAACTAACACAGCAACTACACCACCACCACAACAAGTAGATTCAGCCACGGCAGAAGAGCTAACAGCAAAGGCGGCTCACAAGAGATATGAAGGTTTGGTGATGGTAAGGACCAAAGCAATAAAAGGAAAAGGCGCGTGGTATTGGACTCATTTAGAGCCTATGTTGGTCCAAAACACCGACACAGGCCTTCCTAAAGCTGTGAAGCTACGGTGTTCATTATGCGACGCCGTTTTCTCCGCTTCCAATCCCTCCAGAACAGCCTCTGAGCATCTGAAACGTGGTACATGTCCTAATTTTAACTCTCTACCGAAACCCATTTCTTCAATTTCACCCAACACTGCCTTATTGCCTTCCCCTTCTTCAAGTGGCGGTACCACAGTAGTGCATACTAGTAGTAATAGGAAGCGACCTGTCGTTTCTAGTTCAGGACTTTCTGGTTCCGGTGGCGGTGCATCATCAACGTATCCATTGACAGCTGTGGGTAGTACGTACCAAGTGAGTCCTCTTGCTATCGTGGATCCATCACGATTCTCAGATGATATAGCTATGTTGCCACAACAACCACATTTGATGTTGTCTGGTGGCAAAGAGGATTTATGTGCTTTAGCTATGTTGGAAGATAGTGTAAAAAAGTTAAAGAGTCCTAAAACTTCGCCAGGACAAGCTCTGAGTAAGATCCAGATTGACTGTGCCTTTGATTATTTAGCTGATTGGGTTTACGAGTCTTGTGGGTCTGTGTCCTTTACTAGTTTAGAGCATCCAAAGTTCAGGGCTTTTCTGAATCAAGTTGGGTTGCCTGTGGTTTCGAAAAGGGATTTTGTTGGGGGGAGATTGGATGTGAAGTACGAGGAAGCTAGGGCTGAGTCTGAAGCGAGGATTAGAGATGCTATGTTTTTTCAGATTGCGTCAGACGGGTGGAAGGTGAAGAGTAATGGGGGTTTTGGAGATATAAATTTGATTAATTTGACAGTGAATTTGCCTAATGGAACTGGTTTGTATAGGAGAGCTGTGTTTGTTAGTGGTTCAGTGCCTTCCAAATACGCAGAGGAGATTTTTTGGGAGACTATAACAGGCATCTGTGGGAGTCTTGTGCAGCAGTGTGTAGGGATAGTTGCAGACAGGTTTACTGCCAAGGCATTGAGGAATTTAGAGAACCAGAACCATTGGATGATCAATCTTTCATGTCAGTTACAAGGGCTCACTAGTTTGATTAAGGATTTTAGCAAGGAGCTTCCACTGTTCAGGACTGTCAGTGAGAATTGCTTCAAGCTTGCAAGTTTTATCAATAATAAGACACCAATTCGAAACAGTTTCCATAAATATCAATTGCAAGAGTACGGGAATGCAGGATTGTTGAGAGTGCCCTTGCGGGAGTATGAGAAGATGGATTTTGGACCTGTTTATACAATGCTAGAGGATATAATGAGCTCAGCTCGAGCATTGCAGTTGGTCTTGCTAGATGAATCGTATAAGATAGTATCCATGGAGGATCCTACTTCAAGAGAAGTTGCTGACATGATTGGAGATGTGGGGTTTTGGAATGATTTGGACGCGGTGCAATCGTTAGTTAAGTTGATCAAGGAAATGGCTCAAGAGATTGAGATAGAGAGGCCGTTAGTAGGGCAATGTCTGCCGCTCTGGGATGAACTTAGAGCAAAAGTGAAGGATTGGTGCTCAAAGTTCCACATTGACGAAGGAGCAGTGGAGAAAGTGGTCGAAAGACGATTCAAGAAGAGCTATCATCCTGCTTGGGCTGCGGCTTACATTCTAGATCCACTTTATTTGCTGAGGGACAACAGTGGCAAATACCTTCCTCCTTTCAAATACTTGACCCCGGAGCAGGAAAAGGATGTAGACAAGCTTATAACCAGGCTTGTTTCAAGGGAGGAGGCTCATATTGCACTCATGGAACTCATGAAATGGAGAACAGAAGGGCTTGATCCTGTGTATGCAAGGGCTGTCCAGATGAAGGAGAGGGATCCCGTTACAGGAAAGATGAGAATAGTAAATCCCCAGAGTAGTAGGCTTGTCTGGGAGACTTATCTTACTGAGTTCAAGTCCCTAGGGAAAGTTGCAGTTAGGCTTATTTTTCTTCATGCCACTTCATGCGGGTTCAAATGCAATTGGTCATTGCTGAGATGGGTGTGTGCCCATGGACACTCAAGGGAAGGCATGGACAAGGTGCAAAAGTTGATATTTATCGCAGCTCATTCAAAGCTTGATAGGCGGGAGGTTTTGAGCGACGAAGATAAGGATGCAGATCTCTTTGCTTTGGCAAATGGTGAGGATGATGTGCTAAACGAGGTTCTTGTTGATACATCCTCAGTGTAACATTTTTTTCCACTACTTTTGAATTTAAATTTGTAGGATTTATTTGAATTCTTTCCACTTCTTATTTCCTCTTGTATTTCTTTACTTCCCCTTAAGAAGATTTTGGGGCAGTCAGATTGGAGGAAGAGAGGAATTCATAGGGATTCTGTTTCTGTATGCCTAGTAATGCATAGCACATAAATTGAGCAAGGTCTCATCTTTCATTCTAGGATGAATTTTGGAGGTTCTGAGTTTGCCAGAAAAAAAAGAAAGAAAGAAAGAAAAAGAAAATCTAGTTGTTTGTAAAGATACCAGTTTCTTTTTAACAGATTTCTCAGAACGGGAACGCTTGTACAGTTTTGTTCTTCAAGTATTCTCCGTACTTTCTAAGATTGAGTTTATATAAGAGCAAATTCTCTTAACCTAACACGTTAATGCTCATTTAAGCATATGGGTGATGTATATCTGGTTTGCTCAGCTATATATTGATTTTCTGAGCATGGTGTTCATAACTTTATTTAGAACTACGTTGTGAAACTCTGGTAGCCATTATGGTTATTATATTCTTCACCATTATGTCATGATCGTTGAAGCTCTCCATTTCCAAGCATCACTTGCTTTCTGTCATAAAAGTTTGTCACTGTTTTTAAATTCAACCAAAAGTCCAACAAGTCTTCTTTAAAGATGCAACTTGAATCACTATACTAGTATATTGCCTGGTATTTATGAGTGTAACAATCTGCTCTGGGAACATAATGATTTTCCATTTGTCAGGAACTTTGATCTGAGTGATAATCATTATTAACTGAACTGAAGAAAACTGAGATGCTATGCTAAATTAATCTTTGTGGTGGCAGAAGCGTTCGACCAAGATATTGTTGGAGGTTAGTACAATGCCATGGACAATGATTAAAGGTGGAATTCTGCCAGAAGGATCCAAGGACTTGACTGGAATTTTTTGGAAGTGAAATGTCAATCTGTAACCAGAGGTTGCTTAAACAAGCTGGTTCGGTGAATGGCAAGTGCCTCTACGTGGGTCAACAACCTCGGATGGACCTGAAAGAACACCTTTCTAGCTGGCGAAGCACTTCCACCTGTTCTACTTCTCCTGGGTTTTGTGTCTTTGTGGAGGTGGAGCCCCACCATGAAAGAAGTGGAACTCTTTTTCCAAACTTTGGCTGTCATGGAGGGAGAAAGAGAGACATCAGGGTTTTTCCCATCAAATCATCTTTCGGGTAACTTCTCTTTTAAACATTCCAAAGCCTGTGACGTTCATGCAGGGTAATTGGGCAATGCTCCCCATAATTGCGAGAAAGGTGTTTACAGGCCCCAAAACGAAGATTTTCGGCATGAAGCACTGCAAAAGATGCTTGAGAGTGGTTCTGCAACGAATTCAAACCATTTTTATTGGTTCCTAATTTATAGCTGATCAAGTTGGAAAAATATAATAATTTAACAGGACGCAGTGGATTCAATCATCCTTAGTTTCCCTATGCAATTCACCAGTGCTGATTGCTTTTGAATTTATTTATTTATTTCCCTGTGCATGTTCCTGAACATAAACACAGTGTACATTTGCTGTTTTGTTTAACCTGTTTTGTTTTCTGTGGATACCATGTCCTTTAGCATTCATGATTATTCATATGGAAGGCATCGAAACATCGGAGGAGTGATGGGAACCTCAGTTCTGTCGACGACTCCACATTTTGTGTCTTTGTTTGTGATTGCTTGGCAATGGAAGAAGTTGAGAATCTTATTTATTATATCGAGTTAAAAATACTATAAAAATTAATTTTAAAAAAATATAATTTTCTTAAAAGCATTTTTAAAATGTGTGTGTGTGTGTATATATATATATATATATATATATATATATATATATATATATATATATATATATATATATATTAAGTAGAGAAAAAAAAGTTGCTGTCGATAACTTTATTTCTTTTCTATTTTAAAGGTTGAATCACTTGTTATAAATAGTCCTCTAGTGCAGGTAATCTTTTAAAATTTCAACATCATTTGAAAGGATACACTTTCAATCAAAACCTACAAACTAAAAACCTTTCACAAACT
Organism: Salix viminalis; assembly: GCA_029228465.1. Lineage (NCBI taxonomy): Eukaryota > Viridiplantae > Streptophyta > Magnoliopsida > Malpighiales > Salicaceae > Salix > Salix viminalis. The sequence continues at coordinate 6,342,165 of CM055426.1, forward strand.
CTCTTTATAAAGACAAAACTTGAAATTATAGAATGGAGAATAAATAAATTAATTAAGTAAGTAAATGATTTCTCTAATTGAAGATTCATATAGTTGTTGGATTAATTTGAATTTATTTCAGCATTTTATTTTTTATTTTTTTTTAAATAGCATTTTTGAAGAAAAAAAGAAGATGTCTAGGAATTAATCAAAAGGAAACTAATTAGAAGAAAAAAATATTGTACTGAAAATTTATTTTTCAATTTACTTGAACTCGAACCATAGTCCAAGCACACGCATATATTTTTAAGCAAATCACATTCCTAGACCATCTGCCTTTTAAGATCCTTGGTTCCTACTAACCTAATTTCTTCGGTTCAAGATACCATTATATCTACTAAAAATGTTTATAATCTTTCAATGTTGTATATAACTTTTAGTTTAAATTTGAGAATTTTGCCAAACCAATGTTCATAATTGATTTTAAACATGTTAATGTTACTTGTTATAAAACTTACACTAGACATTTGACCCACGCTTTTCCATGCGTTAAGTATTTTAGTTCTATACATGTTTTTTTGTAGTTTAAATAATTCTACGTGAAAATCAAAAAATTTATGCATACATGTAGAGAACTATGCGTATTAATAAATGATAAGAAAAGAAACTATAAACAATAACTAAAAATAAAACAGGTAAAATCAACATAGTAGTATGTGGCTTTTAGTTTATATAGGTTCGAGTATTTTGCCAAGTAAAGATTTTTCAATACCAATTTCTTGTTTATAACTGCACCTGCAATTTTAATTTAGCTTCTAACATATAAATTGAGTATGCCATAACTATTTTTTCCAACGAATCTTGCAGTGAGCCCTCAAAATCTTAAATGCTTGATCGTAAAATTTCTCCACTCGTTCACAGATTCATGTCTTCGTCCTTTTCTAAGGCATGGTTTCAAGTTTCATATTTGAGTTTCATAACGAGGTAAAATGTAAACTCTTGCCCCATCATTCTGATCACAGTAGCTTGGTCACAGGGACATTATAAAACTTCCCACGATCGATAAACATTGCCCGGCTTGAATGGATTCGAAGGCATGATTTCAGAATTTTATCCCACATCAGGAGAAGCCATGGATTTGAAAGTTTAAGCCAAAAAGAAGAGAAACGAAACAAAGATATTGAACTATCAAGAGTCCTGCTTCAACCATTTTTTCCCACATCAGGAGAAGCCATGGATTTGAAAGTTGGAGCCAAAAAGAAGAGAAACGAGACAAAGATATTGAATTATCAAGAGTCCTGCTTCAACCATTTTTACTACAAGTAAAGAGGTCTTCCAATTATGGAGTGCTATACTGTTTACTACCCTAGCTAGCAACTTTTCAGGGCACGTAACTAGCTGATGTATTGGTTTTTCAAGGAAAACTAGCCACTTATGTCAATCATATTCTATCCCCCCTATACTTCAAACTCCTCCATTGATGACTATCAGATTCTCTCCCACCCAACTCCGCAAACAAACAGTAAAAAGGTGGAAAAACAAGTTTGTTTTTCACTTTCTGGGTTAGTGAACGAACAGTGTATAAAAGTAGAGTGGATTGAGTAAGGTATTATTTTACCACTTTGGTATGATATGCTGAGCTCCACTCGTTCTGGGTTAAAGGGAAAAAGAAATATAATGATTAGTACAGGACGACGCCCTCTCTTTATACAATAATCTGTCCCTCTTCCTATGCTACCCATTTCCTTTTCCTTTGCCCTTGTTTTTGCTTCTACAATATTAATTAGGGTTTATATTTTCTTCAGTTTTTTCTATCGCCTCGCCCACTTGCACAAGGAGAGACTTCGATATCTCCTTTACGATTGTATGTGGTGATTTCTCACATTTCACTCTATATTTGCACGATTTTATTAACAATTCATCTCACTTAAAAATCTAAATTTAAATTATTTAAGTTTTTAGGTGAGATGGTTTCTTAATATAATATTAAAGTGTTGTTAACTCAGTAATCACAAGTTCAAATCTTACTACTCTCATTCTATTTGATAAAAAAAATCAAATATAAGATAATATGAGTTTCTATAAATTTCAAGTCCAAAGTAATTTTACTTAAAGAAATATTTTGAATAAATTATATTTTAAAATTTTATATAAATCATATTCTAAAATCTATTGTTTTTTTATTTCTGTAGAAAGATCACTGGTTAATTTGAAGGTGTAATAGTTTGTGATGAGCCCGATGTAACTAATAATAATAATAATAAAATGAAAAAAAACAGGGAGGGAGGATAAAAGTAGGAGGAGAAGTTAAATTTAGAAGAAGATAGACGAGATTTGCAGTACATGGCACCGGTCATGATGTTGCCTGGCTATATTATATCTTATTGCCTCTACTTTTTGGTGAAATGTCAGGAAATCAAATTATAATAAAAACGACTATCGCATCATGCTCAGTAGTGATGGTGGTTAGATTAGGGTCTGAGGAAGTCCAATAATTATCTCCAATTAATTTGTTCCACGTACAGATATATCATTTGGGTTTTCGAGAGAGCTCTTCTTTTATTTTTCAAAATAATTTTGCTCAATTATTTATGTTTATATTAACCTACAGTTCTGAGTTGAACTTCATTTTACTGCATCATGATGCTTCGTGGACCACTCTTTTCTTTTCTTTTCTTTTTTTCGGGACAAGGAGAGGTCAGCTTCTTGGGTTTTCAACTACGAAGTTTGCTTGGAAAATACCTTCCTTTTGCAAAGAAAGACACGGTTCTACTTTAATTTCACTGTTCTTTCACATGGTATGCTATTTTTGTCCTGAATAATTCACAACTTCATCTTAGAATTGCTGCGAAAAAGTATTCTCTCTTTCTCTCTTCTTTCACAAACCCTAATTTGGCTGGTTTGTCTACACCATAATTTATTTTTATTTTTTATTAAAAAAATAATTTTTTAGATCATTTTTATTTGCTGATGTCAAAATTATTACTTTTTAAAATAAAAATATAATTTTAATATATTTATAGCGAAAAATACTTTAAAAAATAGGACTGAGAGTAAATTCATCGCACCATATATGGCTAAAGATTTGAAAAAAGCAACTTGTATCACTTAATAAATTACCCCAACTTGTATTTGTTCGCCCTGCATGCATGCATGAGACACTGTCTATCTACTCATTTATATATTTAGCAGAGCACAGCACTCTATTTCAAAGGGTTGAGGAAGGCAAATTAATTAATATAAACTATAAAGTGTTAAAATGAAAATGATTTGAAGGAGCGTATATCATGAACGTGTCACAATCATGGCCTTTATATAATTCCCAGCCGTACGATCGGTCCACCACCATCAAAATAATGTTATTTGGAATCGCAATACTCCTCCTTTAATGTTTTTTTAATCGCGAGGTGCCCCGCAGGTGGACCGTATAATAATGTGTCCCCAACAGTAGTTGACCGTGACCGTGACCGTGATTAAAATATGTACCTGTCTCCACATTCGGTGTTAATATATATAATTATATACAGCTGCCTGCATTTTTCTTCCGCCGTGAGAGTTCAGCGGCGATGGAAGATCCCGTCAACGTCTATTCGATCCCCCGTCGCTAGATGATATTAACGCCTCGTTAATCCTCTTTATTTTCTTTTCATAAAAAGAACCAGCACATTGCTCAAAGCATCGGACGTTTTTTGAAATTCCCAATGTATTACTACTGCGGTTGGTTCAAATGTTGAAGAATAAATTATGGTCTAAAAGCCAACAAATATCCCTTCCCCTGCAAATAAATAAACAAACACTGTGTTTTGATTGCTATGATATTTTTTTATTTTTTAAAATTATTTCTGATATAAAAATATGAAAATGATGTAAATATAATTTAAAAATAAATATATTTTTTTCAAAAACTTTTTAAAAATGTGTTACAAAACAGGGCAATGTGTGACGTGTTGGCAATGGTCTCCGTATCAAAGCCACCATGTGAGGCGTCTGAGGGTGGTGAAGAAAGAAGATAAAAAAATAATAGCATAACGGTAAGTAAACAGGATATTTTCAGGTTTTGAGTTGAAATAGTCGAAGCTATGTTTTTACTTGTGAGATACCACGGGGTTATATTCAAAATCTATTTATATTTAGTTATTTGATCAAATAAAATAAAATATTTTTTTCGTTTTTTTAATGTAAACATGTTTTTTTCTCATCATAAATATAGTTTTAAATAAAAACGATTTTACATGGTTGTATAAAATATACAAAATAATTAATTTAAGAAAAGTTTAGAAAATAAGAACAATAAAGGTAATAAAATAAATATTTTATTTTCATTAAATATTCATGAGAGTTTTTATAATATATATAATTATCCATGAACTATCATTAATAATATCATAACAGCTATACTATTATTTAAAATAATTTCATTGTAAAATAAATAAATAAATAATTAAGAAACAGAGGGTAGATTTTTAAAAAGGCACTACCAAGTGTTTGGGAGTTTAGTTATGATTGTTTTTTAAAGTATTTTTTATTTAAAAATATATTAAATTTTTTTTTTGATTTTTAAAATATTATTTTTGACATTAACACATCAAAATGATCTAAAAACATTAAATTTTATTTATTTAGAGAAAAAAACAAAATATATTGTTTGAAAAATATTTTTTGCAGTGTTTCCCAAAAATATTTTTTGGTTTGTTTTCATTTTAATTAAATAGGAGAGGAAAAAATTGATTAAAATAAAAAAAAACTGAAATTATTTTTTTAATTTTTTAGTTAAAAAAATATATATGAAATTGAATAGAAAATTAGAAATTTTGAAATGGTAAAGCGAGCGAGCGAGGGAGCCAGCTGGAGGGGAAAGGGACAAAGCCTGGAGTAGAAATATTATTTTCAAGAGTTGCCAGGTCAACCACCGTTGAATCATGATGTCATAGGACGTGATCTTATTTGTTCATGTACGTACACATGACGACCCATCCATTTTCCAGTGACGTCACTCTTAAAAGAAGGAAAGAGAGAGTAGACGGCTGGCTGTCTTCTTCGGTTAGAGCATCTCCAACTAGTATGCTATAAGATAAAAATTAAAAAAAAATATTTATAATATTTTATACCTTTTTTTTTTCAACATGTAAAAATATTAATATTTTATTTTTAATTCTTTAAATGGCATTCTCGTTGAAGTTACCCTTAGCGATCAACCACCTACCTCATGGAAAAAGGATGAAGAAAAATTAAATGTGATCCTGCTCTAAGAACGTCGTGGCGGTGCGATCACCGGAATCTGTCAGGTGCTCCGTGACAAACCTGACATGTAGCTAGAAAAACTACTCGTAATTTTTGTGGGGTTCCCATTTCATTTATATTTACTTAAATTAATTCCATTTGCTTCCTAGAAAGAGTAGTAGGGTGGCTGTTGCCATTATTTAAATCTTGAACGAAAGCCTGAAACAACCGCTAGTTTGTCCTTTTCTTTTGAAATCTAGAGCAACAAAATGCCCATGGGCCAACAAAGTTTAATAATAGAAATGATCATTTAAGCTGTGAGGTTTATATCAAAGTTATTGATCCCGTCCCGTTCCGGCCGGAACGGCCGGAACGCCCCGTCCCGTTGCAAAATCCGGGACAAAACGGCGACGTTTTTGTCCCGGCTAGAATCCCGGCCTGTCCCGGAAAATCCGGCCGAATTCCGGCCGGAACGCCCCGGTTCCGTACCGGGCGTTCCGTTCCGGTACGGTCTAAAACGACGTCGTTTTGATAATCGCCAGTTCTCAGTTCGGCAGCACAAGAAAGGGATGGAGATGAGCACAAGAAAGACGTCGTTTTGATAATCGCCAGTTCTCAGTTCGGCAGCACAAGAAAGGGATGGAGATGAGCACAAGAAAGGGAAGTAGATGAGCAGATGAGCACGAGGGAGATGAGCAGATGAGCACGAGGGAGGGAGATGAGCAGATGAGCACGAGGGAGGGAGATGAGCAGATGAGCACCAGAGAGGGAGATGAGCGGCGGCACAAGGAAAAAATGTGTTAAGGGAATTAGGGTTGTGCCTTTGTGGGCTTTTGTAATAATAATAATAATAATAATAATAGGTTTCTGGGGGGCAAAATAGCACTACTTAGTACTTAGTGACTAGGAGCGGAGGAGAGCCGAGAGCTCTGCTTTCGCTTTTTTTGGGAGGCGATGGTTGTGTGTTATAAATTATAATAATAATAATAATAATAATAATTAAAAAAAAGTAGGTTTATTAGGGTGTTATAATAATAATAATTAATAATAATAATAATAATAATAATAATTATTATTATTATTAATTAGCATAAAAAATAGTTAGCATAAAGATGTTTCTAATTTTGAGATTATGTTTGTATTGTATAATTTAAATTTCATTTATCTTGAATTTAAATTATACTTGTTAAATTAATATTTTATTTTTTTCATATATATAATTAAATAAAAATGAACAGTACAAAACCGGAACGGTACCCGGAACGGTACCGAAACCGGGACGTCCCGTTCCAAACACAAATCCGGAACCGGGACCGGGACGGGATCAATAACTATGGTTTATATTGCATAAGGAGGTATTTTTTTTTATCTTTTTATTAAAATTAAAATCTTATATAAGTGTAATTTCTAAATCACATATGTTTGAATTTAAGAGTTATTTTTTTAATTAAAAATATAGAATTTCATTGACGTGATATCATGATGAAAATTTTAATTTTATACATTTAAATGCTTATCAAACCATAATTTATTAAGGGATAAATTTATGAAAATATCACGTAGTATAGGTGAATGGACACTTATCATATCATATTTTAAGAAATTATTATTTACATCTTTCATTGGTATCCAAAAGATAAAAAGAGAATACTTTTGTACATCAGTAACCACCATTGTGCCTTCGTAATTGCACATCTCTCCCCCCCTTAACCAATGAGAACCTGGAAGAACACCAAAATCCACCTAAACATGGTGAATTAAGCACCCAAAAACCATGAAAAGAACAACGTAAACAACCACAAAAAGAATTTTCCAAGGCTATTTTCACTCGCACTCGACCCACGGCCACCATCACTCACTCTTTGTCCATCAAAATCAGCCTCCGCCACTAAAATAGTAGTAAAATCGCAGACACCACCTACCACATCAGCATTTTCCACAAAAACCAGTAAGATAGAGGGAAATGGCTGTAGATTATGGTGAGGTGGGATGATTTTGGGTGTGTTTAAATCTACCAGAGAAGAAAGATAAAGAAGATGTAAGAGATGGGGCATCTGAAGGAGAGAGCAAGGTTAATTGGGTTTTATAGAGGAGATCGCGTCGAATTAGATTTCAAAAAGTGAGGATACGTGAGAAGCTGGATTGGGCTGGAATGGCCTGGTAGAAAAAGAGTTGAATGCAGTGCCTAGTTGATAAAATACTAAGGAGAGGAGATGTTGAAGGAGAGGAGTAACAATGGAGATTGATGCCAAATAAGGCGGGGAGAAGGAGGCCGGTGTGAAGATGGAATAAAATGTGAGGATGGATTATGGTGTGGAGATCAGTGGCGGTTGCTGAGAAGAGGAGATGGCACTGTTTTTAGCAGAGGAGGTGGGCGGTTGCTAACATGAGCCAAGGGTGTAGGACCATTGATTTTAATTCCGGTTGATAAAATGAATTTTAGTTATACGGGTAAAATGGAGAGAAAAAAGAGCCTAAAAGCGTACTAAATAGAAAATCTGAAATTTTATTTGTTTTGAAAGGCGACTGGTGAGATTAAAAAACATGATTAAATTAAAATTATTATATAAAAACAAATATTTTTATTTTAAAAAAAATCATTATGATATCATCACTTCAAAATAATTTATAAATATTAAAAAAATAAAACAAAAAAAATAAACTTTTTAAAAAACACTTTTAAAACACTTCTCAAACACACACTAAATCTCAAACAACAAAAGCACATTAGATATTTTGTTGTTAACCAAAAAATAATGGAGTTGTGGTAAAATTCAAATTTAAAATAGTGAAGTACGTGTTACCATAGACTTTGTGCAATTCATAATAATGGAGTGCTCGTTTAACTTATTTGAACCAAAGACTTTATGCGTTAGAACAAGACAATTGTGAATTAAATAACAAAAAAAACTATATATATATAAAAGAATAGTTAAATTTCATAAAAATCTTGTTGGTCTAAAGCAAATCTCATGTCCTAGAGGTCCCCCCAGCTAAAGGATAGGCTTTTCTTTTTTCTAAAATGAATAATGAGTTCATAAAGGTGTGTTAACCCAACTAACATGATAATATTAAAGAGTCTCATCTTCGTGTCGCGTCTACTGCACAAGAAATCTTCAAGGATAAGCTGCCTAATTAATCTTCTATCACGACCTCCATCGAGCTTCTTACCAATTACGGTTTGATCTGGTGATTGCCCACGTGCTTGGCACGTGATGGAAAGCAGCCGGGATCTGCTGCGACAGTGCTCTTAATTACCACAATCTGGGTGGGGCTGGTCATCATGTTCGTCCTTGTTTTCTTTGATATCTCTTTCAATTAACTAAAGCAGCAGGGTTTTGCATATAAATATATAGTTTCAGTTGGAACATAGCTTTCTGAAACGCCGAAAGGAATCATTGCTACCATCTTCTCCACTTATTTCATCTAATTCTGCAGTGTTTCATTATTATTATTATTATTATTATTAATTTGATTTCTAAGCTGATTGCCTTAGTTGATTGGCTAACGAGTAACGGTCCACAACAAATCAAAGGAAAAGTAGTGGGGGCAGTGAGGTTTAATGATTTTGTCTACTGGGTTTTAGTTGGATATGTGGGCTTCAATTTGTTGGCCTAGTGGGGCAAATCTAAACCCTAGTAACATTATTTCACCAGGCAACTTAAATATTCACACATCACTTTTCTTTTTCCGCTTTCTGGGCAGTCAATTATGCTTTTCATTTTATTGTTATTCTTTCCGAGTATAATCATTATTTGTTTATCAAGGTATTGTAACTTGTATTTTCGCTAGGGATACATGCAGGTGGTGTGGTGCCAGCTAGTCTTGAGAAGAAAAGGTAAGATAAACGTGAGGCTGGTGATATGGGCACCCAGATCTTTATTTACCAATTAAGCAGGTTGACAAGGTCCTCTCCCTTGATTAAGTCAAATGAATCAATTAATAATTTGTCCTGTGATGTTTGTTTTGATATTAATAGGAAGTCAGAGACAAGAACGATGGGCTGTTCTTGAAAGCCCGACTGGATTAATTGCTCAAAACAAAAGATAGTGGCTGCAGCAACGTAGTAGATGTTTCAGATAGAATTTTTTTGGATCTAAAATCCATGTTTCTTGGAATATTATTTTTTAAAATCATAGCCCGGAGTTCTAAAATCATGTTCCAAAAGACATGAAAGGATCCAAATCGAGAAATTCAATGATTAGGGTGGGTGTGTACAGGTACCTTTATGGGATTATATAATCTGAGTATAAACTCGTTTATCGGGGCAACCCTTTTCTCATTAGTTCTTAGTTCTGAGACAGTGCCACAGAGGAAAAGGGGCAAGGAAAAAGGAAAGAAGCGAAGGACAGGGCTTTGGAGTCATGAACATGATGATAGCAGATGTGAACGAAAAGAAAAGGTGAAAAAAAACAAAAAGAAAAGAAGAAAAGTTTGATATATACTTTTGGTGGTTTCATTATATATATTATAAATATCATATAATATATATGGTTTTAAAGTGGTTCCGTGACTTGGAATTTGAAGGACAAAATCTGCATCATTAGGTCAAATTCTCTTGGGACAAGGAAAGGCATCATGTCCTAACATGGTTTTGAAGCTCCAAACAAGGAATCCATAGGAGGCATATACAGTAACAGTTCATATCTTTTCAAAGGTTGTTGTTAGCCAGAGCAATAACTATGGTTTTGTTTTATATATAATTACGAGAAAGAGTAGCTTTTCATTTTTATTCTTTGCTATCAAAGTTGATATTCTGAAGGCTCTCAAGTATATATGTTCATGCATCAGCAACAACAGGCAGGAAGTTGTTAATTTTCAGTTTCACTTTCCAGTTCTTGATTGATTAGTCAATCCTCAGGATATGATGGGAAAATATTCCTGTTGTTTTACCTGAGGAAAAACACAGAGAAATCCAATTTGACGCCAAGTTCTAGGCCCGCAACCCTTTCCTCTCAACTCCCTCGTTGAACACAATCCCTTTTTTTTCCTGTTAGATTGGGACTTCACTTAAATATCATGATATATGAAGTTAGTCGTTACCATATGATTTCGTCCCCCCTCCATGTTTGAAGAGAGACACGCGCGCATTGACAAAGTGATTCACCATGTCATTATACAGAGTTGAATGCCAGCATGTTACTTGTGGAAAAGGCAATCCTCTGATAAACCAGAGGAGATCGTATTACAGAGAATGATTGTAGGGGTAATGAAGGTAGCCTCACTTTTACTTCTTTTGTAAATATCAGATGCATTTGTTTTCTTGCAAGTGTTCCTGACTTGACGTCTCAACATTTAACTTGTTCTTGAAAGCAGCCTCACATCTGGACATCTGGTATATATATATATATATATAACGGTATAAATTTGAAGTATTTGTGTTTGCATCCAAAATGTTATATATTGGAAAGGATGGAAAAACTGATTATATATATAGCGGAAAACAAGCTAAGAATATTCTAGGTTTCGGGTTAATGGGTGACATAATACTAGTATTAGTGCATGCCGAGGTTTACGTGAGTGCAGATAATCTACAATCAACTTGTAAACAAGTTAAAGTAACAGTCCGATGATCCACCATGAACATCCAATGTTCAAAGCATTGTCAGATCAGATCAACTGCCTTTTAATATATTGACGTGAAAATAAGATTTTATATATAAAAAAAATTTTTTGATGCATTTTCAAGTGAAACACTTTGAAAAAAAACATATTTATCATTGTCTCAAACACCCCATAAATACATATTGAGAACATGATTTATTGTTTTTTAATTTTATAAGCATAAAACTAGAGACCATAAATTGAATATGTTTACCAAACATTTTATGATTTAGATGAGTCATTCGTGGTCATATAAGATTAGAGACAATAGTTAGAGAAAACATATATGATAGATTTAAACAAAGAGCTGTCACTTAATTGATCTAAAAATCATACATAGATGTGATTAATAAGTTATGTTAGCTACTTGATAAAATATATTGTGACCTTTTAACCCATTCAAGGCCATATAAATTAACCAAAACTTTAGCCCACTCAAAAAATCTCAGTGAGATTTTTTGAATGAATATAAAAGGATTATTAATCAGTATTAACATAGTAGGAGAACAAATTGTATAAGAACAATTAAAAAAATATATATTTCAAACATATTTAGAAAATTAAGCATAATAGGTTTATATATACCTATTTATAAATCAATTGCTAACATTACCATAAAAAAAACATATATTATTTAAAAATAATAACATAATTATTTAAATAAAATCTCAACATTCCTTTTTTAAAATTAAAAAAAAATTGAGAAAAAAGTGAAGGTCAAATGTGAATGTGACCCAACATGAAAATCTAGACACGTTTAAGCCTTAAAACATATGCTCGTGGAACTGGTTTTAATTTATTTTTTTATAAACAAGCACATAACATGACCCACATGCACTTAAATCTAGAAACTTAGGGATGCATGCATGATTTTTTCTAAAATGATGTCATCTACTCTAATTGTTTTTTTTTTCTTTCAAATTTGGAAGATAAGGCATTCCTTGTGTGGGTGAACAACACATCATTCATCATCTTTATTTTATGACCACTATAGCAACTACTAAATTTAGGTCTAAGTTTTTAGACCTAAAAACATCTAAATCGTAAATATTTTTTTACCCATAAACATGGATGAAAATCTTATTTATAAAATAAAACACATTTTAATCTACTTAAAAACACAAGACTAAATGCTCGTTTGAGAGTGTGATCGAAGTTGTTTTTAAAAGTGTTTTTTGTTTAGAAATGCATTAAAATGATTTTTTTATTTTTTAAAAATCATTTTTCACATTAATATATTAAAATGATCTAAAAACACCAAAAAATCTAATATTTTAAAAAATATTATTTCTCAAAAAAATTTACAAGCACTTTTTCCCTAAACACCTCCTAAATCAAGCAAAACAAATGTACTTATGATTTACCTTGTCTAGTATCATTGAAGGTGGAAACCACCTACTTTACGTTCTATTTTCAAAGACAAATCCAAAAACATCAAAATTAAAGTTATGGGTGGCTAGAATTTGGCAACCAAAGTTTTCCTTGTTCTTGAAAACTTTTGGCGACTCTCTCTTCTATCTCAAGTTATAAGGATTTAAAAGTAAAACAAATAAATTTTAAGATCTAAATGAGAATTCCATAACTATAAAGAACTAAATTTAAACGTTAAAATTAAGGGATTAAGTTTTAGATTTACATGCCTTCATTAAACATGGAAAAGACTATCATTCTTTTTTAAATATTGATTTTACTCCTAGTTTTTTAAATTTTATTTTTTAATAATTCAAAATTATCTTATGCAAAATCGATATGTCATCCAATATCAAAAATTCATGAACACTCAAGGAACATCATGAAAGGCAATCCAAGAAAAATGTAAAATCAATACGCCATCCAAAACCAACAACGATTGTGTCATGGTCTTGGCTATTCTTTTCTTTTTCTATTTTATTTTATTTGATGAAGCATGGCTTTCTTTTTTATAGTCTTGTTTAGTCTATGTTGTTTTTTATTTAACAATTATTATTGTATTTTCTTTTTTCATCCTTGATAGCTTTCAAAGGCATATCATGAGTGAAGGCTTAGATTCTTTTAATCATTATGTTTGATTTTATTGCACTTTCATGTTTATATGGATTAGGTATGCAAATAGTTTAGTTTTTTTTCTACTCTTTTGAGTTGTTGTTTTTTCAATATTTTATGGATTGAATGATTTTACTTTTTCCTTTTCTTTGTAATAACAATTTTCTTTTCTTTCATAGTTTTTAGTTAGTAAGTATTTTGTTAATGCCTAGTTTACACCTTAAAAATTATCCAAGTTTGAGTTTTCAAGCCCTAAAGAACAGAATAATCAACTTGATTTCACCTTAAAAACACCCTCAAATATCCTAAAACCTCAAAAAATTCATTTCAAACTCTAAAAAATACATAAAATGACTAAAAATTCCTATTGGATAAGAAAAACTTTTTAAGTTCCAATTTAACATTAACTTTTTTTCTACATTACATGCTGTTACAAACTTTTTCCAATAAAAAAAAATTATTTTTTTTCATATTGATAGCTAATAATAATAATAAGTTCTACAACTTTATTGATAAATGTTTCATTGAAAAAAAGAGTTAAAGGATGTTTTAATTCATAGAATTTTTCTCTTTGTTATATTCTATCCCAATTTAATTTTCATGATATATTTAAAGAAAAACACCACTTCATTGAACTCTTCTCTTTCAGAAGAATTAACGGATCAAGTTTGTTTTGTGGTTAGAATGGGATTGATCAACCACTTTCTCTCTCCTCTCCCAATTTTGCTCTTAAATTATATGGATTAAGACACAAAATAAATGAGGTATAGGACTGAAATATGAAATCCTCAAAACACAAGGATAACTTTTTTTTTAAAAGAAGTAAAAAGTTTGAAGACCAAACTATAGCTTTTCACTCCATATGAATAGTGAATTTTTTTTTAAAAAAAGGTTATTTTTTGTTTCTAGGTTTAGTTTAGTTCTTATTGTTTTAGTTCTTAAGGGTAAATTACAACTTTACATCATGTATTTTAGTTTTTTTCTTTTCCTTCATTCTTTCAGAAATTATGATTTATATCTTAAAGTTTATAAATTGATAACATTTCATATCCTTACTCATTCGTGAGAAAAAAAGTTGATAAAGAGATCATTTATAAAATTACTATTATATTTGAATTAATGACTAAATAATCCTTGTACGTTAAATATTATAACTCTAACATCAAATTAAGAAGAAGAAAAAACCTATCCAATAAGAATAAAACCACCCATAACCACTTCCCACCAATACAAATTAGCCCGTCAACCAACCATTCTCTAGCCACCACAGTAGATCAAATCATCATCAAACCAAAGTAAACCCGTAAACCGATGGAATAATATGATGAAGTCATTCCTATTTACTTATAACTTAGAAAAAAACAGTATAGTTTGTTCATGAGCAAAATTACCTATGATTTCAAACTTGGTTTATAAGAATAATACAAATATCGCCCAACTTTAAATTTATTAGGTAGAGGTTTCCTCACAAATATAGCAGGTTTGCATTAATAAAACCAAAATCCCATTTCAAATTTTCAAAATCTAAATCTAAATCTACAAAACCAATACTTTAAAAAGATTTTTGTTTATCAAATTACCGTTATCTTATCCTTATAAAATTTGTTAAGCTCGATCACTTCAAATTCTTTAGCCATATACTAGGAATTGTCAACAAATTAGCATTCATTTCATTATCTTCGTATCGCCTCATCTATTCCCTTTCTTTTGCCTCTAAATCTCACAATTTTAATTTCAATTCCAAATGTTAAACAATAAAAAATTGTGTTGTTGAACAATGAAATATAAAGTGGTAAAATAATAAAGGATTGTATGGGTTGGAGAGGAAAAGGATGAAGTGGGTTTTAAAACGGAGAAAGTTGTAGCTAATTTATAGCCAAATCATAAATCCAATTTGGATATGGAGTTGCATGGGAAAATTATTTGTTTTAGGTTTTGATTAGGCATACTTTTGGATGATGATGGTGCAGATTTGAAATTACAAAAAAGTTTGTTTAAAGTATGAGAAATATATTTATTTTATAGGTGTTTTATTATTATATATGGGAATAGTTTGGTCATTTTATTTAATTTAAAGATTTGAATTGATTCAGGATATAAATTATAATTTATAAAAGAATAGAGACAAAGTTAAAAATAAAAGAATAGAGACAAAGTTAAGAACATACTACATTAAATGATATAAAATGTAATTTACTCGTTTTTTAATTGATAACATTAAATTTTAATTTGCAAAATCAAAACTAAATTTACTATTAGGGTATTATTTGAAATTAAAAATATAATACAACACGTGAATCAAAACAAATTAATAGGCATAAAACAATACAAATATAAGATGGGAGGATGAAATTTAAGAAAACTTTGGGCACTATGAACAAACAATGTGCCTAATTCACTTTGATGGTCTTTTAGTATTTTTATAAATATAATTATGGTTTTTTTTTAATCAAAGTTGTTAAATTTATTTTTTTTGCTTTGTTTGGAATGATTGGTATACACCATAATATTTAAATAAATAAATAAATAAAATGTAATAAATTTTATTTTGTTTAATATCTCAAATCATTCCGGATTTCTTGCTCAAATTCTGGCCGGATGTTTTAGGTTTAGTCTTTTTGTTTCGTTCTAATAATCAACTTTTGCTCTTCATCACTTGCCACTTGGTTCTCAAATACGTGAAGTTAAATTCAGACCAAAACAAGGATGATGGCTCGGGATAATAATAATAATAATCATAATAATAATAATAATAATAAGGCTGTCATGTGTAAATACATAAACCATACAAAGTTTTTATATCTATCTCTATGTATGTATGTATGTATGTATGTATGTATGTATGTATTCTGGCAGTCATTATTATTTATGTTTGACTGACCATTTGATGTTTGTTCTTCAATAACAAATTTATACTTCATAAAATGGGAGAAGAAACGTGTGGTTTTGATTTTAGAAAGGCATTTTCATAGGCAGTTGGCTTCCTTAAGTTAGAGGTGCATTAAAATCCAAATAATTATGAGAGATTGAGTTTTGACAATTAAGATTCCATTCCTCTCGGTAGATTATTATGATTTTTTCATATAAAAATACTTGTTTATTTATTAAAATACCTTTATGCTTTAGATAATAAAAAGATTTATTTTTTTATAACAAGAATGAGCTTACTAGAAATAACAATTTATTATACTATTTAGTTGGTGATTTTTCTTATATACCACAACAAAATCAGGATTCTTATTTATATGTTAATGATAGAGATTATTTTCAATAAAAATGACAATTTATTATAATTGATGACTTTTCCTATATATCACCATAAGATCCAGAATCTTATTTATATGTTAATGATAGAGATGATATTTGTTTCATGTTTTTTTTTGCATTAAAACCTTTTATTTTCTCAATATTTTAGCATTTTTTTGTGTTGAATTATTTTAATTATTTTTAGTTTTGAATCTTGATTATTTATGAATGTTTTAGATTTTAAAATTATGTCTAGATGTTTGATATTATATTTGAATTGTGTAATTTAAAGTATGACACTGTTCTGTTAGCATGGCAAATTTAAATAGTTTGAAACTTTTTTTTTTCTTATGCTTATTCTAATGAAAGATGTTGTTTGAGCAATCCATCTATATTTTAATATATATGATATCATACAACTTTAATTTAATTAATTTTTTATATAATATGATCAAGTATAAAATCAATGAATTAATTTTACAAGATGTTTAAAATAACAAAAAAAAATCAACACAGTTAATTAAAAAAATTTTATATATTGAGTTAATTAAAAATTAAAACCCCTCCTCTGTATACTTTTTCTTTAACTTTGTTGTATCATTATAGCATATCCACCATTCTAGTAGGGATTGAAACAGGGGGGGGCTGGGTTGCGTCGCAGATGGTACGAGAGTCTTGGTTAAGGTTAGCCCAGTTTGCTGTCCCGGAAGGAGGAGGAGCCGGGGAAGTGTATGGGGCCACAACTGAACACGTGTCGAGAAAAAGAGTGTCCACGTCTATCATTTCAAAACCACAACTTTAACTGTTTCAAATTCGCTCCATTTTTCACTCTCTTCTCTACAGTTCCCGGCTCTCCCTCCCCTCAAACCTACGCACTCTGGCTCACGTAGTCCTCCGCTATTCTGCATCCATTGCGCACGTTAGCAAGCACTGCAGCTCTTCTGCCCTCTTCTTCTCCAATATGGCCTCTCTATCTTCCCCAGCAACCCAAAACACCACCGTCCAACCGGGTCGGATCCGGGTCATCAAAGAAGGATCCAAAAGGAAAGTGGGTGATGGTCCTGTTGTTTACTGGATGTTTAGGGATCAACGGCTTCGAGATAACTGGGCTTTGATCCATGCCGTTGATCAGGCTAACAGGAGCAATGTGCCTGTAGCTGTGGCATTCAATTTGTTTGATCAGTTCTTGGGGGCTCAAGCAAGACAATTAGGATTCATGTTAAGGGGTTTGTGTCAGCTTCAAAGTCGCATTGAAGAGACGCTTCGAATCCCATTTTTCTTGTTCCAGGTCAGTTTTGAACGAAACTCATTTGTCTTTTTCTGTGCTTCTTGTGGTAAATTGTGTTCTTTTTGGGGTGCTCTTATATATGGCAATGAAAATATTCAAACTTCAATAATCAAAAAGGAAAAAAAATATTCAAATTTTGACGAGAAGTGCTTAGTACCCTGAATTGCACCCGCTTAGCTATAAACAAACCATTATCATGTGAAGTTTATTGGTTTTTCTGGGGTTTGGTGTTCAGGGAGAAGCTGAAGAGACTATACCAGCATTCTTAAGAGACCGTGGGGCTTCACTTTTAGTTACTGATTTTTCACCTCTTAGACAATTTCGTACATGCCAAAATGAAATTTGTAAGAGAGTAAGTGATTCAGTGACCATACATGAAGTTGATGCTCATAATATTGTACCTATTCGGGTGGCGTCAGAGAAGTTGGAGTACAGTGCTAGGACTTTAAGGGGTAAGATAAATAAATTGCTACCTGAGTACCTCATTGATTTCCCAATTTTACAACAGCCAAATAACAAGTGGGTTGAAGCTACAAATCAGTCAGTTGATTGGAATAATCTCATTGACAATGTTTCGAGGTTAGACATTAACCTGTTTGAGTAAAGCTGATTTAAGCTTCATTGTGTTGTAGTGTTGATTTTGTGATTTTGAAATGTGTAGGAAAGGGGCAGAAGTTCCTGAAATCAAATGGTGTGAACCAGGAGAAGATGCAGCAATGGAAGTGTTGATGGGAAGTAAAGATGGATTCTTGACGAAAAGGTTTAAGAATTATTCTACAGATAGGAATAACCCACTAAAACCTAAAGGGCTCTCCGGTCTGTCTCCGTATCTTCATTTTGGGCAGGTTTCTGCACAGCGGTGTGCCTTGGAGGCACGTAAAGTGAGGAATCTTAGTCCTCAGGTTAGCGGTGTAAAATCCTAGAATCTTGGTTCAAATTTTATTTTTAAGTGAAGCATAGATAAATATAAGTGGTCTTTCAGCTTGTCATTTTACATGTTAATTTGTCCTAAGCCCCCATAATCAACAATCTATCACATGTTGATCGTTTCATCCATTGCTTTTTCTTTGTGGTGCTCTTACATACAACTAATGTATAGCCCAAAATATGTGCATGCACCTGCTACCCTGAAGTCAGCTGATGCATTTTTGGAAGAGCTGATTGTGCGTAGAGAACTTGCAGACAATTTTTGCTTTTACCAGCCCAATTATGATTCCATACATGGGGCATGGGAGTGGGCGCGGAAGACCTTGGCTGACCATGCGTCTGATAAGCGAGAACATATATACTCGTGAGTGCAATTGTTTTCATTGGATATTCATATTGCAAAAGTTTCTGTCACGCATGCTAGACTTCTGAAATGTCAAATGACAACTGCATTTATAGGAAAGAGCAACTAGAGAAGGCACAGACAGCTGATCCTGTAAGCCTATGTTTTGTCCATAAATACTATTCTTTTGCTTATGCATTGCTAAGATCTTTTGATAAGAGTAATATCATCTTATCTCTATTTTCAGCTTTGGAATGCTTCTCAGTTGGAGATGGTTTGCCATGGGAAGATGCACGGTTTCATGCGGCAAGTAACCTTTTATTTTTATGAGAATGTGTAGCTAGTAACTTCCTGATTGTTATTCTCATGTTTATTTTATCTGGTCTGATAGAAAATCCATGAAAAGTTGGTATCTAATATAAATGAATATAATAGAGCCAGGTGAACCGATACAAAGAAATTAAGCAATTGGCGGAGATATGCAAAAGCATGATTGTATGAAGAAAGAAGTCTTTTGAACATGTATTCATATCAACGGTATTCAGTGTCAATTTATATATCTGCAAGCATGTTAAGTGGCGGTGCTTTTAATTCGAGAGTATTGGCTACCTGTTTGTATTAGTTTGGTTGCTTTCATTAGATGTCGTTTTTTCTTGAATTTTTGTTGTCATTTGATGTTCTTAGAAACTAGAAAACTCTGTGCAGTATGTATTGGGCGAAAAAGATTCTTGAGTGGACAAGAGGGCCTGAAGAAGCCCTTGCAATAGCCATATATCTAAATGACAAGGTAATTTTACTACAATAACATTTTCCATGAATTTTCAAACCAGAGCATAATGTGTTCAACTAAACCACCTGCAGTATGAGATTGATGGGAGGGATCCAAGTGGATATGTTGGTTGCATGTGGTCAATATGTGGCATCCACGATCAGGTTTGCTACCTCCTGATCTTATTTAGTACTAAAGTTCTATCCTGAAATCTATCTAACATCATTCTATACCATAGTAAGAAGCTGGTACAGTTACCAAATGATGAACTTCTGAGTGAAATGATGGCGTGATTTCCGTGGTTGGATTCATTTCTTCTGTAAATAAAAATAATTGAAACTAAGAATGGTTCCAGTTAATCTTTCTTTTACACAACAAGTGGCATGAACTAGCCCCTTCTGGTTTTGGTTTCAGGGTTGGAAAGAGCGGCCAATTTTTGGGAAAATACGTTATATGAACTATGCAGGCTGCAAGCGGAAATTTGATGTTGATGGATACATAACTTATGTCAAGAGAATTGTGGGCGACATTAAGAAGAGAAAAGCGGAAAATGAGCTCCATAAAACGACCAAGGAACTCCTCGGCTAGTATTTGCTTGAACTGAAAGATAGGGAATAATCTGTAAAAAGAAAATTTCTGTGGACTCCTTGATTTGAAGGTTTCTAGGCATAACGAAAAGGATGGCAACGGTCTAGAAGGGGAAGATACCATTTAGAGCTAGCATGTTTTAAGCGTCTGAGAAGGGGAGGATATTATGACTTTTTTATCACCTTGATTTAATGTAATTGCATGAAAAGCGTAGCAAAATCCAGGAGTGTGAGCGTTCAAATTTTCAGCACAGATCGATGTGATTTGTACCGGCGATTCCAACTCATCCAACCTCTCAGCCTTGGGCCGAATCAGTCCCTCATTGTAATTACAAAGTTAAGAGTGTGTACCGTAATCTGAGCAGCATAAGCAGGTCGTGCGGACTGCTGCGCGATACACTACTTTCATTTCCCCATTCTCAGTGTCCATGGATTGCAGAACCTCAAAAGCAACGAGTCTCCGCGATGAACGCAAACAACCTTCACAATATCTGATGGTGCGCCAAAAACATAGTATACAAGAGATTAAACCAGGATGCCATAACATCATATCACTATTATATATAGTGGTGCAATTCATTGTTTTCAGTTTCACAAATCGATTATTATATTTTTTCAGTTTTAATTAGTAATGCGATATTTATACACGTACGTTTCTCTGCTGCTTTGGCTTATATTACAAGACATGCAAGAAGCTACAGCATTGAGCAGGGCAGGCGCGGCGCTTTCCTATAGCATGAACCACACAACTATGACTATCAAGGGGCAGACATTTTACATTTAAGAAAATTAATACAATAAAATGAAAGAATGTGTTGATGAATTACAAATCGGATAGTCAGAACCTAGAGAAGCCTTGTATTCCGCTTCTAATCCCAACACATTTATATCTGCAAATCGTCCAGTGAAAGTTCATTTGCTGTCAGAAGTTTCAGCTTCTGCAAATTTAAATCAATTATATTATTATTTTGGCCAGACATTCAGTTCAAAACATGTGTTTTAAGGGTCATTGGAGGGTCTAGAGAAAACTACTTGCCGTAATAAATTGTGGAGGGTCATCAAGACTCGAAGAACCCAAAATTACTTCCCTCTGTAACTTGCTTGTAAGCTTGTGGCAAACTCTTAGCTGGAGATTAGTTAGAGTCAAAACACCAAACAATCCAAAAAGACACCATAATAATTGGTTTGAGATTCGACATAAAGACAACCATAACAAATGATTTGGGATTTCAACATCTTCTTACCTCAGATCTTGTAGCTCCACCTACGATGAAAACAAAAATACGCTGGCCCATCTTTTTGAAATCACTAGATGCATGTCTTAGAACAGAATCACTGTAGGGAAACGCAACAAAAAAAAAAACATTACAAATAAAGCCGTGAGGATAATAAAGCTACTCTTGGCCTATTAAGTTCCCTAACAATCCAAATACAAGCACAATGGACTATGGTGGCACAGTTAATTTTGAGGTCATGAGAGCAACAACTAAATCAATCAGGAGACCATAAACAAGCAGGGAGTTCGTTTAAGTGATACATCACATGAGCATAACAAAAGATTAAGAATGTATTTAGTTTAAAAGGGACACTAACAAGAGTTGAATTCGATGGTTTATTTTTTCAGCTAATCATAGAATATTCAATTGACCATGCATGAAAGAACAACAATACCTTGAATAACCATCATCAGAGTTCCGTGGTCGAGCAGATGTCCGTCTCGATCTCATTGAATGGGGTGCTGGAGCTTGATGCATTGGTGTAGACTGGGATGTCCCATGGAAAGTTGGGCTTGGATCATTCATGCATGGATATTCATCCTTGGAGAGTTCTCCTTTGTTAAGTTTATCAATAAGTTCCTGAAAAGGATTTGCATTAGGGTGAGTACCATCCTTTCATGTTATCTTACCAAAAGTTAAGGCATCAAGGCTGTTGGTAAATCATATAAACATTTAGCTCCAGTGGAAAATACCTATTTAGGAAACTACAAACTCACCTATAGACACAAGGCACGCAGGGAAAAAGCCAACGGTCTCATATAATGAAGTGTGAATCTTGCATGATTTGACAACATGTTCTGTTTTTATTTGCCTAGTCTATGAATGAGTTGGCAGACTAAATCTACACAATGATTTCTCCCAGTTTGGATGCAAAGTTGATAATGGATGAGGGAGGAATTGGTAACAAAAATACATGTAGCAAAAGCAATATAAAAATGAAGGGGGGAATGATAAAAGCTTTTGGAAAGGATGACATAGATAATAGAGCACAACAGGTTAGCATATACATGAAAAATCAAATAAGAAGAATTCACACGTACCTCTATCATGGGGTAAAAGCGAGACAACTGCCATGTTGTTTCTTCAGCACCAGTGCGGTCTTTCCTGGCAGCGCGCTTCTTCTGGCAATTGATTGAGAAGGAGAATACAAACTGTAAGCTTTGAAAGAGTCAATCAGATGTGGCATTTCAACAAACATTTATCTTCACCTCATGAATATCAAATTTCAGGGAGAATGCACTGGTTGAGCTTTTATTGGTTTCTGATGCCCCCCCAAGCAATCTCATATTATTCACAGCATTCATGTCATCCTGTGGTAATCTTGCCAACTGAAAGAAATTCAAACAATTATTGTAATATGCATGGAAAATGTTCTCAATAATATCAAAACAGGAAGAAGGCAAACAAAAGCTCTGCTCATTGACCTCAAAAACAGTATAAGAAATTGAAAACCAGCACAGAAACACAAAAATACCTTCACTATATTTTGACCTTTTTCACCCTCAAACTTCTCAGGATAAATGGCTGCAAGAATCATCAACAGCCGCAACTTATTTTCACGAGTTGCATCCTGCAAAAGTGTGAGACTCCTACTTGATAAACATTATTGACAAGTTGAAATGCATCCAATAAATTTTTCTTCAACTTTTACCTCTTTTGTAGTCAAAAATTTGATAACATCTGTCATTCCAGCATCTCCAAAGACCAGGTCCTGCTCTAGTTGCCCGAGCTCTCGAAGCCCCAACTCTCTGATAATTCTATTAATTTTGTCAGCAATCTGCATCCATAAAACATGATTTGCATGAAGCCATGGACCGCAAGAAAATAGTTACTAGAAAGTATGCAAACGAAAATATGGAACCAAATAATCTAATGGCATTTCCATCAGGGCAGAAGTTCAAATTCCACTCACTGGTATCAAAAGCAAAATCACGGTATCATCAAGCCAAACATTGTTCGTTTGTGATTAAAAATATGTACAGCACCAACATTCAATCATAAGGGATGAGACAGAGCATAACCTGGTGGTAACTGCACATGTCTTTCAGAGAAAAGGTCTGGGATTCAAATACCCATCCCATAAAATAACTATTCATTCATCAAAAAAGTTGTTTGGAAAGGATATCTAGAATGGAAATTAGTTTCAAATAACCAACATGTATAATAGCCACAATATATGTCCAATTGCCTTGGCAAAATCAAGAAGCAAGAAACTAACCTCCACATGGAGGGAGAGCTTGTCAATCTGCTCACTGTATTGAGGCAATGCTTGAACCATCTGTTGCAAGTCCCTTGTAGAAAGTTCCCCACCATATCTACAACAGGTAAATTTCAAGGTTGGAGATATACCATCACATAAACTAATAATCTAATTAACAAGTAGCTTTTACAAAACAGGAAGAAACAAAAATACACAAGGCATATGCCACACCTCTAAATGAACAATCAAAGTTAACTATACATGGTTGATATAGAAACAAACGTATATCAATTCCCAGCCTCGACAGGAATTTATATAAATAGAAAGAGCATGGAACATAACAAGGAAGAAAAAATCACTTTGAGATAATATGAGTAGCACTTGTTCTCCGTACACCAACTCCATTGATATTTTTTACTTCTTACTGCATCAGGCATCCGTCCACTCATTTCCCATACTTCATGGCCACCTCCCTCCTTAAAAAACAACCCCTCTCAATTTCAAACCTCCACACACATGTGTAAAGAAAACAAAATATCAGCATCCTCACACAAACCAACCTACGATACAGGTGCTCCCCACTTCCTATAAAAATCTAAAATTTCTCAACCTCCCCTGATGCTGGCACTTCCAGAGGAGATAAGTGAGTAGGCACGCATTACAGAATACTCTTTGCAATGTCAACTACTCCCAGTTTTCTAATGGCTAGTCTTCTCTACACCTTTTTCTCTTCATGAAAAATACTCTCTAGACCATTTGGCAATGGGATCCCAGACTGCGAAATATTACAAACCAGGTGGTTCAAAACGAGAGGCGGGAAAAAAGAAGTTCAGATCACAAGAGTGTGAGCTGACTGAAAACACAGGACAAAAACTTTAAAAAGAAAGGATAGAAGACATGTAAAACCCTCCATTAAAAACACAATACTGAATTAATGAAACAATTCTAATATCAATTTAACACAGATCAGTTATTAGAGCAATATCTCATAAGCAGCATCAGTCACTACATGCCTTTGAAAACAGGGAAAAAATTTCTATTGAATTACTCATTTGTGAATTTTGAATCATTAATCAATGCTCCTATGAGGTTAAAGTTGATGAAACTAACAGGATACACCGGGTCACTAATGGCATCATGACAATGGTCAGCAATTTACATGGATAAAGAGTTTTCATCAACCTTGAGCCATGTTGGATTTTGGCTGCTTTATTTTTTGATACAAAGTTGGTCATCTTCTTGTGCAGCCGCTCGCTAGCCTAATAAAGAAACCAAGCCTTAAAGCATTCACAGAGTGGAGGTTTAAAACCTAACAATACATGTAAGAACCATACTTACGTCTGCTATGTGAGCATGCCGAAGCTCAAGCCAGACAGGATCATGTCCCTCCAAAAGAACATCTTTTTTTTCAGGTGGACCACCTGCTTTGCTGAGAACCTGACAAGTGCAATTCCTTGATAAACAGTATCCCAAAGAGATCCAACCACAAATCAGTAAATACAAAAGTATATAGAAGTCTCAACTGTTGAGATACCTCCTGCACATATTTGTTTCCCTCCATATTCAAATGATCATGGCACATGGCATCATATGTCCACTCATGTATGATAGGAGCGATCTAGAATTGCAAAATAAGCATGTAAGCAATACAACCAAGCCATACAACAAGCATATAAAGAGTTTCTAACCAACATTCACTTAGAGACCTGATCTATAGATCTATCCAGGATAAGCAGTTCACATGTTTCTGTCTGAGGGAAGTGTTCAGTCTTTTGCTTATATTGGATCAGACAATCCCAAACTCTAGCAGCAAGTTTTGTAGGAATTAAATCACGGAAAGTTGTCATTGTTGTTACATCAAGGGACTTGGCAGCCCGATAACGCACAAAAGGAAATTCCTGAAAAATAGACAAATGCATGACTAAGAATATTATCAGGAGATTGTGAGTTAACATCTGGAAGCCATTATTTATACCCGTAGCGAAGCAAAAACAGTAGCAATGCGAGAAGCCATCACATTCAAACATGCATGACCTTTGCAGGTATCCTCCTCGTCCACAAAAAGTTCCTCTAAAGCTCTTTCATTACCAGTAATAAAACCCTGTGTGGAATAATGCATCACCTCTAATGGGATAATAAATAACATAATGAAGATAGGCACAAAAAATGGAAATTATGGGTGGAAGTAAAAAAATTACAAACCAAAATAACCTTCATAAGCTGTAATGGGAAATTTGTAGTAAGGATCCAACAATTAGTTTAAATGACAGAATAGTTTTAAAAACTGAAATAAAACAACAAGCTGTTTTGAATTGCTCAGTTTGATATCTAGCTTAGAACCACCTCAACCTTTCCCTGGGCGATTTCTTGAAAATACAAAAGGCAAAAAAAATAAAATGATATCTAGCTTAGAACCACCTCAAATTATGCCCTGGGGGGATTCTTCAAAAAAAGGAGGAAAAAAAGTTCTGCAATTTCAAGTTATCTGCATCATTGAGTGGATCTTCAAGAACCTAGCATTGGAGCTCGGTCAATTAAGTTGCCCTAAAAATAATCATCAGTCACTATGGCAAAAGCACCAGGTGCATGAGCAATCACATCTCTCTCTCTCTCTTCCTCTTCTTTCTTTCACTAGCTCTATTTTTATTTTTATTTCATTTATAGATTGTATGCTGCTCTCAGTCTCATCTCTATCATTGAGTTATAAGCTCAGGACACAAAAAGCTTGTTTTTCTCTAAAGAAAATGCAAATATTGACTCAAAAGAAGCATAAATAGTTAGATATCAAAAGAGCTACATAGTTCGTAAATTGACACTCTTACAGATTGTCATGTCATATGCCTTCTGAGATACCATGCTGTGCAGGAGAAAATAACAGTAACTGCTTTTAAACAAAGATAGCAGCTAATCCTAAAAACCAATCTCATTGATGCTAATTCTGATTGGAAACAAAAGGATCATGGAAGCTATGGAATATCATTAATGATAGGAGGCGTTCCTAAATAGTTGCTAGAAGCTCAACCTGATAAAGAGTTTTTCCTCGGCAACAATGAAGATTCAAAAAGTAGCTATTGTTGTAATTTAATGCATGAAAAACAGAAAAGGTAATCAATAATTTGCATACAATATTGAACCAGATAAATGAAGTAGAGTTACAAACCTGGCTATCTATGGCAAAATACTCCAAATTCATCTGCATAGCTCACATATCAAAATAAAAAATATGTCAATATCTTTTTGTGAGTTTTAAGCCAATGATGGATTGAGAAAACACATATCTAGCTGAAAAACAAAATTGCTTCAGCACAATTATTGATCAGAAGGAAAAAAAGTTTTACTGAGAAAGAGATCTGTACCTCGCTCAATGCACCTATACGAGTTAACACACTTGAATCTTTCTTGATATGAGAAAACAGTTCTCTTGAAATAGGGGAACTGAAGAAAACAAATGCCCTTCATACGCAGACAAGAAAAAAAAATAAGTTGAGAAACATTAGTTAGTTTGAACTTCCAAAAGGTAAGACTAGTATGTGGCAATAAATAAAACTTTTCACAAACTCTCTGTATAAAGGAGATTTCCCAGACATGTCTGACAAGAACATGATAACACTGCAAAATAAAACCAGTAATAAGTACACCACCAGCATTACATAAATCAAATCGAGACAGAATTAATAACATGGGGACATAAAAAAACAAGGGACAGAGTGACAGGCCCCCATCCATTGCCTTCGCTATAAAGAGAGATTTAGTTCTTTATTTAAAGATGGCATAATAATATTACTACATCAAGCATGTGGTAGTATTTGTTTACAAGAGAATAAGCACTGCAACAACAGGCAATGCTACCGATAAAATTGCACAAAGAATACTATGTACAACAAAAAGTAATGGAAGCAAAGTTTGCTAAAGAAAAATAAAATATTACAATGTAGCCAAGGAATTGAGAGGTAAAGTCCCTTAGTAACCTCCCAGATCAGCTTGATAACTTGGCAAATAATATGGAACAATGCCCAAAAAGGTTGGGCATCATGTTTACTGAAACAAAATATGTATACAATCTGATAATGTACTCTGTATGCAATCTATTCAACATAAGTTAACAAAATGTGTTCCAATGTTATTCAGGCAGGTCCCAATTGCTGAAGAGCAATTAAACTGGAAAAGCTCCCTGAAATCAATATTCTTTTTATTTTATTTTTGAAGGGCAGGATACGGAATATTGAAAATCAAAAATATATTACTTCTCTTTTGTTGGTTGGATGAAGTATATAGCATTCATGGAAGGCAATGGCTGCCTTCGTCTGTTTATATTTTCTTCCACTGCAGCAAGGAAAAAGAAAAGGATAATCAAGCAACTTGGAGAGTGCAGCAATTAAAATTCAAATGGACATAGATTTTTCATTCTCTCATCGTTTAAACCATATAATCCCGCTTGAAATGCAACTTGAGAAATTTTACTCTAAGCTAAGAGAGTAGTATATTGGAGCAACATATTCCTATAATTTACAGCGATCAGAATACATTCCAAGTATTATTTTGCACAGAGGAACTACAAAAAGCAAATTTTCTATGTTATGTCTCTCAAGTGGATTTTTAAATTGTATCGAAGCAGCTGAAGTATCTCAAATTTTAAGAGTTTGCCCTTTTATTCTTACATGAAACTCCTTCCTGTGCGATATCAGACCTCTTGCATGAAGATGACATGATTTTCACAGTAAAATTGTCCATGATAAGCACCTGCAGGTATGAGATTCAAGTCCTGACATTACTGAAAAATGCATAGATGGAAAGCGATGGAAGGATAGCTGTAATCACATAGAAATGTATCAAAACACTAATCTATACCAAGAAGTCATTGGGTAAGGCAATAGACATGATTCTAAAAAGTCCCAGATTTTCACTAACAGTTAATTTTGTCTGTATATAGTCAAAATACCATCGAAACAAGCTGGACATGAACCATTTGTATCAGAGCACAGATGACGTGAAGCTTAACAGGAAACCAATTCCAGACACTGTGAAAATGCTAGGATATTTATTTGAAACTCCTTGAAATGCAAGGACATTTACAATCTAAGTGGTATTGAGAAAATAGTATAGATGACAGGAATAGCAAAATAATAGAGCCACATGAGAGACCTTCCAATTTGATTTTGAGTTCCCTGCTTTGGCTGATCGAAGCATTTCATGCAACAAACCTGAAAAAAGGATAAATTTAAAATGACAAGCAAAGTTCATAAAAATCACCTATTTAATAAGAGAAAAAGAAGTAGTATGATCGAGAATGAACAGTTCAGTAACAATAAATGCGAGAATATTTACTTCCATAAAATTCCCTTCCTAGTTTTCTGATAGACTGAACAGAAGAAAATAACAGCATCAATCAATTCAAGATGGTCTAATAAGCTTTGGTCTCTTTAGAAAGCAGCTTGTTCCGAAGTACAGAAATTGTTTCGTGCAAAAGCGCCATTCCTCTTGGAGAAATAAGATACCCAACCCCAAGCATTTCAACTCCTGTCATCAGCTTCAGAAATTCTAGAATCCAAACATAGATACAAATATTTCCATAAACAATAATCCTCGCTATCTTAAACCGCAATCTTAGACTGCAATCTCCACCACCACGAAACTTCGATATAACATAGAAATTGAAGAAATTCCTAGCAACTAATCCTAACCAAGTTTGGCCAATAACTCTATTAATTAGTTGCCAGGAATATTACAAAATTACAAGGAACACAATGTCGTCGTTGCATTGCATTAACAGATAATAAACTACACTTGAAGCTTTAAGAAAAAATAAAAGCTAAGTTATTACTCTAAAACAAACCAAATTATAAACTCTATAGGACAGGGAGAAAAAGGCACAGGATCACATCAGACTGCTTGATTTTGACGCTATCAAACTGAACTTATATAAATCCGAGCAGAGAAGTAGAGCTTGAACTTACGTTCACGGGTGATTTGCCAAAAGTTTTTGTAGTCACCACCGTAAGAAGAAGACGAGTCAGAATCCGAGGACGACATGTCGACGATTATTCAAACCTTCAAAGCCTCTGATTGTATCTCTCTAGCCTTCGCCCTGCCGGCGGATCAAGAAACGACAGTTGCAGAGATCGTTTTATTGTAATCTAAGTTGAGAGAGAGGGAGAGGGAAGGAGGGAGGGAAGGAGGCAAAAATGGTGACAGGGAAAAAGAAAGATAAAAAATTTGCTGATTTTTACTGTGAATGCAGAGTTTTTTTTAATTATATATATATATATATATATATATATATATATATATATATATATATATAATTTTTTTTAAAATTTAAAAGGGGGGGTTTTGTAGCTGACCATACCGATTCAATTCGCGTTTCGTCGTGGAATGGAGAAGGATATCGACCGGTCTGCGATGGAATTATTTGATGCTTATTGAATTAATTATATTCATCTTTTACACTAACAATAGCAATGTCTCTCCGAAAACAAAGTTTTATATGAAAAGTAATTATATCATCTAAGAAGTTAAATGTAAAGTTTTCAAATATAATTTATATTATTTTTTAATTATTTTTTTAAGTGAATTGGGTTAAAAATCTTTATAGACTTATATTATTTTATACTTAATTTTTATCAAATAGAATAAAAATAATAGAATTCAAACTCGTGATCGCTAATTAACAAAGCTTTGATATTATTTATTTTATAATATTCTCTCACATTAAAATCGTTCTCTCTTGAAGAAAACAAAAAATTCAGCGATTTACAAAATAAAATACATCAATTTCACACCAAGGAAAAACATATGAAATTTTATTCGAGTATCTCACCTTGTCAAAAATTAAAATGCATAATAGTATATTTAGCTATTAGATACATGTTTTGTCGTTGATGGATAATTTTGTTTTTCAACAAGAAAATGAATATAGTTTTCTCACATGTTTTTTGTCATAAAAAAAATCATACATGTATTTATTTAAATAAATTGAGAATTAGTTATGACAATAAATATTTTAATTAAACTATTAATAATAGGTCAAAACTAAATTGAAGAATTAAAAAATATATATTAATCAAGATATTTGATCTCGTAAAATGAGTGATGCATCTAATTGTGTTTAATAACTATGTTCTCAAATATTTTGTTTATTTAATCAAATGATTATATGTGCAAATAAAAAATAAATAAAAATTATTGATAATAACTAGAGACTAAACTTAAAAAATAAAGAGACAGGTCTAAGGGCCTGTTTGGGAGTGCGGTTGTGGTAGCTTTTCAAAGTATTTTTTGTGCCGAAATACATCAAAATGATGTTTTTTCATTTTTTTAAAAATTATTTTTGAAATCAGCACATCAAAATAATTTAAAAACATCAAAACATATTAATTTAAAATGAAAAAAAATCAAATTTCAGCAAAACATCAGTTGCAACGCAAAGCTAAATGGGCTCTAAGCACTTATCTGTGTGTAATACTTCTTTCTCATAATAACTTTTGTATTTAATCAAATAATAATGCAAACAAACACACATGAAATCAAATAAAAAAATATTTTGCAAGGTTGTATATATTAAAAATATATATATTATAAATACATGAAAACCAAGTAAAAAAGGTGATATATAATAAAAGAATAAATTGAAAAGTTGAAAATATATATAATTGTGGACATTTGATCTGGAAACATGGATTTTGTAGCAAGTTGTCTATCTTTCCTTTTATTCTAGCCACAAACAAAAGATTAAAAAGAAAACAAAATAATTTTCTTAAAAATAAATTTTTAAAAAATACTAGGACCACAAATTTATAACTTGAAAAGTATGAGGATAAGATGATTTTTTTGTGTCATTTTCGAAACTGTCAACCATTTTCTCTACTTTCTTACCAGTCATTTTCTTTCAACCTTGCCTTTTTTTTTCCAACAAATTCAAAGCAATTGTGCTTCAATTTAACCCCCCAAAATGACTGAAAATGCAGTCAGTCAAGAAAAGTTGAGGATCAAAACAACAACAAAAAATGATTTGAGAGCATGAACAGCTAGTTTTTGGCATATTGATTTCCCTACCACATT
Source organism: Salix viminalis (assembly GCA_029228465.1). Classification (NCBI taxonomy): domain Eukaryota; kingdom Viridiplantae; phylum Streptophyta; class Magnoliopsida; order Malpighiales; family Salicaceae; genus Salix; species Salix viminalis. The sequence goes on from CM055426.1 coordinate 6,373,685, forward strand.
TCAAGCCTCTTATAGGGCTATTTGGGAGGTGGTTGCGGTTATTTTTGAAAGTATTTTTTATTTAAAAATACATCAAAATTATATATTTTTTTATTTTTAAAAAATTATTTTTAACATCATCATATTAAAATGATTTAAAAATACCAAAAAAATCATTTAAAAAAGAAAAAAAAAGAAGAAGCAAACAATAGTACAACCGCCCTCTCAAACAGCCTCATAATATACTAGCACATGTATAATGAATCGAACTGCAATACTTACTACACAGTTATTTGATATTCAAAAAAATTGTTTCGTAGATAGATAGACAGATAGATAATTGTTTTTCAAAAGTTTTTTTGTCATTCCTTCGTGGAGAAGCCAAGTCACTTGACTTCGTCATGCTTGGTGGCTGGACCAAGGTCAGTTCTAGGCATTCAAAGGTTGATTTTGAAGCCATATAGTCGTAAGAAGTCAAAGCAATCGATGAGGCTGAGGCTGGGTTCCGTGCATGCTTGTCAGGCGTGGTTGGGTTATTGGAAGCCCTATAGGATCGGGTCCAAACCCCTATAGGATCGGGTCCAAACCCCTATAGGATTGGGCCAACGCCCTATATATTCTGCCGAGTGCCATTCCCATACCGGCTTTAACTACCATCTTCGGTTTTAAGCTAAAACGGTCCAGAATTCGAAGGCTCCCTCATTTGATATTTAAATCCATTAATTAGTATCTCAGGTCTGTAACTCTGTATACTTTATCTCTTGGGCCATGCAAGGGTTGGATGCCTTGAATTCATCTTTTATCTTTCTGGATTTTGTACGGAACCCTAGCTACTTTATAACGTTGGCTAGGCCTATCTTGGCCTGTCTAGTCAACACTTCACATGATTCGGCCGGCACTTGAAGGTTAGATTCAACGAAGCCACATAAGCTAAGGAGGAGTAAAATACTAAAAAACTGATTAAATTGAAAAATATTAATTGATTGAAACTGAACCATCAGATAAAATTTGGTTCAATTGATTAGAATTTTTTTTGAAACGTCCGGTTTGGTTTTTGGTTTTCTAAAAAAAAACCCGGTAAACCAAACTGAATCGACTCAAATTAAAAAAATATATACTATAATTTTTTTACTCTTCCGGTTTGGTTCAATTTTTTTTGGTTTGATTCCATTTTGGTTGAATGAGATGAGGAAAAAACTTCATTAAAGTAAAAAAAAGATAAAAAAGACAAAGCTATTTTTTATTTTTTTAGTTAAAAAACGAACTAAACCAAAATCAGTTGGTTTAAACTGGGTTCGGTTCAGTTTCAGGTTATTTTTGGAATTTGCTCTTTGATTTGGTTGTTCTTATTGATAAAAAATGAATCGAACCGAAAATATCCACCCCTAACATAGTCCTCATTTGCAATCATAGCAATCAACAATATTTTATATGAATAACTATAGTGTTTATCTCGCATGATTTAGCCTTTTTATTAATAAAATAAAATATATTATAAAAAAAATAAACAACAAATTATTTTTAACCCAAAAATATTGTAGATAGTCGATGGGGCAAAATAGTATTTTACAGTGGCATAATTGTTTTTGACTTGGTAATTTTATTTTTGCACATATTAATAACAAATATTATTGCCTTTTGATCAAGGGTGTTATGATTTATTTATTTTCAAATAATAAAAGTATATTGATGCTCTTAAATATAAAATCGATATAATACTCTATCAATAGCCTTTTCATCTTTTTATAATGTACTTTTTTTGTTATACTAGTTCAAAGACATTGTTGTATCTTAATAAATATTTTTAAAATATTTATTGGTAATCCTCACAATGATGACGTGATATGTATTCTAGAAATTTTAGATGGTTTTTATATAGAATTTTCTTACCCTTCTTTTTTCTTACCCTTCTTTCTCCCTAAATAGAATTTTGCTTCACCTTTTGAAAATTTTAGAGCAACCCCTTTATCTTTTAATCTATTAACTCTTTATGTTTGATCTTTGTTATCTTTAATATATATATATATATATATAACTGATGTCTTTTCAACATCTTCCTTCTTCAATTTTCCCATCTTTTCAAATATGGTTCTCATTCATTTGTTTGAAATAATTTTGTTTTGCTATTTCACCCCTTTTTGTTTTTTTCTATCAAAATTTCTATATATTTTTCTATTTTATTTTTATCTTTGACAAGTTTTTTAAATTGGTTTATGAAAAACTTATTAATTGGACCCGATTCCAAGATTTCACAAGCTGTAAAGTTTAAAGATTTGACCAAATTTATTATGCTTGTCTGTGTTTGCTTGATTTTTTTTTCTCATTTTACTTTTTGATGTTTATTCATTGGAGATTGAATTTTATTTTTTAACTTGCTTTTTGTGGATTTTTTTTGTTGGCCTTGAAACCGACTGTCTTATGTCTTTATATCTATAGTTATTTTTATTTTTTTTGGATAATTCTTTAAATTGCTATTTCTTTTCTTATGAAATTAATAATACTAATAATGTTGATCAAAATCAATCAAGTTGACTCTCCGACCTATCGGGTCTTATTCTAGGTTGATTTTTTTTATCATTTTAATATGCTAATATTAAAAATATTTTAAAAAAAATAAAAAAAAATATTATTTTAATACTTTTTTAAAAAAATTAATATTTTAAAAATAACATCAACATTACTCATACCGACAAACATGCATTTAATCCTCATGATGTATCCACGAACCCAACTCCCAAGAACCAATCGAATAAAGATGAATCGAAATTGACCAAACAAGGAATAAAACAAAGATGCCCATATGAAGGATTTCTTACACTCAATCCCCATTTCGATGGCAAACAACTATTTTGTTGTTGGCCATCACTTAATTGCGATTAATGAAGAAGAAGTATCAGCACCAACTAATCAAAATATTCAAGATTTGGATCACACAAAACCCTAAGGAGAGGGGGTTAAACCCTGATCATTACTAACATTAGGGTTATAGTACTTGCAGAGGACCTGACATCTTACAACGTTACCATAGACATAGAACCCAGGTGCTATCATGATCCTAACCATGGTTGGGACCAACTTCCTTGCCCTGTCTCCACCCATCTCCTCCATGTAAACTGAGTCAAAGTTAATCCCTTTATCCACCCTGAAGATTGGCAAGCCTGGGTGCACCGAATTGGCCAAAAGGTGCACCAACCACACGTTTTTAGAAGCACTAAAGAATGCCTGCAGCAATGACTCGGGCCAGGCTCTATTCCACCCCAACATAGCCACAATCTCACTCATTTTCCTATCGCAAAACTTGCTAAACTCTTCACTGAAATGTCTTGTCCCTTTATTCAACACCTCCTCCCATGTCAACTCATTAAGCACATTAAATGACGCAAAGTTTGCCTCACATCTTTCAAATGGGTTCAATATTTGATTTACAGGAGTCTTCTGGAACCCAGCAGATTCAAAATCTTCAAAGAAAGCTCTGTTCAACATAGCCTCGAGGTAGAAGAGCACACTTTTAGGATTCTTATAAAATGAAATCCTTACATCATAAGGTTGAAGCAACGCAGATATTCTCTCGTAAACCCTAACTCCCATGTGCCTGAGTTGCATAGCAAGTGACCTGCTTAATAGCCTAACAGAGGACCTAGCTTCAGATACTGAGACCAAAAATTGCTCGATCACTTTTTCACTGACCCCCATAAGACCATTTTGTTGATATTGATGAGTATTGTAACCTTTTCCACTTTGATAAAGTGGGCTGTTACTGCTACATTCATCGAGTCCAGACTTCAAATTATGGCAATAAATTTCAAGCTTGTTAAGCTTCTTTTCAAGTTCAGCCATTGAGTACTTGAGCCTTGAAGCTTCAAGAAGTGCGCCATCTCTATTTCTCGTGGCTTGAATCAATTTATGAGATAGCTCAGCTACAGCAATCTTCCATTGCTCTTCTCTTGCTACTGAGACATCGCCAGTGGATTTTGGACTCTTCCTGGTCAATGAAGAGAACATGGACTTGAAAATTCTATTTGGACTTGCAATAGATGAATGCTTGTTGAAGCCATTATTGTCCAAAGGAACTACTGAGATCTTCTCTCTTGCCTGTGGACGGCACTTGTTACAAGAAATTGAGCCGCCGCCACCGTCTCCATTAGTGCTATCACCATGTCGTTTCTTGGTGCTTTGTTTGCCGTTTTTGTCATGGAGAGGCGTTGGAAGGTGCTTTGGTGTCGGTTTCTTGTCTATACAACTAGCTGGTGTTGCTATGGTGGTAGCAGTTTGGCTTCTCTCTTCACTAAATTCATCTTCTTGTTCTTCTCTTTCACATTCTTGAATCTGCCACACCAATTAAAAGTAAAACAAACAACATCAAGAAAGTTAAGAAAACTGGTAATTAAGAAGGAAAATATTGCAAACTCTTAAGCACCGAACCATGTGGTCGGACTAGTTAAAGTGAATAATTCTTGGATTCTCCATCGTTTACTTACAGGAGTGATATGAGGGTTTTTGAAGAGGGAGTGCTACTGTTGGTGCTGGAGGAGGAGAGGAAGGAGACTTAGAGGAGGAAGGAGACTTAGAGGAGGGTGCCATGTTTGTTTGTTATCTATCTCATTTTGTGTAGTTTTCTTTTTAAGTAAGACTACATGTAAATTGGTCCATCTAGTAATATATATGATTTTTTTAATATACAAATAAAAATTCCAGGATAAGGTACATGCACCTGTTTTTTCTTCGTTTCCATAATATTATTTAAAAATGTGATTGAAATACTTTTTAGAAATAATTTTTATTTATAAATATATTAAAATTTATTTTTAAAATTATTGATATTATCACATTAAAATATCTAAAAATAAATTTAAAATAAAAAAATTCAAATTATTTCCAAAATACTTTCAAAATTCAATGTTTTTTATTTAAAAAAACATTTTTATTTTTTATTATAAATTATTTCTTTTGGATATTTTTAAATTATTGTAATATATTGATATCAAAATTAATTTTTTAAAAAATAAATAAATATTATTTTAATATATGTTTTTAAAAAATAATTTTAAAAATAAATTCAATTATATACTCTGGAAAAAAAAAATTATCGTGTCATAGGTTGCGTGTAGCTAAACACCTAGCTGTAAATAACAACGGACACTTCACAACAGCCGTATATAATTGCCTGACCGTGAGATATATTTTGCTAGTTCCAGGTGAGCGGGGGAGTGCCCAGATTATTTATTGAATGAAAGTAAGATCAAACGTGCAAAACTTACCTGTGAAACGAATCAAGGAAAATGCAAAAAGAAGAAGCTGAAGAGTTTGACTCTTTCCACAACTCTCAAACAAATGAGGAGGCCCACATGGAATCAATATCCTGATGAAACAGGAAATAAAATTTTTTGTTAAGCACACTTGGCTGGGCAGGTCAATTTTTAGGAGTCCTTCTCGGACAGCGGCTCGCCGTGACATGATAAGTCAGCCGATGTCTATGGCTAGAAAGCTCTCTGCCGGGTCAGAGTCCTGGCACGACAAATTAATTTTCTCTGCACAGTCCCTTCTGGACGGTCACCCTGGCGTTTGAAGTCGATTGCTGCCATTAAATTTAAAACTGGACCAGAGAGCACAAATCAATGAAGAAGTCTCCTGCGTGGTCAGCAATCAGCATTCAAAATAAATGGAAAAATTAATTCCATTATCTGAAAAATGAAAATGGTAAGAATTTCAAGAATAAGGTGTGGACGCATCCAGTAGTACCATGAGCTCAGATGATGCTTAATGCGACTGTGGTAAGTTAATGGAGCGAATGTTTGTCATTGAGTTTTAAAATGGTTAGATAAATTATTTTTTTTTATATTTTTAGATCATCTTGTTATATTGATATTGACATTTTTTTTTAAAAAAATACTCTAAAATTCAACTTCAATCACAACTCAAAACAATCAATAATTTCTTTTAAGATAAAATGAAGCCATAACTTGTTCGAGCCGGGTCAAAAATAATGTCTGGTGTTAATGAAGTCAGCGCGTGAATGGTGCCACTATGGTCATTGTTAATCAATTATATCCACATTATGCCCAATCATGGATTTTATTTCGTTATTTTTTTTTATTTTTTCTTTATTTTAAAATAATATATATTTTTCATTTTAAATTAAAAAAATATAGTGTTTTAAATCATTCTCATGTATTAATATCAAAATAATTTTTAAAAAATAAAAAATACAATTTTAATATATTTTTAAATAAAAAACACTTTCAAAAATAATTTTAACTATACTCTAGAACAGTCATTTAATGTAAAGCTACATATTACAAACATTTTACTCCTGGCACATGTGGAATTCTCCACTCGTACAAAGAAGCGGGAATGATATTTATATCGTCGAATAAATTAGCAAGTTATTTTTAGGAAAATCAAATAAGTGAATTTCATATATATACTTGTCACAAGTAAAAATAGTTAAAACTAGCTATGGAACCTCCTAATTCTACTGTCCTAACTTATATATATATATATATATATATACAATAAAAAAAATAACAACAAATGAGTCAAATTTTAAAAAATCACGGGAACTTGTGGAAGGAGAGGAGTGATGATATTGCTAATACAGATTCCAGATCAGTAACCTGTGAAAAATAATGCAGTGTGGATATGAGTGATGATATGGGCATAGAATGTGTCTTTTCTCGTCAAGCTAAAACAGTGGACGAGATTAACCCAGGGGTCCTGGCGTGAGTGGTAAGGGCGCTCTCGTCCTTTAAGAGAGGTCAGGGGTTCAATCCCTACTCTCATGTCTGAAAGCTCGATCATTTTGGGGAAGCACTTTCACTCCCTTCGAGGGCTCACCCGTCGTGAACGTGGATTAATCTGGACCTAGTATCTAAGATACCGCGTGGTTTATACAAAAAAAAAACAGTGGACGAGATTGTTTTGACGAGAAGCTGTCACATTTAATTGCTTTCTCGATCCGAAAGCACATCTTAAAAATCATCAGATACTCAACGGATAGAACTCCTTGGATGTAAATTCCACCAACCACGTCTACACAGATCATTGCAGAGCCAGGAGGCTGTTTTCTTGCACGTGAAGTTGATAAATGAGACAATGGGGCTAGAGAGTGACCCTCTTTAAGCTGTGGTCCTTCATTAATTTATGAATATTGTTTTTTAATTAAGGCAGTGTCGGCTCAATTTTAATGTATCTCGACTAATTTTATAAATTTAAGTTTTAAAGACTATATAAACTTCCAATGATCATTATATTAATAACTACAGGGTTCGAATCTAAAATTATAAAAAAATAAACTTTTTAATTTCAAGCTGAGTTTATTTATGAATAATTTTGTGCCGGCAGGCTGTAGCCGTGCTGCCATCTACCTTTGCACGTATTTATATATTATACACTGAATGTATATATATAGATTAGCATCACATGTTCCTGCCCCCATCGTGTACTTGTTTGCATGGCTAAAGCCTAGATCTATGGCGAGTCTGGACAAAAACACCACCATCAAACAAGGATTGGAACCAGTGGCGCATGCGCATGCCCGCTGTCCATTCTAATTATCATTGCTACTGTTACAGCAGTATTGAGAATCATAGATTCTTGGTTGAGAAAATCCACCCGAACCATTGACCCGATTTGTTATGCCACTTCAACAATCATTCTATACAAGTTTTTTTTTCAAAACTTGTCAATACTGTTACACAATTTTATAGTGTGTTTTAATTGCTCTTGTTTTACCAACATGTTAAACAAATCTAAAAACCCATTTTTCACATTAAAAATAAATTATTATTGTAATAATTTATTTTTATAAAAAAATTTCCCTTCCTTTCAGAATCTCATCACCTAAGACAACAGTTTTGCCAGGCAAATTTAGAGGGTGCGCAAGTTTAGAACCAAAGATAAAAGCTAAAGCCCAATTATATAGGGAATCGATTGCAAAGCAGCCCAATTGAATAATGGACCATGGCCCGCATTAGATTGCCTCCTCTTACATCTTCTTCACCATCTACCGGAACATAACACGATTTTTCAGACAAAAAAAAATTCAAGTCTTCGCACCCGAAAAGGCTAGGAAAATAAAAGGACAAAAGATCAAGTCTTCGCCTTAATTTTAAAATAATAGAGAATCCAACCACGACCCATTTATCATCACCATGGTTTGATCAACAAAGTCTGATTCTTAGGTTCAATAAAAAGAAAATTGTGCAGAAATCAGGAGAGACGGTTATGGCATGGAACGTGTTCAAGTTTTGCACAGCACTGCGAGCTCTTGGTTCTATCATGATAGTGTTAGTCCTTGGGATAGTTGGGGTTACATATTATGTTATTGTTGTAGCTAAATATGGCCCAGCTCTTTTTTATGGTGGCCTTGATTCTTTTGACGCTTTCCTTGTCTTGGTTTTGTTCCATTCTTTGGTAAGTTACATTTTCCTTTCATTTTTTATAAGTTTAGTGGTTTTGCTTATTATCACCGATGTTTTATGACTGCTTTAATTTGGATTGCACGAAAAGCTTGAATTTTTAGGCCAATACTTGAAATGGTAACCGTGCTTTGAAATGTAAGCAACCAACGCGTACGTCGAGCCGGTGCTAAGAATGTTGTTACATATACGAATGAAATTGTATACATGGATTTCAAAGTGCGTTTCCTTATTATGATACACTTGTAACATTGTCATATCAGTTTATATGCAATTTGAGTTTTGGCTATTACAGAATCAATTTTGGTTATAGCTTGTAAGCAGTTCATGTTTATTTGTTTTGCTGAGAGGAGTTATATTTGAACTCAATTTCCTCTAGTTCTTACAAATTCTATGCTGGTTCCTTGATTTTGTCGATTACCATACAATCAGGTGGGTTTGACTTCAAATTGAACATCTCACAAATTCCAGTTCGCTAATGGTCGTTAACTGGTGTGTCACTATCTAGAACAGTTTTGTGTTATTCATACTTCATAGGTCCTTTTACGTTGTAGTGTGGATTCGATTATTTGGGAAAAAATGAGTTGTGGGACTTTGGAAAGCTGTCTTTCTCTCCCGTGTATAGCACAATATATGGACGGAAAAGGATGGGGTGTTATTCCTTTACCTAATTATCCACCGAGGCATGTGGCAGGCTGCCACTGGCTTCCATGTATGCTAGGTAATATCCATGCATAATGGATGGTTTCCATGCCAGCCACCACTCTTAAGTGGGCGGGATAATGTAGGTGAACTTATTCAGTGAACATAGTAATGGTGCTCTATTTTAAATCGAGTTTGTCCAATAACTGTAATAGGAACTCTATAAAACTGAATTTCTAATGGCGGGATTTTGTTGTGTAGCTGGTGATGCTATTATGGAGCTACTTTACTACTGTTCTGACTGATCCTGGTGGTGTCCCACCAAATTGGAGGCCATCAATAGACGAGGAGAGCGGTGATGCTGATCCATTGGTCAGATTAGCACGTGAAGATCCAGATTTAGATTTAAATCAGTCAACTATGCTTGGTGAGCCGGCAAATCCAAGAACACGAGTCTGTCGAAAATGCAATCGGTTTAAACCTTCCCGCTGCCATCACTGTTCTGTTTGTGAGTTTTTCTTTTTAGGGTTTACATGGATTTCTTTTCTAGAAGCCTAGCTGTCGTTTCATTTCAACTAAAGGTAGCTTCATTTCTTAATTGTTTCAGGTGGGAGGTGTATATTGAAAATGGACCATCATTGTGTTTGGGTCGTGAATTGTGTGGGGGCATTGAATTACAAGTATTTCCTTCTTTTCTTGGTATGTTAACTATCATAAATTGTATTTGATATATTGATGCATATGCCAGAGTGGGAATGTAGATTATTTCTCTCAAAGGAACGAACTTCACATTGTACCCGGCTAATTAAGGTTTAACAATTTTGTAACAAATTTTTGATATGACACAAAACACAAACCAGCATCTGAGAAATGGTTTATATGTGTATAGCATTGTCATGACTCAACGAGTCCTTCAACTCAACTTGCAATGAGAGACAAGTGCTTTTGATGGTATCAATTGTATGTCTATATCTTCGCAGCCTGCTTGCTCTCCCAAAAGTATCACAAAAAAGTTTGTGAGAAAGGTTGCTCGACTATATAGAAACTGACCATTGACATGCATAAAGATGAAGACTGTACAGATAAATGTAAAATTCTTATGGCACCTAGAAGGTGTCTGTTGCTCTTGGAAGCTGTATTAAAAAATACAGGATAAATGATCTTCTCTGTGCCAAATCATATTTATTTGTCATTTAGCTTTACACTTTCCTTTCTATGAAAGCATCTTTCCTAACCTTCCAAAATAAATAATATAAATGTGCTCTATCTCATTCACTGGCCATTGATCTTATGATTTCCTAGCTGTTCTGATAACTCCATTTTCTCTGTTTTCATTTTGTCCTTGCATTCTGTGGGTTGCAAGACTCACAACTTACAAGCACCAAGAAGGCAAATAACCTTTTTATTCCATATATAACATTTGCAAATTCCAGACTCGTTTCATTTCATACTTTTGCTGCTTTACAAGGCTTATGCTTGAGATTGTATTCTTTAATACATTCTCGCAATTTTCAAGCACCCTAAAAAACATGATATGTGATGCTTTATATCCATCCACAGATGACTGGTGCATCAAAGCACCGGTCATTCTTGTCATCTGTGCACGCTAGCAAACAACCACCCCCTCTGTTTTTCCTGTTGTGGAGTGCAGACATACATTATTTGCTAATAAATTATTATATCCCCAGATTTTCAGTTCTTAAGCTTATCATGCCACCAGCATATTTTTTGTTCTCTGATACAAATTCCCAATCTAAGTTTTGGTTGTTTTTTCCTTATGCAGTTTTACTCATTTCTTGTGACAACTCTTGTCACTTCATCATTATTGCCGCTGTTTATAGCCTTTTTTACTGTTGATGAAAAAAATGAAACACCAGAGATCCTTGTAGCCACTTTTGTCACATTTGGTAAGTTGGAAGAAAATCTTTGTACTGTATCAATTTTCATTTCTTTTCTGTTTCCTTTTCCCTTTTCTTATTTTTATGCTTTGATCATTTCAGTTTTGAACTTATCATTTGCATTGAGTATTCTGGGCTTCCTGATTATGCACATATCATTGGTATTTGGCAATACCACCACCATTGAGGTAACTTTTGCTAACCCTGCCCCCGCAACATCAGAAGGCTGAACTAGTGCCTCAATTAAAATCTCATCTTCTTTCTTTCAGGCATTTCAGAAGAAAACCAATTCTAAATGGCATTATGACCTTGGTCGAAGGAAAAACTTTGAACAGGTTATTTTTGGTCTTTTTGTTAATCTTTATCCAACCACTGTATATGCATATGCTTCCTTCTTTATCATTTCATAGACCTTTTGATTTATAACCATTTCATCATATAAAGAAGTTTTTCACACTACGCTTGTGCTGCTAGAGCAGAAAAATCTGCACAGGTTGCACACTTGATTTTGAACTTCCACGAAGTAATTGCAGGCCTTTTACACATTTGAACAGACCTATTCCATGAACTCAAGGGCCACACTATTCCTGTTACACATTTCCATAATCAATTCCGTTCCCCAGCATAACTGATTCATAGATAGAGCTATATATTGAGGTTTGGATGAAATCAGTTCTGTCTTTCAGTTTTAATCAACCACAAAGTTATGCTTGTTCATGCCCCCATAATTGTTGACATCCATCCCAACCCATATTCTTATTCTGTTGAGGTCACATTTCACTTGGCAAATTATCATCTGCTTGTATCAATTGGGTGGGACATTGATAGTTCCCAAGCTGCTGCTGGCACTTGTATGTCAAACTGCACATAGAAAACGTTGCATTAACGTGAGATTCAAACTTTGGCATGTGAATGGTTTTAGGCTCGGCTTCTTCATGGTCCAAAAGCCTCCCCCTGATCATGTTGCTATGATTGTTAATGTTATTGTAAGCCTCCCCTTGATCATGTCTGCTATGATTGGGTGGTCATGTTATTGTAATGTAGGATTAAGTTTCATACCTGTGCATGCGAAGTAAAATGCTGATCATGATGGTGAAGTATTGTATTCCATGTCAGGTGTTTGGGACGGATAAGAGATACTGGCTCATCCCTGCTTATTCAGAAGAGGATTTGGAATGCATGCCAGTGCTTCAAGGTTTTGAATATCCAACAAGACCCGACTGGGATGAGCTCCAGCAGCTCTAATGGCACTCATCAGTTTGAATGACATTGAACAGTCTCTTTAGGGCTTTGACAATCTGAAAGAGGAGGCTCACTCGAGCAGGTCTGAACAAGGGAACTCGGAAGTATATTTGTGTAGAGATGCACCCATTTTGGAAGAAAAACAAATACACACATGCTGTATTTGGAACGTCCGTGTGTGGGATTATACTCTGGACTAGTAGTCAGTGGGGGGAAACACGAGAAAAAAAAAGTTTTAGACCGCTTGAAGTTCTCTTGTTTTCTCAAGCTAAAATTATTTGCAAGCTTTCTTGTCTTCCGCCAGGTCTCCTTGCCAATTAAACTTTCCTCACGGGGCAGGCCTACCCCTTCAAAAAGAAAAATAAAAAATTCTAGCAATACCACCTTTCAAAGAGAAGGCTATTATCCACTTGTAAGACCCAGTTGATGGTACCTATTCATGAAGGCATTCTAAAAGATGTACATGTGATTAGAGTTCACCATCCCGTAAACGTGCAGTTCTCATGATCAAGTTTGTTAATTTTGTTTTGATTGATGTTTTGTATTTTTAATTGGAATGAAATATTTTGATTTTGGAGCGTTTTAGTGTGTCGTTTTGAAGTTATATGGTTTGTGTGTGTGTTAATTCAAAAAAATTAGTTTAAATTTAAAAATAAAATTATGTAGAATTGTGTAATTTAATCTAAAAACACAATAAAATGATATTTTTGAACAAAATTATAAAATTGTACAATATTACGAGAATGTCATTATTAATCTCGGAAGGTTATTATATTCTTTGAGTGCTCTGAAATTTTAATATAATATATATAAATATATCAAGAGACTTCTCATAAAATTTCATCTCAATATAATTGTCAGATTAAGAGATATGATTGATTATTCATTATTTTTAAAAAAAAATACTATTTGGTCGAAATAGAATGGGTGGAACAAAAGCGGAACATTTTGGCCGGTATTCGGCTAAATTTTTTGGAATAAACCAAAATTTAAATCAAGATAAAAATAATATTATTTTATTTTATTTTCTTAACTGATACAAAATATTTTAGCAGTTTTAATCGAAACTGACAACCGGTTCTCACCGCATAGAAAAGTGGCTACATGCAGGGAGTATTAATCAATGAATATTCGACTGCAAAATCAGGTCGATTAGCTCAATACAAGTGGGATACAGAGCTAATAAACGGAGTATAGGACCGTAGTCTAACACAAATGAAGCACGTAATTACAGAGTTTAATTTCCAACTCCCTGAATGATGATATCAAGAAAAATCAATTAAAAAAAAACAGCAGTCCAAAAAAATACGAGTCATCTCAGATTAAGTTGTTAATCTGGCAAATGAGTTGTGAAATCAAGACCAATTTATAGAAATCAATTATTAAACCTGCACTTAAATCATATCATGATAAATTTATAGAAAGCAATTGAGAAAAAAATTTAAAACCCTACTTTTAATTGATATAATATTGAAGGTTAAATAAAAAATATATAAAACACAATTATTAAAAAAAAAAACATAATATTGAAGAATTAATTAAAAGAACTAAAAAAAAGATGAGATTAATAAAGGATAAAATTAAAAAATTAAAAGAAATTACAAGTAATAATGTTCTTGTTCATGTAGCTACAGTAATTTAGCCACATCCTTTTATCACACGTTTGAAGCCCTCTTAATTAAATTCAATTAAGATATTTTAATAAAATCTCATGTTTACAATTCCTTTAGGGTATAAAGGATTGAACTTTAAATAGAATTCAATCTTTAAAAATACTGCAAAAATAAAAAAGAAATAAGCCTCCCTAATTCACAATTTTAAAGTGAAAAAACTTAATGTTAAAATTATTTTTCTTAAAATACACTCTTTAAAAAAAATACATTTGAAGAAATAAGATGAATATAATAATGATAATATAAAAAAACATAATAAATTGAATTTCATCTTTTAAACACATAAATTTAGCTTATTTATCAACTGAATTCAAATTAAACAGTATAATTGAATTTAATTACAGCAAAAAAAAAAAAAAAAACCTTGTAGTGTTTTGTTAATAAATGACCAGGCACACTTGTGCCCTTTGATTAGTTTAGTAGTCATTTATTTTAATTTTTTGTACTGGCACTGGGTGTCCGAGCTGAGTCGCAACTAATTTGCACAGGCTCTCAGCAAAGAGTTTCCTGCAAGCACACCTCGGTTGATTCAGACCCAAGTCTCTGGTGACCCCATACAAATGTTTGCACCTGGCAAGAGTCAAACCTGGAATCTTGGACAGAGCACATTGTCAAGTCCGGGCTTTTATCTGCTAGGCCAACCCCCATGGGATTAGAGCACTGTCATTGGGGAGGGGGATGTACAGAAATTTTAACCCTGTATTCTCCATTTTGTAATTACAAGGCACTGCAACTACGCCATTTACAGCAAAATCTGACATAACTGTAATCGTATATTCCCTTTCAGCCCTGTTTAAGCAAAAAATCAAGCCAGGTACCTAAACATGTTAGGGTTTTCTTTCTCTCTTTCTAAATATTCTTGGGATATCAGATCTTCTATTCGCTTCTTGATAGCTTTAATGTCAGGCTGCAAATTACAATCCATCGTTATATTCAAGGATATATGGCAGGTTACATGAAAGAAAAATCTTCCAATATTGAGGAAACGCTATCAATACCCTTTACCAGTCTTTCTACTGACAGCAGCTATGCTACCAGTCTCCTAATTCTCACTAGGTGAGGTTTGCATGGAGACTTTCCAGAGAGAGTAACTATGCATGTTAAGAAAGAAGTATCATAGTGGAGTGGAAAAACTCGTGTCTATCTTAATACAAGTATCGTGCTTGCAAATGTCTGGTCCATATTAATTTGTAAGAGCATCCACTCTAAGTAAGAACCGGGAGAGTAAGATTTTCTTAATAGCCCTCCCCAACTGGACCAACAGGGTAACAACACTTTCTATTTATCTGAACTTTGTCTAATAAATTAGAGAGGAAGTGCATGCCATACCTTGAACATGCGACTCAACTGCTCAACACACTCCATGACTAGCTGTTGATAACCCAAAACTTTCCGGCTCTTCATGATGCGCACAATTGCAGCATCGATTGCATACCGTCTGTCTTTGTAAACATCTTCAACAACCTTCTTTCTTTCATCAACAAGTGGAAGAGGAACCTAAGTTGCAGAATTTCAAGTATTTAATAACTTGAGTAAAGCAATAAAACCTCAAATGTGAGGAAGGCAGTGGTTTCTTTAGCATGCTTAGAGGCGGTTAAAAGTAAAAAAATAAAATATAATTCTGAAAGAAGGGAAGTTTAACCTTGATTCTTCTCATTCTGTCATTGAACTTGCGATTGAACTCGAAGGAATCATTTTGGGTAACAGTCTTCGTGTTTGGTTCCTTGCTAAGGATCTTATACTTTCCACAAGACAGGGAATGAAGCAATCGAGGCAAATCATCATTGCTCAGGTTTGACTGGGTCATAATCTCAGGGTAACTAAGTTTGTCTGAAGTATTAAAAAGCATCAGGAGACAAGCCTGTAGAAGATAAACAGGAATCAAAGGATCAAAATCAAACAATCAGAATCCAATAATAATGGAATGATATGCAAATCATCCATCCATTATCCTTGAAAAAGGTAAGGCTTAATACAGCACCTGGTAGGTTGTCACAATCAGCTCAATAGGTTTTTGGTCAAACTTGGCATTAATGTGGCAAGATCCCAGTGAGTAAATCCAGGTAAGTTTTCTATGCTTATTCTTGTTGTCATAGAACTCCTTGAAAACTTCCACTCCCCTAGCCTTAAACAAAAAGGGTCCAGAATGTTCATTTTGAAGATAAAGAAGAGAAAATGGCTCCCTACATTTACTGCCAGAATACAATTACATCACAAACACAGAAAAACCCTGCCATGATATGTAAAGGTAAATCTTTACCATTTCTGCAGGTAGGTTGATATCGGAGGATTTATAACTTGGCCAGTACCCAGTTGTGAGAACACTAACTTGCAAATCAATCCCAGGACGTGTGGCTGGGTTATTGCCAAGATACTCATCAAAGCTGGACTGATATTCCTTTGCCAGTTGCAAATCTGTGACCTGTAAGAAAAAAGACGATATGTGACCACTGTTGCATGGACAGATTGACACCCATTAACCAAATACCCAGGCCAGCTCACCATTCCTTCCATCTTTGATGTGAATTGACCACCACATTGCTGCTTCAATTTTGAAAGAATACTCCTTTCATGTTCATCGTTAGCACTTCGATCAAAAAGAAGACGACGTGCAAGCTTTTTCCTGGAGAAAAAACAAAGAAAAGGATAAGAAGAAAAGGTATAGATAACAAACATATACAATGAAAGGCATTCCAGTGATATGTTTTACCTATAAAATTCAGCAAAAAGGTCCTTGTCACTAATATATGCAAGCAGCTTAACCACCTACAGAAATCCACCACAGTTCAATTTTCCAATTACTAGATCTCAGCACATAGTTCTGAAAAATCTATCAGGCTACATATAAAGATTCACAAATTAACATGACAAATTGAGTCACCTTCTCCAGCGTTTCTTCAATGGCTTCATCATTTAGTTTATCACTTCCCCCCTTTCGGAGGATGGTATCACAAAAGGTGGCCAGTTGTTCAGCACTAGAGCTCCCAGCAACTGTTTTATTGCAAAAAATCTCAAAAGCCTCTTTCATGGCCTATTTAGCAACCCAAAAAAAGAACAACCTGTTAAATGAAACGATAAAACAAAAGTTAAAGAACCAGAATATGCTGCCGCCACCA
Source organism: Salix viminalis (assembly GCA_029228465.1). NCBI lineage: Eukaryota > Viridiplantae > Streptophyta > Magnoliopsida > Malpighiales > Salicaceae > Salix > Salix viminalis. The sequence goes on from CM055426.1 coordinate 6,390,652, forward strand.
ACCTTGTGAAACAAGGTGTGGTTTTGAAAGCAATCAGTCACATAAGTCATGTATTTATCATGCAGCTCAATTATCTTTCGGATGAGAACCTGAAACCAATCCATCAAGTAAATTTTTTGGCATTCCCAACTGTTAGTAGGTATCTAAAACATAGAGGGTGAGAGAATTACTTGTTCCTGAACACCACCATTTGCAGCCTGTGGAAGCACACACCATCTTTAGCACCACAATAAACAATTGAAAAAAGACAACTAACTTATTTCTAAATATATTGAATGAAAAGTTACATTGCGGGGGGGAAACAGCTATAGAAATATTGAGTCACAGCATCAAGACTAAAGACTACAGATGTTTTCTGGTATGACCATTTACAAGTGTCAGCAAAATCATAAAAGACACAGTATAACTGCAAGACTGGTGTTTTCGCCTCCCAACAACTATAGTGCTATGGTCAAAATAACATGAAGAGCGCACATAACTGGTAGACTACACACATGATAGTATTTTAACACATTGAACTATCACAGCACGCGGCTAAAATGATACCAAAATGCAGTTTACCATCAAGCTGTGAAAGGAATAAAGTCACACGGACAAACCTGGCTACTTGCAGCATCTTCTGCCTGCTGGACCAAGGCTGTTCCTTCAGCAGTAATATGCTGTACAATGAACATAAATTGAGGGTAAGTGGTTGAGAATTGTGTGAAGGGTCAGCAATCCAAAAATATATCAAAAGAGGCTCTGTTGGTAGCAAACTAGCACAGACAGAGATCGTTAACAAACCTGCTTGAATACATTAGAAACAGGTTCCAAGCCACGAGTGACCTTATGGTAAAGCCTAAACATCCTGGATAGATCGTCCAGCTGACATGGTATAACCAGAAATAAATTACTATTCACCATACATTACAAAATAGCCACTAAGGATCATTCAAGAATCAGGACTCAACGCAATTCAAGACCACCATATACCTTGTCATCTCTAAGCAATGAGTGAACTCCAGAATGTTCCTTTTCTAGCAGTTGGTTCACATGGACCACCAACAACTCGTGTTGCACTTTCTACATAACAGGTCACTGTTATTAGTCTACAATGTGATCATAAAAAACACTCAATATAGTAAGGTAATAGCATCCAGGTAAAGAATCAATGGCAAGATCCCTGGAACGGCTCAACTATCCTCTCCAGGTGTGCTAAAACAACAAATACAGGAATGGAGAACAAAATGAGATGAATATTTATTTGATAGCTTCCTTCTAGAATAGAGTCAACTAGTTGCTACTAGGAAACACACCGTGTAATCAAAACAAGATATATATATTTGGATAACACGTGGCATGAAGAAGCATGGTAAATGGGCAAATACATATTTTCAATAGTCCTGTACATGTGATGTGTAACGAACTAACCTCCACTAACTTTGTCTCACTGCTTGAGTGCAAGTAATGAGAAACTCTCTCTCTCTCTCTCTTCAAGCATTCCTCAGCCTGCATATCCACAGAAGTTATAAGGACGGGGGGAAATTAAAAAAAGAGTCAATCATAAGACTATAAAGAGCAGCATCAACAAGCTCTTGCCTTTATCATGTAATCTGGACATGAATCCTCTTGAATCCAGTTTGCTGCTTTAACAGAATAGTAAGCGCCAGTACCTTGAAGCATATGTGCTTCAAAATCATCTTCATAAAGATCCATTTGTGACATTCCAATCTCGACAAATATATCTAAAACATTCTTCAGCAGTGCTCTGTCAATCTGTTCTCCATCACGTTCTTTACCAATCTGGTCCACAGAACAATGGTTTCAACTTTGTTATAGAGATACGAACTGAAATTACACTGCTTAAAGAAGTGAAAAAGTTGCTCTAGTAACTTACCACATCAAGCACAGCATCCTTCGCTTTACTAGTCACTTTCTGATAAACCTGAAAAATTGAAAATTGATAGCAAAATCATTTAAATTGTCTCAGAAACTGAAAAACGAGTCATCCAAATGATGGCTTGAGAAAATGATGCTTTAGAAGGAATTAGCAAACCAGATCACGAAAACAAGTCAGACCAACTTCATTAAGTGGTGGAAGTGACCTCCGAGCAATGAAGTAACGGTCAAGATAATGAAAGAAGCGTGACAACCACCTAACCATAATTTTATGGTTAGCCCATCTTTTCACAAGCTCCCTCAGCATAAACTCATTGTGCTTCTCCTTTATCGATGGTAATACCTAATAAGGAAAACAAGACAAGGTAGGGATGTTAAACGGTGTAAGATGCTAAAAGTTGTTTTATTGATTAGTATAAGCCAAAAAAAAAAAACTTCCCATGATAAATTTACTGCTGCAACTTCTTTAATGATTAGACTAAAACCCAGGATACACTACAAGACCACCCACCCACACCCCACTCAAAATTTACAAATCATTGAACTACTGGAAGAAATTATATTGTGGTGATAGGTACAACCACCTAACTGTGTAGCAAAGAGATCACAGTACACTGCACCAAACAGCAAGGAATGCAGTTGAAGCTAACAGCTGTTGACATAGAACGAAAACATCACCAAGTAGTAGTGTTTATTTGCCTAGGCTATGAGCATTGTAAAAGGAAAGAGAGTAGCTTATCCAGCAAATAATACCACACAGTTTATCAACCATAAAAGCTTTGTTAGATGGAAAGAAATATAACTAATCCACAGGGACCAGCAGAAGTACTAGCAAGAAGAATGATAACCAATAAAAGAAATAAACAGATGCCAGTCATCCCCACCGTGGAGTTTATATATACTTGAAACGCCTCCCTGTACTTGTCATAAAGCTGCTGAGAATAGTCATTGGGTGGCTTCTGAGTACACATATTGTAGATAGTTCTGCAGTATTGAAAATTAAAGAGAGATTAGAAAATTTGCAAGAATCTTCTAACCATTTCATCTAAACAACATTCAAGAAAAAAGAAAAGAAAATATACGTGTAAAGCATCATATATTCTTCTGAGTTGAATTGCTCCAGTGATCCATCCAGAATCCCCTTCAGCTTTGTGATCCCCTTCTGCATATATTCCCATCCCTGCTCAAGTTCGAAAGTCTTGCGCTCACCCATGAATTAATAAGTGAAAGACCCAAATCTGCATGTATTGTTATGCCAATCTTTTTTTACAAAACAGAGGCATTAATCCAGCTACAAACCACTAAAAATACAAGGCATTGAAAAAGTATGTGCATTGAACAGCGCTAGACAAAACAATCAACAAGAAAGTCTTGAAATACAAGGCAAGAATTTTGTAAAATCAAATAACAAAACAATGACAATATTTCATAGCCATAAGAAATAAAATTCAAAACCCTAAAAATATCTAAAAACCTGCAAATAAAAATCAATAGAAACGCTAAAACACAGCCTAAAATTGCAATTGAACAGTAACACTAAAACAAACGAACACTAAAAGCAAATCAAAACTTAAAAGCACCATCCAATACTAAAAATCAAACCCTGTCATAAAACCTTGACACAGACAAATGCTTAATCGTGGTCAATATCGCTAAAAATTACGCAATGTGAAACAAAAAACAAGTAACCCTAAACATCGAAAGAGACGTACCAGACGGATAGATAGAGGATTTTTAGGGTCAGAGCTTGTCTTCTTTTATGATGGGAAGATTTTGAGGGGAAAAGAATCAAGATAGCCTATTTATACAGAGCGAAGATTGTTCAGCTAGTCGTCTCAGTTTGATAGTTCCATCGATTAGATACTTAATCAGTTAGTCCTTAGTTTATACACCAATATTTATTCCTATATTTTTAAACCTGTTTTTAATTCGTCGATTCAATATTTTCTTTAAAAGGTTTTTTTTAAGACAAGGAGGTAAAATATAGAAAACGAGTCATTTTCTCTGCAATTTATTGAAACGAGAATCAAAAATTTTAAAATATAAAAAATAATAAAAGCGTGGTTTTTTTATAATATAATATATTTAGCCAAAATAATTCTGGACAGTATTTTTGTTAAGTAATTTTTAAAAAAAAATATAAGACAATTTTTTATCTTTAATAATAATATGAAGTAGTATAATTTTACATAAATAAAATAAATTTTTAAAACAATTGCATCAAAGGATTTATCAGCAGATAATTGATAAAAATCATTTAAGATGAGTTATTTGTTTTCTACATCAAACTGATTGATTGTTGAGTCAGTTTTAACTATTTGACTAAATATTTAATTTTTAATTTTTTTTATTCAAGAAAACTTCAATGGAAAACACATTTTGTAGGTCCAGATGAACGAGTAAAACTCTGGCTGTCCCAGATTCTTATAAAAAATGCACGCCCTGACTTGAATTCAAGATCTCTTGTGCATCTCAAGCTCTTTGTCATCACAGTACTCTCTTGGTGACCTAGATACTTAATTAACAGATAATAAAACTGCAATTAATAAAATCCACTAAATATAAGTTATTTGTTTTTTTGCAACAAATTGATTGATTGTTATAAATTTCTAGATTCAAGTTTTGTATTGTTATTATTATGATTGAAGACAAAATCAAAAAAAAATATTAACAAAAAAAACATTACTTGATCAAAAGAATAAATAAAAATAATTAAAAGATAAAAAAAACAAAAAATATTATTATTATTATTATTATTATTATTATTATGAATATGATTCATCGCATCAACTTCACATTGATTTTTTCACTGATGAGTGCATCTCCACTCAGGTGTTCCATCAAGCGTGCATGTGCAGACATCAATGTCTTTTCTTCTTCCTCAACATATGTTTAAAGACCCCTCTGGACATCGACCCTCCATTTTCAAGGCTTATACCCTGCATGCTTAAAAAGTTTGTATTCAATAAACTGAAGTTCAATATTCACACTGAGACCATGTATCCAGGGTTGATAATGAGGTACCTGGAAATGGTCAGTATGCAAAAATATTATCCAAGGTTCCAATCAATTTATGTTTTCTACTGATTTTGCATTTCAAAATCATAATATATATATATATATATATATTATTTTAATTGTTTCTCAATTTGATTTTTCTTGTTATTTTAAAATCATTTAGATGCGATGGTGACAATGTTAAACGGTCTCTAATCTCTATAGCTTTTATGAGGAAGACGTGAAGTACCAATTAATTTAAGTTGTCTGCACTACAATAAAAGAATGTCATTTTTTTGATATGTTTTAAAAATATTTATAAAAAATATATATATTTATATTTTTATATTATTTATATTGATATAGAAACAAATTTTAATAACTATATATAAAAAATATTATTTTAATTTTTTCTTTTACAAATAATTATTATTAAAATACCAAACAATTTAAAGCATCGCTAAGGGAGATGTATCGTAAGAACCTCGAGTTAAATGAGAACTTCCACTGAAATTTATGAAAATAAAATATTTTTCTTTGAGCAACTTTTTTTCATGTTATATATTAACATGGATCCTGTATCTTTGGTTAACATTAATACATCTCTTTCCATATCTATTACAATACATAATTTTTAATTCATAATTATAATTTTTCAAAACATGAGCATGTGACTTTTAATTATCAAAAAAAGTGAAGCATATATTAAAACTTCACTCCTTTCACCATTCAATCCAATCAATTGTTGTCACGTACAAACCTGGCTCGCCAAAAACTTATAAAAATTGTCACCGCCACGGCTTGGTAACTCAAACCATTGCGTCCAACGTCTTTATAATAAAGCTCATTCACCATTGAATCCTGATTTATAAAGAATAAAATTATGTATTTTGTCACCGATATAATTAATTGTGTGAAAAACATTATAATAATCCACATTATTTTATGAGAGTAACTATAGTGTTTTCCCCACATGTTTTATGGAGAGATAAAAAACTGAAAGTGGTGTTAAAAACAAAACAATACTATCTTGCTTTTCAAAAAATGAAAACCCACGTGCTAATATTCTAGGGTAAAATTATGTTTGCGTAAATATCATTTGGGCAAATTTAGAATTCATTGAGAATAAAATCAGTATTTTACTTTTTATTTGCATAATAAAATAAATTTAATTTCTTTAAAAGTAAAAAAGCACAAGGTTATCATATAAGGTTTTTTTTTATATATGTATAATTTCATATATAACTTATTTAGTCTTGTAATTGAAAATGCTTTGATGAAAGACTTTTTCATAATTTCAATTTAAAAGGACATGTTAAAACGACCAAATTACACTAAAGTTTAATTGTTTTTTAAAATGACCAGGATTTATCTTTATATTTTTAATTGTGTTTTTTCTTGATAAATTTTTTAAATTATTTTCCTGATTTTATTATTTAATATTGAATTCGTTTAAACTTTAATTTCTTAGTTGAGCCCGTGTGTAGGATTACACAAGCTATAAATTTTGGAGATTAACCCAGCTTTATAAGATTCACATGAGTTTGACATTTTAAGCAAGTATTTTTTTAATTAACCTTTCAATATTTATCTAATTGAAAAATGACTTTTTTTATTTGTGTTTCCGTGTGCTTTTGTTTTATCATTCTTATTTATCTGGGTTATCTTGGATTCTTTTATTTGTTATTTGTTTTTTAAAAAGAGTTTCTATTCTTTAATTAAATATAATTAATAATTGAATGTAGGCATGAAATATTAACTTCATAATATTTTGTTCAATTTATTTTTTTAATCTTTAACAATGCTATAAATAGTAGATTCATTTTGAGTTTGTAAGCCTAATATAATATATATTTTATTATTATAAACAAAGTTATAGATGTTCATTCCATACTTTTCATGTTTTCTTTTATGAACATATGATTGGAATGTTTTGAGGATCTAAATACTTGAATCTTGATTTTACAGCATCAAAACCATCTCCCATGACTAAAAAAAAAAGGTACATGCTCTAGGTTTTCACGTGGGGCCGCCTCACATGCCCAACTCATGGGCACCTAACCTTTCACTTCATTGTTTTTGCTTGTTAATTTTCTATTTTTATATTTTATAATTAAATTTTTTATATAATTTTTCTCTAATGAATTTTAAATAATTAATCAGAAACTTACTTTTAATATTATGATAAGTTTTTGTTTAAAAAACAAAACTTTTAGTAATTTTTGCGAGAGAAAGAAAAGTGTCATGGTTAAAGATATGTATTTTTTAATATTTTATTTGAAATTGCTAAAATAGTTTTGGATATTAGTTTTATTTGTCCACAATTTCTATGCAGTAAACAACATAGGCAAAGGAATATATATTTTTTCATTGATAACTAAACAATAGAATTTATACTAACAAAATTAAAAGCATTAAATATGTGATGAAAACATATTTTAAAGTCATATAATTGAATAAAAGGATTTTTCTGAAGAGTAACTTACGGAGATAGAGTATTTAAATCATATATTTGATATATACATATGCATAGTTTAGAACACTATTTCAACACACATGATAGCTCAAATACAAAAATAAACTAACCTCAAATTATGCGAAATAAATAAAATATCAAGCATTTTAAATATAAAATTAAAATTCAAAACATTTCTAAATAACCACAGTCAATATTACAAGGAACTGTAACTTAAAGTAACTCAACGCAAATAAAATTTTTAAATAATGAGAAATTAAAAGGTTTTGATACGAAAAAAATCAAATATAAAAATCAAATATCATCTCAATTATTGATATAAGAATCTTTATCGCGTGTTGGTATATAATTCATCAATTAGAAATTACAATAAATAGTAATTCTGACTAAGCTCATCCTGACCATTAAAATGGATATCTTCATGCTTTAAAGTCAAAAGTGGAAAACGATGATAGTCTCCTCATCTCCTTCATGAAAATTAGGTTCTCGGCGAAACTACCCCTTCAATAAATTAACGTTACAAAGGCTAGGGCTGGTATTAAGAGGTATATAAGCAAATAGAACCGAAGTGGAATTAATGTAAGACTACAGGGACTAATATGTACTCTCGTCAATAATAATATCTGCACCAGTCGTGGTCAAACGATCAAACCATACCCTTCCACCTCTCCCTTTTCTCATTTCCAGTCAAGTCTCGGTTTATATTTTCACCCCTACAGCGCAATTCAAGAAAAAATCAAGAAACCCAAATATCTCTTATCTTGGCTATCAGGGTTTGATTCGACTGACTCTCTTCGAATCTCTCAAAATCGCCATCATTTCCCTCTTTCAAGGTACAGTGTCTCTCCCTCTTCTTTGGTATCTAGGGTTTTGTGTTTTGATCAGTGTCTTGTTAATTTCTGCTTGTGCCAATTCTGTGTTTTTCTCTATAGAATATAGTTCTGATAGAAATCATGATCGTTGTCCACCTTGATCTTCCAAAATTCCTATTTTTTATTATTATAAAGTGAATGGTGTTTTCCTTTTTTTCAGGTGCTGTGGTTGTTTGAAAATGCAAGGAGGCAGGGGTAACAGAGATCCTTTCTCTAATAACGGTGACCCTTTTGGTGACTTTGGTGGCTTTGGGGGTCAGAGAAGTTTGCTGTCTGGTTTATTCGGGGGAAGGGATCCGTTCGATGATCCCTTTTTCACACGCCCATTTGGAGGCATGCTCGAGTCGAGTTTCTTTGGTTCTGGTGGAAATCCTTTTCCCAATATGCATCCATCTCCTTTTCCCAGCATGCATCCATCTCCTTTTCCCAGCATGCATCCATCTCCTTTTCCCGACCTGCATCCATCTCCTTTTCCCGACCTGCATCCATCTCTTTTTCCCGACCTGCATCCATCTCCTTTTCCCAATTTGCATCCATCTGGATTTGTTGAGCAACAAGCTCCAAAGCTGAAAAAATCAAGGGGACCGATTATTGAAGAGCTAGATTCTGATAATGAGAAAGGTGAAGAAGATAAGGAGAAGAAAGAGAATCCTAGAAAACATGGTAGATCGAGCAAGGAGCCATACGTTGAGGTTCCAGATGACGAAGAAACTGAAGGTGAGACATGTTCTTGTATTCTGTTTTCTGGTACATGGTATCTTATATATCATACTGTTGATAATGTTGTTAGACTGCGTAAACAAGTATGTCCTTTTTCCTCGTCACAGCGAGAAAGAGCAAGCAATTGCAGTATAGCAATGATTATAGTAACTTCAATAGTATGGAGTCACAACCCCAAGGACGCAGCTTCACTTTTCAGAGCTCCTCTGTCTCATATGGTGGTGCAAATGGAGCGTTCTATACTTCTTCCAAGACAAGGAGGGCAGGGAGCGATGGAGTGAGTTATTTTTCTCCCGAGACATGTTTTCAGCTAGCTCCTTAGTTCTATCATTCACGTGGCCTTGTGAAACAGGTGACTTTCGAAGAAAGCAAAGCAGCTGATAGTGTCACTGGCCAAGCAACTCACAAGGTGTCTAGAGGACTTCACAACAAGGTATTTGTTTAATGTTTTATGTAATGACATTTTGCTACTCGTGCCTTTTCCCGTGCATTTTAGCTTTCCATTTTTGATGTATAGAATGGGCTGTAATGCTTTGGGTTAATTTCACAGGGCCATAACCTTACAAGGAAGCTTAATTCAGATGGCAGGGTGAATACAATGCAGACGTTGCACAATCTCAATGAAGGTATGGTCATATTTTCTATCATGTCCCGATTCATATTTATGTGCCCAGAAGGATTAAGTTGAAGATTGGGGTCTGTGTGTTGCTAGATGAGCTAACTGGTTTTGAAGAAGCTTGGAAGGGAAATGCTGGAAAGCATTTGCCTGGCTGGACTGGAAGTTTCACTGGGATTGATAACATTGGTGAGCTTGCTTTGAAGTGCTTTCTTCTCTTATTGTTGCAGTGATGCTTGTACTTAAAAATTGTCGTGCTCTTGCACGATAGGATGTTTGTTGTGTCAAGATTTCTCTCTTTTCATTTTAGCAAGATGCTTATTTGCTATAGTGATGTCGAGTTGCTTATAGACCTGTGGAGATTTTTTTACTGTATACTGTCTCTTGTGATTTATGTGACTGGTTGCTGTATAGATGCCGCTGTATAAAAATTGAGTGGCAACTATGCATGTTAACGCACAGAGACTAGGCATAGAACATTGCCCTAGAAAACATGGGGGTGGTTTCATTTCAGTTTAATTTTAGGAATCAATTAATGCATATGATATGCAAATATGTACACGTTGATAAGGGTGAGGGAGGGATGGTTATTCTTTTTTACCTTGTTAGTGTAAATGGTTATGTAGGATATTTGTCAAATTTCATCAAGTTCATATATTCCTACCCAATGACTTACCCAAATCCATGTATGAGGATTATGTCGAGGGTAGTGGATGTGGCTGAAGCTGTTGGGAATATCTTTTTATATTTAGGTGCACATTTGTATTTTGCTATTATCTTTGATGACTGTCTGCCCCTCACCAATTAAATGGACGTGCATGTATCAGATGAATGTGTTAAAATTGTTTCTCAATTTTGACCCAATTATGTAAGATATCTCGTTTTGTTGTGGTTACTGATTCCTATCTTGCTTTATAAATTTGAGGTATAGGGACTAGCAGCAGGGGACAGAATGCGCAGGCAAGCAGAGGAGGCTGGGCTCTTCCTTCTGCAGAACAATCACAGCAATCTGTGAGAATAGCACCAGACACCGCAGTTGGGGCAGGATCCTCAGGCAAACAGCAGTCTGGAAGGAGGAAAGGCTCATCAGATGCCAAGGATACGATCGGTTATCCTAAAAAGCAGTGAGGAGACGCATCAAACAGACAAATGGATCAGGAAGCAATAAAACATGCTTCCTTCTCAGTGCTTCACCCACTTTTCCCTACCCCCTTATAGTAATTGAATGGAGATGGGAAATAGTTGTAGCTGTTTAGCAATCAGCTCCGCAATTTATGCTTCAACTGCAGCCGGATAAGATGGTGGGTGAAGTGCATCTTGGACGATTGCTGCCGGTGACCTCTTCTTTCCGTACGACCACGCATTATTGTATTGAGATCGTCATTATATACGGCGGCGTGGGTTTTTCACTATGCTACAATGAAACTATAATTTCTTTTTAGTGGAAAAAATAGAATCCTTTGTGTTGGGGTAATTTGATCTCTGAAAGGATTTATAAGGGTATATTCGTGTTTTCTAAATTTTGTAGATAGTAAAATAATTTATATACCTTTAAAGTAAAATAAAATAATATTTTGAACTAATGTCTTAAGGTTTTTTGGTCTTTTTTTGGGAATAATTAATATTTTATTTAGAAAATTGATGCGGTCGTTATATGTTTTCATGATGGAGGTGTTCATCTATTAAAAGCGCTCCTTTTGTGTTTTAAAAATATTTTTTTAAAAAAATTAACTAATTTAATTTTTTTATTTATTTTAAATTAAATAGTTTTAGTGTTTTTAGATTATTTTGATGTGTTAGATATTATTTTATATTTTATTGTCATCTTTGCTCTATTAATTATAATTGTTTTGTTTTAGATTATTTGTCTTAATTGCTCTTTACATTTTTATCCTCTGAAGATTGATTTGTTGGGGATTAATGTTAGTTGTGATTTCAATCTAATGATCCTAGTTATTAGTTTAAACAATGATTTGATATTTTTTTTTGGCCTTTTTTTTTATTTCATTGTTCTATATTGTTATTTAAAAAAATAAATTGATTTTGAGATTACTTTTATTTTTTTCATATTGGTTTACCTCTATTTTATGATTTAGGTCACGAAGTTTGCAAACTTTTTTAATATATTTTTTTTTAAAACAAATATGTATTTAATTTTTAAAGTATTATTCTTATTTATCTATCTTTTTATGTTTAATATAGATGAATTTTATTTTTAAAAAAATATATTATACCATGTTTGACCTTGCATAAAATTACACGATCAAATGTTTCATTTTAGGGGATCAAATATCTTGATTTACTTTCATCTTTTTTATTTTTCTTTATAATTTTGATTTTATAGAGTTAACAATTTTTTTTTGTTTATTTATATGGATGATTATCTATCTATTAATATTAAGTAAATACCTTGTGTTTATTTATATAGATGATTATCTATCTATTAATTTTAGTAAATACTTTTTGTTTATTTATATAGATGATCATCTATTTATCTAATTAGCTTTTTACATCAACTTTTTAATTTACAGTTTATTTTGTAAAAAAACACGCCGAAATAGCATGCATATCCATTCTTCTTTAAAAAAGTATGCCACATGTGAAGGAGCACGAGTTAAATAAATAGTTTTTTTTTGGATCAAACATGTAATTTGGATAATTTTTTTTAAGAAATAAATTTTGGGCTAACCCTTTAGAATTGAATTGTGACTCTGACCTGTTTTAGGTTGAGTTTTAAAATAATAATAATACATTTACATGTTTTAGTTGGATAATTTTGAAATTAAAAGTTTTTATATAATTATTTTAGTAATAAAAAAAAAAAAAATATTCTTTAAAAATATATTTCCCATATACCTTTTGTTTTTTAAATATATAATATATTAATAAATAATTAAATACTTTTCTATCTAAATTCTCAAAATGTTTTCATTATTTTTATTGGAGAGAGGCCTATGGCCATTCTGGACCGCTTCATTGACATTGGTTAAAAAAACCATGAACCACCAGGCGAAATTTAAACAAATCAACAAATCTCACTTGTTAGATGCTGTTTTGAAGTGTTACATTGATAAAATAATTTTTTAAAATAATGGAAATATAATTTTCTTGTTAATGGTAAAAAAACAATCTAGAAGGATCAATTATATTTTAATATGATTTATATTGAACTAATTTTAATATAATTATATAACTAGCTTAATTGATTTTTATGCAATATAATCATGTTATTATCTATATAATTCATTTGTATTTTAATATATTTGATACACTATTATTTTAACAACTCGATACACATTTGTTTTAATAACTTGATATGATGGGTTAACTTGATTGATTTATAGACAACCTAAATGACTACCAATTAATTCAATATTTTAAAAAATAAAATTAAAAAAATAAATAACCTGGACTAATCCGAATAAACTCATCAAATCCACAACAAAAGTTATGAAATCAATATAATTTTATAGAAAAAAAACCTAGAAATTCAAAATAAAATAAAAAAAACTAGTAAGAAAAGCTATTACAGTGAATAATATTTTGGAGTTTTCATATATATATATATATATATATATATATATTTATTTATTTATTAATAATATATATAAAAAAGTAATATTTTAGCATTTTATTTAGCATGCTCATTTGAAGCTTGCAAAATAACTGAAAAGCTTAAATTAACATAAATATTTTAAATTTTTATTTAAATGATATTTAATATTGCATCTATTTTAATTTTTTCTTTAACTTCAAATTATTTTTTAAATTTAATTTAACATGCAAATAAAAAATAAATAATATTATTTAATATATTTATAAAAATATTTTAAAAAACAATTTCAATCATGTAAACAAATAATAACCGGGAACATCCCTAGGAAATGCCATAACTAGGTTTCACGCTGCTTTAAAAATAAAAAATATAAATATAAGAAAAGGTAAGCAAGGCACAAAAATGGTGGTCATCAGAACAACAGCCAACATGATTCTCAAACAAGTCTTCCTTAACCATCGACTAATACCACCGTTGTCTGTGAGTAGAACATTAGGCAATTTAAACTGGGCTAACCTTAAAATACCAAGTCGCCAAATCAGCTTCTGCTTGATTAAATGTGCGGCTTCCGATGGTAAGAAGGTATCTGCTCGGCTGTCTCAGGTTCAGCAGTTACTGCGAGAAGCGGAGGAGCGAGCTAGCGCCGTCGGAAACGAACCGACTCCAAAAATCACACGCGGTATTTAAAAATACTTAGCTTTCTTTAATGTCCCACTAGAAGGAAATGTGGAGAAGGAATTGAATCCCGATATTTGCAATCTAGTTTTTGACTGCAATGAAAAAAACGAAGAAAATAAAAGAAAATGTGATATCTAGCTCAATTTATTTAACGATCTAGTTAATTTATATAGTTTTTTTTCCTAACCAAGTAGAGCTTAAGATGACCTTAATCCAGCAATCTAAATCTTTATTATTGTTGAAAATAACTGAATGAAATTTATCGGCTACAGTGGCTAGAAATTGTTATAAAAGTTATTAGGGGATTTTTTCCCCCTTTTCTTTGTGACTTTATGGGCTCTATAAATCCTTGTGCTAGCCGGTGCTTTAGATGCAGCTATGTGAGAACTGGTTAATCGATCCTACTCTTGGCTTTGCCGAAGATTAAGCCATGCAAAATTGTCATGAGAGGTCGCTGCAGCAGAATTTTATTGCCCGACTAAAGATTTAGTGTGAAAGTGTTTCTGGAATTTACGGAGAGCATACATAAGGTTTGGTTGATTAGCATGCATACATAGTATTTGCTTACTGGCCAACCCTGTATCTAAGTACTCACCAGCCAGACTAGTGATCATCCATTAATCTTGGATGAGAGTCTGACATTATTGGATCCCACATTGGCTTGATGCTGATTCTGTCGCTTGTCATAGGCTTCTTTGTGTTAGAGTAGGTTCTGTTTTCTTCTCACAATTGAAAATGGAAACATAGAGTAAGAGGGTCTACTACTTTCCCCATCTTGGGTTATTAAATATTGTTGTTGGCTTATTTTGTTTATGGTTGTCAGCAGTTTTTTGGGAATTTATTTTGAAAATTATCATATGCCCGGTATAACCTGTTTTATGATTAAGATACTGCTTATCCCATTCTTTATTATAAATTCTTGTTCATTGTGCTACAAGTAATTTTTGGTTCAATCTATATGTCTATGCAGGCCATGTTACTGTGAGTTTTGCAAGAAGCGGTGGGCCTGGCGGTCAGAATGTAAACAAAGGTCTATTCTCTTCCTTCTGAGTTCTGATGTCTTATGATCCCTAATCCCGGGTGACATACGATCCCTAATCCTATGGTTTCATAACTTTTTTATAGTTAACACCAAGGTGGACATGCGCTTCAATGTTAAAAACGCATATTGGCTAAGTGACAGGATCAGAGAGAGGATCATTCAAATGGTATGTCATTAACTCAACGAAAGTGTAGTTCCACTTCTGTGGTCAGGCAGTAGCGAGATAGTGTTCTTGATCTGAGGATTGGTGGTGGTACATGAGATCACATTAATACACCCCCTCTCATGGCAGATGTGGGAGGACTTAAAATTAGATAAATCCATTCTCTTGGAAACTCAGCCGTGTCTTCTATTATATCAACAAGAGGAGGGATTAAATCATCAATGCTTGTACTTGTTGTTTTGGTCTGTTGACATTCTTAGATTGAAATAACTGAAAAATAGAGAGGGAAACAAGAAGAAAGGATGGAGAAGAGATGAAAGGGAGAGAAGTGTTGTGTGTCTACCATTGCTAGACCCACACCATACACCCATATATATAGAGTGTAAGCAATTATAAAAATACCTTAACAAGACTCCCACTCAAGACAAAGCATTAATGTCTTTGATGCTTCTCCTGCAAGAAATTGAGTGAAATATACTACTATTAAAATTCTTAGAAAAAATATCAACTAATTGATTTTCAGAGTTACAAAAGATTATAAGCAATATTTGGTTATTACAAAACAATGGAACATGATTATCACTTGTTATTCTCACTTCCTCCATTAGATTTTTAAGCTAAAACTATTCACAAACTTCATGTGCTATGGCCTTATATTTAGCCTTTACACTAGACCTTACCTCCATTATCCAGATGTAGACCTTTTATTATTTAGAGATCCAACCTGGTTAGCATTTAAAGACTTTCATCTTAAAATGACCATTACTTGAAAATTATAATTTCTTTTTAGGAGTTGACTTCAAATATCTAAGAATGCATTAAACAACATCAAGATGAAATGAATGAGGATTATACATAAATTGACTAACCACATTAACTAAATAGACTGTCTGGACAAGTATAAGAGTGATAAATCCTCCAAACTAATCTTTGATATCCCTCTTTGTCCACTAGCTCACCTACACAACCTTTGTGGTGATAACTGGTTTTCACAAGAGAATTAATAGGTCTTCATCCCAACATTCTGGTCTCATATGGTCTCTGTAAGTAGATCAAAGATATATTTTCTTTGAGAAATGAATATTGTCTTTATTTGATCTA
The DNA here is from genome assembly GCA_029228465.1 of Salix viminalis. Taxonomy (NCBI): domain Eukaryota; kingdom Viridiplantae; phylum Streptophyta; class Magnoliopsida; order Malpighiales; family Salicaceae; genus Salix; species Salix viminalis. The sequence goes on from CM055426.1 coordinate 6,406,751, forward strand.
GCAACTTCAATTTCTCAATAAGTATCGTAATTTTCCCTTCTTTTTTTTTATCTCAAATCTTAAGCCATGATAAACCTTCAACAAGGTAATTTTTTAACAATCATTTCCCGTCACCATAATATCTTCAACATATACAATGAGAGTTATGGTCTTACCATTACAATGTTTGATGACCAAAGTGTGATTGTCATTATTTTCTTTGTACCCAAATTTGACAACAACTTTGCTAAATTTATTAAACCTTGCTCGTGGAGATTGTTTCAGCCCATACAAGGCTTTCTTTAGTTTACAAACTTTTCCCTTGTCCCTTTGCAAGCAAAACTAGGTGAATCTCCATGTAAACTTCTTCTTTCAAATCTCTATGCAAAAAGGCATTCTTCACATTTAATTGTTGTAAATTCTATCCCAAATTTACAATACAAGATAAGAGAACTCGTACAAAATTCATTTTTGCTACTGGAGTAAATGTTTCTTGATAATCAATGTTAAAGGTTTGAGTGAAGCTTTTTATCACTGGTCTTGCTTTGAACCTATCAATAGCTCCATCAGCTTTTTGTTTAATAACAAACACCCACTTACACCCACTGTTTTGTTCCAGGCATGAATAGTGGTAAGCTCTCATGTGTCATTCTTTGCCAGCATATTCATTCCTCCACCACAGCTGGTTTTCAATTTGGATCATCTAAAGCTTCCTTCCAATCATTCAAAATTAATGTAGAAGACAGAAAATAAAAAGGTTCTATAAGAAAGAGATAAAGAATCATACAAAATAAAATTAGATATAGGATACCTAGTACAATTTTGAACTCTTTTCTAAACTAGGAAGATCATTAACATCAAAACTAGGAACAAGAGACTCAAGAATGGGGATAAAAGACATACTAGAAGGACAAGATTGTGACATTGAATCAATGGTTGGCTCTTGGCTTGGTAGAGTACGCAAATATAGCTTTATCTATTGGCTTCCTTTGAGAGCAAGTCAAGATCTTCTCCTCATCTTTTGAGCAACTATATATTTGTGCTTCCTTACTACTAGTCCGCACCTGTTTCTCCTCATGTACAGAGCTATCTTTTTCTTACCCCTCCCACTTCCATCTTCTGAATCAAGTTTCATACCATTTATACCACTCTCCCTCTAAAAAATATCACATTCATACTAATAAATATTTTCTGCATGATAACATTTGTAACTTTTTTGAGTTGACAGAGTGACTGATAAATACACATTTTAGAGTTCTAGGATCTAATTTTCCAATTGTTTGTTGATGATCTCAAACAAAAACACACAACCAAACACTTTAGGAGGAACTATTAAAGAGCAAACTCCTTGTAGAAGTTCTTTAGGAGATTTAAAATCCAGAACTCTCAAGGGTATTTGGTTGATAAGGTATGCTGCTGTAAGGACTAAATAACCCTAATAAAATTTGGAACATTCATTGTGAACGTATGAGATCTTGCAACTTCAAAAGATGTTGATTTTTCCATTCAGTTACAGTTACACCATTATGATTTGGTGTATCTACGCAACTTGTTTGGTGAACAATACCATGAATAGCAAGATAACTTTGAAAGGTTCCATCTATATATTTTGTACCATTATTACTTCTTAAAACTCTTACTTTAGTATTGAATTGTGTACACACCATTTTATAATTTTTTTGGAAACATGAGAACTCTTTATTTTTTTATTTTATTTTTTATTATTATGGATCAAGTAAATCCAAGTGGTGCGACTGTAACAATTAATGATGGTAACAAACCATCAAAAACCAAACAAGGAAACAATTTGACTAGGACACCCAAAGATTAGAATGAATAGTTACAAAAGATGCAATGCTTCACTTATTAATAAGTGAATAAGTAGCATGTGTATGCTTTGCAAATTAACATGCATCACATAATAAGCTGTCACATTACACTGTTTGGACATAATTGAAGGAAAAAAAACTATTTAAGGCAACAAAAGAAGGATACGTGTGATTATGCCACTGATATAGAGAAAGAAGAAGCAGACATGATGAAGAGAAGAAAAGAGAAAGAAGAGGAAAGAGATAGGAAAATAAGAGGATTGTTGTGTCTAACACTACTAGACCCACACCGCGCATGCACTCATATAGAGAGTATAGAATATAGAGTATGTAAACAATTATAAAAATACCTGACAATAATCATGCAGTCTTTTCTCAATCTGCTTTCCTCTTTGTGAACAGGAAAAGAACCGTATTAACAAGGATGGTGAGATTGTGATTTCTTCAACAAAGACTAGAACACAGACGTTAGTTTCTGCTCTTTTTTCTATTCTGCTACCCCTTTTGCCTATTTGCTGCTGAACAATTGGTTTGATTCTTTTCCTCAGGGGTAACGTTGATGATGCTTTAACAAAACTACAGGTGCCAAAGATCATGTGATAGCTCATTGCTTTCTATTATAAACAAAATTCTTGAGATATATAGGAGACCAAACAGTGTCTGTCACATTAATGAAATGAGCTTGCCTTTCGTTTACCTCAATCCTGAAATCATTTGCAGATGATCTATGCTATGACACCATGTCACATGCTGTTTAGATTTCCTTGCATGGTGGTTCATTACATTTTCTACTATATTCTTTAAGCTGTTTCTGTTTTGATGACCTAACAGGCAATCATTGATGCGGCTTCTTATGTTCCACCACCTCCTTCGGAAGAGCAAAAGAAGAAAATTGCCAAGCTGTAATTGTTACTGACCATCTGTATCTTCCAATTGCATCTACTTCTGCGCTGTGCATACTTCCCTTACTTATCTTAGAACCCCTGTAGTTTCCAAGAAATATCTGGATTTCCCTATGCTTCCCTCGTTATCTAATTTGAATCAGCCTGATTAGATTGTGAAGGTTTCAGGATTGACTCTCGCTAAAACTTCCATGTTTAATAGGGCTGCTATCGGGGAGCAGAAGCGACTGACAAGTAAGAAAGCCCTTTCAGACAAGAAGGCTTCTAGAAGAAGTCGGGACAATTGGGACTAAACTTGTTTATTAACAAACCTATCAATCTCGGTGCAATTTGTGAAGTATTGGGTGGCTACATAATTTCTCTCTCTTGTTGTGAAAATGTTCCATGGAGGAATACATGTAAAGCATCGACTATTCAGTCTGATGATGAAAATCCAGTTGACAAGTAAAAATGGATCAGATTACACACCCCAGAAGGCCTCCAGAAATAGACCATGCCAGAAAGTATTTGATGCTGCGTATGGCCAGTCATTATAGGCTATTGATTGAATAGATAATGTATTCCTAAACCTTTTTACAGCTTATGATGTAGCTTTTGTCAATACGTGTGGATTGGTTTTACAGGGATGTCTACTGTCCATAATGCTTCTAGATATTTCACAATGTGCAATTAAGCTCTCATCGCCACGCTTTTATTACCTGGGAAGAAAAAAAGTACAGCAAATTTATTTCCCCACTCTTATAATTCGTTCTTTCAGCTAGCCTGTGTACGTGTGCCTGCCTGTGTGACCTCAAAATTCTTGCGATTCAAAACGACAGTTGATTTGGCTACCTGATAATAGGCTGGAAGTTCCCGTATTTCTTTCACCAGAAAATCCGTGTACTGTTTAGCGGCGGGGTTATAAAGGAAGAGGGTGAAAATAAACAACAAAACAATATTAAAAAAAATAATTCACCAACTAAATTCTCGTTCTCCCTCTCTTGTTGTTTCTTTTGTCTTTGAAAGTTCTGTACAAGTTATTGTCTGCTAAAGAAGAGGCCAGGAAAAGTTACGTGTAACTTGTGATCTGCACAGCAGATTTTAAATTTGAGTTAGGGAATATATTTTTTTATAAGAAATCTAAGATAGCCGAGATTTAACTCGCTTATATGAGCCCACCACTTTCGGATGACATACTCCTCCCCTGATTGTCTATCAACATGCTTGATCCATCGGCTTTTACCCTTGCCTGAATTGCTAGAATTTCCCCCGCTGGTGGCTACATGTGCAATATCCACACCCTTCCCTACAGGAAGAAATACAGAACGCACGAGTCGTCGCGATCCACCATCGACTACACCTCTCCATCCAAAACTTGATCCTTTCCTTGAACTAGCATTCTTGCACACCAAAACTGCACCCCGGCTGCTCAGCTTTGCCACCCTCAGTACTCTAGCAAAATCCCTCTGCCGTGAATCCACCACCATAAAATCTATGCCCACCAGCCCCTCCATAACCACTTCCGCCTCCCCGACAATAATTTCCGGGGACATCCCAGCCTCTCTCACGGCTTCCTCGTATTCTGATCTTGATAGTTCATCCGGCACAATACAAACGTGTCTTCCGTCCGTGTGGCGGCTAGCTATGGCTAGACCGATACTCGTGGCAAGAATCCCACCACGTGACCATGTTTCCAGTACAAGTTTGGCGTTCCATCCTGCAGCCATGGCTGAAATAAGCTCGGCGACACTGGATTCTTGATTGACCTCACACTGCAAGCGAATTAATTAAAACCCACGAATATTTTAATCAGATCATGTAAGAGAAGAATACATGGATAAGAGAAGAATATATGGATAGCAATAAACTGTGAAAAATAAAAAATAAAGTTTGTTTTCATACATATTTGGCAGTATCGATGTAGGCCTTTGAGGCTGTTTCAGGTGACCAGACCAGCTTCATTTCGTATTCTTTGTTCAGGTTGTGCTTTGCTTTGTAGTTGACAGTACAAAAACTTGATGCCTGGGGTTGGCTTTTTATTTGAGACAGCAAGGGTCCTATAGAGTAAGTTTTTTATTGGACCGTTGACATTAAAAGGGTGGTTATTGAATGTTATTTTTGAAACTAATCATGGAAGATTGTTTTTTTTTTTTATTTGACCGCTCAACCTAGCCGTGATTTCGAACTCTCCCCGGAGATATACGGGTAAACCATACAACTCAAGCAAACCCTAACTGATCACTAAATCAAATCCTATGGGATGTCATCATATATAGATTAATGGAGATGGATGGTTGCTTGTTCTCTGTCAATTTTAAAAAGAGTGAAAGTGAAAATGAGAGGAAACGAGACTGGTTTCTGCCTTCTGGCATCGTTTATTAAGGACAGGAGATAGTAGAGGGCAGCAGGTCGTCGGAAAACGAGGTACGTGTGTTCTTTGGTCACCGTGTCCGCGTAAACTGTGAAGTAACCCGAAGACTACGATTTCTAAAAGTCAAAACAAATATCTTAAACGAGTAGCCGCCAATGGTGTCAACTGTCAAGTAACCACGACATTCAAGTCCATTTTGTTCTGCAGTTGAAAATTATTTTTAAAAAAACTTGATTTTTTTTTAAAATTGTTTTAATATACTGATAATTAAAAATACATTTTAAATAATAAAATATTTATTATTTTAATACATTTCAAAATAAAAAAAACACTTTAAAAAATTATAACTACTACAAGTCTACAATACCAAATAAACCCATATGTTATGGACTCATTCTTGCTGAATTGAAATGAACATTGATAACTCGTGCATAATTTCTTTTTAGCCATTCTTTGTTTTGCTAAAAATGTCTTAACATTTGTTTTAATGTATTTGACCTATTAAATTCATGATAGATAGATCCAAATATAGATTACAGTTATAAATAAAAAAGATTATATAAATTAATTAATTTAATTTCTTATCAATTTAATAATCAATTGATTTGTATTTGAAGATCAAATGTATTAATATGACTTTACTTCTTAGTGAGAAGTTTCTCGATATAATTATTATTTATTCATAATGAATATTCTGATTTAGATATTATAACATGAAGTATATTTGTTATGTCAAATCATGTTTATTTTAACACTATAATCATTGATTATTTGAATAAAATTCAAAATAAAATTAAATCACATTTCACATTACACAAGGATTTCAAAATCAATACTAATTGAGAACTGGTGAAATATTTTTCTTAATTTACTTGGAATGATGAATCTTCTCTTGATTAGTTAAATACTATCACATAACTCTTGTTATAATTAATGTTTATCCATTTACTACCCTTATTAAAATAATACATGGTGAGATTAAAACATAGTATTTTTTTTTGTTTATAATATAACTTAGTAATTTCAAGTCTAAGAGTTACTTACATGATTGTTACATAAACCTTTCTATAAATATAAATGATTTGTCCATATAGATTTTTCATGCGATTTAGTTTATTGTACATGTCATTAAACAAGCGTATATATATTAGTCTCATGTATCCTTTAAATGCTCAAATTATAAAAAAAAACAACCATTTCATTTCATTAAAGAAAAAACAAATTACTTTTTGAGGATATATATATTCTCAAAGGGTAATTTTATCCAAAAAAAAAGGGTGAAAATTCATTAGTTTTGATGGAATTTCAATAGAATAACTATTGAAAAGTATGCTTATATTTAAAAAAAGAGTATCGGATGTAATTAAACATTTAAGAATATATTGAAGATAACCTTAAAATATAAGAATATAAAAAGTTAATTCCCCTATAATTTACTAGTATAATTATTCAATACATAATTAAACTCTATTCTTCGATGTAATTAATCTTGAACTATACTATTAAGATAAATGAAATGAGTTCTGAATTTCTTTTCTTTTTTAAAAAAGTCTTAGGTCGACGCCCAAGAACAGACAATCTTTACTTTCCCCGCCTCTGGTCACAGTCTATTTTGATTATTGTCGCTGTATTTTTCATAATCAACCCTTATCATCTGGCACTGTAGCTGTGTTTTTTCTCCTTCTGTCAAAGAAAATTGTTGTTTCAGAAAAAGATCTTACCGAGCAAGGAAAAAAAAACACCAATGCCTAATGCAGCATCAACTGCTTGATTAATTAGTAGAATCATATTATCTATAATGTAGAGTACGGATGACTCAATTCAAATATATAAACATTAAATAATCTTTCTCTGGAACATATCTCCATAGTTTTTACGAGAAAAAAATGATAAATGCAAGGCATCTGCTGTTAAAATCTGAAAGTAACTTCCTGATCTAAGTCTAACAACAACGTTTTCAGATGGGAATCCCATCGCATGCTTAATTTCCTCGAGGCCAGACCAGGTTGACAAACCATCATGCTATCTCGTATCACTTGAAATCGAAAAAGAAATTCTCAGTTCTGACTTTTTCCAAGTATAGTAACTGTTTATAATCAATCAAGCACGAGCAAAATGGAAGAAATATTGCTGATGGAGTACGTACGTACGTACGTACGTCGTCTCAGACACTCCCCTCATCACTTTCGTGACTTTTGCTACATCAAGCTGTAAGAAACTTTCATTCTTCCTTCTCAGATTCGATGTGCATGAAGTTGACGTCAACAGTAACTTGATCATTTTCTTGTTTTTCCCCATATAATTCTAGAAATTCCATGAAAATTCTCCAACTCTAGTTCATGGGAGAGATTACTTGTGCTTTGACGTGCCTGTCAGAATGAGATGGCAATCCAATCTTCCATGCATCCCTGTTTGCGGCTGCCTTGTGCGTGAATCAAAGTACGTAATTTCAAGAAATAAATAATTGCAGAGCTCAAGTCTGTCCATTGAAAAGTAATGGAGGAGCTGGATCTCCGATTTGAATAATAAAATTGTCTACCAAGGAAATACGAGAAAAAAATGTCAACGATTGCTGTCTTCCTCTTCCATGGGTTTTAAACACGAATATTGACGTCATTGATTAGCCAGCCAAGAGAAAGCACGATTAAACCCTGCAGGGCTCATAACTTATTGGATAAAAAAAATTATAACATTTCTTTATTTCAATCTCTTTTTTATACCATATATATAGAAAAACAAAACTCATGGTTATGATGAATAACCCACGATACTTTTAAAATAAAAAATTTCATTTTTTATTATCCACCACTTATATATTTCCAGAGCTTTTTTGTAGAATATTATTATAATTTCCTCTTTCTAAAAACACTTATTTAAATATTGAAGAATCATCATTTCATAAAAAAATAACGTTTTGCAGATATTAGCCACAAGTCATCTTAACCTGCAACCGTGAAACACGTGGACCGATAATTAGTTTTTTTTTAAAATAATAATAATCAAATGGACCAATAATTTGAACTTACAAGAGTTTATTTTAATGGATAATTAAAGCAGGAATTAACCTCCAGTTTCGACAGATTTTATTTTTAACTAGTATTGGGCTGGGTCCGTTATGATATTAGGCCTTATTACAGGATATGTTTGCAGACTAAGAGAGAATACTATTTAAAAATATTTTTGAAAAACTTTAATTTTTTAATTTTTATTTTAAATTAAATATTTTTAATGTTTGCAGATATTTTTAATATTGATATTAAAAAATAATTTTTTTAAAAAAAATAAAAAAAATATTATTTTAATATATTTATAAACAAAATGTTTTTTAGAAAACAATTTCAATCGTAATCTAAACATGTAATAAGAGTCCGAGATTTTCACCAGTGTTTGTCAGGCAGGCAAGTCTCAGCCCAAATTTCATTTGACGTGTCACAAGCACAACTTACTTAAACCCCATCATCAACGCCTCAAAAAAGCCTAAAAACCCAAAACAGAACACAGAAACACCACCAAAAAATGCATCTTTTCAAAACAATCTTCCACCATAACTACCACACCTTAAACAACACAAGCACAGGTCCTCTTGTCTCCCTCTTAAAATCCCGTTCTGTAATCCGGTTCAGCGGCTCAGACACAATCAAGTTCTTACAGGGTTTATTGACAAACGATGTTAAAAAATTCAGTGAACCCCCAAGCAAGACAGCATCGTACGTGCCTGCTCCAAATTTGCCTCCTGTCTATGTTCCTCCTATGTACGCTGCGTTTTTGAATCCACAAGGGAGGTTCTTGTATGATTTGTTTTTGTATAGAAAGCCTCTGGGTGAGGAGAGGCTTGATGGGTCCGTGTCGGATTCGAGTGGGGATTTGGAGTTGTTTGCTGATGTGGATAGCTCGGTTCTTGATGAGTTATTGCATACTTTTAAAAAGTAAGTGATTTGTTTCTCTTAATCGGGTTCTTCAATGCCAAATATTTTTTTAATTTTCCGGGAGACTTTGATTCTTGTTAGATAATATTTCAATTGATTTACCTTTTTTTTAGCTAACGAAAAGAAAGAAACTTTGAGTAAATGGAATTGTTAATTCGATTAAGAATAGGTATAACCATCGGGTTCTAACATTTTAACTTGCTAAGTAGGAGATGGACTGAAGGGGTAGGGCATGCTGGCTTGGTTTAGGGGTAGTGTTGTTGGATATTGAGGGGATATATTTTGTGTTGCTGTTTAGTGTTCATAGTCATTCTTGGTTGCAATTAGTTTGATTAGTTATCAATCTAGTGGGTGAGTTTTGCTTGGAAAACTTGGTGAATGTGGTCTGCTACTAGCTAAAGTGCGTGAGTGAGTTCGTAATCTGTATCGGTAGATCTCATTATGGTGTAGAGCAAGAGCAATTAAATTGCTTAAATAATTACAACTTGTGGTGGTTGCTTATTCAATCCTCTTAATTTTAGCTATTGGTGCAGTCCTGTTTACTTTCTTCCTGCTCTGCAGGTACCGTTTGAGGTCAAAGGTTGAAATTGATAACGTGGCAGAAGACTTCTCTTGCTGGCAGTTGTTTGGTGGGAACCTTGCTGAAAAATCAGACGGTGAAGAAGAGACAGAAGCAGCTAGTGTTGGCCGGGTCCCTGCTGTTGATCATTCTGCCATGTCATCTTCACATGGGAATGATGTTGGATGGCAATGGTTTAAGGACCCCAGAGTAGATTGTCTTGGTTTGAGGGGGGTCTTTCCTTCTAAAGAGACGCGTGAGTTTCCTCAGCCTTCATTGGTTGCTTGATGTTAGTATACAAGAGCACATGAGTGAAGAGGTTGAAGAGCTCATTATGCATTAAATTAGTAGTAGTTTATTTAGTTTTAATTCGTCTTTTTCCCCTACTATCTTGGATATTACAGCACCTTTGGTAGAACCTGGCAATGAAACAAACGAACTGAATTATCTATTATGGAGGATTGAGAATGGAGTTGCAGAAGGCTCAACTGAGATCCCCAAAGGTTCGTCCTTCTCTTCACTTTTGAGGAATCTCTTCTACTCTTTGAATGTCCAACTATATTGGTGGCATACTGGCATTATTATCTTCTGGGTATATCTTCAAATTGCTCTCCTTTGCTCCCCAATCTCTCTCTCTAGTCTAACCTTTCAACCTGAGCTTAATATATTTGGACTGTTTAGGTGATGCAATTCCTCTTGAATACAATCTGGAGGGTTTAAATGCAATAAGCTTTGACAAAGGATGCTATGTGGGCCAAGAGTTTATAGCTCGAACACACCACAGAGGGGTCATTCGCAAACGGTTGCTTTCCTTAGTGTTTCTTGATGATAGTGGAAAAGGTGTTCTTTGTTGTATTTTGGCATTTGGCTTTTTTAGCATCCAATATTATGTATACATCCTGAGCAATTCTTGTTTTGTATTTTAGAAGTGGAGCAGAAAGTTGGCCCTGGTTCGGAAGTCATCAACACAGCATCTGGGAAGAAAATTGGGCATGTGACGGCTGCACTTGGCTGTAGAGGGCTGGGTGTTTTGCGGTTAGAAGAAGCCTTTAAAGGGTCAGGTTCATTGACTATACAAGGGCAGAAGGGCATAAAGGTTGAGGCCATCAGACCAAAATGGTGGCCTGCCAAATGGTTTTCGGAGCATCAACAGAATAGTGCAATGGCTTAGAGTATTAACTAAGAAGGATAGGATTCACCTTTCTGAACATGAGAAAAATCCTGCACCTGTTAGCCTCCTTTCTGGCAGCGCAGGTATTCTACAGGTTAAAAAAATGTATCTTATCAATTTTTTTTTCTGAGGAAATATAATTATATATTTCTTTATTTTTTTGAAGAGGAGTTAATAAAAAGAGGTTGTTAAACTCTTGTGTACTGATCTAACTACATGTGTCAACACGACCAAAGTTATTTCAAAATTGGTGTTGCCCTAACGTTCATGCAATTCTTTCCAACTATTGATTTGCTGGTGTATGACGGAATTTCAATGATTTATGCTATATGATTGTCTTCTACCTGTTTTTCCATGTCATATGCCTGGTTGATTGTTGGTAATTTTTCCCCTGTTCTTGTAAGTGTTCTAAATTTTTTATCTTGATCTCGCAGAAGATATCCATTATCAAATGTTACTTGGATAGGAAGAAAGAAAACTGACTGGTTTGATTAGTTAACGTGGAGAAGAAGAACATTAATGTTGTTTATTTGTTTTTTTCCTTCTTTCTGATAAGCTTTATCAGGAGTTTGTGGCTATCACGTTTACAGTAACACCACTGAAATAGGACTTATCTCGAAGCACAAGCTTTTGAAGATAAATATAATCCTGTGATGCTCGTGGGATTATCTATGTCATAGTCTTTCTTTTGATGGGGTTTATCTATGCCATATTAACTATCCAACAAAGGATTTGTCATATATTTTCGTGTTTTGGTGCTTGAAAATTTCTGCTGCATTAAAGCAACATCAGTGCAATACTAGTTTTATCAGGACTCGAAAGATCATGACGTTGATAAGGTGACCTTAGATCTTGAATAGTAAGAAAGACAATTTCACCACTGTCAAAGAAACAGAAACTGTATCAGTGTCATATAAATCCTAAACTAATAATTAGCCATAGCTAAAAATGTCCTTTCTATTCCAAACTCGTTCACTACTAATGTGAATGGCATGGAAAGAACAATCCCTACCGGTAAAATTTTCGGAGCGGGTTGAACACAGAAAACTACTGCAAGGGAGGACACGGAACTAAACCTGAGCATATAATTTTTGAAGGGTCGATTATTTGATTTTATCAGTATTGTTTTGAAAAACGCAGTCAATGACACAGCGAGTCACGAGGTCCAGTAAAGGTTGGAATGGAGGAGAACGAGGGACTACTGGTTGCTCACAAATTGATGATAACTAAGCGCTGTCTCTTGAGCTCGGGATGATGTGTCAATTTGCGCCATGCTATACGTACTTTCTCGCGTGGAACTAGAGAAGAAGCTGCTAGCAGTCCGAATATGTGGAGAGAGATACTCAGTGGTAGTCTCTCCATTGATGACGAGCAGGGGACAGAAAAAAAGCTGTTTTCATTGACAAATTCAGTCATAATACTACAAGATATTCTCGTTTCCATAGATGTAGTTTACAAGGGACTATAGCATGCAACTTATCAAAGAGCTAAAGCTAAAAATTATAAGCATCAGAATCACAAGATTTTTTGGCAAGACTCTAATCAACCAACTAACCATCCTTTTCCCGTTTGCAGTAAGCATTAGTTTCCATCCAAGGGGCAGCATGCGATACCAGCAGTGGTCACAGCAGCTGCGCTGTTTAGTAAGGTGTCCTTGGTCGCATGATAGAACAATTTGTGGGGTAAAGAGAAATTTGGCCGTTAAGAACCAGCATTGCTTAGGTTCAGCTCTTGAATCACTTCCTTCATGGTTGGTCTTTGGTCGGGGAGCTCGTCGGTGCAAGCTAGTGCAATTTTTGCCAGCTTAGCTGCCTCGGACTCGGAGAAGTTTCCCCGGAGACTTGTGTCAATGAAATCATTGTATCTGCAACATTCTGCTGCCAATCGCATTGAATTGGACAGCAACTGTTTACCGGACAGGATTTGGAGGATGATCACTCCAAACGAATATATATCACACTTCTCGGTAAAAAGTCCTGTGGTTACATATTCTGGAGCCAGGTAACCCATGGCAGCACTGATTTTGATAGTTGAGAAGACAATGTCATCTGCTAGAAGCTTAGCAAGGCCCGAGTCTGCGATTAATGGATTTACCTGCTGGTCAAGGAGGACCTTCTCAACAGATATTCTTCGATGAATTATGGCAGGTTTCTTCTCTTCAATGCTGTGCAAATATCTAATACCTAATTGACAATGAAGGACAGAATAAGTGTCTAGAAACTCTCTGTTAGAAGAAACTTTAATCTTATGTCCCATGTAGCATTTTATTCGAATTTATTGTGCAAATCTCAAGCTTTGATTTAACATTTGAAGGCAAACCATTAATGGGAAGAGGCAAAAACCAAACTTTTGACAGATGAATAAATGAAAGAGCTACATATGTTAGAAATGAGAACATGATTGCTAAACTTCCCATTGCATTTTCTCATTTACCTCTCATTAACAAAAGCCTATCCACCTGCATTTTGACTTGAGACAAAATACAGTAGAAATCAAATCGCGGGGGCAGAAAATGAGAATAAAACTGACCTTTTGCGATGCCATTGATAATGGAAACTCTTGTAGACCAGTCAAGAACTTGATTACTTCCATCTTCTAAATCAAGGTATCTTGACAGATCTCCCATGGGAGCAAAATCATAAACAAGAAAACATTCACCCCTACCCCTGGAGCAACAAAAGCCTCGCAGCCGAGTGAGGTTGTCATGTCTCAAAGATGTTAGCAAGTTCAAACCCTTTACAAACTCGGCTTCTTCAGGCTTACAGCTTGTTACATTAATGCTCCTAATAGCTACAAGAGAACCATCTCTGAGAACTCCTTTGTAGACAGTCGAGAAGCTGCTCTTTCCCAATACATTCACCTCAGAGAAGCACTGGGTAGCAGACTCGATCTCTTCCAGGTTGAATCTAAACTTATTTAGATGCTCTACAGAGAATTCAATGCCATTTCGGCTGTCACCTAATGGGTCCCATCCGTTGGAATACTCAAGACTTACAAGTGGAGAGGCACCAGCCCTGTGGAACTCCTTAGCCTGGTCAGTGCTTAGCCGATCATCAGAAGAATCAGATGTATTCCCGATCTTTTGTTTCTTCCGGCGATAGCGGAGAATGATAAGAAATCCAGCACCTACCAATGTGACAGCGACTGTAATAACCCCTGCAACAATGGCAGCCTGTGGAAGTTTTGATGAATTTGAACAATGGGTTTGGTTGCAATGTGCCTGCAGAATTGCAGACTGGGAGGTAACTTTTTGAGCAGAATTATTAGCGATCGGTCCCAAAGAGCCAACTTGGTTGATGTTCATAGTATCAAAAGCACTGCAAGCTCTCAATAGAGGAAATCCAGCTCCACATAAACCTTGGTTGTTCTCAAACTGGAACCCCCCATTTAATCTCTTCAAAGCTTCATTTTATGTCAAAAACATAAGATCAGTGTAGCTCAATATGCATAACAAAAATCTATACTTAAGGTTAGACAAAATATTCTTACCAGAAGGGACAGTTCCAGAAAGAGAATTGTTACGGACATCCAGCACTTCCAGATGTGGAATGTTAGCTATTCCTTGAGGAATTGTCCCGGACAAGTGATTAAAACTCATATCAAGCCTTTTCAACATTCCTAAGGTTCCTAAGCTGGCAGGAATTTGATCAGTTAGTCTGTTATAATGCAATGCTAGAACGCTTAGCCTCTTCAAGGACCCCATCTCTGTAGGTATGTAACCTGCGAGCTGGTTACAACATAGCTCTAAAACTACAAAGCAAAGAAATGCCCAATCAATCAAAATTAACACAAAGATGCTTGAAACATTACCAGCTATTAAGAATGCTCTTCACCATGGATTTTGACAGCTAGGTACACAATACAGACAGCCAAATCTAGAGGCGCGTTTGTTTGATGAGAAAATGTGAGAAAAGTAAAGTTAAAAGTATTCTAAGAAAATCCCACTGAATTGTGTATAATGGAATATCTTGTTAGATGTTCATGAAAAGCTTTAAATTTCTCTATTTTAAGCTCAATTCTTTTGCCATAAATGTCTAATTGCCAAAAGAGTACGGTCAAAATCAAGATGCATATTTAATAAAAGATGAACCAGATGAGTGATCTTTTAACTGATCACTTCTCCATAGGATTCTGGCACCAAACTAATTAACACTATTTTTTTAGAAGAGAAACAGGTTATGTAAAGCACAATACCACACAACATAAACACGAAGAGAGAAATATAGAGACCCCATAGTTGTTCTTCAACAAAGCTGAAACTTTGTCAGCAAAATTGACAAGAAACTAACCTTGTAGAGAAGCCATGCTGCCAATCTCAGGAGGAATACTCCCAGAAAGATTATTCACATTCAGATAAAGATCAGTCAGGCCAATCAAATTAACAATCTCCTTTGGTATCTCTCCAGACAATGAATTATAATGCAAGTACAGACCGGACAAGCTCTTCAGCTCTGCTACTGCAGGAGATATTGTACCAGACAGTCCCTTTCCCTGCAATGAAATGTTAGCCACTTTGCCATGCTCGTTGCAAGCCACACCCTCAAATAAGCCACTGCAGGGGTCACCATCACTAGTCCATGACTGTAAATATTCATCGGTTGGGTCTAAAGCAGACTTTAGCTTCACCAAAGCTTCAAGCTCGGAATTGTTTCCAGAAATTTGCTGTGGATCAGTTAACAGGGAAAGCAATAGAATGAGAGAAGATAAATAACATACAGAACCCATCTTTCCTTCTGTTTCAAATCTCTCCCTGGTTCTTGTTCGCTCACTAAGAAATATCAGGGGGAAAAAAACTATCTGTTCGTTTTAGACTAGATTATCTCTAGCTGCTGGAAGTCTTGCACAAGACCGCATATTTTTCTCTATTTTTTTCTTTTCTTTGAGGCTCTCAAACGACAAATCTCTCTCCAAAATTTGACAATGCAAGCTAAAAAGAGAGAAAACTGTGGATTCTGTTGACTCTCTCTCTCACTTGAACTTTTGGTGATTTCTTGATACCTCCCACTGTAACTCTATAACTCCACTACACTTGTTTTGGAATTCGAAAAGCAAAAGAGATAGCAGGCACGCACGATTGTCTTTCTTTCTCAAAATTCTAGCAGGTGCAGTTAATTGAAGATGAGCAAACTGCACTTTCCGACAGCAGTGAGTGCATGAAAACATGGAAAGAGACACCGATAGAGGTGTTCAATCGATAACAACTCTCTAAGGGACTGCCACGTTCACATTTGGAATTTATTGTCAGCTGGATAAGACGGTGAAGATAGAAAGTGTGACGATGATCTACGATAGCTGTAACCAATTGATTGTTTTCCTCCATTGGATCTCATGGACCAGTATGACGTGATGTGATCCATCATGGGCCCTACTTCATGATTTCATTTGCTTCTTTGATATATCATGGATGGGTTGTTACAATAAAATTTATATGCGCTTTCCATTTATTTTCATGTACGCTAGCCTAGCCTAGCCTAGCCTTGGGTGTAGTGGCGAGTAAATCGTACGATTATTTTTACCAAATTCCCGATGTTACGAGGGTCGCTATGATCACCTCTACTCGAAACAACCTTCAAACTTCCATAAACATTCATACACTCGTAGACCGGGGATTTTGAGTTGCAGTCTGTTTAAACTTTAACGCGGTTGTTTCAAAAATTTTTTTTTAAAAAAAATAGTATTTTTATTTGTTAATATAAAAAAAAAAATTAATAAATAAATAAATATTATTTTAGTGTATATTTAAAAGAAAAATACTTTCAAAAATAATATCAATCACACTTTCAAACAGTCACTAAATATATTTTATTTAGAGATATATTAAATTTTTTTTTTTCTAAAATTATTTTTGATAATAACATATTAAAATAACTCGAAAATATATATAAAAAAACTTTAATAGAAGCAAAGAAGAAAATAAAATAAAAACCATTTAAAAAAAAAAAACTTTTAATAGCCATACATTTGAAACCCAATGTGTCGAGCACGTAGAAAAGAGTTATGATAAAGTTGTAGAACAATGGTGAGTTCAATTTTTTCCGGTTAAATATGTGTTTCAAAGTGTGTTTTTAATATGCTGATATAAATAAATAAATAAATAACATTTAAAAAATCATTCACAACAATCATTCTTTTCTGATCATATGCGCGCGCGCGTGGATGTGTATACATACATAGTTACATACAAACATATATATATATATATATATATATTTTTTTTTATTTTTTTTTATTTTATTTTTTGTATGGAAGACATGGTTAATATTATTCAATAGCCTCGTAAGCTAAGCTCCTGCTGACGTAATGGATGGAAAGTCCAGCTCGATGCGCTGGATAAATTATATTGAAGCGAGTGGCGTTGGGATCCAGCGTGTTTGGTAGTGTGGTTGCGGTAGTTTTTTAAAGTGTTTATCGTGTCGAAATACATCAAAATGATATTTTTTTTATTTTTTAAAAATTATTTTTAAAATCAACACATTAAAATGATCTAAAACACATAAAAATATATTCATTTAAAATGAAAAAAAAATCAAATTTCCTCACTGATGCAGTTCTTCGGGAAGGGTTGGGGTCAAGGGGTGGGAGACCTAACTCGGGCACACGCACCATGGTATTTCACATGTGTGTTGACAATCTTACCCCGAGGAAGAAATTCGGAGCCTCACTGTGGACCGTACTCCAATAGAAAGGCAGGCGGCGTGGAGGATCGGTAAAAACAAAAACAATCTCCGCCTCTAGATGGGCACTACCTGTGCATGATGATCCAATATCCATTTTGTTTCCTGGTTGAGCAGGACAATAATCATTTTAGCACCTTGGATCCCCTTGAACAGTTGACCTTTTCTACAGAATAAAGTTATAGTTTAATTGATTTAATACAAGTTCAGCATTGTTGAATTTCTTTGGCACAAGTTCTTGTTTATTCAAAAGTAGCTCACTTTGTACCTAGAAAAGGCAGCTAGCAAACAAAACAACAACAATAATAATTTGAAATGATAAATTAAAAAGTAACTTCAAAACATTAATTAACTTAGTGGGGGGAAAGCTACTTGTTAGATCTTAATCATGTTCCACAACGAAGTAGGTTGCCAACTTTACATTTTGAGTGGAGGGGCCAATGATTAATGACTGACTTAAAATATTTCCCCTATGCCATGTGTTTTTATCTCACTTGATAAATAAGTGTATTTTTTTATGAAATTATATATTATAAAATATATAATATACAACAGTAAAAGGTTAGTAAAATAAATAAAAACAATAAAAAAAGAGAATATTTTTCTTTCACTCATATAACTTTGTAATTACATATATATATATATATATATTATCAACAATGTATCAATTTATAGGCACAAGTATACAAATACTTGTAAACTCAAAAGACAAAAAAAAGAAGATTAAAATGAACTTAAAAATAATGATTAAATATATATATTTTTTTTAAAAAATACGTAAACATCCATATATGTCAAAGGATGCCACTTAATTCAAACAATAGATGATGTTTTTTCCAAGAATCTTCCCGCCACTCTCGACAAGATTATGTTGGCATGAAAAGCGATACGAGTGATAAAGAAATGGACTCGAGAAATTTTCAAATGGGGTGAGGCATTATTCATTAATAGCTAAAGGGACAGGAGAGTTTTGTCGGTCATTCCTGATTGAATTAATTTACGACAAGAACATGGTTCTTTGATTTTCAATTTCTTTCTAGAAATACCGATACAGTACCCAAACCACACCCCTGTCCTTCTCTCTCGTTGTGAAATCGATCGCCTCGTTTGACCTTTATTGCATCCACTTTCTTTGGTTTTAAACTCTTGGCTTGGATTTTTTACCTCTGTCTCTCACTGTGCTAGATATAAGTGAAAGGTGTCTTCCTCTTTCAAAAAGATGGCAACTTTCATGATGATGAAAAGTGATGGATGAACTTTAAATTTTGCTCTGGTTTTAGCCTTCTTGCAGGTTAATAATACTTTCTTAAACATGGTGTTAATTATTGGCAACAGTAACAGGCTAGTATCTTCAGCAGAAGAAGAAGAAGAAGAAGAAGAAGGGAATTAAGAAACCATGGCAAAGGTATTGGGCTGTCTCTTTTTGCTTTCTGGCTGTATCTGGGCCATTAATGGGCTTCGTGGTTTATCCCGTTACAGAAGCTGATCTGTTATGGCCGTGGTTTTGAAAAATACTGGCTGCGTAACGTCACGGAAATTTTAGCGTCCCTTACATAACGGGTTTTGAGAATTTGTTTATCTACAGTCACTGAGTAGTTGTAACGTGATATGGGCTGGGCCAGTTTTTTTTTTAATGTAAAGAATAAAGATAATATATTTAAATATTGTTAGAGGATTGGGAAAATCTTAATGGTTAACTCAAATTTAATACATGTATATATTTAATAGAATAAATTAAGGATTATATCTACCAATAAATATTAAAAATATATTTTAAAGCTAACTTAAAATTGGTATTGAAGTTGATAAACACACTCAAATAAATATATCTAATTGTAAGTTGTGGAAACCTTTTGATTCTGTCAACTTAATTATATGGAACTAGTATTTTTATATAAAAAATAAATAATTTAAATTCCATTGAAACAAACTAATTTGCTTGTAAAGTACTATTTTTCTTATTAATATTGTTAATTCTTAAAATAAATACAACAGTTTTTATATGTCATTTAATAAAAATGAAAGGCATATATAAAAAATACAAAAAAAAACAAGAAGATTTAAAAGAGGAATGAAAAAAACACTTCTCTAACTATAATCCCTTTGTCTCGTTAATATTTTTTTAAAAAAAGGAAACTTTCACCAAAATATTTATTTGCGAGACAACTTTTTGCACCAAAAGTCTCAATTTTATGAAAATAATAGCTAGATATTTTCGACATGGGTGTATAAAAAACTAATACAATGTTGGGGTGTTGTCATAGAGAACTCTTTGAGTTAGCTATTCTTGAAAAACCTTGATAATAGAGATATTAAAAATAAAAGTGAAAAAAACAAATAGAAAATTTAAGTTAATTGGACTAGCCCATTAAATTTGTGACACAAGTCATTAAAATGAGATAATCTAAAAAAGGAAACCACGATAGCTTATGAAGTTTGGTCTATAATAAATCAAGTGTGTCGAATGATAAAATCAGAGAGAAAAATGTTTTTTATAATAAAAAAAACAGATTTTTTTATCCTGGATTTCACTGAACTTTGGCAAAGAAATGGAACACTTGTACGAGAAAAAACCATTTCTTGTGTTGTTGTTTTTTAATGCCACACGGGGCAAGCCCATTTGAAGAAGTGAGCCCATGCGTTTTGGGCCTACACTTTAAAATTTGTTACTTCTGCGGATCTGTTATACACTGCCAGCATTTTTATTGAATGGTAGTTTATGGTCACGTGTTACGCTGAGGCTTGGATAAAAAAGAAACTGAACGCACGGATTATGAAAAAATATTTAATATTATTATTAAATTCAGCTCGGTTGATGAATTTTAAAACCGTTCTCCTGGCTATTTGCAAGTTTGATTTTAAAATTATACCGTGCGTAATTTTACTTAATATGAACTTGTGCATTTAACGACTAAAAAATACAATTTGAATTTTCTATAAGAATGTGGTTTAACTCAAAAATTATTTTTATATCAATTTAAATTTTAGAAATTCATGATCAACTAATGTATTTCACCGAGTTTAATAATTTTATTTTAAAATATAATTTATTATTTTTAATCATTTAGTAATAAAAAAGACGCTCGTAAAATCCAGCACGAACCAAAAATAAAATTTCAAATCAAAATAATTTATAAAAAAAAAATCAAAAGAAAAAAAGTGAAAAATACATGGAAAAAAATGACCTCCTTCACTGTTTTGCTCTTGCAGCTTGCACTCTTACTATGGGGTTGTTTACGAAACGATTTCAAAAATATTTTTAAAACCTTTTTATTTTTATTTTTTATTTTAAAGTAGTTTTATTTTTATATTTTTAGATTATTTTGTTATGTTAATATTAAAATGTATATTTTAAAAAAAAATATATATAATTTTTTTAATAAAAAAGCAAAATATCGAATTTTCTCGCAAATTGCATTGCATTACATTACATTCAAGTGGTAATCTTTGCTGTTTGAGAAGTTGCAGGTCCGAGGGCCTACCAGTCGAAGAGGAAAAATAAAAAATAAAAAAAAATTAGTGCATCCTGCCCGCCACTAATATTCCGATCTCCAACAAAGACAACATGATAGATGCCCTAAGATAACAAGACTTTTGTAGGGTCCACATTAGACCCTACTCAGTACTCGCTCCCTGTACATGTTTGTCGGAAGTGATTTTGAAAATAAAATAAAATTATAGAATATTTTTAAATTATTTTGATGTATTTATATTAATAATAATTTTTAAAACATAAAAAGAATTATTTTAATATATTTTAAATAAAAAATATTTAAAAAACGACAGTAAACACACTTAAACCCACTTAACAACACCCTCTATAATGTCATTGATGTGTTAAAAAATTTATATATGTTTTTTCAAGTCTAAACCAAGTTCAAATGTCATTGACAAACGTGACCTTCTTTCCTCTATATGCAGTCGCTTTAAACCTAACTTCAAACGCTTACGCCAAAACGACACCATCTAGCGCTAAAAAAACTCATCCCGTCAGTTTCTTACACTAGAAAATAAAAAACACCATCACCACCAACCAGCAACGTGAACAGAGCGAGAGAAGGCATTTTATCCAGAGAGAAGAAGAAAAAAAAGCGACCCGACCCGAATCGGAAAAAAGATGGGCAAGGACCTGAGCGACGACCAAGTGTCATCTATGAAAGAAGCGTTCACGCTCTTCGACACAGATGGTGACGGAAAGATAGCCCCATCAGAATTAGGGATCTTAATGCGATCTCTCGGTGGAAACCCGACCCAAGCCCAATTAAAATCCATAATCTCCCAGGAGAGCCTGACTGCACCGTTTGATTTCCCTAGATTCCTTGATTTAATGGCAAAGCACATGAAAGCTGAGCCGTTTGATCGACAGTTACGAGATGCATTCAAAGTGCTTGATAAGGATAACACAGGGTTTGTTTCTGTTGCGGATCTGCGTCATATTTTGACCAGTATTGGGGAGAAGTTGGAGTTGGCGGAGTTTGATGAGTGGATCCGAGAAGTTGATGTAGGGTCCGATGGGAGGATCCGCTACGAGGATTTTATTACCAGAATGGTCACGAAGTGATAGTTAATGATTTGATTTTTTTCAAGAGCTTCAGGTGCTTGTGTGTTTGTTGTGGAAGTAATTTGTGGTAAAGCTTGTTTGTTTCTTGTTAAAAAGAAATGTTGTTCCTGTTTCGAGGGCATGAGTGCTTTTTTTGGGTTTTGTTTGTAATGGATGACGATGATAATGGTGTTAATGTTTTTATTTTAATTGACTCGTTGAATTAATTTTCAGTTTCTTTTTGTAGTAAACGTATGACTGCTATTGTTGAATCCGTGGTTTTTAGAGAAATATATATAGTAAGGAACTGTTATTTTAGCGTCTTTGTTTTTGCCTGCATGTGAGGACCATTTTGTGAATCTGGGGTTTGTGGAAGATGAGTTTTTTAATCATGTTTCTGAGAATTTGCAGGTCTATGAGTTTCTTGGTCTTCAGAGCTTTTAGGTGCATAGCAATGGATAATTATAGAGAGAAGAAAAGAGGAACTGTAATCATGCTCTTTTACTTTGCCTGGTTTACAGCATTGTTTTCAAAGATGGTATGGTCATTGGGTGAGGTATGAAGATTTGTTGAAGTTAATAAAGTAGATTTGGATTTTAAGGAATCATTTGTTTTTCTGCTAAAAACTTGTTTGATCAATACTGTCAGATAGATGAAACTGGTTGTAATACTATAAATGGATAATTATTCGATTGTGAGCGCCTGCTTGTCGACAGTTGCTGTATATGTTCGTTGTCAGTTTGTGCTTGATTTTTATGATGCAAGTAGAGATTGGAAAGGCCTATAGCGTCATGAGTTACAGATTTGAGTGAGGCTATTATGGTTTTGATTTTGAATTTTATTATTGGAAACTCGAGGTGGCAGTAGGAAAGTAGATGAATGCTTCCACTGAGTGTACTTATCTTTGAGATATCAAATAATAGGGCTTTGAACATAGCTTGCTTACTTGGAAAGTCATTGAATCAGTGCTTCTTGTCTGGCAATTAGGTTTAACAGGGAGAAGCTTGTTCTTGCTTAGAACCACCATGCTTCTGTATTATGGTATATTTGGGGGTTCGGTGGCCAGACTTCAAGTGGTTCTTTTTGCCAGTTTAGATCATGCATTTTCTTTTTGAACTATGCTGTCTTGTTGAAATTGAAGCTCTTGAAGATTCTCAATCAGATGCCCTGGCTCAACAGAAAGTGATGACTTTCAGCTTTTATTATGTAGAAATTGTTTCGTGCACGAAGCTTTAACCGAAGTTGAGAGTGGGAGTTGCGGGAGAGGTTTGTTGATCTTGATTAAATGTGGCTGTTTCCGGGCATCTGATATAATGAAGAATTTGCGAGTGATTCCACATAGGTTTTAACAACAGAGTAACCTTTCTGAAATATAGTAAAGCAGTTAGTGTTGAGGTTCCTTTTGTTTACATGCCATCTCTCTCTATCTTGTTATGTGCATCCAATCTCTGGTTTATACAGCAATTCCATATTCATTTATTTGAAAACTCTGATAGTGCTGGCCATTGGATCTTCACTGGTTTCTTCTGATGATCTATGCTGCAGGTGTTGTATCTATATTCCTGTGTTATATGCATCTAATGTTTGAAGCAGTTTTGTAATTGAGGATACTTCCGAACCTGGCTGTTCCAGACAGGAGTTCTTTCTTCCTTTTTTTTTTTTATATCATAAACCCCTGAATTTCAATGTGTAGCAACATTTTATATCCAGCAGGGGCAAAAAGTCTTACCCCCGATATTTGTAAATCAACTCCGAACCTGACCCTCTACAACAAAGCAGTAGCTTCCAAGTAAAGACATGAATTGAAGCGTATTCATTCTATGCATACGCTGAGAGGAGTTGGCCCTTAACGTTCATAATGAATGATGAGCGTTGACTCGTCCATAAAATGCAGTATAACTTACCATCTACTTATTTCCAGTCCCATTTAATTTGGTAGTGTTTGGAGTTGTAGTGGTAATTGTTTTTTTAAATATTTTCTATTTAAAAATATATTAAAATAATACATTTTTTTATTATTATTTAAAATTATTTGATACTATCTATCAAAATAATTTTAAATTATAAAAATAATAATTAAAGTGAAAAAAATTAATTTTTTTTTTAAATTGTTTTTTCGAACGCAAAAACAAACACACTTTTACTCTACATGTATATCTTTACAAAAAAAACCTGTGTCGGGTTAATGCATGGTTTTCTGTCATCAACTTAATCTTCAATTGGTCAAGGTTTTGTTGGAAAAAATATTTAAAACATGGTTAATAAACATATTTGATGTATAATTAAAAGCGAGATTCAATCATTTTTAAGGGTTGAAACTTATAACATAAGTTCTTTGAGATGAAACATTGACATGATTTAAAAAAGTTATTGGTGAATGAGAAATTAGTCTCAAATAAATATTGGGTGGCATATTTTGAAAAAAGATCATAACCCTCTAAAAGCTTTATCCTCTAAGAAACAAGCTTTTTATAATAGTTTATTTAGTAGGAATGTGAAAAGTTAAAATTGAGTTCAAAAGAGCACCAAAGTTTTTAGAGGAGAGAGGACCTAAGCAAAGTGAGTTTTGAACTTTAACTCACGCGCATGTAGGTAGTTCGGCTTGGCTCAGACCAAGCTTGACTTTGCTGTAAAATAATTTTTTAGGCTATATATTGTTTTCGGCCAACTTAATTATGATCTTGGGTCTGGATTGTGAATGATTATTTTCTATAATCTATTATCTTGTTCATCCTATTATCTTGCTCATCCCATTGATTAAGTTTGATCAACTTTTAAAGTTTTTTTTCCATAATTGATTCTTCATAATCTAAATAGTTGTTACAAATTCTTTTAAAAATACTACTTCTGATGAATTTAATCCTTTTCGAGACATCATAAGAGAATTGTTTTATGTTTTAAATACAATGGCAAGTAGGGTCCAAGCCATAAATACGGTGAACCAATGTTATATATTTAATTAAAGAAATGAATGTGAAAGAGGAGGAAAAAAATTCTATCATAATTAGAGATCTAATTGATTTAGAAGATGTTTCAATAAATTATTATTATTATTATTATTCATATTTAATATTATAAATAAATTTTTTAAAATTTAACAATATATATTATCTTAATAAATTTTTAAATAAAAAAAACTTAAAAAAATAATTATTCCTGCTAAATATTGTGAAATAGAATGCTGTAAAATTTCAATGAGCAATGCAATTATGCAAGGAGGTGCACTGGATAATCCTGCGTCCATCAATTTAACGCTGACGAGGAGTTGAAAAACGTTACCGTCAATTGACCGTTAAGAACAATGCACGTGCTTCCTTCTGCTCTCTAATCTAATCTCCTAATCACCCCTCCAATAAAAACAAGAATCGAATATAATTACAAAATAACTAATATTTAATAACCCACCCACCCAAAAAAAGAAGAAGCCAATGCTCGATCAAGAAATCATAAAAAATAATCGAAAATACTTGTTGATTGATCTCTACAAATTCTGTCCAATCCAACATAGCAACTTTCTCCTCACCTGATGATCGAAAGAAAATAGAGTTGTAATTTAGAAAATGAAAGGCGTCTTCTCGGCGCCCGGAGATTATGTCTACTTCAAGTCTCAAGTTCCTCTCCACAAGATCCCTGTAACTTTCTCTTCTACCCCCTCAACGCGCTCTCTCTTTCATTTCTATAACAAGTTTTTTTTTTTTTTTAAAGTTTTGCTTCCAGTATTCTGCTGGGTATGTCTTCGTTTTATCGATGATCTCCTTTTACCCAGTTTAATTATCTTTATCAATTGTTAAAATTGTGTTACACTTTTGATGTCTTAGCTCGATCTGGGTGTGTTTATTTTCTGCTTTTTTATTGACCTTTTTACTTGTTAACTCACTGGGTATGTTTTTGCTTTGAGTCAATGATGAGGCTGCTGATGAGCTTATATGTGTTTTGCTGTCCTCGTATTAGGATTGATTTGTATGAAATTTTAAAGGATAGGAGTTTCATGTTGTGTAACTGCTCCAGGGCTTCGCTCCATTTATCCTCATTTTGATGATCTGTTGATGAGTGTTTTATTATATGTTCTTATGAGCTTGGTTTGCTAGAAATAATTCAATCATATGAATGCTGGTTTTATTTTATGTACTAATTTTGCAACTTATTGCGTCAATTTTGTTGACTAGGTTATCTTCACCTGTTGTTTATGTTTGTTTTCGTTTCTTAAAGCACAGAAAAGTGGCACAACGGGTTATTTTCTTACTGCCTCTTTAGATTATTCTTTTATTCATAGATTGAACTTCTAGCTCATTTTCTCCGGTTGTGTTTTCCTCTCAGATTGGTACAAAGCAATGGAGATACTATGATTTTGGTCCAAAAGTGGTCCCCCCACTCATTTGTCTTCCTGGAATAGCAGGAACATCAGATGTTTACTATAAGCAGATCATGGCATTGTCCTTGAAGGTAATTTGCTGTATATTATAGTGCCTTATAGTATCATTCATACAAGTACTTGGATGATTGTGAATGGCCAGCCTTCACTTCACCCCCCCCCTAATTATGAGCCCTAAAGTTGTATCATATATTTCTCTTTTTCCCCATCTTACCTGCGCGTTACTAAAATTGGCTGCATTTTATACCTTACAAAGTCTGCACGTGAAGTTTACCTTTTGTAGCTGCACCAACTGTAAAATTAATTACTATTCCTTATATTGAATTGTAGCTTGTTTAAAAATCAAGACCGTGCTTAGTCATTCTGCACTCTGTGGACTGGTTGAACTCTGTTTTACGACTGTCATAATGTCAACTTGGACTCCTTGTGCCAACTGTCAGAGAGTATCTTTGTCATTTTATAGAAGTTGTTACTCCCAAATTATCTGTACATGCTTGGAAACTATAGTTTTAGAAAGTCAACCAGGTGTCATCATATGAACGTGTCATAGTTAAAAGGAATCACTTCTCTCTGCTTTTATTATTTTCCTTTTGGTAGAAAGTAAACTGCCCTTACTGTTACCACAGTTGTTACTTGTTCAGGTTCATGATTCCAATGTTATTGATAGTTGACGGTGTTCATATCAAGGTCATCTAGTATAACATTTTGCTATTTTTCAGGGTTACCGGGTGATTTCTGTTGATATTCCATGTGTATGGAATCATCATGAGTGGATTCAAGCATTTGAAAAATTCTTGGATGTCATTGATGTTCATCATGTAAGAACCTTCATTTGTATATGGCATTTACCACCCTCCTGCTTACTATATATATTTGTTTGTCACATGCAATTTTTTTAACTGGTACTTTTGCTTTAGAATCTTCTTCCTTTCTGTTTCATGTGACTTAATATATATATTAGGGATATAACATGGTACTTCAAATACTTAAAGGAACCAACCTCTAGATCATCCTTTGCCTAGCTGGTATCCCTTGTCTGCAGACACTTGATTTGGAATTCACTTGCCTAGCTGGTAGCCCTTGTCTGCAGAAACTGAATTTGGATTCCATTTTGAAACTGGTTTGCTAACTATACACTATAATTTCATAGCACCAGCCATCCCCATTTCCACTGGAACTTTATATGGTAAGAGCAACTCCAATGGCAAAATCCATTTTGGAGAGGCAAATCTCTAAAATAGCTTTTTGAATAGTGTATATATGACTTTTTTGTAGATGTGTACTCCAATGGTAAAAGCCATTTTGGAGAGCTCTTTTTTTTATATTATTTTAAATATAGTATAATTATTTTGTATATAGTTTAATTATGCAATTAATTATACAATTAATAGGAGTAAGTTATATAATTAAATAATTACTTTTAAAAAACCCTCCAGTAATATAAATAATTATTTATATTAGCCTTAAATTTGTATTGTCCTTCATTCTTGAGTACAATAAAAATATGATTGGTTCTCTCGAATCAATTCAAAATTTTTAACTTGATTTTTCAATTGCGTCAAACTCCTATATTTTATTTTTTTATTTTGGATGAATTTAGAAATAAATTACACCAACTTTCAACCTCTTCTTCCCCATCACCATCTTCACCAAAACTCACCAAAAAAAAACCCCCACCACTACCACCACCAAATCCTCCAGCTCTCCCCTTTTCCCCTGTACATACCGGCCAAATACACACTTCCCCTCCTTCACAGACCAACCCCTTTCCACATGAAAACCATTCCCCCCCTCAGCCCTCTTCCTCTCGGCCAAATACCATCTCCAACCACCACCAAAGAAGACCCTCAGACCTCCTGTTCCCTCCTCTCCTCACCATACCAGACCCCCCCCCAAGCTTCTCCTCTCTCTCCCCTGTATCGGCTTTCTCTTTCCCCTCTCAACTGCCACCAGCTCCCGAGCTTCCTTCAATTTAGGTTCAACGGTATTGCAACGAATATTTTACTTTTTTTACCTTTTGGCTTTTTTTGTTGGAGGTGCTACAAATAGCACCTGAAGTCGTGATGAGCCATTTTAGCTATTGAAATGCCTTACCCGTTGGAGCTGATAAAAATAAGAAGAAAAGCTAAAAGGACAATTTTTTGGGTTTGGCTTCTCAGATGCCTTACCCGTTGGAGTTGCTCTAACAGCCTTTTTGGGTTTGCATTACTAATCAGATGAAAGGCAAACTGGTTGATAGTGCATGTCTTAGTAGAGTTCACTACGCAAGGAGATCTCAGTAGATTTTACAAAGCTATATTTTATAGTAATCATAGCTTATATCAACCTGAAAGTGGAATGATTATAATCCGAGTTCATGAAACTCATACATTTAGACCATTTTGTTTGGTAGTATTAATTACTGAGGATTTATGTGCACGTTGGTTATCTTAACAGATACATCTTTATGGTACATCTCTTGGAGGCTTCTTAGCCCAACTTTTTGCACAACATCGTCCACGGCGAGTGAGGTCATTGATATTATCAAACACATTTCTGGAGACACGCAGTTTTGCAGCTGCCATGCCTTGGGCTCCTGTGTATGTGGTCATCATGTTGCTTATGTTTATTATTGCATTACCTTTTCCTGTTGTCAAACCAAAAAAGCCTTTTGTTGTGATCATATAAAAAAAATACTGCTTATTCACACTATAAATATGTGATCATGACCAGTAAAAGTGGTAACGCTAAATTTGTAAAAACAAACTAGATGCAACTCTAGTTTCATTCTAAAATGATAGGGAAAATATGGTCTAGGAGAGAGTTTATCAATAAGCTGTGCATTTGACTAACAAATTTATTAGGAGGCAGTGTTTTTATTAGTTTCTGACAGTGTTTTGTAAATTTGACACAAAATCTGCTAAATTTACTTGTAACTGGGCTAAAATGAGTCTCTAGACCAAACTTGTTTTTTGAACGGGGGTACCATTTCCAATAGAAAACATGAGATTTCAGGTTTTACCTTAAAGAGAACATGAAATGGTGTTCAGCAGTCCTGGAATTGGTGGAATAAGTATTCTGTTTCTGTAATGAAAGTATATATGTATATAGCATTGGTTTCTCCATGAGTGGAGGTATTTCAGCACCGATTGTGATGGCAAATGTCTGTCAAGTTGGAGTGGATGAGAAGATTCTAATGATGGTTATAAGGCTACCTATTGAATGCATGATGATAAAAAACAAAATATACATAAAATGAGTGTGATAAAAAATGAGGATGAGGATTGTAAGAGGTAGGTGTGCTCAAATGCAAGAATATCACATGTTGAATGCATCCCACTGGAGTTGGAGATGGGACCAATTGACAAAAATGTTTCTGGAGGACAGGTTAGATAATTGAATCATGTGCTTCTTATGATTTATATAACAATTTGCATTCAATTAGAGAGGAAAAGGTAACTTGAGAATGACTAGGTTTAAGTAGTAAAAGGAAAAGAACTTAGCCCTGAAGTAAGAGAAAAGAATTTAGTTTTCTAATCTCTCGATCATACTGTGGGACAAACAGAATACTTCGTATGATAATTTAACTGGTTAAGGATGAAGGTGCAGGTTATGTAAGTTGCTATTGAGGGAGTTGTTGATAGCAATCAGGTGCAATCAACAATGAACTGTATCACCTCCAACTTGTGATAAAGCAGGTTTAATAACTTACGATGCATCTAGCCACCAGCCCCTGCTGTTGTGAGATTAAAATTTAGTCAAGTTTTTAATGCATCCTTTGGCAATTCATAACTACCCAGTCTAGACTGTGTTCGCAGAAATGCTGAATGTTCTCGCCTTCCTTGATATGTAAAGGTTTTCAATTGCTTGTTTTTTTTTTAAGATTTTAACCTCAATTTTTTTCATTATTTTTGTTTTATGTTCTTTGTAGTAATCTGTAAATCTACTCTTCTTA
Source organism: Salix viminalis (assembly GCA_029228465.1). NCBI lineage: Eukaryota > Viridiplantae > Streptophyta > Magnoliopsida > Malpighiales > Salicaceae > Salix > Salix viminalis. Next base: position 6,436,987 of record CM055426.1, read on the forward strand.
ACAATTTGACTATGGAATTGTTGTATTGTTTATGCAGTGTTAGTTGGACCCCTTCCTTTCTGCTTAAAAGATATGTCCTAACTGGAATTCGCAATGGTCCTCACGAACCATTTATTGCAGATTCATTAGACTTCGTTGTTTCTCAGGTAAAGTCTCAAATGTCCACTTACTTCTATGATGGCTTGAAGCAATCTCCTCTATGCATTTAAGAATCATTATTTTTTTCCAGAATACAGTATAACTTGTTTTAAGTGAGGTAGCTATTGAACAAGGAGCAGTATGAGGTGAAAATCATGTATGGTTTTGTTTGCCAGAATACAATATAACTCACTTATTTTAAGTGAGATTGTTGTTGTGTCCAAATTGTTCTTTATCATGTTGTAGTATCCTCAACATACTCTTAGGATTGGGAACTGTTATTAGAGATTGGCACCCATGAGGTTTTGAACTCTCATTATGTGCTGAATGCCCCTTTTGAACTCTCACTATTTATGCAAGGTATTGAGAAATATTTTGTACAGTTGTGAACTAATTTTGGTCTGGCCTCAGTTTCCTTTGAACAGGGGATTTTCTTTGCAACGGAAGCATCTCTGTTCAAAACATCTACAATTAGTATTTTCTATGCTGCAGCATATTTAGTAGTCTTACACACTTTCTTTAACTTGAACCGTATTGATTTGTTATTTATCTTGGCTGTTATCACTGCTTCTGTCTTAAGTTTAAAACAATTTTGTGGTGCAGTGTGGCCTTTTTGTGTTGTTTATGAATGTCGATGTTCTGGCTAAATGAGTTTTTTTTTTCCAAGAAGAAAAAAAGAGGCTGGATGCTGTCATCATGTTGATTATTGTTTCTTCTTTTATTGTTTCAAAAGATAACTAAGAAAAATGAGCCCTCTTGATTTCACAACAGCCCATTTTTTTCTTTTCTTTTTTGATAACCTAGGACCAGTCTGGACCTCAATCACTTTTTGTGGGCACTTCCTGAATCCTCAACCGTTTTGTCAACAGCTGCCAATCTAAATTGAAAAACATGTGCAACATTGAAGAACCTTGTTCATCTGTTGGCTTTATGAAATGTGATTTTCAATTCAGGTCGAAACACTCTCAAAAGATGAATTAGCCTCAAGGCTGACTTTGAATGTTGATGCTGCTTCTGTTGGATCTCTTTTACTTTCAGATTCATTCATCACTATAATGGATGTAAGTTTATCAGAAAACTGTTTCTATATGTTTTCTTTTCGATTCCTTTCAGTACCCATCAGCCATAACATGAAGTTTTCTATTGCTTCCTGTTTTCTCGTTGGTGCTTTCGAGTGGATAAGATGCTCTCCCTTGTGGATACTCCATCTAGTTTTAAGTCAGTAATGCTCTCCCTCAGTAAATATGTTTTATGATCTGAGTTTCTAGGACACTGAGAAGCCATGTTGCATAGTGCCATTTTTTCAAGTCCAATCTATTTTGTTTCTGTTTTGTTGCTTCTTGTTTCTGGGGGGGGTATTTGCTCTACGGGTTTTTTTGACATGTAAAGTATTTGCTCTGTGGTATTTTTTGACATGTACTGTCATTTCCTGAAGACGAATGATTATTGTGCAATTCCTCAACAACTCAAAGATCAATTGAGTGAAAGATATCCTGAAGCAAGGCGAGCTCAGTTGAAAACTGGAGGAGATTTTCCGTTTCTTTCACGCTCAGATGAAGTCAACTTGCACCTTCAGGTTAACAAATATCTGTAGTTGCTCACAAGCAATTTTATGTTTATTGCTCTTGCCTGCTGACACTGCACTGTATCCTGTGATTGGCTATCTGCAACATGCAGCTACACCTGCGACGGGTTGGGGTAGAAGCTCGACCAGATCTGGTCCGGGGCATCCCAAAGGATGGCACCGGTGGGAGCTATAGTGAAAGTGAGGATGGTAAAGGAGATCAAGATGATCAATCCAAAGATAACAGAGGAAACTTGGAAAGTCCATCCAGGGAAAGTGAGTTATCTCCAGCTCCAGAAGGTTCAGAATCTCATGGTTTAGATGAGCAGCTCCTCATTAATGCCAAATATTCATTCAGTGGTCAGCAAGACAGACTGCGTCTCTGTGAACTATTGAGTAAACAACAGAACATAGCCTCTGAACTCCTTTCACGATTCACTGTGGAAATTTCTCTTCAATGTTTGCTTTTCACTTGTGTGGGATCATTGTACATCATTTCCAAGCTGTTTCCAGAACCTCTTGAGAATTGCTGTAAAGTAGATATTTGCACGGCTGTTCACGTTGTTGTATAAGAAGATCATACAATCAATGCAAACTGTCGTTGCCCGGAGGTTACTAGTGTTTTGGTCAAGGAACAGTTTGATATATTTTGTAAAATTGTCGTTCAAGGTTTTCTTCATTACTAAAATGGTCGATTGAATTCAGTGTATGCCAAGATTTTTTAAACTAGCTTGCCACCAGTTGGTTGTAAGTTTGGCCGAATTTATTGCTGCTCTGCAATCGGAAGCCATGAAAGAGTAGGTTTGGTATGATTGAATTTATTTATTTGAAAAGGGAAGATAAAATTCGATGCCTCTTGAGAAAAACATATAAGATACTGAGATGACAACATTACTCTCACAAAGGGATTGAGAAAAATATCAGACAAAGGTACCTGAAATCCAAAAGAAACACGACCTCATCTTAGGTACCTAACATATTATACAAATAACGTTAACAATACTAATTACCGATTAATTTGTCTTGGAAATAAATAAATATATAAATAAATAAACAACTACTTTATCTACTTTATCCAACCTGTTCAGGTCCCAAAGTTTTTTGAATGAATCGAGCTACAATTTGTAAAATATCAATAGTTGAGTTAACTATAATGATAGACAAAAACTTGACCCGACTATATCCATGAACACCTCTACCATAGCTCAAACTCGTTGACATTGTTCTCTGTAATGATTATTTTGCCTCTACCAAAAAACACTTTAAATTAGTTTTCAATAGCATTAAAATATTTTCAGGACTTATTAGCTATTATGAAATTTATTAGGGATAAATAAGTAATTTTTCAATCTCAATTGCATTGTAAAACAACTAAAAGCACTCTTGAAAGCAACAAAAAAATAAATCAAATATGGCATCAACAAACATTTTTATCTTTCTAAAATGGTTTTTTTTTATTATAATGACAACCGATGAGAAATTTAGTATTTGACAAAATATAAATAATAATAATAATAAACAATAAAAATGCACTATGAAATAACAGAAATACCCTTAAAAACAAAAGGTTGAAACCTAGGGTCAAAAGACTTCTTTGATATTTGGCTAAAAAAAAATACACGTGTGACACATCCAGAGGCACGTGCAGCACATCCTAACATCCAAAAAATGCTCTTTCATCATGTCATTAGAAATGTTAATGTGTTCTTTACTTGTTGAAGCGACGTCCGCCTCTAATAGTGGTTCATTATGTTATTAATGGGCCTTGTGTTCTCATCATGGTTTAACAAAATCAGCTGCTACAAGTCTAATAAATTTGGTTACGAGTTTGAAAAGATTGAAATATTTTTTTATGTATATAAATAATATTTTTAAAGTTTTATTTTTTATTGAATTATTTCAAACTATTATTGATAACAGATTTAGCAAGATAACTTAGATTAGCTCGATTTTGATTGTGATGATTATAAGTTTGTTATGATAGTTTTTTTAATGTTTTTTTTTTATTTCATTTTGATATCTAAAGGCGACTCATGCATTGAGGCTAGTATATATTAAAGGAAAATTAAATACCCCAATACGATGTGCCGAAACGCTCTAAAACTGAAATATTTTATTCCAATTAAAAAACAAAGTATCGACCAAAACAAAATTAAAACACTAATCCTAGCAAACAAGTCCAAGCAAAACTTATTGCTGCTAGAACCTTCCAAACTTATTTGTAGCCTTAGTTATCTTCAATTACGGATCCATCCGGTGCTTATTTAAAGAATGAAAGCATGATTTCAATAGTGTAAAATTTGAACCTGGAATGTGGTTCAACCATGGCATTTTAAATGATCAAAACCTAGTTGCCTTTCGATTAACAGAAAGTACAAAAACATCACTGTCTTCAAATAAAAAAAGAACCACCACCAGAACACGGCAAAAAACATAAGATAAAGCAACGCATAGAACGACTTGTATTGTAAAACAAATTTCAGAGTACAAGCCAAAACTTATAACCGGAACAGTTCACTCACTGTCAATCCAACTAGAGTTGTCCTAGTAAAAGAAACCCAGCACTTTGCCACCAACATTCTTTCTTCGGGCCTCTTCATGGTCCATAATGCCAGCAGAAGTTGTCAAGACAATATATCCAAACTGCAAAATTCAGCCAATAATGTGAGGTGATGCAACGAATTCCATCATGAGGAACTACTTCGGTACCCACATGAACAATTACTTCTAAACAAGAACAACATATTTCATGAAACTGGATGCAATTAAAACACCCTGACAAAATTGAAGTTGATATGAACAGCTTGACTCTGGACATCCATTCACAAGCTTACAATATCTCACCATTCACATTTCACACAGGAAGCTGAATCTAGAGATTGAATTTGAACTGAATAGAAAGTTCGGAGCTGACCTGTCTTGAAGGAAGCAACCTTGCAGTCCAAGTTTCAATCTCCTTGACACCCACATCAAAACGTGGACTGATAACACCACATTTGTTCAGTCTTCCATTCAGCTCGACCACAATTTTACCAGCCCTGTGATCATCTACAAACTCAAACTCGCCAATATATCCTGCAGTAAAACCAAAAAAATTATGGGCTCTGATTTAAAGTAATTAAGCAATTAGAAATAGAATTCTGGTTCAAATGACATTGTACCGTGCTTCTGCATCACCAAAAGAAACTTGATGATCACCTTTGAGCAAGGCCTGATCATGACCTGACGCTTCCCACGTTTCTCTGCATTGTACATGCTCTTCAGAGCATCATTCAAAACACTAACTCGCACCATTGTTGCTGCTACACATGAATGTTAGGACATCGTTAACAACTAGCAAAAGATGTCTAAGTGAATACAAATTTCTAAAGCCAAAATGGCTACATAACCTTCGGTTTTCCACTCTTGGGATAATAATTATTCAACAAAGGCCAGAGGATGAGCAAACCTCTGCCATAAAATCTTAGTTATTCTTGATATAAGAGGCGAGGCTTATCAGCCAACCTTGAATCAAGCTATTTGCTAATCTAAACAATTAATATCTCTAGTCATTCGATAACTCCATTAGACGCTCAGAAGCAAGGTATACCCATTAAGGAAATTGTTTTTGAGTTGCACCTATCAAGCAGCTATAAAAACCAATCAAATCAAGCTCTAGGACTCCTTTTAGTATTTTCATCTTTTTATTCCATTCCCAGCAACCAAACGAAATTTAAATCACCATATCCAGGCCTAGAGCTCCGGACCGTTAAGGATGGAAACATGCACGATCTTATAAGAATCTATGGTCAAGCGTAATTCTTTTGCAAGAATGAATAAGAATTGTTTTTAAAAAAATGATAGATTTCTTTGAAAGGGACACTCGATTTGTTGATGAGAGCAGATCAAAAGAAGCATAGATAACGAGAAGTCAAAATCACAAGAAGAGAGAAAAGAATAAAAAATGTACCGCAAGCAAAAGCAGAGAGCGATCTGCAGAGGCGCCTTCCGAGCTAGGGTTTTTGAACGAAGTACTGCAGTGAAAGGTTGATGAGAAATAGGGTTTTAAATGAGGCTTAGGTATTTGGGCTTTTTGTTACAAGTCCAGATCATTACAAATGGGCTGGCATCGGAGATACAAGCCCGTTGCAGCCCGTCTCGTAAGCTCTTTATGTATTTATTAATCTTGGAAAAGAAAAATAGATTAACGACGTGTTGGGAAAATCATAAATCACTTAAAAATGAAAATAATATCTTTAATGAGATATATTATGACATATTTATATTTCAAATGGTATTTAAAAACACATGTATGTATAATAATCCGTATTAAATAAATTCATTAACATAGTTTATGTAAATTATAATCCATGTATAACACCATCGAAAACCCAAATTCTTATTTAATTTATGTAATTTATAATGTATAATTACAAAGTATAGAGAGCAAAGGTCAGATTAACAAGAATGTAGCCTATAAAAACATCTTCAAGTAAAAAGTTATTTAGAAATACCAAATTGGTAATATGACTTTTTAAATAACATAGATATAATCTTATTTAATTTATGTAATTTATAGTGTATAATTACAAAGTATAGAGAGCAAAGGTCAGATTAACAAGAATGTAGCCTATAAAAGCATCTTCAAGTAAAAAGCTATTTAGAAACACCAAATTAGTAATATGACTTTTTAAATAATGTAAATATAATTATCTTTTGATATGTGCACTCTAATAAAAACTTTTTTTTAGAAAAATCAATTCTATTTTAATATATATAATATTGATATAATTATTAAGTAGGTGGTTTAGTGGTACAAGTTTGAGACTAAGAGATTTACTCCTCTTATGGTCACAGGTTCGAGCCATGTAGTTGATATTATAATAGTTATTAGAAACTTATATAGTCATTAATTTCAGTACCTATGGAATTAGTCGAAGTGTGCGTAAACTGACCCGGATACAAAAAAACATTTTTTTACGTAGAAATGTATTAAGTTTTTTAGTTTTTTTGATCAAATATGTTAATTTTTTTTTTCTTTTTGATCAATATACTTTTTTTTTTATGTTTTCTTTTTAGCTCTTACCTTGAACTTGCTTTAACTGCTTAGGCCGATGCAGTAGTGTATACACATATGAGAGCTTAGAGTACGTGGTTATTCTTCCCTCACATATATTAAAAAAACGTATGGTTGCAGAGGGCACGCTGATCACATCGACTAAATGTTTTTTTTCTTCCAATTAGCCGGCACTTGAGACTCTATATATACCAGGGTCATTCATAAGCTTTTTATATCAGGTAAAAAAAACAAAACAAAACGATATTATTTTTATATTATTTTAAGTATTGATCTATACCGGAAATGCCAATCAAATATCAACCGAAATACCCCGAAATTACTCTGGATGTGCTGTTTTGGCCACATGACAAATTCATTTCCAGCATTAATGTTAATTAGACGGGCGGGAAATGTGTTGTTGGTCACATCACAATGTTACTGATGTGACCAATGAATATATATATTATATTATATATATATATATATATAATATTATTTGTGAGATGTATTGAAAATGCAAAAATAAAAAATAATATTTTTAATGAGATATATTATGACATATTTATAACACGGGACCCACCGAGAGAAAAAAATATTTGTTTGGTAATGTTGCAATTGTGTTGTTGGTCACATCACAATGTTAGTGATGTGACCAATGAATATATATATATTAATTATTTATAAGATGTATTGAAAATGCAAAAATAAAAAATAATATCTTTAATGAGATATATTATGATATATTTATAATATACTATTTTTTTTTTTATGTTTTCTTTTTAGCTCTTACCTTGAACTTGCTTTAACTGCTGAGGCCGAGGCAATAGTGTATACACACATGAGAGCTTAGAGTACGCGGTTATTCTTCCCTCACATATGTTAAGTTACAGTTGCAGAATTTTTTTCACTTGGTAAAAAACATTAAAGTCATAAGAAAATATTTGTTTATGTTATTAATTCTAGCATTTGGAGCTCAGTTACCCTAAGAATCTCATTAATTTCAATTCTTAAGGGGCTAGATTTAAAATTAAACTGTATAACAGTTGTTTTAATATAATTTTCTTAACTTAACAAATCAAAAAACAACCCAATCAATAGATAAAAAAAATCTAATTGAAAAACAAGGATGAATTTGATGGAGAGAAAAATAAATTAAATTTTCATTGATGTAATGCTTTAAAAGCTCAATATCCTAAGCGCGACAAATAATAATTACATTTTTTGAGTGAACTATTTAGTTAATCTCATACTCCAAAAGTACAATAAGATTAAACTATACTATTTTATTCTCTATAATTTTCAATTTATTGGGATAACGTCTATGTACAGTGACTTCTGACTTTTTTCAACAAGTCATTGTCAGTAGTACATCAATACTCGATATGTGTTCACTTTTCAGTGGAGGTTTGAAATTGCATGTTAAAAATATCTTTTAAAGAAATTGATTTTTTTATTTTAAATAATATTTTTTGGAAATTTTAGATTATTTTAATATATTTATATTAAAAATAAATTTTAAAAAATAAAAAATATAATTTTAGAAACCTCGTATTAGCCGGCACTTGAGAGTTGAGACTCTACGTTTCGGAGTTTTGTATCAGTAAAAAAACAAAATGATATTATTTTTGTTTTGTTTTAAATACTGGTATATATTAGAAATATCGATAAAATATCATTTAAAACATCCTGGAATTACTCCAGATATACCATTTTGTCCATAGAACAAATTCATTTTTAGCGTTAATGTTAATTAGACGGACAGGAAATGTGTTGTTGGTCACATCACAATGTTAGTGATGTGACCAATGAATATATATATATATATATATATATATATATATATTATTTATAAGATGTATTGAAAATAAAATATAAAAAAATATTATAAAAAAATAAAATTGTAATCAACTTTAATTTTATAAAAAATAAAAATATATTTAATTTTTTTAATTTTTAAGTACCAATAGAAAAACAAAACCTATTGATAATTTGATATAAACCTACCAGTTTCTGGCTTTAACCTTCCTGTATCTGACCTCTAGAAGAAGAGACCATGGAAACCCCTCCACCTCTTCGTTTAACCTTCATCTTCTTCATAATTATATTTCTTTTCTCATGTTCATGGTACTCTTTCAAACTACCACCAGCCTTCTCCGGCGAATCTCAGGCAACCGCATGGCTGCACAACTCCATGAGCAGACTTCGTGCTCGCTCGGGCTCAGTTCCGGAGATTCAAATTCACGAACCCAGAAATCACATGGAAGATGTCCCTCACCATCCCTTAGACCCACTAACCATGCAAGAAATTTACAGGGTGCGGACCATTCTCTCAACCCACCCGCCCTTCTCGCCGTCTTTCCCAGCTATTCACTCACTATCCCTCGACGAGCCTCGAAAGGATTTGGTACTGAGCTGGAAAGAAGGTGACCCTCTCCCTCCCAGGAAAGCCCTTGTGATTGCACTGTTGAATGGCCAGTCTCATGTGCTCTCTGTTGACCTGGATCTGGGTCTGGTCACGAGCAATAAAATCAACCGTCGCTCAGGCTACCCAATGTTAACGATGAACGACATTTCGGTGGCGTTGGAAGTGGCTCTCTCTTACAAGGAGTTGAACAGGTCTGCCGTCAAACGTGGGCTCTCACCATCGGATGTAACATGCGTCACTCCATCAGCAGGGTGGTTCGGGCCGAGCGAGGAAGGAAGGAGGGTCATAAGGGTCCAGTGCTTCTCAAACCAAGGCACGCCCAATTTCTACATGAGACCACTTGAAGGGCTGACCATGACGGTGGACATAGACAAGAAAGCGGTGGTGAAATTCACCGACACCGGCGGAGAAATTCCTGTCCCGAAGGCTACCGGAACTGATTACCGATTCAAGAACCAAAAAGAACCACTCAAAATAAAAGCGATCAATCCAATATCGATTGAGCAACCATTAGGGCCTAGCTTTACAGTTGAAGATGGGCACGTAGTGAAATGGGCTAGCTGGGAGTTCCATCTGAAGGCGGACCAGCGAGCTGGCATGGTGATTTCACGAGCCATGCTCAGTGACTCGGAGACCGGTGTCCCTAGAAGTGTCATGTACAAAGGATTCTCTTCAGAATTGTTTGTGCCTTACATGGATCCCGACGAGAACTGGTACTTCAAGTCGTACATGGATGCTGGCGAATTTGGTATGGGAGCGACAGCAATGTCACTCGTGCCGCTAAATGATTGTCCGAGGAACTCTTATTACATGGATGGAATATTTGCGTCATGGGATGGGACACCATTTGTTCAGCCGAACATGATTTGTGTGTTCGAACGTTATGCTGGTGATATTAGCTGGCGACACTCGGAGATCCCTGTCAATGGTTTCGATGTGAGTGACGTGGCTGTTGATGCCCATATATTCCTGTGATTTTTCTATGCATTTGCCTTTTCAAACACTGTTTTTTTTTTTTCAGATTAGAGAGGCGAGACCAAAGGTGACGCTTGTGGCTCGAATGGCAGCGTCAGTGGGAAACTATGACTACATATTTGACTGGGAATTTCAAACCGATGGTTTGATCCATGTTACGGTAAATTCTGTGTACATGCTTTAGTTCTATCTCTTTTTTTGTGTGATAGAAAATAAGCCATTAATCTTATTCTTGTTCCTTGTAGAATTGTCCGCACTAGCGCTAACCACAATGATTCTAAGCAGGTTGCTCTTTCAGGGATGTTGATGGTGAAGGGCACTCCACATCAAACCGTGGATCAAATGCCGAGCCAGGAAGCAGCTTCCGGCCCTTTAGTGTCGGAAAATGTCATCGGCGTTCTCCACGATCATTTTATTACCTTCCATCTTGACATGGATATTGATGACACTAACAACACATTCGTTAAGGTTGATTTGGTTAAGGAAAGGACCTTGCCAGGCCAATCACCGCGGAAAAGCTACTTAAAAGCAAAACGAAACATAGCGAAAACAGAGGATGACGCACGAATTCAGCTTAAGCTCTATGAACCTTCAGAATTTCAAGTAATTAACCCTTCAAGACGGTCCAGGTTGGGAAATCCAGCCGGGTACAAGATCGTCCCCGGCGGGAACGCAGCTAGCCTGCTCGATCACCTTGATCCTCCACAGCTAAGAAGTGCTTTCACAAACAATCAGGTATTCATGTCACGACAATTGATTTCACCATTTTCGATGGTTTATGCATTAACCATAGTTCGAGTCCATTTGTTTCAAGTGTTTTCTCTTTAAGATAAAAATATTGTCTGCCAGATATGGGTGACACCCTATAATCGGAATGAACAATGGGCTGGCGGGCTCTTCACGTATCAGAGCAAAGGAGACGACACCCTTGCTGTGTGGTCCGCAAGGTATAAACAGAGGAAGCTCTGCAAATGATTTTCTTGGTTCCTGGTTCGAATTTAACTAATTAAATATAGCTTTCATGGCGAGCAGGAACCGTGCGATTGAGAATAAAGATATTGTGTTGTGGTACACCCTGGGATTCCATCACATACCGTGCCAAGAGGATTTTCCGGTGATGCCAACCGTGTCATCGAGCTTTCAACTAAAACCCGTCAATTTCTTCGAAAGCAATCCGATTCTAAAGGCGGCGCCGGTGTTTGAAAATGACCTGCCGGTTTGCCGGCCAGCCGCCTCGTCTTAGTCCCTGTTTGGCATTGTGGTGCGATCTGCGATTGCCAGATCGCACCACAAATGTGGTGTTTGGTTAACAGGCAAACTGATTTTTTTCATGTTGGACCCACACCAAATTTTCGCCAAAACGCCGATTCATGCAAAGCATCAATTTGATGTTTTTTTCTCTGCGATCCGTGGTTATTGAAACGGTGATATACATTTGAATAACTGTTGAAAATAAAAACCCAGAATTATCCTCCTCTCGTCTGCGCACGAAATGGCGATGAAATGGCAACATTTTTACAATGTGATTATGTTCGATAATTTAACAAAAACTGGTATTTTGCATGTCGTGATCCTGTGCATGGCTCTCTCTCTCTCTCTCTGCCCAAAACAGAGCAGCCATGGAAGCCGAGAGCTTCCAACGCTAACTCCGGCTAACATTTACGATGAAACCACCACAGGAAGAATCACCTCGGCCTCCTTTACCCGTCGGTATCCTCTGTTGAAGCTCTCGTCGTGGTCGGTGAACAGTACCGTCACCTTTCAACGCTGCCTCCGGCCACCACAGACCGCCATTTCAGATGCCACCACCACAGGAAGAACCACCTCGGCCTCCTCTACACGTAGGTATCCTCCGTTGAAGCTCTCGTCGTGGTCGGTCAGAAGCCACTGTGCACGTGAAATAATTCACGTGAACACAGGTGCGCTGCACTGTGAAGAAGACGCACAGTGCAGCGCACCGTTTTACTTTGGTTGTGTCTTCAGAATTAAAGATGGGCTTGGGCTGGGCTGCACTCGGCCCAGCCCAAGTCCAGCAAAGTTGGGCTTTAGGCCCAATTTTGGTTGGTCTGCCCTTGGCCCAGCCCATTTTTTAAAATATATATTTTAAAAAAAATTATGTAGATACAGATCAGTCCTAATGGAAGGGAAATATATGTTCGTGTTGAAATTACAAGTAGTTTGATGGGAGAATAAAAAATAATATTTGTTTTTTCATGAATTATTAATTACATTATATTATTAAAATTATTAAATTTATAATATTTTAAAAAATTATATATATATATATATACCCTTTAAAGTAATTTCACAAGTTAAAAGCAATATGAAAAGTTTGGTAACCAAACACCCAAAACTGCTTTTTTTTCAACCTCCAACTTAACCACAGTTTTAACCAAACACTTAACTGCTTATTTTGCAATACACTAAAAGTACTTTTTTTAAAACTGGTTTTTTTCAACCGCAATTGCAAAAGCAAAAGCAATGCCAAACACATCCTTAGTCAGCGTCGTTGCCTACATTTATCCCCTCCGATTCCACGCGAATGTGTGACGAAGCACCATGAGTGTTTATTTTTAAATAAAATATAATCATGTTGATGATAGTTTAATTGGTTCTGTCGTGGCCGATATATTTATTATTACTAAAGATTATAAAATTTATATTACATTAAAGTATTATTTTTAAAATATTCGTGATTTATACTATCTTAAATACCGAATAATTATTAAAGCTGTAAGGAATAATATATATTATGTTATTTTTTTATGAAATGAAATAATTATTTTTATAGATCAAGAAAATACCTACAATTAATGTGTAGATGCTTTTTAGAATAATGTAAAATATTAATGATGGAAATTATGATATGGATATCAAGTGAAGCGATGACATGACATTCCTTAAAAAATCTTTTCAATAATTCAACAACCAAATAGTAAAAATCTTTTCAATAATTCAACAACCAAATAGTAAAAATCTTTTCAATTATCAGACTTGGTTCAGGTCTAGTCCGACTCAAAACCGAGGTCATTAGTTGATAGCGTTAATATATTTTCAATCTTTTTTATGAAACAACACCGTTAACATAAAAAAAATAATTATTTAAATATAAATAAAATATATGTGGTATAAATTATAAATAACTCGCAACTTGCAATACAGAAATGTCTGGAATCCTAATGATTCCTTGCCACGAAATGATTCCGGTCCATTCACGACGATGGATTCCTTGAATATGAGATGACAGGACATCAAATGACGGTATCGGTGCTTTTCAATTATTCTAAACCTAGAACAAGGGCTTGCATATCATGACAAAAAAAAAGGTATTTAACAAGTGGATTTTCATGTTTTTATTTAAATTTCATAACGAAAATAAAGATAAATAGATTATCTCACATTATTTAAATTTTCGTGTTTGTGGGCCAGTAGCAGACTGAAAAGCGAATGCTGATTTTCAGTCTGGATCAAAGAATTGTTGAATAGAAAGCTAACATGGGCTGACTGGCCCACTTCTAAGATCCGAGCAAAATCGTGGCCCGATTAGACCTACAGCCCATATGTTATTATTTTGCATTAAAAATTGTTCAATTTTTCTACTTCGAAGCCTATCAAGAAAGTTTGTAGCGTCCAATAACAAATTTATCACTTCCTCCTAACACCACAAACACCCACTATTATTCCATATTAATCCATGTATCACACACACACAACAACAATGATAATAATATTCATTTTTTTTTTACCAAATCTTTTTGTTCTCACTTACATTCCTCATTATTATTTTTTAACTTTTCAGCTCATTTATAATCTAAGTGGACATCATGAATTCAATTTTAATCACTGTTTATTCTCTTCTTTTATTTTCTGAAGATCAATACACACTTTATGAAGGGAAATAAAACAAATTCTCCCCTTAACATGGCTAAATTTCACTGTTTTATCAACTTGGCCGAATCTGCCAACAGGAATGACAGCTCGATCTCTCCTCAGATTTTTATCCGCATCTGAAGTTCTAGAACTCCACATTAGACGGGGTCGGACTCGTTGAAAAGATAACACTTCCGGATACAACTTCTATGAAGGGACCCTCCCTGGATTCTGTATGTTTCAGGTCCAAATTCCCCCAAGAAATAGGGCAACGAATCTGCCCTGATTTGTAAAAATAGATGAAGTATCTCCAATTCATCTTCAATCCTTGCTTCTTCATCAATAACAACCATGCCTTCCCTTTATTCATGAAAACCCTACTCATTTATGCATTTTCCTAACATTTTATGTTAAAAACCCTAATTATTCATTCAAGAAGAATCATGAACTTCTAATCAAATTGAAGTTAATTTCATAGAAATTGGAATTAGAACTCCTTACTTGGATGAAATCTAGACTTTACTTCATAATTTTGGAAGAATCTTAGCCTTTTTCTCCTTGTAAATAACCAACCACTCTTCTCCCTCTTTTCTTCCCCAAATTCTTCTTGTTAATTCTCCACCCAATTGTGTTCCTCCACTTTAGAATTCCAAGGCTTATATGGATTTAAAAATTTTTGGGTGTTTAATTCTAGTTTTATGAAGTAAAATTTGAGATTCTCTCTCCCCTTTCTTCTAGTCTCCAGCCGGCCATGGATGAGAGAAGGGATGGGTATTTATAATCTCATCTCTTCTTAATTCATGTTTATAGATTATTTATACAACTATCACGTGAACTTTTCTATAAATATAAGTGATATTTTTATATGAAATTATCTTGCAGACGAGTCAATGTACATGTCATATAACAAGAATCTACATATTAGTTTCAACTATCCCTCACACCTCAGTTTATCAAAGCAATTGTTTTATTTTATAAAGAAAGGAACATAATATGTAATGGTCTCAACAACTCCAGTTAATATTCAATCTTAGTAGGAACAATGCTTTGATGCAATAAATTTTTTATACTTGCAATAACTTTATAATTTTCTTTGCAAAATATTTTTGTCCTGTAAATTTTATCTTTATTTTAGATCCATTAATAAAACATAAATGAATATTAAAAATAAAAAAAACTTTTATTAAGAATAAATATATTTTACATGAAGAAAACCAGTGCAATGTGTAACCAAATAATTGAATAAATGACAAATTCATTATTTTTCCTCAAATATTTTATTATTTGTTTTAAGGGTTTTTTCTTCTTCTATTCTTCCAAGTTTAATTGTTTTCAATTAAAGAGGGTCATGTACAATTTAGCTTTCTTATATATATATATATTAATGTTTCTATGTAATGTATACTTTAGTGGAAAATAAAAATATATGAGTTAAAAAGAGACTCTCGATATCAATCAACGAGGAATAATTAAAGGAAATTAAATACGTATAATATAAGGTTTTCACGTGATATCAGAATTTGGATGGGGATATCAATGGTAAAAAAAATATTTATATTTATCGCCTAGATGCATGGTATTTGTATTTTTTTGTCGGCTTTCAGCTCTCAAATACCAGTGAAGTTTATTCTGACGTTCAACAAAGACAAAAGGAAACCATTTTAATTTCTCGGTTTTTGTATCTGTTTTCTTATGTAGATTCTCTTAGCTGTTCATTTCCACTCCTTCCTCTTTACAGTACACACTCTCACAAATTAACAGTGTGTAGCCAGAAACCAGAACTACATGGAATCAAGAAATTTCCTGCGTTTCCTTGCTATCTCTCTCAGTGTATCTCTTGTCTTGTTCTTCACCTGGGTTCATCTCCCCTACGCTCCGCAACCAAACACCACCACCGACCTCCTCTACTGCTCCACCAACTCTCCTTGGTGCACCTCCAAGAACCGCTTTCAGTCTATCAATAAACCATCCACCGCCGATAACATCCTCGAAAAACCACCAAATCCCAAGCACCACAAGGTCCACAACCACGAGTCAGACACTCCCCACCATCCCCTGGACCCCTTAACAATCTCAGAGATCAACAGAGTCCGTACGATTCTGAAATCACACGCCCTTTTCAAGTCATCGTCTCCCTTTGCTTTCCACTCTGTAGTCTTGGAAGAGCCAGATAAAACACTTGTCCTTCAATGGAAAAAGGGAGACTCCTTGCTGCCAAGAAAAGCAGCCGTGGTGGCACGCGTGGCTGGCAAGTCACACGTGTTAACGGTGGATATAACTACAGGCGAGGTGGCTGTACAAGAAACTGGTTCTCGCTCAGGTTACCCCACCATGACAATAGAGGACATGACATCCTCCACGTGGGCCCCGTTGTCGAACGCTGATTTCAACCGCACAATCATCCAGCGCGGAGTTGATCTTCAGGACCTTGCATGCCTGCCGATCTCCTTAGGATGGTTTGGTGAAAGTGAAGAGAACAGGAGATTGATTAAGGTGCAGTGCTACTCCATGGAGGGCACTGCAAACTTTTACATGAGACCAATAGAAGGGCTGACTGTTTTGCTTGATATGGATAGTAAAGAAGTGGTGGAGATATCAGATAAGGGGAGGGACATACCTATACCGAAAGCAGCCAACACTGATTATCGCTATTCTGCACAGAAAATCAATCCTGAGATGATGTTTGTCAATCCAATTTCAATCGAGCAACCAAAAGGACCGAGTTTCACGGTGGAAGATGAGCACTTGGTTAAATGGGCCAATTGGGAATTCCACCTCAAACCCGACCCGAGAGCTGGTGTGATCATTTCACGGGCCAAGGTCCGGGACCCAGATAGCGGGGAGATGAGGAATGTGATGTATAAAGGGTTTACTAGCGAGTTATTTGTGCCTTACATGGACCCCACCGATGCTTGGTATTTTAAGACGTATATGGATGCGGGTGAATACGGGTTTGGGTTGCAGGCCATGCCACTTGACCCGCTTAATGATTGTCCTAGGAATGCCTATTACATGGACGGTGTGTTTGCCGCTGGTGATGGAACTCCATATGTCCGATCAGATATGGTTTGCGTGTTCGAGCGTTATGCCGGTGATATTGGCTGGCGGCACTCGGAGAGTCCGATTACGGGTATGGAGGTAAGAAGTTTTGGATCCGAGAATTTAATTTATTTCAAAAAACAGTGTCTCATCAATTTTATATAAATTAACTAACTAAACCATTATAGTGCTAGACAGCAATCAATCCAGTAGATTAGATTATTGGTTAACCATTTTATTCATATTTTATTTAGATAGAGTTTCATTTTGAATCGGGTTGAAATTAAAACCGGTTAAACCATGAACCTGAATGGAAGTGAATCACATCAAACCCATGTTTACTCGAAGGCCATTCGTTTTATGTTGAATTTAAGCTAAACCTAAAAAAATGATTAATTTATTATAAGCTTTTTTTTTTTTTATCGAAATGATTTTTTTTTGAATTTGGACAATAAACTTGGTACTTTAACATGTTCTAGCTATGAAGAACATTTCGGAAATAAAACTATCAAATAAAAACCACAAAATTCCCTTATTAACTTATCCAAGGAAGCTGTCGTACTACGTGTAGATGTGTTCCTGAGCTGTACTCATTTTTTTTTACCCTCTCCCGTTTGTCGTTTGTATGATGTTATTTCGGCAGATTAGAGAAGTTAGACCGAAGGTGACGCTAGTGGTTAGAATGGCAGCATCGGTTGCAAACTACGATTACATAGTTGACTGGGAGTTCCAAACCGACGGACTAATCAGAATCAAGGTTAGTGGCGACTTTCAATGTCTTTCCTGGGACGGAAATCTTATTTCCTGCTGTTTGAAATATTGTTTTATATGAATATCAGTCCATTTTATAATATTCTAAATATGTTAGGGCAAGGTATCTTTCGGTGGTTGGAGTTTTTCTTGATCATCTTCCAACTGTGTCTTCCACTAGTTGCAGGACGTCACGTTTGAACTTTTATTTTCCACTATAACAACTGCTAATCAAGAAAGCATGCATGCGCAGGTTGGACTTAGTGGTATTTTGATGGTGAAAGGCACCTCTTACGTGAACACGAACCAAGTTCCGGGTCAACAAAATCTGTATGGAACCCTCTTATCGGAAAACGTCATAGGCGTTATCCACGACCACTACATCACATTTTACCTCGACATGGACATAGATGGCTCGGATAATTCCTTCGTCGAGGTGAACATTAAAAAGCAAAAGACCCCGCCCGGAGAATCACCGAGAAGGAGCTACTTGAAAGCTATAAGAAACGTGGCAAAGACAGAAAAGGATGCACAGATTCAGTTTAAACTTTATGACCCATCTGAGTTCCATGTGGTCAACCCGATGAAACGGACTCGGGTCGGAAACCCCGTTGGGTACAAGGTGGTTCCTGCTGGCACAGCTGCTAGCTTGCTAGATCATGACGATCCTCCCCAGAAACGTGGTGCATTTACAAACAACCAAATATGGGTCACTCCATATAACCGGAGCGAGCAATGGGCTGGTGGGTTGTTTGTTTACCAGAGCCAAGGTGAAGACACTCTTGCAGTGTGGTCTGAGAGGTATGGATTAATTTCCACTCAAATTAAAAGCCAAAACACTACTCTCGCAATTCATCCTTTGAAATCTCCAGTTTTCCAACATTTATTATAATATATATTTCACTCTTTTTATCCAGGGATCGTCCAATAGAGAACAGGGACATCGTACTGTGGTACACATTGGGCTTCCATCACGTACCGTGCCAAGAGGACTTCCCCATCATGCCGACTGTATCGTCGAGCTTTGATCTGAAGCCGGTCAATTTCTTTGAGAGCAACCCGATTCTCCGGATACCACCCAACGTTGAAAAAGATTTGCCTGTTTGCAAGCCTGCTGCTTCGGCCTGAACAACTTAATCACTGTTGCTCTTCCGTTTGCATATATATGGCAGTAGCAGAGTGAAAGCCGTGAGGTCAGTAATGTAGATGAATATTTCAGAATAACACGCACAAAAAATAATTGGGGCGATCGATTAATCACTGTTTTATGACACCTCTATGAGGCTAGAATAGATGGTATTGTATCAAATTTATTGTGCTTTTTTTTATTGTATATATATATATATATATATATATATATATAAATTAATGTGGATTAAAATATATTTTTTTAATTAATTTCATTGATAAACATTAAATTAACTCGAGATTTAACTTCTAAATTTATTTATTTAAGATTATCCTCGTGATTTTTACATGTTACCGATGAATGATCTAAGTTGATGAAATATATTTCATTTCATTCTCAATATTAAATATAAAAAAATACTAATATAAAATTAATTTTAAATTCATTATTATTTTTGAAAATACATTAACAACACTTTTTTTCTTCATTTGAAAATATTTTTATTTTTAACTCGCTAGATAGCACAAGCTAATGTGATAGTCTGAGCCAATATATTGTTGCCAATTTCACTTTAATTTAGTTTAATTTAAAATATTAAAATCATTCACAAATGTTAACTAGCGTTTTTTTGTAATTAATTGAGACATTATCCACTCTTCCCTTTTGGGTCAACGGGTTTCCCATCGGGCCTAGTTGGATAGCAAATTATTAATTGAGATTAGGAATTTATAAATAAAATCCACACTAACTATTTACTTCTCAATTTATTAACAAATAACATTCAGATACATTTCTTAAGAAAATTTATTCCCTAATGATAATTGTTTCTATATCCCACCTCTATTTTTAAATTTGGCACAAAATTTGACTATAAAACGTGATCATCAATTACCCTGTTTTTATCTTGCGAAAAGATAACTACAACGGTGGCAGCATCGAAGACGTCTTAGAATTCAAAATGAATTAGTGGCTTAGATTTGCTATTCAAGTTGTGGAAAAGAGAATACCTCTATCATGATTGTACAAGACTTGTGAGGTTACTAATTAGCTTCATTTCATACAATTGACCCTGCTGTGTTGTGCTGTGTTGTGTTGTGGGTAGGATTATTTTTTTAATATAAAGAAATATTCAAGCAATGAAAAACTTTTTCTTGTTATCATTAAAACTCAGGTTTAATACATTATTTTTAAAATTTCAACCCATTTTTTTTTTATCAAGCCTAAGTTTTAAATTAAGCTACAAAACATGTGACCAGGTTATAAACTTAACTACACTTTTGTTTTCTTTGAAATTATTTTTTATTTAATTATATAATAACAAACTCAAACACTTGTAAAATCAATATAAACTCAATATATACCAAGAAGTTTAGTAAAATACCAACATAATCAACAACAAATAAGTTAAAACAAATTACAAAACTCAGTTTTTAATTAACCTAAATGAACCTATTAGATCCCACAATCTAGGGACATAGATTCCACTTTGTTTAATATTTTTTTTTGAAACTTTTTTTAATTAATTATGTGATTAAAAAATTGAGCACTATCAAAGTTTTGGGATGTTTGTTTGAGAATGAGATAAACCTGCAAAAAAAAAAAACAAATAATTATGAAATCTAAATTTAAAGCTACCAAAATGTAAAATTAAAATAAACAAATAAAAAACAAATACTGAATAATAAAATTTCTTATAAAAATTCTATAAAAAGTTAAAGAGAAAAAACTTGGCAAGCATGTGGGCCTAAATTTTTGTATTTATTAACACAAGATTACTTTCACAAGAAAATATTTAGAATTATAGCTTGGTTTTACAAAATCGATACTTGATGATCAAAATATAAGACAGTACTGCACACAGAATCACGAAGACAACAATCATTAATAATTTATTTATTTAGTTATTTATTAACAGACATAATTCTTGATTACATGATTAAAGTACAAAAACACATTAAAAGACTTACATGTATAATTTTATTTATAAAAGATATAAATATGTTACCCGCGACTAAGCACGGTCACATAACTAGTTTTGCTGCAGGTTGAAATGCTTCAGTGACTGCACAGGACAACTGCAGATAGCAGATCCTTCCACCCTCTAGTAAAGCTCTAAATTACACAGCCTAGGTGACGGGATAACTATCAAGGGTTCCATTTTCTTGATCACTATGCCATATCTATCGGATAGTTCCAGCACTCCTCCGGCCGGCAGCTTCCACTCAAAGGAGTGCAGCAATGAAGCCTGTAAAAGCATCAGCATCTTCTCTGCTAAAGGGATTCCTGCGCAAACCCTCCTTCCCGATCCAAACGGGAGATACTGAAAATTGTTGCCGGAATAATCAAATGTGCCGCTGTCGGCATTCAAAAACCTCTCTGGTCTGAATTCTAATGGATTCTCCCACAGATCAGGATCCCTATGAATTGCGTAAACATTCAGAAGAACTGTAGTGCCCTTGGGAACGATATATCCTCCTACCATGCACGATTGCCTTGAAAAACGGGGAACTAAGAGAGGCAGCGCAGGATGCAAACGAAATGTCTCCTTGATCACAGCAGATAAATACCGTAACTTGGGCAAGTGGAATTCTTCTACAAAGTTGTTCGATCCAACAACTTCCTGCAATTCCTGGTATACCTTTTGCCTCACCTCTTGGTGTTGCATTAATCGTGCCATTGTCCATTCGATCATAGTAGTAGTCGTGTCAGTACCACCCAAGAAAATATCCTACATATAAACAATAACATTATTATTGTTAACGCTGGCTCGATGCATGATTCTTCTGATCAGCAGCAGAATCATGCAAATTTGTGAGTTGACTATTTAACCTCAAGAAGCTTTATGATACTATACATACAAACAAATTGTACTCAAATAAACAGATGTAATAAGTGAGAAATGCCAAATTAGTTATTGGTCCAAATAAATATTAAATGGATGGTCGAATATGAAAATCGATATAATAAGACCTTGAAACATACATGCATTGCATTGGCTTTAAAAGTATAAATAAGAAGTGAGAGGGATTTACCTTCATGCTTATTTAGCTTTTTTATAATTAAGATTGAGGAAAGACAACAATTTGAATTATAGAGCAAAGAATATTTTCTGTTAGATGATTGTATTTATAATTCATGATTTGAGTCATTATACCTAAAAAACTCTATTAGATGATATTACTCTGGCACTTTTAGTAACCAAGAACAACAGCTCCTTTAGCAGCTAGCGTAGGCTCACAGCGTTTAAAGAATAATTTATATGTCATGGATGTTAATGACTAGTAGTAGTGGTAGTAGTGGTGGTGGTGGTGATGATATTACTTATTAATAGTAGTAGTAATAGTAATTTTAATACTTATTATTTGAATTGTTAGTTTTTAAAATCCTTTTGTCAATTTCAAATCTAATATTTAAATTATTAGAAATTGGATTTCATGATTTTCTTTAATAGAGTTTTTTAGGTCTAATGACTCAAATGATGAATTATAAATACAATCATCTAACAGAAAATATTCTTTGCTCTATAATTCAAATTGTTGTCTTTCATCTATCTTAATTATAAAAAAGCTAAATAAAAATAGACTTCAAAAACTGCTTCTATACTTTCTAAGAAATTTTTAAAAAGAAGAGAATCAAAATAGTCATACATACCATTAGAATGGCTTTGACTTGGTCCATCGTAATTGATGTTGCAGGATCTTCATGCTTGTTAAGATCCAAGAGAATCTGCAGGAAGTCTTTTCCCTCATCCATATGTGACTTTTCTTCATTCGAACGTTGCTTGATTGCATATTGAAGAAATTGATCCATAGTTACTGCTAATCGCTTCGATTGTCTCTCTATACCTTGCAAGTCAAACCTAGCCAGCACGGGGAAAAGATCCGAGACATTAGGTTTTCCTTGTAGCACCATCATCTCTGCTGCATGACTCCTGAACTGTGCAACGAAATCAGTCCATTTCTCTCCCTGGATGGTGCCACCCCCCAACAAAATCCGCAGGACAGCATTTATGCTTGTTACATATGCCAACTCACCAAAGTCTACAGGGCTGCCGATTTTATTATACACATCTCTAATAGCCTTCTTTAACCTCCTGTTTTCTCAGTTCATAAGAAGCATCCAGGCTTGCATTACTCAGCATTTCGCGCACGAAAATCTTTCGCATCTTCGTCCAGGGAGGTCCGTAAGAGGACCAAGCGATATCATTTCCGCCGTACGTGAACACCAGGGCGGAAAGTAGGTGGATCTCGATTGGCAAATATGGTATCCTTGTCGCGAACAATTTCTTTGGCTAGTGGTGGTGAGCTAACCACCATACACAATTTGTTTCCAAGTCTTAGCTTGTAGATAGGTCCATAGACGCCCGGCTAGTTCTGTGAACTTCTTGTGGAGGTCATAGCCAAGAAATGGAAGGTATCCAACTAATGGCAAGCCACGAGGACCTGGCGGAGAAGGAGCGGCGACTGCCTTCTTTGGTTTGATGTTGTTCCACAAGAACCAGAAAACTGTTATCATGGCGACTGCCGTGATGAGAACTGTTCTGAACAGTTTCTCTCTCTCGTTGCTAGCATCCCACCACCGTGACCACAAGCCAGCGACCACCGTGTTCAGCATCTCGGTATTCTCAGGTGCAAAGTAAATGTAGCAGTGAGACCTATATATTAAGGATCTTGATATGGATTATAAGAAAATTTTGATCTCAACGATAGAAAAGATATGGGAAATCAATATCTGACTGTAATTATATTGACTTCCTATCGTTTTAATTTCATGATTTTCTAGCCAATAAAATGGCGAGTCCTTTCAGATCTTATATCGATGTGGGGAACAAAGCTTTTTGTAACATCGAAAGTATTCTATGAGTCTGTTTCGTATTGTGGTTGCTGTTGTGGTTGAGGTTGAAAAAAAACAGTTAAAAAAAAACATTTTCACTGCGGTTCAAAATAAGTAGTGAAGTGTTTGGTTGAAACTGTGGTTCAGTCTGAGGTTAAAAAAAATAGTTTTGTGTGTTTAGTTACCAAGCTTTGCATGTATCTTTTTACTTGTGAAATTACTGCAAAGGGCGCGCTTAAGCCAGCTAGGATACCCCAATCATAAAAAATAAAATAAAATATATAAGTAGAAAAAAAAGAAATTAAAAAAAATATAACCAACAAAAAGTTATTTAATGGAAAAAAAATGAAAAAAAAAATCAGAAGAAAAAACATAATCAGGAAAAAACAAAAAAAAACAAAAAAAAAATTTGGATCCGAGGATTAATCGTGGTGCATTTAAGCTAGTCCGGACACCTCGATCATATATATATATATATAAGTGGAAAAAGGAAAAAATTAAAAAAATATAAACAGAAAAATAAATTTCATGGAAAAAAATATAATAAAAAAAGGAAAAAAAAAGCTATAAAAAATTGCATCTGAGGATTAATCATGGTGCGTTTAAGCTAGTCAAATACTCTGAATATATATATATATATATATATATATATATATATATATATATATATATATATATATAAGTCGAAAAAGAAAAAGAAATATAACCAGTAAAAAAAATATTTTATGAGAAAATATGAAAAAAATAGAAAATAATATAATAACAAAAAAGGCAAGAAACAAAAAAAATAGAAAAAAAAGTAATAAGAAAAAAAAAAGCAAGAAAGAAAACCAAGAAACGAATAAAATGAAAAAAAAATGAAAAATGTAAATAGGAAGTAGAAATCAAAAAGCGGTCTGTGTGGTTTAAAAAAAGAAATAAAAAATGAAATGACAAATATTTATTTCAGAAATAAAATAAGATTAATTTAGATGATGTTTGCTGCGGTTTGCTGTGGTGTGGAGAATTAATTTGCAATTCTATTTTGTTAAAAAACTGTTATTATCTGCTTTGCAAAAACCGGTGGTTGGAACGCTTTTATTGATGGGCCCATGAAATTGTGCAGTTGTTTTTGGGTGTTACAAAACAACAATTACATTGCTTTTTTTGGAACGTGGTTTGGACCACGTTACCAAACGGGCACTATATAGGGTGTTGTCACCTCACCTTTGTTGTCACCTCACCTTTCACTATATTTTATTAAATATTTTTTTTATTAAAATAAACAATAGCAAAAAAACAAAATAAAAATAAAAATATTTTTTTTGATGTATTTGTGTATTTTCAGCATTGTCTATAAAAAAAAATTCAAAATTTTTAATGGCATTCCAAAGGCGTTTGACTCTTACACCTCATTTTGACGTTGATTTTTTTTTCTATTTTAAAAAGAACCAATAAATAACAAGAAAAATAAAAGATTTTATTAAATAGCCTTACAAGATTAAATATATTGATTTTTTTTAGTTTTTGTTTTTTAATTATTATTTAATAATTCTTTTTAGTTATTAACACATGGAGTTCTCAATTTATTTGATTGTATTTATTTACTCATATTTTTTATTAACTATAAAAATATATAAAAAATATTATTTATAAATTTTTTCATATTAAAAAATATCTAATCCACGGCGAAATTTATCCATCAATCCATTGAAGTTGAAACTATCAATGAGTATTATAGATATTTTTGCAATGATATACACAACGATCAATATTTTTGCAGAATTAATTATAAAAATGAAATAAAAAGATTGCGAAATATTTTTGAGTCTACCATAGTAAAAAAACATCATGTTAAAAACATTTGATTAAGACTGTCATTGAAATTAATTTTATAAATTATTCTAACTAGATAATTTGTTCATCCTATTTTTTTCTAGTTTATAAAATTGTTAACCTTGCTCTACTCAACTTTAATCACTCAAAGCATCATCGTCATGGCCGTACACCGAACATTAAAAGAAGACGGAGAAAGGTGTGAAACACAAAAGGACCACACAAGCGAAACGACGACGCAGGGGGGACCAGAGGCTAGTGAAGGTGACAAGAAAGGACGGGGGAGACGAGGATGTATTTTGGTAGCCGTAAAAACAAAACAATTCTTTTTTATCTATGGATGGAGAAAGGAAAAACAGAGATTGCAACCCAATCGGACCGCACACATCGTTCTCGTGGCAGCCAAACTGACAACTCCACTCTCCAAGTGGTGCCTACCTATTGAATGCTGATTGCTGAGAGATGCTTTCCGCGCCAGTTTTGACTGCACAAAACCAAACGAGGACCCTTGCCCACGAAAATGCATAAAAAAACACCAACTTTTTCATCCACAAAATGAATAAACATGCCAATCAGAGAGAGAGAGAGAGAGAGAGAGAATCGTAGTTAAGGTTAATGAGAGAGATGGCTTCTCTCCACCGAAACGTTCCTGTAACAAAGATCCCAATCTCCATTGGAACCATATTCAAAAACCACAAATTTCTTACCCTTAATTAGATTTTTCCTGGAGCACACAATGCACCCATCCTCACTCTTTTATAGTGTTGAAAATACCAAACATTTGAGTATTTGCGTTGATGATGTTCAATGCACATTATTCTGGGTACAGCGGGAGATTACAAGCTTCAACTATTTTATTCCAGTAAGGATTAAAAAAACTATATCAATAAAGATTTTTAAAACCCCATTCTATCAAATGGCTGACGTTATTGTTCGGAATTCTTGAGTGATGAATCGTAGAGACATAAGGCGTGCTATTAGGAAACCGATGTTATCAAATGGCTGTTGTTTTTCATGTTATTAATCCACCCTTACACGTGCCATTTATATAATAGTGGCTGAAAATTATTCTGGAAAGCAGATGATGCACAGGTATATGGAGAATCATCGTTTTGATTATTGCAAGTACATCTTCTGCAATCTACCGGTAGAGAGCTGGGTTGGATAATCTTGGTGTTGGAGTTGCTACAAGAGGGTTCTTCAACTTCAAAACAATCCCAAACTTCTCCGTGAGATCCACTTTCTCACCTGCAGGTAATTTCCAATCAAAAGAATGCAGAAGCGTAGCAAGGAAATACAGAAACATCCTCTCAGCCATTGCTATCCCAGCACAGATTCTCCTTCCGGACCCAAACGGGAAATAATTGAAGTCACTTCCACTGTAGTCAAATTTACTGTCCAAGAACCTCTCCGGCTTAAACTCCATTGGGTTTTCCCAGATTGAAGGATCCCGGTGTACCGCCCATACATTGATAAAAATCCGAGAGCCCTTTGGAACAGAGTAGCCTCCGATAGTGCAAGTTTCACTGGGGCAATGAGGGATTAGCAGTGGGAGAACCGGGTGCAACCTCAATGTTTCTTTCATGATGGCATGCAAGTATGCCAATTTGTAAATGTGAGACTCCTCTACCATGTTGTCCTTGCCAACTACGTTGTCCAGTTCATCTTGAGCTTTTCTCATCACTTCTGGCTTGTTCATAACTTCAGCAATGGCAAACTCGATTGCATTAGAGGATGTGTCTGAACCACCCACAACCATATCCTGTCATTGAGTAACCAAATCTTTTAATTAATTGCTGTGGCAATCGCAAGCGTATCTGATAATTCATAATCATAATGACTGTTATCAAATAAAAGAGAAAAGCATACCATAAGCAAGGCTTTGATGTGGGTCATGGTTAATGGTGTCTTGACATCCCCCTCATCCTTCACTTTCAGCAGAAACTGCAGAAAGTCCTTGCACTCACTGCTACTATCCCCCGGCGCATCAAAATTCAATTGTTTTTCAATCATCCTGTCAAAAATCTGGTCAAATCTTGGAGCCAGACCACTCATCTTTCTTACCAGTCCTTGCAAATCGAATCTGGCCAAGGCAGGAAAAAAATCTGAAATGTTTGGCGCCCCCAGTAATTCAGTCATGTCCGCCACAACCCGCCTGAATTCAGCACCTAGACTACCCCTTTCCTCACCCTGGACCGTTCCACCCCATAACATGCTCGTTACAACATTCAATATTGTCAGAAAAGTTTGCTCTCCCACGTTGATGGTTGACCCGGCCTTGCTATGTATGTAAGCAACGGTGTTTTGCACTTCGCGGCGGCGAAGCCCGTAAACCGAGTCTAACGTTGAGTTGCTGAGCATTTTGAGGACACAAACTTTTCTTAGCATCCTCCACTCTGGCCCATATGGGCTCCAAGCTATATCTAACCCACCGTAGGTTGCTATCCGGGCCGCAGCAGGCACATCGCGGTTAGCAAATGTTATGTCATGGTCCTTAAGAACTTCGCGAGCCAAATCAGGGGAGCTCACTATGATGGCAAGCTTGGAACCAAGTTGCAGCTTCAGGATTGGTCCGTACGTGCGGGCTAGCCCAGCAAAGTATGTGTGAAGATCGGGGTCTAGAGAAGCTAGATTGCCAATCAATGGGAGGCCTCTTGGACCCGGGGGTAGAGATGAACTTCCCTTCTTGGATTTGACACGTATCCAAGCATACCAAGTAATAGCGAAGAGAGCCAGGAGAGTGACTATCGTGCTTGTAGAAGCATCCATCTCAAGATTTTCAAGAAAATTCGACTGGGGGGTCATGGTGATCGATAACAACATGGGAGATGAGTTTCAGAGAAAGGGAGGAGGTTGTGGTGGTCTTTATGGATACGGAACGGGCACTTATGGGTGGACAAGGAGGTGGTGGCGGCCACATCAATATTTTATCTCCACTGAGAATGATGGGATTTCACATCAAGATGAAGACAAGGTGGGGTTTGAAATGATTGCCTAAAATGAAGCTGAGGAATCCTCACCTTGTCTTTTTTTTTTGGCTCTTTTAGTATAATTATTGGCTTGTTCGCGGTGGACGGTGGATTCTTCGTGTAGAAAATCAGAAAATAAACATGTGGCCTTCCAAACTCCTTGCTGGCGAAAGGTTTATAAAAGGAAAAATAAATTCAGAGACAGGCGACAAGAGATTGAACTTATTGACATTGTTTCTTTCGATGCTCAACCCGGGGGGGTTATATATTTTTAATTTGATTATATTTTACAATGAATGTAAACAATCTCAACTCTAAGAATCGAATCTTATTTGGCGCATGGAATCTCTCCAGCCGGCCAGTGCCTGCCTGCCTGAATATTGATTCAACAGTCATCATCTGAGATTTTAGCACTTGGCATGATATCACCAAATATGTACCAAACAAGTCAAAATCATGACGCGTCATATAGTCTCGCCACACAAGAGTGATATACCAAACAAAGTAGTGTGATAATGGAGGCTGTGGCTGGCGTTATACGAAGAAAAAAGAAGAAGCACAATAATTGCTACTAGGCAACAAGAAACATAATCCCTACTGAAAATCAAACAGTCAATTTTTTTTATTCTTCTAATTTAGTTTAAATGAGCTGATTTGCCCCTTGGTTTTTTTTTATCTATGTAGAAAATTAATTGATTTTATAAATATTGTATTTTGTAATTTTAATATTTAATTAGTATAATTGTAATTGATAAAATTCGTTAAAAATGGTTTTTTTGAACCAAAATGTGATTGAATATTGCTATTGCTAAAAAACTTTTGATAAAATTTGTTAGAAAATTTGCTAAGAAGGTGAAATGATTCATTATAAATTTGCTGTCACGGATACTCTGGTTAAAAAAAAAAAAAAACCCGGTTAAAAAAGAACAATTGACCTGGACAGTAAAAAATAAAAAATACATGTGAAAAAAAAGTCACCGTTTCTTAAAAGGAAAAAAAAAGAGTCTAAAATATAAATTTAAATTCAAAGACAAAGTTTTTTTTATAAGATTTATTCATCATATTATTATATTAAATATATTTAAGAATACCGATATTAATTTTTTTTTGCAAGAAATCGTAGGTCATTTTTTTTCTCTTTATATATTTTTTAGGCGATAATATTAAATAAATATTAAACACATATACTTAGTCTCACATACTATATAGTGTGATCGAAATGGGAAGTGATTTTTATAGTTTTTTAATTGTAGATAACCTAGATAAATTTGTAAAAAAAAATAATATGAGTTGCCTGTTTTCCCCAAGTAATATTAGATATGACACATTATAAATACAAATATTGCAAAAATTTTAAAAAAGAAATATAAATTTTTTGCGTGCTATAATTATTTATTTGCCGTCTAAAAAGAACAGTGTAGTCGAAACGGAAAGTGCCTTGTATATTTTTTAATTGTAGATAATGTAGGAAAATTTGTTTACCTTTTGTTTTTTTGAGTTGTATTTTTTCCCGGGTAATATTAGATCTTAAATATTAAAAATCCAATTTGTTTTTTTTTAAGAGATAAACTTGAACAAAAGAGCACAAAATTAAAATTCACAACAATTTTTTTTTTTATTTTTATAAGATTTATTCATCATATTATTATATTAAATGTATTTAAGAATGCTGATATAAATTTTTTTCATGCAAAAAATCCGAGGTCATTGTTTTTTCTCTTTATATATTTTTAGGCGATAATATGCAATAAATATTAAAACATATAATAATGACTTGTTTGCCGTTTCAAAGGAACGGTGTAATCGAGACAAAAGTGACTTGTATCTTTTTTTAATTGTAGATAACCTAGGTAAATTTGTCTATTTTTTGTTCTTGAGTTGTCTTTTATCCCCAGTAATATTAGATATAAAATGACTATTGTTATTATTGCAAAAACAATTAAAATTATCAAATTATCCCGAAAGAAAAAAACACTCAAAAACATTAACAAAAGAGTAAGCAAGAAAAAGAATATATTATTATTATTATTATTATTATTATTATTATTATTATTATTATTATTATTATTATTATTATTATTATTATTATTATTATTGTGTTAATGATGAATAAAGAACAGAAATAAATAAAAGAAAAAAAAATCATACTAACTTTTTTTTAAAAAAAAACATAATTATCAGGGGGAAAAATTCATCTAACTTGAAAATAATAACAATAAAACCAATAAAAAAAATAAAAGAAAGAGCACATAAAAAAATATAATAGATGATAAAACAAAACAAAAAATTATTAGCTGAAAAAATCATTTAATTTGAAATTTTCAAAAAATATATGTTCTACGTTGCGGGCTGAGTAAACAATTTTTATAGGATTTGCTGGATGCAAATAAAAATATAATTTTTATTTATGTGAAATTTAATATAATAAAATAGCTCAACACCCCCTAGTTTAACAATAGCAAAATAAAAGTTTGAAAATCTAAAATTATCATTGCATGCGTAAACTATCATTGATACCCTAGTTTTAAAAAATAATAAGAATAAGAATAATAAGAATAAAAAAAAAGGGAAAGCAACTTTTACAGACAGACATTTTCAAAATCAGCATTGTAGAAAGAAAAAACAAAAACATGGTAGTTTTAAAAAATAAGATTAATAAGAATAATAATAAAAAGAAAAAGGGAAAGCAACTGTCACGCTTTCCCAAAAAAAAAGTATTTCAAAAAAAAAAATCAAATTTGTTGGCTAAGGGGTTCGAACCCCTGCGCGCAGCGAGCCGCTCGGCCACAGGTATTTTTCTTAGTCATCTCCACCATAGAAATTATAAAAAACATCTCTGTGCAAAAAAAAGATGCACATACACGCGCAAAGCAAAAGAGATAAATGGTCAGTCTACAGTGCACATGAGTGTGCGTGCAAAGTGGATTGGCCGAGCTCTTTTAGCTCTTTTACTAATACTAATAACTAATTGTAATTTTAAAAATAAATAAATAATTAAAAAAAAAAACAAATTGAATGACCGAGCCAAACAAACCTTGACATGATAAAACTTTCACATTATGGCATCCTTTTTTTTAGCTCAGCGAAACCACACTCCTTTTTTATTAAAAGAAAACTAATTAATTGATTTTGAGAGACAATCAATGGACAAAAATAACTTTGGGAAGCAGGTTGCATGCTTTGGTCAGGTCAGCCATGAATTGATGCTCTCTTTCCGTTTTTTTTTGACCAAGCAGACTTTGGGAAGCAGTTCTTTGCTTCGGTGACACTTTTAGGAGCACTGTTCGTGCTAATTAATTAGCATACAGTTGCACAGAAATGAAAAGATGCAAATGAGAAAGCGAACTATTCAAGTCCACAGTGAATTCAGTGTGGTTGAACAGTGAAAGTACGATCTGTTTTAGCTGTATGTATAATTTTTTGGTTTATTTTCATTTTCATTAAATAAGAATAAGAGAAGGGAAAACTTGGTTAACGTAAAAAAAATCTAAGAAAAACAAAACTATTTTTTTTGTTTTTTAATTAAAAAACAAATCGTACTGAACCGAACAGAAATCAGGCAGTTTAAACCGGGTTTGGTTCGGTTGCGGTTTTTTTGATTTTTTTTCCAATTTGGTTGTTTTTATTTATAAAAATCAAGCCGAACCGAAAACACTCACCTCTAGTTTCATACTTGAGGCGTGGACGTGGGCTTGTCGAACGATGTTAAAAAAAATTGAGTTTGCAATCTCTCCTTCCTATCCTTTTACTTTAAACAATTTAATTTTGTTATTGGTTAATTATGTTTAATTATTTGTTTGAATTAATTGCATTATTTTTTTTTATTAGTGGAACAACTAATTCACCTTTTTTGGTGTATTATTGTCTTAATCCTAGAACAATACTTTTGTCCCTTATTATTTAATATTTGAGATTGTGATTTACATGTAAAGTGTTTTTTTAATATTAAATAAACTTGTTCTCTTTAATTTTTTTTTAAAAAAAAACACATTAAAGATTTTTTATATTGCATATTGCCAAGTCTCTCCAATAAAACTCATATTTGTATAAAACGATAATAAAATACATGGCATGATTTACTATTTTTTAACACCAGAATTCAAGAAAAAAAATTTCACATGCATTTCTGAATTTAATATCAAGTTTATTACATCCATATATATATAAGAACTTGGCCTATATTTTAAAAACAACAAAAAATCAATTTGTTTATTCTAATATAAAACATTATGAAATTATAAATAGACAATGTGTAGAGCAATGCAAAGATGTACAATGAAACCAAGATCAGTGGCATTTTCAACACTCATCGTTGATGCATCCCAAGTTTGCTTCTCAAACATTCAAATTTAGGGTGTTTGGAAAGAGTTGAAAGTGTCCATCGTTCAATAAAAATCATTTGAAAGTGAAAAGCATGTACAATGAAATAAGTTTTTAAGCAATGAAGCTTTTTGTAGCATCGAAAGCATCGCTCAATATTTATTGTTAAGCGATCAGATCATTAGAGAAAATTTTCCTAGCATTAGATTATTTTATTTTTTATTTTCCAATTATTTCTTCAACTACATATAGATCTTCTGCAATCTACTGGTAGAGAGCTGGGTTGGATAATCTTGGTGTTGGAGTTGCAACAAGAGGGTTCTTCAATTTCAGAAACAATCCCACACTTCTCCGTGAGATCCACTTTCTCACCTGCAGGTAATTTCCAATCAAAAGAATGCAGAAGCGTAGCAAGGAAATACAGGAACATCCTCTCAGCCATTGCTATCCCAGCACAGATTCTCCTTCCGGACCCAAACGGGAAATAATTGAAGTCACTTCCACTGTAGTCAAGTTTACTGTTCAAGAACCTCTCCGGCTTAAACTCCATTGGGTTTTCCCAGATTGAAGGATCCCGGTGTACCGCCCATACATTGATAAAAATCCGAGAACCCTTTGGAACAGAGAAGCCTCCGATAGTGCAAGTTTCACTGGGGCAATGAGGGACTAGCAGTGGGAGAACCGGGTGCAACCTCAGTGTTTCTTTCATGATTGCATGCAAGTATGGCAATTTGTAAATGTGAGACTCCTCTACGATGTTGTCCTTGCCAACTACGTTGTCCAGTTCATCTTGAGCTTTTCTCATCACTTCTGGCTTGTTCATAACTTCAGCAATGGCAAACTCGATTGCGTTAGAGGATGTTTCTGAACCACCCAGAACCATATCCTGTCATTGAGTAACCAAATCTCTTAATTAATTGCTGTGGCAATCGCAAGTGTATCTGATAATTCATAATCATCCTGACTGTAATCAAATAAAAGAGAAAAACATACCATAAGCAAGGCTTTGATGTGGGTCATGGATAATGGTGTCTTCACATCCCCCTCATCCTTCACTTTCAGCAGAAACTGCAGAAAGTCCTTGCACTCACTGCTACTCGCCCTTTCTCTATCCCCCAACGCATCAAAATTCAATTGTTTTTCAATCATCCTGTCAAAAATCTGATCAAATCTTGTAGCCAAACCACTCATCTTTCTTCCCAGGCCTTGCAAATCGAATCTGGCCAAGGCAGGAAAAAAATCTGAAATGTTTGGCGCCCCCAGTAATTCAGTCATGTCCGCCACAGCCCGCCTAAATTCAGCACCTAGCCTACCCCTTTCCTCACCCTGGACCGTTCCACCCCATAACATGCTCGTTACAACATTCAATATTGTCAGAAAAGTTTGCTCTCCCACGTTGATGGGTGACCCCACCTTGCTATACATGTAAGCAACGGTGTTTTGCACTTCACGGCGGCGAAGCCCGTAAACCGAGTCTAACGTTGAGTTGCTGAGCATTTTCAGGACACAAACTTTTCTTATCATCCTCCACTCTGGTCCATATGGGCTCCAAACTATATCTAACCCACCATAGAATGCTATCCGGGCAACAGCAGGCACATCGCGGTTAGCGAATGTTACGTCGTGGTCCTTAAGAACTTCGCGAGCCAAATCAGGGGAGCTCACTATGATGGCAAGCTTGGAACCAAGTTGCAGCTTCAGGATTGGTCCGTAAGTGAGAGCTAGACCAGCAAAGTATGTGTGAAGATCGGGGTCTAGAGAAGCTAGATTGCCAATTAATGGGAGGCCTCTTGGACCCGGGGGTAGAGATGAACTTTCCTTCTTGGAGTTGACACGTATCCATGCATACCAAGTAATAGCGAAGAGAGCCAGGAGAGTGACTATCGTGCTTGTAGAAGCATCCATATCAAGATTTTCAAGAAAATTAGTCAGGGGGTTATGGTGTTCGATATCTGCAGGGGAGATGAATTTCAGAGAAAGGGAGGAGGAGGTGGTCTTTATGGATACGGAATAGACTCTTATGGCGTCATAATGACGCTGTTTTGGGAGGGCGGTGGTACCGCCATTTCTCTTTTTCTTTTTTTTCAATTTAAATGAAAAAATTGTTTTGGTGTTTTTAAATTATTTTGATGTGCTGATGTCAAAAATGATTTTTTTTGATGTATTTATAAATAAAAAAAACTTTCAAAAGCAATCGCAACCGCCCTCCCAAACAGGCCTATAGTCTCACGCCACACAAGTGTGATATATCAAACAAAGTAGTGTGATAATTGAGGCTGTGGCTGGCGTTATACGAAGAAAAAAGAAGCAACAGAATAATTGTAACTAGGAGAAACATAGTCCCTACTGAAAATCAAACCGACGACGGATTACTCCATCTGAACAACTTGGTTACGAGCACATGACCAAAGCTAATGCCCACGCAACCACATTGTTCTACAGTTCTTTTCAACAAGTTGGCACTGTCTGTGGAATGCGGTGCTTCAGTAACCCAAAAAGCAGAAGCCAGCTAAAACAAAAAGCAGGAACAGGTCACACCGCAGCCTGAAACGATATACTTTCAGACTCCCGGGAGAAGAGAGCAAATCATTGAATTTTTCAAGTTCCGCTCTGTTACGTTTCTTGGTGTGTACGCTCTCAAAGGTGCTCCAATTCCACCTGCACCAATGGGAACTGCAGGGCTGGCTGAGTATCTTTATTGCAACTCCCTGTAGTGTGGGAATTTCATAGCCATATCCAGCCCACCAATCACCTAAAGATGCACATTGCGTTAATAATGAGTTTCTAATCTGCTAACATATAAAATCTCAAGGCAGTCAAAAAAATGAACCTCAGATCTCAAAACACATGAAATATACGCATTTATTGGCAATCAAAGGATACGTCAGGGATCTTCAAAGTTGATTCAGCCTATTTTGACAGTGTTCATAAACTTAATGATTCTATTCTGACCAACAGTAACCTCATCTGCCAACAATTACTATCACTGTTGGTTGATGCTGTGGTTTTCCGATCCCAGGGAACAAATATAAGGGGATACTTCGTTTTACCAAGTATTATAACGCCCCATGAGAAGAATTGATTTGTAATGAATATTTTAATGCCCCATGAGAAGAATGTAGCTTAAACATACCTGGGGAATTCAGCGTCCTTCCCATAATAGCAAATTCTGTACCAAGAGCGCCTTGTGCATTTATGTATATTGGGTGTTCTTGTTGAAGATTGAGAGTGAGTCCAGGACTGCAAGTGGAAAGCTGAAGAATTGAAGAATCTGTTTTTTGTTTAGCTGTAGTGTTTAGTTTGATTAAGTATTTCATTAAAGTGTTTAGTTTTATTTCAATAAGGTCAATTCAGATTGATCTAGTTAGACAATTTCAGATTAAGTCCAAGTATTAGAATAGATGAAAGAGTTTGTTATGGACTATAATTCCTACTCTCTGCATTGGTTCTTTTGTTTACTTATAAATAAAGTCAAAGGGATGACAGTAACCTTACAAGTTTATTATGCCCCTTATTCACGTAAATTCAGTGCAAGAAACACAATTTTTGTTCTTTACAATTCTGGAAATTCGACTATCTGCAGATTTCAATCTCTACAGTAGCGGTTCTTCAGGTTTTTTCCACTATAAACAAGTACTGATCTGAACAGTACCTGTTTGTGAATCAGAATTTTACAACAGTTCTTTGGTGATTTCTATTTTATCTTGATTTGTTGTAGCCATCTTTATCATAGTGTCTTGAAATCCATTCCTCATCCTCAAATCAATCATTAAAATTCTGGGTTATAGAAAATTGAAGGATTAAGGAATGCTACGGCTGCCTGTAATAGGGGAGCGAAGCTGCAGATCCCATCTTGCCTTGGCATATAAGCATCAAATTTGAGTACAGAGTATCAGTCATTGCTAAGAAAAGTAGATACTCTCCCGATAAAATACCCCAGCAAAAGGGCAAGCAGGCAAAGACAGATGAAGGTGCATCAAACAACGTTGTTAGATTGAAGCAATGCCAAAGAAACCTTAGCTCTTAAACACAGGAATAATTCAGACCTTGCTTTGTAACTCATACAACTGGCAGATGTAAGAAAACCGTATAAAGTAATTATATTTCATTGATATATTTGACAAAGATACAGAGGTGCCTTTATATAGGCTCGATACAATAATGAATATCCCGTAAACTAATTATTTACCAAAACTGGATTCCTATACTATTGCAATCGTATTTTCTATACTAGGTAAACGTCAATTACAAGAATCAATTGCGACAATTGTGCAGCTGGTGATGACTGGGTATCTCAACAAGATGACATCAATTTTAAAATAATAATAAATGTTGATCGTCCAAAAAGCTTGTTTAGCTGCAAATAATCTAAATGCAAATTAATAAAACACTCTGCAAAAATGTTGAACTCTAATTCGGTAGCTCCATCACAATATTCTTACATATCATCTATAAACATGGACCCTTTATTGTTAAAATCACAAGTTGACTCGCAAAATCGTACGATTTTGGAAGTCAGCTCATCAAATCGTGTCAACTCGGAGAGAAAAATCATTTTGGGTCAAACTCGGGTCAAAATTGTTCACAATCATAAAATCGGACCTGATCGGTCTGATTTTATGATTCTACTCCAATCTTTCAAATTTTGAAATTTTCGTCTCGCGCCAGGCGCCCCGCCCCCCCCTATATATATATATATATATATATATTATGGAATCATTTTTAAAAATTAGTACTATTAATTTTAAAATTTATACTTAAAATTTTTGAAAAAAATAATTTGATGAATGTATTAAAAATAATGAGGAAAATAACGGTAATGAGAATGATTTTAATTTATATAGTACATCAGCAAAATATCTATTTTAAATTTATTAATTTTTATCTAATGAAATTCTATGGACATAATTGTTTTGTAATGTATTTTTAAGTTATTTTGAATCATGTATGAACCTTAACTAATGAAGTTTTATTACTATAATTATATTGTATTGTACTCAGAAATATTTTACTTACAATTTTACGATTTTTCTACCTACACGATTTTAGCTGTGATTTTACGATTTTTGTACAGAAAAATTCAAATATGATTTTACGATTTTACGATCCGAATTTCCGAAGCCCCTTCCATGTCGTGTCAAAATCGCGATTTTGACAACCATGTCTGTACCTTCATATTTTTCAAACTTCTAACATTGACAGTTTCAATTTCTTCAGAAAAAAAGAAAACTTAAAACTCTATTAACAAAAACAAATCACTTTTTTACTGGGAATAAAATATTTCAAAAAGAAAAACAATTATTAAGGCAGTATATTAAGCAATTGACTGACTTGTGAGAACAATCATACACACCATAACAGTCCGCAGACTGTTATAAACTTGGAATATGCAGGGAAGCTTCTCATGTCCACATACAACTCACGTGTGCTCCGGAGATATTGGAATTGACAGTCAGATCACCAGAAAAATGTCAGAAACCGGAGAGACGAGTAACTTTAGCTCCTTTGAAGTATGGTGAAGACAATAAAAGTTTATTGATGTTACGCTAGTTGTTTATTCCTACGGGGAGATACAGAATTCTTGAAAAAGACGTAGATTGCTTTCTTGATTTCGAAATCTTTTTCTTTTTTCTTCTTCATTTTAGGTTGCTTCTATTCTGTCAAGTGGATGATGTTACTACTTTGGAATTCTTGAGTGATGAATCGTAGAGATATAAGGCGTGCTACTAGGAAACTGATGTTATCAAATGGCCGTTGTTTATTTATGTTATCGTTTCATTATTAATCCACCCTTTATATAATAGTGGCTGAAAATTATTCTGGAAAGCAGATGATGCACAGGTACATGGAGAATCACCGTGTTGATTGTTGCAAGTGCATCTTCTTCAATCTACAGGTAGAGAGCTGGATTGGATAATCTTGGTGTTGGAGTTGCAACAAGAGGGTTCTTCAATTTCAGAACAATCCCACACTTCTCCGTGAGATCCACTTTCTCACCTGCAGGTAATTTCCAATCAAAAGAATGCAGAAGCGAGGCAAGGAAATACAGAAACATCCTCTCAGCCATTGCTATCCCAGCACAGATTCTCCTTCCGGACCCGAACGGGAAATAATTGAAATCACTTCCACTGTAGTCAAATTTACTGTCCAAGAACCTCTCCGGCTTAAACTCCATCGGGTTTTCCCAGATTGAAGGATCCCGGTGTACCGCCCATACATTGATAAAAATCCGAGAGCCCTTTGGAACAGAGTAGCCTCCGATAGTGCAAGTTCCACTAGGGCAATGAGGGATTAGCATTGGGACAACTGGGTGCAACCTCAATGTTTCTTTCATGATGGCATGCACGTATTGCAATTTGTAAATGTGAGACTCCTCTACGATGTTGTCCTTGCCAACTACGTTGTCCAGTTCATCTTGAGCTTTTCTCATTACTTCTGGCTTGTTCATAACTTCAGCAATGGCAAACTCGATTGCGTTAGAGGTTGAGTCTGTACCACCCACAACCATATCCTGTCATAGATTAACCAAATCTTTTAATTAATACAGTTTGTATTATTTTTTAACAATAATATATATTTTAAATGATAAAATAATATATGGGTTTGCCTCCCCCAATTATGTGGAAGAGAATATTGTTTAAAACAATACTTTTGGGAATCTGTGTATTTTAAATTATCATCTGCTTGTTAAGGAACCATCTCACCTAAAAGCTTAAGCTTGTAAGTGAGGCCCCAAAATATGATTTATATTATGATTTATATTATTCTCTAACACACTCCCTCAAGTGAAAACCTTTTAGGCTTGAAACTTGCACAAGTCCACATCACCTTGTGCTTGATTTTTATCAAATAGAATGGAGGTGGTGAGATTCGAACTTGTGACCGCTGGCTCAACAAGGCTCTGATACCATGTTAAAGAACCATCTCACCTAAAAGCTTAAGCTTATAAGTGAGGCCCCAGAATATAATTTATATTATTCTCTAACACTGCTCTCCTATTAAACATTCAAGTCTCGGTAGCGACAGAAAAGGCAGTTAGTTCATCACGATATCCCACCACTCGTCCGACAAGCAAGATGCCTCATAATGGCAGTGGCAATCGCAAGCGTATCTGATAATTCATAATCATAATGAATGCTATGAAATAAAAGAGAAAAACATACCATAAGCAAGGCTTTGATGTGGGTCATGGTTAATGGTGTCTTGGCATCCCCCTCATCCTTCACTTTCAGCAGAAACTGCAGAAAGTCCTTGCACTCACGGCTACTATCCCCCAACTCATCAAAATTCAATTGTTTTTCAATCATCCTGTCAAAAATCTGATCAAATCTTGGAGCCAAACCACTCATCTTTCTTGCCAGGCCTTGCAAATCGAATCTGGCCAAGGCAGGAAAAAAATCTGAAATGTTTGGCGCCCCCAGTAATTCAGTCATGTCCGCCACAACCCGCCTGAATTCAGCTCCTAGTCTACCCCTTTCCTCACCCTGGACCGTTCCGCCCCATAACATGCTCGTTATAACATTCAATATTGTCAGAAAAGTTTGCTCTTCCACGTTGATGGGTAACCCGGCCTTCCTATATATGTAAGCAACGGTGTTTTGCACTTCGCGGCGGCGAAGCCCGTAAACCGAGTCTAACGTTGAGTTGCTGAGCATTTTGAGGACACAAACTTTTCTTAGCATCCTCCACTCTGGCCCATATGGGCTCCAAGCTATATCTAACCCACCGTAGGTTGCTATCCGGGCAACAGCCGGCACATCGCGGTTAGCAAATGTTACGTCGTGGTCCTTAAGAACTTCGCGAGCCAAATCAGGGGAGCTCACTATGATGGCAAGCTTGGAACCAAGTTGCAGCTTCAGGATTGGTCCGTACGTGCGGGCTAGCCCAGCAAAGTATGTGTGAAGATCTGGGCCTAGAGAAGGTAGATTGCCAATTAATGGGAGGCCTCTTGGACCCGGGGGTAGAGATGAACTTCCCTTCTTGGATTTGACACGTGTCCATGCAAACCAAGTAATAGCGAAGATAGCCAGGAGAGTGACGATCGTTCTTGTAGAAGCATCCATATCAAGATTTTCAAGAAAAATCGACAGGGGGGTCATGGTGTGCGATCACAACAGGGAAGATGAGTTTCAGAGAAAGTGAGGGGGGTCTTTATGGATACGGAATGAGTTCGAGTGGTCGTCACATCAATATTTGATTAATGCCTAAACGAAGCGAGGAATCCTCGTGCTTTGTTTATGTTTATTTAGCTTTTCTACAAGTTAGGTTAAATTATTTTTTAATATAAAAAAATACTGGATAATACAAAAATTTGCATGATAAAAAACCTAATCACGTGTTCACAAAATTATAAGATCGTACTTTCTTGTATAAAAATTATTAAAAACTCAATATATTATATGATCAACAAGGACACGATGACATTTCACATCAAGATGAAGACAAAGAGGGTTTTCAAATGAGAATGCTTAAAATGAATCCTCACCTGTTTTCTACTATTTTTTGGCTCTTAGTCGTTTTTTGGCTCTGCGGTTGAGGACAACAGCAGAACCTAACATGTTTGGTAAACTTCATTCTGTAATTTTTGTAATTGTGGACCTACAAAACTGAGGTTTAGTTTAAATTTCAGTTTGGGAAAAACATTATATTGATGCTTTTCGCCCAAAACGCACACATATAGTACTCACCGCCCTCAGCTTCATTCCCATGCTAAGAACGAATGATTTTGGCAACAACAAGAAAACACAGCAGAACAGAGAGAAAGAAAATGATGTCACAACGTAAAAAATATATACTATAACCATCGACCAGCAACAACTCTGGCACCAGCAGGACCACCACAGTTACAATTCACTCTCTCTCGGGCGACAGTTCTCTCACACTAATAAAAATAGCCATGCCGGTAGCCCTCTCTCCCCTTCGACAGCAGCAGTCATCAGCAAGCACTAGAAGTTGCTCCTTCAACACAGCAGCATCTCCTTTTCATCGGCAGCACTGCACCAGTCCAGTCTTCACGCACAAACTCTGATGTCAAGTAGCAGCAGCAGCCGCCTTTCGACGTTTCTCTCGGCCACCACAGTCCACCATTTCCAACGCTACCACAACAGGAAGAACCACCTCGGCCTACTCTACCTGGTTGCATCGACAGGTGAGCCTCTCATCACCATCGATTGACACCCTGCTACTGTTCACACAATACGTGAACACCGCATCAACCCGTTTTCCTTTTTTTAACTCTTAGGCTGGACCTGCTCTCGACCCAGCCCAAGTCCAGCAAAGTTGGGTCTTTTGACCCAACTTGGTTGGGCCATCCCAGCCCAATTATTTTTTAAAAATGATATTTAAAAAAAAATGTGTGGATAGAGATCAGCTCTAATGAAAGAAAAAGACGCGTGACTTCGTTTAACTCCACAACCTTGTTGCTTTTCGATTGATTATGGGTCAGAAAGTTGAGAAAATCAGTGGAGTCCTCGATGAAATTCAGAAACTTGCAATTGGATTTGACCTTCGAATTATATCTCTACAACATGTAGATTGAGATCCTGAAACTCAGTATGGATCGCGGAGGCCTTCACGTATGAATTTAGTTCGTGATGGAATTGTAAGTAGTTTGATGGGAGAATAAAAATAAGTGTCTAATTTACTTGAATTATTAATTACATTTTATTATTATGATTATTAAATGTACAATATTTAAAAAATAATATGTGTGTGTGTGTGTGTCTTTTAAAATAATTTCACATGTTAACAGCAATATGAAAAACATGGTAACCAAACACACGAAACTGTTTTTCATTAAACCTCAAATTCAACCATAGTTTTAACCAAATACTTCAATTTCAGTTATGAACCGCAACTAAAAGTGTTTTTCATGAAACTGTTTGTTTTTAACCTCAACCACAACAGTAATCGCAATACCAAATAGAACCTTAGTATAATTTATTGGCTTGTTTGCGGTGGATTCTTCGTTTAGAAAATCAGAAAATAAACATGTGGACTTACAAACTCCTTGCTGGCGAAAGGTTTATAAGAACAAACTTAAAAGAAAAATAATTTCAGAGACAGACGAAATGTAAACTTATGGTTGAACTAGAATTAAAATAGAACTTAGGGTGATTGACATTGTTTCTTTCGATGCTCGACCCGGGGGGGTTATATATTTTTAATTTGATTATATTTTACAATGAATGTAAACAATCTCAACTCTAAGAATTGAATCTTATTTGGCGTATAGAATCTCTCCGGCCGGCCAAGTGTGATATATCAAACAAAGTAGTGTGCTAATGGAGGCTGTGGCGGGCGTTATACGAAGAAAAAAAAGTAGCAGCAGAATAATAAGTACCAGAAACATAGTCCCTACTGAAAATCAAACCGACGACGGATTACTCCAACTGAACAACTTGGTTACGAGCACATGACCAAAGCTAATGCCCCCGCAACCACATTGTTCTGCAGTTCTTTTCAACAAGTTGGCACTGTCTGTGGAATGCGGTGCTTCAGTAACCCAAAAAGCAGAAGCCAGCAAACAAAAAGCAGGAACAGGTCACAACCGCAGCCTGAAACGATATACTTTCAGACTCCCGGGAGAAGAGAGCTGTTGCAGGTTCAGAAAAAAGCAAGAGATTCTTTTACATAAATACCTGAAGGTAAAAAGATTCTCTACATTCTTCATATAATCAATGATCCTAGCTATCTTTTATATACACAACACAAGTTCAAGGACTGCCTCCGCATTCAAGGGGCAAATTGTCCAGCCAGGAATCATCCAAGAGAGGGGTGGAAGGTTCCATCTCGGTAGGCCACTCTGAACTAACATCTATTTCATCATAGATAATAGGTTTACATTTTCCATCATGACTTTGGGTGATGGCTTGTAACCAAAGATTGCAGTGCGCGAAAAGCAAATCATTGAATTTTTCAAGCTCCGCTCTGTTACGTTTCTTGGTGTGTACGCTCTCAAAGGTGCTCCAATTCCACCTGCACCAGTGGGAACTGCAGGGCTGGCTGAGTATCTTTATTGCAACTCTCTGAAGTGTCGGAATTTCATAGCCATATCCAGCCCACCAATCACCTAAAGATTCACATTGCGTTAATAATGAGTTTCTAATCTGCTAACATATAAAATCTCAAGGCAGTCAAAAAAATGAACCTCATATCTCAAAACACATGAAAAATACGCATTTATTGGCAATGAAAGGACACGTCAGGGATCTCCAAAGTTGATTCAGCCTATTTTGACAATGTTCATAAACTTAATGATTCTATTCTGACCAACAGTAACCTCATCTGCCAACAATTACTATCACTGTTGGCTGATGCTGTGGTTTACCGATCCTAAGGAACAAATATAAGGGGATACTTCGTTTTACCAGGTATTTTAACGCCCCATGAGAAGAATTGATTTGTAATGAATATTTTAACGCCCCATGAGAAGAATGCAGCTTAAAC
This sequence comes from Salix viminalis, assembly GCA_029228465.1. Classification (NCBI taxonomy): domain Eukaryota; kingdom Viridiplantae; phylum Streptophyta; class Magnoliopsida; order Malpighiales; family Salicaceae; genus Salix; species Salix viminalis. The sequence goes on from CM055426.1 coordinate 6,481,300, forward strand.
ATACCTGGGGAATTCAGCGTCCTTCCCATAATAGCAAATTCTGTACCAAGAGCGCCTTGTGCATTTATGTATATTGGGTGTTCTTTGGTGATTTCTATTTTATCTTGATTTGTTGTAGCCATCTTTATCATAGTGTCTTGAAATCCATTCCTCATCCTCAGATCAATCTTGAAATTCGGGTTATAGAAAATTGAAGGATTAAGGAATGCTGCGGCTGCCTGCAATGGGGAGTGAAGCTGCAGTTTCCATCTTCGATCAACGATCTCCCAAATTGGCATGTATTTCTCTTCAATACCCTTATAGTATGCCTTGATTGCAGCCTTTGCCCTTTCTATTCCCTCGTATACATAGCCCATCGCAGGCATGTCCCCATCAACAATCCTTAGGATTTTAATAAGAGGTTCAGACACGCTGACAGCTTCATGTGCAGACTTCCAAAAGCGATCTTGATACAGCAAGGATTTGATAGCTTGAGCCTCAGGACGTATACGATGCATGGATGATAGACATTCTGAATGTGAAAACATGTTCTTTAGATTGTCCTCCTGAATAACAATGGCCCTTAAGGACAGATAATCGGTGACAAATCTACTAATTCTTGGTCTGATCAATTCCCTTCCACCAGTGAACTTCCTCATCATGTTCAAAGTCCACGCGTGACTATACATGTAGCTTGTAATGGTCTTTGCCTCTTCCAAAACCATCCCCATCCACTCCTGTTTACCAATATCCTCCAACATCTTATCGATACAATAAGAAGCACAAGGCGACCAAAACAATGAGTTGTATTTGGACATGAGAAGCTTCCCTGCATATACATAACTGGCTGCGCTATCTGTTATTACTTGTACAGCATTTTCCACACCAACTTCCAAGACAAATGACTCTAGAAGCTCGAACAAGTAAGTAGCATCCTCTTCATGACCTGATATATCAACTGACTTCAAAAATAGCGTCCCTTTCAGGCATGTGACTGAAATTACAATAATTGATTTGTTCCTACCATCAGACCAGCTATCACACAAGATTGTACAGCCTGTTTCTTTCCACTCATCTCTGTATTTCTTGTAACAGTCATGTATGTCATCTTTCACTTTCTCCAGGAGGGTAGATCTCAATTTTTCATAACTTGGAGCTCTATAACCTGCCCCGCATTCTGCTACAGCATCCACCATTTCCTGATAGTATATGGATTTAGAAGCGTTAAAAGGAATAGAATTGTGGAAGAAGAACACAGCAATTTTCTTATCAACATCATCCTGCCTTTTCTTTTGAGCATCATCCACTTCTGGCTGTGCACTGGGTGAAGGACGTGGAAATAACAAAGAGGGACCAGTGCTGCCATGTTGTCCACTAGATCCATGGTTAGGATGTGCACCACCACTAGCTGAAGAACTATTTTGTTGAGCGTTGGCTGCCCGGTCCACCTTCAGTTTCTTGGGAGTTTTCTGCTTCTTGGGAGTGCTTAATATACCACGAATGCGATCCCGCACATCATCTGGAACTTCTGCACAGGGTACTATATCTTTGTTCTTTATTTGAGCCAAATGAAACTTCATTCTGTATACCCCTCCACTGAACTCCCGATGACAGTAATTGCATCTAACCTTCTGTCTCGTGGCATCCACAAGATCACAGTGTTCCCAACACGCATCTCTTCCACGAACCATAACCACTAAACAAATCAGAATATCAAATTTAGATTCAGAAAGGGGCATACCTTTGAGCCAAGAGCACTGTAGTTTTTTGTCAGAAGTGATTAACAAAGATGGAGATTTGAGGTAAATTAAAATGCATATGATGAATGCAAACCTTTCACATTTTGCACAACAAAACTTTGAACAGAAACACGGAGGGCATATCGCCCTCCAGAGTAGTCCAGTAAAGAATGCCACATTGCCTATGCATATAAGCATCAAATTTGAGTACAGAGTATCAATCATTGCTAACAAAGTAGATACTCTCCCGATAAAATACCCAGTAAAGGGCAAGCAGATGCATCAGGAATTTACACCCCCCATCAAGGCAAAACAGATGAAGGTGCATCAAACAACTTGGTTAGATTGAAGCAATGCCAAACAAGCCTTAGCTCTTAAGCACAGGAATCAGATCTTGCTTTCACAGATGTAACTCATAAAACTGGCAGGTGACATCAATTTTTAAAATAATAATAAATGCTGATCGTCCAAAAAGCTTGTTTAGCTGCAAATAATCTATATGCAAATCAATAAAACACTCTGCAAAAATGTTGAACTCTAACTTGGTAGCTCCAACAAAATATTCTTACATATACCATCATCTGATAAACCTGGACCTTCATATTTTTCAAATTTCCAACCTTGACAGTTTCAATTTCTTCAGAAAAAAGAAAACTTCAAACTCTATTAACAAAACAAAAAAAATCCTTTTTTTACTGGCAATAAAGTATTTGAAAAAAAAACAAAAAACAATTATTAATGCAGCATATTAAACACTGACTGACTTGTGAAAAAACTCATACCACACCAAAACAGTCCGTATAAAATTCCAGTTCTTAACATGTACGCAAATATGTAAATTCTTGATGATATAGCTTCTTCTTTTCCATTTGTTTTCCTTTGGATAAGTTTTTCCGTTATTTTTCTTGGTTGTAATTACTTTAATGTTTCTTCATACGATAGAACTCAAGCTGTTAGATCTCTTCAAGTACAAACATTTGACAGTCTCAGAGTACCATAAAAAAAACTAATAGATTAACAAAAATGAAATGCAAAAACTCGAAAGCTAGAGAAACAGAAGGGGTGGTAAATCCTTATCTAGAAAGAAAGAAATTTATTTTTCTTTTGTTGTTACCTGGATCTGATTCTTGTGACAGAGGGAAATTCGGGGATTGGTCGGAATCTGGAGAAAACTGTGGATCGGCGATTTGGAAGGAAGATCAGAAACGAGGAAATGGAAAACAACGCCGATAAATTAGTTGAAATCGTCTTAGCTACTTTCACGTGATTAGTGCGTGGCTCTCTTATGCTGACGTGTACTACAGAAACAGTTCCTATTGGAATAATTGGAATAGAAGCAGAGCAATTCTACGCGTCGCATTCGATTGAAGAAAATAAGGTAAGAAATATTATATACTATATAAAATCATTTGATATTATTATTAAATTCAATCTCTAAATTATTTTTAAAATCTTATAATTTGAGATCTATTTATTCTAAATTTAAAATTAAATTATATAAATTTTAGTTTAATATGAGATAATCAATTTAATTGATCTAAAAATAATTTACATGACTGGTAGAAATATTTTAAAGATGTAGTTGACAAGAAAAAATATTTTTCAATATAATTTCTTCTCTAACATGAGTTTAAAATTAAATTATATAAAAATTATATTAACATAACTTATTTAACTATGTCTTATAAAAAAACAATTGGGAAAAATGAGATGAAGTTTCTCTGAGATGATTTAATCAACTTAGTCATTATATAATTGAAGAAGAAAAAAGAAGCTTCATGTGAACAATGAAAATTCATTATATTTTAAAGTTTTTGTTTTAGGTAATTGGTATCACTTTATATTTAGCATAAAACCAAAATAAATATTTGTTGTTTGTTGTTTACACTTTTTCTTAAAATTCGTTGACTGTTTTATTATTTTAAGTATATTACTAGTGACAATAATGATTTAGATAATTGAAATGGTGGGACAGGAATGGTGTGGAAATAATTTTATTACTAGTAGTTGAAATGAATGTTTGTCAATATTATGAGTAGATACCCTCTAAATATTTTAAAGAGAGATTTTATTTGATAACAAGAAGAGAAAAAAAGAAAGAATGAGATAGCCTTATAAATAAATAAAGCTTAATCATCAATAAATCAAATGTTAAAGAGTAAATTAATAAAAAATAAAAAATTAAGAAATGAAAAAACAATTATAACTTGAGTCAGCAAGCTAAATTCATAGACCGATCATAAGACAAGGATAACCCTATATAAAAAAATTAAATAAAATAATAGAGGTCAACTCTCAGGCAAATTAGATGATGAAAGAGAAAATTAAAAAAAAAACAATTAAAATAACATCAAACAAAAAAAATTAAGTCAATTCGAGTAAAATCGACTAACTTGTGACTTGAAACATGAGATCAAGATAACCACATAAAAAATAAGAAAAATCATAAAAGCTCAAGGCCCAATAATCTAATAATCTAATGTTGAATGATGATATTGAAAAAAGATTAATTTAAAAATAGACCTAAAATAAAAAACCAAGGTAAAAATAGATAATATTTGAAACTCGTGACCGAAGTCATGAAATCAAGATTATTCTATAAGAAAATGAAAAAAAAACACAAAGAAAAATTTTAAGTCATCCAAATACCAAATGATGAAATTGAAAAAAAAAATCAATAAAAAAAATGATGAAAATAAATAACAATCCTAAGAATGAGGATCAAATATGGTATAAAAATTAAATGAAATAAAACAATGAGTGATGGAATTTAAAAACAAAACAAATGATATAAAAATAACAATTAAAAAATAATGATCAAATCAGATGCAAAAATCAAAGGAAGTCAAATTTTAAAGAAAGAAATTGAAAACAAAATCAATTTCAAAAGGCATTAAAAGCAAAACAAATAATAATAATAATAATAAATAAGTAATAAAATTGAAAAAAATATAAATTAATAAAACACATTTAATTTTTTGGAAGGGAAAGTGCAAAACCCTTTGTGGAGAGAGAGAAGCGAATAAAAAGAAATTCAATCGGAGTTGAATTGTTGTTCCATCGTGCAGAATGACTGTCATGAAGAGAATATCAAAAAACCTCCAAAACTGTCATGTAAGGTGATGTTTGACCACTACAAAACACTTATATGCCGTTCAAATAGCGTGAACATATCTCATTTGCTGCACGTGAGTTGCACGAATTACTATTTTTGCTTTTAAATAATATCTTATATTTATTAAAATACTAAATTTCTTCTAAGTCGACTTTATTATAACAAAAAAAATAAGATATTCTTTTTACAAAGTAAAAATCCAAAACACCCCTAGTTTTAGTTAAATAAACTTTATTTTCATAGTAGTTTAATCATTTTACCATGCATTAAGAAAATATAAATAATAATAAACACCTGTGAAAATATTGTGTTACCCTTGTATCTAGTTCGTTGAATTTGCTAAGAAGGTAAAATAATCATTACATTGTCCAATGAACAGTGAAATATATACCGTCTATAGAGAAAAGGACCCTATTTTTTAAAAAAACTTAGTATCAATCACTTGATATGCAAATAGTATTCACCATTCTACTCAATGCTCACTCAACGAGGAAGCTAATCTGGCCTTTTGCTAGACGGTGTCCAACCCAGAAAACATTTAGAAAAGCTAAGAGAAATCAAGAAATAAGAAATTGATAATCAGTTAATCAAGTGGCACCAACCTATGCAAATATATCCATGGCAATCAATTCGAAACCCCTTTCCTTGGAAGTGAAATGAATTCCTATGCGCTTCACTCCCTGTCAATATGTCCAACAAATCACATAACCATGAGGTCCATCCCAATATTCGCTACTGAAGAAGCTGCATTGGAACAAGAAAATTCTGCACACCACATTCGATTCCAATTTCGTGTGTTATAATTGATCAACAGCAGAGACATTGTCAATTGGAATACTCATTCAAATATGAGGAACACACGCCATGTTGAGATTGAATTATTTGCATGATTTCCAGTTCACATTCACCACGAGAGTAGTCAACTTTCACTCACACGTTTCAAAAGAAATTTTAACATGGCACTGCTTGCCATGAGAATTTCAACATTGTTTTGAGAAAAACAATTGTTCTACCAAATTTCTAAATGTACCATGACAGCACAGCTTACATCCCGATAAGGGTAATTAGTGTTTTGTTTATTTGCACAGCAAAAATGCAATTCTCTCATCTCTCAAAACCCACAATTGGGCTGGAATCATGTATATCACTGAAGAAATTTTCCTTCCAAGAAGGTCTACTTATCTGCTGAATATTGTTGCTGCTTAGCTCTGCGAACACATTCATAATAACTCTTAGTGAAGGGGGCACATTTCAAAATATCATCAGTGTGCTCCTTGTAGCATGCCTTGCAAGCATCATAATCAGCCAAACAAGGCATAGTCTTCGGGTATGGAAGCTTGAATTCCTTATCACGAAGATCCTTGGCTCTTTCTGTAACTTGCTGCGCCATGTTATCCTCCTGCTTCAGCAACTTTTCTAGAACTCTCTCACTCTCTCGAATGACTGATCGAATTGCATCCAACTCGGCATTTGCAGGCTGTAAAGGTTGGGTTATTGGCAGGTACATTGGAGTTTGAACTGGCCATCCTGGAGAAGCAATCCTCTTGTGAGTCTCAGAATCACCATGCAGCTGTTTCTCATTCACCTTAGGTTTGGGCAGGGGAGGTTCTCGTGGGGTCTTAGGTTTAGTCTTCTTTGTTTTCTTCTTTATTTTCTCCCCGTCATTAGCAAACCGATTAACAAGTTCTGGAGTAATTTGAATTGAAAAATCACCCATAACAGCAATTCCCCAAAAATATAACAAAAAAACCTGAAAACATCAATAGAAGTTCAAGTTAGATTAGAAACAAATAATTCAAACTCCTGCCTACTCTTTTTAAATATACAAGAAAACTCTCTTCAAGACATTAACTAGTAATTGGCCTGTTGTTGCAGCTTACAAGGGACTGCTTAAGAAATATTGTGGTTGGTTGACAGGCAACATGAATCCAGTATAAAAAAGAGGATACAATAACAGAAGAAGGTCAATACAGAAACAAATTGAAGATGAAGTCATCAAGGCCAGCCAAAAAGGACATGGAAAGATTAAGCATATGCAAATAAAATTATGCTTTCAAATTGCAGGAATCTGAAAAGGGGCGAGGGAGGGAGCTTGTCAATGACTTGAAGCAATCAAAGAACAAGGAATTCCATCTCATCAATTGCTAAAAAGTACACTTAAACACGAATCGAAGGCAATCCACCAGGCACGACAATGGACAATGTGCAAGACACAATACATTATAATGCACGGCTTCCAAGTAATCGTAAATGGCGAAATGAATTGAATTCTAACAAAAACAATTAAAAAAGATGTTTATCAATTGAAACCCAACAGCATAATTCTAGGGTTTTGATTTCATTCAGTTAGTGCGATACTTACTAAAGGTAAGAAATGAGATTAGAAAATAAGGATTGCCAATGAAAAAGACCTGTGAGAAAAAATGAAAGCAGAGAATCGCCACCCGCGAACAATTCACCTCTTCTTCACTAGAATGGTCTGCTTCCTTCTATAAGAAAGCGATGTCGTGTCTTTCTTTGAATTTAGGGGGTTCCGGCGAAACTGCCGGACGACCCTCTACGAGTCTAATTGACTTCCAGAACGACTTGTCGTTCCATTATTGGTTTCTTATGAGTAAATTATAACTTAGTCCCTTTAGTTTAATAAAACTTAATTCTATACTTTTAGCAATTGATTTCAAGTGGTAGCATTACTCGGTGAGATGAGTTAACGAGCTTCAGACAAAAGAGCATAATATAAGCGAATGCTACTATTAAATTATTATTAATATTATTTTTAATCCAACAATTGTAAGAAATCTGACTTTTTGCAATTTAAGGTTGTGGAAATTTAAACTAGACAGGTCATCTATTTATTAAAAAGAAATATACACAGAACATTCCATCCACCAATCAAAAAGAAAGAAGAGCCAAGTGCATGGGCTTTGCATTGATGTCTAGAAACGCTTGGGCTCTAATTTTTGGGTAGGCGTGTGAGATGATCCTAGCAGGCTTAGTGCTTAACTTCTATACACACACACACACACTTAAGTCAAGTGGTTTGGATTTTTATGAATTTTTATTTTAATGACATTTAATTTATTTATTCAAAATAAAAAAACTAAAAAGAAAATGAAAAAATCATGTAATAAAATATATTTAATTTTTATGATTATATACTAGAATCATCAATCAAACCACTTCATTATTTGGCAATCCAAATAGTTTGTATCCTCGAGTCATCTGTGATGATCTCATGATGTCCCGTGATGCAGAGATCCACGGGTTTACAACAGAAGGCTTTCCATAATTATTATTATTATTATTGTGGTGGTGGTGGTGGTTCAGAAGCTAAGTCAAAATGACCAATGATCTTGCACAAAGCATAACCCTAACACACCAGCATGATATCGGTCAGATAAACTTACCTTTCTTGACTTGTTAGCACCCTCACTACTTCCCAATTGTAATGGTGTGTTTGGTGGCACTTAATGGTTCTTTCTAGTTTTCTCCAATGGCCGCTTCCTCCTCTGCATAATTATTTTTGACTTCAACTCTTCACATAACTGCAGAGTCCCATAACCTTTACAATTAGACGCTACATTCACATCACAGAGATGGGGGATGACCACCTTTGCCTCGTTATATAATGTGGACTCTTTCGTTTTTTCAGAAAAAAAAAACTCTCGAAAGCTTCTGCAGCATCAGCTAAATTGTGTTTGTTTTGTCTCAGGAGCATATCAAAACATACTCATAATTGTTGCTCATGATTCAACATTCCACTTATATATATATATATATATATATGCACAAGTAATTAACATTATTTTATCAGAAGTACCAAAAGTCATAAATAGAGGTTTCCAACAAGCCAAACGCCAATGGCCTTGTTACGAAAAGCATCTTCCCATGGCAATTTAAGGTGAATTGTTAGGGCAAACCATTAGTTTAATTACGTGACTTCATAAATAATTTTTTATATTGCAAAACTTGTCTTGACTTGTTTCTTAAGAAAATTCACATTGACACAAGCCTTTGTATCATGATTGTGCAACTTGGTAGGATAACTTCGTGCTTACACTTGATGGCTTGGTTTTTTTTCTTATCAACTGAATGAAAATTGTAATTAGCTTGTTGATAATAACGTTTTTCAACTCATTGTCAAACATCGAATCTTGATGGTTACATCTGTTGAATTGTAAGGTCTGTATATCGGCACGTCGCCATCAAAGTCAAGATTATAAAAAGATAATTAGATTATTTTATTTTATTTTATTTTATTCTTTTCTGTGTTTGCTAAGACATTCTTTCAAAATAAAATCTTCTCGATCAAGCTCGTGGTGACATGAAAGCTTTGGACTTTGGCAATGTACTGACCAGTGGTTGCGCACACAGTGGGGTGTTGTTTCTTCAGTTAAATCATGCATCATTCCTTGTCAAAGAGAAGAAATTGTCAATATCCGGTTTTGTTTCCAATCTAGCTAGCTAATTATTAATTAATTTTGATCAATTCTAGCTAGCTTTACATATCAAGAAGTAATATTTTCCTGTAAAATAAGTGATGATTCCCTTGGCTTTGTCGGTACTAGCACAATCTGCGTGCTTTAAAATGGGGGGAAAGGTGGAATTGCAGAAACCCTTAATCATCAATAAAGACAATTAAACCAAATTTACTGTTCTAAATTAAAGAAGCTGAATCAAATCCAAAAGGGTAAATTTCGAGGCCATTAATCCATTATGTTTTTTTTTTTTTTTGGGGGGGCATACCAAAAGATCTTAATTCTGATCAGCAGGTAGGCGGTCGGGAGGTATCGATCAGGGCCGTGGTGTTTCTTAGAACTGATAACTAGCTCGACCAAAGAACTAAAGCTAATGGGCATATCAAGATGAGAGATATCATGATTAAGACTGTTGCTTAGGCTGAAATTATATTGGTGCGTACATCCTGTTCAAGTGCATTTTTTCTCTTGAATATCTTTGAATGATGATGATGATAAGGTGGCAAGTTGTTAAGAAGATTAATTGATGGAGTCTGTGCTCATTCAAGTTTTTATTTTATCTTCTCGGCTCAAACCGTAGTTGTATTTTCGTTCCGTTTCAGCCGAAATATTTTGTATCAGTTAAAAACCGAGATAAAATGATGTTGTTTTTACCTCGGTTTATGTTCCGACCCGTTTCGGATTTTTTGGCCAAATACCTGCCAAAACATTCCGGTTTTGTTCCGCCCATTCTGTTTCGGCCAAATATTGTTCTTTTAAATATAAATAATTTTACAATATCAATCATATTTCTTAATCTAACCGTTAGATTGAGATGAAATTTTACGAGTCTTCTGACATATTTATATATGTTATGTTAAAAATTCAAAGCAATCAGAGAATATAATTACCTAACGATTGATGATGATATTCTCATAATATTATACATGTTCATAATTATGTTCAGAAAAATCATTTTATTGTTTTTTTAAGATTAAATTGCACCATTCTAAATAATTTTATTTTTGGATTTGGAACTTTTTTTTAATTATATATATACATAAACAATACGACCTCGAAACGGCATGCCGTAACGCTTCAAAACCAAAACATTCTGTTTAAATTAAAAACGAAACGGTATTAACAACCTTAGCTCACTACGAAGTCATATCCTTGCCTCGCCACACGTGGCACTGTATCAAATGAACATACAGTATCATTCATGGGAATATCCTATTATCTAATATATATATATCAGCCACTTAGGAAAGTTGCTCATCGTTTTGTAGCACAATCAATACTCTCCAAGACATGTGTAATACCGAAGAGGCCAGCAAGCCCTCAACACTTCAGTATTGACAATATAAAGTATACAACTGCTTTAGTGTAAACTATACGAGCACTAGCACTTAAAAAAATGGAAATTTCTTGAGCAGCGCGCGGGTATTTCATGATTTGATTCAAAGTTTTGTTTCTTCTTCTGTATTTCAGTGTTTGAGGTTTCAACTTTCTGGACATCCTTAATAAAGATAAAACTTCGATGTCTTTTTTTTTCAAAGACAGCTATGTATTGCCCCTTTTTTCCTGGATGAATCTTTCACTTCAATTGGAGGAACTCTTTGTGCCTGAATTCGTAAATTCTGAAAAGTTGCACAAAGGCATATGGCTGCTTGCTTGATGAGCAGCACACCAAACTGCATCAGTAACCTGAAAAGTTTTCAAAATTATAGGGACGTGTCCTTTACAAAGCATGGTGAGTTTAGACAGCTGATATCCATGCATGTTAATATGGTTAAAGAATCATCTCACTTAACAATTTAACTTGTTAGGTGAGGTTCTAGAATATGATTTATATTATTTTTTAACACACATCCTTAAATGAAAGCTCTTTGGGCTTGAAACTTGCACAGATTCACGCTATCTTGTGTTTGATTTTTATCAAATAGAATGAGAAATGGTGGGGTTCGAAAACTCGTGATCGCTGAATAAATAAGATTCTGATACCATGTTAAAGAACCATTTCAACTAAAAATTTAAATTATTAAATCTTTGGCAAATATTCCTATTCGATTAGAGGGGCTATTTACCAAAGCTCAAGTCCCGTATGGGATATGAGCAGAAGTAAATTCTTAATATGTGCAGGGTAACGAAATCCTTGTTGAGACCAGTAGCTAGCTAGCATTGAAGGCAAATCAGACTTGCCCAGGATAGTTAAGAACAGAAGATTAAGAGTGCAATTATTGGATTAATCACTTTCTTCATAGTTAAACGAAAAACCAATAGCATCATCCACTTTATTCCCATCGTTTGTACATTATTTACAAATAATTATAATGCTGTAAAAAAGAAACCCACTACCATATTGACAATATAAGCCAGAGCCTGTCCCTATCTCTTACATATGACATTACAACATTTGTAAAGCACAAATAAATGTCACATTTTTAATGATTTTGGTTTGAGATCACTGTTTGACTGGGTTGGTGAGAAACCTCGGAAGTCGACCGGTTTACTTCGACCCTACAGTAATATTTATCATCTGATGAAACATACTACAGATAAAACTCAACCCTGGGAACTAACTTCAGCTACACATGATACTTTGTAACATGTTCACATTTGACACTGTAAAATCTTCTCATCATCCCTCTAGCGTGCACACGTGTAATCTAGTACTGTTTGTGCTCCATCTCTAATGTGTTGTGTGCGCTGATAAACTCCATGCTGTCGAAACAATCGAATCCGAAATCGTGAACGCCAAAATCTTGACAGTCTGATAACCGCGTGTGATTTTCCTCCCATGATGGAAAACCCATGTCGTCGTTAATATTCGCCGCAGCCGGAGGAACTATACTGTTCCATGATGCATCAACTAGCGGCGGCTCGTCCATCCACAGGCTATTCAGTAATATTTCATCATTGCAGATACTATCTAACAAGATCGAATCCTCAGGACTAGAAGAATTTTCTGCGGGTGATCTTGAATTATCGTCCGAGTTAATGACGATGCCATCATTTTCTTGCGTAACGTTGTTGTTACTAGATTCTGGCAAAATATCAGCATGAGATGATGAACTTTCTTCAGGCCTGGCTTCTTTTTGCAAGGGTTCGTGCGTAACAGGATCAATTCCCCTCTTGAGAAGCTTCTTCTTGATATGAGTGTTCCAGTGATTCTTAATCTCATTGTCTGTCCTTCCTGGCAATCTAGCTGCAATCTTGGACCACCTGATTATATAAAAACCAAAGAAGCCGACACTATATTTAACTTCCATTTCAAAATCAAGCACCAAAAATTCATTAAAAGTTATCCATCGCTTGCATCTTAAGCAAGCTGCAGTAATATAAGCAGGCGATGAACTAAAAAAAATGATGACTAATTTATAATACCATAATTAATCTGTGGCATAATTATTCTTGCACTTTATACCAACTTTCAAATCCATATGACTCTTTTAATTGAGACTTTATATATGGCCCTGTCATATATATATATTCCACTTTTCTGCTCTTTTTTTCCTTCCTATGGTCACAAGAATACAAGAATAGCAAGATATATTTTGTTTCAAATACCAGTGGTTGTTCAAATCAGAGATGTTATCACAATCAAGCATATCACATCTTTTGAAAATCTAATATTTAAGGTCACGATTAGGTGCATCTTCTTCATTCTACGAGTTAATTAACTTCCGTGTCAAGCACTTCAGCTCAAAATGCAGTACATGTTGATCTATCAGCTCTCTACCTTCACTGTAGTAACATTTTTAACGTACTCCACATATGATAGCAGAAAAACATGTCCACGAATTAAGACACACCGCCCACCAGACACCATTAATAATTAAAACAGCCAAAATATTTAAACAGTATGCTTTAATGCATGTCCATCGATATCGATCATCAGCATATAAGAAGATAACATGGAGAAGAGATTTAATTAACCTATTGCCAAGACGACCATGGAGATCGATAACCAGCTGTTCTTCTGCTTCAGTGAGAAGCCCTCTCTTCAAGTCTGGGCGAAGATAATTAGTCCAACGAAGCCGGCAACTCTTGCCGCATCGTCGGAGTCCTGCAAGCTTAGGGACAGCTCGCCAGCAGCACTGGCCATTGGTGAGGATGAAGTTGATGAGTTTTTTATCCTCCTCGGCTGTCCATGGACCTTTCTTAACCCCGAGTTTGTCACAGCAAGGTTGCCTTCCCATATCGCACACACTAGAGATAGCTCGCTGACAATAGCTAAGCTAATTACACCACTAAAACAAAGTAAGTCTCACCAATATTATTACTCGTTCAAAGCCCCACAACCACCTTTATATTTCTACCCTAAGTGCTTATATATAAATAAATATATACACCCATGTATGAAGGGAGAGATAGAGATTCCAGGGTCCAGAATTGGTTGTGAAAGGGACATGGGAGCTAAAATGGCTTGTTCTGGTTTATGCGGGAACACAAAATGAGTGAAAGAGAATGATAAATGACCCAAGGACAGAGCCCCATCTAAACAGCCCAAAACATTAAAAAGAAAAGGAAAAAAGAAACTCTTCCCATTTTCACACACAACCCCACTCCCTGAATGCACTCTTACTCCACCATTCCATCAGCTATTTCGTCATCTCCACGTTCAAGTGTCCCTTGTAATACTTGTAACTAGTCTGTTATACCATTTGCTAATTGGCAGGTGATGTGTCTTAATTTGCATTAATGGTGTTAACCATTGGATTTGAACACAATCTCTTAGATGGGTTTTGATTTTTATAAATATATATTTGACCACAACCTCTGTAATGTACCATGGATTTAAATTGCAGTATATTATGGTATTTAGATACCATATGATTGATATTTTGCTGTATAGTTTATCTCAAATATTCCAGTATATGTATATATATAATCTTCAAGTTGTTGAGTTTACATGAGCCATTATGACTGTTGAAAGCCATTAATTATCAATTCCTATTGTATTGATTAGTCTTTCGACTACAAGTCACAACACCTATCCATCTTTTTACAGCTGCTTTGCATTTCCTGATATGTAGGATTATAGAGTTGAAAGAAGAATTCTGATCAATTATGTGCCTTGTAATTGGAAAGCATAAAAGTAATGTCAAGGAGCACTTTTAAGAAATTGCAGGCAAAATGCGATATGATTGGGGGAAATCTAGCCATTGAAAATTGAAGTCCGGCCATCAAATATGTGACTTTGGTGGGATTTGAAGGGGTTCAAGCAATTCGAGACTTGAGTTCTTATACATTAATTTCAACTTTACACCTCCGGATCCGACTAAAACAGGAACAGCATGCTGTGTTCAGTGTGGGGAAGAGAGAAAGACATCATTTGACGTTTGAAAATTAGTGTTGCTTTTGTCTAAATATAATCCATGTTTAAGTGAAAATTGTCAAGAAACATGTTTCTAAACGACCGAGTTGCTTCCTCATCAGCGCACAAAGGTAATTATACAACTTGCCAGATCTACTTATCTTCTAAGTTCTACAATCAATAGCTTAATGAGATTCCATAAGAAAAACTCGGTGCTGTATATACCCATGCTTCTTTTTAATTTCTATCTACACATTTGTATCCTCTACCCTTTTTTTCTTTTCTTTTTTTCACAGAGCAAAGAATTAAAGGTAATTCGTCTGACTAGACTCACGTCTAACCGTTTCCATTAATTAGTTTAGTTTAGGTGATTAACTACATTCCAACATGATAATTACCTACCTTACTTAACTGGGATTTTTTAACGCGCCAATCAACTGATCTTTCCCAGGACTCTAGCTATAAGCTCAGCAGTACTCTTACCTTTATTAACTGCTAAGCATATTACAAGCACTCCCATAGACATGCGTGCACATTTTGATAAAAACAACATATACAGAAAATGATTGATCGATGCATGAATCTAATTAATTCAAGGTTAATTAACTGCCTGAACCACTTCAAATCCTAACCATCGATCCATAAAGATATTTCTCTTAATTATGGGTTGGATGGAAATCAGAAGATAACTTTACAACCAAGTGGTGTGAGCCTTTGTTTGATCATGGGACCGGTTTGGCTTGGCCCGGCACACTTGTCTTTACAGATCGAGGAACGTACCTCCATGTCAAACTTTAAATCAACATCTTGACCTTGCGATGTCGAGATTATTATTGTCTTATTAAACATACATATAGGTGAGATTTTGGGGTAGTTCATAACCCAATTTGTTGGTTTTTTGACTTCTGTCTCTTGGTTTAGGTGACTCTATGTTCAAATGTGGACCCTTTGCCCTGATCAGCACCGCGTCTTTCAGTTGTCGTGAGCCATCATCGCCCTCTTTTTTTGGTCATCTCACAGTGCTGCCTGCCTCCAATAGGCTTTGTTTTATCTTAAGCTGTCAAGTAATTAAGTCGCGCCCACAGTAATGCATGGAGTGTTAAAATTCAAATTGGAAAGCTTCGGCTGACTTAGTTGCAAGGCAATGTGTACGTACGCACGCCTTGAGTTTAAATGTCATATTTGTACGTACGTACGTGTAATGAACATATATATGTTTCGAAAGAATCATACGAGTACGCATACTTTCTCCATGATTAAGGAGATTGAAAATCGATAACTGGGTGCTGGAGACCATAATTATCAGTTCATGCATGTGTGGAGCTTGCTATGATCAGCTCACGATCTCCCACCAACCATCAACTAAGAATGCAAAATCAGCCACGTCGAAGCTTTCCCACAGCAAGAATATATATATAGCCGGATATTGTTTGCATGTCACCAAACTGCCCAGTTTCTAGGTAAACTAACTTGCTAGAGAATGGAGATAATAAATTTATTAATATTTATATTTAGGTAGAGACAGGTAGCTGGGTTCTGTCTGTCTGGTTTGAACGTAGCCACGCAACTGGATATATACTTGTAACAGTTGTCAGTTCATGATCACCTTAAAGACCATTGCTCCTAACATAAGTACAATTTACAATTCCTTCGTGCTATGTAATGATATAATGATATGTCCCAAAAACAAATGTATTTTGAATGCCAGAAAACTTCATTTTAAAAAAAATTATTTTAATATATTTTTGAATGAAAAACATTTTAAAAATCAATATCAACCATGTGCTCAATAAATTATATCAAATTCTCTCACTACACTGTGGACATCATTAATTGTTCATTTTACAATGTTTTTTTTTTATTTTGTCATCTAAGTTTATTTCTTTTCTCAATTGCATCGTTCCAAGTTATATTAGCATAGGTTTAAGCATCAAGACATTTTTCACTTCGCAGGTTCTTATGTATGCTAAGGGTCAAGGAATATTTAAACATCAAAATAAAGATTAATTTATGAAATAGAATTTTAGGTTGTAGTTAAGAAAATAAAAGAATTAGTGTTCAATTTCTACTGGATAGAATTTAATTTTATTAATTAGAAAACTTTGAAATGGGGGCCAAAATTCATAATTAGAAAAAATCAACACATTTTATTATTTTCCACTGTATAGGAGGCACACCTTTTCTTAAATTTGGTTCTGGTTTTGTTTTGTTAAATTTCATCTTTAATCTTTGTTTTTTTTTAGTTTGTCGCTAGAAAACAAGAGAGAAAAGAGATGGTGAACAATTGTTCATATTTCAAAGACAAAAAAATATCATTTTAGTTGTGAATAAGTTTTATTTTATAAGAGAAGTTCTATTTAGGGTGTTATTTTATCCAATTTTAACTTTTTTTTTAAAATAAGCTTAGAACATTTATTTTTAATATAATTTATTTATTTATTTATTTTAATTTGGTTCCATAACTTTTTTCATGTGCTGATTATTATTATAAAATAGTTAAATTATTTTTAAGAAATAAAGTTATTAAACCTAATAGGCTATACAACTCAGGTCGCGAGTTTTGTAAATTCATACATACTGATCCAAGTCAATATAAAATATCATTACCCCACTAATTTATATAAAAATAAAATGAATAGTTTTGATGATTAAGAGGGTGTCTTGACCCATAAAGGTGACCGAATCATATTGTCTCAACTCGTATCCGATATAATTTAGAACCCGAGTCAGAGTAAAAATTTGAGTGAGTGGTATCCAAGTTGACACATCAAGATAGAGGTTTAAATTAATAATATTCCTAAAGGGCCCCTTACATGTACACAAACAATGCATTGATTGTATGTTCTTACATCATTCATGTCAAAATATCATAATAATATTTTTTTATTTAAAACTTGTGTTTATGGTTATAATAGCATGTTGCCTAGAGAATAAATATTCTAATTAAGGGTTTCCAAAAACAAATTGGGCGTGTTGATAAGATAGATGAGTTATAATTACAAAAATATCTTTTTGTCCTTATCTTAATATATTTTTTATGATTTCTTGTTCATTTTTATTAAATAAACAAAATAATGCAATGAAGTTATATTTTTAAAAAATAAAAAATATAAATAAGAAAAAACATGAGGAAGTTCAGCGTGTGATTATTTGAGAATCTGAGTTAGATATATGGAATGAACTGCTGTAAATAACATTATGTGCAGTAAATCACATGTTTAACTGCCTTTAACTACTTTAAATTATTGCTAATAATTATTTAGATGTCGGCATCGCATTATCTCACTTGTGTGTTACTGGCAAGGATCCAAAGAGGAGAGCACATCCATGCTTCAAAACACCATCAAGCACACATCACAGTGACCTATGAACTACCACTTAATGGCGAAATTGAGTTGATTACTTTCCAAATAATTTGAGTACTAACTTTGCTATGTTGTGAAGACAATCGAGAGATTCATTGGAAAGCCAATGCCTGGTTGCATAATTATAGAGCAATATTCCCGTCATTAAAATAATAGAAAACACACCAGATTTTTCAAACACGAAAACCATGTATCGTCCGTGAATTTTTGTTAGAGAATAATATAAATTATACTCTATGATCTCATTTAATAGCCTGAGTTTTTAAGTGAGATGATTCTTTAACATGGTATTAGAGTCTTCTTGATCCAGCGGTCACCAGTTCAAATCTCACCACTCTCATTCTATTTGATAAAAATCAAGTACATGGTAGTGTGGTTTTGTGCAAGTTTCAAGCTCAAATGACTTTTACTTGAAAGATATGTTAGAGAATAATATAAATCATATTTTAGAACTTTATTTAATAGCTTAAAATTTTATAAAAGATGGTTACTTCTTGTTTCCAATCTAGCAATTGAAACAAGCTTTCTCGAGAGAAGTGGTCAAGATAAAAGAGCTACGCCCAGATTCTTGGTGTCAAAACTTTCCATGACACAAGAACCTCTGCTCGATTCTTGGTGTCAAAACTTTCTTTAACATAAAGACCATCCTTTGCATAGCCACGCACGGGTTAGCTAGGTGGCTGATTGAGAACCATAATTTTAGTCTATGAAAATTTATATTCTATTTATTAATTTTCTAGCTGTACGTCTAGATAAATTGTCAATCAAACGCATCCATCCAGAAACACAGGGCTTGATTTTTGCTAATTAACAGTAATCTTTTTATGGATGACATTTCAGGAGAAGAAAAAAAGATGTTTGATATGAAAGAATTGCAAGATCTGAGATTCACCACTAGTCTCTCGACGCAAAGAGGACATGTAACTGGTCGGCAAAACCCTACGGGTGACGTTTCTTTTTCCTTGTCTGCCTCTAGGGAGAAGCAATTTTTTGAAGCAACAACATGTGGCAATACTGTAATTTTGAACTTATTTACTAAAATAAGTGTTTTTTAACGTGGGTTAGCCTGTGCGTACCTCGACTAATTTCATGATCCCTGAATTTAACAACCATACAAGCCTCCAATGGTCATCATATTATCAACCTCAAGACTTGAACTTAAGATCACAAAGGAAACAACCCTCTTAGTTATGAACTCTTATCATAGATCTACTATTAGATGGTTAAGTGATTTTTTTTTACTACATATACATTAAACACAGTCATTAAAACGAATTAACAATATTGATAATAGAAACAAATAACGTTATTTACTAGCAATCTTGAATTTCAACATTTTTTTTTCCCTTTTTGTATGTTTTTTTAAAAAATTAAGATTTTTTTAATTTTTATTTTCTTTAAATAAAGTTTTTATGTATTTTTATATAATTTTGATGCTATAAGAATATATTAAAAAAGTATATATATGTAATTTTAAAGTGAAAAACAATCATTACAACAATACCATGCAGCTCTATGTTTGGCTTTTTGCCCTAAAAATATGTATCAGTTCTAAATTATTCTTTTCTTTAGAGATTATTATCTTGGTATTTTTTAAATTATCAATTTCAAGTCTCCTACAATTTTAAATTTACAGAAAAATCATGTTAATAGATATTATCGTAATAAAATTTAAACAACAATGTAAATCAATTAAAAATCTAAACAGCGCCATGAATATAATCAAACCCATTCAACCAATTAACTGATATATCTTATAACTACCAATGCATGCCGAAGTTTTAATTGAGCTATGAGAGACGGAGATGAAAGAATCGATGTGACTTGCACAGGGAATCCAATTTCCAAGTTAAGAAGATGCGGCCTGTTTCTTCGATGGCAGCAGAGCTCCAAACCCATATATTCAACTTTGTGCCCACCCGTCACCGTTTTGTGTTCCCAGGTGAGGTTGACAACCAAAGATTGGAAGACTAGGGCAGCCTTTCCTTTACTTGCTTGGCTGTAACCCCCGCAGTTTACTACAGCAAATCAACAGCTGGGAACAAACAGAGAAAGTCGTCAAATCTTGTTTCATAAAACATATCACTGCAACCTTTGAGTGAAATCGAAGCTTCTGTTCATTCTATGAAGTGAATCGTTTTAGTCCAAAAGCAAAAAACAAAAATTCCCAGCACAACAATGAGTAGCCGACAAGGAGCTTGGTCCTTGCCAACACAGTAACTGAAAAACAAGTGAGCTCAACAAGATTTATCAAGCTGAGACACCTGAAAACACAAGGTTTGACCCAAGCACAAAGTCAACAGCTTCGACAACCACCCATTGAAGGTCCTGCAAATTTGCTCATCATCTTTGCAAGTACAGGAGCCACCTTGGGGTTTGCTTGATGCTTAGCAAGATTAGCTGGGTTCTTCATTACTGCAAAATGATCACCCATGCGCATGAGAAACGTTAGCAGACATGTAAATTAGAGTTCTACATTAAAACAAGTGTAGAAGATTATCAGAGCGAGAACTAGTGAGACCATGCAGACTCTACGGGTGAATAGTGAATAATTTACACAGCGTTTTGTAAGTTTCTAATCTTTGTTTCTTGCCATCCTTGGATTCAGTTACACAGGCACATGTTTCATACAGATAGATATCATTATATTACCCTGGCTAGAGGAACATGATTACATGAATAGCCACACTAGATACAAACCAGAAGAAGCTAATTCGTCAAGGTTAAAATAAAAAACAACAACAGAAAACAAATCAAATATAATAAGGCGAACAAAAATTCTACCGTCTTGAACTGCGGCCATGATTTCTGGGTCACTAAATGCGGTCATCAATTCAGGGTCCTGGCCAAACAACAGACAATAAAATACACTTCAAACATCAAGCACAAAACCATAGAGCATTCACTGGCTAAGGGATTCAATTGGGAACATTATGCCGTACAAAAAAGCAAGTGTGGAAGTGTGTGCGAGTATCGGTGCCAGTGTGGGAGTGGGTGCAGGGAATGTGATCGTATCATTTAAAATAAATTGCATGGCCAATGTTATTTGTATTTGTCAAAAAAAAACAAGAATTTGAAGAAAGAAATAAAGCCACTGTTATTTGTATTTGGCAGCACAAAAATATTGACAAGAATTTCTTTTCCACAAACAATTAACATATACTTAGAAGCATCTTAGATTACTATTGTATATGATATAAAATGGCCAATTAGCAATGAGTTCTATGACACTTACATTCAATATTTTGCTAAAATCAACATTTCCAGGCATCCCTCCTGGCATGGCACCTGGGAAACCTCCAGGCATCCCTCCTGGCATGGCACCTGGGAAACCTCCAGGCATTCCCCCTGGGGCACATGGGCAACCTCCTGAACATCCTCCAGGTTTTCTACTGGAAGAGGTCTGCTCTTGCTTCTTGGCCTTCTCATACTCAGCCTTTAAACAGGAGGAAATAAGTCTAATGACAACAGCAAGCTAAAATGTCAGGATGATCATGATCATAGTTACCTGAGCTTTGGCACGACGGCGTTGCCTCTCACGCTCAGCCTTTCTATCCCCCCTCTCTTTGTGTAGTCTTTCATACTTCCTGCGGTGTTCCTCAATCCTATGTGCATTTGGTTCAACCTGTGTAATATAGCATTTGCAGTGAGATGGCAAAAAAATACTATGCAGTACACCAATGAAACTTTTATTTTGCATTTCAGTCATGAACTAAAAAAGCAAGCAACCACACATGTATCAACTTATTTTATGGAGGCAGGGCCCAGATAGACAAAAAAACTAAGCTGTTTAGTTCCTGCTTTACTTGGTTTGGGGTAAACTCGTTCCATTGAAATTAAAAATTCTGAAATTGGATAGTGACAGTTACACACATGAGTCCTAAAGATAGACTGGCTGTCATACATGCAGTAATCTACATTGAAACAATCCCACTCCCAACCATAACTTAATTTTTTTGTTCTTAAAAATAAATAAAGGGTAGTCTTAGTTTACATCACATTTATCTATTCAAATCAGCGAAGGCAGGAGAATCTCCTGCTGTATGGTCCTCCATCTCCTCCCGAGTACATTCAGCAAGAAACGTAACATGTGACTAGCATTTGTCTACTATTGCTGAATAACAAGCATTTCATATGCATGGAGATCAAAATGTAAACGGTGATATTATACTGCATTTGAATATCTATCAATTCATAAATAGTTTCCATTGCTTCCATCATTTTAAAATCTGACAGTACAGGAAATACAAGAAAAGGTAAAAAAAACACATGGAGAGAGAAGGATGGAGAGAGACCTTCTTAAGCACAACACTTATCTCCTCATCATAATCTAACTTAGATGCTAGGTGAAGATCCTTAGCAGAATCTTCCCACTGACCGAGCATTGCCTGTGCCATGCCACGAGACTTGTATCCCTTAGCTGAATCCGGGTTAATCTGAAATCACCATTAAATTTATAAGTAGAATAAAACTCACCTCAAAGTATCCCTTCATACAAAAACATGCATAGATTGTATACAGATGTAAGGAGTGTAAATAAATGGGCAGACAACAACCTCGAGAGCTGCATTGGCATCCCTGATAGCTGCATTGGGCTTCTTCATTTTGATGTAAACAGTAGCTGTAAAGCATCACAGGTTCACAATATTAACAGCATAGAGGAAATTGTACATACAAATCTCATGCGTACAACTTTTACATAAGACCAGCAGGAAACCTTGCAAAAAAATGACAATGTACCTCTTGTGGCATACATGATTGCTGATGTAGGATTGAGAGAAATTGCTTCTGTCAAATGCTCAATCGCTTCCTCAAATTTATCTGCATAGTATGAAATTACACACACAAATCTCACCATAAAACCAATTTAAACTACTACAGCACACGCACGCATATAGTCAAAATTTCCACATGATAATGTGAAAAGGTGAAAGCTTGTATACCATACCTTGAGAGAGAGCTTCCATGGCTTTAGCCTTGGCCTCCTGAGAAGCATCGCGACATTCCTCTGTAACCTCAACAGTGGGGTCTCCCATCTACAAATTGTCCATTATCAAAGAAAGAAAAAAAAGCAAACCAATACACACCGTACTATAATTGCTTTGAAGAAATAAAAGTATAACAATACCTTCTGTGGAGGATCATTATCAGGGTCAACAGTGTCGCCTTCGAGCTCAAGATCGGATTCAATAATCTCATCCTCCTCTTCGACTTGAGGTTCTACTTGTGACTGTTCCTTCTCCTCCATTTCGTCGTCACTCTCCTCAACCACATAGCTCTTCTACGCAAAAACCCAATTAGATTTCAGTTAAAGATCATGTCAAATAATGAGTGAAATAAAATGAAAAAACGAAGGGGGTACCGATTTGGAGTCTCCGTGCTTGTGAGCAGAGGCTGGGAGCTTAGCGCCGAGACTAAAAGGAATGGTATCGGAAGTGAGAGAGGTATAGGAAGTGAAAATATTCAAATAAGTATTAGTATTATTATTTTTATACCTTTCGAGGTAGTCGCGGAAGAAGAACAGGGAAGGATCGGCGAGGATGGATGGACTGGATTTGCACTGTTCGATAAACTGCTTCAATTCTTCTAGTTTTGTCGCCTCCATCTTTCAGACAGATACTTTTTACTTCGTAGCGAGAGGGCGTGTCGAGGGCTTTAAGAATAGCCGGGGGTGGTCTTGAAATTATTTATCATTATTATTATTATTATTATTTATTGGATTTTTCTAGTAACTTCTATCTATAATTGGATAGGGATCATCTATCGAGTGTCGCGGGCCTGCTGTATATCTATAGTACCATCTCTTTACTTTTTTTTATGAAGCTAGGCCCGGTTATTTTTGGACATAGGCAAAGCCCATTTCATAATATAACCATTTGCTTATTTTTATTTTTCTTATTAAATTCAATTATAGTGTTTAAGTAGTTATGTTGAAGAACATTTTTTGTTAAAAATATATATTAGTAAAAAAACAAAAAAAATATAATTTAAATTATTTTTTCCTTAAAATTAATTATCGACTGGTGAAAATCTTAAAAATTACTATGCAACACCAGGCAGGGGATTTAAAGAACATAAATAATTAATTTAACTTAAAAATTACTGGAATTTCTCTAAATTGTTTGAATAATTTATCAAAGGTAAAAACATTTGGTTGTAAGATAGGTTTTATCTTGTGTTATGACCTTTGATTGAGGGTTAAAAATAGGGTTAGAAAGAAGAGAGAGCTACATGCATATATTAGAGTTGCCTGCCCCGCCTGAGGATGAGTTCTTTTTTTCTTTTTCCTGTCACCTTCCCTCGAATCGAAACAGACTCTACTGTGGCAAACTTAGCGCAGTGCAGAAACAAAATCCATAACTTCAGAATACAGACAGATTAAAATGGAGGGCGTCGCTGATGGCTAATATATTCAGGTCGAAGTCGATCAAGCAACCATGCTAAACGACAGAAAACCCTAATAGATATAAAAAAAAAATAGTCCCATCGTCTTAAAATTAACAGATTCGAAACTACAAAATCATCAAGTTACGGAAGCAAAACACATTCAGACGCAAATGCTAAACCAGGTCTCACAGAATCTGAATAAATTAAGAGGGAGTAAACAACAAGGATACTGTTCATATCAGTGAGTATCAATCCAGAGAAAGAGATGGCTCTCTACTCCATGAATGCTCTCGACATTAGCAAATCCTGATAGTTGTAAATTGCAGATTCGATCGCCTAATATAGGAGAGACGCGACCGCTAATACGAGAGCAGGCCTGAAAATCCAGTCCATGATATCCTGCTACCGTCATTTTCACCATCCTTTCCGGGAACCGCTGTAGAGGTTAAACAGACGCATTAATGATGAATTACATGGAAAACTACAATCGCCTCCTCAGAATTTTAAATGATTTGACCACTGTATCCTCGAGGATGCCAGGTTTTCAGTTCATCGCTACTGTGTTCTTGGGAAAGGGAAAGGATCAAACATGTTGAATGCAGTCAACAAGGCAGAAAATATGATTGTAACAACGCGCATCAATACGTCATTCAAGATATTACCCTTTTCTTTTTTTCATCATCCTCGTAAACTATCATTGACTATCAAAATAGAGCTAAAATGTGAGATGTTCTCGTGGTTGGCCACGTGATCTAACAATATTTCAAGAATAAATTGATTAAATATATATATATATATATATATTATTTTTAATACATTTTTATACCACCTATTTGTTTTTTATTTCAAAATACTTTTAAGCAAATAAAAATTAATATTATTATTAATATATTTTAGAAGGATTCAATTATGACACATTAATTTAGCAGGTGGGTGAGCACGGTTTTTCACCAAGAATAGCCTGAACTGTGAAGTGACTTTCCTAATTAATGATGCTGCCTGTCACCAAAATATCACAATCTGATACCCCGGAACATGATGTGCTCAGATATTGATTTAAAACCTAATTTTTACTCTTATAGTATCAAAATAAATAAATAAATACCTGATCCAGTGGGGGATGCAGCTGAAGCTGTGAGGAGTTTGCAAAGAAAAGAAAACAATTAATTTCATGTTCAAGAACGTATATTAAAAAAAAAAAAACATAATAATATAGTCGAGAAAGACTGGAATCGGCCACCTTGATGTGAAAACAAAAATGAGAATATCATGAAAATTTGAATGACTATAAGCTGAAAGACGAGAATCAATTTCTAGAATTTTTAATTTTCTGTTTATGAGAAACGAAATCAAAATAATTTTAAATCAAATTGCAATTTCTTGAACCTCAAAAGGCTCAAAACCATCAACCATTCCTCGGAAAAAAAAACATAAATCAGAGTAGTAAGAAATCAGAATCCACAATACCACTGCAATTACTGAGATCAGTGGTGACACCGCATCTCTGGCTGAGCATGATAGCCTGAGAAACATTTAAACCCAAACTCTTAAACAAATTGGGGTCGTTATAGATTTTGCAAAGACAAGGAAGCTCCTTTGCAACTGCTTCTTTGATGGAGTTGCAGCAGCTGCCTGGTGGTTGGGTCGTGGTGGTGAGGTAGGGTTGACATGGTATTAACTTGGATGCACAAGAGGTAGAAGAGTCTTGTGCTTTAGTTAAGGTTGCCGGGCTTGAAAAAAACAATACGACCATCATCGCCACCATAGAAATCTTGAGAGAAGAAGCCATTTCAGTGTTTCTTTGTAATGCCTGTGAGGAGAAAGTGATTTGTTTCTTGGTGTATATATAGCCGGTCGTTTGGTTAGTTGTTTGTCGTTCAAGAAAGTGGGAAAATTAATGATAAAAGAAAAGGTGAGAAAATTAGACACCCACGTCACTTCAATGGGCGTCAAAACCACGCTCTTCTGGTGTATGTAAGGGTTATTGATCATTATTATAGTATATTCTCAACTCGCAAAATATAAATAATTTTCTATTTTATTCATTTATCATTTAGCTGACTATGAATTAGACTTAATGATTTATTTTAAGCTGTTTTTTGATGAGGTTATCTCGGTTTTCTAATTAAGGTCACGTGCTTTTATGGGTTAACTTAGGTAGATTTATGTTATTTTATTGTGTCATGTTTTAAATCAATTTCTTTTCATTCCCACCTTTAATGATAAGTTTATTGAAAAAATATAGCTTCAGAAATTTATTTTGATTTGTTTTCTGTAGAATTATCATCATGACTTTGATTGCAAATTTAACATGTTAATTCAAGTTGAATTAAGTCATTCTTTTCTTACTTTCTAACATATTTTTCTCATCTGATGATCTCAGTCGTAAATTTGATAGGTTAATGCATGTCAACTTCTTTTCTTTTTTCTGATTTTTTTTTAATTTTATTATTCAACACTTGGTTGATTGAGAATTAAGTTCCATATTGTATTGATTTACTTTATAAGAGGGGTATTATAGTCTTATGATTTTGTTTGTGGATTTGGAAGGTTGGTTCGATTTGACTCGGAGCAATTTAATATGTTATTATTTTAATATTAGTTTTTTTAAATGATGTTGTTTTGAATATTTATTAATAAAACTATTTTTTATTTATTTTTTAAGTTGTTTATCGATCTATCAAGTTGATTAGGTCATATAGGGTTGACTTTCACACGGTTTCAGAGTTTGTTTTGTATGTTAATTTTTTTGATATGACCTCCAGTGTAGCGCGGGTCAACAATCTTGTTATTTTCTAATTTGAAAATGTGGTTATTAAATCTTGAAGAAACCTCAATTCAATCCCAATTATATTTTCAATTACATTCCAAGCTTATAAATTTTATCAATTACATTCAACAATTTCAACAAACTCTTCACTATAATCTTTTATCAATGTTTTTTTAATATTTTTAATTCTAATATGCATCTTATGAACATTAAAATAATGTTGATTTAAAAAAAAATATTGTTTCATTAACTTTTTCTACTACCATAAAATTATCAAATACAAGTAAAACTATCAACATAACAAAACATGTCAGAAAATTAGATTCACATTTAATGATGGAATCTTTCCTCATTTTGTCCCTCGTTATACACCGATTAATTATTGATGAAATATACATGTTAGTGTACTTGTCAATGATATTTAAATTATGACCCTAACATACAATCTTTATTCCCCTTTCCTTATTTCTTTTCTCTTTTTCCTTTTTATTTCTATAGAAAATAACACACAATACCCTTTATATGTTGTTACAAATCTAGCTTTTATCACCGCAAATCCAATTACCCTAACCCTCCATATATCATCATCCATGTTACTCAATCTATCATCATTCATGTTCTAGTTTTTTTTGGTAAGCAAAACTGTCTATTTTTTTTGTTGTAACCCATTTATATATATAAAAAAAAATGTATTTTTATGTAGTTTTTTTGTGTGTTTACTTATTTTACAACCTTTTTCTCATATAAATTGGTTGGTTGAATGTATGATTTGTACATGTTAGGATTTGTTTTAAATTTTGCAAAGTTATATTAGTTTTAAATTTGATGAAAACAAGTTTGATTTTTTGACTCATGTGTTCTGTAATGAAATAAATAACAACCTATTTAATGAGTATATTTTATATTTTTTAATTTTTATTGTTATGTTAAAAGTTTTGGTAAATGTTGGGGAATTTAGATTTTTTTAGAAAATTGATGATGATGACAATGATTTAAGGGTACCATTAAAATAAATTGAATAATTTCATTAGTTCATATGATTAATTAAAACATGTGTTTCATGAATATTATATGCAGGTTTATACAAGTAATGGATGATTATTTATTGGATGTATCGAGTTTCACCTTAAAAGTTTATGCATGATAAATTATTTTAATGAGATTGAGGGTTTTTGTTAGAATGAATTATCTAATAGTAGAGTACAGGCGGTATTGGATATTCATGTAAGAAGTTTAAAAAAAAAAAAGTTTCTTAGTCTAAAAATTGTTGTAATGTATCTTCTACAAAAAGATTTACAGAGAAATACTCATGTTAGTTTGCATATAGAGAATTATATGTTCCCTACAGGATCATGGCAAAAATGATGGTTGAGTTAACTTATAGTTTTAGCAACTTGCATAAAAGTTGTGGATGATAATAATAATAATAATCATTATAAAAGTACAAGTATAAACATAATAGAAATGAATCAAGGTGATGAAGACTAATATTCAATCATAAATGACAAATGTATCCATTTCTTGTCTTTTAAAAAGATTTTCGACAAACCATTATGGGATAGATGCATAAATTACAGTTAATTACCAATCAACACACAAGTGTTCATCATCATGTTAAATCATGGACTGAACGAGTTCATTTATAATATAATAATTGAATTGGTGAGAAGCATTTTATACTAAAAATAAAAATTTTTATATTGTTAAATCCATGATGAAACTCTTTTTTCCTAAGATATTATAAAATTAAAATATGTAAAAACTTATACAGGTTATACTACTTAGAAAATATATATTTGATCAAGTGCAAAACCTATAGGCATGCTCGACATAAATCCAAAACTAGCAAGATAAAAGATTGTTGTCGTGTATAAAAAATTGAAATACTTCTCAATCACTCATAAACTGTAGAGGTTATTAATGTCTTTAAAAATTATCAGAGCATATGAAAGTATAATTTCACATGATATGGTGGATAGAGTTATGATGTACCTATCTAATTATGAAGCTTGAAAATATTTCTAATAAGATGTATCCTTAATTTTTTAATGAGGTGTCTTTTGGTGAGAGGGGTGATTTTTGTGTCTATAAACAAATACGATCATTGTCTTCATAGTCGATATGGAATAGTAACATCATCATAGTCCCCCAAACTAGGATTTTAAGGTTGATGTTTCCACATACAACACCAATAATGATGTGTGATCACACTTGTACATGGTATACACCTCATGAGATATTTTTTCCATTGGAACCATATGTTTAATTTTAATCCTTTTAAAAGGTGTTGCTTGAAAAAAAAATGCTTATAAACGACTAATACCACTATCTCTAGCTAACATAGAATAATGACATTATCACTAGGTTTTTCTAAATTGTTTTTAATACGTAGTGATGTTTTTCTTTTCTTTCATTTTCTCTAATAAAAAAAGAATTTCATTCAAAACTCTTAAAAAATTCTTATTTGTATTTGATGACGAGATAAATTATGCCTTCATTCAATTGCGATAAAGCTTCGGATCTGGTGGTTGCTTGTAATTTTAAAAAGTCGATTCAGTAATAAAAATATCCTCAATCCTGGCTTGACGCGTTCAAATCTCGGGGTCAAAGACTATTTGAGAAATTATTTAATTTATTTAAATACATCATAGTAATGGGAGGGGGTGAGTATCTAAAAATATCTTTCTCTTGAGAAAGAAAACTTTTGTTCACAATTTTAACAAGTGACCCATCAATCATATCCCGATTTTATGATATGCAAAATTTCCCAAGTACCTCACCCACTTTTATTGTCTCGTACCCGAGGAAAGTTGTTGGGTGAGAATAAATTCGAAGTAATCGCCTTGGTAACAGGAGAAGGGGGTTGGACGACGATTACTTGTACTTTAAAAAATATTTTTTTTTAAAATGATTTTTTATTAAATATTTAAAATACAATGCCACCTGTATTTGCATGAATAAAAATATTCAAGAACCAAGGAAATGTTTTAAACTGTATTTTAAAAATATTTTTTGAAAAAATTTCAAAAAAAACATTTTTATTTTTTAAAATTAAAAAAAATAATGTTTTTAAATTATTTTAACATGTTTATATAAAAATTAATTTTTTAAAACTAAAAAGTACAATTTTAATATATTTTTAAATAAAAAAATATTTTCAAAATCATTATTCGCATTTTCAAACCGTCACCAAGTACACAGCGGGCGAGAGTCCCTAATCACGGCAGGAAGCTGCAAAGGTCACATCCACGTGCCATGTTTCACAGTTTAGACTTTAGAGTCAAGGCCACAGGACGGCTTATGATTTTTTGTTCCATTTCTTAACTGGAAAGTAACAATTTAATGCATCATTCTCGCCTCGAATGCAACCTCCTCATGATCTTCGCCTCGATGTAACAATCCCATGCAAAATTATTCATTCTTCATTGTTTTAAATTGATTTGTATTATTTTTTTAAATCTTTTTATGTGATTGAAGTTTTTTTTTATTCTAGCTTTTAATATTTGATTTATTAAAATATACGTTTTATGTTTTTTTTTTCCAGGTTTATGGCTTACAATTAAATTACCCGATCATATATTTCTATTATTATTATTATTATTATTTTTTTAAAAAGATTTTTTTATTTATAAAACTACTATAAACTCATGATCTAACGCATATAATTTTAACAAGTTAACTTAATGGGTCACATTTTTTTTTATTATTATCATTATTTTTTTATTTAATATTGGATTTTTTTATAACATGAGCAGATATATATATATATATATATATATATATATATATATATTATTTAAAATACACTTGCATCAACTAATGTTTTATTTGTCACTGTGCTTTTAAAAGTCATTTTAAATAAAATTATTATTTTTTTGATATTTTTAGATTATTTTTATATACTAATATCAAAAATAATTTTTTAAATAAAAATCACATACAAACACAACATCAACCATACTATGCAACTATCATTTATAAAAATTAAACAGGATTTTTAGGACAACAGGTCCTCTAAGGTTAAATGAGTAATTATCGGAAGAAAGAAAACACCCTGGCCAATGTTTCGTGTGGTACCATGTCATAAGGTTTGGTACGATTCTTTTAATCACAACAGCAATGAAGAAAAACATTGTGGTAGTTCAGATGTTTGGTCACTAAGAAACTTCAAAGAAAAATTGTTCCTTTTCATAAAGTAAGAAAAGCCCCGTGTGATTACTCTGAAATGGTATTGGAGGACTCCATTTCAAGGACAAATGAATTTATCGTCGGCCGGTTGGTTTTCCTCCACTATTAATAATTTAAAATAAAAACATCGATCATGTTTAATTTAATATTATTTTATTTCAAGATGCCTTTATTTCATCATTCGTTTCATATTATCTCTACGTATACCAGCTATTTTTTTAAATTTTAACATGGTAATAAGAAAAATCTATTATAAAAGAATTCATTAAAGAACAATTTAATAATAATAATTAAATCACCTTACCCCAACGCTGCCAATAAACTAGTGCTGACCTTTTTTTTAGTAGTGTTTTTCAAAGGGGTGTAACTTTTGTTAATGAGCCAGACTGTAAAAGCTATTGTTAATTATATTTTAGGGCCATGGGGCTGGGCTGGACTTGAAACTCCCCGTATTAACTTTACAAACCAAGCCCATTCCAATATGCCCTCATCAAACAATTGGCAATGATGATGCAACATCTCATCTAACGGTTGTAATTCCCGCCATCGTCAACAGATAAATATTGCACGACAAAAAAAGCAAATCAGATAGATAACATCAGAAGATAACACAAAACCGTTGAAAACACAAGTGCCTCTTCACTTACTGTCTCAGAGCTTTTTGAAACGACCATCATCGAATGGCCTCTCTTACACTCGGCGGCTTCAGCAGCATTACTTTCCGTACAAGACCAGTCACAAGAACCAGCTACAGACCTTGCAGAATCTCCTGCGTTAATTGGGTATCTCAACTTTTCATTTCCTTTTTCAATTCAATGCCTCAATCTCATCTTCAATTTGTTTATAATCCATTCCGCGTTCAATAATCCCTTTATGTTTTCCGTTTTTGTTTCATTTTATGTGAGAAAAGGACCCAGAGGGGCTATATGGGCAACCACAAACAGGCCATTTAGCTCGTCGGGAGATGAAAAGACGATTCGAGAAAGACGCAGAGTTTCGCGAGGAGCTTGAGCAGCAAGCTCGTGAAGAAAAACAGCGTCGCGACGCTCTTCGCCAAGTAATAATTCAATTAATTAATCGATGTTATTGTAAATATTCGCTATTATTTTGTATTTTTGTGATTTTTGTGTGGTGTGTGGACGTTGGATAGTCGAGGGTGATACCGGACACTCCGGAAAAGCTGATAGAGTACTTTCTTGATACTGAAGCTCAAGAGATTGAGTTTGAGATTGCTAGACTGAAGCCAAGGTTAGTCCTTTCAAGTTTTAAGCTCTGATGCCTTATTTATTTATTTATTTATTTATTGTGTGGATAATATTGTGAGTTGTTAAATAGGCAATATATTTGAGACTTCGCCTCTTCCAATGAAATAGTTCTCAAATGGCCAAGCTATTTTTCTTGACACTTTTTTTTTAAAAAAAAACCAATGATATGATCCCGCCCTGTTTTGATATGGACTTTCTCAAGTATTACGTTCCCAATGTAAGCAAAGTTAGTTTCAAACCCCAGTTCTGAAGGAGGAAACAGTTTTTTTTCTTGAATTGTCCTTCTTTTCCATCAATTGCTTCGTTGGCATGATTGCTCGTGGCTGCCTTTCAGCTATGCCATTCACTCTCTTGCACAGAGTAAAGGAAGAATGTCAAGTACCATGCATCATGACAAGTTCCACTTTAGGATCATACTCATCATAGCATAAGAATGGGATTTTATTTTTATTTACCGACCACAAATTTTGCCTTTAAACAATGCCTGTGGAATTTGCAGATTGAACCAGGAATTTTTCTCGCAGCTACAATTTGAACTGGGGCAGCTTCGTTTTGCTGTTTCAAAAACTGAGGTTCACTCAAGAGCTATACGTGAATGTTGAACCCCCTTTCCATAACCATATCAAACCTATTTATGGAAATGTTGGTGATTGTTGTAGGAGATGGAAGACAGATTGATTGAGTTGGAAGCACTGCAGAAAGCTCTGCAGGAAGGAACAGGTTTGTAGTCTCTGCAAACTTCCCAAGAAGAATTAATTATCTCCAGCTTACTGGAAACTGATGGAACTGGGCTCCTTCGTCTTGTTATAGAAGCCTATGATAAACTGCAAGGTGACCTTGTACAAGCAAAGAAAAGCCTGACAAAAATCTTGACATCAAAGGATGTAAAAACCACTGTATGCACTGCCCTTTTCACTCATCAATCTTTTAATTCAAATATTTTACAATTCTTTTGCCTTGTTAATTATGTTAATTAGGTTGATTTTGCATCTTTGGTTTCCATGCCAGTTGTTGGAAATGGTTGAGCTGAATGAACTTAACAGATCATTGTTAACGCTTCTTGATGAAAACATAGCAAGCGCCAACCAAGGCAAACAGGTAAGAGCTGGAGACTAAATTTTCTTCTCAACCTGTTTTGCAATCTCTCTCACATTTCAGTGTTGCCTTTGGGGTCGAGGAACACAATAAATAAATAAATAAATAAATCATATTGATATGAATTTGGCACCACAATCAGCATACAGGACAAGAATATATTAGAGCAGGTTTCTTCTAAGAGCTACTATGACCAAGAACATTCGAGACAAATAATGAATTTATAAATGCGTTTCCAGTTTAGGTGCCCTCTAGGGGTTTCTTCACAATTCTGACATTCTAAAGGAGTGGGTGTCTTACTCTTCATTTTGTATCACTGTTTGCATGTGTTTCGAATAAAATTTCTACCAGATATATACTCATTCAACATCTGCAAACATATCCCTGTTGAATGCATTTCCTTCTCAATTTGTCTTACTCTTCATTTTGTACTCATTCAACATCTGTAAACATTTCCCTTCAACTTTTCCTTTTGAGAAGGAAAAGGAACAGAAGTCCTAAACTGCATGATTAATGATTTGCTTGCTAGATTGAACTTTTTAATATTTCGTATTGTGCAGAAAGAAGCAGCAGCTTTCATGGAAAAGCTGCGTTCAGCCGTTCTCAAGTACATGACTGTTTAGCACGAAGGTGATGAATAATGGAACCTTTGAACTATGATGCATTCTTTTAGATCATTCTAATATTAAAATGAAAGCAATTGATTTAATGTATAAAGTTCTGCTTTGATTAAAACTTTTACATAAACTGACTTGTAGTTTCTTACACCAGACTGAAACGGTACTGAAATTAGAATTCTTACACAGCTAAAAGTTTCTGTAGCATGATATTGGTGTGCTTTACAAGGGCTACATTTCAAATCCTATCCAAAATACCATAAAATGTGAACTATATCTCAATCACCTTCCTTCTAAACGTCGTAGAATCTTCATCCATTGTATTGAAGCCAAATGTTATTCGAGTAATAGGCATTTGAAAATGTATACGTTTATAAGCACTCACAATAAATAAAGTTATATGCAATACACCTTACGTGTTTCAATTATGGGTTGAATAGTTACAGTAGAGGTTATCTAGTGAAAACAATTCTGATTGTGGAAAACGATGAAGCCTTGCTTCTGTAGCACCTGGAAGCAACAAACAATTTTCTAGCCATCTCTCATCCACGCAGGTGTATGCGTGAGCTGTAGAGACTGGCTTGCTACTGGCATATCTAAAAGGATAAGGATTAAAAAAATAAACTGGATTATCCACACCAATGATAATTGTAAAAGATTAATGCAGGCCTCGAACGATTTGCACAGGACCAAGGTGTTTTCGTCAGTGAAGTGAGCAACACATTGACATCAGCACGTTGCATATGGCTGCTATTGGGTGATGTGGAGTGGAAGAATCATAAAATAAGGATCACTCAGGTGAACTTATGTTTTTGCTGGTTTACCTACAGAGACAAAGACTTGTACCTCAGAAAATATTTCATGCAAGAATCATCCAGATCCATCCTACACGATATGTGTTATATGCATAAGGTTTTTTCCCCCTTAGTTTCTTGAATCTAGAATGCTCCTTAACTCGATCCTTTTCACATTCTGGCTCTTTTTGCCAAATCTTGGTTTTTGATGTGTTTTGGTCCCACATGAGATCAAATTGATGTAGTTTTCTTTTGGTGCTTTGGAATTGAGGTTGATTTCCCTTTGGAGAATTTAAACCCTCAAAGAGGGATTGTTGCCGCAAGTCGAGCTAGAGTGTCATTGATCAAATGGATGTAGTTACCATACTTGTTCATTTTAGGAACTCACCTTAATCCAATAGGAAAACATGTTGATTTTAGATTATATGGACGTTGTCAAAGCTCTAGCAGATGAAATTGCCATTATTGACTATCCTGTTTTAGATGATGAGCTAGCCCTCCATGTTACCTGATTTTCATGAAATTACTCCAATTACTCTGTGGGGAAAATGACAAGGAGAGCTCCTAAATCTTAAGCCCCTTGGTGTTCTTCAGGAAATGGGTTACCAAACTCCTAAATCTTCGTCACGTGATCTTTGATGAGAGTCACACCATCACTTTAACGTTTTTTTTTGGTCCCAATTCCTCAAGTGATTTATTTCTTGTTCATGTTTTTTTATTCACTGCTGTCAATTCCACTCCGGTCCTAGCACCTCTGCTGCAATTTCCCATTCCCACCTCATCACAAGGTTCTGAGAAAGGTGTGCCTGTCAATTTTGTGTGCTCCTTCTCGGGCACTCCTTGTTAATTGTCCTCTGCATTACATACTAATTCATATTCTCCCGTCCACAACTTATTCTTCTACACTTGAACCGCCAACATCTTTTTTTGCCTTTCCTTGCACAACCCACCACCTTCACATAGCTTATATTAAGGGAATTCTAAGATCTATCACAAAACCCATCTTATGTGGACTAAATCTATGAATCAGATATTCAAACCTAAACACATTCATTCTGTCACCAAAGCAACTACTGTGGATAGGCCATATCCATTCCTACTTAGCGTGAAGCTATGTCTAGTGAGCTCACGACTCTTGTGTAGCATCCCACCTTGAATCTTGGTCCACCCCTTTCTAAATGCAGTCCAATCGGTTGCAAAGGGGTGTTTGTAAGGCAGATAGGTCAGTGGATTGGCTTTAAAGCTAGACTTATGGTCAAAGGCTGTAACCAACGGCCAGGCCTTGACTACACTGAGACATCCAATCACGTGGTCAAGCCTGCAACCATTAGAGTAGTTCTTACTGTTTCTGTCATTAATGGGTGTAAATTGGGGTAGATGGATGTCAAAAATGCTTTTTTGCATGGTAAATTGGATGAAAAAGTCTATATGCTGCAACCCCCACCCCCAGACTTGATGGGTTTTCTGGCCATCTAATGGATGGAAATGTGAAGGCTGCCATCAAGCGCCGGTTCACCATTGTTGCTCAGGTCACTAGCAATGCTCTTGCACTGGTTAATCATTTTGCATCTAGACACCGTGCCAAAAATTCTTAGATTTCGTCGAGGCAGAAGGTTCTTGTCATGTGTGATCATCATGAGGTGTTACAGGTAAGGTTATGTGTTTGAACTTGCTGCTCGTATGTAAATGTAAGATAAATGACCTTAAGTATTGTGTGATACCATTGTTATGTTTCCTGTAAAAATAGTAGGATGCATCACCTCACCCATCTGTCTCTTTCATGGCCAACATAACTATAACTTCTCTCCAATCCTTTGCTGAAGTGTAGCAGTCATAGTTCATCGGGAAAATACGTGAAAAACTCAACCTGCCTGATTTTGCATTCTGAAACCGCCTTTCGTAATCGTTAGTTTTTGTCGTCTTCAAATAATATTCATCATTATGGGTCATGAATTAAGATATACGACACTTATTGCGCATGATATCTTCCTATTCGGACGTTGTGTAAAGATTTAGTGAAATTGATAGTTGATTGAAAGCTAAAATGAGCCATTCAAGACGTTATACGCTATCAATCTTGCCAGGTGAAACTCTGCCTGAAATCTTTCTATCCTGTGAGTAATATAAGATTTGCTGGATGATATTTTTTTTTCATTTGATATGCAAATGTGGAAGCCATATTCCCTGTTTTTTTTAAAAAAATTTTTTTTGTTGGGAGTGCGTTTAGTGATCGATGATACTACGTCCTGTACAATTGGCCGACTTTATATGGTTAAGCTCAAGGAGAACGAGGTGACAGTCCGACCATAAGCCGTGGACAAAATAAACAAAACAAAGCTAAAGCAAAATCATGATTACTGATTTGATTATACAAAATACCAGTTTCACTTTTTGACAACTTTGGATTTACTTTGCCAGCAAGGCGACCAGATCCGTATCTGGTTGATTTTGCAAATCACTAAATGCAATCTAATCTAAAGCATTAAAAGCAGGGAACATCTTTTTGCAGTGCTTATCTTCTCAAGTTATCCATGCAAATTTCATATGAATGAACTGACGATTGTCTGTAAAACATTCTGCCAGTCACAGTGAACTCACGAGTGACGATGGCAAAGGAGGGTCTAGCCATGCCACTCCGTTCCAGAGAAGTCTTCAATGAAGGTAATGATCCCGACGACCAACATGTGAAGCAGAGACGTATTCGAATTGGAGCAAAAACTATCATCTCAAATTTACAAAAGTTATATTCCTCATGTTTCCAGTTTTGCTGAGATTTTCAAGTAAGCATTTTAAACTCTGAAATCTTCACGACTTCCTACAAATAAATTCCCTTTTGTCTGAAGAGGGTTGGAGACTTCACATGAGACCATGAGGTTGAGTAAATTAATTACATTTATCTCAGAATGGTGGGAAGCCAAAAGCCAAAATCAATCTCCATGAAAGCTGAAACACACAATAAGAAAAGAGGTTTCTCAGCCCCCACAAAGTGGTGGATGATCACCCGAGGCTCAACTGCTCAGGAAAAAGGAAAGGAAAATGGAGTGGACAAGAAGTAGGTGTAGCAGGATGGAGCGCTAACGGGAAGTTAAATTAATAAAAGAAACACATCTAGTTTCATTTTTAGTCAATATTATCAGGATGAAGAAAGAAAAGGATTAAAAATATGCTAACACTTAGCTATGGGACGGCCGATTTGAAACAAGATATTTTGTCGAGAAACCAGGACCGGGTTCAATACATAATAGATTTTAAATGCATGTGGCTTGAATTTTCAGTAGCTCACTGCATATCTTCTGACAGAAAAGACATTAGACATTAGCAGAGCTAGTTAATGTCGAATGATTGCTGACCGTACAATATCAGTGGTATTACAAGAGCTAGCTGGACGGGGCTTTTCATGTTGGATTTCTCTTGCACAACCAACGTCTGGATTCAACAGTGCCAGTCCCCCCTGCCTAATCACATCCAGCACCATCCGTGGTGTCTTTTGTTTTTTTCTTTGCAGAACTGCGAGGATTTTCTACCGAATTGCAAAATTTGCAGTAAAATTACCCTCACTGTTTGGCATTGTGATTGGAAAGTGTTTATGAAAAAAATGATTTTTTATTTTATTTTAAATTAAAAAAATAGTGTTTTTAGATTATTTTGATGTGCTGATGTCAAAAATAATTTTTAAAAAATAAAAAAAATATTATTTTAATGCATTTTTAAACGAAAAACACTTTTAAAAATAATCGTAATCACACTCTCAAAGTCACTAACAAAGCATTTCATCAGTGGTTTCGAGCCATCAAACTAAGGCCCACCCAACCACCCTCCCAATCAATCAATCAATCAATCATCTCTATATAATTAACAATATTATCACACATTTCACAATATCTTTGTTGTTTCTTGCCTCAGGTAACACCTTACCTGGTTCAAATTTTAATTTCATAATCCCTGAAGAAGACAGAATTGAAAGGATGGTGAACAATTTGATTGGTTGTCATTGTGGGGCAGTTTTCAATAAATACACACCGTCTTATTTTTGCATTTTAAAAACGTTTCTGAAAATAAAAAAAAATATTTTTAAAAAATATATTTTTTTAAAATAAAAATATTATTTTAATATATTTACAAACACAAAACAATTTAAAAAATAAATACAACCTAACATTCTCAAACACCTTTCCAAGAGAGCATTCAATTATTGATATTTGTAATTTCAAAATCTGGTTTAGTGTTAAGAGTTTGCCCCCCTATAATACGATGATGAGAACTAAAAATTTATATAATTATTAATTTTAATATTCATGAAATTAATCGAAAATATTTATAATTGACAACATATTAATAATAATAAATATTTGTTCTTAGGAAGTGATATTAATTTTAATATCCTGAAAATTTAGATTACGGAAACAGAAACAGATAGGCAGGAAACTTACTTGAAAACGGTAAGCGTTGATTAAATCAAGTGTCTTGTTAATTAATCACGAGTCAACCTCAACAAAGATTAAAATCTCACTTGAAAAAAAAGATTAAAATCTTTTTTAAAATGGTCACAGCCTGCAGTAGAGATGAGACGACTGCTCATTCAGTGATAAATAAACGGTTTTTATCTTGGATTTTTTTCCCTTAAAGAAAATAGCTTTTCTAAATAAAAAAATCATTTATTTTTTTATATATATATATATATTTATATTTTTTTAAATAAAAATTACTTTGAAAACATGTGAAAAAGAAAACAGAGATTTTCCGATCAGAAAATGATTTCTGGTTTTGAATAAAAGCAATGACATAACCTTTCTAACGAATATTTTCACCATCTCAAAATCAGGTTCGTCCTCTCTCTTTCAAGGAACCAAAGTTGAGCCTTTATATAATTCGGGCTCTTCCTTCTCATGCTCGACAAAGTTACTTCAGCTTGCGAAATAGGGAGAAATGGAAACTTCTGTTGCAGGCCTTGCTATAGCAGCTGTTCTCTTTCTCCAATTCTCTGTGAACTCATCATGCTCAGCCACTGGATCTTTACCCTCAAGAAACACAAATATAGAATATATTAAAACTACTTGCTATAACACCACACTGTACCCAAAATTATGCTACCACACCCTTGCAATCTATGCCAGCACGATCGAAACCAACCCTAAACTACTAGCCAGTACTGCCCTTAACGTGAGCCTCAGAAACACCTACTCCACATCAAGGTTGATGAAAAGGGTGTCCAAACCTCCTGTTCTTGAGCCTCGAGTGGCTGCGGCCATGTTAGATTGTACAGAGGAGGTGGGGGACTCGGTGTATGAGCTACAAAGGTCCATGGAAGAGATGGGTCAGGCTGACGGGTCGAGGTTTTCTAAGGCAATGAGTGATGTAGAAACATGGGTTAGTGCAGCATTGACCGACGATGATACCTGCTTGGATGGATTTGCTGAGGAGGTCATGGATAAAAAAGTGGCGGCCATTATTAAGAGACACGTACAAAGAATGGCACGTTTGACTAGTAATGCTTTGGCTCTTGTCAATAGATTTGCTTCAACTCAAGCCAGTTTACCATAATCATGTCCTCGGAAATTGTAAGGAATCCAATCCCAAGCTGTCAAAGCTCATGCATGTAGGAATTTGTAGCCTGAACTATCTCTGTCTTCTGCAGTTTCTGAAGATACTATCTTGTTTTCAAATAAATCTTGGGTCTCTGTGGCTTTGGATTAGATATACTATGAAACAGTTCTTTTAAATTCAATCTTTCCCCAAAGTCAAATTAGCATACTGTAAAAGTTGGGTCGGGTTTCTGAACTGAAACTTCAGTTTCTCTCGTTGCCTCTGGTATTGGATACTACCGTGTGTTTAGGGACTAGTGTAATTACCTGCGGCCTGCTGTTATCAACTATAGTTTCAATTGTACATTTTTAATGATGTGCAGTATTTTTTTTCTTAAGAAAATGAGATTTTTTCCATAATAAGTCTATGAAGAATTTTTTATCACAAATGTAAGCTTCTAATAAAATATATAAAAATTTTAAATTGGTATAAATTTATTTCCTTAATAAATTTAAACGAAAAATTAAATGTTTTGTTCTTTTTAAAAACAAATGTTAAGAAACATAAAGTTTCTAAAAATAAAACAGAAATATAAGATAACATTCAACCACAAAAAAAATTTTTTCAAGTCATTAATTCAAAGCATATTAGATCTGAAATACCATATATAAGAAATTATAAAACTCAATTCTTAACAAATACATTAAATAATGAATTATTTCAATTATTATTCTCATTGTTATTATTGTGATTGTTAAATTGTCACTATCATCATAGTGACCACAAACCATTATTGTAAATAATTAATATTATAATTATTATTGGCATCACTATTGTTGTCATAATCATTATTGTTATTATCATTGTCATCATTATCACAATAAATATTATTTACTAAATCATCGTTATAGTTATTATCATCACAATTATATCTAATACTACCACTATTTTATTATTATTAGTAGTAGTAGTATCACCATCACCACTATCATTGTCATTACGATTATAATCACTATTACAATTATTAACACTAATATTAGTTATTAATATTATTAAAATTATCATTAGTATTAATATCATTATTATAATTATTTTTATTATTATTGATATTTTTAATATTATTTTAAGATTTATTGTTATCACTATCATCACAATCATAATTATTAATATCATAAGCATTATAACCATTATAATAAATTATTATTGTTATTATCATTATTATTAGTAATGTCACTATCATTATCATAACTATAACAACTAAAATTATTATTATTATTACTATTGTCTAAACAATAAGAATTATTATTATTACATCACATTGATAGAGTTAGGATGGGAAGGAAAATAAGGAAGAAATGGAAGCTAGGAAGACATGGAAGCTGAGAATGCTAATTTGGTTGAACTTATAAATCAATACATGACATTTAATTCTCCTAAAATTTGAGGTTGAGAATATGAATGAAATGACTAGGTAATGTGGAAATTAGTTAATCTCAACACATATTGGATTATGTTAATATTGATGATGAGATCCACTAATATCAATTATCACGGTAAGCATAAGGGGAATTAGTTAGCGATGCATGTAACTTACCTAAATCTTTGGGATGCCAGAAGAGATCATATATTTTAAGAGCAACATCTGATGATTGATATAAATATCTACATGAAATGGTATATAATCATCATGTGATGTTTTATTAAACCTATCTGGTTGTGTTTTCTAAGGCGTTAACACAACTCCATGCATTAAGGAGATTAAGTGTCGTGAATCAACATTTGAGAAAGATAAAGTTGTTTATTGTGGAAGTGTTAGGGACGATGGTCAATCTGTGAGTATTTCATACCTGGTTTACAAGTCAGGGTGATATTGGTGTGGATCTCTTTATGAAATACTATATATTTATTCTCAAGTTGGGATGACGGTGCAGTCCCACTATAAGTGTTCTAGATTTGTCAATAAGCTAGAGTGATATTGGACATCACTCTTATAAGGATGCTACAAACGCATCCTCCAGTTGAACGAGTTGAGGCGATACTCCAAAA
Source organism: Salix viminalis (assembly GCA_029228465.1). Taxonomy (NCBI): domain Eukaryota; kingdom Viridiplantae; phylum Streptophyta; class Magnoliopsida; order Malpighiales; family Salicaceae; genus Salix; species Salix viminalis. The sequence continues at coordinate 6,523,960 of CM055426.1, forward strand.
CCATCACAAGTCCATGAGCATTTTAGAATTGTTCATGAACTGAGCCAATTATTAGCTGTAGTATGCAATGAAAATTATGAATAAATGATGAGGTGCAGTTTTAATAAAATAATATGCTATGTTAATAATTATGTTTAACTATGCTAGTTAGGATTGATGTGTTGCTCATGTGAATAATGATTTTAAGTTGGGAAACTTGCACATAAATTGCTATGAATTATGGTTTTTACCTGCATGTCATAGACATCTGGTTACAATATTTTTTTTTGGAACATGAATATTCATGTTAACTTACACGCATCTCAACTAATCTCACAAGTTCTAAAATGAAAACTCAATTAAAACCTCTAGTGACCCTGACTGATGTAGAATTTAAACTAGTAACCTTAGAAAACAAATTCAGGACTTGACCAGTTAATCCACACCTAATAGGTCTCGGTTGAAACATATAGACTTATAAAACCATGATAGATCCAAATATTAATATGTAGAGTTATAAAACCGTGCTAGATCCAAATATTGATATGTAGAGGGTAGTCTACTCTATCAAAAACACCTACTATGCTGAGTTCAGAAAAGTCCAATTTTAATTCCTAAGAATTTCATTTTCCCTTTAATTCATGTTGTTAATTATTTTGCGCTTGTGAAAGAGCTTCATAGCAGAACTTGTAAATGATGCCTTTAAAACATCCGTTTTAGGATCTCATGCCTTGAAACGACCTGAAAACAGCATCCTCCATGTCTGAAAAGACTTGGGAGGGTCAAAGTTTGGTTTCCTTGTCATGATGAATAAATTAGTTGTTTTTTAAAATAATATTTTTTTAATCAAAACTATTTTTAACATCGCATCAATATCATTTAAAAATACATAGAAAAAATAGAAGAAAAAAAGAAGCTGAAAGTTGCAAAGCCTAGAGTAACCTTTTCCACTACTTGAGTGGGGCAAGCACAGGTGTGTCCGCACGCAAACAAATATATGAAAACAGACATCTCATAAACTGCTTTTCCAACTAAATTAATTTTCACCACCTGTCCTTTTCAAATTCACATTTGAAATTACAAATCACTGGTTAAAAAGCATAAAACAAAACCAAAAAACGGTAAATGTTCATGTAAATGGTTTTTTTCATTCAAATCTTATCTCATCTGGACGATCCCAGCTTGGACAAGCTTCTGAATCTTGCTTGTCACCATTGGGTTCTTCATGTGTTCCTGAGCCGCCTTAGGGTTCTCTTGGAAGTCAACCAACACCTGTAAATTGGGACAGAATGTATCATTACCAAGCACAAGTGCAGCCATTTTGGGTTTTGCCGGGAAAGGATGACATGGCAGTTCAGATACTTACCTGTCTCATGACAGGATCTGAGAGAATGTTTTGAATTTCTGGGTCCTGCATTGCTTTGGCCTGGCAAGAGGGAAGACACAAACTCAAGACCATGATCATGATAACTCTTTGATATTCTGAGAATAAACCGCAGTCAGCAAGCAATCTTACCTGTCTCTCTTTCAGTTCCTCTGGGCTGAGGTCACCACGGCTGGCCTTATTGAGCTGCTCCACACATCTGTAAAATAAGTGTGAGCGAAACCAAGACTCTCCCATCTATGGGTACACTTAAACGTAAACAAATCCAGATGAAAATAAATACCTTCTGACACCATCTAGCAATTCCTGGTTATGGGGGTCATGTTTCAGACCCTCCTGATAAGTTTCCAAAGCTTTATCGTACTCTTTCATAAAGAATTGAACAGCACCTTTTCTTGTATAACCCTTTGAAAAAGTTGGATCAAGTTCAATGCACTTCTCTGCGTCCTTCAATCCCTCGGGCAGAGCTCCTAGTTTAGTGTAGCATGCAGCTCTGTTACTATATGCCTGAAAACAGCAACCAGCCATGAATTAGAGTTGAACAACTGAAACTTTTCACATGCATAAGAAAAATGCCTGGATGGCTATTTACCTTCGGATTTTTAGGATCCCTTCTCAAAGATTCTGTGTAGTGCTTCACAGCCTCTGGATACTTTTGCTGCTTGAAATATTCATTGCCTGCAGAAAACGCATACCAACACAATATGCATATATGTGAGGAAATTCATCAATTAAATGCCAGAATAACATGAACAACATTCAAAGGAATGGCCAGCAACTTAATATAAACAAAGAATGGCTTGGCTACCTTTCTCACGTTCTTCCTCAGCCAATTTTGGATCAAAGTATTCTTGTTGCTCGAGATCCTTCTTAGCTTTCTCAGCTTCGTTTAGTTTCTTCAGTGTGTCAGGATTGCGATGCTCTGTCAGGGCCTTCTGGAAGGTCTCAATGGCTGGTTCATAGTCCTTCGAGCATCTTGCTGTTTTTGCCAAGGCAGTTCCTTTCCTTGTCAATGCTCTTGCTATCATCTTATAATCTGATCTGAGCTCTCTACCCCTTTCAACAGCTTTGTCACAATCTTTGATACATTCGTCATTCTGAAAATTACAGTAATTGGATCAGAGAAAGGGTAAAGGTGAAATCAAATAGTAACAAGTGCTGCTAAGTGACTGTTTGACACTGCGTTTCAAAAACACACTTTTGAAAAAAAATGAATTTTTTTTATTTTTACTTTTTACTTCAGTTTTTTTTTGGTGTTTTTAGATTATTTTGATGTGCTAATGTCAAAAATGATTTAAAAAAAAATCATTATAATACTTTTATGAATGAAAAGCACTTGAAAAAACAACATCAACTACACTCTCAAACAGGCTCTAAATACTTCAACTGTGTCCTGTATTAAACCATGCACAGTGATGTGGAACAACAAAGGAAGCAAAACTTGTGTCTTTTATAGACGAAGGTATTGCTATAAAATTGGAAAAGTTGTCGAGGTCTATGTTTTATTTTCTATTTAGTGTTTTATTAGTCCTAAGGAGTAACCTGCTTTATTAGGTTTTTCCTATTCCAATACTTTCTAGTAAGTAATTAGCTTTATCAGGTTTTCGCTATTCTACATAGACTTAGTATTTTATTATTTAGGAATTTAAGTCCTCAAGTGGATTTATACTACTATAACTCTATAAAAGTACATAGTCCTTCAATAATATCAATAACAGTTTATGAATAAAAGTCCCACACATTTTGATTGTGACTCAATCTTCCTTAGGCATGACTCCTAAGAACCCTTGATGTGAAGCTTGTTTTTTTTTTCCTAGCCTCTCCATGAGAGGCCTGAAAACCATATTAGTGTGACTCAAAGTTTCTACAATTCCTAGTAGAATTCACTTCAATGCAGCCTTAAACAGTCTCCAAAGTCAGATTCAGAACAGCCTTCAAAGCAGTCCTGCATCAGTTGGTATCAAAGCTTCAAGATTCTGAAGTTTTGTTACATTCTACTTCAACCATGATAACCCTCACTAAATTGAATTCAAAACCTTCTTGCACAATTTGGAAACAAGACTAAATTTTATGGAGCTAGGTAGAATTAATGGAAACACCTTAAAAACTATCTTGTTGAAACAGCAACTCCCATAACACGTGTTTTTGTTGATCAGAAACTGGAATTCTTTCCAAAAGAAAGATTCAACAAGAAATGAAGGAATTTCAAATTGATAATGATGTGGAGAGTAAATGTGAAGAAAAGGAATTCTCTAATCAATTAATTACAAAGCCTAAAGAGCTATATTTCGCACTTGATGGAGCTCAACCAAAAAAAGAAGATGTGGAGAACAATGCTAATGAACACAAGGAAAGTAAGGAGAAAGTGGGTGAACTTCATCATTCCTGATTTTGATGGTGAAATTGGTAGTAAAAGAAATTCATAATCATTTTGTCACCAACAAAGAAGTTTAAAAATTTCTATTTAAAGGGCGTTGCATCAAGGCCAGGATTTGAGTTTTCTCCAACTAGGGGAGAAAGATGCAGACAACATAGGATGCAAAACTTGTCTTTTTCTAAGCTAGGAGATTTGTGTAATTGCTGGAAAATCAGGAAAAATTGTCTAGGTATTAATTTCTATTTAGCATTTTATTTCTCCTAAGGGATAACTAGCTTTATTAGGTCTTTCATATTCTACAGACTTGCTATTTTATTATTTAGGAATGTAAGTCCTTAACGGTTTGGGACTACTAGAACTCTATAAACATGTATGTAGTCTTTCAATATCATGAATAACAGTTTATGAATAAAAATTCCAGCAATTTGCTTTTGATTGTGTGACACAATATCCCTTTGGCGTGAAGCTTTAGATTTTTTTCTATCCTCTAGGTGTGACTCCAAAGAACCCCAGGTGCAAAGCTTGATGTGTTTTTTCTATCATATAGGTGTGACTCATAGGAACCCTATTAGTGCGACTCTAATAATTTCAACTTCCCAGCAAAAATCCACTTCAATACAAGCCCTAAGCAGCCTCCAAAGTAAGATTCAGAACAGCCTTCAGGGGATGTTTGGCTGGGCAGCGTTTCACCAAATTTTGAATCGTTTTGGCTTTAAATTATTTTTTAAAATTGTTTTAATATGTTGATAATAATAAATTTTTAAAAATATATATATAAATAAATATCATTCTAATGCATTTCTAAGCAAAAATCACTTTGAAAAGTAACCTCTAAAATACTCCCAAACACCCCCTTCAAAGCTGCTCTGCATCACACAGATAAGAACATAACAGAAAGAACAAATTTATGACAGAAGTAAGCGCAAACAGAAGCCTCAAAAGGCTAGTCCGTGTTAGCATAAATACATAAAAAACTTCAAAGCAGAGAAAGCTAATCAGCCTACAAGTGATCACCTAAATTTCTTTAGATTGCTCGTAGGAAAAACAGGACAAATATGCCCAAATTCCATTAAACTATGAGCAGCACAACCCAATTTCACACATAAAAATTCCAAACAATTAAAAAGCATCTCTTTCTCAAGTAATATAGTTCACTGAAATAATTGCCAAAACTTGCAACTCCTTTTGGACCAAACTTATGAAGAAAAGGGTGAGAGAAAACAGATTGTTTCATGGTAGAGTTTAATTAAAGGAAGCAGAAAGGGACAGATATATAACTCCACTAGCAGATTTGTTTTCACGCTTATGTATCTCTCAGACTCCATTAACTCTTCCAATCTAATAGTCACTAAAGAGAGGTAATCAATGCTATAATATGAGCTCTATGTTGACTTGAAAGATTCGCCCTTTAACAGCCTATGACATCATTAACATAATTTCTTTACTTCAATAAGATTAAACATCATTCACCTAATGGAGAACATCATTTGAAAATCAAAGAGCCCATCAAATATTTAATTTACCTTTCCCATCTCCAAATAAACAGCAGCACGATTCGTCAAAAACGAGATATCCTCATCATCAAGCTCCATTGCCCTCGTATAATGCTCAATAGCCTTCTCAAATTCCTTCTTTTTGTAAGCAGCATTCCCCAACTCCTTTTCTTTCACTGCTTGCGCCTTCCTCTCCTTCGCTTCCTTCTCCTCCGTTACCTCCATTGGCTCTGGTTCCACCACCATCTCCTCTTCCACCACCTTCTCCACCTTCCTCTCTGGCGCAGACGGCTGCGAAGTGGACGTCCCCTCCGGGATCTCCATATCGTCCCCTGCATTCGGTTCTCTTAACTTCACATTCAACAAAACCCCCAAAGCTTGCATCACTCTCTGATCCTTCAAGTAGAGATTCAAATTACTAGGGCTTTTCTGAATGTCTTGCATCATCTTAACAAAATCGGGTTGCTGCAAATACATTCTTGTGGATGGATCCGCCGTTAGCTTCGCCCACATCTCTGGACCGGAGAAAGCATCGCCAAACGGACTCGGCGGGGGCGCCGCACGGCTTCTGGAGGCAGCTGCTTGAGCATCAGCCAAGCCGGATTTCAACCCTTCATTATTAGGATCAATCTCGAGTCCTTTCTTGTAGGCAGAGATGGCGTCTTGGATTTGGCGCAAGCCAAGGTGAGCGGCGCCGAGCCGAGAGTAGCCTTTGGACCAGTCCGGCTTCAACTCAACGGTTTTCTTAGCGTCTTGCAGAGCATCGGCGTAGTTGTGTAGGGAAGCGTGAGCCGCCGATCGGTTAGAGTAGAGTACGTGATTAGTTGGAGAAAGAGCAATGGCGTCTGTGAAGTGCTTGACGGCGGCGGCGTAATCCCCAGAAGAAAAGGCAGCGTTGCCTTTGGCTTTGGCTTCTTCGGCCATGTTGGACGGTGTCGAGTTATGTCGTCTAGGGGATTGAGGGGTATTTGGAGATACTTTTCTTTCTTTCAGAGACAGGGAAGAGTGCGAGGGACAGAGGGGGCATATAAGGAAAGAAGAGGACGAGAGAGTTCTGGTAAGAAATTTAAGTTCTGGAATGTTCTTTTCTCATGTTTTTTACTAATTGGATTCGAACTCGCTGGATGGGATGAGGGTGTTTGGTGACGGGGATTGTAAGGGTAATGCTCTGGTCAAGTGGCGTTTTTGTTTTGACTAATTTGACTCAAATATTTTGGAATTTAAAATTTATAATCCTTTTCTATTTATAATTTATAATATAATCTCTTCTATTTAGATAAATTAACTCTAGTAATTTTAATTTTCCTTATATTTTTTAATGTTAAATGAATTGACTTTTTTCATATCTCTTCCTGTCACAGACAACAATATAATATATTAGATTATTTGTCTAGTTTATTTCAGATTAAACTATGTAAAAGTTATTCTAATATTATTTTATTTACTTGACAATTTAAAAATAAAAATAGTTCATGTTAATTTATGTCAACTTGTAAAATCTATTATTCGATTCATGGAGTTTACTAGGTTCAATTAAATTAATTTGCTGAGTTTAAAATAATAATTTTAAGATGCATGTTCTTGTTTTACAAAATACCATTTGCTACTCTCTTCAAATATGTAATAGTTAAATTATTGGACTTTGTATTATCTACTGTAATAATTAAAATTTTATTAATTCCTCTTTCTAACAAAAGAAAATCTCAATTCTTTTACCAATTATTCCACCCTTCTAATTAGAAACTTGATAAAGTTTTTAAATTATTTTATAAAAACATCAACCATTACAATATCATTAAGTAATTTGTCCTTTTCAAATATGAAAAAAAAATATTAATAGATTTTACTTCAAAAATATTTAACAAGGTTATCCATTTATAAAATTATATTTAGGATTATTATATTATGTGTAGTTGCATTTTATAAAACAAACTATATATGAATATATGATAATATATATATCATTTTTTTTTATTGTAAATGATCAAATAATTACATTCAATGTTCTATATATGTTAACAAAATTGAAAAAAAATACAAATTATTTTCAATAACATAATCAAATATTTGAAAATATCTTTCAGCTTATTTTCCATTACACTGCTGAATATTTTATAAAAATCACTTTTCTGGAATTTATTTTATAAAAAAAACTTTTTTTAAAAAAATACATTACTTCCCAGAGAATAAATTGTGCCGTAGTTCGGATAGAAACAGAGAACCAGCCATGTATTTAAATATTAGAAAAGCATAAAAGCCACAAAATGCATCGTTCGAGAGCCTGATCCCAATTTATCTCGGAAGCAAGGGCTTCCATTAATGTAATTAAACGCTGGAACATAAAATCAATACGTTACAGTCTAAAGTATAGGATAACAAACTAAAACATTTGGTAACGAAATATAAAAAAAGATGACTGAGAAAAAAAAATCTTCTTTGGAATGCCAAGCCACTAGTATCTCCAGTGCATCCAGTTAACAAGATTTTACTCCCAATCTGAAAATCGCAGCATACCATGCACACCACAGTTTCAAGCATGCCATGCTATCATTAGAGAAAGATTGTACGAGGTTGATGTTCTGCCTATGCACCACAATGCAGATGCTCATTACCATATTTCTTGTGGAAGACAATATCCTTATTGTATAGGAGCCAGAAATGTAACAAAACTCTCTCAAATGCCCTTGTATTTCGCTCACCCAATTCAAAATTTTGATTCATAGAATGAAAACAATGATATTTTTTTTCAGTATTTCCCCCTCCATGAAGACCACTTTAGTTTCAACTGGTGCCACAAAGGAGAAATACCCAGAACTCCACGTGCTAACCTTGGATCAAACACATCAAAATGTACCTGTCTCAGGGTGTCCAAGAAAACTTGGGCAGGCACAGCTGGCAGAAGCACTGAACGAGCCTCAGCAGGGACTGTTCCAGCTAATGAACGAGCCTTCAGCAAATGGACATTGGCTAAAGATGCCATATCATATACAGCATTACATAAACTCTCGCGTGAATCCAAGCGGATTTCAAATCGACCTCCCTCCTCAAGCAGCATCCCATGTTTGGCTGCCACTTCAGTTGGTATGTAACAAAAGTGTCGGTTGCGACTAGCATGATATGGAAGTGATCTAAGCAGCAAGAGAAGGCCACTTGCCTTACCAACATGTGATGCTGCATGATCAGCTGCAGTGGACTTGATATCACCAGCTTGAAGAGTCATATACAAAAGGGTTGATACAGTGTCCTCGGCATATTTTTCCAACTCTTCTATTGTTTCTGGGATGTCAGTAACCTCTCTCCTCGCATCGTTAATCCGAGCTTCAACAGGCCGTTTCAGCCAGCCCTTGCTAATTCTATTCTCAGATATCACCGATGAGAGAGCCTGAGCAGTTGGGTGCTCAATCACTTTGTTAGCGTAGATCTTATCTATAGCTTCTTGCCACCACAGAAGGCGCATAAGACCAATATTGGGATCTGAAGCAACATCCATAGCTCTGGCAGTTTCAACATTGAAGGCACGGAGTGCGAATGCAGCCTTCCGGATGTTAGGAGGAAGTTCAAGGAGGCAGAGATAGTGATGATAATCATAACTTCTCACTTGCTGTACACAATAGGAGAAAGCTGTTCGTAAGCTACTAGAAGCACCGTTCATCAAATCACCACTGTGGTTCCTCCTGTAAATGCATGATAGTTATACAAGTAGCAAATCTAAATAATGATTTAAAAGAACAAAACTCACACTTTTTATGTCTGGGTGAAGCAGATTATTTAGAAAAACCATAGAGGAGAAAGATCCACTTTAGTCCCCTGAGATCAGCAATTGATTCACAATTTCGTTCACTTAGATTCCAAATGGTCCAAGTAAAAGAACAATTAACAATGATAGGAGTAAAAATTTCATAAATTTATCCATGTAACTTGCAAGTTATAGAACTTGCCAGTAGTAACGATGCACTTCTAGGCATGTAAGAGAGAGGCGGTTGCTCATACACCATACCAAAGATGTTAGCGACAAACTTAAGATGTCAAGTATGTCATACACAGTAACCCTTACAGAAGTGATAAAAACCATTTATTAAACTGACTCACTGTGCAATATCTTATATTACAATTGCATGTTCTAACAGAGTCGGTTTCAGTTCATTTGTTACTCGAGCCGAACCACTTGGATTATTCTAACTCTCCAGTTTTCTCTGTGAGCCAAGAACAGCTCACAGAATCTCAAGATTTCAAAGACAACAATTCTCGTGGAGGACTTCCACATATGATGTCAAAGTGCACGGGTGGGAACAATGGATTCTTCGTTTCCTTGATAGATTCTGGCCATTGCCCAACATCATTTCTTAAGAACACAGCCCAGTGCAGAAAACAGGATGCTTCTAGGGAAAGAAATTGTGCCCAAATTTAAGATTACTGTTAGTTCAGTGTGAGGAAATTACAGGTGGTAATCCTTATAGACCAAGCATGTCGATTTTCAAACCAAACGAGATCTTAACATTACAGTCACGTTTGTCTCAAGAGGAATATGATTGAATAACTGGAATCTTTAAATTCGAAAAATGAAGAGAAATTAAAATCCAACAAACGGGTGGTTGGTGGAAACTAGGAGCAAACACAGAGCTAACAAATTTGACAACAGATCACTGAAAAAATGCAGCTTAAGAACGTTTCTCATAGGCATTTAATCAAACGAAATGAGGGCATTCTAAAGCATTGAGCTTTTTGCCCAAAAGAGGAAAGTGCATAAGGCAACCAAATCTATACGAGGAAGTAATAGTTAAATACAGCAAAGAAATCAAGTAATTTAAGGATAATCTTCACGCTGAAATGATTGCAGCTTACCGATAGAGAGAGATGGAAAGAGAGGAAATCCCAGGTAAAGCTTTCAAAAGACAGAGAGTCTGGATTCCTTATGCGATGTTGGGGGGGAGAGAGACAACATCAAAATGTTCGTGTGGCATCCACAAAACCTTCCTTGTGGAGGTGAAATTCTGGGCATTGATTTTGTCTCCACGAAACGGCACCATTTATAACAGCACTCCTTTCCCTCTCCCCCTAAACGCCGCGTTTTATCTCTTTTTATATCAGCAGTAAATCTTCTTCATAAATTATAAAATTGACTAGCCAATGCCAGGCAACACATATTTTTTTCAATGTAAAAAATATTAATTGTGTGTATTTTTTTATTATAATATAAATTTAGCTAAAATAATAAATTTGTGCAGAATTCTTGTCAAGTGCAAGTTTTCTATAAAATATATGAATTTTAAATCGATATAAATTTATTTGTTTAGTAGTTTTCAACGAAATAACCAGCATAAATTTATCATCATCATTAAAAAAACAAGAAGATTCAGATATCTGAATTATTGAATTCACTACATTAAGAATAGTTCATTTTATAATTCAATTTAAATCAAACAAACACAAAATATAAATTGTGAAAAATATCTGCAATAATCAAATAACAAAAATAAATAGTTAATTTTCCATCCATCAAAAAGACGAAAACATAAATTGAAAATCCATCCTTATGTTATTGTCATTATCATTATTATAACAGTTAAAATTATTATCAATATTACTGTCAAAATAATTAAAATTATTAAATTACCCTGAAAAATCATTATAATCGGTTTTAATTGAAAGACACAATTGAAAACAATCAAACTTTCAATTAAGAAAATCAAAAATAAAACCAAAATCAAAATCTCAGGGACTAAAATAAACATCCTAAATACATCAGGGACTTGAACATAAGTTATGGCGGTAGGAGAGAGAAAATAGAAAAATAACACAAAATCCATTCATCGTCATTTACCCAAACACCTATTACCGGAACGCGTTGTGACTGTGGACAAAGGGCATGGTTGCGCACCTCCCGACACGATGAAAGTGATTTTTTTACCACTAGAAAGAGTCGCACGCGCCTTTGTAAGGGCGTGTTCGTGTGAAACACTACGGACGCGTATGAACTAAGCGCCTGCAGTGTCTCGGAAAAAATATTGGTTAATTACCTACACACCCCTGCATCTACTGATATTCACTAAAAAACCTGCGAGGAAAATACGACTCTACCCCTGGAAACTGTACGCTATTTTGGGAGTTATTTCCATCGTTGTACTGTGTAAATATTTTGGAAAAAACAAAACAACTCCTAGTCCTTGCGTGAATATGTTGCGGTTTTCGGGGTTATTTGTGCTGTTTTATTGTGCAATAAATTCATAAATGTTATCCATGTCCTCTGAAAAAATCAAAAATACCCCTAGTTCCCGGGGCTAAAAAAATTTTCGGGTCTAGAAATAAAATGGTAATTGTACTATAGCAACGAATAGTGAACTATTCGTGTAAATAATAAAAATATGCATAGTAAATATGGCACGAGTTTTATTTTTTAAGTAATTTACAACGACATGAAGCAACTTAATAAATTATAAAGAGTCAACTTACAGCAATTTTTAGTGTATCGGCTCAATTGAAAACATATTGCAATCAATAAAAAGACACGCCATCTGTTTATTTTAAAAAATAAAATCAAGAGCAAACGACATGCTTAACAGCAAAAATAAAATAAAATAAAATAAAACATGGGCAAGCATGCGACCCTAGTCTACTATTGTAGGTCAAGTTTTTTTTTCTCATTATAATTTTTTTTTACAGAATCCCTTACTTTTTAATTTTAAAAATATGCTTATATATTATTATAAATTTAAATTTAATATGTAATTTTTACTTATTATGTATTTGATATAAAAATATTAATAATAAATTGTTCATGACAATTCAGTTTAAATCATTTTTTTTTAAAAAAGAAAAAAAATTAAATCAATCATTAACATGATTTTATCACAATTATTATGTTTTTAGATTTCAAACATATGTAAAATCTGGGAGAAAAAAAAATTATGTATAATAATAGCAACAAATAATTCCTCGGGATATTTATATTGTTTTTTAAGCGTTTAAAGAAATTTTATTCCCCCGCCGTGTAGCTTGAACAAACTAGTATTTTTACTATATAATTCAAGTTAAAATATAAAATATCCAAATAGAATTATATTATGTTCCATTGTTTTTTTCTTCATTGAATGTTTTATTTGATTTTACCACTTATTATTGTGATAAATTCTATTTTTTTCCATCCATTTTCACACATATTTGTGTCTTAAACTTTGAAATTGTAACAGCTAAACCAATTTTTTTTCATAAGGACTTGATTTTTATTTATTTTTGCTTGCAAAAACCCATTTTATAACAGTTTTATAAATACATATAAAATACTTTTAAAACGATTTTTTTAAGTGCAATCATAAAAATTATCACAACATAAAGGGCAATTTTTTAAGATTGTTATTATAAATAATTTAGTGTGAGTTTTCTTTATGCTATTGTGAAAGATTTTATATATTTTTTATATAGTGCTTTAGAGAAATCAAAGTGAAATCAATCCTTTTAGCTTAATTATTTTTCTTCAAGTTTCATATATTTTTTATATGAAAATTAAAACAAGGAGGAGAGAAAATTAAATAAATGACCCATTTAAAATAATAAAAGCATCTATACTTATGATTTATCTCTCTTACTTGAATCTTTTTATTTTGTTTAGAGAGAGTCATAAAAAATAATTAATATAATGTACTAGTTAATCCTTAAATATTTTTATGGAGAAAGTGGAGTGGATGGCATAAGGCATCAAAATAAATTAAAAAAAAAAAGTGGTTGGAAACATATGAGGAATGGTGGAGAGAATTAAGGTAATGACAACAAATAATTAAAGAGAAAGCAGACATAAAAATAAGGGAAGGAGGATCGATCCTTGAAAAGCAGGAAGCTTAAAAGGGTAAAATACTACGTGGAAGATCCAAAATTAATTATAAAATATTTTTTTTAAAAAATCTAAATTAATTAAATTTAAGTTAAGATTGTACTTGGCAAAACACATGAAAGATTATTTAAACAAGGATACCAACTCAACTATTCGATTTTAAATTCTTTATAAAGATGGAGATGTAGGAATATTAATGCTTTGAATCTTGCGTCATTTTTTAAAATTAAGTCTTTAAGATCCATAACATCTAAATGGGTTTCTAAAGATGGCGATGTAGTGAATGGTTGGAGTAATAGTCCTAAGAAATGTGATGTGATGATAAGTAGCTTGAGATTTGTATAATATATCATGAGTTTGAGTTAATACATGTATTTTTTGTAAAAACCTATAATAATCAAAGTCTTACTCGATCACATGAGTCCATAAAATATGTTTTTCAGGATAAAGTTTCTTTGAATAAAAAAAAAGTTGGAGTAATTGAAAATAGATGATCTGATCACTTATAATCTTACAACTAATTGTATTAAGAACACATGGCCGTCCAACTCAAAATCAAGTTGCTAAACTGGGACGTCTATGACAGGTTTTTATTCATTTTCTTTTTCAGTACGAGCTTGAGCAATGTGCAGAAATACTCGAACAACATGATTCAACAACCGGGGGCGAAAGTGTGTCATCTCCTTCCATCTATTTAAATTTGAAAATATAGATATAATAAAGTTGAATATTAAGAAAAAATCATCGAAATTAAGCTTATCTTTCTAATCTAAATCTATGTTAAAACTTACGGGAAATTCATGAAAATCATGTTTGTTATCGTGTAATTTTAATGTTTGAATTGTCGAGGAACCATTTCACCTGAAAATTTAAATTATTAGATGAGATTACAGAATATAATTCATATTATTCTCTAATATACCCCCTTAAATGAAAGTTCTTTGAGCTTGAAACTTATACATGTCTACATTACCTTATGCTTGATTTTTATTAAATAAAATATGGTGGTAAGATTCGAACTCATGACCGGTGGGTTAACAAGGCTCTGATACCATGTCAAAGAACTATTTCACTTAAGAACATAATTTTTTAGATGAGATGGTTAATTGACATGAATGGATACATCCTCTTATTCTAATAATATTATTTTTGCCCCAGTTTCTTGAGAATCATACTGCATAACTGAGCTGTCTGCAATTTATTTTCCTCCCTCTATTTGAGGACAAAAATCAGCAAAGGCTAAAAGTCGTAACGAAACAATCTGAATAATCCTTCTTTCTCTGAACCAGGCAAAACTACATTCCTATCTCTAAAATCTAAACGCCAATCCCGCAAGAAAAGCAAAGCGAGAGATTGATTAACACAGCTCCAAAGAACATGTAAACAACACATACAGCCATCAAAACACCGCGTTCCACTTGCATTGTTATGGGACCTACCATTCTTTAACTTTTCCCCTGCGTGTCAACCCCTTACTTTGCATGGCATCTTCCACCGCTAGCTCTATCACCCTCACTTTATAAACCCCTTCTCCGATCCTCCTCCACCCAGCATTTGGCGAGCTCCTCCTTATTTTCTCCCCTGGCTTTTTTCATCTTCATTAGTTTTTGTGTTTCACCATTTCTGCTGCGATCAATATATTTCTTGAACAGGTCAACAACTCTCCGATGGAGACCAGCAAGGCCTCTTTTTTGTCTGCTGTTTTACTGCTTGTGACGCTGTCTTTTCTACATGTTCAAAGTGGTCAAGCCGCCCGGTTGAGCCCGGTTGAGCCAAGGATTCTTATGCCAACAGAGGGAGATGATCAGCCAGAAGTCGATGATGATGGTCAAGAAATTGGCTCAAGATGGGCGGTTCTTGTGGCCGGTTCAAGTGGTTATGGAAATTACAGGCATCAGGTGAAACCAGCTATCCCCCCACTTACCTTTTGCTCTTTTATAAAAGACCAGGTGGCTAATCCATCTTCACGGACTTGATTAGTTAACCAATGAGCTTAGTATTGCCATTAGAAGATCGTAGTGCATGTATTTTTTGTTTTATTTTTTTACTTTTTTGTTGGATGAGAAATCCTATGTATGTTATTGATCATTAATTGTGGATATACATGTACAGGCGGATGTTTGCCATGCATATCAACTATTAAGAAAAGGCGGGATAAAACAAGAGAACATAGTGGTGTTTATGTATGATGATATAGCCATGCATGATCTGAACCCAAGGCCTGGAGTTATCATCAACCATCCGCAAGGAGATGACGTTTATGCTGGTGTGCCTAAGGTAACCAGGTGTATGACACTATTTGCTTATTGAATTATTATTTCTACTATCATATATATATACAAACATTGCTTGTCACAATAATAATTATTTTAATTTGGATTGTCACTGTAAAAAACAGTAGAAGCAATCATTTTATAGGAGAACTGAAGGGGGGAGGGTGCCATGAATCACGTCTAATTAAGCTATTTCGATCTCGTCAGACCCCACTTTGATGGGATACCACCCCCACTCTATGTGGTTAAGGTTGCCTTTTAGTACTAATCATGTCTGCCATGGTGAATCTTTTGGTTGATGCTTGCCATCCTAAATTTGTAATCGATAGTGATTGGATTTGGACTGAAGGTTTACGGTCAAATTGATGCAATTAATTATTGTTCATATTTATTATTAAGTTATAAGCCACGATTTGGGATTTAATTGTGAAAATTTCACCTGACTGTTGAAATGCTTTCTCTTTTGTGGTAGGATTACACTGGTGAACAGGTTACTACCGAGAATCTGTATGCAGTACTTCTTGGTAACAAGAGTGCTGTCAAAGGTGGAAGTGGCAAGGTTGTCGATAGCAAGCCCAATGACAGGATCTTCTTGTACTATTCTGACCATGGAGGTCCTGGAGTTCTTGGTAAGTAATTTTTCTACCTTTTTCATGTTCCTCAGCTTCGTTTCTTAGCCTTCAAAATGCCAGTGGTCTTGACATCTGGTCTTAAATATTTCAGTTGCTCGCTCACCCATAACAGCACCATCCATTTCACTTCAAATTTGCTCCTTTGTATTTGGTTTTTGTTACAGAATAATATAAATCATATTATGAGGTCTTATCTAAAAGCTAAAAGCTTAAGTTTTTAGATGAGATAATTCTTTAACATGGTATCAGAGCCTTGCTGACCTAGTGTTCACGGGTTGGAAATCTCATAACTCCTATTTTATTTGGATAAAAATCAAGCATAAGGTAGCGTGATTCTGTGTAAGTTTCAAGCCCAAATGACTTTCAATTGAGAATGTATGTTAAAAGAATAATATAAATCATATTCTAATACCTAAAAGTTTAAGTTTTTATTAGATGAGATGGTTCCTTAACAATTTTAATCAAAATCAAACGTTTAATTTGGAAAGAATGCATAACTGGCTCATACCATGTGAACACAGGGATGCCAAATATGCCTTTTCTATATGCAATGGATTTCATCGAGGTTCTGAAGAAGAAACATGCATCCGGGAGCTACAAAGAAATGGTAAAGGGGGCGTTTAATTCTTACATCATAACTAGTAATTCTACAGACTGCCGTGACAACTTACAAACAATTTTGGGGTGGACAGGTAATGTATATAGAAGCTTGCGAGAGTGGGAGCATCTTCGAAGGGCATCATGCCTCAGGACCTGAACATTTACGTGACGACAGCATCAAATGCGGAAGAGAGTAGCTGGGGAACTTATTGTCCTGGGATGGATCCATCTCCACCCCCGGAGTATGTCACTTGCTTAGGAGATTTGTACAGTATTGCTTGGATGGAAGATAGGTTTGTATAATATTGGCTCTAGCTCTTTCATTGCCACATAAACCAACCAGTTCATTCTTCTTCTTCCGAGGTAATCAATGGTTTATCAGCGTTTAATTATAATCTTTTCTTACTAACTCTCCCTTCTTCTGCAGTGAAACGCACAATCTGAAGAAAGAAACAGTTAAGCAGCAATACCATTCGGTAATGCCGACAATCATCATCACTGAACGAGCATTTCTACACAGCTAATTTGAATCTGTTACTGCTAAAGGGCTAGCGTAACGCGCTATTTTTTGTTTATGCAGGTGAAAGAGAGGACTTCCAATTACAACAGATTCACTTCTGGATCCCATGTGATGCAATATGGGAACGAAAGCCTCAGAGTGGGAGAAGCTTTATTTGTACCAAGGTTTCGATCAAGCTAGTGTAAACTTCCCTCCGAACAATGGCCACATTGGTGCTCGTCTGGATGTTGTTAACCAGAGAGATGCAGAACTTGTTTTCCTCTGGCAAATGGTTAGTGCAACAAATGGTTTGAGCATGGGAAATTATATTTCCTCCGGTTCCATAATTTTGTTTTGGTCGTGCAGTACAGAAGAGCTGAAGATGGGTCAGAAAAGAAGACCCAGATCCTCAATCAGATTAAAGAGACAACGAGGCATCGAACTCACTTGGACAGCAGCATGGAATTGATTGGAACACTATTATTTCGGACATAATAAAGGTTCCGCCATCCTTAAATCTGTCAGGGAACCCGGTTCGCCCCTAGTAGATGACTGGAAATGCTTAAAATCAATGGTAATATAGCATCAATGCTTGTTCAAGTCTCTTTTCCTTTGCAGCGCATTCATTTTATTATTAATTAATCACAAGCGACATATGAACTTGGAAAATTCTAGGTTCGATTGTTTGAAACACAGTGTGGATCACTGACTCAGTATGGCATGAAACACATGCGAGCATTTGCCAACATCTGCAACGGTGGCGTCTCTCTAGCCACCATGGAGGAAGCTTGTGTGGCCGCTTGTGGTGGCCGTGACGCTGAGGAACCGCATCCTTCAAACCAAGGGTACAGTGCTTGATAGCCGGAAAAATTGGAATTAGCTTCCAGTATGTTGAATATGTTATTATACGCCCTCACTACTTGTATAAATTTCAACTTCTGTAAATTTGCAGCCCAAAAAGGCTAGATCGAAGCATCTCGCTGCCCTTTTATTTATAAATAAAAAAGTTGACCGGAGAAAAAATAATCAATATTGGATTGCGTGAGCTTTTGTTTATTTAAAGATATATTCATTATGGCATATGCATTTATATTTTTATGTGTTGCGAAATGATTTGGACCAATGTACATTAATGTGTTCTTCATGATCCGTGCTGTGAATTTTCCATGCTAATTTGGATTGGTGGTGCTTTACAAAATTTTGTTTTTATGTCAAATGCTAATTTTCCATGTAAATATTTTTTTTGGATCTCTTTTAAAAAAATAATTTTTTTTTCAATCTCATCCTTCAATATCCAATTTGTTAAAATTTGACTTTATAATTTTTTTCAATGCAATAACCCCGGTTTCATGACCCCAATCACATGCATAAAATGTTAACATGGATTGCCATAAAAAAATTAATCCTTCTTTTTTACAATCATTTTTTTTTCAATTCTAACCTTCAATATTAGATTTATAAAATAAATAAATTGTCATTTACTTTTTATAAGTATGGCTTGATCTCATAGCTTGACTTATGAGTTTTCTATGCTAACATAAATTGGTTCGAGGCTATTTTTTCATCATTTTTCATATTTTTGCTGTCTTTTCCCTTTAAAATTGAGTTATTTAGAGTTCAACTTCATTTTTTTCTTTTTAGCTAGCGTTTTTCTTTTTAGATCATTGTTATCACCTTTTCTTTTTAAATTTAGTACATTCATTGTTTTTTATTTTTTTATCATATAATTAAATTAAACCTTTTTATTGGGCCCAATAAGGTATATGATTGAAGTACTGAGATTTGTTTTTTACTTTAAAACATGTTAGTAGTGTTTGAAAATCTCTTTTATAAGTTAAAAAAAAATGACTCGGCCCAAGCTATCTAATATAAAAATTAATCATTTTGAATTATTTAAAAAAAATCCAAACCACAAAATCATTTAGATTACTTTTGTATCCATGTAGGATTTCGTTTTTCATCTAAGTTTGTTTTTTCTTTAATTGTTTTTATATTAAATGCATCCAACCCACAAAACGGGGCAATAGCCCAAGTAATAATAAGCAAAATCTAGTTGTAGCGTCACGGCCATGCCAAAAGATTAGCCAGCTGGTACAAGTGCTCAAACTATGGTTGTCTTCTTGACCATACCTTTTCCTTCTTTCAACGGAGAATGAGCCGACCTGCATGTTATTTTGCTTAGCTCACCAATTTGATAAGCCCATTTAGTGCCTGTTGGGCTTTATAAATGATCCGGGCTTTCACGTTCTGTTGATAGTGCTCCTCCAAGCCCATTTGAAAGGGTGTTTGGTCATCAAAGGTCCTCCTTTTGGTCAAGGGGGTTGGCTGGGTTCTCAATTCCTAAACTGCTATTCTGTTCAATTAACCCTAATCACACAGCAACCTTCATGATGCATACAAGATTTAATTACATGACAATATTGAGATTAAGACAGGTGTAATTAATTCAAGATAATTAAACACACGCATAGAGTTAATTTAAGTATAACTTATATTTTCAAATAACAATTAATCAAACATGAATTTAAAAACTAAATAATCCTACTACTTAAGTTAACTGGTCATGAATCCATCATAAACTAATTAACTGACAATATATAGAAAAAATAAGTTAGCAATCATCAAATTTAATCATAGAAAAATACAAACTTCTTGGCTACACTGACTCCGATCAATATGCTCTTTTTTGTTTTTGAGTTCTTTGCTTGAGATTGTATTGAAAATGTCTCATTTAGGTCTTTTTTTATATTTTGTATTTCCATTGCACTTTTAAACACAAAATAAAATAACGAAGGGATAAGAAGAAGAAGAAGAAGAAGAAGAAGAAGCTCCATATCTCCTTGTGGGTTCATGTGTGAACACAAACACAAGACGCATAGCCTTATATAAGGATTCTGTACTGATGACCTTATCTGGAGAAGCCCCACAACCTCAACCACGTACAACCCTACAAGGATTGCTTCTTCATCTGCTGTAACTGATTTGCGGGACAACACAGATCTTTCCTTATTTATACATGGTACTGCACCTGATTCTCTTGCAAGAGCAGTTCACATTGGCCTTGTAAAAGGTTGATGCCTGTAAACCACAAACAAGGGCCCATATTCAAGAACTTGGAGGAAAAGCAACAAACATGGCAACCTGGATTTTCGGTGAGAAAGAGATTTTTGTCTATTTTCAAAGTGGCTTTGCGGCTGGACCACCTAAACGCGGTCATCGTTTCATTGAATAGATCACAGATAAATAAATATACAGAGGTTTAATTTTCTCCACATTTACAAAGGTTTGTCTTGAACAAGAAGAGCTCTGTATATGAATCTTGGTCATTAATTATAGATACTTTCACCCTCCAGATGCATGGATATATTTGCCATCTTCATGAAACCTAAGAACAGTGAAATGATCGTAAGGACCTACACTATTAGTTCAGATATATAGATGCTTTGAAACTGTTTAAATTTGTTGATCAAGTGTTTCATAAAAAAAAATTCTAAACTGGGTGAGTGAGTGAGTGGTGTGTATATAATGGCCGGTCTAGGACCAGTTGCTATAATGAAAGCATCCTCTCAGTTGACTCCTGTATTTCATTCCTGTCCCACTCCACCACTAAGCCATTCTCGTAGGGCTTTTCCCCTGCATCATATAAATATTGTGTAACTTCAATTTTCAAATCAGTGAATTGTGCTGAAGAGGGAGCCGTACGTAGTGCATTAAGCTCCCGATCGAGCCAAGATATATAAGAATTGCCCTTAATCCTGATTCGCTGTTTTGTCTTGGTATCATAAACTTCACACCATGCAATCTGTATTTTTGGAAAATCTCGTGAGATAATGTAACCTGAAAAATTTATGATTTATTTACCCGGTCAGATTTAGACGAATAAATTCTAGTTTTTTTCTTACAAATAAAAACTAGGTAAATTTAATAAAAATATTAACATGTGGACTAACCCTATAAAATAGATATGTTGGCTAAAAACAATCTGGTCCCTTGATTTCGCTCATGTTTGTGGTTATTTCTACATTTCATGAACCTCTAGCTCAGATTTAACCCATCACATAGCGACCCCCAAAAACCAAGACTTTAGACTTTTCTTGAATCTCTTGGCATCTCCTTTCTGCTCCAGATTGTGCTTGATCATTATTGTAAAAATTATCTAGATGAAATTGAACATGATTGTAATCATTCCAAATTCCACTCTCTCACACTTGAATTTGTTCTGGTTTCTTGACCTTGTTATTATTGCCATAATTGGTATTATTATTCTGAAGGGGACATATAAACCAAAACGTAATCATGGTCTGATCGGCTGCTATGTTGACACAATTGTTTATTTCATTTTGCTCAATTCCTAACGCACAGAAGAGCCACCACCACAGAAAATGACATCGAAATTGTAATTATTAGCCATCACGCCTTGAGCAACCAGCAGTTAAATGATGCCGCTGCTCCTGTGTGCATGTGTTTTTGTGCAGGAACAGTTGACCTTTGAAGTCAATACTCAACTCCACAGTATCCATTAAATAAATGGGTTTTTTTATATTATATTTGACATTTATCATTATTTTATTTATTATGATCATAATTAGAGAAGCGGGTTTTGTTTTAGCCAAGCCTAATTAAAATATGTTATGAACGTGCCACTTTATTATGTTCTAGAAAAACACTAGATTACCTAGATAAGCAATAAAATTATTACCATTAGATCTGAAAATTAAGTTTGTAGATCTGAAAAAGACTAGAAAATAACAAAGAAAAACTAAAAAACAAATTGTTGGCAAGTTACCATGTAGAGAGCGACATAATATATCATGTTGGTAATTCCTAATGGGATTTTATATGGAATAGAGAAAATAATAAAAGTTTCAATGGCAATTCGACACATCAATATTTTTTGAAGGACATTCTCTCAGCATATTATAATTAAATAAAATCCGATAATATTTTTCCATATTTATTGTGTTTTAAATTAATAGGGACCAAACCCTGGGTATAACCACAGATGTAGATGAATGATCACCGGCCGGGGCTCAAACACCCAACCTCTAAGCTCAGGTGCAATGCAAGATCCCACAGGTGTTCAGTGTATAACACCTCATAATTTGTGTACATGGTTGTGTTTTTTTTTTTCATTTTCTACATCGTGTTCGACCTCCAAACGACAACACGTGGACAGGACATGAAAGAAAATATTATAGATGATCGTGTTTTTCCCCCTGCCAACATTTTGTTGATATGTTTGTTTAGCGCTCCATCAAGACGTCAAATTAAGACCAAGAAACAGCAACAACAAGACAAGAAAGAAGATCTTTTGTCTGATCAGTGATTCTGTTTATAGTGTTTTTAAAAGTAATTTTAAAAAAATTGAAAAATTTTTATTTTTATTTTTTAATTTAAATTAAATTAAAAAAATTCAATATTTTTAAATCATTTTTATTTACTAATATTAAAAATAATTTTAACTCCACTTTTAAACGGTCACTAATTCCTCCATTGTTTTTAGCAACTACACAAATATTCTCACGTGCTTAAGTTTGTGTAATCATCATGGTTTTACGGGCAGTGATCAACAATTAGTGTTATCACGATGAATCCTTGTCTGCCGTGTGGTTTATCACACTCTCGAATTTACTGAAACTACCATGCCCTAGATATACGTTTTTTTTCCATGGCTTTTGCTGCGAAACATGCAACAATGATAATGAGTATCGCCTAAAAAAACAAGAAAATAATTTAATATACCAATTACTTCAAAGCATAATGTCTTATAAACCTCTGAATATATCTGAAGTTGTACAGGAAAATCTACTATTAAAGTTTCTCAACCATGATAACAAATGATATAAAAACGAACTCATAAACATCATTCTAGTCTAGTTTCTTCATAGTGAAACTCATCTTGTTTCTAGCAATTCAAATATCCTAGCAAAATACTATATATGATATAAAAGAAGAAATGTATACTTTTGAATATTATATATCAAATTAGAGTTACGTAATATATATTTATAGTAGATTCTAGCAGCACACGGAATATTAATAATTTCCAATAATACCCCCCTACACTTAGAGAAGAGTTTACTGCATTAATGAATTATAACAGTACTGGAGTTCTACCAATTAAATAAAACTGTTTTTTTTTCTATATATAAAAAAAAAACCTGCTTCGCTGCCAATTAATCCAGTCAATGGAACGGTTTCCTTTTTGAGATAATAAAATAAGTAACTATACTACCAAAACATTTACCAATTTAAGCATCCTTATCACTAGTTATTGGAGTAACTTGAAGCATCGGGAATGCCGATATTTTTTTTAAGAAGGCGAATTTCAATATTCTATGAAATATATGACGTCAAAATTCTATATAAAAGCATAGTTCGAAATTGACATTTCTTTATTATAAACCGATAAAAAAATCATAACCACTCGGATGATCTTATTTTTGTTCTTGTTTACGAGTCAGTAGCTTACATGTAGCAGTAAGTCTCAAGTTTGAGTCCAAATATGTATTTCTTATAAAAATTTAAAATAATTGAGATTTTAATAATTTATCTGGATTTACAAAATACATTTTTTGAAAGATAGAATTTCGTTCGTATAAAAAAAAATATATAGTCTCAAAAGTGAATATGGCAGGGAGGAAATTTTAGGAGCCATCAAAATCAATAAAGGATCCAAACAAAACCCGTATTTTATAAGAAAAGAACACGTTATTTTATTAGTTAACTTGCATCAGTTGGATGTCAACTGTTGCAATCGATTCTCTACATCGATCTAAGTCTACTGTCAATTTTGATATGATTGGGAAATTATTGGAATATTCAAATATCCCAGGAGGATAAATATGGCAGACACTGTCTATCCTCATATTGTTAGATAATAGCGTATAAATGATATGTCAAGCATGTTTTATTCATAATATAAAAAATAAATACGAATACATTGGTCTCAAACGTCTGGCCTACTTGTGTGCTGATATTGCCCAAGCTTTACTCCATACCCTTATAGGTGCATACACATTCTAGGAAAGACTTGGTCCAAACGTAAAATTCCAAACAACTACTATAAAAGTAAATTAAATAAAAATATGAACTGAGCAAAGAGAAAGAACATTGAAGTTTTCCAGTTGCAAACTGTTAAAGAACCATCTCACCTAAAAGCTCAAGATTATAAGTGAGATCCCATAATATGATTTATATTTTTCTCTAACACCCCCCCTCAAGTGAAAACCCTTTGGGCTTGAAACTTGCACAGGTCCACATCACCTTGTGCTTGGTTTTTATCAAATAGAATGAGGGTGGTGAGATTCGAACTCATGATCACTGGGTCAACAAGGCTCTGATACCATGTTAAAGAACTATTTTAGTGAAACGAGATCGTTTAGATACCATGGGTGCAGATTAAATTTTTCGCACAAGTATATATATGCTGCAAAAGTTTCTTTTCTTCTTATTTTGGAGTATATTAACACTAACCATATATATTTAGAACAATTAATCTGAGGTAGTGTCAAAGCTTTTTCTCAATATTCATCACCTAGTTGTTTGTGACTGTCTTTTGCCACTGTAGCTCCATGTCAAGTTATCATTTTCTTAAATTTAAATGATTCTTGATAAGTTTAATTAATGTTTTGAAGAACTATTTTATTAAGCTCAGCTTGCTACAAGTCGTCAAGGTGGCCGAGTGACAACTGACTCGATATAAAAAATTTACTGATAATACAACTTTTTCTAGATTTCTTAAGCCTCCCACATGCCATGGACATTAGCCAGGCATGGGGAATGAGGGAAGAGAGAAAGGACAATAGAACTTTTTTTTTCAAATTGAATTGAGAACCTTTCGGGTACTTGTTCATCCTTGGCTGATCGTGGGGAACCATAACAATTATGAATCCGTTTCAGCAATGATTGAAATTAAGATGCCCCTCTATTAGCTGTATTATTCAGCTTACCACTCGATCGCTACAACGTCCTTCATCAACATTCATTTATGTGCACAAAACAAAAGTAAAGTCATCGATTGATGCTAATGTGCACATATAGATCCGGAAAATATAGTGGTAAGAAATCCCACGAGAAGTTTTCAGAGAAAATTATCTGTGTTTTTCAAGTGGCGAAGATTTAGCTCCTAAACCACCAGTACTCGTTTGATGGCAACACTCGCCCGTTGTAAGAAAGTTTGGTATTGTAGTTACGGCATCGCATACAATAAGGTAACATATCATGTGTGTTCTATAATTTGCACCAAATTATTACGTCTCATGTAGAGAGAGAGAGAGAGAGTTTGGCAAGAAGATCATCTGACCATTTTGGCACAAGGTTAAAAATGCTATTTTTGATTTAAACAAATGCAATTGTGTACGATCCATGAAATTTCATCCTGCAGAAGATGAATTTGTTCTGGATAAATCATATGCATCTGGATAAATTTGTCCTCAAATGTCGAGTTTAGGGCGAGCTTGGTTGCAGGAGAAGATGACAGTGGGTTCACGTTTGATCCTTTTGCTTCACTTCTTGATCACTTGTTACAACAAAACATAGCTAGCTTATGATTCTGTCACGCTATTCTTTGCTCTCACGGCCATAACTGCGGGCGATAAACCGGAAAAGGCATTAGGGTTATTAGTGACTATATAATATAATAGTAGCTTAGCTTAGCTTATCGGTTTCTACAAGATCAAATATAGCTAATAAAAGGGAGGGAATAGTGGAAAAGCATATGAGGTGTCAAGCCAGGAAGGCATCAGCTTCACTGGCGGAAAAATGCGAGGTAGTGGGGCCAAAACGGGATAACAGGGTGGGGCCCAGGAGCACAACCGGCCTGCAACCGAAATTGTGAGCTTAATGATCGTGGGGGGCTAGCCCACGCCGGACCATTAGCCATCACGTATACATATATATTATTCTGTTTTATGGGGCCCATTTTCCACTGCGGTAGGCTCACAAAAATAGAATTTAAAACACACCACCCTTTGAAATTAAAAAAGGAAAAAGGAACGGTTTGATTTATACAAAATTTAAATGAGTAACGATTAATAAAAATAAAATCATTTTAAACTTGAAAATTACTAAATTATCTTATGTAAGAAGTGTCGTGTTTTGATCTTCACTACACATTATACTAATTAAGGATAACAAATAAGAAAAATATTGAGTATAACATAAACTACATGAATATATTTAGTAATTAAGAGATAATTTATCATTCTAGAAGAATTGGGAACAATGCTTAATCTATTCTCAAATAGTATTGATTGTTGAAAACGTTGAACAAGGTGGAATAAGATTTTAAAAAAGTTTTAAATTATTCTTGATGAAGATATAATAATTACATTAAGGAGTAAATCACTAAAAAAAATTAAGTTAAACCACTTATGATTTCCTTAATATTTAGAGATCTTGACATGTTGCTAAACATTGATATAAATCAATCAATTATTTAATTAATAATAAATTAAATTTATTTCATTTTATTTTATTTTATTTAGAATTATGATTTATATTTAGAACAATTTATTAGGAAACCTAATAAGTTACATACATAAGAACTATTGATTAAAAACTCAAATGTGATGATTGATTAAGTGTGACTTGATTCTAAATAAATTTTAAAAATTAAAGACTAAGTGTAATTAATATAGGAGATTATAATTCTATGACTAGACAAAAAAAACTAAGTAGGGAATTAGTCAAATACAATTATCCTAAAATTATATGCATGATAGTTGTTATGGAAAAATTAATATTTTATTTATTTATAGAGTTTTTAGATTTTCTTATAAATAAAATGTTATGCCTTTTATATTTTCTAGACAATACAATATAGAATATACACACCTAAAATATAAAAGAAAAAAACTCATACTTAAATGTATAACAAATCTCTCTTTTTAAAAGGGTTTATAATAGTTTTACTGATGATCTATGTAAATTACTGTTAGAAATTGAATATTTAGATAACTTATGATTTGTGATAATCCATTCTTGAACCATTTAATCAAAGTAAAAGAGAAAATCTGATTTTTAGTTAATTTTTACACAAACTCTAAACAACTCTTGATATATCTAGTGGCATAATTTTAATATCAGCGTATAAAAACGACATGAAAATATATATATATATATATATATATAATTTTAAAATAAATAAACTTTTTTAAACACAAATAAACATGCTTTTGAAACAAACTTTTCAATTTTTAGATTCCAAACGTGTTCTAATCAGCTAATATCATGTGGAGTCAGGTGAAAAAATTATCGAGCTGGCACGCGCGCTTGCACAAAAGGTTCTGTTTAGTGTTTTCCCTTAAAAACATTGGCTCGGCTCAGAGCGGAGCGAAGCTGAAGCTGGATTAAATATTTTAAAAGTAAAATTTGGAGAAGTGTCACAATCGCGATACACGGGGTCGGCTGGTGGGGTCCAGGGTGAAAGATATGAAATGAAACACATTGAAAAAAACATTATTATAAAAAAAAAGGAAAGAAAGGAGACCCAACCAACCAGAGGCCGCGTGCGATTGCTGGTAACAAGGATAATTTATTTTATTATTTTAAGGTTGTTATTTTATTCCTGAGTTATTAAATATTTTACTGTTTTTAAAAATATGAAATTAAAATAATATATTTTTTATCTTTTAAAAATTACTTTTTTGATATCAACACATAAAAATAATTTAAAATTAAAAAAAATAATTTAAAATTAAAAAAAATAATTTAAAATTAAAAAAAAATTTAAAATAAAAAATAAAAATAAAATTTTCAATTTTTTTTAAATACTTTTAAAATGCATGGTAAAAAGCTTATCTTGCTCATTGTTTGAAGTGCGGGGGTGGAGAAAGGGTGGCAGTCAATGAATAACATAGTGTTAAACTCGTCTGATTTATAATTAATCTGAAAAACTCAACACTTAGAGTTTGACTCATACTAAATTTTTAGTTTAATAAGCTATGAAATTACTTGATTTTTTTAGTTTAGTTTGTAGTATGACAGCTATGACTATATGTTATTACCATGCATGTTTGATTTCTTGTTTATTGTCGCCAAAAATGATCATTTGGTGGTGTTCGAACATATTCATACATGAGTTGAGTTGGTGAAGGTTCAATCTTGAGCTAGTTTTTATTATAAAATTTATTTTTCTAATTTAATTAATGTTCCATCAAGATAAGACACAAGGTAATTAAGGTGACGGAGGCTACAGGGTGGAAAGATTACGGTGCACGTTTGGCTACAAAGATACAAAAAGAGTTACATGTTGTATGTTCCCTTCAGCCGAGAAAATCTAGAATGCTGAATGAACTAATATCATCATTAGTCTGAGCGTGTACACCACGCACGCGGTGTTTGGGTTGAAGTTGACCCACAATACACTACAGTTGAGAAACAAATTAATTACCATAGAAAATACAGAGAAGTTGCTTCCAGGTGATTGATTTAGATGTTCGATTCGTTTATTCAAAAAAATAATTTTAAGCACACGGTTTAGCATAAACGAGGGAGACATTTTTTTTTTTGTCTTGTTTTAATATATATATATATATATATATATATATATATATATATATATATATAGTTTGTTATTTTGCATTTTGATTTTTATTCAAATTTAGAGATTAAACTGAATAAAAAAAATAACATAAATCAAAAACCAAATTTCAAAGCATAGACACATAAGTATAGACAAATAATAGAAATTGTCCAAGAAGGATCGAAAAAACTAAAGAAATTAAAATCAAACTAAAAATTAAAAGAATAAAGGACCAAAATAAAAAATAAAATATATAATTGCTTTCAATTGAATGACAAAACTGTAACAAATTCAAACCTTGAGACCGAAAAAAATAAATGGATTTAAAAAGAAAAAGAAATCAAAAGAATAAGGGTCAAAATAAAAAAATAACATATATGATCAATTTTAATTGGAGGATAAAATTGAAACAAATCAAAACATGCAGACCAGAAAAAAATTAAAGGAAAAAAACAAAAAAATCAAAAGAATAAATGCTGAAATGAAAAATAATATATATGATTAATTTCAATTAAAAGGGTAAAATTGAAAAAAACCAAAACTTCTATAGAAGCAATCAGGGCAAAAAATAAAATAAAAAGATCAAGGAATGAAATGCATTTTGAGGCTGTAGGAGAGAGAAAAGGCACAAAAATAGCAAAATCGATCACTAACAAGCGTCCACCCACCTTTTGTCGACACGTACACCACCATATGGAAGAGGACATGACATCGCACCCAGAGACATGGCAATCAGGACAATTTTCTCATCCTCCGTACACAAAACGCTCCTCCTCCAAGTAAATACTAATAAAATAATAAACAAACATGAAACTATTGTTTACCCAAACGTGAAACTATTGCTTACCCAAACATAAAAAATCAAATATGCTCTCACCGTCAGCGCACTGTTTTTATCTCATCTGAGGGTAAAGAAGTGAATTTAGCGTTCAATGACAATGTACAAAACCAAAAATACCCTTGATCCTTCTTCGTTTTGTTATCTGCTTCTGGGGATAAATTAATAGTTTTACTGTGCAAAAAAATATGGAAAAAATAAAAACACCCTCCAACAATCAATCCTTAGAAAAAGCGAAAATATCCCCTGAGACCAAAAGTTAAATTTCAATGCACTGAAAGACAAAACATTATTTATTACAATTCACAATAATCTGAGTCTACTGCTACTGTGTTTAAGCGATGCGGTTTAACTTCTTTTTTAATGTATTAAAATCATTTTAAATATAAGTATATGTGAAAGAAAAATACATAATGATTGATTATATATATTATTTATACATTTTCGAGATTTAAAAAAAAAAAGAGATGTTGTAGCTTTATTGGAAGGAGGGTTTGCCCTAACCAGGTGACCACGATCTGAAATTAGCATCCATTAATTCATCGATCGCTCTAAATGTACATCATTGTCGCTACGTGTTTTTTCTTTTTCTTTTGTTTTTGTTAATTCAATGTTTGTTCTTTTAAAGAACCCCAAATTATCTTTACCGTTTGATGTTCTCGCATCATCACCGATCTTCTCGATCTCTTTTTGTAACCTCAATAGCTGAACATTCTCTTCTATAGACTCCATCAGTTACTGGTAGAGGTTACCTCCTCTCTCTCTCTCTAAAAGCTAAGCTCGAGCCATTATACACCCCCTTTTTTCGTGCAAAGCTTTTCCAGCAATCAAGCCCCCACTTAAACGATAAGAGAGAGAGAGAGAGATTATTAGCGCATGTGTGTGCTTCTACTCGTTTTCATGAACCTTGCTTCTTATTTAACCCTATCTCTCTTCTCTTCCCCGATCTTCAAGTACCTTTCCTTCCCTTTCGAAGCCCTTTCTTTTCCCTTCCTCGGGATCCGATCATTCACTTCTCTTTTAGTCTTTTTGGACAACTACTAGACATTCCATCAATCAAGAGTACAAGAAGTTGGGGATTTACCTCGATCAATTCCCGAGGATCGATCACTTTTATTCCTTGTGTCTTCTTTCTTGTCTGTTCGTTTCTTCTTTCTTTCTGTTTTGTTTTTGTCTGGTTCCGTTTCCTCGTTCAAAAGGTACAGGTGGAAGTGATCACAAAAGCTAATTTAAAGTCTCTCTTTTCTTTGAGCTGATTGGTGGGTTCTCGAGTTTGGATTCATTACCAACCAGATCTAGCAGGGATTTCTTACTTGGCAAGAGTGCATTCTAGCTAGAGGATTTTCAAGGTTGGGTTTCAGGAGCTTCCTCTGCTCCTTCCGTCACTCTTTCTGATATAGCTTCTTCTCCTTCTTCTAATTCCTTTTCTTCTCTTTCTAGGGTTTCTCTCTCTGTCTGTTTTGTTTTTTTTGTTTTTTTTAGTCGCAGGGTTCTAGCTATTTTGTGACCATTTTAACTTGCACAAGTTTCTGATCTAAGCTCTTAGAATCTTATGATTCGTTTTGATATTAATTAGAGGACATGTAGAGTCCGGGAGATTAAACAACATAGAATTATGGTTAATCTTTTTCATGTATGAAAGATTCTTAAGAACTGCATATTGAAATTATGGACATAATTTCTGTATTATTAATTCTCTCACTCTTAAATTATATAGTCTTCTTAACACCAAAAATCACGAATTTTAAGTTCTAAGTTGATAATCAGTTACGATAATTGCAAAGATACTTCTTCTAGCGAAGCTGAGGGGTTAATTAATTGCGTAATAGTTTTTCCTATGTGTTTTTTTACACTATTAAATTAACGATTCAAAGCTTAATATTTGGTATTAGTGTTCCTCCTCCTTTTAAGAGGTCTTGAATTCGAACATCTCGTTTGTAAAAAAAAGAAAAATAGAAAAGTAATGACATAATTACAATAAACAAAATGAAATTTAAGGACTTATTTTTAAGGAAGCCTGTTTTTTTTATGGGAAAATTTCAGGTTGACAAACTATTTTTCTTGCTAAAAATACTGTCAAACTTTTCGTAAATAGAAGAATTGATTTTGTTCTCTTAGAGATCAAATGGCGATGAATATTTTTGCTGTGAAATGGGAAGAATATGTCCTCTCTCTTTGTGGCCAATTAAGTGCCTCAAAATTAATGTTTTATTTAATCACTACGTTCCTATTGCTTTGATTTTCTGGTCAACAAGACATTTATATTCCCTGCCGGACTATCTATTGAACTTAGGGAAACACAATCTTGTTTGGATCTTTTCTTTTATTATTATCTTTTTAGTAGGAGACGGTCCTGCCTCAGACCTGAGCGTAAGATAAGTTCGAACATTAATTGCATCCTATGTACGTGCGTAGTTAATTTGTTCTACATCGGAGAGGCTAAGTAACCAAATCTTGTGTTGTGTCATTTGTACTCCAGTGGTTGATATATGAAGTCTTTACAACGTTCTTTCACTGCTACTACTCCAATTAGATTTTGAAAATTGATCACAATATTTTATGTGCGTATGTGTGGACTCACATATATTCAATATAATGATCTGCATCCTCTTACTTATTACATATGGTTGCTGCATTTTAATGCAGATTAAATTTTCAGTTCTTGGGAAGAGATGAACACCTTCTCACATGTTCCCCCGGGCTTTAGATTCCATCCATCAGATGAAGAACTTGTTGATTACTACCTTAGAAAAAAAGTCGCTTCAAAAAGAATTGACCTCGATGTCATTAAGGATGTTGATCTCTACAGAATTGAACCGTGGGATCTTCAAGGTACGTAGTAAATTAATTAATATTCGGAAATACACGTTGCTAATGACGTTTAAATGGAAATGAAAAGGTCGCTGCTAGTTCATGGGAGAACATATTTTAATTTAATAATTATTTTTATTTGTTTGAATAGAACTTTGCAAACTCGGAACTGAAGATCAAAATGAATGGTACTTCTTCAGCCATAAAGATAAGAAGTATCCTACTGGAACTCGCACTAATAGAGCGACAAAAGCTGGGTTTTGGAAAGCTACTGGAAGAGACAAGGCTATCTACTCTAGGCATAGCTTGATTGGCATGAGAAAAACCCTAGTGTTTTACAAAGGACGAGCTCCAAATGGGCAAAAGTTAGATTGGATCATGCATGAATATCGACTAGAAACAAATGAAAATGGAACCCCTGAGGCAAGTTTTTATTTTATTTTATTTTATCATGAATTTTATGTTTTTGCTACTTAACAAAATTCTTGATATATGCCAATATTGTGCTATACTATTTTATCCTTCATACTGACTTGGGAAGAAATCTGTATCCATACTGAAAAAGGCTCACTCTAGAGCTCGTTCCTTCTTTTTAGTGTTAGTTTGATTGCCAAAAGGCATGCCTAAAGAAGCTAAGTGACAACTTGGGACTTCAATTATGCATAATTGTTAAAAAAAAATTAATTTCCAATTACAAATTAATTATTTTGATGGTTCTAATTCTCATGTACTGATGTTGTAAACTGTAGCGCATATAGAATAGATGCTGAAGTACTTAAAAGGAGTGTGGTGGGGATATTTATGGTGCATGGATTAGATTACTTTTACACAACAGCTTCAGATTCTGTATCGAGTAGAATAGTTTGACAGCTAGAATAATCTGATACCATCCCTTCTACCTGAGAAGAAGTCAGAAACGAAATCAAACTTAATTTAAATTGAGCCTGCTGCAATTTTCAGCTAGTATCTACAATTTTGTTTTTTTGCTGTCTTTACATAAACATAATAGTAGTAGTAGTAATTCTCTTGCAAGCACACAAATAAACATGAATATTGCCAGTGAAACTAAAGTCAAGTCGCCTAATATGAGATTTTTGTAAATGCAACAGGAAGAAGGATGGGTTGTATGTAGGGTGTTCAAGAAGCGAGTGCCGACAATGAGAAAAGTTGGTGACTACGACTCACCGAGTTGGTATGATGAACAGGTTTCGTTCATGCCAGAAACTGGTTCTCCAAGGAGAATATCTCAACCTTATGCATCATACCATCATCACTATCCTTGCAAGCACGAGCTCGAGTTGCAATACAACATGCCTCACGACCCTTTCCTCCAGCTTCCTCAATTAGAAAGCCCAGAAGTTCAACAAATGCAGCAATGCCATCAACAAAATTTAAACTCACTTTACAGAAACAATAATTGCGAGCAAGCAGTAGACCAAGTGACTGACTGGCGGGTCCTTGACAAATTTGTAGCTTCTCAGTTAGCAAGCCATGAGGATGCCTCCAAGGGAACCAGTAACTTCTCCAATACAGCCACCTTTAATGCAGCTGAGCAGATGAACGTGTTTGCCAACGAATCCAAGGGGTCAGAAATTGCACAGGAATATGCATCGACGTCTACGTCAAGTTGCCAAATTGATCATCTATGGAAGTGAGAGCATATAATGATGATCAATTACTAGAAGATGCATACTAATTATAGTAACTGCGCGCACTTATTATGGACAAAGGAATATGTTCCAAGGTGCTGTACATAATAAAACGAAAATGGTATTGTCGTAGCTATTATATATGGACTTTATGTGTCCGTACCGATGAATAGTACCAGGTTACTTGTTAGTGAACAAATGCCAAGAGAAAAGAAGCCAGTACCTTCAGGTGGACTGTATAGTTGAGATTTGTTGGAATCCACTCAGCTATTGAATGTCGGATGTACCTCTCCTTCAATTTTCATTTGAAGGGTTATGCTGTAATGGTCCTTTTCTGTTTATTATATAATCTCTGTAGGTTCAATCGATCCTAGCATTGAGGTGTCTCTGTTTGAAAATCCCCCCTTCAGTTTTCACAGGCGATTGTTTGAAGATGTCGTTTTTCGCTTCTTTTCATTAGAAAAAACGTAGTCCACCATGAATGATAGTTATCTCATAAGGAAAGATTCCTCTGTGTTAACTGTCAGCTGCTAGTTCTGCAGCTGTATTTTTGTACTCCCTTTTCACCACTGGCTTCCCCATGAATGATATTAATTATTTTGAAATAAATATTGTGAATATATATATATATATATATATGTTAACATATTTCAATAAATAATAAAAATGATGAGTATGGGCATCCAAAAAAATTGTTGTGGACGTCTCTCTTCTTCTTTTCATTTGATTTTTGGCCTCCTCGTCTACTTACACCATTAGATAAATGGCCAATGACGAGGATAATTAAATATACTTTTTTGGAAAATGCCTAATTGATCAACCTACCATCTAAATTTGACCATATAGGAAAAGTGTTTAGAGCACTAATTTAGATTTCCATCCCTGTTAGTATATAGCAGGAGGTGTGTGTGACAATAATTGTGAAGTATTTAACGAAATGGATATGTCTGACTTTGCATGCGTAAGAGAATAGTTTTGCTAATGCAGCTAAGGTGCGACCAGACCATTTATTGCTATTTCAAATAGGGATATAGGAATATTGCTTGAATATTCAAAACTAAAAGTTAATTTATGTATCGTAGCAGAATAGTAGTTTAATTTATATTCAAAATCTATGATAACATGCTTATCCTAACGTTATTTATGACGCGACATAAATTAAACTTACCTTATCCTAAAACAACAATCTTTCCTTAAAGATAAAATAACTCACAGGTCCTGGATGTAGACGGAAGCTGCTTCACCTAAAAGCATATTCTATTAGTTTTTGATAGGTTCGAACTTTGAGTTCTCTACAAATAAAAATTTATTCGAAATATTTTTAGCCATTTTAGTGACAATGCAACGTTAAGCTAAGCAAAAACATGGCATTGTCACTAAAATGGCTATAAATATTTCGAGCTCAAACAAAGATCAATCAGCACAACTCAATGAAAATTCTATATAGAGTACTTCCCCAAATACCAGAGAGAGAGAGAGAGAGAGAGACTCAGGGAACAGAAATAAGACGTAGAAAAGCAGCAATAAAAATTCGTACCCAACAAACAAAGAAATTGCAACTAGCTAGCTAGCAAGCTGTTATTTTTATGACTTCAAAAAATTACTGTTAGTGAAATAAGAATGGTCAATCTCCTTCCTGCACGAGAACGACACAAATGCTAGTGTGAACCTGTTAAAGAATCGGTATGACGTGCGTGCTCATCTTGTTTCCATGCTCAAGCACCATCCAATCCATGCCTTCATTCTATAATATTATACGTACCTGACGAAGAAGATGAATCAAGATGCATCCGAGAATCTTCTTGATGAATTTATTTCAACTTCTTGACAAGTCGAAATTGTATCAAACAAAACCCAGAACTTCAGCTTATATCAGCCTGCCAGAGCTGGCCTTAGATTCGGATGATTAATGAAAACTCACGGCTAGCTAGCTATTTGTGTGTACTAGACAGCGAGAATTACATGCGTAGAAAGTCTTCCCGGAGCCTTAAATACTGCTGACAAGGAACAAGGGAACACATATTAATCACTCGGTCTGTCACAGTCGATAACATGAGTAATTAACAAAGAAGAAAAGTATATTTGTTCGGATGTTATTGACCAGGAAAGCAACCTCTTACTTGGGCAGAAGTCAAGCAGTAAAATCCCTTCAAAGCAATGAAAATTTCGCGAGCGACATCATGAGTGGGCGTGCTCTCATGGACTCATCATGCATAAACTATCAACTACCACGAGTACGGAGAGAGAGGTAGAGAGGCATTAGTTTGATTAATGGGAGGAAAAACAAAATCGAAAGGAAGCGCATCTTGCTGACTAAGTTTGATATGTTGCAGGCTAGCCTGTCCTTTCTCATTAGGGTTTTGTGCTCTCATGGCGTGACTTGTGGTACAAGAAACCAGAGGTATTTTCCATGCAATAATGTTTCTCATTTCATATGAGAGAAGAGATGGTTCGACCTTCAAAACCCAAAAGAAGCAGACCATGCGCATTGATGCAGCTTGTGTGAGTGAATAATTAGGGTTTTACAACTAAACATGCTGTTTGCAGACTTAGACAGACAACATCATTCACCATGTGAAGCAAGCATTACCCATGTGAGCCAGCACTAATTATTAGCGTGCATCCTTGGCCACCCGGATCCCAAACCTCAACAGTTCCCGGAGCCAAATTTCTTTTACTTCTCAGCTATACCACGGCTTTTCGGTTGCTGCTGTTGACTTTCTGTGACTTATATATATATATATATATATATATATATATATATATATATATATATATATATATTACTCCAGTCAGTGAAAGGTGCAACCCGCCATCAATTGATTATCACGTGAGACATTCTGTTTCGACGATTACATTAATTTTGGTGTAATCTCCTATATTAAAACTATTTTTTTTTGTCCATTATAGTAAATTATCGTGGATATTATATTTAAGCTTGTAACACAAGATTTAATTTATTCGGGCCTTGTAAATATATATGTAAATGGGCTCTTTCCTGTTAATAAAGTTAAACCTTCTTAATGGGCCACATTCTGGAGTATATCATGCAGTGCTTCTTGTGTTAGAAAGCACACCTTGGACATACATACACGCCATGGTTATATGCTTTTGACTTTTGTAGAAAACCTTGTCCGCTTGATGATTTGAATCAGGTAGCATAAAGATCAAAAGTGGTAAATATGTATAGAAAAGATGATAAGAGAAAAAAGAAAAAAGAAAAAAAGAAGCAGCTATCAATAATTTAGCTATTCCTTGACTCTGTATGTGTGTGTTAGAGGTAGAAACTTACAGAAGGTACGTAATACATACATATAGAAGGAAAATAGTCGATGTGGCTTGGAAGCAAAGACGAGATCATGAAAGTTGAATTTCTCATGAGAATGTTTTTTTTTCCTCCTGTATAAGGCATGCATGCATGACTCTTCGAGGAAGATAAAGTGGGAGTATAATTGACAGGCTAAAATGTGGGCCTGACAAAATTCATCTTTCCATATTTCTATGCAGCATTGGTCGATTTTTCTTTATTTAGTCTTGAGTTTTGTGCTTTCAAGACAATACAAACGAGAACAAATAGTACGTAACGATTATGACAATTTCATTGTGCTTTTGTTTAACTGATTCTTATTTATTGTTTTTCATTTCTTGATGTGAAAATCATATTGACCAATACAGGAATACTCCAAGTGTTACGAAGGTTTTAGTCTATGATTAAAGTAAATGGAGGGGATGAATCGATGTTATGAACACTGACTAGTTTGGGATTCAAGTTTGGTTGATTTCGAGTAGATCCTGTAGAGAATCATTCAGAAGGAATTGTCAGCCTCTCCTCGTCCTCCTTCCTCTCTTTTTCATTGGCAAAAATTCCCAAAACAATTAAAAAAACATCCATAGAAACCAAAAGCTAATTTTAGATTTTTAATTATATATAATGTATATTTGTTAAAATACTAAACTGTCTCTAATTCAACTTAATATAACTAATAAAAAAACAAATTGAAAATATAAAAAGCATCGGGAGTCGGTTTTTTAATTTTTGTTTTTAAATAAATTTAGTCGCTTTTGAAAATGTTAAAATATCATGTCGTGTCCGATTAATCTAAATAATAACTAATAACACTTGTGCAGTTATTTTTTATGGAAAATGTAAAATAGTCAATACATTATTCAAGTAAATAGTAAATCTCTCTTTGTATGAACAATGTTTTTTTCCAATTCCTATTAGCTTGTTAATAATCACGATAATAATAAATTCGAGTTGACAATATTTCCAGCGAAAATGCTCAGGCCATTTGACAAGGATTCAACTTCGGAAAAAGACAACATATTGGGCCTAACGGGCTCCTCTCAAGAACCTTGTTACGTTCAAAATCATCTTTCTAATGGATCATTTTAACTCCCTCGCTAAATTCTATTGGGCCTTGTAGAAAACAATAAATCATTATTTCTACAGTACCATCGACCAGGTGGGCAGCAAGCCTATCCTTCATAGTTATTTACGGGTAATCCCAGCCCAGTAGCTGGAATTTTTAGGTTATTTTATTTTATTTTTTAATATTTTATTATCATATAATAAAAACATTAATTTAATCTAGTAGAGTCTATAACAGTAATTGCATGTTTGACGAATTAGCTAAATGTTAATCAAAAAGACAAACTAAGATCTGTTGGCCTTTTTTTATATCTTTTTTGTTATTTTCTCTAATTCTATTATTTAGTGCAGGGATTTTTTTATAACACTGTCTTCATGTTTGGCAAGTTGATTGTATATTAGATTTTGTATTTTTTTTATTATATAATAAAATAAAAAATAATTTGAGTCAATAGAGTTTATAACTCATGTCAAGAATTTAGTGGGTTAATTAAATATTGATCCAATAGTCGATTTAGGCTTTTTTGTCCTTTTTTTATATATGTTTTTTCTCCAATTTCATATACAAGATAGTATATGGGAAATTTTTGCTACTTAAATAAAAAAATATGTCATCAAGAGTTTGGAGACTAAATGTTGAATTTTATGGGAACTTGAGAGGAAGATTCTAGTATGTATCTCAAGAGAATAAGATTAAGGATGTATTTAGTATTATAGTTATTGATGTGGTTGTGATTTGGGGAAAAAAAATAGTTTTATAAAAACACCTTTTTAGTTTTAAAAAACAATTACTTATGTGGAAGTGAGTGACATATCAAAAGTAGATGTAGATTGTTTTTGAGAAACTAAAGTTCAACCTAGTTTTTGGTGGGCTCCATGGTGACAAAAATGTAATTAAT
This sequence comes from Salix viminalis, assembly GCA_029228465.1. Classification (NCBI taxonomy): domain Eukaryota; kingdom Viridiplantae; phylum Streptophyta; class Magnoliopsida; order Malpighiales; family Salicaceae; genus Salix; species Salix viminalis. The sequence goes on from CM055426.1 coordinate 6,563,118, forward strand.
GCATAGTCAAATACTAGATTTCCGTGTTTTAACAAGACTTGATATACAACCGTAATATCAAACATCTTTTAATGATTTTTCACTTTACAGCCTCATTTTATACAAAGGCTAAATCAAAACTAAAACTTCATTGATTTAGTTAGTAATCAATGATATCGACTTAATCTATTACATAAATAACTTTTAAAGAGGTATTGTTTTATGTTTATATTCATGATCTTGTAATGAATATTGTCTTAAAAAACCATCTTTTAGGAGAAATATAATCCTAAAATTTATAAGTTGGATTTTAAAATTATAAGAATAATTATTTTTATTCTTGTATTGACCTAGGTCAACGATCAACCCTATTTGTGACTCGTGCTTTGCCCCAAGATGACATTTGAATAGGGTTTTAAATTATGATAATTAACACCTTTATTCTCATACTAACTTGCAAGACAGTCAAAATCGAGATTTTGACACGAATCGGAAAGGGCTCCGAAAAATCGGATCGTAAGACGGATCGTAAAATCGTAGAAAGATCGTACCCGAAATGTCCGTACAAAAATTATTATTTTTAATTATATTTAAATTTAAAAAATGAATTTAAATATAATTAAAAGACCCACAGTATTTGAGATTTGAAATTTAAACTATTTATTTTATGTTTTTCAAGTAATTGTATATTTTTTTTATGGTTGTTGTATTTGAAATTAATTAATGTTATTTATTATCTTAAATTAATAGGATTTTTTTTAAAATTATTTTTTATGCTAATTGTTATTATTATTATTATTATTATTATTATTATTATTATTATTATTATTATTATTATTATTATTATAACCCCTCCTCCCCCGTATAAAGTATAAACCTACTTGGCTACTTTATTATTATTATTATTATTATTATTATTATTATTATAACTACTATAAAAGCCCCCCCCCCCCGAGCATAACCTAAATCCCTAATTCTCTATTTCTCTTCTCCTACTGTAGCTCATCTCCTCGAGTCCTCCTCCTTATCCTCTTCTTAAAAAAGCAGGGAAAGAAGTGATTGTTGCGGATCATAAGACGACCCACTTGATGACGACCACAAGTGTGTAGCGTTGTAAAATGGCGGATCGGATGGGTTGGAATCGTTTCGACTTGGAGTTGGATGATTGGACCGGTGTTGATTTTGACAACCTTTGTTGCGATGAATGAACAACAAAGGGAAGAGAGTAAAAGAACCAAAGAGACTTCGCCAACCCGGTTGCAATTACAGGGTGCGGTTGATGGGTTGGGTTTTGAGAGGGGTGATTGGAGGGGTCTTGAAAGTTGAAGAGCTATGTAAAAGAAAGAAACGAAAAAATTGAAAAGCGAAAGCTCAAAGCTCTGCCGAATATGATGAACTTCGTAAAATCGGACCGATTCGGTCCGATTTTTACGAAAGTCAACTCGATTTCTGACCGAAGTTTGACCGAGTTTGACGGTTTCGATTTTTTTTTCGGTTCAACCAGGGTTTCTTGAGCCAACTCGCAAACTTCAGTACGAGTTCTTGAAGTTGACTCAGCAGTTTAACTACCTTGCTAACTTGGTTCAATCCGACCTGGGTTTGTCCGAGATAAACCCTGGAGTTGAATTTTAAAGCTACAATAATAATTATTTTTATTTTTAAATATCTCAGCTGATAATTTTGGAATTGAGAGTTTTATTCATAAAGTAATTTAAAAATACAAGATATTATATTTTTTCAATTGATTTTTGCTCTTTTGTTAAAGTTATTAGGTTTTTTTCTTCTTTAATTGAATTATTTTTTCATTATTAACACAACAAGAATAATAATTTTAGTTTTTTTTTCTTGGGTAATTTAATAATTTTTATTGTTTTAACAATAATAGTAATGATATTTTTAGATATTAATCCTTCGATATTGCTATTGTTATAATAAAGTGTGTTGATATGTTTTATTATTTCAAACTTTATATGTATAGATATTATATTTTATTTTTAAACTAGCAAAATTTATTAATTATTTGAATTCTAATCATTATAAAAATTATTTCTAAAATCAAAGAGCACTAATCATAGTTGTTAATTCCGTTCGTTCTGACCGGAACGTTCCGTTCCGTTCAACAAACCGAGACAAAACGGCGTCGTTTTCGTCTCGGTTTTAATTCCGGCTGAACGCCTCGGTTCCGTTCCGGGTTCAATTTTTTTTAAAAAAAAATTATTTTTTACATCTATACATCAAAATAATTTAAAAACACCAAAATATTTTAAATAAAAAAGAATTCAAATTTTAATTATGCTTGTTAAATTAATATTTTATTTCTTTTCATATATATATAATTAATTATATATGAACAATACGACATCGAAACGGCATGCCGGAACGCTCCAAAACCAGAACGTTCCGTTCCGATCAAAAAACCAGAACAACGACCAGAATGATATTGACAACTATGACACTAATGCGATCCTTCCACTTGATCCATATCCAAGTTGAAAAACAAGGTGAGGGGAGTGAGTGATTGAAGCAAGGCAAAGCTGTGCTCCCTCGAACCCACCCATCCCTTTTGCGGGCCATGCATGAGCATGTCTTTGTGTGGTCGAAAGAGAATAACTAATCCCACGGCAACATAACTGATCTAGGCAAGCCATGTCTTGTGTACGTGGGTCACAAGAGCACATGAGATTGAGAGGCGAAGCCACACAAAGATCGGTCGGTCGGACGGGCCAAAAATATAGACACTGCACCGCAAACAATATCAGCTTTATCGGATTCTACCCTGCCCCACCAAAATCAGAGAGAGATCCTCATATACCCTCAAACAGCAACAATTAGCTCCTAGCAGGCTTTCACAGGGATGGCTTTTCCTCGTTCGTACATCCCAAGCGCCAATGCATTCATACATGATGAATGTTGGCCAGCAAGACTGCATGCATGCATGCATCATTGGAGCTGCACTCTTGCTGTAACGGTTATAATAAAAGTAGCTAAGAAATTTGTTTCTTTATATTTTTTTTTTGTAAAATTTTCTTTGGCAATGGGGTTGATTAGAGATATTCAGGTCCCTAATTAAAACATGTCACTAGCTTAACATATAGATCATTAAACCTATAGAAGAATTAAAAGGCAAAAGGGAAACCCATAGAAGAGTCCATGCTTAGAAAAAAAATCCAAGTGGTTTGGTAGACAAACCCATGTTGATTCTCATATTTAGAAAAATTTCTAATGAGTCGGACAAATCCATGAAGAATGAACTTGTACTTAGAAATATTTTCTAAATCATTGAAAGAAACCCATAAGAATAGCTCATTGGATGACCTCTCGTTGAAGGAAGTTCCATTGGAAAAAATTGCCTTGGAGGAACTCTTATTTTTAAACTCATTGGAGGAACTCAAACTCCCATTTAAAGAATTCTCATTAGAGGAATTCTTTTAAGGGGAAATCCCATATCTAAAACTCATTGGAGAAACTCTTATCTCTAAACTTTTAAGATAAATTTTTATTAGAGGAACTTGAATTTCCACACTCATTGGAGGAACGTAACTTCCATTTGGAACAACTCTCATTAGAGAGACTCACTTTAGAAAGACTTCCATTAGAGAAAAATCAATGGAGAAACTCATTTCCATTGGAGGAACTCAAGGGAAAAATCCATTAGGAAAACTAAATGGAGAAATTCATCCCATTAGAGTAACTCAACAGAGAAAGATGAACAGACCCTCCCTCTTGTTGGATAACACCAAATAACTTTACGAAGTTTTTCTTGGTGGATATGTTATAGATCATTAAACCTTTCTATTAAGTTTGACTTTAAATTATTGTATGATGCATGTACAGACCCCTGTAAAGTTATTGGGGATGATTTTTCATGTCAAGTCACTATCTTAGATAATCAACTCTAAGCTATCATATATATTTTGTATATGCTATCTTGGGTTAAATATAAGACAAGTCAAAGTAAATTAAAGAGATTTGTTATAGTAATGAATACATAACTTATGTGGACATATCCTAGCATATACATAACATATCCTTACATATAAATAACATTCTGCATTCCCATTCCAAAAATAACCCAAGCTAATAATTCATAAATATCTTTTAGAGTGACTACAAATATATCTTTATCTAAACAATACAATTAAGAATAATGTTTTATATGGCTGAGTTTTAGGCTTGTTGAGTTTTACATATATAGTTAGAATTGAGTCAAAAGATGATAGTTGATTTATTATATTATGGAGAACATAAATCCAGGAAAAAATAACATAATAACAATGTATCATTATATTAATTTATTATAATAAAATTACATACGAGTAATATTTCTCATGCTAGCGTCTATATTTTCTAATTAAATTATGTTAACGTAATATAACAATATTTTCTAATACGCCTACAGCCTACATGTAAATGTATTGACCGAATGATCTACCCATTCTACAACAAAGTGACCCTATCACTCCTTCATTCACGGGTGTTCATTTATGGGTGTGTGTGTGTGGGTGTATAGACACACACACACACAAAACCCATATCTTACGAAAATAATTTTGAGTAACTACGCTTTGGCATGCAAACAAAGCTAATGTCTGCATTCTACTTTTTTGGAAGCATGGGTAAGAAACAGTACTTTGGTGTACAGGAAATCAAAAAGGACAGCACGCTGTCCGTTTAATGGGAATTGCTGCATAAAGTCTGTGGACATGTCAAATATTATTTGAAGCTTTCCATAATTAATAAATATACAAAAAGTAAAACCCAAATATATATATAAATATACAAAAAGTAAAACCCAAATATATATATAAATATACAAAAAGTAAAACCCAAATATATATATATATATATATATATAGATATAGATATATACGAGCTCATTTGCCCGCGCGTTGCGCTGGGCTTTTTTCTATGTAGAAAAATAATTTATTTTTTAAATGTTATAATTAATTATTTTAATATATAATAAATAAATTTGTAATAGATAAAATATATTAGAAATAAGTATTTTTTCTGTCTAAAAAAGAACAAGTAGTGATCGAAATGGGAAGTGGTTCAGATATATTTTTTTTATGAGTTGTCTTTTTTTTCCCTAGTAATATTAGATCTGAAATATTAGAAATAAATTCTTTTTTTTGAAGAAATAAACTTAAAATTTTTTGTGTGCTATAAGTAGTTATTTTAATATTCAATTGGTAAAATTATAATATATAAAATATGTTAGAAATGATTTTTTTCTCTCTATATATTTTTTAGGCACTAATATTAAATAAATATTAAAAACATATAATTAGTTTAACGTATTTATAAGGAAAAAAAACCTAAAAATAATCATTATCATTATTTTGAATGTTTCATGTAGACTTTTTTTTTCGATGTAGGAAATTGAATGATTTTATACATGTTTTAACTGGTTATTTTAATATTTTAAATTAAATTAATAAACTTTAATACCGAAAATATTAAGGATTTGTATTAAATTTGAATGGAAGGATAAAATTGAAATAATTCAAAACTTTGATACCAAAAATATTAAGGATTTCAAACCAGTTCAAAAATTCAAAGAATGGGGACCTAAATAAAACTATAATATATAATCAATTTCAGTTGAATGACCCAATGAAAATAAATCAAAACCTATATAATGACATTAAGGACCAGAAGAAACAGTTGAAAGCTCAGGCACTAAACAGAAATATCACAATAAAGAGCTGTATTGACGTGACCGGTAAACCGAATGAATCGAATCAACTCGAACCGACCCAAAAATAGAGCATTACTGTTGCCGTCCATAGTGATTTGTGTCACGGTGAACATAGATAAAAATAGAGACTATTTAGAAATAGATTTAAAAAAATAAAAAGAATTAAAATAAAGAATTAAAAGTATATGGGCTTAAATAAAAAACAAAATATGTTAATAATTTAAATGGAAGGATTAAATTGAAAAAATTAAAAGTGCGATAATGAAAAAATAAATAATTATTTTATTTCTTGATTTAGTTTTGATGCCTTTATTTTTTCAGTAATTTTTGTATAATTTTAAATAATTTATTTGTATTTATGTATCTATACTCTTAGTTCTGAATTTTAATTTTTATTAGAATTTTTATTTGTATTAGTAGGCCGATTGTTTTGCTTAGATATATAGCATTATAAAAAAATCTAAGACTATTAATATGTTTTTGCATGTTAAAAAAATTGTTTATAGGTACGGTGAAGTGGATGGCAAGTGGCTTGTATATTTTTTCACTGTAGATAAATTGCCCTAATTTTCTACCCGTTTCGTCTACGCATCACTTCGTATATTTTTTTGTTTATGTGATGTTAGATATGAAATATTATACATAAGAAAACCGCAGAAGTCAACCTTAAAGAAAAATAAAATGAACTGATGAATTATTTCGATTATAATTGTCATTATTATTATCATGATTGTTAAATTGTCATAATTATTGTAGTCTGTCATTATAAATATTATTATAAATAATTTATATTATGACTATTATTGTTCATACTATCGATGACATGAATTTTAGAATATTGATATTAATTATATATTTTTTAAAAAAAAACCTAGGGAATTTATTTATATATATATATATATATATATATATATATATTTTAAGATGCTAATATTAAATAGATATCAAAATACATAATTAGTCTAACATATTTATAAGAAAAAAAACTTACAAATAATCATTATCATTATTTTGAATGTCTTATCTATAATTTTTAACACCTAAAAAATATTAAGAAAGAAGCCATTAAAAAAACACAGAAAATGAAAAACATTATTCATCTCAAAAATCCTTTTTTTGCTGGCATGAAGATTCGAACTCCCGCGCCCCTGCTTCGCGAGGGCGCGGTCTTACCGCTCGGCCAAGCGACTTGGTTGTGCTATAGTAGGATAGAAACATTACTTATATGATTAAATATTTTTAAAAAGCAATATTCGAAAACCAATTTGTTGGCTGTAAGACTCGAACCCTCGTCTGTTGGGGAAAATGGCGCGCGCGTTAACCACTCGGCCGAAGGACTTGATTGTGTTGTTTTTTGTATAGAAATGATACTTATATTATTTAGTAAACGCACTATTCAAGTCCACAATGCTTATGAGTCTGCGTGAACAGTGATAAATTGCACAGTATTTCCGCGTTATGGTTTAGCTGTATAGATAATATATATATATATATATATATATATATATTAACTAAAGCCATGTTGAGAAATATTTAAAAAAAATAATAATTTGATAAGATATACAGTCGGGATCGACCAGCCATGTTGTCGCGACTTTGACAATAATGTCGTCGTTGCCCGATTACAACTTCAACCTCTTAACTCTAAATGAATCATAAATTACCCCTCACCCCAGTCTAACCCTGAATCATTCATTTCTGATTTCATGTGAATCTACCTCTGAGTTTTCTCCGTTGCATTACAGGTGTTTTCATTTTCACACCATTTACTCTTTTTTATTTTAAGAAAACGACGGTAACTATGCCAGTTGGTATGCTTAGCTTATTGGCATCACATGATTCATTATTATCTTATGTTGTCAGCTCTCTTGCACCAGGACCGATGCCCTTTGTCAAACCTTGATTTTCTTTTTTTAATTTTCTTTTTTATGTGTTGCAATATCAATATTCCATTTGCATCCTCCACGACTTGTAGCCTCAAATATTACATGAAGCTTCCTATTTTTATAGCTGATGATAATAAAAACAGCTGTTTTGAGAAACATTCTCTGATTTTGCATCCAAATATTACCCCAACTAGATCACTCTTTCTCATATTCTTAGCTATTATACTATTGTTAAGTGACGTTTGAGATATTGGTTTCTCCTTTAACGTGTCTTCCTTCTTGTACCCATTCTTTTGATTCAAAAAGTAAAAATAATGGCAAACCCTAAATCCCAACTCTCAAACCCTAAAATATGATCGAGAGTTGCATATTTTTCGGTTTGTTTAGGTGTGTTTGAGGTCAGAGTAGTTTAAGATTTATTTAGAATAATGATTGAGAATATCAACATAATCAGAATTGTGGTTCCATATACAACATTAATTCAATTATATTATTTTTAAAATATTTTTTTTGTATGTGACGGTGTGCTAAAACTTATATATATATAATAATGTTAGATTTGAAAATTACCCAAAAACAGGTTTTTCTTTCTATTTATAAAACTGAAGTGCAATTGTACAGGATTAAAGTTAATTCACTTATATTGATTAGTTTTTTGTGAGTTTTTAATTATTTTTTATATATATTTTAAATTTTTATAGTGTATTGATATTATAAATATTTTTTTAAAAAATAAAAAATATATTTTTATATAAAATTTGCTTTTCAAAATTAACAAGCACTGAAACATGTGGGCTAAAAACGCTGGAATTAGTGGCTAATAAGGACTCGAGCCCTGTGCTCTATCAGACGAAGGGCAACAATTGTCAGCGAGCTGGGATTGTACCATCCTGCATGTTGCGTCAGATTTTCGATCGATCCTACAGACATTTGCTAATGTCCAGAGATTTATGCCAGGCAAGGCCTATGGCTAGGGCTAGTCTGCCAACATACTAGCCAGTTCTGCTTGCATACAAGTGCATGTACTGCCACCAGCATGGTAATTCAGAGTTTTTTTTTAACAATATTGCCCAAATTATTATTTCTTACAAACTATGTTACTCAAAAAATATTTAATTTTTTTAATAAATTCATAGATTACACCGTTAATAGCATCACCTTCACATATATTTTTTGGTTATCGTGGAAGTTTCACAGTTACACCAACGCAAATTTCACAATTGTTGTGTATAGCTTGAGCTCCAATAATATAATAGTTTCTAGGTTTTTTTTTTTTAAGATGATATGTTTATATATGTATGATCTAGTCATACCAGGAGATGGTTGATCCTTATATCATTTTTTTTTTATTACTGGTAAAATTATATTCAAGTTCGAGGCTTAGTATAAACGATGTGGTCCTAGGAGTGCCTTGATTTATATGTTGATCATGTGCTCGAATTTATGTTGTTACATAGTAATTATAGTCTCTATAAAACATGAGTTAAAATATAAGTTTAAATTCCATGTCGACAACAATTAATGCAAATGCCATTTAGAAAAGATGACAATCACCTAATAAAGAGGTTTTTCCAAATAACAATTTTCTTTTCACGTGATAGCAATTTGTTATTTTTTTTAACAATAACAAGATTGTGACTTGATTTGAAAATAATTCGAATTAACCCACGTAATATTTGATCGAAATAGCAGTGGTTTATCACATAATAATGAATTCTCTATAAGTTAGCATTAGAACAAGATATTTTCTATCATAATTAGCAGGCTTCCTAGCTCATTTTTACCTTCAAGCAAGTCCTAACTTTAGTGACTTAAAGATGGATAATAGTGATTTCTAAGAGATAGGAATAATGGCAAAACCTATTGAACGTCAAATGCCTAGAATTATGGTGAAATGAATGGGTTATAACAACATTGCTAAAAACCATACACATATTGAAAATAATGAAAAAATGAAAATTGAAAGACGACTAACAATTTGATTGGCACGAATAGGTCAAAGAGGAATTTAAATGCATGGATGAACTAAACTAGATATTAGGAAAAAAAACTTAATTGTACCCTTAAAAGATTTAAATGTGAAGGACAATTCAAACTCAGGATTAACTTATGAGAATACTAGACAAATTTGCATAAACATTAAGCTAAAAAAATAAGCTTTTTAATAAGGTAAATTGATTTTATTAAACACTTACTTGATGAAGATTTGAATTTGAAAACCCAACTCAAAATTAATTGAGAAGACTGGAATATCAAAGGACTAAATTTAAATTTTACAAACTCAATCAAATAAATTTAGGGCTAAGATTGTAAGAAAATCAAAGTTCATAGGTTTATTAAGGCTAAATTAAAGAAATTCATTATCAAGAACCTCTGTGCAAAAGGCAAGCATATTCAAGGACCAAATTCGATTAAAAAATAAAAGGTGAAATAAGAAAAAATAGAGCTTTAAAGGTTGATTGAGGCTAAAGTTAAAAATATTCAAAACCGATGACCGTTGAAAAACATATTAAAAATATAGGGTCCTTTGAAAACTTCATAAGGATAAAATTGAACTAATTCCTAAAATCAAATTTAATTGAAGGTTTAAAAGAGAACCTTTTAAAACGACTTTGTTTTGTTTAGTTCCTTACAAAAATATGAAATAAGTGGGGGGTTAAATGACTTGTTGTCCGGCTAAATGTCCAAAATCAAGAACCATGATGAAAAATTAATTAAAATCAAATGGTTCTTTTAAAAATTCACAAGGATAAAATTGAATTCATTCCTAAAATCAAACATAATTGAGGGTTCTTTTAAAAGGCTTTTTTTCCCCTTTAAAATATATTTTGATATGGTTCGAATTTCTTAATAAGGTATTTTTAATGGTAAAAGGTTGAATTTGGATTTTCGTAAGAATATAACCATCATATTTGATAAAACATCGACACTGGACAAGAAATATGAAATATTAAAGAGTTAAGTTATTTCACCTTTAATCCAGTAATTCATATTTAATGAACATCACACTAGATCTCATGAGGTAGTGAATGATAAATTCTAACCTTCAGTTAAGTTTTTGGGGAGGAGAGCAACTCTACAAAGGCTTGAATGAACATGGATGGTGATAGTTCCTTAATACAAAGAGAGAGAGAATGGATTGGACTGTCAGAGAGAGAGAGAGAGAGTGGATTGCACTGTTATCTTCTTCTTTTTTCCACACAAGTCAAGGAAGCTTGCGAAATCCGTGAAGGAAACTCAAGAGTAGGAAACCAGGGCAAAAATTCCAACCAAATTAGCTAACATAAGCCAAAAAGAAAAAAAATCAAATTACACGAAGTAAGGACAAAGGCAGAAAGAGAAGGATTGCACTGAGATCGTTCTACTGACTTCAACACTTCTCGGTATGTGTGCAAGACAAAAGAGAACGAGTGGTCAAATCACGAAAAGTAATCCTGCACTTGCGAAATGAAAATTTTCAACAATTATGTGCAAAGCAGAGTAATTTTTTTCCATGATTATGGTATGATAAGTGTAATGAAGTCCTGCTGGCTTTATTAGAAAATGTAAATGTAAATGTAAATGTAAATGCATATAGATATAGATTTTACAACCCTAAGGAGCCGGAAGCTGGGAAGACGATGGTTATGGCTAAAGGGCATATTGTCCGGGAGATAAAAAGAGGTGTTAGGGTTTGGATGCGGAAATTGAGGCCAAGAAAAGGGCTTCAGGGTTTTAAATCTCGCCGCTAAAGGACACTACAGTCTACACAACACACCCTCTTAACTACTGGAAACAATCGGTCTCTTTCTGGCTCCTCTCCCCCATGTCTGCCGCCTCTCACTCTCACTCTCCCTCACCCTCTCTCTCTCTTATGTGCGTTGGGAACGACGACCACATGTAATTTTCTTATTTTCCATAAAAACAATGGTGTTTTCATGATGGTAATTGCATGCATGCATGTGACAATACGCATGCATCCATGGGCATATGACAGATTGCACATGTAAATAGAGTGCATGCATGTTACCTATAAACAAGGCCAATAAATAGAAGGATTGCCTGTGTCCTCTGCTCTCTTATTGTATCTACTAGACCAAATAGATCACCTTTCTTTCACAACTCTCTCATTCTAATCAAAGAAAAGGCAGATCCAAGGTAGTGGTCAATCTATCAATCAATCATCAATCAATCAACTCAGAGATCAATATTTTTAAAGCACTTGAAAAGGGATTTAAACACCATGTCCAGCTCTTCTTCCTTGTCTCTGGACCACCTCCCTCCCTCCGAGCAACTCTGTTATGTCCATTGCAACATTTGTGACACCGTCCTTGCGGTATTCATTATTCTCTCAGTCCAATATTTACCACCCCTTTTTTGCTTCTACTTTCTTAGACAGGTTAGGTTTCTTTCTTCTTTTTATAATCATCATGCATTTCCTTGATGTGTTGGGGCTCTTGGCTTCATCGTAGGTGAGTGTTCCTTGTACCAGCTTATACAAGACAGTTACTGTTCGATGCGGTCACTGCACCAATCTCCTTCCCGTCAACATGCGTGGGTTGCTTTTCCCTTCTGCTAGCCAGTTTCCCTTGGGCCACAATTTCTACTCTCCTTCTCATAATCTACTGGTGTGTAATGGCACACTTTTAAGTTTCTCTAACCCCTACTTGCTATATATGGACTTCTGGGTTTTGATTTTGTAGAATTCTCTCATGGTGATGTATGCTGGTGAATAATATTTGTCAGGATGGTCAGATCCCAAACCCGACTCCAAACTTCTTGATCAATCAAACCAATGTGAATGATTTTAGCCTTACAATTCGAGGAATGGCTGCTCCTGAACTTCCTAGGCCTCCCGTTATGAACAGACGTGAGAATCATAGTATTTTGTTATTTTCCCTTCTTTTTATTCTATCAAGAATCTCTCTTTACAAGTCTAGGTTGAAATGCCACATGTTTTTTCACTTTTTTTTTTTTGGAGAGGTTAATGCTTCTCACTTTGGCAATATTCTCTTGAAAAATGAAGATCCTTTAATCATTTGATGCTAGAGATTCATGCATTCTCCTTTCTTTATTGAATCAAGAATCTCCGTTGAAGATAGATAACTCGCTAGCACTTTAACATGTCTAATAATAGTATTCTCTTAGAGAATTAAAAAAAAGATAATGGTAAAAGAATCATAATCCTTTGCCTTTCTGGCTCACTCGAAACAGTCTTGAAGGTCTTTTGATCTGCAGGTATTTTAGGGGAGAAAGGACTAATTCACGTTAATTAAAAACCATACCCTGTCTTTCTTGCCATTTTAATCATCTGTTTTCTTGTGTGCAGGAGTCCTGATTTAGTAATAACTGTCAGGTTCATTTTCTATTCTTTTCTAATAGGTAGTAAAGAACCCTACGCACGCAAACAGTACGTAGCAGTACCGACTAGAATTCACATCTTGAACAATGCTCGAAACTCCCTACCATACCTAAGAAATCATCATTTATAGTTACAAGCTGTGTCACGGAAATAAGTCAAGTGATCTTTATCTCTTTCAAATTGAGAGGCTCTCGCCATCTTTGTTGCCTGAGAAAGCTTCTAAGTTTCTTCTAAGCTAGCTCTTTTGATCTTCTGAATTAATCTCCCCACTTTAATTTATCCCTAGCAAACAATTAATCTAACAACTAGAAAACAAAACAATAGCTGTTTATGGTTTGGTCTTTCAGTTAGCAAAATATATAAATAGATAGACAATGAGAGCATAAATTAGATAAAAAAAAGCAGTACCCCTAAAAGCTAGATGCTAGTAAAAAATGATTGTATAAATAGCAAGGAATTCTTGATGAAGAAGTGAGTATGAGCGATTAAAATGCGAAGTGACGGAAGAAGAAGATGAGGGGAAAGAAAACAAAACTTAAAAGCTAGCAAACTGATTTTAACGTGTCTGTTTGTGGCCTGCCTGTTTATGTCCAGCTCCAGAGAAGAGACAGAGAGTCCCTTCTGCGTACAATCGCTTCATCAAGTGAGTAATAATTAAATCAGCCTCTTTACTTTTTCTGTTTTTGCATTATTATATGTGAAGTTGCTAAATTTGAAGCAAATGTAAATGGACCAACAATTCGCAGGGACGAGATCCAACGAATCAAGGCTGGAAATCCAGATATAAGTCACAGGGAAGCATTCAGTGCAGCTGCCAAGAATGTAAGATCCATGATATTTTTCTTAGGGTTTCTAGTTACTTTACCGAATTAGGGTTTTCTTTTTGTAAACAAGAAAATTGCTAGTAGAAGCTAATGCAGTATGTGGGTTCTCTAGACTGAAAGTATTTTGTCTTATTCTGTCAGTGGGCCCACTTCCCCCATATTCACTTCGGTCTCATGCCAGATCAGACTATGAAGAAGAATAACGTGCGCCAACAGGTATAGCCTATGCACACTTTTGTCTGTAGCAGTCTTGCACAATGGATCTTCATCTTGCCCACAAGTACACAAATCAGAGACACTAACGTTTCTCTCTGAATCTGGATTGGTGTAGGAAGGAGAAGATGTTCTGATCAAACAAGGGTTTTTTGCTTCATCTAGTGTTGGTGTCACTACCCCTTACTAAGAAGTGGATGTGCTAAGAACTTCTCATCTTGTTTTAGCTTCTTCTAGTACTCTTAGTACGAAGTTGGAGAAATATTTTAAGGTCAAGATGTTTGTCAAGTACTTTACCAAGCTTGATTACCTCATTACCCATCTACTACAAGTTCTTGTAATGTAGACATCTGATTTACCTAGCATTAAATGTACCTTTTAGATGTTCTATGTGTATTTTGCTTGCAGCTTTCCTCTATCTTTAACATTTTTCAAGAACTATATATTCTAGTTAATTCATCGAGAAATTTGATGGTCACTAGCTATCTGTCTGATATCTAGTGCTGGTGATGCACGCACCAATAAAATGCATTACACTGCAATATTCTAAAAATGAATCTTCTCAAAACTATTTTCTGCTAATCGATAGTTGAATGACGTCTAATAGCTGAGTTCAAATGAAGGATTGAAAGTCAGTCCATCCGTTTCAAACATTTCATAGTTTATCCAAACTATTGGAAGCTAGAGGGTCTAATTAATGGCAAACGATTCACCTACGTGCAATGGCCATCAATGTAAGAATTCACACTAATTAAATGATTATTCATATAACTAAAGAGGAGTACTGAAATTAAACAAGAAACTTTATATCCTAGTTGCTGAAGTATTGGTGAGATTTTTGTGTGTTTCAGCACTGATTGTTCTTCTTCCCTTTTTCTTTTAAGAGGTTTCTTTCATCATTACAAGCTGGGCTGGTTTTCTGAATTTGCATATCTTCTTTTTATGTTTCTTTGCTTTTGTTCTTTGACTCTGTTCTAGTTTAGTCTTGCTTTGTGTTTCTGGTTTCTCTTTGGGTGTCTTTTAAGTGAGTTCATGTACACCAATCCCACCTTATCAATTGAGCATGGTCGAGCATATATCGAGATGGCTCGAGAGAGGTGCCCTAGAAAGAGTTATGGAGGCTGTATCAGAGCTAGAGGGAACAGCTTATGCATGTAGCCTCCAGCGTTTTGTACTTGCTCAGCGCATCACTGTGTATTTATATTTAAATATGTACGTACAGAAATGGTTGAAAAAAGACACCGCCTCCCACTCAAGTCCGACTACTCGCAGCCTTTGAGAAAAGGTGAAAACAGTGGACCAAAATTATGGAAGGCAAAACTACACGCAGAGTTAATACTAGCTTGAATTCCTTTGCGCATGGTTGGCGGATCAGTAATGTTCACCTATACGGCTATACCTGGTTAGAGGTTTGTTTCAGATTGTTGTATAGATTCTTTTTAAAAATATTTTATATATTAAAATTATATATTATTTTATTTTTTAAATTAATTTATTGTAGAGTAGTATTATAAAATTTATCATTTGTGATTCTTTAGTTTGGAAATATACGTGGCTAGCTATGGATAGTGTTATTGGATAAGTATGAGTAGGTCGTGAACGAAAGAAATTTTATAATTCTTGTGTGTTATATTATTGGTTATCTTATGTGCTTGCTTAGTAATTATAAAAAAATAGAGAAAATTACTTACACATCTCTGCAACCATTTCTTTATTTTTGTAACACATTTTTTGAAAATGTGAAATCCCTGGAAGACCCTGCTAGCAAGGTTTTGTTTTTGTTTTATGTGTGGGTGTTTTTGTTATAGCAATGTACATATACATATAAAAATGCAAATTACCCCAGCTTGGATACTATTCATCGCCTGATAGGAGGGGTAAACCTGTGTATTTACTATACAAAAATATATGGAAAATATTAAAATACCCTCAAACAATCTGGTAATGCTAAATGGTCTCGTGGAAAGTTCAAAAATACCCCTTTATACAAAGGCAAGGGATGAGGTGCATTAAGTGGCAAAATCATTAATCCACCGTTGCAATCCATAGTATTTTATGAGTGTGTGTACAGTGAATCACAGAGCTAATTTAGCTTTCTTTCTAATAGGAGAGATGTTATATAGTAAATATTGGGGTTAATTAACAACAAATCTATTGTTTTTAAACAAAATCAAATTGAATTTTCCTTAATCAAATCATGTTAGTGAGTTAACTAATTAGGACCATGACGAGCTCATTAAACCTCACCAAATCCTAAAAATGATTTATGGAAAGAGCCTCAACAAGATTGACTTGTCATGTGATAGTTTGAGTCAAGATATGCCATAAATAAGACTGTCATACCTTGTCCTTGTTCATTTAAGCATGAACCATGTAGGGTTATGTTACTTGTGATAGGATCTAGTGCCCTACTACTACTACTACTACTACTATTACTACTACTACTACTACTACTACTATTATTATTATTATTATTATTATTATCAAAATGAATACTAGACTAGAAAAACTGATTATTTAAGAGAAACTATGAAAAAAAAATTATTTTTTTTCTCATGGTATTTGTCTTTGATAAAGCAACTCCCTCTCTCCTATAACTCAACTTCCAAGTGAAAAAGAAACGTAAATTACCTTATTAGAATATACTATCTTTTCATTTCAATTGTCCATCTACCATGATATCTAGGTGAATAATATTTTCCATCTTAATATAATGCTACAATTGAATTATATTACCAATCTCTCCACTAAAATCATTTATCTCTGATCACAACAATCTTCATATCCTTGTGGGAGTTGTCCATACTCGAGACCCTTGAATCAAACTCTAAAACCTTTGAAATAATTTTATATAATAGTATCTAGGAACAAACCCATTTTTTATGATTGTTTTCTTTTCATTCCAAGTCTCTACGAGTCGCTCACTATTCCTCTTCTACATACAATAATTTGATTATACCAAATAATAACATAATTAGTAAATTCAATAACAACAAATTTACCTTTTTTTCTCACAATATCAATGATAATTAAAAAAAAAACAAGTCTACTTTCTTCTCTTATTCCAAATATTAAAGATTTTAATTTCCCTACAAAGCTAATATTTTTACCTTAATACTCTCCAAATTTCTATCTAAATCATCATGAAAATCACCCTTTTAATTTGATCTTTTATGGCCAAAATGTCATTGTTCTTGAACTCCTGCATGCCTGTGGTTTCTATATTGCTGAAACCTAACATCATAATCATGATAACAATTCCTAGCCTTTTCATGTATATTTTTTGTTACTCGTAGAGGTGAAAGAAATAATCTTACATGCATTCTACTCTCGAGACCTTTATGACATTGCCTATTTTAAAAACTAACTACTTTAATTCTTAATCAAACAATCTCATTCATAACCTTTTCAAATCTTATATTCATAATTTTTATTTGTTGTGTATAGCCAAATACAATCATTTCAGATTATTCTTATTCATTAGTGGTGATGATCCAATTTTGGTTGAGAACGTTAAGATCTAAAAATTACATTAGTAGCAAGAAAAAAATAATATCATTCACATGTTTACACGCAATAGATAGCACTCTCTCATGTTTCACATAATTTTATGGTTTCTCATTATAATATGCTCACTTTTTACCTTTCACCACTCAATCTAGATAAAAATATTCTTTAAGGAAACAATTCACAATAAATGATAATAATTGACCATTTAATAGCACAATCTAAAATTATATAAAGGCTCAATAAGCAATAAAAACTAAAAACTAAGAATGCAAAATTATAAGTACAAAATCACGAATAAAAAATGAATTAATATATGTGAAATATGAATGATATAAAGACAAATAAAAATAAAAGATCTAATGAGATAAGACGTAAATAACCCAACTAAGAAATTACATAATTTTTTATAGGGTATGAGCTAAAGAAAAAAAAAAGATGAAAATGTTATGATTTTGTGACAAAAAAGGTTTATACATCATAAGATCTAATGTTTATTGAAACATCATCCTAGTGGTCTTCGTATAAAAAGGTGATACTAAATTTCCAATAAGTTTGAATAAAGGATATAACAAAAAATTGATGAGCAATTTATGTAGATTCAATCAAGCTTACACAAAATTTAAAGATTCATATGATTATGCTATTATGGAGCAAGATATTGATTAGAATCCTTAGCAAATTAGGATGTACCAACAACAAATAAATGGTGGACCAAGTGAAGTAGAAGTATCATCTCCTTAATTAATCACATCTTATAAGATCAACTAGAATTCATAAACCTTCTAAACATGTCAACAAATAGGTTTACAAGATTATAAATCATATAAATGGATTAATTAAAAGGTATAAAGCTCGTTTGGTGGCCTATGAGTTCTCATAATAATTTGGACTTAACCATTATAAAATATCCTGTCTAATAAAAAAGCTTGTAATTGTATGAGTTTTACTTTCTCTTGTAGTTAGCAGCTGTTAAAGATTATGAAAAATGGATGTGCAAAGTGCATTTCTTTATAGGTAGTTGGATCAAGAAATCTAAACGAGCCAACTAGTGAGTTCTTAGAGTCAAGGTCATCGCAAACATGCGTGTAAGATGAGAAAGGCACTCTACAAATCAAAACAAGTACTGGGAGCTTCATTGATGAATTTTTTTTATCCAATGAAATTATTTAGTAAAATCTGTAGATTTCAGATTGTTCATAACAGCTCATGGAGGAAAGTTTGCTATCGCAATAGTTTAATAATGAGGTACAAGCAATGGCAGGTGAAGCAATAGATAACAGGGGATGTTCTCACGCAAAAACATTCAGGGAGTAATTCTACACAATGGCCTCTTCAAAAAAAGACATGATGAGTGGCATCACCCGATCTGTGGTACAAGGGATCTCACGGAGAATCTAAACGAAACATGATTCCAAATTCTACCACGTGTATGGCCTCAATGCATTACAGTTTCTACGTTAATTGTCACTTTCAAGTATCAATGCTCAGTGTGATTTACTACGATCTCAGGCATACAAGGATAAAATTTTACCTCGACAGATCGCTCTCGGCCACTGGTGCCCTGCGTTTCAAACCTCGAAAGCATAGACATTTTTGAGGGGAAATGCCTGGTTTTTTCTAGTACGGATGATTCATCAAAACTCAATGGTTGGAAAGTTCAAAGAAAAAGTAGCACCA
This sequence comes from Salix viminalis, assembly GCA_029228465.1. Taxonomy (NCBI): domain Eukaryota; kingdom Viridiplantae; phylum Streptophyta; class Magnoliopsida; order Malpighiales; family Salicaceae; genus Salix; species Salix viminalis. The sequence continues at coordinate 6,582,249 of CM055426.1, forward strand.
CTCGCTTCAATGGAGGAAAGGCACGCAAAAGCAGCATTCGTGAGAAGTAAAACTGTATTTGATGCTTGATATTGCCATCAGTACATAAATTACAGGTATTAAAAGAATGATAGTCCCAATACAATAAACCAAAAAACCGAGGAGACTAAAATACATGTCAAAATCACCGAAAAATTCTTATCAACAGGACTAGAATTGCAGAACTAAGCACTCACAACCACAAACTGCTCTGAGAAGACAGGCTCGAACAAGCAATGACAAGAGGCAGGTTATCACAAGGGAAGATCAACCAAAAACGGAGATGAATGCAGAGACAGCCATCAGCAGCATGAAGAATAACTTTGATCTGGTACCTGTGATTGATACTGCGAAAGAGATATCTTCTGGCCTGAAAGAAAGAATATGTACTGTGAGAATCATGTGACGCCTATAAGAGGACTATGAAGAATGTTAGAAGTAAAGGGGCAATGGTCTATACTTCTGCAATTTGCTAAGTGCACCACAAAAGAGGGCGTTGTCTGGAATGGGCAACTCGGTTTTGTTAGTCTCTTCTGGATTGACAATTCTGACATACGTTTCCTGGCCAAGATACCACGAGTCAAGGTTTTCTGCTCTGAGGTTCCAGACCCCAACATTGTCAAGTGATACCAAAATTGCTGTCCAAGCTCCAGGATAAACCTATGCAGAATAGGAGATCATAATCAAGTTGCAAACAAGAAACAAAATAACTGCATGGATAATCTGCGCTATTACTAGCTTATTCTAGGTATAGCCCTGTCAGTAGGACCACCAGTCTGCACCATAGCTTATTGTAGGTGTTGGCATGTCAGTATCAACACCAGCTACTGACTAGCAAGCGGCTAGTTTAACCTAATCTTTTTTCTCAGGGTACCCAATCTCTTTTAAGAAATTGCTAGAAAAACTTTACGGGAGATGAAAAATGATGACTAAAAACTGTGACAACCATGATTCTAAGAGACACTGAATGTATATAAAAATATTTCAACAACTTACCTGGACTGTGGAGCGTGCAATTCCATCCCACTTGTTATATGTGCCCCTGCTGTTCTCTGTCCATTCACCATAATCCATCCTGAAATGAATCAATGAAAGGCTTGTGACTGAATCTACATTCTCAAAACCTTTTATACACATTGATGACTGTAATGGAAGTGTTCGAGGATGGAAATGAGTTCCTACCCCACAACAAAAACCGCATATCCACTTAAGTGATAGCTATGCATCTTGGTGTCATTGTTCTGAAGAATGACTTCCATAAATCCCCTGTATGTTCCATTGATCACTGATGTTTCCATTTTAGGTGGTCCTGTAAGGGGTGTCTCGGGGAAATCAAGCTTATACGCACCCTTCACTTTGAACTGGTCTGCAAGCCTGATTGGAGTAGTAGGATTGACAAATGATATCCCGCTGAGAGTTGCTCGTCTTTTCCCATTAATTGTTACCAGCGGCTTATTTCTCAACACGTAAACATCGGTCACATTGATTGAGCCATATCTGAATGAACCCTGAGGGTTGGGACGTGCACCACTTGCAGAAACATTCCATCTGCACAGTTTGACCATAGAAATCCTCACAGTGAATTATAATGAGCAAAGTTTATAATAATGTGAAAATTCTCTAATACATAATGCAATTCAGTTAAAATTTGATCGCAAGGTTATATAATACAATATTTTCCTTTGGAGCACCAAGGAATAAGTAGCTTATTTAAGGTCCTATTTTTTCTATTTTTTGAAGCAAACGGTACTTTTTTCTCAAATCACAGTTCCTTTTCTATTTATAGGGAAAGATGAAATTATTAATCAGAGCACTCATTAAACTCAGAATTGCTACACAATGAAAGTGTATTGATGCGTGACTGTTAAGAAGAGTACTGGCTAGAAATAAGCCTTGTAAAACAATGTGGTAAGGCATTTTAACCACCATAAAAGCCAACCTGATGGATCTTGCTTGGTTCATTGAGAAGGTTTTGTCAAACTCATCATTCGGTGCCTCTGGAAGGGGACCCTTTGCCTTCCCCTTGGAATTTGTGTAGTGCAAGACTGCAACACCAGTAACCCTTTTCCACTGCGATTCATTCACAAACCTTGCACTAGCTACAATGTAGTAATCAGAACTTGCATTCTGATCCGTGGTCACCAAAAAAGAATAAGATTGTCCTACATGTATATCTAAGCTAGTATAATTTTGTTGCACTGTATATGATCCCTCTGACTCAGCTAAAAGCAGATTGTGGTTCTGGATCCTGAAATTCAAACTCGTTGAAGTTCCAACATTGTGCACACGGATGCGATAGGTTTTCCCTGTCCAATATAGCAACATCAATTATTTAGAAGTGTGAGCTTGATGTTTAGGAATTCCATCATAAGCAATACAGTACAGCAACAGTCAGTACAAGGAAGTTTCATTCTAACATGATACATCGACAGGTTTAATAATAATGAAGCAATGACAGTTTAAAATGACTAATTTACCAGTTCTTTTGGAACTACCCTATTTCCTGAACAGATTTAAAAAACAAACGTGTTCCATTAAAATCTGGAGGCCAATGACAGTGTAAAATGACTAATTTACCAAATTCACGAAGAGAGTGCGATCTATACATTATTGGGATTTCTTCCATCCCCTGTCATCACTCTACCCCGCGAGTTGTCTCACAATAATACCCATAAAGGAAGGGTATATGGTTTGTGTCAATCATTAACTAATTTGGAAAGTTAAAGAACAGCTGCAATGCATTCCTCAAGAAGAAATTTTAACAGTGGGGAGAAGCAATTCCATTTAGTACCAAGGGGGAGCAACTATTAGGATCTTTGTCAATATAACAAATGAAAACTAATCACCTGGTTGAACTTCAATGGTTTCATGGTCAATGCCATCAGGGACAAGTGTTGTGTTATATTGGTACGGGCCTTTTCCATTAATAAGAACCCCATCTGGCATCCCCAGATCTTTCCCAGCATCAAGAGCCTTCCTCAAAGCCTTCAATCCAATTATTAAATCAGCATCAAAAGTGTAAAAACAGATTCCCACCAGCAAAACTGGGTGTTAAAATTCAACATATTAACAAATACTAACCGTGTGGTTCCTTTTGTACCAATCACCAACCAAAATGACAATGTCACCATATGGAGTATCAAAAGGAATTGGAATAATAGCCCGGTTGTTTATAACAAAGCTGCCAAATCCACCAGAAGCTCTCTGCATATGGAGAGTAGGGAAGTAAAAGAAACTCCCGATCTGATCTTTAACCTGAAACTGGTAAGTCCAGTTCCACTTTGGAGGAATTGGACAGTTAGTACCAGGAACCCCATCTTGCCATGAACTTCTCCTCTGTTGAATTCCAGACCTATAACATCCATCATCAAATTCCAGTCAGTGAAAGAGGTACATGCCATCATTTATTTATACACTATATTGCCACGCATTTTCACTGCTCACTAGCAAAGAACCAAACTTTAACACTACGCCACTACAACTCACAGTTTAATCCAAAATTAATAGCAAAAAATGCAGCAAGGAAAGAAAAAATACCAATGCATAAGGAGATTCTCATCCAATTTGTTCTTGACATTGATAGCAACATTGTTGTTAGTGGTCACATTGATAGTAGGACCAGGAAACTTTCCATTTATAGCAATAACCTGCAAAGGAACACCATTTCAGCCTGACTCACAAGCTCATTTTATCTACTAGCTAAATCTACAGCATTAACTTCGCGTTGCCATTGCCTAAGCAAAACTTAGCAGATCTGAAGCTAAAGATAGAAACTAAAGCGAAGCCATTTGTCAAAAATCAAAATTAAGTACACCATATGAAAAGATCCACTGAAAGTAGTGTAAAAAGTTGGGAAATGTAGGAAAAGAGAAAGCAGAGGGAGAGATCTCTAAAGAACCAACCTGTTGAGGCACGCCAAGAGGAGAAGCAGTGATGTAGGAGACTTCAAAGTTATAACTAACAAAAGGATCTGCAGCTAAACTCAAGCTCAAAAGCAAGCAAATGTGGATAAGAAACAAAGCAAAAAATTTGCTACGCAAAGCCATCCTTTAAGCAACTTCCGATGTTTTAGAACAAAATAAATAAATACTTTGAATTAGAACCTAATTCTGTTGTTGGTTATGGTTTACATTAAAGGACATAGAAACGGGAGAGAAGAAACTTGAGGCCGTCGTAGAGAGAGATTTTGTGGGTGCTTGCTTTGACAGAGAGAGAGAGAAACGGCTATATTTCAGTTCACTTTAATTTTAGTGGTGGTTTTTTTGTGCTTGTCCAGAAATGAGTATAAAATGTAAAGAGTGCTGCTCCTCAAGCTTTTTATCGGTAGCCGGTCATAATTCATGTGTGAAGGACAGAGGAAGAAGAGAGAGAATGGTAGCTGCAGGGAGAGAAAAAGAGTGTGGCAACCAGTAGCCAGTTCACAAATGGACATTTGTTTTGACCGTTGTCGAGTCTCAAAGACCCCAACGTTCAGTTACCTCTGGAAAGTATCACATGATTGCCAGCCAATGAACGCACGTGGCCCATGCATGCATCCCCACTTTTATATAAATCGGGTTTGTGTGTGTGGAAAATGTTTTCCATACACAACCTCTCTCTATACTCGTATCAATCTAATATTTTCGTACCTACTTAGTTGAGAAAAATAAAGATAAAATTCATAATTTTAAAAATAATTTTTTTTATGATTTTGATCCGAAAGATGTTTTGATATTTACGATTAATTCTGTGAGAATCTATAAATCCTAGAGACCAACTCTTCTATTTATATTTTATGTAATTGTTTGATTTTTTATTTTATCTACTTGCGTGGTTAATTTTTATTTTTATTTTATTTGAATGCATTAATAACTCAGATATGCACTCAAATAAAACAAGGTTTATCTCTCAAATATGTAAAATAAAAAAATCTATATATAAAAAAGAACTAATTAAAATATGATTTTTAATAAACTAATCAAAATGTATCATTTTTAATAATATACTAATCTATATAAAAATAAAAAGATACGATTAAACATTCTTATATCAACTAAATTATACCTATATTCTATAGAATTCCATTCTATAATAATTTTGAATCATACTTCAATATAAATTTATATTAATATTAATTATTATTTTTCAATTTAGTGATTGAAAATTAGGGTGCTCTGAGCGAGCAACCAAGCAATTGAGGGGCAGTCATATGTTTATGTGAATAAATTATCTTCTCATTGATGTTCTATCATAAGAAGACTTTCTCATTTAGAAAAAAATGGTTAAAAAAAGCCTCCTTGCATTATAGCCCTCATATATTAAAAGATGAGAAACGTTCGTTGGGGAATTTTGAGATGAGGAAAAAGATCGGATAACTACATTTCAACCATCAAAAAAGATAATATTTGTGTTTTTGTTAATGAGTTTGTCTTCTTCGAAGGAGTTAAATGGAAGTTGTCTTTTCCTCTAAATAAGCTAGAAAATATAAATTGTTTCCATTTTATTTATTTATTTTTATTATTATTATAACTTAAATATTAATTAATACCCTTGTTTATATTTTAAAAAAACTTATTTGTCTTAAATTTATTTTTAAAATAGTATAGTTGCTTTTTTAGCATTTTTCTTACTTTTAGAATGCTTCGAAAAGATTAGTTTTATTTGTGTTAAATTGTTTCTCTATTATATCTTACATAAATTAGTTATATTTATATAAAGCATTTATAAAAATGGAAAAAAAATATTATATATATATATTAATGAACGACAAACCTTTTGGGATCATGTCATTTGCTTTCATCAAATCTCGATTTACCTTATCCCTAGCTCATTCAAAAACCTCTCTTTGTTTTGAGCCTTCTTGTAAAACATCCTTGCATACTCCTGAGCCGAAAGTTAATTTAGAAGTTAAAGTGGTTGGCAGAGACAATATTTGAATAATACAAAATTTCGCAGGCTGTTATTTTGGTAAGAACTTGACAGGGAAGAGTTCTGAAGATTAAAATCGATCCCATTCTAAAGAAGAACAACCTGGCTATTGCATTCTTGTAATAAAAAAAAAGGGTTTTAAAAATATTTATTAAAAAAATTATTTTTATTTTATATTTTATATTAAATTTTTTTTGATGTTTTTAGATCAGTTTCATGTTCTAATATCAATTTTATTTAAAATAACATTATTTTAATATAATTTTAAACAATTTTTTTTCTTAAAAACAATAACAAGCACATTCGTAAACATGCACTTGGTGGTGGAGCCGGTGAAGATGGCATTGATGATTGACCCTGTCACAACTTTCATTTTGTAAAATTTTCTCCCTTAGAAAATAATCGTTCAACAATTAAATGATTTTCTTTCTGTTTAATCTGAGATTTTCTTTCGTCTCTTTACAGCAACATTATTGCCCCCTCCCCCAAAAAAAATAAAAAAACAAACAAACAAACAAACATGGATATACATCTGGTTGATTAGATTCTGCTGGTGGCTTTTGCATAACTGGTGATTCGTGGGCCATCACCAAAATCATGGTTACCACCTCTTCAAGTTTTTATTCCTTGCAAAGTTGGTGTGGATCATTTCCTTTCACATGCAGTGATGATCTTGATTTCATTAATCACGCCAAGCCAAGGAAAACCCACCTCCCCCGACCTGCCATGGAGGAGAGCATTCTGCGCATCATCTGTTTGCTTAAATGTCCATTGAAGTCAACGCTATCAGTCGCGCCTTTTAACATTCCAGAGAACCATCAGCACGTCTTTTTAAGAGTTTGTGGGTATCTAACAAAGTCATCGGAGAGTGCCTTCGGTTTTGAGATCATGGAACGATGTATACCCGATCGGTTTGATAGCAGAATCAGTGTCTCATATGATCTAGCATTCATGGAATGATAGCAGAATCAGTAACAATGATGAATTGAGGAGAAGTCAGTGTAACAATAACATTTCTTTATTTATTCATTCATTCATTTTAATATTTCAATATTGAATTTATTGGAAATGAAATTTTATTATTTCTTTCTTTGTTGTACGAAATTGTCATGGTCTTAGAAAAACAAAAACCTCTCCGCATTGGGTTGATGCTCAATATTATGATATTTTATTATTATTATTATTATTATTATTATTATTATTATTATTATTATATAGTAAGAAAAACGGTCCTAATGTATTGATAAAAAAAATGATTCCAAAAAATTGTAATTATTATGAATTGTGTTTCATAATCTATGTTAATTTATTTTCTATAAGGTTATCACAATTTTAAAAAAATATATCGATATTTGGTTGGTGCTCGATTTTTAAGCATATATTTTTTTTATTATATTATTAAACAAAAGTTATTCTAGAAAAAACAAAATTATTAATAATTAAATTTCATGATTTATCTCAAATTACTCATTACAAAATTATCGTTGTATCAAAAAATATCTTATTATTAATTTTGTGCTCAATTTTATAAGTGTATATCTTTTATCAAATAATTAAATAAAAATATTTTTTTAACAAAAATATTAAACTCAACAAAGTTCATGACTCGGTTTAGATTCATCCAATTTATCATCTTAATCATTTTAATAAAAAAAATATCATTTTAAAATATTTTTAGAATCAAATAATGTTGATTTTTACCACTATTTAAGATGAAGCTCGACTTAAGTAAGAAATATGGTTAGGCAAATTTAGGTTCAACACTGTCAAATATTTTTCTTTGATATGGGCATTATTTTATCAAGTATAATATAATGTTTATATTTTTTAGTATTAATGAAATTAAATATATTTTTTTGGATCGTCTATTACTCTATTTATTTCAAAGAAAGGGAGAGAGAAAAAGATAAAGGAAAGGATGTGATGATTAGCATTTCAAAGTACTAATTTGGTAGTTGAGCAGCAACATGTTGCTCATTGATCTCCTTGTGTTTCAAAAAGTATACTGTTTCCAGTGCTTCATTTCAGACAAATTTCTTTCAGAGTTACATACGAAAACCAAATGAAAACATTGCGCAGCATCATTTATCTGGGGGAGGAAGGAGGAAAACACAAGAAGATTGAAGGGAAAATGCCCAGGACTATCCTTCTCAATTATTCCATGATGCGGAGGTCTTCTCAGATATGAACTAGAAAGCTTTATACATTTGGGGGAGGCCAAATCTTGGCAAATAACTCGTCAACTCGCTTAGCTTGATTAACATAACCATCCAATCCAGCAGCCAGAAGCTCCACGGACGCAGGCCCCATTGCTGATGCAAGGCTTAATTGATCCCATTTAATAAGCTGAGCAGAAAGGGAAGATGGGTAAGAAAATCATCTAGCAGAAACTGACATGGAAGGATCATTAAGATGAAGAAAACTGACATGTTTGCTGAGTTTTGGAAAGGTTGGTAAGCGGGAAATAACTTCAACTAAAACTCAAAAAACCTTTACAAAAATCAAAATCTGTGCGGGAAATTTCCTTTTTTTGATGCCAACCTTGAGTATCTTTAAGCTTTAGAAAATGACTATCGGCTCTCAAAAGAGGATAACATTTTACAAGGGATTCACATAAATAAACCGGAAAACTATTATATTGACAGGTTCCATAAGCACTGCATGATCCAGCAGCACTATTAGATGCAACATGCAGGTGAGACCTAAAATCATAGCTCTGTTCCCTCTTTGACAATTCTTCATGTGGTTTTCAAGAAATGCATTTTGGTTCACTCTGCTGTGCTTCCTTAATTTAACTTTGGAATTTGTGACATCTAAAAGGAGAGAAACAAGAAGATGGAAATAAACCAGACCTCTTCTTCACTGAAACTGTAAGCGACAGCAGAATGTGATGATAACCTCCGAACAAAAGAGTACTTCTCATCAGGAGTGGTTATAGACTCCTTCAGAGATTGCAATACTTTCAATGGTGCAATGATATAGTCAACCCTGAAGAGGAGGCAGAACAAGACTTAAAAGGTAAAATACTGATCTCGATGACTAGCTGCCCAATCCACTTTTCCAGCTAAATATGATAGGAAAAAGGAAGTTGTGTTACCCCAAGAGACTGAACAAATCTTGTTTGTTGCGAACTGCAGCAGCCATCAACTTCGATTTATACCCATATTTGTGGATGTAGTTGTAAGCCTTTGTTGCCTAAAATGAGTAACTATAGTATGTGAAAAATATATCTTTTTCCTTCAATGAATAACAATAGTATGTAAAAAACAGAAGAATATAGCACTTCAAATTCTCTAGAGCAGTAAAAAGCAATGGTGGTGTTAATTTATAAGTTGATCATCATCATTCATATCTGTATTAAAGCATCAATAAACTAGGCATGCTAAAACCAAATAAGCTATAACTTTGTTGCAACTTATGAAATTGGTAAATTAGAGATAGCTACTGTTTGACTAACCAGTGCCAGCCCAGGATCCTCTCCTCTTTTTAGAGCAGCTTCAATCTCAGGATCATCAGAATGGTTCCGTGACCAATCCTAGAAGATATAAAATGCACTTTCACAACTATAGCTTCAGCAGAAAATATTGGCGTCATGCAGTACAAAGGAGTACTTACCCTAAGGCGTCCCACAAAAATCTGAATAACAGAAGCACCAGCTTGAGCGGCGGCGGCGGCTTGAGCAAAGCTGGGAAACATGGGAAGACATCCATGTTCAGGAAACTTAAACACTGTATTGTCATCCTATGAGATATTGAATACCAGACCTCTGACCACAGCAGTCATCTAAATAAATTACTTTTGCAAGAGCTTTATAGAAAGTGACTGAGAGACAGGATGTGATGAAAAAATGAAAACATCCAATGCCAAAAATAGGCAGGTAATCCACAAAGTTGTTTTTTTATAAAAATAAAAAAAATAAAAACAAAAAGCATGAATATAATGAGAAGGAAAATCTAGTAATTTAGCTGCGCATTCAAATTAAGTCAAACAATAAATATCCAAATCTAAAACAACAGATCATAATCTATTAGGAAATAAAATTCTAGCTTGAGCAAATCAACACATGTACAAAGTCTCATTTACTCTTTTGATGTTCTCAAAGCACAAAGTACAAGATTTGTATGGAACAAAAAAAAGAAGAGGAAATGACATGCATCCTCAAATGTCATAACTACCGCACAATGTCATCGAAATCCTAAAATGTTGCTGTAGACCATTGAAAACTAAATTCCAGGTTCAAACAGTACACACTCTCACCTTGGTGCACATGTAAGTTCATCCCAATAGATAAAATAAATCGCACTTGCTAATTTGATATCAATGACCAATCAGTATTTTTGCTAGTTCAAATAATTTCATAGTGGATTTTTGCATTGATCTCCTCGAGCAAACAACAAGTACCTGTAAACGAAAGTCAAATGTGTCTGTATGCCCTCAGACTCCAACAATCTCGAGGCTTCTATTCCCTGCAAGAAGACAAAGTAATAGGGGCAGAAAGGGATAAAAAGAATCGTCAAAGTTAGTGTTTCAAATGTGAAAAAATCTTAAGATTTCCAGTAAATATATTATGCTCAGATACTCACTTGCCAGGTTGAAGGAATTTTGAATAACAACCGCTCATGAGGAACATCAATTTCATTGTACAACTTCAGCAAGTCATGCACCTACATATGATATGTATACAACCACTATCAGATAACAGAACATGTCATCTGCTACACAAAAGCTGATATTTCTCGAGCATGCTCTTAATCCACAAGCTATGTAAAAACCAAAACACATGATCAGAAATAGAAATAAGATTTTATAAGACAACTACTAAAACAAACAGCTGAACTGGTATTTGATCATTTTCTATAAAAAATAAGTGTTACCTTTCTAATAATTCCATGGGTGTCATAAGCCAACCGCGCATCCACTTCAGTTGAAACTCGGCCGGGTACCATTTTGGATAAATCACCTCCAACATTCACCAAAGCCTATAGCAACACCAGCAACCCAAGTCATTATTCCAACTAATAAAGTTCACATTACATGTATTTCCTAACAAGCAATTATAAAAATCCAACAAAACACACCTTGTTAGCGAAACAGGACAATCTCAACGCATCGTTTTCAAGACCAGAACACCCTGAATCCGCCAATGCGGTGTCCACAGCACTCTACAATTAAACCAAAATTTCCAAAATCTATTTCTCAAACTAGTATCGATCAGAAAGAAAACAAGAATCCAAAATCCGATACTAAACGTCTGCTTACTCTGAATATTGTATCGGGCAGGCTACAAATACCCAAAAGAAGTGAAGAGCTAACAGTAGCGGCAGTTGGAGGAAACCTATATATTCATAAATCAACAAAGATTAGCCGGGGGGGTTATCTATAAAAGTAACCCATTTAAAGAAAGGGAAACAACAACAACAACAACAACAACAACAACAAATATACTATATACTTCTGGAAATCATCGAAAACGACGGTATCAGGCACGATCTCACTGAAGCTAGACACGGCATCCAACTCAGTGCTAGCACCTATAAAAATGGGGAGCCCGAAATCAGTAAAGATTCGCAGTTTAATAAAACGGGATATGGAGAGAGAGACCAGCATCAAGAGAAGAAGCACGAATTTGAGGAAATGAAGGGTTATGGAGCTTGAGAAAAATAGCATTTGAAGATAGTGATCCACTGAGTAACCTCAGTCGCCCTCCTCCTCCTCCTTTCTGTTTTCAAAACAAAGATCAGATAACTGAATGATGAAGCTATAAATAAATGCATTAATTAGAGAATAGTGATTACCTGGAGGGAGGAGGATTTGGAGGAGAGAGCAGAAGAGAGCGGAGATTGCAAGGAGAGTGACATTTTCCTTTTATTTTGTTTCTTTAATGTTCCGATCGAGAATACAGAGCGTGTATATTTAGTATTCAACTTCTTTCTTTTTTGTTCTCCTAAAACGTGGATGTTAGAGAGAAAGAGTGTTTATCATAGTTTAGAGATTTTGTTTCAACGGTAGATTTTGTTTTTCCTCTTACCATGTTTTTTTTAAGAAAAATAAATTTCAAAGGTAGATTACTTTTTAAATTTTTATTTGTATTTTAAGATTATTTTAATATATTTTAAAATAAAAAATATTTTAAATAACAGCTGTTATTGTAAATTTCAACACGCTGGTTAAAATGTTTTCATTTTTTTATTTATTTATAATATTGATATAAAAAATATGATTAAAATGAAAAGCATTTTTTCTGTACTTGTAAACATGTTTTCTTGTCTGATAATACAGTGAAATTACACTTTAACCATTTCCAGAAATTTCACAAGCCTTGATTTCAAGGTATTTTCATCTTTTTAAACGATGCATTAGTCATTAAAAAACTTATTGAGGGTATAATTATCTTTTCTATATTTTTCGCATGAAAAAAATAATCCCTGGAATAAAAATCTATAAACCTTGTAGGTAAGAGTAAATAAGTATTTTTATTTGTTAATTAACAAGATTGTCCTTAAGGTAAAAAATAAACAAACCATAAGATCAAGGACTTTAGGTCTTTTTACATTAGCTTTTTTCATATTAAAAATATCACTTAATCAAGAGCATATATGTATTTTCATATTAATTATAATTTATTTAATTTTTAAAAATTGCGACACATGATTTCCATGCACTAATAGAGACGCACTTTGGGTGACGTGTATGACATTTTCTAGGTATAAAAAATATCATTTTTATCATGTTGTTGGATGTGTCATTGTATCTTTTTCCTCTCGATATGATGCATATAGACGAATGCTGGGTGGTTTCTTGTTGGTCGACCTTTTTATTATTATTTTATTACTTTTTACCCAAAAGATAAAATGTGGTTCTTTTTTGGTTTCGATATTTCAACTTCAATCTTTATTATTTGATCTTTTTGGTAAAGTTCTATTTATTTTTTAATTTAATTCTCAATTTTAATTTATCAATTTTTTTTATTTGGACCTTTTTCTTTTAATTTCTATTTTTTTCTTGGTATTTTTTTAAAGGTTTTAATGATTTTCAATTTCATCTTCAATCCATCTTTGTGATGTTTTTTTTTTCTTTCTAATTTGGTCCTTATTTTTTTGTCCTTTTGTTATTTTTTTTGTTTTTCAATTTAACCCCTCAATCAAAGAATTATTCTTGCCCTTTAATTTATTTTAAATTTTGATTTTCACTATCACTTTTTTAATTGTTATTTCTTATTGAGATCCTTTCATTGATTTTTTCAATGACTCCATCATTCTACATTTTATTTGTTGTGGATTAGATTCTTGATTTTTCCATGCATAATGCATCAAATTTAATGACTAAATCACGAGTTTTAAAAGTTATCAATCATATGGTTTTTAGACCTGACCTGGGAGCAACGCAAAACAAATCCTAAGTCAGAAATTAGGTAGGTTAACTTGGGTCAACCTATTTTTTTCATTTTATAAAAAAAACATCATTAAAAAAATTAGTTAGCGGGTTTTGACTCGTCTTTCCAAGGCTTATCAAGTTATGGTTCAACCTTATTTTTTAATTGGATCATATTGGATCAATTCTCTGATGCGAACCTCGTGGTCACGCAACCACAATCAAGAATGAGATCTGATCCCTTTTCTCTCTTTCTTTTCCTTTTTTTGAATATATTGATATGTTGAGACAGTAAAAAAGATGAAATATAAGTTTTTTTTTGTTTAGATGACACAGACATAAAGAACAAGGAGATCGACGCAAACACTAGAAAAACTTTAAGGAACACACAAAAAAACAAAAATAACAAAATGATATGACCTTGTTTCAGAGCCTAGCTCTGATACCACCTGATGTGAACCTCGTGAATCACGTGGTCATGCAACCCACAACCAAGAATGAGATCTGATCCCGGAAAGCAGAAATAGGTCTGACAGGAGTGTGACACAATGGAAACCTGCCCCAAGGCACCAACACTATTGAAATGAGTAGAATAACGCCACGAAGCCAGTTAATCTTTGATGAGTCGGATTCAGTTTGTTCAAGAACTAAAGAATGCAAGAATCACTTTCACACATAAACTGAAAAGTTCAGAATTAAAATTCATCAATGGCTACTGAAATTTAAGGTTACATGAGTTTAAATAGTTCTTGAAAAATTAACCCTAATGGACCATTTATGTGGACTTAAATGAGGTCCACTCAAAATTGACTCAAAACCCTAAGTTGGAAAAGCCCATGACTTAATCCAAACAAGTCTTGGATCCTAGCTGAAAACAAAGTTTTAATTAAGGCCAAACAAACCTTGGACTGTAGCTAACAAAATTAAATAAAACCCATAAGGCTTTTTTTTATAGTCTTCCATCAAGTCCATTAATCCTATGTTTCCATGTTGTAGTAGGATTATTTTGGCTCTTTTGCTGTCCTCATTTCATGATCTAAATAAAGTTGTATTGGACCCCTCCTACATATAGATAAGATGTATTAGGGTCTTTTTTTAATATTTCATGGTCCTTGCAATTCTGATAAATAGAGTTTTAAGCTTGAGCTTAAAAGCAAAAATGGCTTTACAAGTTGAAACGAGGTAAATTGACAGTAGTTTAAAGCCACAGCTCTAAATGGCCGTTCCAAAATGCAAATTAATGAACACCAGCACCATCCGCCTCTTTATTATGCAAAATATCTATAAAATATTCAAGATCAAATTTCTGAACTATGTCTGCAAGTCATCAGATGGCCCTCCTGTATCATTCAGGATGCATCCACCTTCTTCCATGTCACCAGGGAGTTGAGAAATTTCATCACCTGAAGTGTTGTCAAGTTTCCACCGTAAGATTTGGCAAGAAAAGAAAAGGGAGACTGTACGTGATAAAGATGGAGAGTTATTGGAAGACAAATGATAAAAATTTGAAACCTCCGATGGATCTTTGAGAGAGTAAACTGCATTGGTTTCTTTGGGTCTGGACGACACCAAAATCCCACAACCTCGATTCCCCTCCCGGAGCACCTGATTTCAGACCAAATTATCACATAGAATTATACACAGATTCCCCCCCATGATGAAAATTAAAATCTTGTCAAGATTAAATCTTTCAATACCTTGAATGCATCTTCATCTGTCAGATCATCACCAATATAAATTGGGAGCACGTCATCTCTGTTACTTAGACCTGAGACTCGACATATGAGATACAGATGGTTAAAAACCTAAGGATAAACAAATCTATATCACCTAGGATGTTTAGAATAGGCAATCTCACCTAGAGATTCAAGCAAAAATTCAACTGCTTTTCCTTTATTCCAGTCAATCATTGGACGGACCTCTAAAACCTGAATACACACAGCAAAGCGAGTGCAGAATCATATATTGTCAAGAAAGCAGCTTATCGATGAAATCGTATTACCAAAATCAGTACCCAGCAAACAATCACAATACCTTCCGTCCATGAGTTTTTCTCAAACGAGGATACTCCTCTACAACATCCTGAACACATTGTGCAATAGATTGCCAGTTCTGAAGTCAAGTAGAGGCAGGACACATCTTAGAACTTGGTAAAACGAAAAAGTCATATAATGGGAGATGTCTCAATAACAAAGGTATTTCATCCATAGAACAACAGTCTCCTACCTTCTCATCTACATTACGGAAATGTACAGAGACACAAAATTTATGATTCTCAACTTTTGCCCCCTTTGATCCCCTTGGTACTCTCGACAAGGGTTCTAAAAACCTGGGTGAAATTCAAGGGAGTCAATTTACACACTGAAATAACGACGAGAATTTTATGTTTTGTACACGAAACACAACACTGCGCACCTCATCGATCATAGGTATAAATTCTCTAGCAGGCTGAAACAGATTTACCTCCTTGCCCTATAAAACTCAAACAGAAAGGACAGCAATTTATTTAGTTTATAAGAAGAAGGCTCAACAGATTATAAAACCCCTGGAGTCTAATTTTGCTGGAAACAAGAGGAGAATTACACTCACAAAGAAGCTAGTAATCTGATACCTGTTGGTCAGTAGTTGTTTCAGTACAGTTTGGATGGTCATTGGACACTGTTTTTCGTACAGGGCCCAAAATGTCCATCCCATGACTACCAGCATAATACAGTTCTGTTAGTCCTACAAGCTGATAAACCTGGAAAAAATAGAGTAATTTAGCACGATGGCAACAAGTTATAATTTACTAGAAAATAAATAGAACGAGTGCATAATGAGGAATTCTCCCCCAACCTTATCACGACTTCTTCCGCTAATAATCGCCGTCGGGAAAGTATTCTGCAAGGTTTCTTACTGCAAAACGCATCTGAAAACAGTTCTCAATTTAAAGATGGGAGCACCAGATGGTAAAAGATAAAAACGAAGGAGAATGCTGAACACCCAACAAGTTATGAGCAATTCTTACATCATCAGACATAAGGGCATTATCTGGGTCATCTACTATTGGAGAGAGAGTACCATCGTAATCTAGAAACATTGCTATCCTTTTGTTCTGGGCAAAATTTGCAATTTCCTCAAATGAGTTGAGTGCTGATGGATGCTTGAGCTACACAGTCAGAGAACAGAGAAAAGAAATGACATACAAGCAGGATATAAACCACCCATCAGGCTTATCTTGAAAAACACAACTGTGGCATTGCCCAAGGAATCGACCAACAATGAAGCAAGCATTACCATCCATGTGCTGTAAGTTGTGTCAGAGCCATCCTTAATGAGCTTCTTGCGAGGGGGTGATGAGGATTTCATGGCATCCAGACATGCATTGGAGCAGACTTCATCAAGTTTCCCAGGCTTTTTTCTAGGAATATTTCTATACTTGCTTGAGGAGAGTGATCCTCCCGATGGTGCATAAGTCAACAAATTAGAATGGATGCCGAGCCTTGCCTTGTTTATTGGAGCAGGATCAGCGAGAACAGGAGAAGAATGGTTCGACCCGATATCCATAGTAGCCAAATTACTTGGTAGTACTTGTAATGAATGAATAAAACGTGTGATACCAACAACAAACACTTGACCAAACAAAAATTTATGCACGATGCCTTTTACCCGACCCTTTTATCAATGAAAAACCACCTCTTCAATGTTTTGTTGTCGCTGCAACTGGGAAAGCAGTTCATCAAGCAAGCACTTCCTGGGAACTGGCCATCACAGAAAAGAATTAAATTTAAACGAAAATTTACATCCAAAATATGAATGCATACCTAAACACAACCTAAATTCATACCTTCTCATCTCCAAAGCTGCACAACATTTGTTGGGTGGCAGAACATTATTTGCACTAGGAGATTCAAGAAATGAAAGAATGGTTCCAGCAAAATGCACCGGAAATATCTGCTCGAAAGATCGATGAAAGAGGCATGTTTAGTCTAGAGAACCTTGCTTGCTACACAAATGCGTCTGCAATCTCGCATACACAAACTGAAACTACCAGCATTCAAATAAAATGGACTCGATTTGTCTTCAAGAAATGCAAAACTTGACCGTACCAATTCTCAGATATTGACCACCATTAATGTTAGAGTTAAGAAAACAGCTTGTCCACATCGGTATCAAAGTCAGCTATCCTGATACCGACATAGATATTAAAATTTTGGAGCCTTCAATGCACACAACATTTTACAAAAAAAAAGATGTCAAGATCATAGGCCTAATGACTTCATAGCAGATTATATAATACCCTGACAAGTTTTTAAAGCGGAATTCCAATGGACATTGTTTATTTTTCCCAGCAAAAAGGACAGGGTTGTAAAGAAGGTAGAAGGAAAGAGACAGCAACCTATGGTTTTAACATTTTATCATATATTTCAGCTTGATTGTATAAATTTTCTTGCTGCAGCTTTTTTTGGTAGCAAATAATGCATACGAAAAGTAACCAGGAAAAAAACAAAACAAATAAGAAACCAATTCCCATCAAGTAATATCCTCGTCACCTAAAAAATCAAAGCTTTAGTAGGACATGATAGGCCAAAGCACATCCAGACTTGTAGTTTCCTTAGGTGGGGAAAATCCAGATTCTAATTATTGCAACAGCCAAAAACATTAACCAGAACATTATTATTTTTACACTCTTCCCCACCTCTAAGTGACAATTAACATGTTTAACCAAAAAAAAAACAACACATAACAGTTCCGATGATACTCGACAGCACACTACTCCCTACAGACTTGATAATAATTATAAAATCCCAGAACCATGTATATAATTTAAATTATCTCTAAGAACTCGCCACTTCATCCGCCACGACATGATTTGTGATTTGTTCATCAGATTCACTCGAGCATTAAGAAGAAAAAGATGACAAATAATTCTGGGATCTTCCAATTTGTCTAGCAGCAATAGACAGGATGCAGTAGTATTCTATATATGATGATACAGTGGTGTGCGTGTGATCTGTATATATGACACAGAAGGTAAGAGACTATGCGGGCCAGCAGAAAGGTTAAAAATTCACATGTAGATCTAATATACATCATTTTCAATGTTCGTTGTTCTTCCATTAATCAAGATCAATTAATGTACAGATTGCAAACGAAAATTCATTTTTTTTCTGCAATGATAAAACACGACAACTACCAAACGACCATACAACCCGACCCCCGGCCCACCGCGAAATACGTAGTGAAAACTTCCAGGTGATGTTGTCATTTAATTTATTAACTTTCTCTCATCTTGATTATTAGCTCTCTCCAAATCGACGTGGAGTGTTTTCTTTTCACACCGGTGGGAGACTTTTTCAATACTGAATTTATATAATCAATAAAATCTGTGTCATTATCAGACAACTATTACCAGGCGAAAACAGCTTCACAGCATAAAAAGACATTTAAATTGTAAACAGCTCAGAGAGCTTTCTTTTCCCATTCCAGGGTCATTGTATCACATCAAGAAAAAGCGATATTAGCACACGTTTCGAAAGCTCAACGAACTAGCTTTCCTTAATCATAACAATTAACCGACAAAAAAGAAATTCTTGGTAAAATGAAGAAACGGACAACACAGCTTTCAAAATCACCTGCTATGGAATATTAAATTACTACAAAACACACATCTAAGAGATCCAAGAGTTATTTCACCAAAAACCAGGACTAGGCATTCAAAGGTCTTACAATTTATCTCCCGAAATGAATGAAGACCAAAACCAGGTGAAGTTACAATATTAAAGGTTTGAGAAAAATAAACAGATTTAAAAAGACCGCATCCTTAATGAATCACCTGGCATGGTTGTCTGGCCAGAAAGAGATGAGAGCCAAGACAGATCTCACAAGAAAGGATTCATACTTATCAATATTGTTGTCACAAAAGTTATAAAAACATTGCACATGAAAATATTTTCAGATTCTACAGTAAATATATATAAAAAACAGCAGAAGTCGTACCTAATCCACGTGTTAACAAAATTGCCTGCCTGTTGTTTTTTCTAATCAAACAGGCAGGACTGATCTCTATAATGCAGTTCTCAGATCAAAAACCAAAAACCTGAGATCCCACACGGAGAGGGGGGAAAAGGCAAAAATAAAAATATGTAAGAGAGTGGAACCGAAAGAGAGGGAGAGGGCTGACTAATATACATACACAAAACGGAAAGGGAAGAAAAGCAATCACCTCTCTGATAATTAAGAAAGTTGCAGAGGAGACTAAATGTGAGAGAGAAAGCACGGGGAAGGGGAGGGGGAGGGAGGCGAAAAGAATGGGTATTTATAGAATTTGATATGCCATAGAAGACGTGCTTAACAAGGTAAACCCTAAAGAACCAGGTTTGTTGAATCAGAAAACACCGCTCTAGTTTACCCTTTTTAAACGTAAAAGCTTTAATGAAAAACCTGTCTAAATTGAATATTTAATTATTTAGTATAATAATAAAATAACTCCCCATTAATAAAAACAACCTTCAAATGTATGTCGTAATTCGGTCCAGTCATAAATCCACTGGTCCCGTCATACCCGTTTTAGCTGGTATGAATAACAGGTTGATCTAATATATAAAATGGCTAAACATTAAAAAAAGTCCTCGAAAATATTGGATGGAATAATGAATTTTAATGATTTGTGTGTTTTTTCTTTTTCTTCTTGTTGTTTAAGTGTAAGCTCACATTGGTTTAAATAATTGATCTTTGCAATAAAATGAAAAGTAAAAAAGAAAAATGGTAATTTGACCTAAACAATATTTCAACTGTGAAAAACGGGATCTGCTCGATGATCGTCGAGATATATCTTTAGGATTCTAAAAGGCAATTCCGTAATAATAGCATTATTAATAATAATAAAAAAATAATTACGAGAGGGTTGATCAATTAATTAATTAATTAATTAATTAATAGGAGTAGTTGAAAATAATCAGCAGTCGTGGAAGGGGAGGGTGGCTGTTATAGTTTAGTTAGTTGCATTGCATAGAAAACGGTAACACGTGTAGCTGGAAGTTAGAGAGAGAGAGGAGGAGTAAGATGGTGGCATCTGAGAAAGAAAACATGAGGAAAGAAGAGGCCACATGCCAGTTTTGGGGGGGTCCATGTTGCGAAACACGGGCCGATTTAGCGCTCCCGTCTTTTTCATGCACCGGTGGCATTTTTAAGGCCCTGTTTGGTGCTTTCTTTTTCTCTGAGAAACACTTGCTAGCTAAGTTCCACTTTCTCCGACCACCTTGCTTCAATCCTATTTCAGGTGGATCTTTAATGGCAACTTGCGGTGTTTGAAAGGAGTTCATCAACTTCATTACTTCTACGGTGTCTTTCTGTGCCCACCATTGGATTTAGGGCTTACACTACATGAGTTTATTGATAATCATATCAGAATTGATGCGGTTTGATTACTTTTTTGAAAAAACAATAAAAGTATACATCATGTGAGTTTTAATGTAATACATAAAATTCTATATATGATATTTAATTTAAATGAATAAAGTACCGAGCAAATCAATAAAATCTTGGGTGATGGACACGTCCTTCAATATTAATTATATTTAAATATAAAAAGAAAAACGTGTGGTAGAAAGCCTTTTATCCTAACTTATTTTGATTCTGAGCTTAGTATTTTCAAATATGTTTAATTATATATATATATGAGATAGTTTTAAATAAATATACATTTAAGATAACATGTGACTTTTACATACGCGATTACCGATGAAAACTTTTCGTCGATAAATGTTGGTAGTAAATATAGCGAGAAAATTATCATGTTGGTAAATACCAAGAGCAGAATTATAGTGGAATTTAAAAAATTCAAAAAGTATGATGACATGACATAGTTATCGATAAAATTACTAACAACTTGACCAACATATATATTACAGTTATATATGTGGGTAATTTTAAATTTATGACCTAACCAGTGACCCTCCTCTCCATCTCCCTTCTTTATTCTTTTTCCTTCTTTATTTTTTTTTCTCTATAACTAATAGACATCCATATTCTAATTTCAACATAATTCAACCTCTCACAACAAATCTGACTATCATAACACTTAGTTTATGGGCATCTATATTATGATTTAGTTTTTTTAGAATTCTCCACTTTAAATAAACAAATTTGTTATTTTTAATTTAATTTAATATGTTAATTTTTCTTGCATGTTTCTTTAAGTATATTGATTTTCTTTGGTTGTTTATTTGTTTTATAGTTTTTTCTCATAAAATTTTATTGTATGAATTTATGATTTGTACATGTTAAAGTTTGTTTTAGATTTTATAAAATTGTATTTGTTTAGTTGATGTACAGTAAAAGCAAGGATCATAAATTGTATTTGTTTGAGATTTATGATTTATAGTTGATGTTTAGTTAATTTCCAGTGGAAGCAAGGAGCACACATTTTGGTTTATGAATAGACAAGTTCAATATATTTGGGCCATTCACTCCTTCTTCATGCTAGTTAGTGATACTCACAATATATAACTTGTCATCAAGGATGTGTATAGGACCAAAGTTCATGTTTTTATCTACGATTATACCTGGTCTTTATAGACTTGGTCGCAACATAAATTTCTATCTTTGATCATTCATTGATGAGTTGAAGCACTTATGATCATCCAGAGCTTTGACTTATGATGTATCGAGAAACTAGAATTTTCATGATGAAGACAACTTGAATGTGGATTATCAATGATTCTCTACTTATAAAATGGTTTATGGATGGAGCATGCATGGAAGACTAGCATGTTTATAATATATAGAAAACAACAAAGCATTCACACTTACAAGTAACGAAAAAATATTTTTCTATACTTTCATCAGCGATTATTGCCAATAGGTCACATGTATAGAAAGAACAAAACATTCTTTTTCTTTGGATAAGTTGAGAGGAATGTTGCATCGCCACTACCATTGGGTGAAGAACTGCATGACATGATGTCAAAGTACAATAACATTATGTATGATTTTCAGTATATTAAACATAAGTTTCCTAATTTTTTAACCCATGTTTGGGTTAAACAAAATATTTTATAGGGAGTTTTCTTATTGAAAAAAACCAATCTTTTCCACCATAACCTTGATGTCATACACATAGAAAAATATATATTTGAGAACATTTTCAAAATGGTTATGGATATAAAAGGAAAGACAAAGGGATAACATCAAAGCTAATATAACTTTGTTTTGTTACTGTAAAATACATGGAGTTGGTATATGATGTGTCACAAGTTATGAAATCCAAAGTGAGGTTCACCTTATACAATAACTCATAGCTACTTGTTTACATATAGCTTAAAAGATTATATTTTTCTAATGGACATGCCTCGAACATATCAAGATTGTTGATGTTTATGCAAATACTTATTCCATTAGCTTGTTGGGGTTTATTGTCAAACAAGATATAAGACACACTCACAAAGATTAGTCACTTGGTTAGAGATATATGATTCAACATGTTACACACACGTCAGCTTGGAAAAACTTAAAAATGAATATCAAGTTACAAATACGACACTTGGAGTACTACCAATATTAAATGAGTAATTTTTTTTGGAGGCTCTACTCGTTGGTGAAGCAATAGGTTTATTAAATACTATGATGGATTCGTTGACAAAAAAATATTCATCGACGAGAGTTTTACTAACGGATAGCGAGTGTAAATATTGATGGATATTTATGCCAAAAAAACTATTAATTCTAGTAATGTTATATAAAACAATGATTCAAATAAAGAATTTTAAAACATAATTATATAAAAATATTATCATCTTGACATGTGCAATTAAAAAATAAAAATTTTCCATTTTAATTAAAATGAAAGTTTGCCCAAGAATAAGCATCGAATAGTGGAGGAAATCCTTCTTTGTTTTAAAAGCAAAACAGTTTTAGGGTTAAGAGTTAAGACTTTGTTAAACATTATTTTTCAACAAAAATAATTTAACATTGAATATTAACTTTTTAAAATAAATTATAGGTAAATGAGATCTCAAATGACCATTGATTGATATGTTTTATAAACCTTAGAACTCTTAATTCCATATTGAAAAATGATAAGATTTTCATATAGCTTATACAGGGAGAAGTTGATGAGTTAAAATTAGGCTTGTAGATGGGAGATGTCCTGACTAAGTGGGCTTTGGTCTTAAGCCACATGCCCATTTGTTCAACTTAAATCAAATCTATGCTTGAGTTTGAGTTTATTGTAAAATAATATTTTAGGACCATAAAGATTATTTTATAAGTAAGCTCATGAGGAAGTTATGTGAAAAGTTTTTATTTTTTAATGGAAAGAAAATTAATTTTAAAAATAAGAAAATGTTATGTTTATTCTGTTATAATAAGTAATTAAATAAAATAAATTACATGAATTAAGTATGGTGATTACTTGAATAATTGAATTAATTTTGAATTAATCTAGGTTTCAAATTCCAATATAAGTAGGGATGAAAAAAAGGTGTATTCTGTATAACTTGAGAGAGCTCTTCTAGCTTTATCTCCTCTATTTTTCCTGCTTTCTTTTGCCTTTAGTTCTTAGCTCTTTGTTTTTCCTTATGTTTTAGAGATTAGATTTTGGAATTTTTTAGATAGATAAAGTCTAATTATTACTTTGGTTCCTAGACTTTCAAAGAAAATGTATTCCTTAAAACTTATGTTATTGGAATTCTAATGGGATAATTCGTAAGATCATATGCATTTTAGTTTTAAAAAAAATCATTTAATATTTGACAACAACATTTCCCTTTCTTAGTTCTATTATCTTCAATAAGTATATTATATTTACATTGATTTTAGTTTAATATTTTATGTTTTAAGTATAACACTATTTTTATATGTTTTAGTATGCTTGCTAGGATCTTGTTTGATTTAATTATGATTTTCAATACTTTATTAAATTTTTAGTATGCATGCTATAAATATTTTTTTATTTAATTGTAAGATGAAGTATTTTACTTTGTTTTTATAAACATTTATATAATTTAATTTTGTTACATAAATTTTAGCTCAACAAATTAAATTTAACAAAAAAAATAAAATCTATAAAATATCATATAATGGCTATATTCATTACTAAGAAAAAACATTTTTATTTTTGTTGTATTATATGATACCATGTTTCTAAGATTGTGAATTTTTTAGGATATTATGCTTTGAAACATGGTAATTCAACCTACAAGGGAAAAAAAAACCGAAGTTTCTCAGAATTACTTTATAATTAGAAGTATGTTGATCTTTAGGTTTGAGAAAGTTTGGAAACTTGCTCTCAAATCCAACAAAATCTCAAATTCTAGACCAACCTAAGATAAAATGTAAGTTTTTTTTAGGTTCAACATTTTTTTCAAAATATTTTCATTTGAAAAAAAAAGTAATTGATTTTTTTATCAATTATTATAAGGTTTGATTTTTTTTATTTATAATTAAATAAAAAAGTTTTTTGAAAGAAATTTTTTTAGCTTTGCTTGATTGAGAATTGACATTTATAGTTGGTTTTGTTTGCTTTCTATAAGGTTTTTATAATCTTTAAGAAATATCCCAAAATAAGATTGGTGAGCAATGAAGTACATGATAATTTTCTTAAAACTTTTTTTTTCTTTCAATTAAATTATTCTATAGCCTAATTAAAAGTTGTTAGGTTTGATATTATGGTAAACATAACAAATTAAAATACAAATGATTGAAATGTAAAACATGTAGAAAAGTCATAATCAATTTTTATTTTGGTGTCAAAGCTTATTTTGTTCATTTATCAATTATTGGGTTAGAAAGAGAAAGAGTAACTCATCAAAAATGATAAAAGAGAAAGAAAGTTATTGGTTATCGTTGTTTTGATAACCAAATTGGTCAAACTTAGTGTCAAAAGATTCTATTTGATTAAAAAGTTTAAAGATTGTGGGTTTTTATTGTTATATTACCTCAAAAAATAGATCAACTTGAGAGAATAGAAAAATATTTGATTTTGTGGTTTTGAGTCAATTTATGATTGTTTTGAGTTGAAGTATTGGTTTATTGAGGTTTCATGATGTTTTAAGTTTTTTCGCTAAAAATGGATTGAAAATGGACTTTCAAGGCAAAAGACTCTTCGATTATTCAAGAACCATGATGATGGCTAAAATTTAGGTAGTTTTAGCCATAATAGGCGTCATGTCTCCACTTAATATAAAAAAGACCGGACAATGTGTTGTCCACTTTTGATGCTAAAATAAAAATAATGCCAAAAAATCTAGGTTTTTAATTTGGATTAGAGCTATGCTTTCGATTGACCTGACCTGACTTGTTTTGTTTTTTAGATTAATTTTATTTTTTAAATCAATTAGCTTAGTTTAAAATAGTATACATATATTAATTTATTGAGTTTTTAAACTAACTAAGAATATATTTTAGTTATTATTTAAAATTCAATTTATAGTTTACAAATTGAATGCAAAATATCATCATTTTCACATTCTATTCTATTCAAGTAGAGTAATTATTATGTGAATAGTATATCAATAATACAATTGTGATCATAATCAAATAAATATTTCAATGATTTTTATATTTTTATTTCTATTTCTATTCGAGTTGTGAGTTTGTAAACATAACTCCAGTTGATTAAAGTCAATCAAAAATATCATCGTATCAATTGATTTTTTTATATATACACATTAAAGTTTAAATTTTTAATCCAGATTCTACTTGTAAATAAAAATATATTAATAATATTATTTTTATATATTTTAAAAAAATATTTGGATTCGTAACAAAACGCGCCGACCAGTTACCTTGTTTGTAGCATGATTTGGTGCCTTATAAAATCAATGATGCTAAATTAGTAACCCAGAAGTAGGATAGAAAAACTCTTCCAAAATGTCATCTAATCACTTTTAATACATTGATGGCTGACCGACATGACGATCAGGTGTGATTTTTTTTGTTTGTTTACAGAGTTACACACACACACACACACACACATATATATATATATATATATATATAAACAAAGACAATGAAAAGAAAGGCAGAAAAATACCAATAAATAAGTGAAATATAAGTAAGTTTTATCGAATAATATCACCGTGTGTAACTGTGTTTTTTTAAAAGAAAAAGAACACATATATATATATATATATACACATATATATATATATATATATATATATAAACAAAGACAATGAAAAGAAAGGCAGAAAAATACCAATAAATAAGTGAAATATAAGTAAGTATTATCGAATAATATCACCGTGTGTAACTGTGTTTTTTTAAAAGAAAAAGAGAGAGAGGTTAGAAATAAATATAGAAAAAACCCTAGAAGTAGAAGATAATAGAAAACCTAGCATGGATGCATAAACCAGGTGGCAAAAAATGGGGAATCTTACCGAGTCACATGCAGAAATCCGAAGAGGCGATAAAAGTCGGCTCCCTTTTACAGTAGAGAAGCATGAATCTCGTAGATAATCACGCGCACCCATCATCTATTCATCTCAGCTGGCAAAGCGACATTTGCGTGATTGAAGTGTAGGGTAAGATTGTTTTTTAAAGTGTTTTTTTTATTTAAATATACATTAAAATAATATATTTTTTATTTTTAAAAAATTATTTTTGATATTATCACATGAAAATGATCTAAGAACACCAGAAAAAATTAATTTAAAATAGAAAATAAAAATAATTTTTTTTTCAATAACACTTTTGAAATGCAATGTCAAACACCTCCCAAACTTACTACACTCCCAAAACCTCTATAATGAATGATGTTGTTTCTCTTGATAATTTTGTTCTTATACTCAAATATTAATCAGATTGTTGATGGCACTTCCATATTTATTTTCACATTGGTTCTATTTCATCCATTGTTGTTCCTCATCTCGTTAACTTTGCTTATGGTCTTAAATTGATGTATTTGTAATGTTAAGTGGTGTGTTATAAGAGTATTTCATAATAATTCAATATATATGTTGTTATTTTATCATAACAAGTTAGATAGGTAACAACTTAACTAAGTATTTTTTGAACCATTTGTTCAAGACAACAACATAATTTGAATAAATTATAATTGTTTAATATTTATGACACTTATCTTTTATATGTCATGTAGACTATGTATATGAATGATAAATTGATAGTTTCTTTAGTCGTATGCATTGGCGGAATGAATATAAGGAAGATATTTTTTGAGATGGTTGAGATATATTTTCTAGATTGAGTTATGCAATCATTTGCTACATATTCATATTCCAATCAATATAGATATGAGTGATATGTTGCAAGTCATAAATCATCATGAAGCTTACGTATCATAGTAGAAATGCATCGATAAATGAGATATTTATATAGATGTACTTTGTGATTACAAATGAATATATGATTTTGTGCATAAGTATCACATCTTAGGTCATTACACTAGAGCCACAGTAAGTTCCTCCACCTATAAACATGCAATACAAGCAACATGCCTAACATATTCAAAATACCTTAAGTAATAAGATATTTTTAGAATTAATATGTTATACAATGCATTTTATTTATAGATTTTTTATTTTAAAATTAATATTTTTTATTATTATGTTGGATTGTTATTAGAAAATGGTTAAAAAGTTAAATTTGTGCTTTATAATATTAACGAAGAACACAAAGGATACATGTATGTGTCTCGGTGATTCATTGTTTTCAGTAATGCACTTGACAACTTTAGAGATATGTAACTCTTAATGATACCATGGTAGAAGACATGGCCACCCAGGTAGGAGCAGGAAATGGTTGTGTTATTGATGAACCTAACTCATTCAATAGACGACATATATGTTGATAAATATACAAGATATATTAATATGTTTTTGGATTTCAATTAGTAAAATAATTTATTGTTTAAATATTTTATATTTTTTTTGTATTGTATGCATGTTTATTATTTGCATTCGTATCATGAAAACATTGTCATATAAATCTACGGTTCATAAGTGTGATGTGAAAAATAATTGAGATTTTGTGTTTTGAGTGGCAAGTCTAAGTGCTTGCTTTGGCATTGCAATCGAAACGGAGGTTCGATAGATAAGCAGCTGTGTGGCGTTTGAAAACAAAATAAGCAAAAGAAAACATAAGAAAATTGCAATCAGTCCCACCACAAAAATGATCAAAACTGCGTTTCGTAATAAGCAGATAATTCATGCTTTTCCTGCGATCGATTTGCAATGCGTGAAGCCACTACAGTGGTTGCTTCTTGCAGTCACAAGCAATTGACAGACAACCATGGAATGCAAGAAGTCATGACCACAGGACAAACGAGCATAAAGACAACCATGGATGACACAACTAAGAAGACGATGACACTATAGTGATTGCTTCACAACCAAATGACCACGAGGAAGAAGATAGCCATAGATCACCAAAAGCTCTCTCTCTCCAAAACAGCCATGGATGCAACAACCTTCCAACGCTGTCGCCGGCCACCACAAGCCACCATCTTTGACGCCATCACCACAGGAAGAAACACCTTGGTCTCCTATACCCATCGGCATCAACCGTTGAAGCTCTCGTCGTGGTCGGTCGGACACTACTGTTCACGTGAATTAGTTCACGTGCATAGTAGCGCTGCACTGTCCACTTGAAGAAGACGTGAAAAGTGCAGCGCATCGTTTCACGTCTCCCTTTTTAAAGCTAGACTCGGGCCGGGCCTGCTCTCGACCCTAGTTTGCTTTTTTAAAAAAAATTAAAAAAATATATAGATACAGATCAATCCTGATGAAAGGAAAATATTTGTTCGTGATGAAATTGCAAGTAGTTTGATGGGAGAATAAAAACAAATATTTGTTTTTTTCATGAATTATTAATTATATTTTATTGTTATGATTGGCCTGGCGGAGGAGGCCTGGGGCTCGCGGGTGTGCTCCCCATGAGGTCTCAGGTTCGAATCCGCTCGGGTGCAAACAATTCCTTGGAGCCATCGGACTTGGGCGAAGCCCTTGAATGACCTGTGGTGCACTTATGGGAAACCTGCTTGCCGAGGCTTTGTGCACCCCCGAGATTAGTCAGGCCCAGCGGCCTGGATACTCGATGCTAATACAAAAAAAGTTATGATTATTAATCTACAAAATTTTAAAAAACAATATATATATATATATATATATATATATATATATATATATATATATATATATATATATAGTGTGTGTGTGTGTGTGTGTGTGTGTGTGTGTGTGTGTGTGTGTGTGTGTGTGTGTGTTCTTTAAAGTAATTTCACAAGTTGACAGCAATACGAAAAACATGATAACCAAACACACGAAACTGTTTTTTATTAACCTCAAACTCAGCCACAGTTTTAACTGAACACTTCACTACTTAGTGCCTGTTTGGGAGTGTGGTTGCGGTTGATTTTGAAAGTGTTTTTCGTTTTGAAATGCATCAAAATGATATTTTTTTTATTTTTTAGAAATTATTTTTGACATCAGCACATCAAAATTATCTAAAAACACCAAAAAAATTAATTTAAAATAAAAAATAATATTTTTTTTCAAAAGTACTATCGAAAAGCTCTCCCAATATTTTGAACCACAGTAAAAGTGTTTTTCATGAAACTGTTTTTTTTAAAACATCAACCACAAAAGCAAAAGCAATACTAAACACTCAGGCCCTCTTAGTAATTATAATTAGTACATGTTTATTCATTCTCTTAATTATCGAGCCCCCTCACGAAACGCACGGAAAAGCAGTAATGAATAGCAGATTTAATACATTTTTGAGGTGGGAGTCCACTTGCTTTTTTCAACAATCTACATTAACCAAACACTCAAAACACTCACTATTTTCTAAACCACCGGTCACACAACACTCCCAAATACTTTTCATCGAGTTCGAGTCAAGATGTGCTTTTCTTATAAAAGAATGAGACAATCAAAAGTTTTAATTGGTCACCTAGATTCACAAAGTATATTTTTTAGAAGTGTGTTTCTAGGCATCTAAAACATAAAATTAGAGATGACTATTTAAAATTAATGAAATATACGTATTTCTGAATCACAATAGTTAATTACCGTTATAATTTTTAAAAAATAACATTTAATTGGTAATACAGCTAAAAAAAATTTATAACAATTAATGGATATCATAAGTCACAGCCAAGATATAAATTATAATGCTGTTTTAAAACCTCGATATTCTCGAACTAATGAATGAAAGAAAGAAATATCTACTCCAAGGTTATTGATCCCGTCCCGGTCCCGGTTCCGGATTTGTGTTTGGAATGGAACGTTCCGGTTTCGGTACCGTTCCGGGTACCGTTCCGGTTTTGTACTGTTCATTTTTATTTAATTATATATATGAAAAAAAAAAAAATATTAATTTAACAAGTATAATTTAAATTCAAGATAAATGAAATTTAAATTATACAATACAAACACAAAAATCAAACAAACATAATCTCAAAATTAGAAACATCTCTAAAATTCCAACAATAAAATTATTTTTTATAAAAAATAAAAAATAAAAAAAATGAATTTAATTATAATTAAAAGATCGAGAATATTTGAAATTTAAGCTACTTATTGTATGTTTTTCAAGTAATTCTATGTTTTTTTTTATGGTTGTTGTATTTGAATTTGAATTTTGAAATTAATTAATGTTACTTATTGTTTTTAATGTTAGAAAAACTTAAAAAAAACAAAATAAACACATTAAGAAATAATCAATAAGTTCAAACATAATTAATTAAAATACATTCCATTACAAATAATTCAATCAAATTAATTACAAATTAATACCCCCTATTTTTTAGTTAACTATTATTATATAATAATTAATAATTATTATATAATAATAATTTGTATAAAAACCAATAATTAGAAGAAGAAAAAATAAAATCCAGCCCACCCCGCTTTTTGTCCCCTTCATTTCAATACATAAAAGAATAAAACCCTACCCATATTCTTTCCAACCCTACCCATATTCTTTCCAACGGACCCTACCCATATTCTTCCCATATTCTTTCCAACCCTACCCATATTCTTCTTCTCTAGCCGCTCAACATTTCTTCTTCTCCTTTCTTCTTCTCTAGTTGCCCCTAGCTCAGCCCATCCTTTCTTCTTTGCTCATCCTTTCTTCTTCTTCTTCTTCTTCTAGCTTCATCATGGTGAGCGAGTGAGTGGTCCATGTCCATGGCGGGCGGATGCTCCCATGAATCAAGTATATCACATGCCCGTGCGGTCAAAGTGCGGGTTCTTAGAAATCCTTGGAGATGTGAGGTTCGTAGCTACTACCGCTAGCAAGAACTTCCTTTTGTGGGTGTCTCAATAATGCAGCTGCACTTTCATCTTCCAGCTAGGAATGCAAAACGAAGAACCGCCATGGCTGACCTGTGAAAACCCTAGACGACGCGTTCCGGAAAGGGATCAGTGGTGGTTTTAGCAATCATCACACGAGATTTGAAAAGGGAAAGGGAAAGGGACACGACGTCGTTTTGATCCGTACCGGAACGGAACGCCCGGTACGGAACCGGGGCGTTCCGGCCGGAATTTGCCCGGATTTTTCCCGGGACGCATCGGGATTCTAGCCCGGGACAAAACGTCGCCGCTTTTGTCCCGGATTAGGCATTGGGACGGGGCGTTCCGGCCGTTCCGGCCGGAACGGGGCGGGATCAATAACCCTGATCTACTCTGTTAATTCTATAAATTATGGTAGTAGCCCAAATAGCGATGATGAAAGCGCACGCATCAATAAGAAAAGGCAGCGGTGAAATGACTGTGTAGACTGTAGACCAAATCAAAGAGACCTTTGATTGATTGAAAGTGAGAATGCAGCCACGCAAGATCCACGTGGCGAGACCTTGTCTTCAGCCTAAGAGACAACACGGAATACGGGCCCGCAGCCAAAAAAATTCGCACAAGGCTGGCGGAGGCTTTCGGTCCTGTAATCGTTGACGTTACATGCTGACGTGTAAACGAATTTTAGATGGGGACGCACAGGGTTCCCATCTCCATGGCTCAATAATAATAATAATAATAATAATCACAGGAAGGGACCCACGGTTTCGAGCACACAGAGGCTTGTCTGATGACGTCATGAACGGGGACATGATTTGCTGCTGACTCGGATTTTTTTTCCTTTTTACTAAATTTGGAGGGGGCAGCCGTGGCTGTGGTTTTGAACGAGTGAATGGTCATTTTTTGAGAAAAGAAAGGAAAGCAAGCGACGGCGGCGACGACGACGACGACGACGACGACGACGAAGAAGAAGAAGAAGAAGAAGAACGTGTGGTGTAGATTCAACAACCATTCTCTCCTTCGAGGTATCTTCTGAAAGGGCATCCATTTATGTCGACACTGCAAGTCTTCTCTTTATTGGGCGTACAAGACAATTTTATTTTATTTTTTATTTTCTGAGGGAGACGAGGAGAGGGGGTGGGCTTGAGGTTTTGGTTCGTTTGGAATTACAAGCGACTCGTCAGTCATGGATTTGCCAAAAACATGTTATTTCCTTGAATATTAGTTATAATAGTAGGGAATTGTTTTTTTGAGCCTTTTCTAGTGTTTTTTTTCATGTTCTTAAAAGTGATTTAAAGTAAAAAAAATAAAATTGCAAGCTCTTTAAAATTGTTTTTTTATTTTTATTATGGTTGTATGACATTTTCATTTAATTTGTTCCAAGATATGAATATACAAGGATAAACGAGAAAACAAGAATTAAAACAAAAGAGTTACGAAAGAATATACCTCATAATATTAAAAATAGATTGATTAATGAATCCACGCTACTTTATACACAGGAAAATCATTGTTCCCATTCATTAACCATTAATTGTTTTATAAGCAGCTCTTCTCGTTTGATAATGGTGGTCCAGTGTTATTGCACCTGGATAATTTGTTTTGGTATAGAGGAATAATAAAAACTAGGGGTCCAGGGCATCTTATCAAACGAGAAAAATGTTAGGAAGGGCAGTCAAGATGCTCAAGCAGAGCCCGATCAATTTCCAAGTCTTTTTTCCTGTAAATCTCATATTCAAACTAGCAGGGGTTGTATAGATCAAATACAAGCCAAGGGGAACAACAATGCAAATCCCTTACTGTTAATGGAGAAACTCACCAAAAAATTACAAGCTACAGCCGAAAACCACACTGAGACTGTTTTATAACGCCACACATATCCAGCACAACCAGCCAACTAAAAATATAGCAAGTAGGACAAAAAGGAGAAAAAAAGAGGCAAGGAACCTAAAAATAGAACTTTCAAAGACATCGTGACAAAAAAAATACAAAATAAACTTATGAAAAAACACACCTAAAAGTTCTTTAGAAAAACTAAAAAAAAAAAGAATAGAAAAAGAAGAAGATGAGCAGCCGGATGGTAAATCCCTCTCCCAACCAGAAAATTGAAAACCATGGGTGCGAAGTAGAAACACTAGGCTTGCCTTGACCTAGAAGAAGCGAGGCTACATCACCTAATACAAAAGAATGACAAGGATTGCCAGTTTTGTTCTGTTTTGGTTGAAATAATCAAAATATTTTATACTAGATAAATAAACGAGATAAAACGACATTATTTTTTATCAAAATATTTTATATTAGATAAATAAACGAGATAAAACGACATTGTTTTTATCTCAGTTTAAATTCCGGTCCATTCTGGATTTTTCGACAAAATACCATTTGAAACGTTCCGGTTTTGTTCTTCCCTTTTTGTTTCGGCCAAATAGTGTTTTTTTTTAAAATAATGAATAATTTTACAGTATCAATCATATCCCTTAATTCGACTGATAGATTGAGATGAAACTTTACGAGGAGTCTCTTGATATATTTAT
Source organism: Salix viminalis (assembly GCA_029228465.1). Lineage (NCBI taxonomy): Eukaryota > Viridiplantae > Streptophyta > Magnoliopsida > Malpighiales > Salicaceae > Salix > Salix viminalis. The sequence goes on from CM055426.1 coordinate 6,616,315, forward strand.
ATATACTATGTTAAAATTTCAGTAAAATATTCGGAGAATATAATAAACTTGTGAAATTAATGATAATATTCTCGTAATATTATATATGTTCATAATTTTGTTCAAAAAAATCATTTTATTGTGTCTTTTTTAGATTAAATTACACAATTCTAAATCATTTTATTTTTGGATATGAACTTTTTTTTAATTAATATATTTAATTATACACACACATAAACAATATAATTCTAAAATGATGTGCCGGAACAGTTTAAAACCAAAACAGTTTATTTTAATTAAAAAACAAATCACCAACCGTTCAAAACAGAATTGACAACATAGATGACTACACAACCGAACACAAACCAAGAACTAAATCAAGGCAAAACACTTTTAGGAAGAAAAAGAAAGAATAGACTCCTCACAAAACATCGATCAAACCTCTGGAGTGCAGGATCTAAAAAGGGCAGGCTAAACCATGTTACATTCTAGCCTTATCGAAACAACATGACCCCAACCATCGACAATGGTGCCATATACATACGATGTCTTTATGCGAGACTAACACCATTCATTTAACATAAACCAACAATCAAACTCAACCTAAACAGTCAAAGAAACAAAGATTGATTCCTGCAAAAATCTAACCTCAACAGTTATTAGGTAAGCAACCAAGGAAACCATCCATTTTCAAAACCAGAATCGTCACAAAAAAAAATCCAATATGAGGGCGAGGAAAAAACCCTTGTAAAACTACGCGTGTAAACCTTGGAAAACAATGAGTTGGTCTGCTGAAGAGAGTCATAAATAATCAACCCAGCCAAGCATCCCCTTCAAAGTAAGGATCCAAAACCTGAGAACACCATCTAAAATCCAAAAAAAAGAAGAGAGCAGAGCGTAAGCAGGCTTCTAAAGAATAGAAAATTTCAGAAGAAAACTACAAAGAGAGCATAAATAACGAGCTTGAAAAGAGCAGGGAGCAAATAAAGAGGTTTAGAGGATTGAACTGTCTAATAAAAGGAAAACCAAATGGAAAAAACCAACATACCAAGTTCTCAAAACACCAACATCCCAATCAATCCCACCCAAGAAACTGACACGAAAAGCCCATGAACCAGCAATTGCAATAGAAAACAGAAAACAAACGAAACCAAAAATAAAAGAGAAAGACTTATCTTGTAGGTTGCTAGCAAACCAGCATGGTGGCAAGAGAAAATAGACAGAACGAAGGCCACGCAACTTGTCACAAGAAACCATGAATGAAATCCAAATATACCAACCCCCATTTTTCTAGTGGACAGGGGACAGCCCAGTACATCACCAGGGGGGTGTACATTTCATTCACAACGATATCACACCTCACTTGATGAAGGGGAAGGCCCACAGCACACCCAAACCACAGTCACAATCAAACAATTCCAACCCAACCCGCCAAAAATATAGCCAAACGCAACAACTTAATGAACCCAAAGCAACCACCCCCTAAACAAAGTTCTTGGCTCACCTTAACACGAACCTGAACCAAACAAAGCCGCTGGAAAGACGCCAAGAAGCCTAAGGGGTCGAGAAGTATGGCTGGAAACATCTCTCATTCGCGCGAAAAGACATACGAGAATTAAAGATTGGCAACGAAAAACACTGCTTGAATCCATAGTAGGTTCAATCTCTGGTCACGATGTTTCTCTTATCACTTTTATTTTATCTTTTTATGACTTGAGGCTGTCGGCCATTTTGTTCATTAGTCTGCCACCGTATACTCTCGTCATGTGACAAAAATGCTACCGTTAAATTATTAATAGAAGGATCCGACCAAATGGTTTCAAGCTCTCGTGAAGCATGTTCAATCGGATCCCATTGACAACGGTGATAATTAAATAGTACTTAGACTACTAGAGTAATTATACTTGCAGAAATTAACACGTCTAGCTAACTGGCTATTACACTATAGCTAGAGTCGAGGGCAAAAACTAACAATGCAAGTTCTTGGCCCTTGATGACATTAATGGGTTGATTTGAAAACTGTACTTGATCAATTCTGGTCTGTGTTTGTAAAAAAAAACAATATTTTTAGTAACTCTGTCACACTGAGTCACACACACATACCAAAGAAAGAAAAATCCATTTGAGAGAGAAGATGGAGGAAGCCATGCTGCAAGGACAACTAGAAGATCAGCTGTAAGCAATTTCATTTTGGTTGACAGAATAGAATATAAGCAACTTGGTCAAAGGATAAGATATTAAAGAGAAGGAAGACAGCATCTGAACTGTCTGTCTTAATTCCCTCAACAAATTCCTTGCGCAATTATTATACTTAAAAGCTTATCCATTTTGACACTTTTTTTTCATTTAATTATTGATTTTTTTAATTTAGATTTATATTGTGTATTTATTGGGATTTTTAATTAGCTTTATTGTGTGATTATATATATATATATATATAGTTAAAAATAGTTTAAAAAAAATATTATTAAATTTTATAAAATTCATGGGCCTATTCTTTGGGGGATTTAATATTTTTTAAAAAGGGAATTTAATATTTTTTTAATATATTTTTTTCTTTTATTCTTCAAAATTAACCTAATTATAACTAATTTTGTTTCGTTTTATATGGTTTGACGTTTAATTTTATAATCATTTATTTTAATATTATATAGTTAAAATAAATAATATTTTAGGGGGGGTATTAATCCCAATAAAATTCACTATCTAGTTTGTATCTTTTACGTGTAACATAATGTGCTTTTTTAGTTTTTTATCCTTGATTTCTTTTAATTTAGAAAAAAAATCTGAATTAAACGGTGCTCAAGGGTATGCGAGAGAGAGAGCATGACTGTAACCCTGAACTGAGAAGTCGCTGCTTCCTAAATCTATTGTTAATCACTTAACAACAGAGGATTGGTTTTAAAAAGCTGCATTTTATTTTCTGTATATAAAATCAAAGAGCACTAACTAACTATACTTGAGGTTCCCACTTGATGATGCTTCAACACATTATTTTGCGATCAACTTGCCCTTTTATAAACTCATTTCATAGACATGTTGCTTTGCGAGCAGCCCTTTAACCTGCTCCCATAAGAGATAATCTCTGAAGATTGGACACAGATCCATGCATGCAAGGAACAGGAATGATAATTTAAATAAAGCACAAGAAGAAATAGGACTGTTGATGTGTGGGCTGGCAAATTGGAGGAACGTCAGGTGAGGCTATCTGCTAAAATAGGATTTGTCAATTCATGGGCCGTCCAGATTGAAATTGAAAATAAATTGGGATTTATTTAGTATAAATCAGCCTATAGGACACCCAGTAAGGCCAGCAAGTATATTGCATAAGAGGGCGTAACAAAACAGCCCAGAACCTGATTATGGCCATTCTTTGAGACGAAGGAGATCTTAAATTATAGAATTATACACAGAAAAAATATTGCAGTAACAGAGAGCACAGATCGCTTCAATTTCTCAAGTCTTAAGAAATGGCTAATACACTGAGGTTTATCTATCAGAATTAACTGGCAGCTAGTCCAACTTTTGTTCTCAAACTCTAAATCCCCTGTCAGGAAATGGCTAATACACTGAGGTTTATCATTTTCATCCTGCATGCCATTCACAGCTTCAATTCATAAAATAGTCGAACAATCTCACGAGCACATTCAATATTTAATTCCTTCTAGAAATCATACTGATTGTTTTCATCATTCATCGAATGTCTATCTTCTTACATCGCAAATGAATCGAAGTTCCAACAGTTTTACCAAATTCAAGAGAAGAAAAATTGAGTGAATCACTCACTAGATATAGAATCTAACATAAAAGTCATGCTCACTCCCTTTAAGGAATCGCGGCTGGTACTCAAGCTTCTTGGCAATGCCCTGCCAACAATATATATAGATAGATAGATAGATATAGATTTTATCAGGAGCAATAACAGCAGAAAAACAATACAAAACATAGATTTAGTCTCAAATCCTAATAATTTAACAGAAATTGAACTGATGTGTTAATCTTACCATGGAGTTCAAATGAGGCAGAGTCTTTCAATACTCGCACAAATTGCAGACCAGAAAAGGAGTATAAGATAAATTAATCAAAGGCCATCTCTTTCACTGATAGGATTTTTGCATCTTTCGAATTCACGGAGCAAATTCTTGTCATGAAACCCAACAAGAAATTGGGCTAATCCTTCAAGAAACAAAGCCCCCTGATAAACATTCAGTGCAGCAACAATCTCTGATATCACACTTCTTCTTAACCTATTAGCATGCAAAAACACAGTCACTAACTCCTCCATTTCAGCCTTCATTGCCTCACTGACATCCATTTTCTCCTTTCTCTCGCAATTCACCCATTCTTCTGCAATCTTCCCTGCAAATCCTGACTGTGCTTTTTTCACTCTATCAAGAAGTGCAGGTACCATTAACCTTAGTCCACGCTCAATTTGCTCAATCTTGATCATCAAATGCTTTGAAGGGTCTTTCCATGCCATCACCACATGACAAGGCCTATCAAAGACTAAAACTTTACGGTCATTTTCGGTGTCTTCATCATTGTCTGCTTCATCAAGAAATGACCTGATGAGATTAGTGAATGCGTAAGGGTGAAGATCACCAAGAAACAAGAAGGGTATTTCAAGGGAGTTTCTCCAAGAAGGGTAAAGAAGGTAAGGAAGATTTTTGGTATTGGTGGTGGCAGCAAGATCAAGAGATTCGTAGTAAGAGAGCAGGTGGTGGAGGGTGAGGTGGAGGTGAGAGGAGAGGAGAGCAGGGGAGGAAGGAGAGCTGGAAAGGGAATGATGGAGGAGAGGGAGGAGTGTGTTCTTGAGAGTGCTGAACCAGTTTGTGTAGTAGTCTTTGAATGGGATAGGTGTTTGTTTGGTGGTGTTGCTGCGAGAAAAGATAGAGAAGGGGCTTGGCATCTTGGAGAAGAAGATGATGAGAGTGAATCTTGATGAGCTTTCTTGGAGAGAATGCTGGAATGGTTAGAAAGATGGTATTTGATAGTTGGACGAACAAGCTCCCTGGCAATTCCTTGCCTCTTGGTGGGTGGTTATTGTACCACCAGTAGTTATCTGTGGAGGGAGATAATTACAGTAGCTATGGAGATCAGCAATGCCCTTTTGAAAGCTGATAAGGAATTATAGAATATAAGTCCCTTTTTATATTTCAGTTCTCAAACTTTGTTCTTATTATGTTTTCCATTCTCGAATGAAAAGAAAGGAAAGACAAAATTGTAGGGATGGAGAGAAAAGAGATAAAGTTTTGCCGAGCCACATTTTGTCTACAAAAATGTTGATCCTGGTATTAATGATTCATCCTGGAAAATGTCTATTAGACATAAAATTTGGGATTTAATAGTCCAAACCTTGAATTTATGTTCATCAAGGTGATTGATGAACAGTACAATAGAAGACATGTTATTTATGGATGACATGTTTTCTATTATGTTTTAGAATAATAAAATAGATGACTAGTTGTGCGTGCCTAACTTCTTGTCTTTTGAAGCTTCGACACATTTTAGCTTTATTTTATTAGCTCATCACCTTTATTTTTTTTAATAAATTATTTTCTATTTAAACTTTAGAATAAAACTCTTCCCAGAAAAAATGTTATGATCATATTTGAAAAGTTATTTGGTTACGTCATACTTTTTAAATAAGACTATGGTTTTCATGATAGTATTGACAATTATTTTATAAATAGTTATATATGAGTATAATGTATACATGTTTTTTTTTAAATATCTATCATGAATATTCAATAAAAATAAAAATACATGTTCTAAAAATTTATTTTAATTCCCAAGAGAAATAAAAATAACATGGTTTTGCAAAAGAACTAGTGATATCTAAACTAGCTAGGGATTTTATCAATCTTTCAACTATCTTGGACCAATAAAAATAGATTGTATTAGAGTTTTTTTTTTTAATTTCCAAATCAACTTGGAAAAGACAACCAAGTGAGTACTTAAATTTTATAAAACATAAAATACATTGCTCACACATTTTCATCATGATCTCTTATAATGATAACTTTCTAAAAACAATATGATTTTTTTATTGACTAGGTTTATAAACCTGGTTTTTTTCAAGAGAATTTTTTTTTATGGACTGGATCAATTTTGTTGATTAATTTTGTATTGATATTTATTATTTCATCAAAACATATCATTATTGATTAATTTAATTAACATTAAAGTTGGATAAATGAAAATAATAAAGGAAAACAAAATATTAATGTGAATTGCATAACTATGCTAAAATTTCAAAAACAAAGATCATATTGCAAATGAGTTTGATCTTTCCCAATTTTCTTGCTTGTGGCTGGAACTTGTAGGCAACACTTCTTGGCTTCTTCCTCCTCCTCATCATCTTTAATAATAACAACATCTATATAAAATAAAAATATCTCTTTATATTAGCTAGGTTTGTAAACTCAATCCCTTCTTAAAAGATATCTTCATTTGTTTTGGCATTTCTTTTGTATTGGTGTTTTTTTATTGCATTGAAAAATTTAATTATTGACTAGTTAAATTAACTTAAAAAGTTTGATTGAGAATTAACAAAATGATTGAGGAAACTAAATGCTAATGTAAAGTGAATGCTTATACTATATTTTCTAAAATAGAAAATATTTTATTCATACATCTTTATCATCATCTCTTGTAACACCAACATCTTTCTACAAACCAATATGGCTCTAGTAAACATTGACGTGGTTCATAAACTCAATCCTTTTCTTAAAAGAAATGGACTATATTTTTTTTTGGGTTTGATCAATTTCTCTAATTAATTTTGCTTTGACATTTAAATATTGAGCAATTTAATTAAAATTAAAATTAGTTAAAATAAAATGATAAAGGAAAAACAAATAGCAAAGTAAAGTGAGTGATCATGCTAAGTTTTATAAAATAAAATGGAAAAAGGAACACATTATTGTCTCATCTTCATCATTATCTTTTGTAAAACAATATCTTTCTAAAACAATTATTATTGTATATTGACTAGGTTCATAAATTCAATCCCTTTTTCTAACAGAATTTTTTTTTAACTACTTCAATTTCTTTAATTATTTTTGCATTTATATTTATTTATTTCATCAAAACATATAAATGTTGACTAATTTAATTAACATTAAAATTGGATAAAAAAGAAGATGATTGAGAACAAAAATCAATGTAAAGTGAGTACTTATGCTAAATTTGATAAAATAAAAAATATATTGCTCTCACATTTTTATCATCATCTTTTGTAACACCATCTTTCTAAAACAAATATAGTTATATACTAACTAGGTTCATAAACTAAATCATTTTCACTTTCTTAAAAAAAACTCCTAATTTTTTTATTGCATCAATTTCTTTAATTAATTTTATATTATCTTTTTTCATTGCATGAAAATATATAACTATTGACTAATTTAATTAACATTAAAGATATATGAAAGAAAATGATAACGAAAAACAAAATATCAACGTAAATTAATAACTTATATTATGTTTTCTAAAACAAAAAATACATTTTTGTGGCATCTTCATCATCATCTTACAACACCTTTTTGAAAAACTGCCATTTTTTTTTATTGGCTATGTTGATAAATTCAATCTCTTTATCAAAAAGAATTGTAATTTCTCATTGGCATTTAAACATATAAATATTTACTTATTTAATAAACATTGAAGTTAGATTAAAGAAAATAAAATACCAATGTAAAGTGAATGCTTATTCTAAATTATGGAAGACATTCATATCTCTTATCCATTCCCATTCTGAACTGATATTACAGAGCAATTTTAGTTTTGTGGAAGAAGGAAGAAAGATGATTAGAGAAACTCTTTTTTAAAAATTAAAAATTAAAAATAAAAAATTAAAAAAAAGAAGAAGCTCATAGGAAAGTAATAGAAAACGACGCCGCATATGTTGGGAGTTGGTGCTCACCACCTCACCACGACCATCTTTCACCGACAAAATTGTTTACTCAAAAAGTCAAACCCACTTATAGTTTTTTTTTAATACAAGAGATGTTCGAACCTTTTTCCACCGACAAAATTACGGAGACCCCCCAATTGTAATTTTTCTTGTTATCCCGGAGATTTCCGAACTTAGAATCTATTATTAATATCAATTAAGTTATAACTCATTTACAAATCACACACACATATATATAAAAGAAAAAAAATATATAAATTAAGAGAAAACTATGTTTTAACTCTAGAGATCCCACTTTACCTCTTATAAGTTGATATTTAAAAACAAACTAATTATTTTTTAAAATATTTATTATTTGAAATAATATCTTTTAAAATTTATTTTTGATAACATATATCAAAACAATATAAAAATATTAAAAAATATATTTTTTTTTAAAAACACCAAAATAAACTAGGAAATTAATGAAAGCTTGTAAAATACAAAAAATAATATATATTTTTTGAAAAGTAAAAACAATAAAATAAAAACTGTGATCCCATTATTAACCCACAAGTGTAACTTTTTTGGAAATTATGTGATTAACACTGGAAATTTAAAACTATAGACAAGAGGCATTATTAAAACACAATAAAAATGTCGCTAACACCTAAGACATTATTAAATGTTATTATGATTATCTCTCTGCTCACTCTCCTCTTAACCAAAAGTTTTCTTCTTCTTCTTCTTCCTCTCTCTTATCTCCATGGCCTTCAAAACCCATTTCTTTCTTATGCTTCTGCTTCCTTTTCATCTCCATTGATTCAATCGTTTCTCAGGACATATCAGACACGAAAACAGACTGCAGTAACCGTTGGATCCACGTCAGAAGTTTACCACCAAGGTTCAATCTTGATCTCCTTGCAAACTGTTCTGAATACTCACTTTTTAACAATTTCTGTCCTCACCTTGCAAACCATGGTTTAGGGCCCAGAACACACAACAAGTCTCAATCTTGGTATCGTTCAAACCCTTTATTATTGGAACTTATATTCCACCATAGGATGCTTGAATACCCTTGTTTAACATCAGATCCCAATCAAGCCAATGCCATTTACTTACCTTACTATGCAGCGATTGATGCTTTGAGGTATCTATATGGTCCTGAAGTGAATAACAGCATGGAACATGGGCTTGAATTGTATGATTATTTACAAGACAACGAAGGGTGGATATGGTCAAGGAATCATGGGGCTGATCATTTCCTGGTCATGTCAAGGCCTGCCTGGGATTTCTCCCAAGCTGTAGATGTTGATCCTCCTATTTGGGGCACTTCATTTCTTGAATTGCCAGAGTTTTATAATGTTACTGTTTTGATTGTTGAAGGAAGGGCTTGGCCTTGGCAAGAACAGGCTGTGCCCTATTTGACATCATTTCACCCTCCAAATTTAGGATTTCTTGAGTCTTGGATTAAACGTGTCAAGGTGTCGAAAAGGACGACTTTGATGCTTTTTGCAGGTGGGGGTGGCGTTGGTTCCACTCCAAATATCAGGAGGAGTATCAGGAACGAATGCGAAAGCAGCAACTTTAGCAGCAATAGTGACATTTATGTCAATAATGGCGAAGGGTTCGATTACCCGGAAGATGAGGAAAGTTTGTGATATAGTGGATTGCTCCAACGGGATATGTGAGCATGATCCAATAAGGTATATGAGGCCAATGTTACAGGCAACATTTTGTTTGCAGCCTCCAGGGGATACACCCACTAGGAGGTCGACTTTTGATGGGATTCTTGCTGGGTGTATACCAGTTTTCTTTGAAGAACTATCTGCAAAGTCACAATATGGCTGGCATTTGCCAGAAGAAATGTATAGGGACTTTTGCTGTGTTTATACCAAAGGAGGATGTTGTGCTTAAAGGGTTGAGGATTTTGGATGTGCTGACAGGGATACCAAGAAATGAAGTCCTGAGGATGAGGGAGAAAGTTATAGAATTGATACCAAGAGTTTTGTACAGGAAGCATGGGAGTTCATCCGGTTTGAGAGCTAGAAAGGATGCCTTCGACATCGCAGTTGAAGGTGCTTTGCAGAGGATCGATTCTAGGTTGAAAGGAAGTGATTTTGATCAATGACCAGAACTCTGTTATTTCTGGCTGTTGTAATTAGTATTTATTCTTGTTTTTGCTTCCTCTTTTGATCACCTTTATTGCTTAGGTGGAGAGAACATTACATGATTTGTATTTGTAACAATGTAAGCTACTCAATTTGAAGGAAATTACGCTATTCTGTTATGTAGAGATGCTAATCGTCACTGGAAATTCAAGACAAACAACAATGGTACAAAGGGGCATTTAATTTAATTGAAGAAAGAAAAATTATTGCAGGTGCCGAAAATAAATGCAACAATAAGATGACAATCAAAACGCAGCTGTTGGAGATTTTGCAAAATACATATAGAACTTGATGGGAGAAATGGGGAACTGCACGGTACAGGGAAGTCTCTATTCTCTTCTGTACGGTTATTGGTTGGAAGTGCAACATGTCACCCCCATCTGATGATTGCAGAACCCCAGGTTAAACCGGCACCAAAGCCTGCAGTTGCAATAGTATGGCCTGATTTCACCTTCCCACTTCTGACAGCTTCATCCAATGCCAAAGGAATGGAAGCAGCACTCGTGTTACCATAATTAGCCAAATTTGATATGATCCTTTCCGGCGGGACTTCTAAGCGTGATGCCACTGCATCAATGATCCTTTGATTTGCCTGCAGATATTAATCTCTGTTACTTATAAGCATTCCGTCATAAGACTTCAAAAGAATTACTTTGGAGAAGACTCTTGTAATTTGCACATGATTTCATTCGAAATTTTGTCTGTGTAAACTACCTTGTGCTTGACTTGTCAACAACAGCTTATTTACACCTTTCATATTGCAAATTAAATATCCAATTATTAATCAATTAATACACATATGGAAGTGAATCTGAGAACCACTGTCTATCCCATTCATGATCACCCTGCCTGAAGGGTTTGAACCATAAATACATATTTGCCGAACCATTCTCACAAGGCAGGTGAAAAATGATATATCATGCCAAATTTGAATTTTAAATTCACCTCTTTGCAGAACAAATGATGAGGTCAGAATCATATACCAGATACAACAAGAAACAGCAGTGTACCAGGCTCAGGTCTTAAAAATGTCTCCTGGAGGTCGATAGTATGATTGAGTTTAAGATTAAAATCAGAGTTCTATGCTTAGTAAATGAATTATGTCACATCTCATACCTGGTGGAGCAGTAACCAGTCGATGCTTGAACCACTGAGACCAGCCTTTTCAAGAGCAGATTCTATAGACTGGGGCACACATTTAACAGCAAAGCGGAAAACCTCTTTTCCATTCATGTGAATTTGGGAAATGTTGACACGGCGTTTAGGAGGAAAGTCTAAAACCGAGCCATTAGAACCCACTGCATGATCAACTTCATTATCTATGATGGAGGCGTTTAAATGTCTGAAAACAAAAATGGAGGAAACACATTGCATCACATTCCAAAAGGAAGTATGGGATTTGTTTACTTGGGAAAATAAAAAAGCACTACCTTCGACCTTCACCATCGCTGTTCAAATCAAAGCTAAAAAGACCATCATCCTCGATATCACAGGCCTGAAGGATTATAAAAATGTCAAAATAATGTACAGTATTCCCATTTTTAAGCAGCTATTGAGTTAAACTGTTTTTCATCGTGGGTGCCTTTTGAGTTCAAAAATACTTTCAACAAAACAAAATCTGACATAAAAACTAATATAAGACTTTTCTCCAGCCTGAGTGCTGTTGAAGCTTGATAATTGAGGGCATGCACTAAGCAGAAGAAAAGGATTAGAATTCAATATAACAATGCTTGTGATTTTTCTGAGCATGCTATGAATCTATCTTACACAAACCTGTTTAGTTCAAGGGAAGATGGAATCTAGCCATCAGTTCCTTTAATAACAAGTCTGATAAAGAGACAGTTGAACAGAAACTGTTTGATTCTCTTCCTATGTTTCTTTGAAACTAAAAAGTCAATGCAACCTCCAGCCATACCAACATGATGCAAGGTGCTTAACAACTCTTGGCTACTTTCAAGTATCGGTTAATATGATTAAACCTCAACATAAGCTAGAATTAACAGTCATGGACATACAACCCCCACCCATCATTATCAAGAAAACTAGACTCCAAAATAGCATGACTCAATTCTTGAATTACTGCAATTACTCATCTAGAGGTACAGGTTAGAAAAGTCTAGATAAAAGAACATTACTTGTAAGACTACAGCACCAGCAGCGTCCCCAAAGAGAATACATGTTCCTCTATCCGTCCAGTCAACATATCGAGAAAGAGTATCAGCACCAATAACCAATACATTCTTAAACCCACCTCCTGTAAGTGACATCATATCATTTAACCATTTAAGTAAAAGCCAAGACTCATAACAGAAAAGCAAACAAGTTTGTTACCCCTAATGTGGCAAGCAGCCGAGACTAGACCAAGCACAAATCCACTACATGCAGCAGTAATATCATAAGCCAAGGGATTACTTTTGCAACCCAGAGCTTTTTGGACCTGAGAATTCAAAAGAAAATAAAGAGCATGGAAGAGTCTTAAAATGATCACTACAAAAAGCTGGTCAGATGAGGTCATAACACAAAGTATTTATGCCATGCAAAAATTTAAAGTTGCTCTTTCCCAATGTGATACCCAGGAATGTGCAGCTCACAATCATCCACGGAAAATTACATAACTAAGGCTTTGAAACCTGAAACAGGATATATGTTCATTTATTTGAAACAATGCAGTTAACTGGTGCAGATTAAACTCTATGCTTGGAAGACGGAAAATGCAAGAAGATTAAAAATGGGAGAGAATGGAATAGAAACTAACTTTTCATTGTCTGGCAAAGAGGAAACAAAACAGGATGAAAATATATAAGGTTATGTATGGCATTTGAACCATATCTTTTGAGTGCAGAATGGAAGGGCTGCAGTTGAAGGTGTATTTTACAAGTTTTACCTTTGCTGAAGCATTGAAATATATGTCACATACAAAGACATGATGGCAAAATACTTAAACATTTTTTCTCTTTATCTGATAATTCATCCTTCCTATCAAGGATATGAGTTGAAAACCATTTTTCTCTTTATTTTCCATCTCTCAAATCAAACAAAGCAGAAATATCAAGCCCAAACCCCATTGATACAAGATTGCATGACCCTCTTGAGATTTAATATTCATGTAAGACCAAAATAAGATTTCATCTGAAAAACCAAAGATATCATGCTACAGATTGGGATAGAAAACAACAAACAAGTAAAAGAGCAAAGAAATCAACAGTCAACAAATTTTAAGAGTTCCACAAGAAAATGTGCGACTGCAAATTTGTTTGAGCATTTTCAAAAACCATCCTGAACATTGAACAACCATGAAGCCAAACCTCAAGTAGAAAATTAATAGTTTGATCTGTATACTTGTTACAGTTTGGATTATGCATCCTATAAATCCGATACCTGAGGAGCACTTCCAAAAAGATCATCTGGAGTAGAAGTGCACATCAAGACTAGGTCCAAATCATCAGGGTCAACCCCTGCCATCTGAAGAGCTTTACTTGCTGCCTCTACTGATAGAGAAATCAAGCTGTCTTTTCCTGTAATAGTGATGACAAGATGCTAAAACATTTGCAACAAAAGGGATACCTTGCGGCAAAAAAGTAAATGCATCTTCCACGAAGTAAAATCATTGCATGGATGATATGAGCAATAATGCAAGGAAAATCTAAGTATAAGTTGATCACCGCCAAATGCAACAAAATGTTTTGTGATTCAGCAACAATGAGATGTAGGCAATTTGCCCTGAAAAATAAAATAGTGCAAGAGATGCCCGATTGAATGATGTATTCAAAAGATATCATCATGCAAGAAATAAAAAATGGCATCACACATTCATACTTCGACCCAGATGAGGTAAAATCTTGCAATTTCCTCAAATTCATTAAAAGATGATTGCCCTTTGTCTAGCCTCAAGTGCATTTTTTAAATATTGTAATTAGGAGGCCGCAGTAAAGCAAGCAGAGACATCCAGAATGCTTTTAGCTATCCAATATATGACACCACTGAAATGCATGCAGTTGAAAACCAACCTGTAATAACTCGTCTATTACGAATGCCAGTGCGAACAGATATCCATTCATCAGAAGTATCGACTATTTTTGCAAGTTCATCGTTTGAAATCTGAAGACTTGGTACTGCTGAGCCACATCCAACTAATTTGCAGCCTTTACTGACAAACCTGTGTAAATAGAATAACTTGGAAGGTTATTTTTCTGACACAAATTTTGATCAAATTAGATCATGTAAAACATCCAGCCTGATGGTGCCTCTTGCCCAGGCAGGACTCATGGTACAGACTGACACTAACAGACACATTAAGAAACCAGAGTGCCAAAATTTGCAGATGATAAACAGTAGTAGACCAATATGATAAATCTTTTAGAGCTTAAGCAAGACAGAGTTCATGGTAATTAAACTCTGTTAGCTGGAATATAAGTAAGCTTCAACCAACAGCTCACACCTGTCCACAAAGAGATTAAGTAGAATATGTTGTTGATGAATATATCTATGATTTGCACCAAAATCTGTGGTTCTCAAATGAAAGCTTAGGTACTCTTCCAAACACTATTCATGATGACACCATTGAATCTCTGTAAGCAATGAAAGACACATGGAGTAAAAAATGAAGATCTAGCTGAAAGGACAGCCTATGATCAACTTGTTTGTTGAGCCAAAGATTGTTAAATGTTTATGGATGTGCGAAACTTTTAACACGGTAAATTAAGCAACTGCGTTCCATTATTGGTTAAAGTTATGAAGAAAGAATTTAAATTTTAAATGTCACCCTAAATAGTGCAGAATGGAGAAAAAATGAGTGATTAGATTTATTTATACAATCAATCCAAAAGATGAGCGTGATCCTACAACCAATGCAGTAATCACTATCAACAGAGGATCAGAAATTTATCAGGCTGGCTACCAAACAGAATCACTCTGCAAATAAAATAGCAACAAGAAATAACAACAACAGAGAGGAAACAAAGCAGCATTTGCCTTCAGACTCCATGGTCTTCTCGAAACTCTCAATAACCTTCAGTAATTCACAAAGTCAATCTGATGAATGTAACTTCATGCAAGAGGATTATTAGGAAAAATTATTTGTTTCCTTGGTTATTTTGATTCCTACTTATTTTTGAAAAATAATTTTCTTTCATGTATTTTTATTATTTTTCCTATTTAGTTTAGGAATTTTTATTTATTTATTTTCTGTTCAGGCCTAAGACTACTATAACAAGTAAGGTTGTTTTGCTTGTATTTCAATAAACTACTTGAAGAGATATATTCCGTAATAAAATTTTGAATTAGGGTTTTTAAGTGGTGAATTGTGTGTTTCTTGTGCTTGTTGATTCTTTCCGTCTGTGTCATAACATGTTCTGTTAAAGGAAACTCTAATCTGTAATCCCTACTAATTTGGCATAAACCTAGGCAGCTTTGACAGACAATAAATTCATTTTCACTACTTGAAGTGCCATTACAGTAGCCTCCTAAAAACCAGACTATTTGAACAGGATAGTTAGCATGCCAGGGATCTGATACACGGTGAGGCAGCTGATCAATTCAAATCAGTCATTGCTCGCTTGCAGAGTAAAATGCAATGTAAACCTCAATGTTGTCGATTAAGTTAACTATTCACCATTTGCTATATCAATCAGAGATATCGTTCCAGAACTCCCTCATCATATACACAATTCTTCAAGTTGCTTTGCTATTTGATTCATCTGAAAAAGAACATGACAGTAGAATGTCATGCACCACCTTGTACAACCAATAATCAGCAAACTCCATTACCGATTCATTTTCTATGAACTCAACAGATAGTTTTTTTCAGCTCTCTAACTTTCCACGACATGTTTAAACCAAAATCCTTCTTCATCGTCACTTCAAGACACCGTTGAAATCCATCCTCTCAAAAATCACCATGCAATTGATATCCAACTAATGACTCAACAAAAAACTTGCACACTATTACCATATTTAACTCAAGCTTACGAAATTAACAAAGTCAACCCCACTTGAAATTGAAATTTCAATTGCAAGGGCTCATGCAACAGCAATTAAGCTGCGAACTCTGCAAGATTTTTCCACTTCATGCAAATACTCACCATCAAATACACAGCCAAGAACATTGCTCATCAAAACCCACTTGCATTAAACACCCATTTGCCAATTCACTCTAGGTAAAAGTGATTCAATAACCAAAACACTGACCTTGGCAGTCGAGATTGAGAAGAGGAAATCTTCTCTGAGCCTTCAATGGTGCCGGAACACACCACTCTCTTTGAGATTCTTTGAGGGGACCAAATCCCAGATCCAATAACCCCTATTGAAGGCTTAATCTTCCCTCTGAGGCTTGGAACTGAAGGACTAAATAACCCAGATGAATTTGCCATAAAAAAAACTCTCTTACCAAAAAATGGAAATCTTTATTTTTGAAGAGTGGGAAAAAAAAATGAAGCAAGGATCTTTTATTGTTGCTGGTTTGCAGCTTCATATATGAGACAACAAAATGAGAAGACAAGTGTACACAGAGTTACAGCCCATGAGACTTCAGCAAAAAATATATATATATAAAAATGGTGTTTATTTAAGGGGAAAAACAGAACAGAGAGAGTGAGTGAGGGCGATGATGCCAAACCCAAATTGAGGAAACTCCAATACTTTTCCCCCTCTTCCTATGAAGAAACCAATGAGAGCAACGCAATGCTGCTTCTCAATTTCTAAAGAATTTGATATTGTTGTCGATACAATCGAAGTGGTTTAGTTGTTTGTTGGGTGAAATAAAAAAAATAAAAAAAATAAAAAAATAAAAAAACAGCTACAATGCTCACAGACGTTCCCTGCGTGCTAGTATCCATTATTTATGGCAAATTTTCACTTCTTTTTTTTTAAATTTCTTTTAGGGTTTAATTACTACATATAAAACATGGGTGGAACCATTCCACATCAAAATAAACTTTAGTTTTTAAACTTTATATCCATTATCGTTCTTTTTTTTTATTTAAGAAGAGATTGAATGGATACTTCTGGTAATATACATTTAATTAATATTGTGTTTGTTATTGCGTTTTAAAAATATATTTAAAAAAAAATAAAAAAAAATTATTTTTATTTTTTATTTTAAATTAATAAAAAAAAACTTGTGTTTTTATATTATTTTTATATGTTGATATCTAATATTTTTTTTTAAATATATTATTTAAATGTATTTTTTTAAACAAAAAACACTTTCCAAAATAATCTCAACTATACTTTCAAATACACACTAAATAGTGTGGCAAGTCATAACTCTTGAGATCCGATTTGTAATAATAAACTTTACGTTAGTGTTTTATTGTAAACATGATTGTTGAATCTAATTTTAAATTTTATTCAAAACTTTCAAGCATAAGCATCTCTAATGATAAAAAAGTTATTTTAGAGAGCTAAATCTCTAAAATGACTTTTTGAATTATATAAATATATATTTTTTATTTATGTCTACTCAAATGGTAAAAGTCATTTAGAAAAATTATTTTTTATATATTATTTTAAATATAATACAATTATTTTGTATATAATATAATTATACAATTAATATGAGTAATTTATATAATTAAATAATTGCTTTTAAAAAACCCTTCAACATTATAATTATTCATTTTTTAATTTTATTTAAATGAAAAAAATTAAATTTAAAATAAAAACTCACAACATTATCATAATTAACACAAAACAAAAAGAAAATACAACTTAGTTGTGTTGTCCTGTGAGTCCAGATCCACATGTCATAACCTAACTGGCCCAAAGCTTAAAGACAAATGGTCATAGTTTGGGTTGGCAGTTCTTGCAGCCACTGCAACGTAGAACACATGAGTGCAGTGATAGTTTAGGTTTCGTACATGCCTTCTCCACTTGAATGTTTCTCCTTCATAGATAGAAGAGTTTGTCCGGCTTCATTCTCTGCATCATCGACCATCTTTGCCCTAATTTTTTTTGTATTTTCAAATATTTGTTTAATTGTCAGTTTTAGTAATGACAGATGGAAAATTATTAAGCGCCATGTTAAGATCTAACAATTTTATCTTGTTACTATACAAAACAATATAAATCAAACCAACTTAATATAGCAAACTTGTAACTTAGATATCGAGAAAACATATATAAAAAAAAATAAAGAAAGCTGGTCAGTATTTGATAAACTCAACATTGAATTGAAGGCTGAATTTAAGGGGGGAAACAGGTGTAAAAAAAAGAATTAAAAAAATATCAATATCAACTCAAGCTAGCATCTTATAATCAATGAATTGGTTTAATACCTATTTTATTTATTTTTAATATTTCGCTTTAATTTTAAGCATGTCGTTGGCATGGTAGGTTGGCAGGCAAGAAAGTTTTAGCTAGATTACTAAATCTGTACGTAGCCTCTATTAATGGCATGATGATCACGAAGCAAGAAACCACGATGGAATTGAAATTCGAAGACGTTCTTCCAATCACATCCAGCCAGCAACTCGTCGTTTCTTTCTTCTTTATTGCGGTTTGGTGGGGGAAATGGTTTTAATGCAGAGGGTCCTCCTTTCACAATCTGTCAAGTTATCAACTAGAGCCCAAAATTTTGTGGGGGGTTAGGTTGCCATTACATCATGGACAAGCAACGCAAAGTTAGAATCTCCAAAAACGTTATGTTTATGCATGAATTATGAATTCAACGGCACTGCCTCTCTTTCTTTTCCTAGAAAATGTTACTTCCTGCTGATGGCTATCTTTTATACCAGCATGTCACCTGGTTCTTGGTTGCCTGCTTTGCTGGTCTGCCGTGGAGATCAGTTTCCTGCTGATTTGATCTTGTAGAGCCAGCAAACTGTTGTTGGGTTCTTGTTTACAGGGATCTTTCAATGGTGGATTCTCGATTGCTTATGCTGCTTAGCTTGGCCTGCTGTGTAGTATCTATTTGAGTTTGCTTATTCCAGGGAGCCTGTTCCCTGGATCTTGCTTGTCTCATAGTTGGTTTTATTCTTGTTTTGCTTGTTCTTTTGAACAAACTCATTTTCTACATACCTGTAAATTTTGACTTCCTGGTTCTCAACTTTGTTTTCACTTTTGATTTTTTAATATACTTGCATTTGATTCAAAAAAAATATCAGTCTTTTTACCAATTACCTAAGTGCATCAACTTTTTCACCAATAATACAATAAGTTATTAGGTCGCCAGGTAAACATACAAGTTTGTTGTGGTTTGCACGACATTGAATAGCGAGCCTTCATCCTGGATTGAGTAGTTTTGGGATTAATTCTAAAATTATGATTTTGAATGAGACGTAGCAACCTAACGGTCTATGAGAATTGAGGTAAAGACATTAATTGTGCAAGGCCAAGACTCATCACCCCTCGGTATACCTCTATTTATGGTAAGTTGTATCGTTGATTGATTGTTTTTTAATTATGTTTCTATTCGTTAGTCTCATATAAGATTCAAGGTTAATCTCTCTTCGTAAGAAAGTCTTGATATTATCGAGCTAAATCCTAATTCTTTTAGAACTCAAATTATAGCATTACATATGTTTCTATTTTGTATCTTTCATATATGAGAATATATTTTAAAATGTAATTTTATACCTTTTAATAATAAAGTTTACATGTAATTACTAATATTATTGCTATTGATTAATTTAATTTGAATGTCAGGAGCATGCATTACGTTGTAAAATTCATATCCTATATATTGATTAAACAAATTAATTTTTGTGATATTTTTGGAATTTTATCCAAATCCAATGGATAATCATAAATTGATTATGATACGTATTGTTGTATTTCTTTTATAAACATGATAAAAATGCAATTTCTTTTATAAAAAATTACATGAAAAACTTTTAGAAATTGGCTGTATGCCCACAAATATAACATATATTCTGTGTTTTTAAAATAAGGATTTTTTTTAATTATTTTCTTAGTTTTTGAAATTTTAGAGAAAAACAAGTTGCTTTTAATACGCGGTTGTTGTTTTACAATGCATGTCTACAATCCAATCTCAAGTTAAATTTTTAAGAAATACATAATTTTGAAATAAGAAGATTTTTTTGATTTTTTTTCAAAATTTCAGAGAACAAGTTTAAACAAGTGTTTTTTTAATATTAGGTCAATATCTTACATTGCAAGTCTACAACATAATACTAGGTAATAGTGTTGAAATAATTTAAAAATGACCCCTAAATGTTTTGGATTTTTTTTATAAATTATATGGGGCATGCTTTGCTATACACTAAAATAAGAACAAGCTAAAAACAAATGGTAAGACAACAAGACATGTTTATTAAACACATCATTAACTTAAAACCAAAGGCATAAAACATACGTTAAGGTCGTGTTTGTAAAACAATCCTTAAGGAACAAAAAAGGATGTCCTGTCAAACATACATTTGAGTTTGGGTGGGCTTAAGCCCAACATTCTAGATTAGGCTTACTAAGCTTAAGACCCGAGTCCATATGTACAAGCTGGGCTCAAGTTAGTCTTCTTCACCAGTCTCACTCCTATTTATAGGAGGTGAAGATGGCATTTGAGATCCTTTTCAAACTATAATCATAATCATTGTCATTGATTCGCCTAGAAAGGATCCTAACCATTGATTATAAACCAGCAGTTTGATGCTACAAAACTAAGTTGTTAAAGCTAGTTAGGGTAGGGATTAGACCACTTATTGCCGAAGTCATAAGGTTGCAAACTAGTGGGAACAAGAATAAAGATATATTACAATGTCAGGGCACGGGAGTTTTGTGTTTTTGTCTTGGTTGATGAGGGGATAAAAACTTGAAAAGTAATATCAAATGCAACTTTCTCAGGTTTTTTTATAAAGAATATGATAAGCAATGTTACGCAGCATGTTGTATGGCTTTTATTTTTATTTTTGACTTTATATTGACCAAAACGATGTCATTTTAAAACGATGTCATTTTAAACCAAAACACATCTTTTTTTTTCAATAAAACAACATTTTTTTTACTACTTCATATTTAATTCGGTCAAAAACATGTCTTTTGATTTCAACCTTCAATCTTTAAATTTGACCAATTTTTCAACTTGGTCCTTCGTCTTGTATGTTTTCAATTTCATCGTCATTTTGCCTTTGAGCCTATAATTTTTTTAATTTCACCTCATTTTCAAATGAACAATATTGCCTTTGAACCTATAATTTCATCGTCAAGTAAATGAACAATACCCTTAAGACGAGAAAAAAAAATGTTTATCTATATCAAAATATAAAGAATATCCTGAAAACAAGTTAATTTGAAGATGATTCATATGGTCTCTTTTTCCAAATGGGAAATTATATATTATGAACACCTTTTCAGATTTTTTTAGTTGGCAAATATTATAAAATTTAAGAAATGAACATGTTTTCTAATTTTCTATCAGAGAAGAAAAAATGGAAAAGTGGTAGAAATTTAAAATGAAAAAAAAAAAGTTTGTTACTGATCTGGACGCAAGTTCCTATCACGATACAAGGGTATTATTGCCTTTTGTGTGAGTTATATTATCTTTAGGCTTTTAGCAGATGAAATTATTTTGTGCTTTGGGTAGAGAAGTCGATGATGAACATTTCAGCATGAATTAATTGTTTGTGCAAGGTTATAGCATGTCATCTCCACCATGTACCTGTGTTCTTCTTGTAGTATTCTCTGCTATAGTTTCACGCTTGCCATCTCTCTGATAAAACAGAAGAAGAAGCTACAATTGATATCATCGGCAATCAGTAACCTGAAAAAGATAAGGAACTCTGCTAGTCTTTTATTAAATAGATCAGTTCACAACTACATGGAGAAAATCATGAGTTCTCCTTTAACTCTCTATGGTGTTTACATGATCAATAGAATTAGGCCACTGAGGCTGTACAGCTTTAAACTTTTCTTTTGAAAACCACAGAAACACCATACATGAGAACAATATTACAAACATGCTAACAGGAATCATCCACTGAAAGAAGCAGCAGGAATTGGAATGATGCAAGGGTGATTACATTCAGCTTATAACGCAAGTAATTTGAATCACTTCACTCACTGATGCTACCACCATTAGCAACAGTTTTTAGATGTATTTGCTGAAATCTTCACGGGCTTGCAAGAGCAGGTTGTCATCTTCCCATTCATCGCGTAATGTCTTTGGGTTGGCATGCAATCTCTTGACCGTTTCATAGAACATTTGTATTCTCCATTCTTCAAAGCAAGGACACTGACAAAGAGAAGCAACCCAGACACTGTAGTCGATCTGCAAAAATTACAGCCCAAATAAAAGGTATATCAGGTAATAAACGCGGATGCAAAATGGTTGTTTTTAGCAGATGTACCATACTTCTGGTTGCAATGCATGCAAATGGTATGGCTAAGCAAAACAAACTTGAAGATTGGTCACAAGCCCAACATAAAAATCACATTGGTATGAAAAACTCACGAGGAAAGTTGCAAATGCGATTCGTAGCTATTTACAGATAGAATGGAGCAAAAGAGTTTCCATTTAATAAGTATTCTGGCACCACTAGCATTGACATGCTCGATGCAACAAAGAGTTAGGCAATCGATTTGGATTAGTCTCTGTCTTATTTCCACTAAGCTCAGAACATAGGCTTTTGTTGAGTTTAGCCACTAAGTTTGGAACTTGGTCTTTTGTTCGGTTGATTTATGTGGCAGACTTAAATGCAAAACACCTTTAGTTGGAAATGAAGGTTCCAAATGGGGTGGAGATTGCTGGAAAAGTTTTTGACAAAGTGAAATATGATTCCACGTTTGAAGCAGGGATAATTTATCCTCAAATGGAAGAAAAAAAAAAAAGATCTGTGTTAATTATCACTAACATATCAATTGAAGACAACATGCGATGGCTAATGATTTTTATTAGTGCAAGGCCTTTAGGATGATTCCTGCTCAGTTAAGCTAATTTCTAGCAATGAAACAGGTGCCATACTAAAACTACGGTGAAAGAAGGATAAAATTTCTACATGCACAAACACAAGGCTTACCATTGTATCCCCCATGTTATGAGTGTAATGCTTAGGCACACCGGAATCTTCAAGTGTCGAGTATAAGGTGTTAACATCTTCCATCATGTCCTCTTGTGAAGGGAGCACAATTCGATCAGATAGAACACCAGCAATCCACTTGCTTTGAATTTCAAAGCTTGGGAAAGGTACATTCTAGCAAAAATAGTACGCAAAGTATTAACTTCAGCAATAAAAGCTAGCATCCACTAAAAAGAAATGGACATATATCACAGCAGAGCTCAACCCTAAAGGGAATTCCGACAAAGGAAAGCTGCGGGAGCAAAAATGGGTGGGAAAACATGCTTGTAGAGTGGTCCAACACGATTGTCATCCACAGTCACAAAGCCGTTGGTTTTGAGGAATGGGAAGCAATACTTGTACCTTGATAAACATGAAAAAATCGCAAATTTAACTTTCAGAATGAATATGCATGCAAAAAATAAAACAGAGAGAGAGAGAGAGAGAGAGAGATTTTGTTCCTAAACCATACCAAATCAAAGACAAAGTCAAGGTGTAAAAATTACCCTGTGCAGTGTAGAATAATATCGGCAACGATAGAGTTACCATCTCGGAAAGCCACGGAACCATCTTTATGTGCGCTTTCTATCTGCATAATTTTGAGGGGGACAAGCACTTTAGATCAAGACATCTCCCATCACCAGGGTCTCTGCAAACTTTCTAATGATAGCTCTCTTGCATTCACTCTCAACATGGGTTGGTACTCTTACCATAGAATGTAGCCATATATTATCACATCCAGCCTGCTTTTCGCATGTATCATCGGCAACTGATCTAGATGCAATGTGCACCTCTTTGGCAATTCCACCAATCTCAAGGGATATGTCCATAGCACTTGCAGAACTGCCGATTAAAATTACAACCTGACATGGAAAAACATAAGCAGAAAAGTAAAATGCATTGTAAAAAATGAAAATTATATGCACACACAAACAGACAGATATTGAAATAAAAGTTACAGAAAGCATCTTAAAATGTACAAAAGAAGAATGTCCCCTTTTGCCTGGCTTGTGAGACAATTGTGGTTAAGTTTTGAAAGCTCGAGGTACTCCCACGTTGTCATCTAGGAAAACCGATCAATTTTATCCATTTAATTGCAATAGCTCAAGAAAAGAAGTTCGGCTTCTAACCAATCCAAACAGGAGAATTACGCCATAATTAAGTTTTAAAAAAGAACTTCAAGAGATATTCCGTAGAAGCACTCTATAAGGTAGAGAGAAATATCAAACTTCATACATACTTTATCCCTGAAGGGTTCGGGTGTACGATAGTTATGGCTATGTGTTTGCTTTCCGGGCCACAAGTTGATGCCTGAAAGGAATGCAAACTAGAAGATTAAGACACAGCTAAGACACCATTATAAAATATTTTCGAGGATGCATTATGTATTACTGTAATATATCATGCCGGTTTATAAAGACAGGGAGATGGCCCAAAATAGAGACATGGGTATTGCCCGATATTTTAAGCACATAATTCAATTTAGTAGAAAATGATCAGAAATTTTTAAAAAAAAACAGCACAAAGCGAAAAATACCAGGAATCTCAGCAATACGAGGCTGTGTGAAATGTCCATTACAAACGACAACAGCATCAAAAACCTCATCTAGCAGATCATCATCACCATCAAGTCTCATCCTTTTACTCTTTACTTTCAATTTCTTATTATCAACCATCTCCACACTAACCACCTCACACTCAAACCTCACCATTTCTTCAATCCCAAACTCCCTTGCAAAATCTTGGAGATACTTCAACACTTCTGCATGACCCGGAAACCTTCTCGGGTCACTCCCTTCACCTGCTCGGGGCACGAATGGATAATCCATAAAACCCATCGACTCTCTCGGCAAATTGGTCCGAAGGGACTTGTATAAACTGCTGTGGACGATCTGTCGGGTCGGGTCTAGCCCAAGAGGGTCGGTTTCGACCTGTGGAGTGTACACCCATGTCCCACCGATTTGGCTATCTTTCTCGAAGACAACCACTTGGTGACCTTCACGCCGGAGCTCACGTGCCGCCACCAAACCGGATGCGCCGGCACCGATGACAGCTACGTGGCGGGAGGTGAGCGAAGTTGCATTTGATGTTTGCATGTTTGACACGGACCTTACCGAGCAATACCAGAAGATATTTACATAGGTGAGGTACTTATATGCGGGGTTAGCATTTGTTAAAAAACTTTAATTGATTTTTGTTTAAAAATATATTAAAATAATATTTTAAAATTTTATTTTTTATATCAGAATTAAATATTAAAATAATTTAGAGCACTAAGAAATATTAATTGAAAATAAACAATAAAAAACACAAAAACAAATATATTATTAATCATACTCTCAATCATTGTATAAAATCTTAAATGAGAATGAAAAATAAAATTTAAATTTTATTTATTTAGTTGGAGAGATAATTTCCATAAGGAATGTTTTAAAAACTGGTAATATATGTAATGTTTGGGTTATCTATGTGATTTAATTTGTAAACGTCAAAATAATATTTGACTTTTTTTTATTAATTCCAATGATATTTGATTTTTTATAAATTTTAAAATCTATAACTTCTAACCAATATTATCATCTCCTTCAAGTCTCTTCCTTTTTTTTCATTTTTTTCTTTTTTTACATCGCAATTCCCACTGTCAACCATCTCCACGCTCAAACTTCATCGTCTCTATAATCCCGAACTCCCTCGCAAAACCCTGCAAATGCATCAACACTGTCTTCTCTATGGCCCGTCCGTTAAACCTACTGTCTCTGTTGGCAAATTGATACGGAGGAACTCATAGAGGTCGTTATGGAATACGGGTCGGGTCGGGTCTATCCCAATAAGTTCAGGTTCGGCTCGTGCATCAAACACCTAGATGTCACCTATCTGTTAACCTTTCAATTTCTCATGACCATCCAGACGGAATTCGCGTGCCGTCACAATACCAGCAACTCCGGCACCGATCTTGTTGGAAAGCCGATGAGATATCAGATTCTACGGGAACCAAGATAGGAAAGTCTTCCTTGTAATTAATTATTTCTTTCCTGTAATTGCTGTGTAGATATTCTTTCCTAGTTATATTATATGTTCCCTAGTTAGGGCAAGCAACGCTGGAGCTATATGAAGAGCCAAAGTCAAAATTTTGTCCTTTTGGCTTTTTGTGTCAAATTTTTCATCTCCAACGCTGGGCTTTTTGTAGAATTAACAAAGAAAAAATAGAAAATAATATGAGTCGTTGTTGTTGTTGTTGTTGTTGTTGAGAAGAGATGTAGAGAATCTGTTTTTTGATTTGCTGGAGAGGGAGAAAGAGGGAGACTTAATTCATTTTTCTGGGGAGTGCTTGGGGCTGGGGAGGGGAGTTAACATAGGGGGCTGGTGTGTTTGGTTTTGGTGGGGGGGGGGGCGTAGAAGATGAAGATGAGAATGGGTAGGGTTTTAATCGGGTGGGGGGGTGGGGGTGGGGGTGGGGGTTAAATATAATTAAAAATAATATAAATATATTCGGGTGGGGGGTTAAATATAATTAAAAATAATATAAATATATTCGGGTGGGGGTTAAATATAATTAAAAATAATATAATTAAAATATCATTATATTGTATAATTATGCTATTATTTTAAATTTATTTATTTTTAATTTAAATATAATTATTAATAATAATAATTTTATTGGTAGAGAGTTTTTTAAAAGTATTTAATTATATAACTTACTCATATTAATTAATTGTATAATTGTACTATATTTAAATAATATAAAAAAATGACTCTAAAATGGCTCTTACCATTGGAGTATAATATAAAAAATCATATAAACACTATTTCAAGAAATCATTTTACATATTTGACTTTTAAAAATAACTCATATCATTGGACTTGCTCTTGCTTGAGAATAAAAAAAGAAAAAGAAAGAAAGAGATGGTCATCAACACATGCTTTCCCCACATCGAAAGGGTGTTCGTGGAGTTTTTAACATCATGATGGAAGTTAACGTTTTTCAAACTCGAATAGTTTTTTTTTAAATAAAAAATAGAAAAAGATTGGATTGGACTGTCCCTAACCAAACTTTATAGTAATAAAAAAAGTCATAGGAAATAACATAAACATACATGAACACAAGATTTAGAAAATTTAATTTCAAGAGCAATTTAATCATTTTAAATTAAAATAAAAAAATATCAATAATTTGACTGAACTAAAGTACGAGTGAATCATTATATCACTAATGAATTTAATAATGATATTTATATTAAAAAAAAATGAATTGCCCTCCTAACTAAGCCAAATGACCATGTATAGCAAGTACAAAATAATTAAATTAATGTGCGAACACAATTAAGTGATTGTTTGACGGGCATTTCAAAAATAATTTTTTTAAAATAATATTTAAATTAATTTTATTTTATATTTTTAGATTATTTTGATGTGATGATGTTAAAAATAATTTTTAAAAAAAAAATAAAAAAATACTTTGAAAATTAATCTTAATCACACTTTCAAATAGACATAAATATTTTTTTTTCCCTTAAAAAATCTACTTGACTGGAAAAAAGAAAGAAAAAAAGAAGAGTTCAAAAAATCTAGATAGGAGAGTTGAGAATCACGCAAAACAAACATGGGCCCATGGGGAGACACGTGAGTGTAAAAGTATTGGGCCTCGTGAATCTTTGGAATCTGAGAAATGGCACTCGTAAAATGGCCCATTATATCATATCCAATTGAACAGAAAGCCCCCTTCCTTTCCAATCTTTCGGCCGAGGGTCCTGCATTCGTGGACCTGTTCTTGAGATTCGCATGATTCAAGATTCTACCATAAATTATTACCACTGATTTTATTTTATTTTATTTTATGTCAGTCGTCGAAAGAATATTCTACTTTCATGAAAACCTAAAAGGTATAACATAATTTAATTAATTGTACTATTTAAATAACACAAAAATTGCTAATTACGCTATTCTTTGCCGTGTAGACTGTAGCTTGTTAAAATTAAAAACAAATTCACGCTGACTTGGAAACTAAATCCTTACGAAATCAAATAGTCCTTGAATCATTTTTAAAGAGGCTTTCTTTTATTTTAACAGTTTGCCCTACTGTGAATACTCTCAAGTTTCTTGTTCAACCCTATTATGTATTGGTGATCGTGATCTTCTCAAAAACGACTCCGAAGCAAGCGTATTATTATTGTTTACAAACCGGATATGTGGTGCATTAATGCTCAAAGTGTACGTTTGGAGTTAAAAACGTGAGGTGGCAAAAACAAATTGAGATTTGTGTTTTAGTTCTTAATTTGAGTTTGAATATGTTTATTTTATAAAAATCTGAAATAATTAAAATTTTATTTATTTAATCCATGAAAGACTAATTCGGCCATAATATCTTTTACCAATTTTACATGGTATCAGAGCTGGAAAATCCCAGTTCTTGAATTTATTTATTTTTCAAACATCAATTCTCCTTAATAATTTCTCTTCTCCCTTTCGTATCCTTTGAACACCTCTATTGAGAGAAGCAGCTGCTGCTCTGACTTTTTGAAGTGTACTTTTTGAAGTCCGCGTAGGCTTCCAAGACCAGGTCGTCGTCGTCATCCAATTCATCACGGTATATCTCTGGCCGGAGCAGCTTACTCTTGCCAGCTGCGTCATACATTTGCTCTCTCCACTCTTCGATCCCTGGGCAACCGCACTGAGAAGCAAGCCAGTTGTCGTACTCGAACTGATAAAAAAAGAGATGCAAAATCTGGTGATCAAAGTAATTCTAAGAACAGGTTCATAATTTTTGAAAAACTAATATTTTTTTCTTTATTTCTATGTTTTCAACTAATTTCAATGTATTTTAGGATGAACATGATAGTGTCATAAAGGGAACATTCTTAAAGGGTTATGTAACCTTCCTGGATTAATACATCACACCATTAGCTCATCCATGATGAGTAATCAAAAGTTGCAAGAGGAGGGACACGTTGCCAGGAAAAATAACCACACAAAGCTATGCTATAC
Organism: Salix viminalis; assembly: GCA_029228465.1. Classification (NCBI taxonomy): domain Eukaryota; kingdom Viridiplantae; phylum Streptophyta; class Magnoliopsida; order Malpighiales; family Salicaceae; genus Salix; species Salix viminalis. The sequence goes on from CM055426.1 coordinate 6,645,351, forward strand.
TACAAATCACCAAATGCACAATCAGAAATGCAAGGACCCCGAAACTCAGAAGAAAGAAAAGGAATACAATGATCCATGAAAACATATATATATATATATATATGACTAATAAAGTGAAGATTTGATGACTTTTCCATCCTTATCATTCATCCAACAAACTCAAAAGAGGATTATTTACACGAATAACCTTCGAACTATAAACCCTGATGACCAATGAGCTTCACCGATGCATTCTGATGAACAAGCTGATGAATTGATATGGAAAATGGGATACAAACTACACCGTACAGATGGCATACCTGACCGACACCCAAATTATGAGTGCGGTATTTGGGTATGTTGGAAGCTTCTAGTGTCAGATAGAAAGCTTTAACATCTTCCATCATCTCCTCAGGTGTCGGAAGTGCAATATGACCTGATAAAACACCAGCAATCCACTTGGTTTGAAGTTCAAACAAGGGAAAAGGGACAACCTAGCACCAACCATGGACAAATTATTTTAACATTGTAATTTTATGTTCAGTCAAAAAAACAAGGAATAAAACGTTAACAGAGTTGAACCTTCCACGGTAACCCAACAAATGAAAGCCATGGGGCCAAAACTGGTGGGAAAACATGCTTGTACAGGGGGGCCACACGATTATCATCCACGGTCACAATGCCATTGGTATCTAGAAAAGGGAAGTGATACTTGTACCTTACAGGCAAGAACAATTGTAACAAAACATTCAGCCATCGATTATTTTCTACGAGCAGAAGTGTGTACAATTTAGCGTTGAAATATTTGAGAAGTACCCAGTGCAATGTATAATAATGTCAGCAACGACAACTCTCCCGTTTCTGAAGACCACAGAACCATCAGCATGCGCACTTTCTATCTGCATCATTTCAATAAATACAAGCATCTTAGAAGAAGCCCTTCTCGCAAACTTCTCAAAACAGTTGCCCAATCTAAATCCAGGTGAGTTCTTTTACCATAGAATGAAGCCAGATATTATCAAATCCAGGCTGCTCTTGATATGTCTCATCTGCAACTGATCTCGAGGTAACATGGACCTCTTTAGCAACTCCAGCAATTTCTCTGGATAGATCAAAAGAACTAGCTGAACTTCCAATCAAAATTGCCACCTGTTCCATCAAGAAAAAAAAAAGATCAACCAGGAAATATAAATAGATATCTTATAAAAGGAGTTGCTGCAAGAAGCGGGACCAAGAATGATCATGCACAACACAACAACCTTATAAACAAAGGAAATGATCACAAACCTAAGACAAAATTGAAGAGCCACAGATTTCACAGCAAACTATCAATAAGGGATTGTGCATCTTTCACAAAACTATCAATAAAGGATTGAAGCTATCCTCGAGACTCACTCGACCATCAACCCTTTTGGTGCAAGCTCATTACAGCAGAACTTTCATTTCAAAAGAATGAATTTAGTGGCTAGAAAATCTCGCCCCTAACTAGTAACATTTCATCCTTCGTGCTAATATTTGCGTATCTCTACACATCTACATATATAAACTAAGCATTCAGATAGTTCTCTACCACGAAACTATAGATTCATGCACACAAGTCGAATGCTATTAGAAAATATGAGCAATATAGAGTAACAGAAAAGCAAGTTCGTGAAATAATAGTAGAAAATTGAGACATACTTGATCTTGAAAGCCCTCGGGAGTACGATAATTGTGGCTATGCATCTGTTTTCCTGGCCACGAACTGATCCCTGAAAATAAGTCAAGTAAAGAGATCGCTCTATTACTTCGTTTCTAGAGTTCCACCTACGCAAAGCATGAAACTTGACAAAGAGTAGAATCCAAAACAAACACTCCATAAAGTGGATTCAATCCAATCACACCAGTAAAAATGCGGTTTGATAGTGTTTTTTTATTTTTTAAAATATTTAAAAAAAAAGACATCAAAATTTATTTTTTAAAAATTATTTTAACATTAATATCAAAACAAATATAAAACAGAAATAATAAATAATTTAAAAATTTATATATAAAATTTTTAAATTATTTTAAATGCAATTTTAAAACATTCTATCAAATCAAATACCCTCTGAAACATAAAATCAAACAGGGAGAAGAGAGATAGAAAAACACCGGTCAAACCAAACATGAGCATTCTACGTAGAATTATACTAAAGTCAATCGACAAAATAACCATAACCAGTCCTGAATAATATAAATTTCGAGAGAATAAATTTAAAAAAAAAAATACCTGGTATTTGAGCAATACGAGGTTCAGTGTAATGTCCATTACAGATAACAACAGCATCATAAATCTCCTCATCAACATCAAACCCAAAACCAACCTCCCTAACATCATCACGTATTTTCCTTTTAGACCTCACAATCCACTTTCCAATATTATCCTTAACAGGCCCCACATGAACCACTTCAGTATCAAACCTCACTATTTCTTCAATCCCAAACTCACTTGCAAAATCCTGCAAATACAACAACACCTCTCGATGGCCCGGAAACCTTCTGTGGTCTCTCTTTTTATCATTTTTTGCTATAAAAGGATAGTCTTTGAAACCCATTACTTCTCTTGGGAGGTTGGTGCGGAGGGATCTATAGAGGCTGGAGTGAATTATGCGTCGATTCGGGTCGATGCTTAACGGGTCAGGCTCGACTCGGGGATGGTACACCCATGTTCCACCTACTTGGTTGTCTCTTTCAAAGACTACAACATCATGACCCTCTCTCCGGAGCTCACGGGAAGCAACGAGGCCGGCGGCTCCGGCACCTATCACCGCCACGTGGCGGGAAGATTTTTGGAGGAAGTTGAGGTGATGACATTGATAAATGTTTGGTTGGCGTTGTTGCGGTGGAAGAGAGTTCGGTTTTCTGGACACTTGACAAATTATGACGTCAGCAGGGTCCCATCCATCCGGACCCACACGTGACCATCTGTTGTTACTTTTTTCTCCCTACCGCTGTGCGACCTCTGAGTTTTGACAGAACCGGTTGATGGGCCTGACACTTTTGTCTAACTCAAACCGGGCTTGTAGTTGTCTGACTGTGTATAAAAAGTTGGGTTGCCACTTGCCACTGCCTTGAAACAAACTCACTTCTAAAAATGGTAAGGTACCTTGCAGATCAGGTTTCTACTTATATATGAAATGGTAAGGTGCCTGGCAGATCAGGTTTCTACTTATATATATATACTAGATAATTGCCCGCGCGTTGCCGTGGGTATTTTTTTGTATATAATTTAACATCATTAAATCTAAAACAATAAATTTATATGATATAAGTAAATAAAAATTATAGATGAAAAGATAAAATGTTTAAAATTTTGAGTTGAGTTTGTCACGTAAGCATAGATTATATCTTATTATAATTAATATTATAATTATAATTATTATTATTGTTGTTGTTATTATTATTATTATTATGTTCATAATGAAAGAAACAAAAATAAATGAAAGACTAAAAATATCCCAGAAACTTGAACAAAAGAAAAAAAAATAACATTGTTATTACTGGAAAAAAACAACAAATTATTATCAAATTATTGGGAGGGAAAAAAAATAACAAAAGAGTAAGAGAGAAAAAATATTATTATTATTATGATTATTATTATTATGATTATTATTATTATTATTAATATTATTATTATTATTATTATTATTATTATTATTATTATTATTATGTTAAATACACATATACATACATGGACAAAAGTTACATTGAGAATAACAACTAAAAGCATAGATGCATAAATACCAATAAAAAAAAACATTAAAAAAAGAACACTTGAATTAATATCAAATAGAAAATTAAAAGAATAAGGACAAAAATGAAAAATGACATATATAAATTAATTCTAATTGAAGGATAAAATTGCAAAAAATAATAATTGGAGGACTAAAAATTCAATAATGATCAAATGCTGCCATTCAATTAAAAAATTAGAAGAAGAGGGACTGAAATCAAACTTTGTATATATTACCAATTGCAATTGGAGGACCAAATTAAAGAAATCAAAACTTTGGTACCGGAGAAATTGAAGGAACCAAAAAGAAACCGAAAATCAAAAGTATAGGGACCGAATTAAAATTGCTTTATATAATTAGTTTTAGTTGAAGGGCACAATTGCAAACAATCAAACTTTCAATTAAAGAAATCAGGCATACAATCAAAATTAAAACCTCAGGGACCGAAATTAACTTACCACACACATGAGGGGACCCGGGACTGACATTCGACCCACAGGGAGAGAGAAAGAGACAGCCGCTGACAAAACCGACCATCGCAGCTTACGCAGGCATAGCTGGTGGCAGCGCCGCTGACGGGCAGACGAAAGCACTGGAGGCTCACCGTACTCACCGTGCGGAGACAAATTTTTTGGCCGTCGCATTGCCCCTCGCAGCGCCGCCTAAAGAGCGCGTTAGCGCTGAGGGCGTTAGTCGGCGATCGACGACAGCGCCCAGGCGGTCGGACGGAAATATAATAAAAAATAGGCTAATTACCAAGCCACCCCTGCCTTAACCCAGATCTACGAAAAAACCTCGGGAGAAAGGACATCCGTGTCCCTGGTTACTGTGCACTGTTTTGTCGTTTTCGAGGGCTTTTTTTGTCTGCACACTGTGCACCTCAGGCGTGAAAAACCGACAGCGCCCCTCATTCTTGTGCACTATTTTGTCGTTTTCGAGGGGTTAATTGGTGATTGTACTGTGCACATTGCGGCTGAATAAAAAAAAGCCAAAAACCGAAAACACCCCCATTAAATAAATACCACACGCTGGTCGGGAGACCCATTTCAGTCCACTGCTCGCCACAATCCACAGTGATCTGTGAGAGTGTGTACAGTGCAAAAACCCACAACGTTTATGTGTTTTGTAATATATATATATATCAGATAAAATAATTAAATATTCATATTTTATTCAATATAATTTAAGTTAAATATATAATTAATTTAATAATATTCATACTCTATCTATTATTACAAAAAAAACCATATAATCGAAGTTAGTTTAGGAATTTATTCATCAAGTTTAGAATAAATTTTCATTCTTGCTAACATCTCTTTACCTCATTATTTCTCCAATGTCCTAAAAATCTGCTAAATTTTAGTTTTGCACAAAAACATAATTGCATTTAACTCAATTGTTTTATCTTGATCGTCCATGATCCATGCATTTTTTTTGTGTTATTATTTTTTTTTGAGAAATTTATATGGGCAATTGGGATATGTATATCTATATTTAGATCTTATTTGTTTGTTGTAAAGCCATTTAAAAACAAAAAACTATTTGTAGTGTCATAAAAAATAAATTGAAAAATATTTTTCATCTTTTGGTTATGTCATTGAAAATAAGCTAAAAATAAATTATTAATGCTGTAATTTTTTTCAAGTTTTTGAAAACAATGCAAATGAAATGTAACAAATAAAAAAAATTGAAAAATGATGACATTGAGAAAATTGAAAAATTCATAGCATAAAGGGCTTTTTTAATGAATTGATAATAATATAAAGCGCAAATAATCTTCTGAAACAACCGGCTTGACTGGTGGTCAGACTCCGGCAAACAACATCCTATGACAAGTCATTGTCGTAACCCCAGGTGAGCTGTCAAATATATTATGAACCATTTATGTCATCCAGTCACCTAAATTTGCTAGCAATTAAAAACCAAAGTTTACCAACCAGATGACGTGTCAAATATATTATGAACTAAATTGATTGTCCCATGCTGCCAGGCCAAACTTTTTTCAATGCAAAACAAAAATTATCAGGATAATGTTCTTTAAGAAAACTAGATAAATATGAGAGTTGGGTTATTGATTTTATTTAATTTAATAATAAGCTCAGTTAATTTAATGGTATGATAATAAAAGACAACAACAACATATAGAGCAAACAAAAAATATTTACTTAAATTAACTGTGAAACCCGCAACTTGACATATTAAATTAGGATAACCCGAATAAATTGATAAAATTGAAAAACATCAATTGTAAAAAAAAATGACAAAAGACTTCAATCAACCTAGACTAACATCTCATTTTCATTAAGAAAATGATTAAAAAAAAGAATAACAAGAAAAAAAAATAGAAATAACAAGAATAAAAAACCAAATTTGATAGATAAAAAAATTTAAATGGGGATGAAATTGAAAGAAAAATCTAATTCCATGAACTATTTAAAATAAAATAAATAATAATAAAAAGAACTTGGACCAAATATGAAATGAAACAAATTGAGAGGTTGCATTGAAATTTTGCAAAGTCATGCACGAAAATTAAGAAGAGAAAAAAAAAGTCATCAGCGCCAAACTGATTGGTCACGGACTCACGGGAACTAGCATTACCTGGGTATTATTTTTTGCAATAGAAAAATTTGGACCCGTTGCATGGCATGGCACGGCCAGCTAATTAGCCATTAAAAAAATGAACACATAATTTAACTAATTTACCGATGGAGTCAAAATGATATGGAATCATTATCAAGTATCAACACAACCAAAAGATGTGAAATTGATTTTAACTGTTCATATAAATTGCAAATCATGTCAATATATAAATATAAGTTTTTTGCTTTTTTTATTTCATTATTTAACATGAATTTTAATTCTTTTGGGTGTTTTGACTATTTTTATGTGTTTTTTTTATTAATTTTATTCTTTAATATTTAATTTTATTTAAATTTATCTCATAATCAAGTCAGGACAACTCCTTCATAAAATCATTTAAAATTCAAGTTAAACAGATAGTAAAATCAAGATTTTTCAAATCTAAACTACTGTACCAAGTTTTATGCTAATATAAAAAAATGAAAATCAATTTATATATATATATAAAATAGCAAAACACAATTAATAAATAATATAATTCTTTTTTTAAAATAATGAAATTCTTGTTTAAGAGTGGAATAAATTGTTTTTCAAAATAATTTTTATAAGTTAATTAAAATATATATATATATATATATATATATTAACATAGTACATCAAAACACTTTAACATAAAAAAATATAAAAATACTTGGACAACATCCGTATGGACAATCACAGGATAACAACCTAACAAGTGCTCTCACACTCGGTTGTACAGTAACCACAGGACCATAGAAGCTGTCAACATTAGATCATATTTATGATAATGGGACATGGGACCCACTCAATTGTTTTTTCGATCATAACCGGCACCCACGTCACTCATAAAAGAGGACGGTTCATACATTTCCATCACTCCACTAAATTTATTTCATCAAATAAATTAGCATGACTTTCCATCACAGACATGGCGTATTGAATTTTCTGTTGGTATAGAAATATTATTAATTAATTAAAGATAAACTAAAATAGCTAGTCATTTCACTGTCGCAAAGCTCAGTTTCGTTCATTTAATGAGCTCTTCTTTTTTTATTTTTCCATTTCAACCATCAAACTTTTATTCTTTACACTTCCATCATTTCAAATTACATTCGCATGATTTCTTTGTTGACATTCCTTTCAATTTGCATACCTCACATATGCTGAGTTCCGAGAGACATTTAATTGATGAATTAGGTTTTGATTTTGCAAAATCAAAATTTAATTGGGGTTAGAAATTAAAATTAAAAGAGCGGGTATTAAAATTGAAAAAAAAACAAAAACAAATGCCCCAGTTGGATTTTGGAGTGGATACTTCATTTTGACCCCTAAAATTTTCTTTTTTTCTATCATTCGGTTCTATTGTTTTGGTAATTCATTTTCAACACTAAACTTCATTTTCTTCACGATTAAATCATAAGATGTTTAGAAATGAGAAAGAAAGTCACCGACAAACTTTAAGAAAATAATAAGAATGCTCGAGTTGTCATATTTTCATGGTCATTAAAAGGGTTGATTCTCATGATCTTTTCAAGATGAGTTCAATAAATATTATGTTTTCCTATAAACATTTTACAAAACATAGATAGGGGTCTGCTTAGTTTTCTTACTCATTTGGTTTTTGTTTTTAGAGTAATTAAAAAGTGTTTTAAGGTTGGAAATGAGTTTATTTAGGTTTTTACGAGGTGTGTTTTCAGGTGAAAACGAGTAAAAAAATGAGTTTTATAAGTATAAATGTAAACCCCCAATCCAAAAATTGATAAATTGGTATTAAATAAGGTTATTTTTTATTAAAAAATGATGGATTAGAAGAGGTATTATTGTGATTTGGTTGGACATATCCAGTAAATTAATTTAAATTTCAAATAAGATAAATAATAAAATTAGTACATGAAATGTTAACTACTGATAAATCTTGTAAACTTCCTAATTGGGTAGGATAATTATTTTAAAGTTTCGTAAATTTGGGATGGTAACATTTATGAAAATGTAACGGGATTTCAAATAAATTAATGTATGATTTTATATGCAAATATAGATTTTAGAGTAAAAACATTACCTGATGTCCAATTTTATGATATCAAGCATAACTATCAATTTGATCATTGGGTCATACTAAAATTTTACAAAGAGTCTTATAATATATTATATATTTTGGGTTAAAATTTCAGGAAAATTGGAGTTCATAAGGTCATAAGAGTATTGATGATCAAACAAAAATATAGAAAAAAAAACTTTTGGACACTTTAATGACATTGTTGTAATTTTCTCCAACCTTGACATTGTTCATGATACAAACCTTAAAATAAAAAAGGGGCATAAATCCTTCATTTCTTCTTTTTTTCCCCAAAAAAATCCCTTATATAAACCACATTTTAAGACATAATAAATGAGGTTATTATAGTTTAAACAAATAAATACATGGCTTGGGAAAGATTAAAGTGAGAGAATAATGAGAGTTAGAGAGGAAAATAAAGGATTTGGGAGAGGAAGAAGAAAAGAAATGAGTAGAAACTCGATTGGGATCAATTTAAAGCTCAAATAATTATCTGGGCAGGTGTTCAAAATTCATTTATACAAGATTAAGTAAAGTTTAGGAGGCTAATAAGAATAATGAAGTTTGTTATCTAGACATATATAAATAAAAGTGGCAAGGTCTGTCTTTAGGGGAAAACTAATGAGTTAAATTAGTACAGTAGTTGGAAGTATGAATATAACTAAGGATATGTTATTGATATTAGCTGATCTTGTTGACATAAAATTAAAGATGTTTTGATACTCAATTAACTATGTTGACAATAACTAAAGACATGTTGTTGATATTAGTTAATCGTGCTTACATAACTCATGAGGTGTTCTGATACCTAGTTGATTGTGTTGATAATAATTAGGGATATAAAACTTAATACTTAGTTAAACGCATAAATGGTAGTTAAAGTGAAGAATATAGTACTTGGTCATTCATATCGATAACGACCGAGAAAAATGATGTAAATCTTAGTTTGGTTACATTGTTAGTGACTTAATTGACAAGTATAAACAAACAAGTCTTGTGATGAAGAATTCCAAATTATTACTAATATTAAGTTGATTATTTTTAGTTAATGATGATAAAAGTTTCTCTATAAGGTTATTCATTTTTTACTGGTTCGAGAAATACAAAAAAATAAGTGTAAGCTAACAATACTTGACATCAACAATTATCCTTAAAAAAAAAGGCAACGAGTGTGTTTGAAAAGACATGATTGGGTTATCAAACCATGGATGCTAATGATATCAAAAGGAATATATTGATATTAGCAATGACTAGGACTTGATTAACCTACTAGATTATAGAGGTTCATAATATTGACATTAACATGAAAATTAAATTACCTTTTGAAGTATGGACATTAAACATATCAACAAGGCTAAGTTGATATCAATAGTCTTATAACCTGATTAGTCATTTTTAGATTATAAAGGCTAATGATGTTAATGAGGATGCACTGGTATTGACATTACCAAAGTTATTGGTTGTAAATGATATCATGATAGATGACATCAATATTTATCGATTTAATTAGGTAAATGATATTATTTTGAATAGAAATGTGCATTAAAAGATTTAACTAGAATATGGATAATGGAAGTTAATATTGATATTCTCATAAATAATATGTTTATATAAGTAAATTAAAATATTGGAAATAATAAGAAGCATTTTAAAATAATAATTTAGCCTATCAATCAACAAATTAAAAAAATTAAAATTGATAAGCCAATTTATGGTTCTTAATTTATATGTTTAATTACAGGTTTATCCTAGACATGACAAGATTAACATTTAGTCGAAGAAAAACTTATTTTGTTATAAATTAATTAGATCTTATCTAATATAAAAGTTATTGCATCTTGTTAATCAATATCTTTATTCAACTTTTGGGATGACATATAACTGAAATATTGTGTAAACTTATTTGATGACTATGTTATGTTTTTTTTTCAAGTTATGAATATTAATTAATCCCTTTTTTTCTTTTATTTTCTTTACCCCTACCTCGTTAAGTTGTTATAAATGTTGTAAATTGAGAAGTATAGTTGATAATATAAAAATGATTTATTAATTTAGAAATCTAAAGTTATTTTATATTTTTTTTCATTTTAGATTGAATATATATAAGTATAATTACATGATATTTTTGTAAATATTATAAAAAGATAGAAGTTAAATAATGTTTTAGAAAATTATAATTGTGTCATGGATATGAAAAAATGATCCCAGATGATTGGATAAAATACAAAATATATTTTTGGATTATGTATAGGTTGTCGATAATTTGGGATGTCAAAAATACATGAGAAACTCTATCAAAATTAGAGTAGAAAAAAGAGGGTTTTACAACAATATAATTATGTTTTATAAGAAATAATTTATTAAATCCAGGCTATTACATTGACTAAACAAAATGGATGACATATCTTTAACTCTTTGATTTGATTGAATAAGCAATAGGTCACTTCTTTTCTAAAATCCAACCACCATTATGGTGACTAGAAAATCAAGGAGAGTCTTGCCTTAAAAATCTATTCTTACTCATCCAAAACATCATAAAACACATATACAAGCCACCCCAAAATATCAAAATCCCATAAAAAATAAAAATAAGCAAAATCCATAAAATAAAAAATGAACATGATTTCACTTTGATGCCATGTTTGGAGGTCCAATGATTTTTTTCTCGAGAAGAGAAATCCATTGACACAAAAACTTCTTTTTTAATGGTTGAATTATGGTAGAACAATAACTCCTCTCCTCTCTATTATTTTTCAGCAAGGTTCTCTCTCATCTTTGTATTTTAGGGACTAGACAAATAAACAAAATAAGTTTTTGGACAAAAATAAAAATTATAAATTTTTTATACTGACCATAAATTATCTTTATGTTTTACATTTTGTCCCTTTCACTTTAAATTTTATCTTTCTAATTCAATTTAAAACTTTATCTCATGAAATTAGGTCGATAAATGATCAAATCAAAAGGAAAAAAAGTTTGTATATAAAATTGAAAAAAATAGATAAAAAGGGTGCAGGAATTAGGCACCAAAAACCAAATAAAGAATAAAAAAAGTTTAAGAATGGAATTGAAAAAAATAGATTAAAATAAAATAAAAAGGAAGAAATTAGGCCTAAACAATAAAATAAAAAAGAGAAAAAAACTTGAGAATGAAATAAGAATAAATTCCTTTCTTCACCATTTATATAACCGGTGAAACACCATAGAAGAATTTAATTCTTGTAGTGGTATAGGTAATTACAGTCCAAACCATCTTTTTTAATTAGTATCACTAGACATATTACTGATTAATAACCATAGAAAAAAGTCAATTAACGTGTTAGCTTGAAAATTATATGCATTATTCTCTGTTGTAAAAGATTTGAAAAATTTTATGTTCACATGAACACTAAAACACTTATATATTTTTTTTAACTTTTTAAAATATTTTTATAATTCTATCTTTAAATTTTTTTCATCGAATTTTATCCTTTAATATTTTTAGTTGATCGTTTTTTCCTACAAAATCATCATAGTCTTAAATAAATATTTTAGCTTTTGGCTAGCAATCAATTTTTATAAGTGTTTATTTTAGTCATCATATCTTCAAATAAAAATTGTTTTAAAAAATAATTTTTTTAAACTAAAAAACTTTCATGAACGGAGTCATAAGTCTAGGGAGTTAAGTTGCAAAGTCTGGGTTGATTTAATAATGTAGTCTTCAGAATATTCATAAATTTTTTTATCTTATTTTAAAAAAAGGTCAAATCAAACTTTTATCAGCTACCCGAGTTATTTTTTTTTATGTATAGTCAATCATGCCATAAGAATTAAACCCCATACATGTTAATTTTAAACTCAAGGATGAACAAAGAATCAGTCAGAGAGGTTTCAAGATTGACTTGTCGTGTCCAATTTAATAACAATATCATATAGTTTTCTTTATTTAATTCAATCTCCCAATTTTTTTCTTTTGATTTTTTTTGTTAATAAATTTTATTTTTTAATATTTTGTTGATTTTGAAGTGGTCTTCATAATTTATTTCAGTTTGTTTTTTATGAAGTTATCATAGTTTTAAAACAATATAAAATATTTATTTGGTGTTTAATTATGTTAGAGTATTTGTTTTGTTATTATATCTTTAAATAAAATATTGTTTAAAAAATAAAGTTGCTAAACTTAATCAAGTATATAATTTAGGTTGCGATTTGGAGGGTTAAAAAAAGAAAACCCATATCTAATATATTAACAACTTAATAATAAAAACAAATATATATTATATTGAATTTTTTAAAATAAAATTATATATTTTTTATTTATTATTCAAATTGCTATGAGCCAATCAAAACAACTCATTCATGTTAGCCAACTCATCTAAAATTTATTTAAATGAGTACGAGACAAGAAGTTATATAAAAGAAATAGTTATTCCGAGTTAACATTTGTTTTAAGTTGATTTTTTTATATACAATTTGTTTATAATTATAGTCAAAATTGTTTAAAATGATTTTTATTTAGAAATATATTTTAAATTATTATTAATATCATCACATAAAAACATCTACAAACACTGAAAATATTTAATTAAAAATAACAAATAATAATAATAATTTTTTCCTTCAAAAACACCAGTAATAAACAGTATCCTTGTACGGCAACGGCATAGCAGTTGGACTTCCGGGTAGAAAACAGTAAATAAGGGGACAAAAAGGTAAAATAGAGAAACAAAAGGACATAAATATCCAGCAGCGGCACCATGGCTTTTGCAGTTGAAACTGTCAATCTCTTCAAAAGCCAAAAATCTGATTGGCATAATATATATATATATATATATAGAGAGAGAGAGAGAGAGAGAGAGAGAGATGGAATCACAATCACACAACAGAGTAACTAGGCAAGCAAAGATAGAAAGAGACAGAAAGTTGAACCATTAAAAGAAATGATAGTACAGTAAGTCAGTAACACAACCCTCACTCTTAGCTACTCCTATATTAGTAGCTCATCTTTAGTCTCCCTCCCTCCTCACCTCTCTCTCTCTCTCATTATATTCGGTGAGAGAGAAGAAAAAAGAAAAAGGAGAGGAAAAAGAATTCATCTTTCTCACCGGGTTCCCTTTGATCTGAATCCCTTTACTTTTGACTTGTTTTTCATGATGGGTTTGTATGATTTTTACTTTCTTTTTTGCCATCTGGATTTCTAAAGAAGAAGCAGAAGACTATTTTGTTAATGGATTCTTTGCTTCATGGTACCTTCCTTTTCCTTTTCTATCTCTTTTTTTTTTTACATATTTTGGGATTTTATTTCATTTTTGTTTGTTGATATCATGTTTTTGCTGTGTAATGTTTGTTCTTTTGTGTGTGTCTTGGGTTGTGTATGAGCTGGATGAAATTGGAGTTTTGATCTGTTGAATGTCCGAGTATAAATCGTGATAAAATGTTTTCAAGCTGTAAACTTTACATGCCAAAGAACACATGTTAAGATTCTACTTGGTTCATGAGTCATTAACAAAATTTATTTCTGTTGACGATATGCAAATCCATTTCATTAAATGAAAATCATTGGACCACTTTTTATTTGGTGAGAATTGGCTTAGTTTTCAATGCACATGAGTCTCATTATCTAAAAGCTTTATTAAACCTTGATTAGATATGAAGGCATCAGAGCCATCCCTTGTGGCTTGGAAAAATGAGCTACTTTCATTTGGGGCTGGCTGCATGAACAGTAAACTTGAGAAAGCAACAGTGCCCAAGTGTCGAGTCATATCTGGGTTTTTGTTGGTCAAATTTCATGCCCATGTATGCATTGGCTTCTACCAAATTTGAACTTTGTTTGCTAGCGAGTAGTGATCAAGGTAGAGCGAGTCGGATCATATATTTCCTTTGTGTGGGTCACGCCTAATTGCTGGTGGTCTGTTACGTCTGGGTGTGCTGAAAACAGAATCTTGAGCCTGCAAGAATATAAGAGGCTAAGGTGATGATTTCAATTTCCCGGCATGCAGTTGATTTGTACATCATTTCTCATTTTATGTATAAATTGCTTCTCTGGAGCTTACTTTTTATGTGAATGATGAGTGCCGCTTGGTATTTATCTTGATTTTGCAAGTGCTTTAATACGGGAAAGCTTATTTGATTGGCGCCGCTTGGTCTTTCATAGAATAGCCAGTTGCTTGATTGATGCTGTGCATCTCATAGTATCAACGCTTTCTAAAAATGCAGGGATGGAGAATGCATGGCATCTTGGTTCTTGCTGGCGTTTCCCATCTCATAACTAGAAATTTGCTGGATTGAATATAGATTTTAGAGACAAATCATCGCAAAATGCAGCTTGTTAAGGATACGACATGTGGTGTGATATGATGGACTTGTTCGATCCTGGCAAGAAGATGTTGATACAAGGAGATTTCGATCTGAACTCTGTACATCGATATGCAGATTCATTTAAAGGAGTTATAAAGCAGACAATTCTCAAGCAGGAGGTTATATTTAGGACTCAGGTATTAACCTCAACATTGCATCATAATAAGTTTTTTAGCTATTTCCGGCATCATATGGTTCCTTAGAGTCTGGTTAAATGCTGGGTCAATTCTATCATGTAGCTCGAACTAGTTTAAAGCTAAGCAGAGCTCTGAGATTATACTTGCTAGAAATGGCTTGTCTTAAAGGTGAATCATGGCATCATGGTTGATGGCATGAATCATAGAAGTTTGCTGCAATACTCTTATCTCTATTGTTACTTTTTTTTCCAGGTCCATGAACTCCATCAGTTATATAAAACACAAAAAACACTGATGAAGGATCATGGTAGTAAGGGTTGTGGTGGATATAATTCATGGGATGCAAATGTACAACCATCTTCACCACCTTTTCCAAATCCTTCAAGAATTGAACCACTGGTAAAAGAAACAGGAATTTCCTCAATTTCCAAGGTAAATGAAGCCTCCAACTATGAGCTTGCTATTGAAAGCGATCCTTTGTGGGGGGGAGAGGAGGGTTTCAATTTTTTTCCTTTTTCAATCATGATTTTCTGGCATCTTCGGTGTTTTGTGGCACAAGCCCCAGTCTTCTCTGGCATGCCATATGAAAGTCTGGCCACTAACAATGACAATCATTGTTGGCAATAGATTCAGTAGAGATGTAGTTGCAATTCCTTTCAATGGTCTCCTTGATTGGATTGTTCATGGCTTTTTGGTCCTTCAGAGAAGATGTGTCTGTTGTCTCATCAAGAACAGACTCATGATGCACCACATCTAAAAAACTTTTCAAAAAATGACGACACACACTTTCACAGTGCTAATGTAAGGAGCTTGTCTTTCAGGTGGGTTCAGCACCTTTTGCAAATGAGTTGTTACATGGGCGCCAAGAAACATATTATAGGCTTAAGCAGAGGCCTCTTGATCTTCAACTTTCTGCTAACGAATTCATCAACCATGTTGAGGAGGGTAGCCCAAACAGAGGACATGCATGGAATCCTGTCTCTGCTAATTACTCTTCAGGTACAGAGGATTTGAAGCTTTCCCTCAATGCTAGAGATGACTATAGAAGAACAGAAGGTACATTGAGGACTTGGTTTGATAAGAGAACTCATCAGTACTGTTCTGTTATTGATCTGGAATCAGAAGAGAGGATATCAGATGACAGTGTAAAATGCACACCTTCTGTTGGCTGTGCTACTCCAGAAACTTGTTCCCCAGGGAAGTACAAGTCAAAAGTTTCTGCCTTCTCTAGTTTAATTTTCTCAACTGGTGCAGAGAAAAACCCACCTGTCGACATTTCAGAAAGCAACTCTTTTCAAGAACATAGTGAATGCTGCCAAGAGCAGACCTCTTCTAATGAAGGTACTGATAATCAACCACTTGAAATTAGTTATAGCATTTTGTCCATGGATGGATGTATGTTTTTGGATTTTGATTTTGTGCAAAAATTATCTGCCACCATGTATTTAGCTCTTTTTATCGGTCTTGCAAGCAGGAATTATGGAGTGCCGTGATGATAACCTTTGTAATAATCTTTCCACCAAAATGCAACAGTCCCTCTTCACATAAAGGAGCTGATTTGGACCTCAACAAAGCTCACTTTGATGTCTCCTCGTGTTTCTCAAACGATCCTTTAGTTGCATGTCCTTCACCACCAAGATCGGCTGGTGTCTCGGCGGTAGTTACTAGGAGCATGCAGGAAGAAACCTGTCCAACCACAGTTTGGGAGAAACAGGTCAATAGCTGCTCAAATGAAATTTCTGACATGATTGCAGAAAATAATTTCATAAATGCTACTGAAGTAGATTTAAACAGCACAACTAGGAGTACAGATGTTTGGACCGTAAATTTTGAGCCAGATGGAATGAGTGGTACTGTACCAAACCCTACAGGCCCAGAGCCCATACCCTGCTCCCCTGCAGACATTTCTGAAGACCTCGACAGGTACACTGGCGACCACAAGAATGATAATGTTGTGATGAAGGCGAAACTCACAAATTGTCTTCTACATGATTTAAATCAATTGCCTACAGATACAAGAGAACTGAGCTTTGAGAAGAGCCAAGTGGAAGATGCTGTCTTTTCATGCATTGATCAGTGTCAGAATGATGCACATGGCAATCAATCTCCTGTTTCATGCAAGTCTGGTATTTATGATAATGATTCAAACAGTGGAAAGACAGTGCACTTTGGCAGTACGTCTGATGATGTGAACGCTGATTTGAAAACCCTCTTAGGGTCACAAGTTGCCGATGCCTCATCAGATGAGCATGACCTAAGAACTTCTGACAGTGGTGATTTGAAAAATGAATGCGATGACAAGAAAGAAGAATCCGCTAAAGTTGATGTCTTGATGAAAAGAGCTGCTGAATCACTTCTAGATATGTCTTCGAAGAATTTAGTTTGCTATCAAGATTCTTTTGCCAAAGAAGGGTCCAAAGAGACGAGAAACGAGACAAGAGAGCAGCCACAGTACACCTGCGATTCTTTTGAATTAATGGTTATGGATCTAACGGAGAGCAACGTGGAGGAAAATTCCGTGACATCAAAGCCATATGAAGTAAATGACATGGAAACAAAAGATTTTGGTTCTAAGCTGAGACGAGGAAGGAGAATGAAAGATTTCCAGAAGGAGATACTGCCTGCTCTGGCATCTCTTTCTAGACATGAAATTCATGAAGATATAAACATTATCGAGGGAGTTTTAAGATCAAGAGAATACCGCAAAATCAGAGGCAAGATGGCAACAAATGGAGAGAACTGGTCTCCACTAGTGAGAAGTAGACGGTCAAGACTCAATCATGTTGGGCGGAGAAGTTGCTTGATGAAGTTCAACTAGAAGTCATTTACAGCTTGATAACTGATCATATCCATTCTAGGTCTATAGAACATCTTTGCATATATAGTAGTAGCACACAATTCGATCTCATTTCCTAGCTTTAGAAACAGAACCCAATGCTTCAAATAGTTGGCTGGTCATCTCATTTTGTTCCAAGCTTACTACAGTAATATTTTTCTTCATGCACACCTGTCTTCAGAGCGGATTCTAGAAGTTTCATTTTGTGCGTTGCGATTATTGCCACATATGTATAATGATTAGCTTCTGCGGTTTCATGGTTCATGCAGTATTAACTGATTCTGTCACCACCGCATAGAAGCGTCTTCCCCAGATAATTTACTCTCTGATGCAGGGCACGTAACAGTAGTCATCCTGATAATCAATCGATGATTTTCTTGCAGTTTATACCTTATTTGTTGTTGCCTATCGTGGGCATGCTACTGGATGTCAAACATCCGGCCCATCTTTCTGACCGTTGACCGCACACATCTTGTCGTGTCCTCAACTGAAGAGTGAAGATGACTTCACTCTTCAGTTCAGTTTGCTGGATCTTAAAAGTTAAAAAAGAACATGGAATGCCTTTTTTTTTATATATATACTAGGCTGATGATTTTATTTTTCTCAACGGTGCGGGAGCTGTAATGATTTTCCCACTCTCTGTCAATAATTGATAATAAAAATGTTAATTCTAACTAAAAATTGGATATTTATTAGAAAATAAAGTTGAATATTTGTTTTTAGCTTAGCTAGTGGTTATCACTACACTATGACTCGTATCATAATTTTCTAAATGTTTTTTCTAGTAGAAAAAAATATTATAATTTTTGTTTTTGGATTGCGACCAACCAATTATATTTTTCCTCCTCTCCTATTTTGTGATGATCTTCCCTTTTCTCTCTCAAACTTAAAGGCTTAAACACGAATAAAATAAATTTTTGGATCAAATAAATAATTTTTCAAACCAAATGATCCAAAATAGAATTTGAAAAAAAGGCATTCTGCCCCCCAAAAGCGTTAGACAAACATTGCTAGGTAAGAAAAAGGTTGCATCTTTCACTCACTTTCAATTTCAATTCCTATTTTTATTTTTATTTTTATTTTTATTTTTTTAAAACAATTGAACCAAATCATTTTTAAAAAATCTTATTAAGACAATGATATAATCCAAATTAACTTGTTAACACATGATTTGAATGAGTCTAATAATTTTATTTATTTTAACTTATTTTCTTATTTAATCATACGATAATAAAATAAACATGCATATGAAAGTGATCGAATCATTTTTATTTTATTTTTTAAAAAAGGAAATGATAATAAAACAAAAAAAGGCTATGATTTTAGTAAAAGAAAAAGAAGAAGTATGAATTGAATGACATTCAATAAAATAAGATAGCTAGGTAGGTAAATAAGAAGAAGTATGAATTTAGTATATTATATTGAATAAATATGTTTAGTGGGTAAATTTGTGAGTTTGTTTGAGATCGAATTTCTATTCCATATTTAAATTTATTGAATGGTTCAATAAATAAAGATGTTAATATATGCAGAAACATCATGTCAAATTAAAGATATTATTTGTAATAAATACTAGAGACTCATTTGATAGTCTCTAATAATGATCATTGATAAAAATTAAAAATATCATAAATAAAATATGAAAAATAAGATAAAATAACTTCACTATTCCTATACTGTAGCACCACGGGGGGTTGGGGGATTTGGATTTGGTGGTCCATAGGCTAAAGTGATTTATTTTTTAATGAATCCACATCCCCAAGCCTTAAATTCAGTTTAGGTTATGATTAAAAAGCAATAATTTAATACATGAAATCAAGTTATTTCATATTATAGTGGACCGGCAGGATACCTCAAATTAATGGGTAGCCAGCATTGTTTTTTCTTTCGGTGACACTCAAAACAATAGTCTTATAAAAATATTGGTTTTTATTTGGTAAATTAATGCAGCATTTATGCTCTGACTTTTTATCTCTTTTCACATTTTATAATTAGATTTTTTAAAATAATTATCATATTTTTTCTCTTTTGTTTTATTATCAAATAATTCTATAGTTTTTTATGATAGTATAAACAATTGCTTTTTGAATACTTATACGTGAATATAATATGCATAATATTTTAAATATAGATGGAATGTCTTTTTTTTGTGGTAATTTCTTAACAAATCTTTCTAAGTTTTTTATTCTAATATTTTTTAATACATTCACGTCAAAATTATCAATTCATTATTTTTTGGGTTTTTTTTATCAAAACTTTATTTTAAAATTATAATAAACTTTGATTTAAAAAAAAATTATTTAAGCTGAAGTAATTATAAAAAAGAAGTAACATATTAATAAAAGGAAAGGGGTTTTGATTAAAAAATATTTTTTTCTTACTTAATTCAAACCATCGAGTTATTTTGGTTATTTATTTTATTCGCTTTACTTCTTTTTCCCAATAAACAACATTGCAAAAAGAAGGTTATATATATTTGTTAAGAGAATACATCAATAACAAAACGAGAATTTATACTATCAATAATATTATTTTCTACAAAATTAAATTATTACTTTTTCGTATGAAAATTCATTTTTATTTCCATACAATTAAATAAATAAAATAAATCAAAGATCACCTCATAATCACGAGATCAAATATATTTATATGTGTATGTGTTATTTAATTTTTCACTTTAGTTTTTAATTATAATTAATAAAAATTATGATTTATTAATTTGTATAATTCTCATTTTTTTTATTATTAAACCGAAACATCAACTTTTCAATTACAGATAACTTTTTTTTGTATAATGTCAGAAAACACGCTCACAATGCATGCATGCACATTCTTTTCTCATGTTAAAAATCAATTTGAAACCCTACTTACAGCTTAACGGAGTTACTTCATTAGCTGTTAGCTGAAATCAGATTAGAAAATAACACATCAAATCAATTTGGATCGATGCCTCTTGATTGGTGGACTTGAGAGAGCCTGCCTCCTGATTGTATATTAGGGATCGAAGTTTTTCTAAAGCCATTGTTTAGATATTTTGACTGCGAATTTGGGACTATCCTTACGAAAACCAGCTCTATTCATATCAGCAATGATAGGGTGATTCTTGATTACCTGAGGCCAAACCTGATCCGCATCGCAGGTAAGATTGATTATCTGATATGATTTCTTTATTTTGACAGAGATCAATAATAGGAGGAGTGAAGATGAATCCACCAAAAGCCATCCTTTGGGAACAAGCATGCTTCAATGATGAGCCCAGAAAGGATATATTGCTAATGGTCCAAGTTCTTGAGTGAAAGTGATTGCAATGTTCGGTTGGCTGGCTGGGTTAGTGGATTAGATTCATGGGGAAGTGGAATAAGGCCACATGCAACCGAAATTCTTCCCTAAATATTTGAATCTCTGTGTCTTCCTATGCACTAACTTGCCCCCACAATCCACATATATAATGGGAGGATGGATATTTTTTTTAATTTAAAAATGGATCATAATAAGTTTGACTATACAACTAGTAAAGAATCATTGATTTACACCAGCACATACTTGGGGAAATTCTATTGAGTTTCTATTGAGACCATGCCTTCATAAGTAAAATCAATCAGACATAAATATGTTGTTTATTTGTTTACAAAAAAAATCAAATATTAAAATGTAAGAATAAACATTACATGTTCGTTATTAACCATGATGGAAAAAGGAAAGAAAGAACATCTCATGCTTAACTATTCTTTCATTTGTATTACCCTCTTGTAATCTGATGTTTCATCATGCAAGTTGTACATTCTTGATTACTAACAACTTAATTCAATGTCATTACTCTGATGCTACAGTTGGTGTTTGGAATGAAAAAAGCACCATCTTCTATAATTGATGAGAAATATGTTTTTTTTTGTATGATGTTTACCGAGGTTTGTTGCATTATTGTTTCAACTAAAGTTGCATAAAGCCGGCACAGTGCAACTTGAGAATGCGATGACAGTCACCTTTGTTTCTAATCTAACGTGTTCTTTTTTCTTTTCAAATCTTCTTTATTTTACTCTATTTCAAACTTAGTTTACGATCATTTGTCTGTTGATTAGACCAATTCTGTAACCCAGGCTACCGTTGACTATCTTTGAATATCAGTTGCGTACATAAAAAAAAATGTATCTTCATTACTGGGTTTTGAACATTTTGCTTGTTTAATTGCTCGTGTTCACCTGCTATTAGAAAAATATAGCTTGTCTATAAGATTATAGCTCATCTCGCCATCCATGGTTGTTAGGCTCTCGCTGTCTAAATGCTTTGTTTGAGCCACCTTGGAAGACTATTATCTGGTAGATTTAGGTTGTCAGGGTAGCCTAGACTCCAGATTAAATATGAAGGAAGCTTCAGGTGTCTGTGTTTCATTGAGCCCAAGACGGGATTTCAGAGTTCTTGAGGTTGCTCAAAGGAGTTTCAGACAGGCTCATCATCTGTTTTGCTGTATTTCTGATCAAAACCAGAAAACTAAGCATTCAGGAAGTAAGCCTGATTGCACAAGATACAGTAAATGAATTCAGGAGTCTAGTTAGACTCCTTGATGGATCAGAGCAGTCAGAGTGTAAGAGGATCAGGAAAGGTCCTTTGCCACATTCCCATGACATAAACCCAGTTGAATTGATGGATAGTCCCAACTCTGTGCCAAAGAGTCCTGACCACAAACTTTTCTCAACCCAACAGGCAGCTATTCCCTCTTCAGAGTATTCAGTCAACAACTTCCTTGATCCATGCCAATGGAATCAGCTTGTGTAGGGAAAAACAGAAGACTGAAGACAACGTAGACGTCAGACCTAATTTCATCCTAGGGTCCAACCTTTCCCCCTTACAGCCAAGCACATCTTTTTCAAGTTTAGATGGAGGTGGCAGGATGATTCACCATTCAACACCAGAAGTTCTTCCTTCTCAAGATGATTCGTCTATATTTTCCAAGAGCAGGAGGGGAATGAAAAGTGAAGAGAAATGTCTAGCCTCCACCGGTGGATGTCACTGCTCAAAGCGAAGGTGAGTCCTTGTTTCGATTTGTCATGCATTCTATGTATACCTAAGTTATTTATTTCACTTAATAGTGAGGAAACAATGGGATTGTGATATTGGGAGAGATTATTTTTCAGACTTCTACTTCATGTTATGATGTTAGTACTGTTCATGATATCATCTTGTACTTAATTTTGTTCAAGAATCAAATGATTTCCATCTGTTGTCGAGGAAATATTCTAACTCCATCTTCGATATATTATCTAATAGGAAATTGAGGATCAAGAAAGTAATTAAGGTCCCTGCTCTAAGTACTAAACTTGCTGACATACCTCCTGATGATCACTATTGGAGAAAATATGGACAAAAGCCTATAAAAGGATCTCCATATCCCAGGTAATTTTCCATCCTGACATTGCCGATTCTATTTTGCTGCTGGTAGAGGGAAACTTGTGAGATTTTTTTTCATCCCTATCCTTGGTAGCAAATAAATTAATGTAACAATATCAGAAACAGGATAGAGTGGACAAACTCGTCATTTCTCTTCATGCTTACCATCTGTGATTTATGAAGCTTGAGACGAATCATTACTGCTTTCTAAGAGCCGTACTTGTATTTGCTGTCACGGGTTCATATGTTCGCATATCTAAGAGCAAAGCTACCTTGACAAGTTATATTTCTTACGAACACCATTCATACTTGGTGTTACAGAAGCTACTACAAATGCAGCAGTTTAAGGGGATGCCCTGCAAGAAAACAAGTAGAAAGAAGCTGGGAGGATCCTACCATGTTAGTTGTGTCTTATGAAGGGGATCATAATCACTCCAAAATTGCATTTCAATCTCCCAGTCCCGACATATGCTTCATATTTGACAATAAAAGCAAACCAAAGGACGCCCGTATTTTCCAAGCTGGAACTGACCGTGCACCTGCAAGCTAAGGTTCTTCTTCTGCAGCTTCATATTTAAGGCTCCTTATTTCTAACTTTTAGTCTATATGCTTCTTCAGCAATGGTTTTTCAGGTCTACTTGTACGTATGCAGTATGCACTCTCAAGATTTCCTAATAAAGTTTGATTGATTTGCTTCATGCGTGCATGACTGATTGGTTCTAGTTTGGTTTTCCAGTATCTTTCACTTCGAAAGAAAGGCTCAGCCAGGAGTTTTGTCTTGTTGCCTTCAGAAATTTACCATGAAATTTCATCTTTTGAGCCTTCTTTCGATTGTTTTAGCTCCTCTGTCATAGCTTCACGGTATTTGTATTTCAGGAGCTCTCAACCTCATCAGTATTCCTCACAAAATATTTAATGACAAATCAAACACGGGTGAACATGCAAATATAAGTAGAGAAGAGCAAATAAAACCATGTTGATATAACTCTTAATATAATTGAAAGTTAATAAAGCTATGTGATAAAACTGGAAATGGGAAAAAACTTTCAAGAACCGTCTGGGAAAAAAACTGTTCATTTACGGTAGAAGAGCAGTAAACTTTCTGGGAGAGAAGTGTTTTTCCCAAAAATTTCAGTTCATTAGGTAGCGATGAAGGCCGAAATCCTTTTGTTTAGCTACGTAGGGACAATTTTCGAAAGGGCTGGGTCATTTATATTTAATAGTAAAAGGCCCCAAAATTATTTAGATTTAATTGTAAAAGGGCCAAGACTTTCTCCGGATCCAGGCGTGGCTACTTACCACTGACCCATCCCTACTCGTCCAAACTTAATTTATTTTTTCAATCAACAATCCAAACCTGGTCATCTTTGATTTGAAAGTATTGAAATATCTGTGATGAAAATAATATTTAGTTGCATATATTCTGTTGTAGGAGAATTTCTGGTGTACAAAACTCTTGGGTTGTGGAGTTTTTCTGGGGACATTGCCAAGTGTAATGTACAAAACTGAATCTCGGACTTGCGCAAATTACAGGCTAAGAAAATTGCTTGTTTCCAATCTTATTGTGGGCTTTGCTGCTGCTGCTGATCGCACTTTTCCAGCCATTGGATACCCTTAATTTCTCGTGAAGAATCTAGGGTTAAATCTTCACTCCTGTTGTTTAAGACTCTCTTACATCACCGAGCTTACAGAATGATGAATCAAGATTGAAGCATGAGTGGATTATGACTTAAGATGAGGAGTGCCGGTAGAAGATGTTCTCTAAAGCTAAGCACCACCCTGTGCTGTTTCTTCTCAGCCACTGGTGATGCTTTGCAATGGTGGTAGGTCCAGCATATCATCTACTCTTTAATCTTTTCATGAGTAGCTGGGTAATGGGCAAAGGGTATAACCATGAGTGCCCTTTTCGATCCACTCCATCATCCACACTACATAAAATATCATTTATGCTTTGAACCTACCTTTTCTTGTGCGGCTAATTATCACAGACATGATTTTACGACTCTTCGTCCAATAGCTTGATGTTGAAGAGCTTGAATCTGTACGGTAGATATCGAGTTCAAATTAGAACATGTATTCCTTACAAGAACTTGGAGCAGTAGGGTGTTTCAAGAAGTGTGATATAATAATAAAGAGTTTATGATCTACACACAGTATGTTTCAAGTTCAAATCAAAACGTGCATTCTTTGTATAATAACTTAGAATAACTAGGATTTTATTCATATTAGAGCTACAAAATATGCTTTCTAGAAAATTCACAAAAAAAAAAGATTCTGCGACTCTTCCTCCACTTCTATCGCTGCTAGAAGACCAAATTCATTAACTGGGTGCAGAGGCAGCATTATCAGGTTTTAAACAACTCCTGAAACACACATCCTGTCGTCCCCATGCTTGAATAAAATACCTGTGGACAACAAGAAACAACCCATCATTGCTGGGCAGGAAGAAAAATATATTCTTGCTTTAAAAATTTAGTGTCTGTGATGGTTATCTGCTGCAAAAAATCTTGGATGTCGCTTCCAACTGGGAATTTTATGAGCTGCTGATGGAAATAGAAGGTTCATAAACATTTTAGTTCCTGCTGGGCAATCATATCCCGGAAGAAAAATAAATTGGAAGAGAAAACTCTTGTTAATAATTCTCTGTTCCAATATACAATATCGTACGCCTCATCCATCCTTCTTTTTTAGTACTTGGCCCTTCTTTAAAATACAAGCGTGCGTGTCTGATGTCTCAGCTACTTCTGTCCCAGAAAGCAAGCACCTTTCCTGCTGACATATATAATAAATTTTATTTAGCCCTAGACTTTTGTAAAGCCTTGTATTCCTCGCATATGACAGGGAAGTATTGGAGGGTAAGATGTCTGTCGGTTGCTAATGTATCGAACTATCAAGTGTTCATGTCACCAGTTTGGTACGAATCCAATATATCTATGCTTGGAAGATATCATCATCACCTTTATTATTAATGTTGATGTAAGGTTTATTTACACCAAACATTAGAGTTGTGTGAGGGATTTTTTTTTTCTCTTCAAAGTTTTCTATTTTCTCACCTTGAATTTCATGTCAAGCATTTCATTTTAAAAAATAATTATCTAATATAGTCCTCATTTTTCATTGCTGTTTTTTTATTTATCACTTTCTTGAATTGTTTTTTTTTCAATTTTATCACGTGTAATTTATTTCATTTTTTTGGTTTTAATTTGGTCCTTATTTGTTGGTTCTATTTTTTTCTCTTTAATCCATTCCTTGGGCTGTTATATATTTTTCAATGTAGTCTCTCATTATTTTCTTTCGTTTTTATACCAAATTTGATCATCATTATTTTTATTTTATTTTATTTTTATCAATTTCATCATTCATCATTAGATTATTAGGTCTTAAGCCTTATGATTTTTTTTTGTTTTTTCTTTCTGTGAAGTCATCCCAAACTCATATTCTATATAACAAGTCGGCCGAGTTAACTTGGGTTGATTTAAGTTTTTTATGTTATTTTTTTTTAATTGATTTTTTTGTTATCTTCACCTTTTATCATTTAGTTTGCTTGAGAGTTGACCGACATTTTAATCTATTCTATGTGAGTTTATTTTTGTTTTATAATTAAGCTACGAATTTGGTATATTGACTCAACTTTGTTTTAAATTTATTTTTTCTTTTGCTAACTCAATTACTAGCAAAACAAACGTTGAAGAACAAACTACAAAAAATCAATTTTTCTCTTTATAAAGACATCCTATTTCACTTTAATTTTTGTTTTGTTATAAAAAAGATTGTTGAGAACTCTTAAGAATATTTAGACAGTTTCTTTTCATAATATTGACAAACATTTATTTTTTACAATTAGTCATTAGTGTTTTTTATGGGTTTTTTTTTGCTGTTGGGGTTTTTTTTTCATATTATTAAATTAAGTTTTTTGAAACTTTTTTTTCCGGTTCATCATTTAACGTTCGCTTTATTGGTAAATGAGTTTTGACTCTTTATTTCATGTTTTCATGTTGTCTTCTTTTTATTTGATCTTTACTTTGCTATCAAATAATATCATTGAGATGTTTTTAACAATATTCATAGTTTTTTTTTCCATAATATTGACAAATATATTATTATTATTATTATTATTATTATAAGCAGGCAGGAATGGCATCAAAAGCAATGCAAACTACAGCAGAATCAACAAAAGAAAGAGATTGCGAAGATCTTCACCATTACTCCACCACACCTAATGTTCAGGACCACTTCATAAATGGGTGACATTTCCAAGTCAATGATACATTTTGTCAGTTTCTGCGAGACTCCTTATTTTTTTCCCCAGAAAATTTTCTACAGGAGATCTTCTTCTAATATGAATGAGTTTATCTCTACGAGATTCAGACACGGGCCCTGCCCTGTGCAGCAGAATTGATTGCCGTCGTGTCCCGTCCCGTGCATTTGCCTTTCTAAGTTTGTGCAGGCAACTGCTGAGTTTGACTCGTCTCCAAGAATCCAATACAGTTATTTACTACTTAGGTTGCACGTGGCAGCCCATCCTTTTTTAAACACGAAAACCCCCTGGTTAATAATGGTCATTGGTTTCACTTAATTCAATAAATTTACTTCATTTAATGACGTTATAAAATGAAAAAATCATAGCAATTAAAAAATTCTAATATTTGGCAATACGTGCTGTGTCTCTTGGTAGGCAGCTTCATCCTTGGATAGTGCATGCATGTTGTCAACAAAATTCTAGTTTGATATTCATGATTTTTTTTTATTGTTTTTTTCCCTTTCTTTTCTCTTTTCTTACTTGGTTTTTAGGTTTGACCTTCCAAGATTCCAGAAACAACCCTTCAATCTGCTTTTCATTTGAATTTAGTCCTTATTATTTGTTTTACATTAAATTATTTATAGAATTTGTTTTTTTTTCATTTTCATTCTCCTTTAAATTTTTTCATATGTCAAATTTGATACACTTTTTTTTTATTCCCATTTGTTTTTTTTTAATCCTCTTTAATTAAATATATTTTTTAATTTCATCTCTCAATATTTTATTTTATTTTCATTTCTTATTATCTAGTTTGCTGGGAAATGAGCTTTGTAATTTTTCAAAATTTTTGCTTTCGATCTAATAACTCAAGTCACAGGTTTAAGAAGTTAACATAACCTAATATCATTATTTTTTCTACT
Source organism: Salix viminalis (assembly GCA_029228465.1). Lineage (NCBI taxonomy): Eukaryota > Viridiplantae > Streptophyta > Magnoliopsida > Malpighiales > Salicaceae > Salix > Salix viminalis. The sequence continues at coordinate 6,673,599 of CM055426.1, forward strand.
TAGATTATAGGTTTATCATACTAACTTAGGTTAACTCGAGCAAATTGTTTGTAATTTTAACTTGATTATGTCCTTCCATGTTCAATTCAATAAGAATTGAGCTACATCATTTATGTCATTTTAAAAAAAAAAATCTAAGGTTTTCTATCGCTTTTTTATCATTTGATCCATTTATTGGTGTCGCTTTTTCTTCTTCTAAACAAAATAAAATTACTTTATTTGACCCAATAGGGTCTATAATTAATGTCACGCACAAATTATCTGGCTCATGATGAAACGTTAACATCGGGGCTAGTTAAAGACTAAATAAAAACTTATTGAAAACATTTGGGCTTATATTAGAAAGTTAAGACTATGAAGGATGAAATAAAAAAAAATAAAAAATTTATTTATTTTTAAACATGCAAAACTAGTATTAAAGAATCAAAATAAACTATTTATTTATTTCTGGCTTACATTTAGCAAACCTCTAACCAAGGAATTGTGAAGCTTATCGTTCCCAGCCAGCAAGTAACTGGTTTGAGGTGTTTGTGAATGTTTTTGGAAAAAAATGAAAATAAATTTAAAATTAAAATATTTTTGAGTGTTTTTATATTATTTTTTGATGTATTAATATCAAAAAATGATTTTTAAACAAATAAAATATATATTATTTTAATATATTTTTTTAACAAAAAAAAATTTTCAAAAATAACATTAAAATCACTCCTAAACAGGCAATTGGTAGGTACAAGTTCACAGCAGCAACAAGGGACTGTCCATTGCGTGAGCATGTGTTCATTTTTTGCCCAAAAAGGTACATATGGTGGCCATAGATTTTGCATCGATGGGCTGTTGAGAGGTAAGTGGATGGAGAAAGTGGGGACACCAGATCTTTGGACTATCTTCCGAGGAGATATCCCATTTAATAAGTACCCAATCCAGCCCCCTCTTAGGCCAATCTAGGTTTTAGGGCACTCTCTCCTACATTGTACTATTACTACTACCCTACTGTGCTTTGCTTCTCTACCCGAGCCTGTCCTCCCACTAGGCTGGGGTTAGGACTCAGGACTCGGGAAACATTGGGATAGATAATGGCGGGTTGGGCAGGTTTGATCCAGGTGGGTCGGCGTTCGGATTCAAACCCCTCCTGCCAGTCAAGAATATAGCAAAGGGAATCGTAAAAAACCCAGATTCTTAGTCAACAGGATGAAAATAAAAAACCAGCACCAGCAATCATCATGTTCTCTGGCAAGAATCAAGCGTTAAAGAACAAGATTGATGAACCAGGAAATCGTTGTTGTTAGGAGTGAAAACCCTTCATGTGATGCTCGCCTGCTACGGGATTAAACGAAGAAACAATATTATCCACGATCATTTGTAAGCCTCTCCTGTTTCTTTCCCTAACATTTAGCGCAGAGAAGATTGAGGAACAGGAGGCTGTCGGCTGGGACCTGGGGACAGTTTATTTTTGAATGTACAGTCCCTACCTAACCCAGCATTCATACAATAATATTGCACTTCAAAAGGACACCAAAAACAGCACTTCTGCCGCCGCTTGAGACAAAACACGCATGGCATGCCTTTTTATCTCGAGGAGCGATGAAAATAATAGTCTTTCTTTTGCCTTCCTGTCGAGCGGAACTAGGAAAGAATACAGTGAAGGGCCCTTTGAGAAGTTCAAGGTTCTTGATTTATTTTTATTTTTTATTAATTATACCCCTGAAGTTAAGATTTATCCGCGAGAGATGTGTGTTTTGCAACCCCTCAAAGTTATATATTAACTCTGTTGTCTTTCATTTCTTGTTTTATTTTCAAGCTTGTAAAGTTCCGGTTCTTCCCTTGCCTGGCTATGTTTAGAAATTGAGCATGAATTGTCGGTGGAGGTAGAGTACCTTAAAAGAAAGTTGTGGTGATTAATGTTTGTTTACATGTGATGTCGAGTAAAAATAAGAACTTGGTGTTTGGTTGAATTTATATTGAAAGTGTTGTTGAGATTTAAAGCGGTAAAAAACACATTCATTTACTTGGACGGATATGAAGAAATAAATTTGTGGCGTTAACTACAGCAGCTAGAAAATAAAACAGCATTTGTTTGCACTTAATCAAAACACGCATCCCAGACAAGTAAAAATAAAATAAATATTTGGAAGGTTGAGAAATGTTTTTATAATAATAATGCCGATTTTTTTTTAAGTAATCAACAAACATAAATCCCAATAATAAAATAAATATTTAAACAATATCTAATGGGTCAGAAATAAATTTAAATTAAAAATAATTATTCAACACTAGATAAAAAAAATATCATCATGAAAACAAGTTTTTCGTGCTTAATTTTTTTTTATGTAGCATGAATCTCCTATTTTCACAACTTTTTTGTAGATCTCGGTCATGACTTCAAACACGTTGTTCTCTCTTATCTTAATGAATTACTAGGTCTACTTATATAGATGGGAAACTTAAGATGTTTAGTTTTTGTCATAACTTGAATAACATGAAACTTCTCACGTTTAGCTTTAGACATGTCTTAAACATTATAAAAAAATTATTTTGGCAAATTTGCAAGATTTATCTAGTAATCTTTGACCATTTAAAATAATATGTTTTCAAAATCAATTTAATTTGAAACTTATTATAATATAATTTCATGTGTACAGTATTTTTCTATAAAATTTCAGCTTGTTTTGATATATGATGTGAGAAATATATTCAATCTCACAAAAACAATCATCAAACATTTTAGGACAAAATTTGAACCTAACTTGGATTAAATCAAATAATCTCTTGGTGTTAATAAAATAACAAGTGAGGTGATATTACTTATTCCATTGAACAATTTTTTTTAAAATATAATAAAAATGAAAAGTAGAGAGAAAGTTTAAGTGAAGATATGTTTACCATTTTTAATGTATCTTTGACTTTATTTTCTCTCTCCCATGTGTTTTTCTTCTTATATGAACATGATATGCACCATAACTGTTCTTAGGACATAAAATAAAATAAAGAATGACTACTAGTGTCAGTATCAAGTCATGCTGAAAAGAAAAGAAAAGGCATAATCCTATTCTTTTTGAAGTTGAAGATTACAAGTGACTTTGAAAACTTTTGTGTTCTAAAATTAACAATAAAGATTTCTTGAAATTGTCAAACAATCAACTTATTTCAATTTTTTAACTGCTTCTTATTTTTTTAAAAGGTTTATTTCAATTTGAAATTATTAAATTACATACAAGAAATAATCTATATTGATCTATAATATAAACCTATAAAAAATTGAACAAGATGCTATTATATATCAACAACTTTGAGTTTATCCACTTATTTTTTAAGAAAATAAAACATTATTATTATTATTATTATTATTATTATTATTAACATCAATGTCCAAATAAACTTACATACATCTCGAATAGTTTCACAATATGAATCTTCAATAGTCCCAAGAGGAAACTCAAAATTATAACTAGTAAAGAGCAAACTCAAGAGATGAACAATTAAAAGGCTTGACCGAGGGATTGCATTGGTATTGTTTTTATGTCTTTTCGAGTGGGTAGAATGGACATTTTAAATTCCGAACACCGCTGATTAACATTCTGCTGTCAGGGGCTAGAAGATCTGAGCCGTTAAAAGGTAGTAGAAGCTGACAAGCAGAATCATCAAGGTAGATGCAGTTCCCAGACGGGATCCGTGTTCATGACACGTTAGACAGCCCCACGATGACCAGGTGGATCCGTGCGTGTGATGTGCACGTGTATCACGTGTCCCACCCTCCTTGTCACCTCAACGCTGACTAGATCGTGCTGTCTCGAAGAGGACCCATTTCTGGCGTCACAGCCTCAGTACACTGTCATTTCTATTGGCCATGGAATTTTATACGAGTTCGTTGGCATCCCAGATGAATCTTGGAATGGTCTTCCCATTCGATTGGATTATATTAGTGCTCTTTATTCAAATCCAGCCATCCAATCCCCATCACGTTGGACAGGTGTCTGTTTTCTAGATTTCACTGTATCGATTGATATTGTTAGCAGAAGAGAATAAATAAATATTGTTATGAAGAAGCCCCTCCCTTTTTTATGAAGAAGCCGACGACACCAAGAGGGAGGGAGGCCTGAGATTCTTCTCTTCCCCGTGCATTTGTCTTTAAAATCTACCGAATTCTTGAGATCGTGCAAAAGGCATATCAAACCTGGATTAGCTAACATGTTATTATTCAAATATATAAAAAAAAACATCTATTTTAATTTAAAATAGACGATGATGAATTTAGTCTATTTTGGTTTTTTTTTTTATTAGAATCTATAAAGTTGACAATATTATGTCTCACATAATTTAATCTAAAATTTAAGTTAAATAAAGAGTTCGGTTGAGATTTTTCACATTATTTTACCAAGATTAATAGCAGTATAAAAACAAATTAATGATCTAAATATTATTTTTTACATTCCAAAATTTTTTTTTGTTTTGTCTAAACTACATGAAAGAATTATCTTCGATGTATGTTCCATCATACCAGACATCAATTGCAAGATCTCGAAGAAATTCAAACACATTGAGATGAGAAAGATTTATTTAATCAAATACATGCATAATTTTTTATTTATTTTTTAATTAAAGTTTTTTTTTAAAATAAACACATGCACAATTGTTTTTCAAAAACAATTATTAAACCTGCGGCAAAAGACGAGTAGAACATGGTATGTAAATTACAAAGAAAGTTTGTGATCGGGTGGCTTCTTGTCAGCAATGGCAGCCATTCTGAATAAGGATAATAAAATTATAACATCGCTAACCTGCCTCTTTAATTCAGTGTTTATTCTCTCTCAGGGTGCAAAGATTAGTAAAATGTGGACATATCAGCTAAGCCTTTCAATTTATATAAAATAATATAAAGAATTATTATTTTAATATAAAAAAGTACATGTTACATATCAATAATTAAATATACTGTATATAAAATAGAATAGTATGCCAGAGCATTCTCTTGAAGAGAGAACACTCTTCTTATGGGTGGGAATAACTTAAGACACGAAAAAGGTTGTTGGCACGTGATATATACACGTCAGCAAGTGAGCATCATATATGCCAAGCCCTTTGAGAGGCCTATGTGGTGATGATCACTAGTAAAAAACTAATTTTTGCAGTGTTTTTAGTCCTGGTGCGGGTGGAAGATTATTTTAATTCATCTATATTTTTTTATATAAATAAGCTTTTTATAATTCAATTTTTATTTTAATATGTGTATCATTGCGTGATATTTTTTATTTTATTTAATCATTTTCATGAATGTGTGTATTTTCATTATCTTTTGATTAAATAAAAAAAATATTTTTAATAAAAAATCATTGAACACAACTAGATATATGAATTATGTTGCACGATCAAATATCTTAATCTATATTTGTTTTTTAATTTTTATCTTTAATCAACGTTAATGACTTTTGTTTTTCATTTACTAACACAAATAATTTTTAATTAATTAATTTGATTGCATACATATATTTTTTGATTTACACTTAGATTTTTTTTTTCTTTTGTAAAAAACACGTTAGAAAATCCTATATATTCAAAAACATTTGCCGGGAAAACAAATTGACCGGCGGCATAACAGAGGTTAGGAAGCTAGAGGTCATTGTCGTACTATGCACACCCTCACAATATATTACTATTGTACTCTTAAGAAAAAAAACATTTAAGAAGTCTGGTCGTTTTTTCCCATTAAATCAAAGTATATAATTTTTTCTATTGTAACATATTTGGTTTTGAATTCTTTATTGTTTTTTTTTTATTTTATCCCTAGGTATTTGATTTTTATACTAAGTCTGGTTCTTCTTTTTTTATTGTTATTTTTCTCTTATTTGAAATTCTTTTTCTAAAGGATTTGTCTTCTTTAATGAACCTTGATATGAAATTATGTTTCATATTAATTGAAAAATGCATGCATATTAGTGTAATAGATTAGCATGATGGACGTTAATTTAACTCTAACATGGCAACATCAACAAAAATAAGTAGTCTAAAGGAAATTTAATTATACAAAATTCCAAGTATAGAAATCCAAACAGCAAATAAAGATGAATAATAAATATTAATGAGATGAAAAATATATGAGCCATGATCAAGAGTTATTATGCCTGCTTTTGTGATCATTTGAGAGTGTGGTTGAAATTGTTTTTAAAAATATTTTTCATTTACAAATACATCAAAATTATATATATTTTTATTTTTTTAAAAATAATTTTCGACACCAATATATTAAAATATCTAAATGTATAATTTTTTTAATGTAAAAAAATATAAAAAAATATTTTTCAATTTGTTTTCAATTTTTTTTGAAACAGCCAATGATGCGGACTGGAGCCCATAAAGACCTAACCCTTTGCCTTTGCTCTGCGAGAAAAAAATCAAGGAGCACTCATCAACAATATCCAGATTCCTGTACGTCTATGTTATCTTTCACCATCAATATATCTTTTGGGTATTGCCAAAGCAAACTGATCATGGAAGCTAAGAGACCCTCCTGTAAGAATCATTTAGGCACCAATCTGAAAGCAACGACCTGAACTGGCATGGGATGGAGACCTTGCTTGGTAGAGTGCCGGAGAGTTGAAACGTGAATTCTAAAGGCATGGCGAGTGCAAATATCACAAGGTAGGACCTCACATGAGATGTTATTTCATCTCAACTTACCTTATTAGCGAGCAGACATTGAAGGTTACCTGTCATCTTTCTTTTCATATCCTGGACGTATTCCGGTCATCTGTATTCACGATCACCGGAGACATGAGCGTAGATGGTTAGATCTTCTCTGATATCTCGAGAATGTTTAAACTAATCTTCACGTTAAAGGTTGCCGTCAGCTTCCTTGACCGCCAAGTCTATCCTTTAAATCATAATTAATTGATTAATTATGATAAAAGGGACACTTGAAGTGATGAATTATGGAATTACTGCCTAATTAGAGCAAAAAACAAAACTGTGTAGTGATATGGTGGCGCGAGTGAATCTCTTTCCTTCAGGATTGGTTTGCAGGAGCGGTGGAATTTGTCCTTGTAAAAGTGAAGCTAGCCAGATTGAAATAATTTTTTTAATTGGGTGATCTTTCCAAGGGAAGGTGAAATTGACATCTGGAAGGTAAGAGTCTCTTTCATGATTTTTTCTTGTTTGCTTTTTAAAAATATTATTTTAAGAAATTATTATTATTTTGTGTCAATTCTTTTTTATGGTAATTTTATATTTTTTAATATATTAATACAAAAATATTTTGATATATTAAAAAATAAAACACTTTAAAAACCACCCTAATCTTTTACTGAACATCTCCTCAAATTTAAGTTTCTCTCTCTCTCTCTCTCTCTAGCCTCCCCCACTAATAATTTAATTATTTTTAATATCTTTATTAATATTTCACCACACCAAATATTCTTAAAATCAAACTTTTATATCCCTAAAAAATATTATTATGAAAATTATATTTATAGTAATTTACTTTCATTTTGAACCCTCTTACCAAATGACACCTTAAAACCCAAACCTTTGTTTTTACATAAATCTATGGTTGAATTTTGAATTTTAAAATCAAGGTATTAAATCTTGTTATCTTGAGAATATATCAAAACATGATATTGTGTTTTAAAAGTACTTTTGAAAAAATAAAATAAAAAATATTTTTAATGTATTTTTAATTAATTTTTTTGATGTTTTTAGATCATTTTCATATAATGATATCAAAAATAATTTTTTAAAAAATAATTTTTTAAAAAATAATTTTAATATATATATAAAAAACACTTTTAAAAACAACATCAACCATACTACTACTAAAGAGTACAGCAATCTTGAAAAAAAAGAGGAGAAATCTAGGTTGGTGTTGTAGCTATTAGATAAGGGTAGAAATGAATGCCACGTGTACTGACTAAAAATAAATAAATAGTATGATCAAACGGGGCCTAAAATGGGTTAAAGAAAAAAGAAATCTGTAAAGGAAGGAGTTGCAAAGCGAATTATCTTTTCTTGAAACCTAATTGGATAATTATTCTATTTATATTTTATACAGCGGGAAAAGGAAAACAACTGCACAAACAGAAAAAAGAAAGAAAATAAATAAATAGGAAGCCCTCGTGATTCTTTTTTTTTCCCCTTCTCCATTTTACCTCTTTTTTATGTTATTATCAATCGTCTCTTTCTCTTTCCTTTTCTTGTGCAGAGAGCTCCCTCCGCCTCCTCCCACCTCTTTCTATAAATACATCACTTTACTTTCTGTATGTGTCGCCTCTCTAACGCACCTTTAATCCTCTCTCCCTGTTGTTTTTTTTTAATACCATGAAAAACAGCTAGAGGAGCTAAAGAGAGACACTGAGACAGACAAACACAGGCTTTCTTTCTTTCCGTGTTGTGATAGAATCATTATTATTTAAGACACATCAAAGCTGTTAAAAATACCACCGCCACTACTCTACATTACAATGTCGGCTTACAGAGATGAAGATCCTCGTATTCATGACATCAAAACTAGGATTCGTGTTGTTCCCAATTTTCCAAAACCAGGTTTTTTCTGTTTTTTTTATTTGGTCTGCTTGGTTGCTTAGAAACATGGACTTAGCGGAAATGGCTTTATGATCTCAAAATTCTGGAGCTAAATTCAAGAATCGGTTGCTGCAACTGGGTTTTGCATATGAAGTTTCTTCTCGATTCAAAGTTTTGTCCTTTTTAAAATTCTCACCGAGTTGTTTGAGTTTTTCTTTTCATTTCCATTTTGAACGGCACTGAATGTTCATGCTCTTTTGTTGTTTTGGTAAAACACGTTTAAGCTTTCATGATTCAAGACTGTACGTGCTTTTCCATGTATATACCACTCTACCTGCACTGAAAAAGCAGAAATTTTTTATGGCTATGCTTCTTTTCTGGTTATAAGTTTATCAGTGATGGTTTATTATGGCAGGTATTATGTTTCAAGATATCACCACCCTATTACTGAATCCTAAAGCATTCAAGGACACAATTGATTTGTTTGTTGAGAGATACAAAGGCAAAAACATTTCAGTTGTTGCAGGTAAAAAATACAAAACAAAACTCACAAGAAAGAGTGAAAGCCTCCATTTTTGCTTTTTATTCCTTGGCTGATTTTCATTTTCTTTGAGGTGTAATTAGAAGATCTGATTTTAGGCCTTTTAAGTTTTAACTACTTTTTATCACTTTGATTTTGGGTTCAAGGTGGTGGGTCCTTTTGCTTACAGAGCAAAATGCACCACTGCTTTAGGGTTTATTTATTTATTTTTATTTTTATTTTTATTATGAATGGCTTTTCGATGTGCTCATAAACGCCCCCATTATCTTCCTTAGTTTAACCGTGATTTATTTATTTTTGAACTGTTTTGATATAAAAAAAATATTTTTTTTTAAAAATACTATCCACATTATCAATGGAAGTGACTGTTTGTGTTTATGTGATGATTTCTGTTATATATTCATCTGTTTTTCTTTTTTCTTTACCTTTTTTCTGCAAGGGAGTGATTTCCTGTTTGACTAATGGGTTTTGTTAGTGTGGAGTGCCATTGATTGCTCTCTGCTCATTTCCCCCCCTTTAGCGGCTCTCATCTGACCACTCTACATCTCTCAATTGTAGCTGTTGTTTGCTGTTGTGGGCATGTGCTGGGATCTGATTTGGGTGGATTGTGGTTGGTGATGGCAGCCCACCTTGTTAAAATATATTCGTGGGACCCAAATGATGCCAAGTTAAGATGGGCCGGCTTCATTAGGCTCTATTGTAGCGTGGTTTCCCCATCTTAGTGTTTGATGCTTTGATCCCATACCTCAGTCTCTTGTTGTTAGTCATATCCTTCAATGTTTCCTTTTGCAGTAGCCAGTTTTGCATCTGAAATTGATGGCATTGTGAGGTTTTAAACGACGAACTGCTGTGTTTTTTATAGTGGTTTTAGGTTTTATCCTGCATTGGGTGATTTTGTAAGATGGCCACGGTCGTATTCCTCTTTGGTTAACAGGGACGTGTTCATTCAGAAACTGTATTGTCTTAAGTTGCTCATGAGTGATATTTCCTTAGCAGCACGCAATGTGTTGTTTTGCACTTACAAATAATAGCAAACCGTGCAAAGTTGAAGAGGTTTGATGATCTCTCATTGATAGTGCCGCTAGACCTCATACTGATTTTGCTTTTCGATTATGAAGGATTCGGTCAGCATTCAAGTGTACTTTGCTTTGTCCCATTGTGTGGGCATTGGAATCTGTCTCCTTGTTAGACCATGTGGATGGATTTTGTCTTATTGTGTTTATGTGGAACTTTATACATTGGTGGAATCTTCTTTAGAGATTATAGTTCACGTGGAATCGTTTCGGCCTTTTTCCTTGCCAGATGATTATCTGTGTTTTTCGTACTTATCACCAGTCTACTGATGCTACCGCTGGATTAGCTCTGGTGCATGTGTTCCGTGTTTAGTCAGCTGGAGATCTAGCTTATCAAATTCTGGTGCAGGTTTATGTCACATTCAAGTATCATGGGCATTGAATCTTGCCACTTGAGCTTAAAATAATCACATGATTTATTCTGCGTAGTCCAATTCATCATATTTGGCTTTTTTAAGCCTTCCAAAACTCAATATATATTGTTTTGCAGCTCATATCATTATTTTTCTTAATAGAAGTTCTGATAAAAACATTCTGTTGGTCAGAATGTTTTCCTTTGCGTCATTTGCGTGTCCTAGCTTTTGTGTCGTTCAACTGCCAGGGGCATTTGATGGTTTTCATTCATAACTTGAAGTACTCCAAGTTCCATGGTGATGAAATCTTAAATATGTTTCTTGATAAGATATCTTGTAGCCTGCACTGATGCTCTCCTGCAAATCTTGTTAACTGCTGCCACAAACTTTGTATTTGCTTACTGTTACGGATTATTATTATTATTACTTACAAGCGGTCAAATTCTTTGACTTTTGAATAGTTTCCATGTGAGTACTATTTCAAGGCTTAGTTTACTAAATGGATACTCCCCCTAATACACGCTCACAAGACTGATGTTTTTACTGATTAAAGAGCTCAGCATTCTGTTTAGCGTATAAGAAATTTGATCCAGTACTCTTGTTCGGTAATGCAACGTAGACAAGCTAGAAAATATCCAAAGTCTGTAATCCTGAAATGTGAGCAATTGTCTTTTTCAGGAATAGAGGCTCGGGGATTTATATTCGGACCTCCCATTGCTTTGGCAATTGGAGCAAAGTTTGTTCCTCTGAGAAAACCAAGGAAGCTGCCAGGTACTCCTCGTCTCTTCACCGATAGCTTTTCTACAGTGGCATGAACATGTTTATATTCTAAGATGCATTTGGTACGCTAGCTCATGATAAATAGCAAGTTATTCCTCTGACATACTGATCGAACATTATTTGATCACTGTGTTGCATTCTATTTCTTGTTCTCTGCATGCTCCGAGACTCTACAATTGATACTGATATTTGTTTTAATGGCGCGTCACAATTTTTAATGAAGTCAAATCGACAAAGGTGTAGCTTGAAACTAAGACCTCACCCATCTTGCTTTTGCTAGTGGATATTTGCACTACTCCATGAACTACATGGAGCTACGCTCATGTGGAGCAATAATCATCCGCTGATTTACATCTTAATTTTATACTCTTATAGTTGCTAAAGTGTAAATTATTGTGCCTATCAGCACCCTGTATCCAATGGACTTTGTTCTATCCTTACTAGGTTTGATAGTGGATGTCCATTCTGCGTAAAGAAGCCAAATATCTCTCTCACAGTTGATATGGTTACTGTATTCACAGAATGCCTGTCTTCTTCACACTGTTAGCCACCCAACCAGTTTGATGTTTTTATAAGTGCTTCAGGGATGTGCATTTTCTCGTCCTTTTTTCCCCCTCCCCCGATGCTAGCTTAACTGTGAGGAATGAGTTTGTCCACGTTAATTTTCACTCTCCGTATCATCTGTCACATTAGAGAATTTTTCAGACACATAAGTATGGATGTCATTGATTTCTGTAGATGTCACTGTTTTATATGGACTAGAAATCTCAGCTTCAAAGATACAATGTGTGATACTTAATTTATATTTTCTCTGTTTACAATCTTGTTAATAATTGTTGTCGTGTTGACAGGCAAAGTTATTTCAGAAAAGTATATTCTAGAATATGGAAAAGATTGTCTTGAGATGCATGTTGGTGCAGTCAAATCGGGGGAACGTGCTTTGGTGGTTGATGATTTGATTGCTACAGGTGGCACTCTGTGTGCTGCCATGAATTTACTCGGTAAACCTATTTATTGTTAAAAGATTTGAGATTCATGTGTGTTTTAGGCGTTACATGAGCTGTTTGTATAACAATTATTGTATAAAGACCTTATATTATAAAATATGCAAAAATATCTTATTTTTTCTGTAGAATCGATAAAAGAAAAACCTACTTGTTAGAATTCATTTTTTTATTTCTGGATCAATCTTTTCGGTGTCACTTCAATTACTAGAATCAAAGTGATATTTCACATAATATCTTTGGAGTTTTTATCAAGTTAATGCAGAGAATTGAGATGATGAAAGGATATGTTTTTTTAATTATAAAAACATATCTTTTCATCGCAAGTTTTGTCCCTATTTACATGAGTAGATAAACGGCAATTTTTTTAGTAATTTTTCTAGATATACATACTAGGTAGCCAACCCTTTCTTTATAATAGTGACCTTATCATTCTTAAATGTGATGGTTGCATTGATTAAAAAAAAAATTGAATTGTTTACATGTTGATTAAAATACAAATTCAGCTTCTGGTCCACTAACGTGGGACATTTAAAATGTCAATCAATCACAATAAACTAGCAATGAAACATGCTATTTGGAAGTGAATGATAATCAAGTTTTAATGGCAATAATCTACAGTAGGAGGGGTGCGTTTACTTGCATTATACATACTGTAAATTTTGGTTGCAGAGCTGTTCAAGTCTTCATAAACAGAATATCCATTTACATGACAAGTTAGAAACCCAAGTTTTGCTGTACTAGAAAAAAGAAGATACTGAACAACAATTTTCACCTGGGGGTAATTGCTTCCCATGTGAGAGAGAAGTTTCATGGTCTGATCAATGGCTGATTGTTTGTTAAATTTGTCTCCTTGTTGATTGCATTCTCAGAAATCTCACTGAAGCATGGTCCAATTCCTTGTGATATATTCTGTTCGTTTATTATCCAAATCTTTGTTCTAATTGAGTGCACGGCCCGACTAAATCATCTTTCAGAACGTGCTGGAGCAGAAGTGGTTGAGTGTGCATGTGTAATTGAATTACCAGATTTGAAGGTGTGTATGCTTCATTTTCTTATTTTTCATTATATTTTCTGTTGATCTTTATGTTTGGAGTTTCTGTTAGAAATAGGACTTATCCTTAAACTGTATAAAAATTAAAAAAATAATTTGCTAAAAAATAATGATTGAGTAATTTTAAAACTCTTTTATTCTTAAATCATTTTGAGAAAATTTCTATTATATCCTTGTATAACTGAAGGTTAATTTTGGAATGAAAAATATAATTTTGTCAGTTTGAGTTGAAAAACTTGAAGGTTATATCGAAGAATTAGATACAATACAAATGAAGGACTCAAATATAGGGGTATATAAATACATTTCCAATTATACAAGGATAGATTAAGCTAATTACCTTTTACAATCTTGAGAATAATTTTGTAGTGGAACCTTTGAGTTTCCGTGGCAGAATTAGGCTCGGATAATTTAATGGTTCTAAGCAAGTTTTCTGCTGATTTTGCATGGGGTGAAACTATTATGTTCGAATCCTGTCTACGAGAGATCTTTTGCTCAAAAGTAAAATTAGTCCTTGCGAGAGTTGAATTTTGATTTCATGGTGTCAAATGGAAGAGGATTCTTAAGAAGTGATTTTTCTTCAGTATGGAAAGAACCTTTAAAGAGGTTCTGATCACCACTTCAGAACCTTAATCGTGTCTTTCCAAAAGCTCCACTGTGTCCAAAAATAATAGGTTAATGGAGACCTAACCTGAGCAGTATATGCATTCCAATATTTATTTTCTTCCAAATAATGCACAACTTGAGGGTCTCGTCTGTAAATCGTAGGTGCTTCAAGGAAAATTAGTTTTTTCCTTGTCTGTTTTCATGGAAAATAGACTTGAGATGAAGTTTCTGTAAGCAGGGTTGGAGTAGCATTACAGCATGACTTTGATGTAGAAGCTGATTTTTCTGTATTTCTGAAGCTCGTCAAGTGCTTAGATTGGCAAATGGCATTACTCTTAAACCCTAATGTTAATATAAAAGTAGTGCCACTTATCTTGCTGAGTTTGTTGATGCTTTGAAACTGGCAAGTAGATGCCATGCAGTGAAGTATGGTAAATCAAGATATTGTTACCTCTCTTTTCAAATCTACGTAACGCTTACTATTTGAGCAGCATCACCACTGTAAAAACTGCTGAGTTTGTTGAAACTGGCATGTGGATGCCATGCAGTGAAGTTGCACCTTAATGTGTCTTTTCAGTTTGTTTACATGTGTGTTAATTATCATTCATGGATGCATTTTTGCATTTTATGACAAAAACCATTCTCTGTTACAAAAATGGCATTATTATCACATTTATGGGTCTCTGATGTTGCAGGGTCCGGGAGCGATTGAATGGCAAGCCATTGTATGTGCTCGTGGAGTCCCATTAATCATGGCAGATGATGCAATTCTCCTGTGATGATGCAGAATGATAAATGTACATTAGAGGGATATCATTGGTTATTTTTCAGCTGGGATTTTCCTTTCATTTAGCCCAATTGTTTTGACTCTTAGCGAGTTTTTGATGAATCATGCTGGTTGAGATCCTTACCATGTAATGTAGAAACATCGAATTTATGTGCAGGGCTTGATTTAAGGAAATGATTGTAGGAATCTCTCTTTTTTCCATCGGGAAAATGAATTTACCTATCCTGTGCTCATCCGAGGTTCAGACTTCAACTTTCAGAACAGAGATTATGTATGTTGCCATCCAATTATTCTTTGCCAAACAAGGCAGCAGGCATAACGAATGGAAATTACGGAACCGGGTCAAAAATGACAGTGCTTTCCATGCTCTCTTCTCTCCATCATGTCAACTTCAATTAGCATGGATGGATTTTGTAGAGTCCACTCCACAGTTCGCTGTGGCTTATGATATCTTTGCTGCTACTGACGTTCCCAGAATGAAAAGCAGGATTCTTTCTCGGAGAGGAAAAACCTTGCATGATAAGACGTCGATGCTCAAATATCACTTCAGATTATATATATATATATATATGGGTTTTGCTGTGAACCACCTGCTCCACAGTAATGAATTTCTGCACACTCACAGTAAATGAATGTGCAGAAATTCAAACCCAGCCCACCTCACTTTCTGCAGCAGCTGAATGAAACTGTGTTGAGCTGTGCTTAAATGCTTTCGAGCTTTCAAGTCATTGTGGGGTTGCTCCAGGTTGGATTGACCTTGAAAACAATAGTTTTCTGCATTGTAAATGAAAAGAACAATATTCTATGATGTAAACAGGGAGGCCCCTGAATTGTCTCGATCAGTTTCTGGTTCCAATGGGATCTAACTGGATTGGACATGGGACTGCTTGAACCTCGAAAGTCTAAATTGGAAATCTTTGAATTCTTTCTTCTTTCTTTCTTTCTCGTATTGAATAGCCAAGCAACTATGCCATGAAATTTGTGCCAGCTATGAAGTTACAAGCTCTACTTGAGCTACCAAGACAAAATAGGCAGGGACGTGTGTAGGAGGGGGTCACTGTTACATTAATGAAACTATAGGACTACAAGTTTGACATTTTGATTTTATGTTGAAAAAATCAAACATTTTAATATAATAACTCTTCAAACTTCTTTATTTTTAAATAATTAAAGATAGCCTGTTAAATATTGTAAACTAATTAAGTAATTCAGATGCGAAATGTGTGCCAAGAAAACTAGTTCTCGAAAATAAAAATAAAAAGGTTTTTAAATATTTCACTAAGCCATTTTCAACATGGTGGGGGAACAGACTAATCATACATATATATTTTTATAATTATTATACAATCACTAAGTCAACCTTTTCTTTTATTAGTTCTTGAACGATTATTTGATTTCGATCATTGAATTTTTATTTTTTTTCAACTTTATCATCTCACACGTTTTGTGTACATAGTCTTAAGCTTAATAGTTTATTTCAGTTCACATGCTACAATATATTTGAGATGAAAAAATGTTATGGCATGAAATTGAAGCTTGATGTTAAAAAATAGAATTTAAGTTAATCAATTAAAAAAAAAACTTAAACTTAAGAAATTAAAAACTTGAAAAACAACCTCTTTTTTTCTTTTTATCTCTCATGGGGCACAAAAACACTAACAAGTAATGTTTCTTTTTGTCGATGTCATAAAAAGTGCATTAACACTTTGTGAATTTATTCTTTATTTGGTTTCGGTTTGGTTCTTAGAGCTATCATAGATGTTTCTAGGGATATTAAATGGATTTCTTGAGGTTTTTAGGATATTTATAGGGTTTAAATCAAGCTAAAAAGTTAAGTTTTATGGTATAAAAACTCAGAGCTAGAAAAATAACAAGAGGACAATCCATCATTTATTTACACTATAAAAAGATATTGGAGGCAAAGGATTTGTCATCTGCTCGTTGAAAAAGAAAAAAGAAAGAAAAAGAAAACTAGGCACGTTTGCTTGAATTTCTAGTCACATACGCCCGTGGACTTTTTTCCTATGCCATAATTGCTTAACCTTTTTCTTAGATACCCCTTTATTTTTTTCACAAAAAAATATTTGAAGTAATTTATTAAGATAATATGTATATGAATGTACAATTATAAATTATCTGTAAGAAGATTATGATTTTTTTTATGATAATAAAATCAATTGCCTTATGAATAATTACATGTTAGCATGATATGTATAATTTCTAAAATAATATTATAATTAACATTTAATAAAAATCACACACACACGATCATAAAATGTTTTTACTTAAAAAAATATTTCTCATGAAAAAAACTATTTTTTGTAAAATTTAAAAGAAATACATAATTAAGAAAAATAGGTTTTTGATTGAAATATAAACTCATTCCTTTTTAGTCCCATTATTATATTTTTGAAAACCAGATTTATAAAAAAAATAAATTAAACTTTAGGTTAAAAAAAGATATTCTCCGTCTAGAAACATTGTTTTTCATTATTATTTATTTTTTAAAATCTGCATTGAGTTTAGAAAACCCATTTCGGAGGTTCTTCATAGCTTTCCAACACAAGTTTTTCAAGTGAAGAAAAACACGAAAAATATAGTTTTTCTTTATATATTTTTATAAAATGAAAGTCTAATTGCCTTGCTGTGAGCCCTAACAAAAAATGAGTTGATGGCGTACCAAATCAGAATCATGGTAAAACGACTGATGACCCCCACAAACATATTTTTTTGGACCAAACTCTCTTATTTAATCACAAAAAAAAAAAGTTAGAAAAGAACAAGAGCTGGTGGGCTGAATCATGGCAATTATGAGTGCATTGAAACAAAAACAGGGAGGTAGATTAATTAGCATTTATCAACCCAATTTCTCTCACAGTAACCACAGCTCAGCATTTAAAAATTAAAAAGCAAAGAAAAATTGTGTTGAAAAATGCACCGTATTTAAAACAAAATAAAAAGAGCTTTCCCTGGAGATAAAAAGAAAAGAGCGAAAATAATTTCCACGTATTTTTACAATTTATAGATAATAAGAAAACAAGGCAACACCGCACGACTATCGAATACCAGCAACTCGCCATTATCCCCACTCACCGAGTCAAACCCGACCCGGCAGTCATCTATCAACGAGTCAAAACCGATTTGCTTTGTAACCCGACCCGCTACGACCCGACAAACGAGCATTGCTCTCCTTCCCCTACCAGCACCAGCGCTCTCATGAGCTACACCACTTCCGGAAAACGTGCAAACCACTGCCCCTTTCCCCCCCGGGAAAATCCACGCAACACCGCGCGCGTCATGTACACCACCCGCTGGACCCAGGCAATAAAACCGCATCATCTCGTTTCCATCCGCGACGCACCTCGCATTCTCCTCCCACGTGGTCCCACCCGATAACCCGGCTCGGGTTTTAACATTCTCTCGATATTCTTCAAATCGGGTCACCGTTTTTGACCCGTTCTGCACTTTGAAAATCATCTCGATCCGACCCGGAAATGATTTATTGCTCCAACTCGTGTGAAAGATAATCTCCACCACATTTCTCGAAGGGTGTCCCTCGGGCAGCTCGGCGAGGGAAGGGAAAACCGGGTCAGAGTTGCGGGCTGACCGAGAAAGGGATGGGGGTGTAGAAGCGTGTTCAGGTTTGAGCTTTTGCTGGTTCTGACGAATAGGATGGTGTTTAGGCTTTGGTTTCTTGGTTTTGGTTTCAATAATGACATCTTTAATGATTTTTGAAGAGGTTTTTCTGCAACTGGAACTGGGTAAGAGGTGTTTTGGGTTCGGATTAAAAACATCGTCAAATGCTCTTGACTTACATTGCAATGACTTAACCCACCCGCTCGCCATTGAACGGACCAGCCTGCAGACCAATGGTTTCTTCCAACAAAACAAAGACTTGTCGTAAGGTTGAAGGAATTGAAAAGAAAACAAGATCCAGAGAGAGAGAGAGAGAGAGAGAGAGAGTTTCTTGAATTCTTGCCTTTCTCTCTCTATCTTGAGTTTCTCGGGTTAGAGCTTTTGGGATGACGATGTTTGAGGTTATGTTTTTCTTTTTCTTGACCGAGGTGAGGAGTTTGTATTGGGGGAGTAAAGAATGGCATGGAAGGGACATGGCGCGATATATTAAATGGACTGCTTCTGCCCCTGCCCCTTTCACACGCTCACCGGGTATGTTTTTGAAATGACGATAGTGACCTTTGATTGCCCACGTGCGCGCGCGTTTTGCTTGTTTAATTTGATTTTCCCAGACGTGATAAATAGAAAAGGAGCAGAAAAACGTTGCTTTATGTGGTCTCAGGCACCGGCCGTTAACCAAAAAAGAAGAAGAAGAAGAAGAAGAAGAAGAAGAGAGATTTGGTTCAGGAGAATTTTCTTTTTGACGACAACTTTATATTTAGGGTTTCGAACGCTGGAAAGCAAAAGGGTTTAAACTTTTTATTAGGACTTGCTTTATTTCCCCATTTTTAATTTAATGCTGTCATTATGGAGAAGGAAAATGTAATTGCCATATCTTTTCGAGTTAAGAATTCTCTCTCTAAATATATATAAAGAATTTTGGTTGCTTGGAGAGGATCTCATCTTATCAGCACCTTTTAATTTCATCTTTAATGCCATTTTTTTTCCGGTACAATTTCGTTTATGCTGTGTGAAGTAGTTTTGTGTAATCTTTAATGGTTGTAGAAAAGTACTAGTCATCCAACGCACTATGCTCTAAGGTCAGATTATTATTAATATTATTACAAAAAATAATGTTGGAAAAAAAGATTTAAATTTCTTTTTTGAAAAAAATAAAAAAGATCAAGTCCCATGATCTATTCTAAAACAAAAATAAATTAAAAAATAAATTAAATTAAAAAAATAATCAATTTGCGTGTATTTACATGTACAAATTATTTTATAACTATATTTTTTATTTGTTTAAAATCAATTACTCTTCAATTAACATAGTAATAACATAAAAATTAGCGTGAAAATAGTAGTTCCTCTAAACACTAATTTTATTGTTTTATTTAAAGTGTATTTTAATTATCTCACTATGTTTTAATTGTTTTATTTAAAGTATATTTTAATTATCTCACTATGTTTTAAAGTAGAAAAAACCTTATCTATACACAAATAATGTAATATATAATAACTAATAAACACTTGTAAAAAGCTACAAGTACGCAGCAGTCAGTTCAAAAATCTTGTGGGAAGAGCAAAACTATTATTGTAATATTTCAATTAGCAGTGCTTTTCTTCGAGCTATAATATGATCAAAGATAGAAAAAGATATAACATTTTGCAGATCGATCTTTATTTACTCAACGAGAAAGAAAACTATAATGATAAAAAATTGTTCGGTAAATTAATCCCACAGAAGCAGTATACTGTCTCTTTCTCATTTTAACCTTTGATCTGGACATTTTTATTAGAAAATGCCGAGTAGCTTGGAATTCATGATCACTTTTCCTTTCGGGCGTACCGTCCATCTGCCCTAAAAAAAACAAAAAAAGGTTCAATTATTTTGCATCGATATGGTGTAAATTAGTTAGCACTCAATCCAGTCAAGTCATTTTCCATTGAAGGCCCAGCTCTGCCACCTGGTTTTCATCTACCACTGTTTCTCCTTCGAATCAACTATACACAGGTTTCTTGGTGAGGCTGAAGTTTCAATGCAATAGGAAAAACCCTATGGGACCGACCCCTCCAGGTTTTTCGTTTTGTTCTTTATGCATCATTGACTCACCTGCACATATCAAAGAATGAAATAGTTTGCTGGGATCTTAGTTTATAAGGAGACTTGTTTGAACGATGTTCTTACGGGTAAGCAATCGATCCCCATTGTGTTCACATGCAGCGTAATTCAAGAATTTTCTCAGTGGCAATATTCTATATATTTTGATTATAGCTAGGCCGGTCCGGGCAATCAAATTCCACTATCCGGGTCGTTCCAGTCACCACATAACGAGTGGTTTTTCTTTCTTTAATCGATCTAGAAAATGAATTCCTTGCATTAAAAAAAGATAGAAAAGCATGGAGGGCCAAGGAGGTGGAATCTTTTATTGGAGTTTGGAACGGTACAGGTGATGGAGAATAGAAGAATTAGAAAGAGAATGGAAGCTGGCAGAGAATGCAATATCTAAAAAGCACTGAAATTTAAACTAGTAAAACGACAATTTGTCTTCCACATTTTCTTTCTTTTAGGATTTTAATACTCCTGATACTCATAAGATAGGTAGCAAGTCGCTATTCAAAATGTCTGGTACTCATTGGGATAATGGCTAGCGGTTATGTTAGGAGGCGACAGCATTGATTTGTGTAACCCTAACAATGATTTTATATCCATCTTTTCCATGCCAAACAGTACTTACACGGCTCACCTCCTTAGAACGGGTGACTGACATGGCCACCCATTAGGTTAATTATCGCAGCAGAAAAACTTGAATATTCAAGCAATGCCTCAACAAGTTTTGATTACATGGTAATAATGAATTCCATACGGTCATGTGATTAAAAGAAGTGCAATAGGTTTGGCATGGAAATGGTTAATTAGTGCATAAAAGCTAGATATGGGTGGGTGAAGGTGGGGTTGGGGTTGGGTCGACTTGCCAGCCTTAGCTCTCACGCCTGCGCGCAGAATCTATTCGATCGAGCTCCGGGAACTGCGTTCAAGGTGGCGTGCTTGGTTTTTAACAAGCCCCCAGAATCATCCCCACTTTTGTT
Source organism: Salix viminalis (assembly GCA_029228465.1). Lineage (NCBI taxonomy): Eukaryota > Viridiplantae > Streptophyta > Magnoliopsida > Malpighiales > Salicaceae > Salix > Salix viminalis. Next base: position 6,695,010 of record CM055426.1, read on the forward strand.
TCGAAAATGGCATGCATGTTTTAGTTTTCTCGGAGAAGCTTGTTTAGCCATGAGTCCTCCTCGCTTTACCTCCATATTTCTTCATAAACTTACGAGACCGAAATGATTTTACCTCTACACTTTTGTGCCCGTAGTGCGGACTTTGCTTTTGCTTTTACCTCAGCAGTTGTCTATATTTTACCATTAGAGATCGATGTTTATAGATATAGTTGTGTGGGATTCACGTTCATTTATATTTTGCAAATTATAAAGCATGATCTATTCAAACTTTTCTGGACTCAAACAAACGGGTTAGATGTTTTGGATTTCTATGGATATTCATGGATTGAGTTTATGTTACATGAGTCTATATTTAGAAACGCAATTATAAATAGATTGTAGGTATCATGACACCCCATCATTATGTTTACTAAAAAATGTTTTTTTTTTAAATGTAATAAGTTCCTAAACATTCCAAATAAAAGATATTCAAAGGCTTAAATAAGTGATTGTTTGTCTATTGAGTTTTAAAAATATTTTTAAAAAAACTTGATTATCATTTTTTTTTACTTTAAATTACATTTTTTTAACATTTTTAAAATTATTTCTAATATTAAAGAGTTGATGCATATTTCGAGCATCTTCGAGCCATGAAATAATCAATGCATTTTTGGCCAGCTAATGCAAATGACTTAAATGCACTTAGACCTCCCTTCGTTGCCCAATAAATGAGATATTATTTCTTGCATGCATTGCATTTCTCAGTCAAACCCTCATAAATGCCGGTTTAGAATTTTCCCCTCGATGCCTCGTTGTCATCCTGCCACAGTTTTTTCTGAGTAACATGGGACCCCTTCCTAGCATTTGATAATTCTTACATCTGTATTAGCTATATTAGCAAGAACTCAAAATACATTCATTTATAAAAAACACAATATTTTTTATTCATGCATACCTTTTTTTTATTTTCATTAAAATTAATTTTATCAGTAATATGGTTTTTTTTTCAAATATATTTTTAAAACAATTAAATAAATATTTAATAAAAAATAATATTGTCTTTCCAGCTTTTAATTAGATGATGACATGTAAAATAAAAGAATAATTAATATGATAAAAGTATATTAAAAAATTACACTTAAAAATGTATCTTTATTGTTATTGAATATTCATGATTGTTTTTTTAAAAAAATATACAAATTAGATTCATATATGATTATTTACAAACATAATTTATTTTAATATTATTGTAAAGAGCTCTAATTTATTTGCAAATTATGGTATAAACAAATGGTTTTTAAATTGTATAAACGATATGTGGTTCACTATGACAAAAAATAGGGCATGAGTATCTTGAGTCTCAAAACCTAAATTTCAATTTATTTTTGTTTAAAATTAGGCAAAGAAATATGGTATGAATCTCAATAACTCTAATTTTAACCTTAAAACACTTTTTAATTAGTTGAAATGAAACTGTAGGACATCGACATTGTTTATTAATTCTTACAAGTATAGTTACAACTAATTTTATCGGAGAAGAAGACTTGCAAGCAAGCTCAAATATCCCAGGAGTGAGAGCAACCGTTGCACTAAACAGCAACCCCGCATCAATAAACCAGACAAGAATTGAGGTGGTGGAAAAGAAAAGAAACAACCTTGACTCGCCATTGTTGCGGGGCTGGGCAAGATTTTAGGCCCCATTTCAAGAGGTTTTACGGTGCCGACGAGCTTTTCTCTTCACAAGGTATATGGAAGTCAATTACACAGCAGGATAGGTCTTCGTCTTCGTCGTCATGTGATGATCAAGAATAGTTAATGAATGGAGCAGCTCGTGATCAAATTCGATTCCTGACATGTTTTTCCTCCCAAGACAGCAGATCTTGTTTGGCCATCTTGTTCCCTACCACCACCATGTTTAGGCACGATCTCAGCATAGGTTTTTTTAAAAAATACTTCACTAGCCCGCCCCCATTTAATCATTGAATCGTGCGTTGTCTTTCATGGCTAACAAATCATTGCCTGATAAATGAATCCACTCGCTCGTCCTGATCCAGGGAGGAATCCTGTTTAGTATCCTCACCGTTTGCTACCAGTCATTCGCTGTCCGTTTCTTGCACAAATACTATCCATCCCCATTATCCCCCTGTTTTTCAAACTGTACAAGGAAATGGGTTTCCTTATCAGCCCAGTATTTAAGAAGCAAAATTACTAAGAAGGCCCACTCTATTTCTTGCTAAAAAGAGCCCAAAGTCGAAGCCCATTTATAGTGGATACTAGCCTGCACAATAAAGTTAGAGCCCGCTCTAGAAACAGTAACCTTACTGTGCTCAAGAATTGAAAATGAGCATTTACTTCAATGAGCTATTCAAATCCATGCTTGAGCGGATTTTGGACTTCCTCAACACCCTCTCACCTCCTCCTACTAGTGTTTGACTCCATCCCGAGCAGTGCTCGACTTTTGATCCTGGACTTCCACTCTGTTTATTCTCATTCTCTCTCTTAAATCTTTCCAGGAAATACCAACTCCACTGATGTCTTTTAGTTCTTACTTCCACAGTGTACAGGAATAGGTTAGCCACGCAGCAGAATGACTTAGTTTTTATGCGTGTTGCATAGGATATGGGTTTTCCATTCCATCCTTACATTTCCCTATGCGCCGGTAAATTGTCCATTGAATGCACTAACACGCACAAGTTGGACCTCTCCGAATTTATCTTGATGCGAAGCTCCAGAATTCTGAGATGATTAGTGCGAGTTCACTGAAACAATAGAACACTGGAATGTGCTGGTGCTGGCTTTTGGCATGCAGCCAAACTAATTTGTATCATTGTTTTGTCTCAATCTGTACAGTTCATTGGCACTTGGCACTAAATATGATTATCTGATCTCTTCAATTTGGCTGAATGTAATTGTTTTCCACCACAATATTATCATACTGTGATTAGTGGAAGTGGTTCAATGGTACCTGGCATTAAATATTTTCAAATCCATTTCAGGTGCAGCAAAAGAAGAAGAAAAATCTACTCTTCGAGTGCATTATAAAGCTGATGATGCGAAGGCCCAGTAGTGCATTAACTTTCAGGGCTCAGAACAATAATGCATGCATCTTTTGGAGGCTAAAAAAAACGGGCTGTAATGCTGTCTAAATGTCGTCGACGGCCCAAAAACGTTCCAAATGTCCTTGACTGACATGTGAGCCGGTTTAACTTGAAACCGGCCAGCCCCTTAAATCATAGTTTGCTTCAGTTAAGGTAATATAACGGCCCATAATGGTTGGTGTGACTAGTTGTGATGACATGCCTTTTGGCAGGATCTGTAACGTATTCGGTATTGTATTTTCCAAAGGATAATGTCTCTTTGGGACGATAAAAAAAGAATAATGAAAAAGTCTAGAAAGTAGTCAGCTCAATGATTTATGCAATTGCAAAACTTGCTTTTGTTTTGTTTTTGATCTAGCTATGATAAGATAACACTATCCGATAAGGTAATGTTTGTTGTTTGATTGATTGATTGATGTATTTCGTGCTGCTTTTAGCCAGTCAATCAGGAAAAGGGACAAGGTAAACTTGCAAGATTAGTGCTGACAATGATTGGTGAAACTTCTCTCGTTGCATCGCTGTTTTTGTGCGAGAGTCATGATGGAAATGGGGAACACATCCAAGCAAAAAAAGAGCTCCAATACTTTGTGCTAACATGCGAAAATGACATCTGGTAAGGCCAATGGGGATCGAAAGGATATACTTTTCTGCATGTTAGCTTGCTGTATAGAAAGCAGGTTGTAGAATACTTTCCTGGATGGTGGGTTTAACATGATCCGTGTCATTGTTGTGTTTCAAGTCCATTTCTAATTGCTTTATTGAAAAAGATAAGCATATGGTTCTTCAAAATTCTGTACATGTTTGCAATTTTCGTTTTGAGTTGCAATCACATTTTGTCACTGTAGAATCTGAAGATGGTCTCTATCTAGCCTGCTGATGAAAGGGGTCCTACCATGGAAATTAAGCCTTTAGAATTTGTGACCTGTTGCCATGTTTGTCTATATTGAGTCTTTCAATGTGGCTGGTCCCCAGATCAACGATTGACCGACGAAAATGAAGGTTGGCAACTTGCTGTTTGATGATTACGTAATTTTGTTCTGGTTTTGTGGAGATGCTGTTCGAGCTTGTCAATTTGCGAAAATGACAGCTGCATCTGTATGTGCTTTACTTTCTTCATTTACCATTTCTTGATTCTCCTGTTGAATCAAGCACCCTCAAACTCTTCAGGAACACAGATGCCCCAGTCTCGTAGAGTGGAGTGAGATTGAATGGCCAAAGCGCTCCAATGGCGTTTTAAGAGTTTACAGAAAGATCGACATGATGAAACATCAAGTTTTACGACTTTTCAAGTCCACACAAAAACAACCCTGTCATTTTCTATATCGTGGGCAAGTTTTCATTTCACTGTCTTACAATAAGATTAGAGTTGCAGATGATAAGATAACAAGGAATCTCTCTTACTGTAGGAGACTTAAGAGGCAATTATTTGAAGTTTCCTTGCATTGATGATGATCCCCAGATCAAGTTTCGAAATAAATTGATAGCCAAATACAATCATGGCCAGTGTGCCAGGATGCACGGATTTGTTGCTTTTGGCCAATCCATGGCTGGTGCAGGTTTATAGAACGGCACCCTAGGCTATGTGGGTGTTCACCTACGTACCTTCAAGATTCATGGACCGATCTAGCACCTGATTGCCTCTGAAATGTTAGACCAGTCAAATCTAACATTTATGATTATGATCAAATTCAGGACAGAAGCTATGCAGAGAAAGCCTGTTATGGATAACAGTGACCAGTAACTGTCATGTTTATCTTCGTGCTAGCTTGTGAGTGGAAGCCCGAGAAAGTGATGCAAGCATGTGAGTCATAGCTGTTTTTTTTTGTGCAGTTTGTACATACAAACATCAAATTTTTTTGTTCTGTTCCTTTTTCCAAAAAGAGTAAGGACCACTGGGATCAGAGCAAATTGGGTATTGGAGCAGAGAAGGTCCGGGGATGGATCTTTGTACTTAACGGTTTTGGTTTTTTCTTTTCCCCCATCCTCCATTATTCACCAGACTATTTACCTATTCGGTCATCGTCGCTGGCAGAGTCAGATAACCTGGGCAGAGAGAATCAGAGGAGAAAGGCTGACAAAATGGAAGACAAATATCTTGGCAAGCTTTGAAGGGATGGAGTCGAAAGTGGATCGTTTGAATGACTTTTGTCCTATTCCTCACTATCTATGAATTACGATGACCAAATCTTTTTTCATGGGTGTCTGCGTATATTTTGTAGCAGCAGTAGATTTTGCTTTCTTCAGAACGCATGCACCCGTCGTTTTATTATTGCAGTAATAATCATTGTAGTGTTAGAACATGCCCGCGAGTTTGCTAATGTAGAGATCCAGTGGGTAAGAATATCATACACACACACACAATCATTTTATACGACAACGTATCGATACATAAACGTGCTGCTAACCACTGCATAATCTGATCGATTAATTTAGTAATTATGGGATTATTGTTTTATCGACCATCACGACGACAGAAGAAGTCATCTTGGTACATTTTGTATCAGACTTTGTAGCTTTATACCCTTCTCCTTGTATCTTGATGATTTTTGTAAGAAGAAAAAAACCCAGATAGTTGAAAGCTACCTCCATTCCATCCCTCCAATATTTCTCGCATTATTTTTTGTAAATGGAAATAAATTAATTTGGTCACTACTACAATAACTTAAGAGGGAATCCAGGGCAATCATATCCTTAATTTCAATTTCGGAGAGAAAACTTCAAGATCGAAATCATGTCTCCTTCTTCCTTTATGCAGGAGAATATTGGACCGGTACTGGATGAGTTTACAGCTCAATGATAAAAGCGAAAGAAAAATGGATAGATCATGATGAATGATTGCCCTCCCACAGTGAAGTAGGTTTTTAACTTGCCTTCCCCTTTGGATGTAGGGATGCCTAGCCACACAAGTCTAGGGGAAAAAAATGTAGTCATATTCATAAAAACATATTGAAACCTACCCACAATCAAATTGATTTTAGATCATTTTGATATAAAAAAAATAAAAAATATTTTAAAAAATAACCTTAAATAAATATCCTCGTAAATAAAAGCATGGGGATGTGATATATATATATATATATATATATATATATATATATATATACACATATATATATATTGTATGGTGCAAGTCGGTCACGCAGATTCATAATTGCAATTAATAAAGTGCTTCCATATTGCAACCTCGTTTTTTTTTGGAAAAAAAAAGAAGAAACATCATTCAAATTTCAAGGACGCAATAATTCTGACATCTTTGTATTGTCCATTTAGTCAATGTGATTAGCATTTCATGTATTTCATAAAGAAAGTCCAAGACAATCATTTGCCGTTCACACCAGAAATTTCCACTCAATAATATCAGGGTTCTGCTGATAACATCACCGAGCTTGCCTGCATGACTCAAGTGGGTCATGTACATATGTAACCGATGTCTTCTCTCTATTTCCTTTTCTCTTGTTTTTTTTAAGGATTTAATCACACATTTTCCATACTTTCTTTTCTTACAGTAATAAAGAAGATAGTTTTTTTTTTTTTTTTTACAGGGAAATTGAGGGGGTCCACCAGCTTCTTGACTAATAACCAGTGTCTTCCCACTTCAGCTTCGAAATCCGGGCAAATATAATAAACCCGACCCGGCTCCATAATATTCTTCCTTTCAAACTCAGCTTCGATAGTCGTCTCTCTTTTAATTAAGCGTGCCACTTCGATATTCCTGATCGAGCGGAAGTCTTCGAATTATTCGTTTCTTCGGATCAAAGAAAGCCCACTCCGACAAGGGTGAAAACAGAGCCAGCCCAACTAAGATGATGGGGATGAAAAAAGAAAATCCCACATCGAATTGTAGCGTGGAGAGGGTGATGAGGTGCAGGGGCAGGCACATGTTGTGCTGGTGAGGCACAGTTTTGATAGGATATGAATTTTGAAATGATAGGGGAGCGTACAAGTGTTGCTCGGTGGCATCAAGGAGATGTGAGGGGCCGGCCGGGGTCGTATTTCTAGGGGCTCCAATGAGTTGTTTCCCTGCTGGAAGTTGGTGATCTCCATGGGGAAAACAGAGTTCATTGTTAAGTGCTTGAGAAACATGGATGTGATTGCAGGTTGTTGGTTTCCTCGCAATTCTCGACCCACGCCCTTCTCCTTTGAATTTGCGTTTCCCATTATTCCATCTTCCATTGTTGTCCTTCTTCCTTTTTAATTCCACTTCATGCTCTATATTATTGGAATACAATAACCCCCACACCACACACCCTCAACAAATATCTAAGCTTCATATATGGGTTATTATATATATACACACACACTAGTCACTTAACCGCGTTTTATTGCGGCCGGAATCCACAGTAATCTATATTTATGTACACCGTGAAAAAACTAGAGTGAAACAACTATAATTTTTATATTTTAGGTAATGTGTGATATTAACTGGACTCCATAGCTAGGTGGTGGCACTCAGAGAAAAAATAAAAAATGTGATGACAGCTCTATTTATTTAGCACATGCACTAACACCTAAATACAACTATAAGTGGTATTATCACCCCTTTATGGAGGTTGGGAGGCCTTGATCCAACAAGATTCCCTGGTAAAATTAAATTAACTTATTAAATTGACACCCACTACTAATTCTTACTTAAAAAGCAAGCTAATACTATGCCATAAAATAATGAAACCGGGTCCCTAGAATGGATAACCACGCTGCTGCTCAAGTTTTCGTATCTGCTGGTTGTTGTCTCCTTTTGTAGCTGGCTCATCACCAAATTGTTTTTCTTTTATCATGGATATATTTCTAGATCTTGAACAAAAAATATCCCTTTTTTTTCTAATCGATTCGTTATCACTTGACTAATTTGATAATCACTTGACTAATTTGATAAAGCATGTCAGGGATAAGGCTTCTCGTGATTATGCATAATTTTCTGATTACATTATTAGAGGACACCATCCCACATAACTTGGAAATGATCGATGCTCCTAGCTCGTTGCTTGCCTCCAAACACACCAACATATATAAACTGATGCTTTAAACACCATTAGAATATTCCAATGTGTTTTGTTATTTTTTTGTGGTAGTGATCGAACTCATTTCGCTACAAAATCATCAAATGGAAATGTTAGCCGGGCATGCTTGGCTGGACAAATGAAGTTGTGTCATAGGGACAGCCATTCAAAACTCACGAGGGTACTCGATTGGACCCACTTGAGAAATCCTGAAAAGTATCATCGACCATCCAAACCAAATAATACGTCGAGACCTAAATGATCTCAAGATTATAAATAAAAATATAAAAATAAAAATACCACTATTACTTACGATAACTTGACTATTTGTCCTTATAAAGCTGAGGCTGCAATTTCTACCAAATAATTCATGTACGTACATGTTGGACTCAAATAAATTACTTTAGATTTGTTCATCTCTCTCCTTTTTGAATCTAAATAAAGGTGGGAGGAGGTTGCCAGAGCTGTAATCGGTCGGTCAATAATAATAATAATAATAATAATAAAGTTAAATGCTGGTATCGAGATCGATTTCTTTCAAAAGGTAGAAATCACCAAGGCGTGGTGGTCTTAAGATTATGTTATTATTAGCCCTTGTGTCAAGGCGTTCTCCTCTCCTTGGACAAATGAGCATATTGTGGATCCCCGCATACAATCACACTACGAAGGACATGCTTCACTATTCTCAAGCCTTGATTAATATATATATATTCTCAAGGCTTACTGTATAAGCATATATAAAATTAAGATTGTGCTCATGTCAATCAGTGCAAGCAATGGCTTCGAAAACGACTAATACATAAAGTTAAGGGGGACATCAATAAATAAAAGATAAAAGAAGAGGTGGGATTCAGTAGTGTTCCTTGCGCGACACTTATCACTTTTGCTTGCCTTTTCAACATGGTGCCCGGAAGCGACTTGCGACGGGAATATAATTGTTTGTCATGGCTTGTTTTTTAATAAATTTGATTTTTTTATATTTTAAATTAATTATTTTAATATTTTTAAATTATTTTGATATGCTAATATCAAAAATGATATTTTAAAAATAAAAAAAAATATAATTTTAATATATTAAAAAAATTACTTTTAAAAAACAACTATATTTGCGGGGGCGCAGCTAATGGGGGTGTTAACGCAGACACATGGCTAGGGGATGACGCAGAGAGTGTTGGTCTCACAAAGAGCTGACACCATTATTTCTTGGAGTGGGGGTTTATGATTTGATTTGCAATTTTTCATATTTTAATTCACCTCTCTCTGCTGCTTGGATTGGCTTTAGCCATGCCATCGAAAACCCATCGAATCCGGTAGGAGTGCAAATTAAAAGGAGTTTCATTGATGTTTCTCAATTTCTGATGCACTGATAAGTTTATAATTGAAGATGACGGCGAGTGACGGATCAAAGGGAAGGGAAGGTGACAGATGAAGTTTAAGAGACATAATAAGCACTTGAGATTATGTCGAACATCACGTCTGAGATTTCCTTACCTATGCAAGTCGAAAGTGCGAGGCAGATATTAAAATCTCCGTCTCATCACAGTATGAGAATTAATCGCAACTAATTGTTGCTTGACAGCAACAGACTGCGTACCATCCACCATCAAACAAAAAAGATCCACAAAACGACTTCTCATTGAGAAAATGTCGCAGCAAATGGAGAGGTGGTCATTTTCCTTGTGCAATTTTTATTCTGTTCATCAACCCCACAAATAGTAAAGCTTGGGGCTATAGGTTTGCAAGTTGGGGGGCTGATGAATTCTAGCTCTATCTATGTACAATTCATCAAATTGACACATCCTTTTCATACTATGAAATAATCATAGTTTTATTTATTTATCTAAATTTATAAAATATATTTCTTAAAAAATAAGATTTTCTCGTATCTAAAAAAAAATCAGAGAGTGATCATATATTTAACCACAAAATCTAACTAAAACCGAAACTGGTGTCCCCAGTTCATAGAGAGGCACTCCTTGATGCCAAGGGTGGACTTCCAGATTGACAGGCCATGACATATATGTACAGCTCTTGGCGTACGCCAGAAAATTTGGAAAACCAAAAGCATATTTAGGGGCTTGCGCAAAAATTACATCACGAAAGGCTTGGATTGTAGAGGACAGGAATAGATAAAAAAAGAAAAGAAAAAGGGAGGGGGATTCAATAACAAAAAATAATGTAAATAATGAGCCACGTAATGTGCTTCACACGTACACCTCCATTTTTATTGAGGTACAAGTCATTATATATATATATATTAAACCATGTTGTTTTTAAATGAAAAAAGATATTGCATTTTCCTTTAGAGTCTTTATCATTACTTTAGACTATCTATTTTAATTATGATATAAGGAAATAAAAATAAATTAAAAAAAGAGCTTCTTCACCGCTCATATAAACTATATTTGTAAGGAATTACTCGACTAAATGGTAAAAATGGTATACTACAATTTAATTGCAGAGGATGAAATGGCCGCTAGTTCATATACGTATTTGTATTTAGAAAATAAAAAAAATGATTTTGTTTTGTTTTAAATTAATTTTATTTGTATTCTTAAATCATTTTAATGTAATGATATCAATAATATTTTTTTAAAAATAAAAAAATATTTATATTGTAAGTGATCTGTTATCCATTTGTTCTTTTTCACCTCTTATGTCTACATATGACTTGTTATATTTTTAATTGAAAGTGATTTTTATTTCAAAAGAAATTAGATTTTTTTTTAATTTTTTAAAATTTATTCTTGGGGTATAACAGATATTTCACTGCTCATTAACAAACCAAAAATCAAATTGGCCATGGAACAATGTTTTGTCGATACCAAAGGTAAAACAATAGTTTAATTGTACAAAGAAATGAGAAAAAAATGAAAATAACCCCAAACAATAAGATAATGTCAACCGATTCCATGGAAAAATTGAAAATGTTCCCAACACTAAGAGTTATAATATTATAATCCACAATAATATGTGTATGCTACTATAGTATTTTATCCCACACATTATAGCTTTTTCATTAATTACGCTTAAAAAACATATTTCATCATCATGCTAACAAATGTATAAAAAATAACCTGTGTTGTTTTGATGGTTAGAAAGAAAGCACTTTATTTTTTTAGAAAATGGATTTTTGTAATTACAGAAGCATGCTTGTGGTAAACTTTATTCCATATAAATATTATTATGGAGAGGAGTAGCATTTCACACGTAGGATAAGTATACTATTGACATCGATAAGATAAAAGAATGGAAAGAGGAAGCGTGGGGAATGGAAGAGTGAGCCAAACCCGGTTACCGAAACTATTGCCACTACCATTGTATATGATTTATTTAATTCTCTTTGAATAGTGCAATAAATTAGTGAAATGGTATAATGAAAAAAATTACTAAAATAACATAGTTTATGAGAAATGCGACAATTATATCCTACTACTATTCAAAACTACATGATTTTTTTTATATGGTGGAATTTATTTTATAAAAATCTTTTTATTAATACCGATAATATCATATACACAATTTCTATATGTTTCCATTATCTTTTTCTATCGCCTCTCTCCTACTCATTTAATAATTTCTTTTAAAAAATATTGCTATTCTAAATAGCTTCCAATCATAACATATATAAATTATGCTGACTCACCCAATTTTTTGCTTAACTATATTATCTTTCTAACATATATATAGATATATATATGTTTAAAAAGTGCTAATAAGTAACATGTGGGTGATGACTCCTCTTGTTTCATCTAAAGCTGACACGTTTCAGGAAATGGACTGACTGCCAGCTTTGCCCCCTTCACGTCACGCCGAACCACTCTCTAGTCTCGGATGCTATGACTTGGAGAACCGTACGGGCAGCGTGGTTCATTTTAATGGGCCGGCTGGCTCTACCTGTAGGTTTGCTCTCAAAATTAATAACTGCCACGTGAAAGAAAAAAAAATCGACTCTCTTCTTCTTCTTCACTTTTTGTTTGTTGTAGCAGCGAGCGCCCAGCTGCTGAGATGTTGACGTGTCTGCATCGCTTTCACAATACAGGTGTTATTTATTGGACGCCCAAAAAAATATATTTCTTTTCTTTTTCATTTCTAATTTTCCAATGATCAAAATACTAACGGAACATGCCCATTCAAGCACTTCCATGCAAGAATCTCAGTAATTTTAATTTTCGAAAAATGGAATTTACCCTTCTCATTGATTTGTCATTTTCACGAAACAAATAAGTAGAAACTCTGGTCAAAGATAAACAGGCTAGAAATAATGGTCCTGAGAATCGATTTCGCACGCTCTAGTCCTGGTCAAACTATTTGCTAGGCAAGGAATACTAGAATGCAGTGGCAACAGTATAACTAAGCAATGGTCCTATCTATAGTTATCGGAGCTGCATGATCCGTAGCCACAACCCAGGTCCTCTGTTTGCTTTCACTTTTCTCTTTTTTGTTCTTTAGTCAATCCCTGCAAGGTGGTTTCTCCATGGCCATGAGCTTGAGATGGTGGAGGTGGCTCCGTACTCCAAAACACTGACTCCACGTAAATGAATCCAAACACGACCCTGTTACTTGCAGTGGAGCTAGCGCGAATCTTCAATTTCAGCCGGGAATGGTTCCGATTACAATCCGATTAAAAGAAGTCAATTTTAGAATACTTTGACCATCAAAACCCAGGAAATCTCCATCTCTGTAGACTATTGAGAGATCGAGCACAGTTTCAAGAGTATGCGTGTGTGTGTGTGTAGTAAGAGATGCGAGACTCGAGTTTGCCTTGCTGCGTTTGCTTGTTTTTATTCTTACTTCCCTTTTATCTTTACCTATGCGTACTTTATTCCCTTTTCATAAATAATTGGAAAAAGAATCTCCTCCTCTAACCATTTTCGCTCCGATTTTCGTGCCACCTCAATACCAATTTGAATTTCAAACGATCGATCTCGTCCATTCAAATTGTCCATTGAAGCTACAGTAAGAAATGGATCCAAAGCCAAACATGGTGGGTGCAAATGAGAAAAGTGAAGTGCCTTCCAATCCTAATTTGTTGGGCAAATCTTTTCCTTGCACACACACAGAGCTTGCAGAAGAAGAGCAGATCCGTGCAAGCATCGCTAGATAACATTGTTTTGTTTGCTGGTGAAGCGTCCGTAGTGTGAAGAAATTGATGTGAAAACAAGAGCATATTGAGATTGGCTTTAAAGATTGATTCTAGATAGATAAGTTGCGTTTTCCTGATTAATTTATCAATCAATTATGCCGCTAGCTAGTTTGATGATTCCATTAATACCAACACAATTTTCTCTAAACACCCATTCATATTTCATTTGCATTCTCTAATTTTCTTGCATTAGGTCACAGCAGACCCCGCCACTTCCAACCACCATTGCTAGCCTCTTTGTGTTATAAGCTCGATCATTTCTTCCACCACCGCAGTAAAGCCCAACATCACCACAACCAAACCAACTATAATTGAACCATAAACTACTAGATCTGACATGTGCACCGCGCCACATAAACTAGCGACGCCGCCTCTCTCCCTCACTAGAAAAACAACTCCGACCCTCATACGAAACCAACCACCCTACTTGTCTCATCTTGATTTTAGTGGTCGTGAAGCTCACAATTGCTTGGAGAAGGAGATCATATCCTCTAATATGACAAGTGTTGTTATTGCTATGTTTGATAGACACAATTATTGGAGGTGATAATGTTGGTTGTTTTGTCACTCACTAGTTGTTATGGAGAAGGAGATCACATCCTCATAGTTCATTATGATGATGGCATGACCAATTTTAGAGAAACAAAATGAGAAAGGAGAGGAGAGGGGGGAGGAGATGATTGTGGTGGCTCATAGAGATAGAAAGAAAGTCAATAATAAAAAAAGAAAAAAAGGAGATTAAAGAATCAAATTAAGGATATTTTTAATCTTTTTATTACATTTTAAAGTTGATTTTGGCTTGAAATGTAAAGTGTAATTTTTCAGGAAATTTTCTCAAAAATAAAAAAATAAAAAGATATAAGGTTGCACTTCGATAGCAAGAAATTCTTTGTTTCGCTCAAACATCATCATCATAATAATAATTTAATTTAATTTAATTTAATTTAATTTAGCAGCCCATCTCATTTTCCTTTAATTAATCAAGTAAGCTAATTAAGAGTTTGATCTAATAAAATTTGTTCGACTTATCTAGCTTTTTTAATGATTTGGATGATTAGATAAAACCCGGTTCAGATTCAACTAAGTCAATTACAAGTCAATATTTTCTTTCTAAATATATTAATATGTCAATTAATCAAAAATGAAATAATTTGGTTATTTTTTTATTTATAAATTGTGGGTTTTGTTATTTAGATATTTCAGGTTTTAAATTTGGTTTATAATTTTGATATAAGAATTATGATTATTATATTAAATTTTGTGACTTATCATTTTCTTAAATCAATTAAAAGATCTATTGAAATTAAAGTTAAAAATAATATTAAAATTGAGATATATTTAAATATAATCTATTAAATTATTTTTAATATAAGACGTCATTGATTCAACAGTTTAATAATCCAAACCTTTTTGAAGATAAATGGCTGCAACGAATACGATAACAATGATTTTTCTCATCATCAATTACCTTACAGCCAGCCTCGTCTTCGCTTGCACTCTCAGAAAACAAATAAATTAATATACTCTTTACTATTCTCTTGGAAAAAAGAAGAAGAAGAAGAAGATGCAGCTCCAGCTCAACACTTGAATTACTATTCTGCCACCATCCTCTCTTCCATAATTACCCCTTCTCTCTCAGTTTCACTCTCCTCCTTCAATGCACTGCGCGCACACATACACATATAATATATATATAGATATAGCACAAAAACTGCAACTCTTCTGTACCAGTATAAATATTTTATACCTCAAGGACCCCTTTTATAAACAGCCCAGAAACAGAATCATCTCCTCCACCTTTTTTCTCTCTCTCTCTCGAAGGTATTGCCCAAACACTGTTCATTCTTTCACTATTTCTGTTCTGATTATTATTGTTGTCGTCGTTGTTGTTGTTTTGATTCTCTTCTCTCTTTTTGTGCGTGCCAATGCAGCAAGTGCTAGCTTGATGTGGGGATTGCTTTTCTTTTTATTATCTGTACCAAATTAGCATTAAGTTTGTTTCTGGTTCTAAAAATGAGGGTCAAAGAAATGCATCCACTATGCTGCATCTCACTAGAGAGTCCAGATATCGGGAGCCAATCACCGGATGCAACGTTGACTCGAGCAAGATCGTTGCCGGCGACATTTTCCGGTGGATCTAACGGCAATGTAGGGAGGAAAGCTGCGGGATCGGAGACGACGGTGGCTGGGGTGTTGTATAAGTGGACGAATTATGGGAAGGGGTGGAGATCGCGGTGGTTCTTGTTGAAAAATGGTGTGCTTTCTTACTCGAAGATTCGTCGGCCGCCGGAGAGTATTAATTTGTGTGATGATGTTCGATTGATTGGAGAAATATCGACGAATCGATTATTAAGATGGGATAGTCGTGGCAGTGGAAGACAGAAAACGCAAAAAACTGTTGGCATTGTCCATTTAAAGGTATCATAAGTAAATTGAAAACCTGGAACGGAAAATCAATATCTATGGATCTAGGAAGTGAAAGCATATGTTTATTTATATGATTTTTTTTATTTCGAGTTTGGGTTTGCGTGTCTGTTTTTCTTCTCTTTCTTTCTAATTTTTTTCTATGGCGGTAGTGGAGGAACTGTTGCTGATATTGGAAAGTTTTTGAAAACAAAGAGTTTTCCTTACCAATTATATGAATTTATTTATTTTGCCAAATTGCTTTTGGATTCATCTTTGAGTGAGCAAAAGAAAACAAGGAAATATTTCTCCTTTTCCTTATAATTTGATTATGGTGTTGATTTTAATGTCTGGAATGGAGTACTGTGTTTTGGTTTTTGTTTTTACAGTTTCAACTGGTTGTTAATGTACAGTGGGTCACATCAGCAGGGGGTTGGGGTGCGGGTGGGTGGGTTGGGTAAGGTATAGCTGGAATACGGTACGGTGTTAGGTCTAAATATTTAAAGCCTTGGTCGCACCAACGGTGTTGAATGAATGGATGGATTTTAGCAACCATCAAATGATCTTTCATTTCTTGCTTTTCATCACTGACTTCAGTTTTCTTTTCACTCTTTCATAGATTCCCACATCCCATCCAATACCAAATCCACTAGCTTCTTTACTGTCCTATTTTTTTTTCCACACGTAGTTTTTTTTTTTTTCCACTTTAAAATGGTGAACATAGCATTGATCAAATGGTAGGGATGGCGTGTCTCACTGAAATGATGAGGTGGGTGGTGAGGTGTATTTTGGGATTTGAGTGGCTACGTGGGTAGTTTTTTTAATTATTATTGTTATTGTTATTACAATAAAATAAGCTACTGGATTTTTTGAATTTTTATTATTTGTTGGTTTTGATATTGAATTAGTCACCGAACAATTTGTGGGTGACTTTTGAGACAAGGAGGTGCGGGCTTCACTTTTTTTGAAAGTCTCAATTTATTAATTTTAATTTTACTGCTAGGGTTTATAACCTTGAGAAACAGATGATGCTTTTTTGAAAACATTTTGAAACATATTTTTTATAATTAGTAGATCCATCCGACTCTAATTTTATGTATCTTTTTTAGCAGTGACAAACTTTAGCATATTTGGTTTTTTTTTTTTTGACAAAGACATTGGAATTTGAGTTCTTCGCTTTTGAGTTTTTACACCTGATTTTTATCCTTGTGGCCAAACATTAGTCAGTGTCCTAAACTAGTTAAAGGCTTTTCGTCCAACTTGGGTCATTTCTTGGTTAGCTGATAGGCGGGCAGGACTCGGTTCAAGAGTCTTAGCGGTTTCTCCTCTGGGCATGTCTTGTTTTTTTTGTTATAGTGATTTGTTACTTATCCTGGGGAGCCTTGTCCTTCAACA
The DNA here is from genome assembly GCA_029228465.1 of Salix viminalis. Lineage (NCBI taxonomy): Eukaryota > Viridiplantae > Streptophyta > Magnoliopsida > Malpighiales > Salicaceae > Salix > Salix viminalis. The sequence goes on from CM055426.1 coordinate 6,712,028, forward strand.
TTGTAGCTTCTTATCTAAATGAATCTTTGAAATGTTATCCCATTTGAAATTAAGAACACATTCATTATTCGAGCCTATTCCGAATTTTTTATTTTGTTGTTGATTTAGTTAGACAATTATGCTACAATCTTAGTTATGAAGAATAAAGATAGCATTTTTAGTATGTTTATACTGAACAGTGTGATATGCAATTGTTGGGAATGTTTATCGGGATGTTGTCTGAAATGGTGTAGCAGATCTCATCATTTCGTGAGAGCAAGTCCGACGATAGGCGGTTTTATATATTCACAGCTACAAAGACACTACATCTGAGGACTGATTCAAGGAGAGATAGAGTAGCCTGGATACAAGCCTTGGTCTCAACTAGGAGCCTCTTTCCATCAAGATCGCTAAATGATAGTCTCTCCCTTGCATCACATGATTTGTCTATCTCAACTGACAGGCTTAAAGAACGTTTACTTGAAGAGGGTATCAATGAGAACCTTGTAAAGGATTGCGAGCAGATCATGCTATCCGAGTTTTCTGAAATACAAGGACAAGTTAAAGTTCTTTGTGAAGAAAGGTCCAATTTGCTAGACACATTAAGGCAATTGGAGGTAACTGATGACCACTAACTATTATAGGAGATATTGGTAGTGTTCTTCCGTATATTTATGTTCTTTTACACATCTGAATGAATTGTTCTTTCTTGTTCATTGCATTATCATGTCAATTCTAATGAGAGGATGAAATTGTTGTGATCGATCCTTTTCTTGAACACATTATTTAATGAGAGGATGAATTCAAGTAATTGTTCGTCTTCAAGTGAAAAAAATATTAAGGGTGGCCAATCAAATCTTCATCCTTTTGAAAATAAAAACATGACCCTAGCTCCTGTAGATTAAATGCTATTGACTAGCGTATTTCTCGAGAAAATCCTTGGTTTTGTGCATCTCCAATATCTTCATGGATCAGGTAGCAGTTTAGCATTCCCTTTGTGGTAAAAGTATGTCCTACGTGCTTTTAACATATATATTGCTTTCTAATCTCTTTTCGAAACTTGTTTGAAAACTTACTATTATATAGTGCACGGGCAAGAGCAGAGAACAATAGAACGACACATGATGATGCCGTTAGGGTTTTGAATTGAAAAAAATGTGATTTGCAGGTAGTTCATGCAATTTCTACTGTTCGTTTGTAATATATATATATGCGACTATTACAGAATATTGGAAAGCTGTGAATGCTTTGTGATTGATGAGAGTGCTTGGACAAAATAAGCTGCTATATATTTCAATTTATGGAATAAATAATCACTAATATATTCTGCCAAACATAATTTAGAGGTTCACTTTTGTTCTCTCAGTATTGGTGTTGAGTAATGACTGACATAATATTTTTGTCTTCGCTTTGCAAGTGATGAACAATCTGTGAAAATTGACAAAGTTGATCCAAAAGCTATTTGAATTGTAATATTTTGTTCTGTACCATGGCTTCTCTAATGTTTGTTTTATATCTTATATTTCTTGATGTAACTGTTTGTTTTCTTTACAAGGTGGATGGTTGCAGGTATTATTTTGTGAAGTATGTATGCTTTGAAATAAGCTTGCATTACATAACCCCAATTATATTTATTTTTTTCTTAATTTTTTTATGCAGGCAGCTAATATCGAGGCTGAAACCGCAGGAATTCCAGATGGTGAATATCAACTGACAAAGCATGAATTCTCAAGTTTACGGCGTGGAAAATATAGTGGTATGGTACCTGGCACTTCATCTTCCTATTTTAAACACATTATTACTCCCTTGCGAATGACTTGAATTTGTCTTAATTCTGATCACTGAAGTTAACTACTGCTTTCACAGCAAAGACTTAAGGGGATCTGGTATATTTTCATGGAGTTGAAATATTTTAAATACAGAATGTTATACAACTACTTTCTTGATTCTCTTGATTTTAGTGATGTTAATTGGTTGTCTCATATTTATTGAGCAATAGTTTACTACTATTCTGCTATGCTTTATTTTTTTTATAGTTTTTTTATTTCTAAAAGGTTTCCTGCTCAACCAATCTGCATCAATAACTATATTTCACTAGTCTTTTTCCCATGTAGTCTTATCTCTGGTGTCCTATTGTGAATTTTAGAATATAGCACAACTGAATCATCTGATGATATTGAGAAACAAGAGCTTGAGGAAGTGTCAGATGAAGATGGAACCTCCTTTTATGACACTAAAGAATATTTTACTGAACCGACTGTTAGTGATTCATCAATGACACAAGCCGCGAAGTACTCAGAGAAGCATAGGAGATTTAATCAACTTGACAGTGAAGAGAAAATGCGTGCTGATAAGCAAGTTTGTAGTTCTGGATATCCACAAATTGAAAGGCGAAAAAAGCTTCCTGACCCGGTTGAGAAAGAGAAAGGGGTCAGTCTGTGGTCTATGATCAAAGACAATGTGGGGAAGGATCTCACACGAGTTTGTCTCCCTGTTTACTTTAATGAACCAATATCCTCTCTTCAGAAGTGCTTTGAGGACTTGGAGTACTCCTATCTTTTGGACAGAGCCTATGAGTCCGGAAAAGCAGTAAGAGTTGCATGCTTTTTAGTCTATCTCTCATGTCTTGATTCATATTGAACAACCTTTTCATAATTACTCAATGCCCATATCCAAGAGTCTTTAGCATTGCAAATTCCTTATTGAGTATCTATATTGTTTCTTTACATTGCAGTCCAATTTTTTTTTTTCTTTCACTTGCATGTGAGATTCATAAATTATGCACGCTCCAATTGTATTGTCTACAATGAGATGGTAAACAACACGGTCTAAATTTTATTCAACATCAATGTATTTATAAGCATTTTAAATATCTACGAGTAGTTAGGGAACCTGAGGACTTCAGCAACTCATGAACTCCTCTCTGTTGATGATGTTTCCTTGCTGTGATACTGACGTGTACGTCAAGGTGCCATATGAAATAGCAATAGCCGATCTAGCATCTATGGGAAACCAGTGCCCCCCAAGTAAATATATAATAGACTCCAATAAACAATATCTCTTGAATTCCATGTATGGAATCTGGCTAAACCCTCACATCTTTTGACCAGCAGGTGTTGATAGATTTCAGATAGCATTTGAATTCTATAATTTGAGGGCAAATGCTAGTATAAAAAATCTTAAGCATGCAGTAACATGCTTAATTGCATTGTTAACTCTCAGTTTCTTTCATTTCATGGATTCGTTGGCATGTTTTCCGCATCTAATATTCATGAAAAAGGAAAATCTTATTGGATTGCTGTTTGGTCCTGACTGCTCCGATGTGCTTTATTTTTCAGGGGAACGGTGTCCTAAGGATCCTAAATGTTGCTGCTTTTGCCATCTCTGGATATGCTTCCTCTGAAGGCCGGCACTGTAAACCCTTTAATCCTTTGCTAGGAGAAACTTATGAAGCTGACTTTCCAGATAAAGGAGTTCGTTTCTTCTCTGAAAAGGTCAGTAATCTTCTCAGATTTACAACAGGATAGGGTGAATTAACCTAAGCTGTATTTAATATTTATTTATATTGAACTAAAATCGATCACCAGCTGCTGACTGATCTTTTTTTTGAGATATACTGTTTTCTTTTCTATACTGAATGAATGATTATGACATGTACTTTGGCAGAGTTTCCATTTTTTTCCGTAGGAAATGTTTTAGGAAAAACATGACCGTGTTTCGTGTCTTAATAAATGCGGAAGGGCTGCCTTCACCACACTTGTTTTTTCAAAAGGGAAATTAAATGTTTTTATAAATTGAAACACTGGGGAAGAAAACTAGATGCTGGTCAAATCACTGTCGAGGGCCTGGGAGTAAAATTCCATGTGAAATTATTTATTTCTGCTTATTTCTTGAAAAGTATTTTCTTAAAGTAAGTTTTATATAAAATGAATTGCTAAAAATTAAATTCTTTTTTTTTTCATATTTAGCTGTCATGAAAAATAAGTTAATTTTTTTCTAGTATTTGGCTGTCACATAAAATAAGCTGGAAAATAACTTATTGATGTTTTATTTTATAAAAAAAAATAAAAAGAATTAAATTTGACAGCTAGAAAAATTTGAAATATAATAAAATTGAAAAAAAAATATAATTTTGTAAATTATTTTAAATTAAATAAATTATAGTAAAAAAAAGAATGAAAACAAATCTGATAGATTAAAAATTTGAAAGATGATGAAATTAAAAAACAAATCATAAATTATTTCAAATAAAAATAAGAATAAAATATAATAGATAAAAAGTCTGAAATAAAAATTATAAGAGTAAAATAAATAACAATTAAAAGCTGATATAAAAATTAAATTAAACCAAATTTTAAGGGAAGAAATTGAAAATAAAAAGGAAATAAAATTTATTTGATTTTTAATATAATCAATAAATAACAAGATAATTTTTAAATTTTTACCACTTTTAAAACATATTTTCTGTTCAAAATAAAATGAACATTTTTATAGAAATCAAGCTATATTTTTAACTGAAGAGTATTTTATATTGAATAACTTCTTTAATAATAAATGAAGAAGAAAAGTTACTAAAGTGATTTTCAAAAAAAGCATTTACATTAAATAAAAGGGTTAAACAAAATTGAACGGCTCATTTATTCTTTGGGAAGATAGAGGACCTGTCTGGTCAACAGTGCTTTTCTCTTCAGATGAAGTACATTTCAATGATATTTTGAGTTGAAACAGGTCAGTCACCACCCAACTCTCATTGCCTGCCATTGCGAAGGAAGAGGGTGGAAATTCTGGGGTGACAGCAACCTCCGCACAAAGTTTTGGGGGCGGTCAATTCAGCTCGACCCTGTTGGAGTTCTGACCCTTGAGTTTGATGATGGTGAAATCTTCCAGTGGAGCAAGGTATACACTTCGGTGTGACTGTCTGTGCAGGATATGGCCAGTGAATTCTTTTGATCTTCTAGCTTCCATTTCTATCATTATGGTGCATTTGAATTGACACAATATTATCTTCTGTCAGGTTACAACAACGATTTATAATCTTATCCTTGGAAAAGTGTATTGTGATCACCATGGGATGATGCATATAAAAGGAAATCGACAGTATTCATGCAAACTCAAATTCAAAGAACAATCTATTCTTGACAGAAATCCTCACCAGGTTAGAAGATGTTAGGTCTTCTGTCTTCATATGGTTTCATCATTAGAATACAACATGGTTGGTCCTAGTTTTAGTTATTTTCCAATTCATTCTGTGTCCTGTATTTATAGGTCCAAGGGTTCGTTGAAGATGTTTCAGGTGATAAAGTAGCTTCATTATTTGGGAAGTGGGACGACAGCATGTATTATACTACTGGGGATGGCACTGGCAAGCCAAAGGATCGCGTTACCTCATCTAATGCCACCTTGCTTTGGAAAAGTAATAAGCCACCTCCTAATCTGACTCGGTACAATTTGTCATCATTTGCTATCACTCTAAATGAATTAACGCCAGGACTCCAGGTAGTGATGATTTATCATATAAATTTTCCAGTAAGCATTTTCCTTTTCCACGTTTGCATCTCTAATTGTTTTTTATAGCCATGTCTGATCCCGGGTATTTGATAACGGATTAAGGAGAAGATCCCGCCCACGGATTCCAGGCTTAGACCAGATCAGCGGCATTTGGAGAATGGGGAATATGAGAAAGCAAATGAAGAGAAACAACGGCTGGAGAAGAGGCAAAGACTGGTATATTCAGAGCTTTTGATCTTTCTTTACTTAATTATACTTAATGTTAGTGCAGATATATTGGAATAATTATATGAACATGGTGTGTGGAGTTGGACTTTCTTTTGGTAATGGAAGAAGATTTCTTTTTTTCCTCAGCTATGATTTGAACTTAATTACTATTAGTAACTTGAGATTAGACATCACTAGAGTGATTATGGTGTTGCTTGTGCTACATATGAACTAAGGAGATGCGGAAAATTAGGCTGTGATGTATTTATTTTTTTAGCTTACTGATGCCTGGATGTTGATTGATTCTGTTGCTTCTATTAACATCACTTAGGCCCTATTTATCAGTTTAAATCTGGAAGAAGTAATATTTAAGAATTCTTTGCATGGCTAGATTTGAATATTAAGAGCTGGAAATTGTCATAAACCTTATATCTGCACTCACAAAGACCCGTGATCATTCCTTACTGGAGGTCATTATACTTCGTTCATTCTATGCAGTCAAGGAAATTGCAAGATCATGGATGGAAGCCCAGATGGTTCCAAAAGGAAGGTGAAGATGGATCTTTCCGCTATGTTGGTGGCTACTGGGAAGCCCGAGAGCAGGGAAACTGGGATGGATGTCCAAATATATTTGGCGAATTCAATGAAGACGTTGTGGAATCTTCTGAAGGGCCTTGAATTGATGTGGGTGTATATTACTCTAAAAACTGCATTTTTACGATTTTTTAAAAGTGACACTTCTTTGCTTGATCAATCGCCCGTGGAATCTTTTTGTGCTGCTGCACCATTGTTTATGGTGAAACGAGAAGCTAAAGCATTGACAAGATTCAATACGGAGACTATAGCCATTAATAGAAAAATCCTTGTTGAAAACGAATTTTCCAAGCAGCAAAAATGTGGAAATCAAAACTAACTACAGACTATAGCACTTCTATTAGAACTGATGTGTGCTTATTGATAATGCAGAAAGGTTGTCACAGAGCAAGCTGTGGACATCAGTTTGGTTGGGGTTCCAGATTCCAGCCACTTTCAAAGGTTCAAGTCCAAGGTTGACAAAGTTTTTCCTGTCGACACATAGTGAGCAACTTAATTTTTCAGAATACAGAGGATGAACAGGATAGAGCCATTTCCCTGTAGCAATCGTAATTGTCTGCTATAAGGTGTTATTTGTGTAATGTAGTCTCTCTCTCTCTCTCTCTCTCTCTATTTGTTACAGTTCTTTGAACTATACTGGCCATTGGCTGGAATTTATTTTGATATTTACTTATATTTCTGTCAGAAATAAAAGAAAAAGGAAATGTAGTATTGCCATCATCTTACCTGCAGCTTTTGGTTTAACAAGTAATGGTGTTCTTAGAGCAGGGCTGTCAATTGGGAGAGTCCAACTCCAGCTGGATTAATATCAACCCTAACTCAGCTGAGATCCTGATGGACTTTGTAAGGTGAGTTGCAGTCTATTTGGAATGCATAACTGAATCTTTGGATTTACAATTTTCAACTTAAAAGTTGTTTTTTAAAGTCAAACCTCATCTGATGATGAATGATATTTTTTTTTTGCTGATCACAACAACGTTGTTAATGGCTCAGCCTTTTATTAATTTGTTTTAAAAAAAACTTCCAAAACCAAAGTGTGGTTTCCAAAAATCTTAGGATCTGTTTGGTATTGCGGTTGCTGTTGTGGTTGAGGTTGAAAAAAATCAGTTTTTAAAAAAACGCTTTTTCTGTGGTTCAAAATAAGTAGTGAGTGTTTGGTTAAAAACTGTGTTTAAGTCCGAGGTTGGAAAAAAAACAGTTTTGTGTGTTTGGTTACCAAGTTTTGCATGTAGCTGTTTACATACACACACACATTTCTCTTTTTGAAAAAAATTAAATTTATTTTTATTTTATGTTTTTTTTATTATTTTAATGTGTTAATGTTAAAAATAATTTTTTTAAAAATAAAAATATTACTTTAAAATATTTTTAAACAAAAAACACTTTAAATAACAATTTCAACCACACCACTGTAAAAATCCTAATCAGAAAATAATGTTTTAAGATGATTGCGATAGAAAGTGAATATCACAACATTAAATTGGGTGTTTTTCTATTCGAGCATTGTTTTTTTTATAAAAAAAATAGCATAGATTAAATTTTTATTTAAAAAATAACATGGTTCGGTGAAATCATATGATATATATGATCTACTGTACCACCCAAATATATGCGAACATTGATCAATCATCTTCTTCACTTTTAGTAACGTAGCAGTACCCGATTGAATCATCTAAATCATCATTGTCGTGAAAAAGCACGTGATGATTGCCTTTCTTATTCTGCCATCACCAAACCGGCAAACCCCAACAACTAAAAAAAGTAGAAAAAAACAGTTTGAACCTGCTATCCACAAAACTTGGGTTGCACCGCAAAAATAGTGGGACCCAATTACTGTTCACATGGTTCAAAATCCATTATTTACATTATCAAACACGAAGACACCAATTTTTTTCCAAACATCGGTTGTACCACACAACCAAACGAACACTTAATAGTACTTTCTGCAACAAAATAAATAAATTTTGTGTTGCCGTTTCAAAAAAAAAAATCTAAAATAGAAACTGAATATCAAGAGGTTAACGTGTGGTGTATCATTTTTTGGCCACACTACTCGGTAAAATAGCTTTTGATTTTAGGATTAAGGGGTGTTTAGTTGTGTTTTAAAAATATTTTTGAAAAAAAGTTATTTTTATTTTTTAACTTAATTTTTTTTGTATTTTTAGATTATTTTTATATGTTAATATTAAAAATAATATTTTAAAAATAAAAAAAATATTATTTTAATATATTTCTAAACAAAAAAATATTTTAAAAAACAACTACAATTATACTTTCAAATACTAAGGCCTGTCTGCTGATCTACTCTATCTTCGGTTGATGATTGGGTTTGGGCTGTTTTGTTGCTGATATAAATAATCAATCCAAAATGAAAGCTGTACAGATTATACGACTACTTTGACGAGCCAGGTATTATTAAAAGCCCAAGTCAGTACTCATTTTATTTGTCCATCTAAATACACAAAAAATTAATCCCATCCCATTTGATGCTCGATTTTACAAAATAAATTATAATTTTATTGATATAAAAGAATTAAGACTTGAGGGATTGAATTTCTTTTAAAAAATCCCGGGATTGAAAAAGATATGCGGGGCAACTTGCCTAGCATGGGCATGCACACACCAACGTATATATGAATCTCCACAGGGAATAAGCACCTCAAAATCATGATATTAGTTTAAGTAACTCTTGGAATTTATTTCGATCATGACAAACCCCAACCACAAGACTACTTAATCACGGGCTTAACTTTGATTGCAGAATGAACTCGTGACAGTAAAATGCTTGTCGGATCTTGTAATAACTATGTCCTCCAAGACAATCTTTTTCTCAACTATATAGTATTACAAAAAAAATAATCTTACACATTTAGTTTTTATATTTAAAAAATATTTGATTCTGCGTAAGGAAGTGCTAGTTACATAATCCAAAGAACATGGGGTGACCGCTAACAAGGGACACCAGAGAGTTTCTAACGTTAATCAATGACAGGGTACTTTCCTACCAAAAAGAACAGGAAATGACAGCACAGTAATCCTCAATATATAACCTTTTTAATGACATTCTCTTTGACTCTTGTTTCTAGCTCGAAACCCATCACACCCTAAGTGGGTATTTACAATTAGGAGATCAATTAGAGGGGGATTCCCTAAAAAAGATCTTTTTATTTGGTTAAACCTGTCATATCTTTACTTTAATGAATGGACAGATAGCTTAGATTTGACTGAGAATTACTAGCATTTTCTGACTAGTTTTAAGGCCAAGATTGGCCAGTTGGGCATGATATTTCGTGGGCATGGGTTCTTGCACAAGACAAGATTTGTTTCGCAGGCCCGGGACAATAGCCTGCAAATGAAATGTTAAAAAAGAGGTTTTTCATATGGCTGCTCGCATTTCATCGGCAGTTTTATGGGCCTATAGACCTTGATCTTCTCAATCTCTAGCCAGAAGAAACACTTCATGGCTAAAACGTGATGGTCTTGCATCCCCCACGAAGTGACTTGATTCGAAAACTTTGGCCCTGTGCTCCTCTCTTCATCCACTTCACAAATTAAGAAATAGGGGTGAAACTTCATGTTTACTTCTTGAGATTTAGTGAAATCGAACTCTATAATCAAATTAGGATAAATCAACTCCTCCCTACTCTCGATTAGAGATGATTTGAGCCGCTTCGTCCAACTCTGTTACTTATTAAATGATTCGATTAATGACAATTGTTATTAAGTAATTGGACAAAGGATTGGATCAATTTGGATTTTTTTTTAAATTAGCACCTTTTTTAGAAAAGAAAATTAGTAAACTAGTACCGGTGAAAAAAAGATTTTTTATGAAATAGCTCATGCATGGAAAACCGTAGTTGGAGCTGCGGTTTGTTGAAAAAAACACTTCTCAACAATGGTTTCTTTTATTTTTCAATATTGGAATGTGTGTCTCTTTCTAATTTTTGTGTTTGTTTCACTGACATTCTATTTTGTTTTTGCATTTGCGATGTACTCAATTTAAAAATCATGGAACAAGATTTCTATAAAATATGAATTGCATTATGGAGTAAATCAGATTTACATGGTAGGTTACTTATATACAATATACACACCAATTAGTCCAAAGTTTATAAACAATGAGGAAAAACATTACGTTTATATAGTTAAAAATGCTAAGAAATACATACAACTAGTTGTTATAAACTTAAACCTATCAAGTAAATAATTATTCATATGCCACCCATGTTATATCACAAATCAGCCTCCCAACACAAACCTAGTCATCTTAACACTCGTTCTCTGTAAGCATCATTATTCTAATTCAAATCTTATTAAGGATTCTTCATTTGAAGTAAGAAAAACTACCTATTTTTCACTAGAAATTAGTTTTAAAATACTTTTTGTATATTTTTATATATAGTGCATGTATTTTATCTGGGTGTTTACTTTATAACTTTTTTTCCATGGTAATTTGTTGTACGATTTTTACATGTTAGGGTTTGATTAAGATTTTAGAAAATTGTATTTGTTTGAAGATTGATGGAATTTATAGTGAGTTTATGACCTTGGTGTTTTGTAATAAAATGCATTGATCATCTCATCCAAGTGCGAAAACAAGTTGGATTCATGCTCCACACGAGGCCATTCAAATTTGGGTTACAATGAGAAAATGATTCCAATGAAAGATTATCGAACAGCACTTGTCACAAAACGAAAACACAAATAACTAAGAAGTAATTCCCAGAATAGGAACACGTTCTGAAACAGAGGCAAAGAAAGGCAAGGCAATAATACAGTGCACGATCAGGCACAAATGAAGTCAGAGGGTAGCGTCTTCCCACACGTGTTGATAAGCAGGCTTAGCGAGATTGGGATATCAATGTTAATGCCAAGGATGTTAGCTTTAATCGCAGTGCAGAGGCACACGGCGGCTTCAAGATCAACAAGTCCGTGGAGGACCGAGCAACAAGGTGTATCCGGCGGGCTTCCGACAACCCCGCCGACTGCACCGTTAAGCAACTTGGCACAGACACCCAGTTTTAGGGCATCTCTAGGGCAGCTATTTCTTGAAATAATAGGGCCTGTTTTGGGGTTCGGGATGGGCTTAACGCAGGTGTTGCAACCACTTGCTACGGCGAAGAAGAGGAGGTTGAGAAAGAGGAAGAGAGCGGCCGGTGACTTCTGGGAATCCATCTCCTCGAACTTCACCACTAGCAACGAAAATAAGTAGTAATTTGCTTGTAGTATTGTGGAAGTAGTAACATGCATGAGCGTTTTATAGAGTGGAATGGACTCTGTGGAATGTTTTGCTACGATCGATAAAACAAAATATCGACAACCAGAGAGGAAGAAGCATGTGAATTGAGCAAAGGCTGGCCAAGAATTTAGCTGGCACTGTAAGAGATTCTAAGATAAATATTAGGTTGGTTTTTGTCATTATTAGTTTTTTAGGGTTTTTTTTTTTCATTCTCCGGATCACAAGATCGATAACTGGCTTTCTTAGGCCCCGTGAACATCATCCCTCGACCTCGTGCTGGGGTTTGCGAATCCACAGGTAGATCGTTTTCATTGTACAGAAAACCTGAATTTTCTATTTTTATCAATGGGCCAGAGAGAGATACAAAATGGGCCAGAGAGAGATACCCAATGGGCCAGAGAGAGAACAAAATGGGCCAGAGAGAGATACCAAATGGGCCAGAGAGAGATACAAACTATGCAGTTCGGAAGCCTGCGAAATGCAAGTTCGGAGAACCAGACCACAAGCATCTGGCCCAGTAAGAGACTACGAGGCTCTGAAAATTAGACCCTATTTATGTGGTCCATGAGGATAGAAAAAATGGCTAGAGAACAACACTGGCCCGCAAACAGTGAGGAGAGTGGCTCAAGAAGATAAAGAAATTATAAAATCAATTTTAATAGGTACTTGTTAATTATTTCTTTCTTCTTTGATCCTATCTCACTTCTTATGAAACAGTGACACAAAATTTCTTGAGAAACACAAAACCAATATAGAAGGGTCATTGTGGGTTGAGTAACTGGTTGGTAGGATATTGGATATAGATATTTAATTTCCTACTTTTAGCCTTCTAGGATACGTAGATACCATGTTCCATGAACCATGTTTTTTATAACAAAAAAATTAAAGTTATTAGATTTTAAATTTCAAAAAACTTAATCCAATATATTTAATGATTCTTACTTTAATATGTCTATAATTAAGGGTAATTTTCAAATTAATTTTTCTTAAAATACCCATTAGATAAAAAAAAATGAGGTAAGTTGCATTTGATCTATCTATAAATGTACAACTATTAATATTTAAAAGTTCATTCAAAGAAATTCAAGTCTATCAATTAGGAGATAAAAAATAATTCATCAAATCAAAATCAAATTTAGATCTCACGTGGTTAAAATTTCTGTGCTCATATGAATACTCTTTGTCTTTGTCGAATCAAGTCAAGCCAAATCCATACATCACACGGATAAACTTTGAAGCTCATGTGAATAGTCTTCATCAAATCAAGTTAATATCTCATTTAGTTAAAATTGTTAGGCTCATGTTAATTAGATGATTCATGCATGTGAAAAGTATTTCACGAGAGTTTCTATTTTTTTTTGTAATCAAATTTATTATTGTAGTTTTTGGTAAACAATTCAAAATACATAAAAGAGAGAATTAAGAAAATAAGGTTAGAGTTTCATAATAATAATAATAATAATAATAATAATAATATCAAATACATGCTTAATTTAACCTAAATACAAAAGAACTGTATATAGGCTAAAACAAGAGACTATTCCATTCTTAATTAATAATAAACAACCTAACCTATATATTATATATTCTTAACAATTTTAATATAATTCTTGTGTATTTGTAATAGGTGGAGTTTTAGCCTTCTTAGAAAGGTAATTGTTGGGTCAACGATTGTTTTTTTAATTAAGGAGATTCAATTAAGTCAAATATTGGTACGTGCATGTTTCACAAAGGATTCTTTAATCAATGATATACAGGCTATCTAAGACAAAGCAAGAGATCAGACGAAGAAAGAGATCCAAATCAATGACTTTCAAAGCACTAACCTTTCAAGCTTCTCTACTAGCCAAACAGTGGAATATGAAATCATTTGGAAATTCTTCTCTTTTTTTGAAATTTCTGATCAGGTTTACAACGTACCCACAGTTTTTGTAGAATCAATCAAGTAACAAACATCGTTTTGCTCTGTATTTAATCTTCTGCAAACCCTTGTCAGGAATCTATCGAAGAAGTTAGAATTATCCTACGGATCAGACCCTAATTTTCTGTCGAGACGACTTCACATACATAATGTCGACAAGTGCCCGTCGACCTTCTAACAGGGAAAGCACAGATATAAACTCGTAGTATTCTCGTTTTAGCTTCGAATTTCCAGACATACATTATCATCACGTAAGCATTCATCTTCACTAAACCAATTAGAGGAGCTAAAGCTGAAACTGCCTCCGCAAGGTATGAATGGGAGAATTAAGAAATCATCAAAATGGTTGAAACCGATATTTTTTCGGCTGATAGCGAACATGATTTCATCAGAATCCACAGTGGGTCCCCAGATGGTAGGTCTTAGGGTTTCCCGTGACACTCCATCCAGCAAGCAACTTCCACATGAAGCAAATAAGGCAAGTTGGAAGTGCGTTCATCATTACAACAAAATTTATATAAATCGACAAGATCCATGTTTTATTTTCATAAATATATAGTACATTTGGAGCACTAATTGAAAGGGGAAAAAACGAACTAGCAAACAGCTTTATTTGGCGTGCTTAACAAATTAAAACCACCAGAAATAATTTTTTTGATGTGCTAGCTTGACCTGAGATTTCTTTGTTTTGAGTATCTCTGAGAATTTATGCATGATTTGATTGCAATGGATCTCCTGGTATGGATCAATGGTAGTACTTCCACGGTGAAAGTTGAGTTATAATTGTCATTTTCGTTTCCTCGCATGCTTATTTTATTTTTCTCAAATCTCTTGTCATTTTTTTTATAGTTCCTTTATTTTGAGTCTGCTATATTTTGCAGCACCCTCGTTGTTTTCATAATGATCATTTCATTAGGCTCGTGAGAAAATGCATAGTGATTGTCAAGACGTTACCCATCTCGTACAGGTTTAAACCAAACACATTTAATGTGGATTTCTTAGTACTACAGAAGGGAGGTATGTGAGAGATATGCAACGCCTTTCATGAGAAAGAATGAAAGTAGAGAAGAATTACGTACAGTCTTTAAGAGAAATAAATGATCGAGTAAATAAATAACTTGCTTTGTAAGGAAATTCAACCCTCCACGTATGAAAGCTGACATGGGACATGGGCATATGGAAACTCAACTTTGTTCCATCACGAGACACTCAAACAGCCAGAACCTCTTTATTCTGTAGATGCACAGGAGTAATGAAACTAGAATGACCGAAATCTCGGCTAGCCTGATAGATCCATGGTAATGATGCTAGGGCAGAGGAACATGGCAATTTGCAGATCCCAGTCAAAACAAAAACATCCAACAGTTTGCCTAAGACTCTGCCTGTCTGCTGCCAGCTAATTGAATCAGCAGGATCACACATGGGTGCATGGGCTTCTTCCATTTCTCCTGTTATTTTGTCTCAACATGCAAATTAACCGACTGGACCTCCTTCACCCCTATAAAAACCTGCTCCTTGGTGCACATACCTTCATCACTACAAGTGCGCGCTCTCTTCTAGTAGCTAGCTAGAAGCACTGTAACTACTAAATTCAAAGAAAGACATTAGCTTTTGAGAGAAATGGCTCCCAAAAGAACCACATCTATCGCTCTCTTTCTTGCACTCAACCTCCTCTTTTTTGCCCTAGCCACTGCTTGTGGAGGTGGTTGCCCCTCTCCTAATCCTAGATCAAGAACAAACCCAGGCCGGAACTCAAACCCAACACCAAGCCCTTCTAATGGAAAGTGCCCCAAGGATGCACTGAAATTAGGTGTTTGTGCTGATTTGCTCGGCTCATTACTTAACGTCACCATTGGCTCGCCCCCAGTACAGCCTTGCTGCAGTGTCATTCAAGGCCTTCTTGATCTCGAGGCTGCTGTTTGTCTTTGCACTGCCATCAAAGCTAACATCTTGGGCATCAACATCAACATTCCGATCTCCCTAAGCTTGCTTATCAATGTCTGCGGAAAGCAGGTTCCCAAAGGCTTCCAATGTTCATAAATATATATATATATATATATATATCCATCATGGTTTTATAACTGTGTTACTCTGCATGTTCTGAAGTACGATTTTCTATTAAGAATTGTGTGATGCAAGGAAAACAGCTGCTTGTTTTCGCTTGCTACGTGCTTTTCTCTTTTATCCAGTTACCACGAATAAGTTTAGTTTTCCTTGATGATTTCCAATGTATTTTTATACCAAATGAATGTTTCTTTTAGTAGTTGATCGTCGTGATTGTCGTCCAAACTTCTGTTATAATAAACCCTTTCATTTCTTTTAGTAGTTCATTTTCCGATCTTTTTATATTATTCATTTATTCTAGCAACCTCTTGATGTTACCGATTGGATTGAAATTTAGGATTTTTTTATTTTGTTACCATATTAAAACTAATAGTTAAGTTCGGGATCCGTTAAAAATACTTAAATTTTGTGATTGATAGTCTATTCCTGATTTTTTATATTATTAATTGTTTTTATATTTACTATATATGGGATAACTTATCCAACATATTGTATTACATGGAGAAAAAGAGAGGAAAACATCATTTAATTTAATTGATAATTTTCAAACAGCCATTTTTAACTTAAAAATCCTCTTGGGATTGAGATTTGCTCATTCTCACCACTATTTATTTCTTGAACAATATTATTTTAAAGAACGATTATAGTTCAGAAATTGACATCTTAGATGAAATTTAAAGTATGATCTTGTATTAATTATTTCACGACAATACTATTTTAGAAAATGTTAAAGACATCCACTTAACTATGTATGGTACAAATCTATTTTATCATTTCATAATTTTTATACTTATAAATAATCAAGCATAATTTTCTCTATAAAAATTACCTCGTTATCTTAGTAAAGAAAAGTATAATTAATTTGGTAAAAAATTTGTTGTGAAATTAGAAGGGATAGATAAGTAAGGAATCGTAAAACTTATTTTATAAGTTCCACACATACAACGTTTTAAAGCAATCATATCTAGTCATACCCTTCTGCCAATGGAGTGCTTCTTTTCCAAAAAGAAATGCGATCTTTAATTCAATAATTACACACATGTCATCTCTTATCAACCAAAGAAGAAGACAGCCAATACGAACGAGTATAAGCCATGTTAAAAAACACTGGTGATCATGCCATTGATTTCCATCACTTGCAACTAATATTAACAAGAGCTTTCTCAGACCGATCTCTTTGAGCATTTGTTTTGCAATGATCTAAGAAAAAAATCCATAAGAGCTCTACAATTTTCTGTCAAATCAACGTTTTCTGCAAGGATTTTGAAGTCAAGATCCTATCCAAGTTGAGGTTTCAAATTCAAACAACTGATTTTTACATTGATGTAGAGACTTCAAGGAGCTTTCCCGTATTTGGAAAAGAACATGAGATAAAAATTTCTCGTACATGGCTTGCAATAGAAGAGAAAAGAAATAGAAATTAATCTTAATATAACTAAGATTGTGTTACGAAAATACATCCCCAGAAGAAAATTAAAACTAATTCAAAGCCACGACAGTAATTGAGCCTACAGCATCTCACTTGTCTGAACGAAGACAGCAGTCTCCATAGTTCATTGATCAATTGCAATTTCAGCCCGTGACTACAAACTTTGCAAATTAACGCGTTTCATGGACGTCACATGCAAAAAGAAAAACAGTAGACTTTCTTTCCCTTCGGTTTAACTTTCCGGTGCACGAAAAAGCAAAGATTCCATATTTTGTTTGACTCAAAACTTACCACCATGCTTACTTCTTAAGAAATTAATGATGGCCATCCTAAACGTGTTGAATTAACAATATACTTATGCTCTTGAGACCTCATGATGCGAAACGACATGTCATTTGACCTTCTATATATAAACCCAATTAAGAAATCAGTAAATTTTGTGTCCTTGACGAAGTTTCAGTCCCGTGATGAACAATCCTTTGTGCTTTCCAGCTCTCATCCTGAACACAAACAGCGTTGAATAGTTACGCCTTCATTACATTTCGGTTGATAAAGAAAACTATCCTGAGTTTTCAGTAAATAGGAACTTTACTCTCTACTTTTTAATCTCATTTCGGTCCCTTATCATTTTTTTTTGTTTATATGCTTGCATCGTCAACCTACCAACTATTGGTTAAAGTTAACTGTATCAAACAATTCAAAATACATAAAAAAAATATTTTTTTAAAAAAAAAGAGGTTACAGTTTAATAATAATAATAATATCAAATACATATTTAACTTAACCTAAATACAAAAGAATTGTATATATAATAAAGCAAGAGACTATTCCACCCTTAAGGATAATAAGTAACGTAACCTATATATTATATATTCTTAACTGACTGCACGTGAAATGCAAACTAGCAATCAAAGTTTGATATATGCAATGTGTTGTGTGTTTATTTTGGGGGTTTAATATGTTTTTTATAATATTTTTTAAAATTATTTTTTACTCGGAATTAAAAATTTTAAGTGATTTTATATGATCCTAATGTGCTAATAAAAGAAATTTAAAAATATTTTATACTGTATTATCAAACTTAAACTAAAAAATCATAGTCATGCACGTGCAATCACATGGTATATCTTAAAGGCTTCACAAATGTTTTTTTTTCTATTTTAATTAATAAAATTATTAAATATACTACAATGTCTGGAATTTTCACCGTAGCTCCACCAACTTTATTATTATTATTATTATAATAACCTTTAATAGTAAGATTAATGATCAATTTTGTTAGGGACAAAGAAAATAAAAAAAAACAAGGAATCAAGTGTAAAATAAAAAGAAAGTTCATGACCATTTTAAAATTTCAGAGAAAAGTTTTTTGCATCCTCGTACTTTTCTTTCTTTATAGTCTCCATATTTTTTATTATTTTGATTTTGATCTAAGAATTAATTTTCTTTGCATTTTAGTTGTTGAGTTGGAGAGGGAGACGAGAAAGTCCTATAAAAATAGTGAGGAGAAAATGTCATTGTTTAACCACTTTTTGACCATAATAAATTATCGTTTTTAGTGTTAACGATTTCTATTCAACAAAGAATTTTGATAGTGGTAGTTTTTGTCTTGAAACATTTTTATAAATAGATATCAAGTTTAGTTTATGGGTTTTTTTTAGTGATTTTAGGGTAGTTAAGTGGTTTATAAAGAGTTTTATGTTTTTCTCAGATATTAATTTTTAGATAAAAATGGCATCAAATTAATTAAGTTTATGACAAAAACATCATTTTTCTAATTTTTCAACTGCCATAGTAGTCATTGGATTCTAAATCTCAAAACGCAATGTGTCGCCTTTTTTATTACAAAAACAAAAAAAAACATGTTATCCATCCATACAAAATAAAATGAAACATATGTGAGCTTAAGCTGGAAAGCCCCAATTGTTTTAAAAAGATCGAGGCATGTTGGGTCACTTGAGTTAGGCCTGTGTGTCTATTTTTTTTAGTGTTTTAGAGTTTCTTATTTATTTTATTTATTTCTTATCTATTTTTTAAATTAATTTTTATTTTATTGATTTAAGGGATATTTTCATAAACATAATGACATAAAAAAAGAGAAAGTGATTATATTAGGACCAAGAAGCTTAATAATTTTCTTTTAAAAGAAATATTTCAATAGGTTTTTGAATTTCTAATCAACATTTGTTTTTGGTTTTACAAAGAAAATATAATGAAATAAAAATAAATAATAATATATATCTGCAGCCAAATTAATAATTAAAGGTATATTTGAATTGTTCAAAATTATTATTTTTAAATTAAATGTGAAATATAATAAAAAAAAATCCTTCTTCTAATTTTTCATCCACCATATATAGTAGTGTTTGAATTCTAGATTTCAGAATGTGATGTGTCACCTTCTTTATTTTAAAAAAAAACAATAAACAACATGTTGTTTATACATACAAAATAAAAAGAAACAGGCTAGGTATGTGAGCCTAAACTGGAAAACCCAAGGGTTTTTTTAAAGATCAACGCATGTTGGGTCACTTGAGCTAGGCCTGTGTGCCTGATTATTTTTTTTAAGGTTTTAAAGTTTCTTATATTTTTTGTTATCTATTTTCTAAAATTAATTTTTAGTTTGTTCATTTAAGGGATATTTTCATAAAAACAAAAGGACATATAAGAGAAAACGTGATTATATTAGGACCAAGAAGTTTAGAATATTTTTTGAAATAATGAACAATATTACACCTGAAATGAAAAAAATAAAAGGTTGAAGAGTCTTGATTAGACATCCACAACATTGAGGTAAGAATAATTTGAACTTGAGAAATACTTTTGTCTAACTCATAGACTAATGCGGGAGTTTTTTTCATTTCTTTCTTATTTAGTTTATAAGCTTTATTTTTTCTTATTCAATTTTTAAATTATTTAGTTTAGGAATTCTATATTTTTTATTCAGTTTAGATCAAAAGCTAGTACAAATAGAGTTGTACATGTAGCTTGTATTTCAGCAAGGATTTAGATTAATAAAATTAAATATTTTGTATGTCTTCTTATAGTCATAGTATTATTGATTTTAATTATAAAGATTTTGATTTATAACGTTATCATAGAAACTGGAATGTTTAGCTTTATAATGTCCAAGACGGTAGCTTTGATGATGGTGAAGAGACAAGTTGTTAAGGAACCAATTCACCTAAAAGCTTAAGCTGATAGGTAAGACCTCAAAATATGATTTATATTATTCTCTAACATTCTCTCTTAAGTGAAAATCTTTTGGATTTGAAAGCTGCACAGACTCATATTACTTTGTGCTTGATTTTTTTTATTAAATAGAAATGGGTGTGGTGAGATTTAGAACTCATAACCACTGGGTTAACCTAACTCTGATATCATGTTAAGAAACCAACTCATCTAAAAACTTAAGCTGATAAATAAGATTTTAAAATAAAATTTATATTATTCTCTAACACAAGAGCAGCTTCTAGATCGACAAGATTTTCATCTAGGCTTCAGCAAGGATATGTTCGTGGAGATCCAATTCCAATCTTCACCGAACCCAACACATGCTTTCAACTCTAGGCCATCCTCCGGGCATGTAGAGGTAGATCTCACCGGAGTGAAGAGGAGGAGATTTATGGAGACTAGACGAGCACAAGTTGGCTTTAAAATCCTAGCCGTGAACCATGAGGCCGGGAAAAATGGAGGGCTTGTTTTAGAATCTATTGATTAGTTGTCTCGCGCATGCAATCATAAAAAATAATATTTCAATGAATAGCATTTTACGAGATAGGAAAAACACCATCTCTTTTAGTTTTTGTTAATTAATTAATAATCAATCATAAGATTTAAGTCAAATATTGAATGATAATCTATATATATATATATATATATATATATATATAAAGAGATCATGGAAGATTATTCAACAAAAAATCGTAAATGACAATCAATCAAAGAATAATTGAATACGACAAGGAATGAAAACATCTCACAAATACCTTCGAATATTTGACTTTCAGTGAGGAAAGCAAACATACATAGCCACAAGGTGTGGGATTTGTTTATTAATTTGTTGATGGGAGGTCATTGCTTCTTGTGCAAAGTCATAGATCGATGTTCTTAAACTATATTTTCGGATTGTGAAGGTTTGAATTTAGGCACTCAAACATCAAGAACCTTCAACTATTTATTTTATTTTATCATAACCAAATTGAAACGCCACAAACCGTGAACTCAAAATGGCTATAACTATTAAACTACCATATCAATTAGTTATTTAAAGTTACGATAAGATATTGGCAAATCATGACGGTCACATATTAATTTGCAATTACAGAATAATTTTGTGTTCATGACGGTCTGGTTTTGTTTTTTCCCAGCTACTCATTTCGCAGCCAAAGACGTTATGATTTCGATAGAGCAAAAAACAAAAAACCTAACCCACATACTATTTAACATCTATATACTTTATAGTTTAGACAAGTATGTATATTGCGCCTAAGAGCATGACGTGGTGACAAAGAATTTGAGCTCTGCATTTCTCGAATTCAAGCAAAGACGTGTGTATTTTATAAAAGTCCTGGAACAATCAGAATTTTACTAGCTTTTTCAGGTCAGTAAAACATGCCTAGAGGGTGGGATTTCCTAAAGAAAAGTATGTATTCTACTAAAAAAAACACATATATACTACTAGGTAATGAATTTAGTAAATTTGAAGTTATTGAAATCATAAAGTTAAATATTAAATGATAGTTTTAAGACCAATTACATTTTATATCATTTTTCATAAATAGATATAGATAGATAGATTGATTGCAATAGTACCCATGCTGATTGTCCGGGGTTGTATGAGTTTACCCAATGATTAGAAACCTGACATTTCAAACCCTGACTCACCTTGTTTTTCCAATCTTTTCCTCGTATCTCTGTATATTTTTTTCAAGTTTGTAAGAGTCGTGATGCATATAAATGTTTCATGCACATGACTTTTTTAATGCAATGAAGGCACTTTTTTTTCCTAACTAATGGTTATTTTCTAGTTTTGTAACTGCCAAACATGTAAGAATAAAGATATCTCAAGTCTTAAACTCCACTTACAACCATTAAAGGCTTGGCCATGCCAGCTTATAGATGACATTCATTCTCTCAACAATTATAGAAACCTCCATCAACTACTCAACAATTTCATGAACTATCAACAACTATTCGAGAACTCCTAAATACAAACAATCAACCGTCCATCAATTTCTAAAGCTACAAATGATCATTAAAGAGTTTCTAAGACATACAGTTTCTCTTATACTTTCCTGCTATTTTTTACTGACTATATATTATTTTTATCTTCTTACTAACTTAAATATCGATAGTGTCATCCGCTCAATTCTTGTCTGAAGATTTTCGTGACTTTAATTTCAATCCCAATATTGCAGAGTGAGATTAGCTAGTAACCACCACCCAAACAATTGCATGCACGTATGAGATATGTTTTGCGAGCACACACACACACACATTATTACTTCTTTTACTTCTTCCAATTACATATATATGAATATTAAGGTCCGGAAGATAAACTTCCCGCGTTTTATTTCAAGCACAATAAGCATAGTACTAGCATCTTCGGGTTCCAATTTCCTTCATTTCTTCCTTTATGGCCTCGCATTTGACGTGGAATATTACACGTATTGTTAGTTCTACAAGTTTGTAAATCGAATTAAGAAAAAAAAAGCGAGAACATAAATCAAACTTTGTATTATGGCAGCATAATAGAAATAGATTACGAGGAAGAAAGGCAAAAGGAGCCTTTCTAGTCACGAAAACAATAACAGTAATTGCAAATTACAGCGATTATTGATATAGCAATGTTTATGGCACGCTCCAGCAAACAGCCTAGCTAAAGTCCGAAGAAAATCAAAATGAGGTGGAGAAGATAGCAAGGAAAGCTAAGTTGTAAGCGGAGATTTATTAAACTGGAGGATTTAGTAGGGTGGACACTTGAAATCTTCTGCGACCTTCCTGTCGCATTCGTTGAGCAACAGCTCCACTGCAACAGGAACATCTAACTTAATAAGGCCCAAGAGATCAACTTTGATTCGGGTGCAAAGGCAAACAGCAGCCTCAAGATCAACAAGACCATCGATGAGGCTGCAGCATTTGGCCTTTTCTTTCTCACCAACAAAAATTTTCAACAAATTCAACACATTCGCACATGCTTGCAGCTTCAAGGTATCTCGAGGGCAAGTGCCTTGTGGTAGTGATGGAGGTGGTGGTGGTGGGGGCGGTGACTTGACCATGGGTGGTGGTGGTGGTGGTGACTTGACCATTGGTGGTGGGGGCGGTGACTTGGCCTTGGGTGGTGGTGGGGGTGGTGGGGGTGACTTGACCTTATATGTGGTGGTGGCGGTGACTTGACCTTATGTGGTGGTGGTGGGCAATACTCAGCGGAGCTCAGAGAAGCCATAAATAGGATGTAGAGGGAGAGGAGAAGGACAATGGAGGCTAGTGCTCCTGAACCCATATCTAAAACTCTTGAATGGTTTAGAGATACTATAAGCTCTGCGAGGTTTAAGAAGGAATGTGAGAGGCGGTGGTACGAAATAGAGAAGTGACCGGTTAGGCGTTTTATAGATGGAGATGAAGTACCAGTTGGCTTTTAAAAATCCTTAGACGTGAACCATGCAGCCGGGAAAATTGGAGGAAATAAATTTGGCAGGATTTGGAATTGCATGTGGAAGATGCAATAAAATCTTTCTTATCGTTTTTTTTCTAAATTATTAGCTGTCTCACTCTCACATGCAATATTTTTCCATACTTTAATCCATCAAAGCTTCTTTTTTTTAATTTGAAACCATATTAATCAAAAATATAATCTGAATATCTCCTTGTGGTAATTAATAATTAATTTTGTAGCAGATCAATTTCAGAGTTCGAAATGTAAGAGTCTATGTTTTGATTTATAGCCTGGGTTTCATTTCAAGTCATTTACCATTTGGAAAATCAATATAAGGGATATATATGTGGAAGAACTATTAAAAGACATATGAAAGATTCACAAGAAGTCGTGAGTGAATAAAAATTAAGAAAAAAATCGTCAAGGGGATTGCCTGCGAGAGAATAATTTTCCCGCACTTGTCGTCGAGAGTTGCTAGCCGATGAGGATTTTCATTTATTAAAAGTCAACAAGTAATTATAATTCTTTTTTATGAGTTTTTTTATTAGTGAATATATATATACTCACATATTGCTAGACAACCTTGGAGATTTCCTCGAGTTTTCTTTTTTTATATGTAGGCTCATGTTTTTTTTTTATCCTTTGATATTTATTTAATTGGAGAATGGGCTCTATAAATTTTTTATTTATTTTCTATAGTATTTTTCGTTGATTTTGAAAATAGCCTATGTTATCTCAAGTCTTTTTTGTTTATCATACTATGTTAGATAATTTAACATAAGCATTATATAGTCACTTCGTGACATTTTATTTGTTTTGCTTTCTAGATCATTTCTCTAACAACGCCTATGACCTCTTTTAATGTCGTCAAGCAACCTTTTGTAATGGTGTTAGAAACTTTTTGATGAGCTCTTTCTAATGGCGGAGCAATGTCCATTGTGGAGTGACGGTGGGTCTACAATAGACTTTTTCTTCTTCTCCTGGTTTCATATTAAAAAATTATTTTATATATTTAATTATTTTTATTTTTTGCTTTATTTATTATTGATACCTTTTTATTTAACTTATTGAACCCGGTCAAGTTAATAATATAAGTCTCAAATTTTTATTTTTTTTATTTTTGCTTCTTTAAAAACATTATTGTCACCTGAATATTTATAAAGAAGTGTGGCATTTACATCGAATTTGTCGACAAACATAGATATAAAATTACATATCTTACAATTCTATTAGAGCCTAGTAGCTATGTAACGTACACTTCTGTAATTTTAAATCCGGAGGATGAACATGTAGGCCGGCTAGCTGTTCGATGTTACAGGACAGACCAGAGTGTGAGGGCTGATGTGGAATCTAATGGATATGTTGGAGATCAAGTAGACAAGTTCAAAACCATGAAGAAATGTATATTTGGTACTGTTTTTCTAAAAATAATTTTGAAAAAAATTAAAAAATAATTATTTTGTGTTTTTAGATAATTTTGATGTGTTGATGTCAAAATAATTTTTAAAAAACTAAAAAAATATTATTTTAATATTTTTCTGAATAAAATACACTTTGAAAAACAACTTAAATCACACTCTTAAATAGCCCTCCAAAGTTATAAGACAAGCTTTTTAGTTAAAAATAAATTTAATTGTTAGATTAGACAGCTTTAATTCAATAACAATAAATATAATTTTAGGATTCTTTTTTCTTAATCTAACACCTATTGAAACAATTTGTAAGTATTTTCGAAACTGTTTTTTATTAATTATTAAATTTCAGAATCTATCAAAACAACATTTTCATTACAATTTTGAGCTGTCACCTTACAAACCTAAAGTTTTTCATATGATGCGTTAAATGCTTGCACCATTTAACTCGGGTTGTTTTGTAATGAACTATTTGTTAATTATATTCTGAATTCAATGTCCTAAGTGATTTAGATTTTGGTTTCTATTTTAATGAAATCCAGATTCAAGTTCAAACACTGATAGCTCATGGATTTATAAGTGGATATCTTTCATGTTTTGAAAGGTCTACAGAAAGCATTGACCAATTTACACAATTGGGAAGTATCCAATTTCTAATCATCAGGATCTTGAACATGGATTCTCTCTCAGTCAAAGTGCTTAGAGATTGTTAACTACTTCATTAATAAAATGATTCCATATAAGCAAATACGGCTTTTGAACATCTTCCACTGGCCACAGGACTCCAAAAATTATTTTCTCGAGACAAAAAACATGGCCCCGTGTAAAGAAAGGAAGAGAAAAACTAACAAATCCACAATATAATCAAAGGGTGTGGAATAGAGCAAGAGGTTAGACATTACATAAACCGCAAACACATGCTTAGAGTTGAGATAATCACCCTTATTTTAAACAAACCAATTTACTGGCAGAAATATAAAAAATGAATCTGAAAAGAAGAACACCATCTTGTTTGAGAACCAGCTTTGAGGAACTTAAAAGGCTGTTTGTTTGATGTTAATTTCAGCCACAACCATTATTTCTAACCATCGCAATTCACAAAGGCAAAATGATGAACAAAAGAGGACAGCCAGGAGAAAGAGCAAGAAGGATACAACCACTCCTAGATCAAACCTACGGTTCTCCACCAAGCTCCACCTTCAGGTTGTCATATGGATACACCTTCGGTGCCTTCTCAAAAGAATAAAAAAAAGAAAAGAAACATACTGTTGTCAGCTTAAGAAATGTTAAATGTGTACCAGGAAAGAAGTTGGGTGTGTGCACGCGCAAGCATCAGAAGCCAGAAGTGTTGAATAAGAAAAATGTTTAAAGTGCACAGAAGCAGCACAAATGCATTATAAGAGGATGCCTAAAATGCTAAACATAAAATACTATTATATAGAACAAAATATGAAGATGAAACTAGAAGTTATAAAATGCATGCAGCTAATGAGATGAAGTGGAAAATTTCCACTCTATTACATGGGTTTAAATTACCCAGTCTAAGTATATCGGTGCTAGTGATATTCAACTGCTCTGATCGAGTTTTGAGATGAATCTTGCCTCAAATAACCTATATCATGTGAGGTGGTCACAGTTTATGATCACAATTTCTAGAAGGATAGACATTTTTTGCCAGAAAGCTCCACTTTTTTCTCCAACAAACATAGGGCGTGATATTAATGACTGGATAATTTTCATATATCCAGAGCCATATCAACTGGCTCGATAGATAAACCTTTGCTTTAGGAATCAGTGACAACACACAAAGTATAAGGCTTCCCTGAGAAAAAGCACAAGACAGACTCAAGTATCAACCACCACCATGAATGTGAAAGGGTATACAAACTCTATCAATGACTAGCAGTTGTTAGAATAAGCAGTTCCAGCAAGTTTACAAGTTCTAATGTATCCCATACTTAAGACATAGGAAATACAGATCAGTATAAAACTACAGCATTTTGAAAGATATTTGAGAACTTGTCCTAAAGTAGAGGGATGATTGAGCAGTGATAAGGAAATAGATTCGATGTATTCAAATGTAGCACAGATCAAAATTCAACTTCTTCATCCCCTGTGAATTGGGGGAGTTAAGCTGGGCTGAGCAGTAATCTGCTGTGGCTATAATTGGATAAAGGACACACCCACGACAGATACATCAAAGGAAAACTATGGTTCTCTGTCAAGTGTGAGGCTTTAGATTGGAAGCGCGTGCATCACATTCTCACTGAAGAGTTTTCTTCCTAAAATTATAAGAAATCAGCTCCCATCACTAATTTTTGCAAGGTCATGTGAGTAATCAGAGGAATCAGTTGTTTGCAATTGCGTTATCATCTGAATCCTAAGTTCAGTACCATATTTTGTCCTAACTTGTAATCTCATCAGCTCAAAGTTTGCTTCCAGAAAGACTAAGGTTTTACCTTTCTCAATATTTTTTGCACCGAAGCTGAGTATTATAGAAACTAGATGGTTATTTCAGGTTCAAGGGTTTAACTTGATAATAAATTTTACATGAATACCAACTTCTTAAGAACATATCTAATAGCTCTTATCCAATGTAACAATGGAAATGTTGTCATGAATTAAAGCACATCTGCTTTCCCCACTTTCACCAAATACAATACACTAGGAAAGGGTTGATCAAAATTATATGATCACATGAAGTTGATAAATTTTCATCCAGGAGCTTCCAAGACCCACCAAAATGTCCTCCACCATGACATCAAAACAAAATTGAATTGAAGTAGATGTCATCATACAACATTTTTCAGCTCAAAAGACAATGTATTTTCACATCACAAAACCCAATAACAAGAACTAGTTTTCTAGACTGATATCAAAATTGCAACAAATGCCAATTCCTTTCAAATACCAAAGCTAAGTCTTATTAACATTTTAAACATTCCTGACTATCCTGAAATGCTCTAAGCAATTTTCTTCTAAAACACTAGAATAACATTTCAATCACAATCCAGAGCTCCTATAAACAAGCAGGTCTTAAATCCAACCCCCTCATTTGATGGTCATTTACTTTGCAAGATAGTCTGGCATTAATCAGAGGAATATTGCATCATTACTGAAAGTGTAAGTTCATCATGTCCTCAGTCAGGTCAAAATTCACTTCCAGAGAGATCAAGGTTTTGTCTCTTTGACTAATGTTTGCACTACAGCTAAGTACCAGGAAATTAAATTGATTATACAAGCTCGACAGCTTAACTTGATAATATTAAATGTGAATATCAGTTTCTTAACATCGTCATAAGCATAGCTCGTATATGTATATTGAAAATGTGGTTATAGAGACAGCTATCTCTTTTCCTCTAATTGCACGAAATATGAACCCAGTTCAAATGGAAAAGTTTAACTGACATAAAAATAAAGCCAGAAATTCCAAAAACAACAGCTCATAAAGTATTAAAAAAACTCCATATGCATCTTCCTCCAGGAAACTCCAAGACCAAAAACTGATGCATGCATCCTCTACAATGGCATTAAAAAAAAAAGCTGAATTGAAGCAAAACCCACCATTTGACTCGAAAGTCAATGTATTTCTCCACTTAATTAAACACAGCAACAAACCCATTCACCAATTGATACCAAAATACCAACAAATATCGATTCCATTCAAGTAAGAAAATCAAATGTTTAAATCCAAGGGGAGAGGGAGAGAGAGAGAGAGAGCTCAATAACCAAAATATGAGTTATTTAACTTACAAATGGAATCGTAGAAGCTTTATCATTCCACACAACCAACAACCCAAGACTCGCGAAAAATCCCAAACCTCCACATAACCAAGCCAAGGCCTCATACTATTACCATCAAAGAATCCCAGAAGGAAAAGGAAAATCAGGAAATTGAAATTTACAAGTTATAATGATAAAACCAATGGTCACTGGTTACCTTTCCAACAGTATCGGCGATTCGATCTATGCAAGGTTCTGGAAACGCAGTCCCGTTGTCCCACGTCAGCTCATCATTCACGGAAATCTGAAAGAATAAAAACCCCATACAAGTTTTCTGTATGGATTTGGGATTTTTTGTAAGAAAATGAAAATAGTAAATATGTACTAACGGGCTTATCGGGGACGATGTGTTTGCCGACGGGGAGGCCCATGCCGGAACGGAGGCGAAGAGAGGAGGCGACAGAGCGGCTAACGACGCCGTTTCCTCCCATGATCCGTGAAGCCACGTTGCTCAATCTACCTGCCATTTCTGCTTTAGATTTACCTCGATCTTCCTTCTTCTACGTTCGGAAGTACTATTGTTGTTGTCAGCCAATCTTCACTGCCTATCTGGTGATTTTCCCGAGCGTTTGTGAATTGAAGAATTTCAGCAATTAGAAAGAAAGAGTTGTTGCTCCTTACCACAGTAAGTTAAACGATAGCGTTTCATAAATGTGCGGGATAATGTTTTGGGCTTGGAGCCCAGTAGCATGGCTCAGTCCAATATTTTCATTTGCATCAAATGATCATTCACTACAGCTGATTTTTAAAAGATTATAAATGCAACCCCTCTAACATTCCAAAACTACCCTTTAAAATTAAGTGGAAAAATAAGCTTGATTTCAATAATAAATAAATAAACATTTTTAAAAGATTAAGGTAAAAAAAATTAGAAAACATAAGACCATCGGTTTAATTCGAAGAATTTTATTGAAAACCAATAAAACTCTTACAAAAAGATTGAGGTAAAAAAATTTAAAACCAAAGAATAAGGATCAAATTAAATAGTATAATATTTGATAAATTGAAATTGAAGGATGAAATTTAAACAAAAATAAAACTTTTACAAAAAAACAAATACCAAAAATCAAAAATCAAAAAAATAGAAATTAAAGTTGAAATAAATTTATTGACATTAAAAACTATACATTTTCTTGTTGAAAAAAATCATTTTTTAACTTTTTCTCTTTCATCATTTTTATACTATTTCCTCTCTCATTTTTCAAACTCAAGAATTGAATTTTTCTTAAAACTAAAAAGATTGCTTAGTAAAAGTAGGTTTACTAAACCTTTTCTAGTGAATTTGAGATAGCTTTAAGATTTTTTCTTATTTTACATTTGATTATTTTAAAAAAAAATGGTTATCAACTAGGCATAAAAAATTATGAATAAAAAAAATTAAGGTACCATGGATTACTAGTGTTTAGTCAAATCTAAGTATTTTATTGTATTTTGTAAGTGCAATTGTAATGTAAACAATAATGAGAAAAGATTATCATGAAAAGTGAGAAATGCTTTTGCAATGAAAGAGTGTGTTAATTAATTGCACCCAAGATAATGATACTCATTAACCTGCTAAAAGACAAGCAAAAAACAAGGAAAATTGTGTTAATTAATTTTTGCCCCAACAATAAATAATATAGTCTGTTTAACAGTGTGATTGAGGTTATCTTGTAAAATGTCAAAACCAATAATATTTTTTTCACTAGTTTTTTTTCCTCTAATTTAATTTTATTAAAATCATGTTTTTTTCAATATATTTCTCATATAAGATTATTTTGATTTCACAACACTATGTCATAAATTTGACAAATTTATCTGATTTTAATATTTAATTGATTTGATTGAAATTCACTTAGATTATATTTAAACTCGTCAAATCGATCAAGTCATATTAAATTGTTAAAATAGTTTTATATCAAATATAATAAAAATGTAATAAGATTTATACTATTTAAAAATCATATTAGCAATTTGATTTTTCTGAATAGCATCTATGGAAATGCTATAACGGCATGTTACCTATTCCACAACCTCGAGCCTTTTTGAATGAAATGAATGCTATATCTTTGCCAAAAAGGGGTCCATTTTGTACTGTTGGCCCAGTAAAAATCTGCTTTCTATTTGATTTTCAAAATACTTTTTATTTAAAATTATATCAAAATAATATTTTTAAAAAAATTTATTTCTGACATAAATAAATTAAAAAAATATTAATTGGAAGAAAAAACAATATAATATTTTTCAAAATCATTTTTAAAATGAAAAACAAGAAAGTTCAAAAATGTAACTACACAGACACATGACAATAGCGGGTGACAGGACGAGTATTTACCATCGCAATTACTCCTCGTAATTGTTGCAACAGCAAAACAAAGCCATTTTTAAAGTCTGTAATGGATGAGAAACATTTCTTAAAATGTATCTACACTGGAAAAAAGACAATTCTGGGTGAAAACAAGCCAAGGCACTCCCTACAAGGCGGCACAAGTTTCCGGTGACCTCAAAGTCCCAACTGGCTCTGCACCTCCGAGATGGTCCTGGCGGAGTTCCTGAGCCTCTGCGCCTCCTCGTCCGTCAAATGCACGTTGGTCACCCCCAAAACTCCTCCTCTGCCCAGCAGTGCCGGCAAGCTCAAGAACACATCACCGGCGATGCCGTAAAACCCATTTGCAAGAACGGAAACAGGATGGATTTTCCTCTGATCTCTGAGCAAGGACCGAGCCAAGTTAGCAGCAGAGTACCCAATTGCCCAAGATGTGTAGCCCTTGAGACTAATCACTTCATCTGCACTCTCTACGACTGCTTTGTGAATTCTCTCCAGTGCCTCCTTCTCGTAGGGTATTTGCTGCTTCTCTAAGAAGCTCAATACGGGCACTCCTCCTACACTTATGCTAGACCACAGTGCCACAGAACTATCCCCGTGCTCACCAACAATGTAGGCCTACCAAAGAAAAAGTAAAGATTCAGAAATATTTTTTCCTGTAAAAAACAACGTAAGCAATTGAAAATTCAAACGCGGATAGCGAAAGTCAGTTTTCAATTTTGACCACATGGTTGCGCAAGCTTTCAGATGAACTTGGATTTACACCTACAAACAACAACCTCTTATTTGGTGTGACAACATTAGTGCATCATGTCTTTCTGCAAACCCAATCTTTCATGCTAGAACAAAACGTAATGAAATTGAATTCCATTTTATCCTTGATCTTGTACGAAATGGACAGCTAAAGGTTAAGTTTCTCTCTACCAAAGATCAAATTGCTGGCATGCTCACCAAACCTCTCGCCCCAACTAGGTTTACCCGTATCAGATTCAATATCAATGTCAAAAAGCTTCCCTTTAGATTGTGGGGGCTTGTAAAAGATGGAAATGGAAGCATGAATCATCAAGATTGCATAATATCATCAGAAGATTATCCTAATGTTTAGCTAGAGATAATTGTTTAGGAGGTTTAGCTACAACAAATCTCTCAAAATTTATGTTGTAACACCTCCTTGCAAAATTCTTGGCATTTATTGTGCACTTCTTCTACTTTAAAAACACCCTTCAACAACACAGATAAATGAAGAAAATATCTACAGTTCTTCTACCTCTTCTCTAAAATTCTACAAAAAACATTTAAGTAAAAAATGTTTTCTTTTCTGTATAATTCGAAGTGTTATCCGCCAGCAACACGCACCAAAGCTTCAAACAAAGTGACATGAAGTCAGACTGAACATATGCTCGAAACACTGCAGTGGGATAAATTGTGATTTTGCACAACTACTCAAAAAAAAATTAACAAACAAGGTCAATCAGTGTCCGCACCTGTACATCCTGGGCATTGACATCAAGATGATCAGCAATCAAGAACCGAAACCTGGAACTATCCAAATTGGTACCAGATCCAATAACCCGATTCGAAGGAAACCCCGACAACTTCCAGGCCACATAAGTCAACACATCAACAGGATTCGACACAATCATCAAGATCGTATCAGGAGAAGACCGAGCAAGCGGAGGTATGATCCCCTGAAACATCTCCACATTCCTCTGCAGCAAATTCAACCTCGACTCCCCGGGATTCTGTCGGGCGCCAGCAGTAACAATACAAAGATCAGATCCATCAGTGGCAGAGTAATCAGTGGATGCAAGAATTCTGGTGCGGGGTAAAAAAGCTGCAGCATGCTGGAGATCAAGCATTTCTCCGCGGAGCTTGTCAGCTTTGGCATCAACAAGGGCGAGCTCATCAGCTAAGTCTTGCGTTAAAATTGTTTGGGCTATTGCCATGCCTACATTGCCGGCACCAATAACAGAAATTTTGGTGTGGCGTTTGGTGGGTGATGGCGTAGATGTGTTTTGGGTTGGTTTGAAGAAGATTTGAGACAGGTCTATTCCTCCTGGGCCTAACGAAGAAGCTGAGGCGCTCTTTTGCATAGTGGCG
Source organism: Salix viminalis (assembly GCA_029228465.1). Classification (NCBI taxonomy): domain Eukaryota; kingdom Viridiplantae; phylum Streptophyta; class Magnoliopsida; order Malpighiales; family Salicaceae; genus Salix; species Salix viminalis. The sequence goes on from CM055426.1 coordinate 6,745,227, forward strand.
ACTTGCGAGAGAGAGAGATGAGAGTTTTTCTTCTTCTTTTTGAGATGATCTGTTTGTAGGGAGGAGAGGTTAGAGTATTTAATGTGTGAAAATGGGGGAGAGGCTCGAGGCGTGCCGTGGGGGTCAAGGAGGGATGTTAGATTCGCGGTAAATGCCACGCGCCTTGACCAACTCCGAAGCCCGACAGAGTATGTTTGGTGTTTAGTTAGTTTTTATAGTTGTGATTTGAAAATAAGTTAAGATTTACAAAATTATTTTTAATTGGAGCTTGTTTAATTAAAAATATATATATATAGTTAAATTTAATATTAAAATCGTAATCTAAAAAAACATACAAAATGTGTCTGGTTGCCTTAGGGTTGAAATTGATGTTGCTAATAAAATAACAAAAAACAACAATCATTAATTTATTATCATTGCATTATTGATACATTGTAAGTACAACATTGCAAATTATAATCCAATTTTCATAGTCCAATAAAACTTGCAACAATCTCATCGCGAATACAAGTCCATGCACGAAACCCTCTTGTCTCCATGAGTTTGTGAGTGTGAAATTACATTGTTTTAAAAAAATCCTCATGCAGATAATAACATATTAATAAAAAAAATTGCAATATGTTTTTAGTCCAAAATGCTTTGTCTTGACTTTAATAACTTTTTGTTTCCTTATATGATGACTTATTTCTGGCTTTATTTTTTTGGTTTTGATTTTGATTTTTTTAATGATTTTCTAAATATTGTAGCATGTTTACAGTCAACATTATATCATATAATTATATATTTATTTTCTAAAATAAAATGTGTATTAATTTAATAATATTGTAAATAGTAAATATTTGCCATATATGAGCTAAAATACTATATTCATGAATAGTAAATATCTTTAATCTATAAAAATTATTTTACATGTTACAATCCAAACTCTAACATAGAATATCGATATGAGCCAGTGCCAAGACTTTTCATCTTGATTGAAAATTTGGAATGACTTGGAAAATGATATTGACAATTATATTGTCTTTCCATGAAGATCATCGTCAGGATATTTTTGTGCTAGTAGTATATATATTGAATGGATAAATTTGTTAAATACAAGGTGGTGCTTCGTTTGAGTAAAAAATTACAAGGTTGTGCTTGTCTGTGTAAAAAAGTTGAGGCTACGAGTATCAAGAGAATAAAAAATTGATTCAGAGATAAGTGTCGAGGATATTTGTTAGACATGTTCCAGGGACTATTCTGGGATTATAAAGGGCTTATAATATGTATAATAGATTTCGAGTTTAAATTAATATGTATATTTTTTATAAGAATTTAGAACGGTTAAAATTTTATTTTATTTTATTTATTTAGACCCTATAAAATATATTTTTTAGAGATTAAAGTTTTCTAGTATCCAAAAAAAAAGTTTGGTAGACATTCGAAAATATTTACATATATAAAAATATATTTTTTCTATTCTTCCAATCTGAAACTATATGATCTCATCAACCTGTCACCATTTCTTCTCCGTCTCGTAAATAAGGTTCGTAGATGTTACAAGTTAAGATATTAATTTTTAACCATTTTTAATCTATAACCAAACACGACTTAAGAAAGATGGTATTCGAGATGGTGAATGGGCAACTATATTCTTTCTAATTATTTGATAACAGGTGTGCTCATGTTTAGAAATTGACTATTTATTTCATTAGTGGTTATTATTTATAATATATTTTTTTATATATATTATCGTAAAAAAATCTCCCATCTTCAAAGTTGAAGTGTTATCTCGATGATGATATGGTTGAAATAGACATAATTAAAATAATATCTCATACTTAAAAAGTAGAAGTCAATTTTCGTCTCTCACTTGATATCTCTATCATGATATCATCACTATAAAAAAAAAGATTGTACGGATAAAATTATGTTTGCAACTATGCTATATAAAATTCAATTTCTAAAAATTATATAAAAATAAATTAGAGACCGACCTCTCTAATTTATTATATTAAAGAGGAGAGATGAATGATAAAAAAATTTTTTTTTAAAAAAAATACCCATACCTGTTATTTATCACTTCTCTTTCTATTATCGAGAGTAAATATGTGTCATTATAAAAACACTATTTTCTTCTGTTTTTATTTTATCTTAGATCATATTATTCGTTCTTAATTTTTTTTTGGCCTGCGTTGCTTTAAGAAAAATAAAACCTTAGAGATGAGGTAGAGTGGAGTTAGATGTAGAAGGAAAGAGTTCTTTATTTGAAAATATCTAGAGCACTGTGGGATTTTTTTAATAAATAAAATAAGAGATATGGTGTCGTAGAAAATAAAATAAATTGAACGATAATATAATATAATGAGTTTTTATTCTTTGCGCGCTATTCGTTTTTGATTTTTAAATATTCATTTGTACTTATTGATTTCATCGATAATAGAACGACGCCGGCCTTTTTTTATTTTAATGTTTAGCCCTAAAAAACCATGGAGTGCGGTTATGCTTTTTTATGCGTGAGCCGCGTCTCGTGGGCGCCGGTGTCTCGACGACGCGCAGTGGTCTTCTCCGTGGGGGTAACCACCGGTCCGGGCGGGGTTACGCCGACGTTTCTCTCTCCGTCATGTGCAAGAGTCATTATTTTGACTTTCACGTCCTTCTTTTAATTTGTTTTGTTCTAATTCTTATAGAAGTTTTAATGTTGTTGATTGTCCTTTTTAATGATTGAATGTCAAAGTTTCCGGTCCTTCTACTTTCATTTCGGTTGTGTATATAACTCAATCAATTGGTACAAAAGTTCGATTTTGCAATTTTGTCCTCGATTTCAATTTAGAATAAATATAATTTGCATTTCAGCCCTTTGACTTTTTAATTTTTTAATTTCAGCCCTTGATATTTGATTTTCATTTAAGTCCTTATACTTTTATTTTTTTATATTTCTAAAATAATCTCTACTTTTGTCCATGTATATATAAAAGTGTATTTAACACAATAATAATAATAATAATAATAATAATAATAATAATAATAATAATAATAATAATAATAGTGATAATAATAATAATAGTAATAATAATAATAATAATAATAATGACTTAATTATTTTTTGTTCTTACGCTTCTCTGTTTTTTTCCTTTCTCCCGGTAATTTGATAATAATTTTTTTTCTGCCGGTTATAGCAATAATAATAATTTTTGTTTTTTTATCTTTTGTTAAAATTTCTTGCATGTTTTTAGTCTTTCATTGTTTTTTCCTTTCATTATTCACATAATAATAATAATAATAATAATAATAATAATAATAATAATAATAATAATAATAACAACAACAACAATAATTAAATTGTTTTGCGTGCTTGCTCTTTCTTTAATGTTCTTTTTCCCTCCGGATAATTTCATATTTTTTTTTTACAGTAATAGCAATAATTGTTTTTTTTTTAAATCTTTTGTTAAAGTTTACAGGATGTTTTTAGTCTTTCATTTATTTTTGTTTCTTTCATTATTAACATAATAATAATAATTATAAGAATAATGATAGTGATTATTATTAATATTATAATAATAGTGATTATGTATTCTATTATTATAATAATAGTGATTATTTATTCTTTCATAATAATAATAATAATAATGATAATAATAATAATAATAATAATTTTTTAATTGGTTTTTCTTGCTTGCTGTTTTGTTCATGCTTTTTATTTTTTTCCCTCGGTATAATTTAATAATTTTTTTTTTTATTCTAGCGGCAATAATAATTTTAAATGTTAAGACTCCGATGTTCCTATTGTTATAATATTTTAAATTAATATTGCTTCCTTTTCCCTTTTTTTTTTTTTTGCTCTTTCTATTAATTGATTTTTATATTTTTATTATCTGCACAATAATGATTTAAGTAATTTTTTTTTCTTATTCAAATATTTTGCTGTTTTTTCTAATGTTAGTGTGCGCTCTTTTGTTATCGTTTATAACGCAATACCTATATTATAAAAGATGTAATCTATGCGTACGTGACAAACTCAACTTAAAATTGTAAATTATATACAAAAAAAATACCCGCGGCAACGCGCGGGCAATTTGCTAGTATCTTTTATAGGGTGTTTGGGATTGTGATGCAACCTCCACTTGCAAAAAAGAGTCGAGGATTTAGGTGCTTTGATTAATGTAAAGATTTGAAAAGGCATGTGGGTCTCACTTGTAAAATTTGTTAAACTTGCGATTCACGGAAAAGCTAATAAATTGTTGTTTTTTTCCGTACGTTTGGTCACCAAAAGAGAGGGGCTAGGGGTGCTGGGGAGAGAGAATGGATAAAAAAATAAAAGGAGATGGGATAATTTTTATTAGAGTTTGTTGTTTGTTGTTGTTTTATTTATTATATTTTTATATATAAAATATATTTTTAATATTAACATAATCTAAAATTTAATTAAAATATAAATAAATATATTAGAAGGAGATTACAATATAAAATTTTTGTCTCGCAATCTTAATTTTATTTCAGATGATATTTTATTATATGTTGTTCCGGGATACGAGAAACCTTCACGTATGAATTTATAGTTCGTGATGAAATTACAAGTAGTTTGATGAGAAAATAAAAACAAGCGTCTAATTTACTTGAATTATTAATTACATTTTATTATTATAATTATTAAATATTTTTTAAAAATAATATATATATATATATATATATATATATATATTTTAAAGTAATTTTACAAGTTGAAAGCAATATAAAAAGCTTAGTAACCAAACACTTGAAATTATTTTTCATTAATCTCAAACTCAACCATATTTTTAACCAAACACTTTAAAAATTATTTTGAATCATGGCTAAAGTATTTTTCATGAAATTATTTTTTTTTAAATTTTAACCACAAAAACAATACAAAGCACACTCTTAGACATATAATTTTAACTTATCGAGTGAAATTTAAATACTATAAATGAAATTGATTTTTAATAGGAAGTCGGTCTCAAAGACTGAGACAGACGCTGCAAGTGCGCACGAAAGAAACGAGCCAAATACCCTCGAGAGGACATATATCACGCGCTTCAACTGCGAACTTCAAGGTTCCACTCAATTCTTGCCAGGTGGCGTCACTGTCGGAACAAATTACATGGAGCAGCGAAATTGAGCCCATGTGAACGGTGACGTGGCAATCAAACCGCTGACTCGACTGTACATCGAAGACTCATCAGATCACGTGGTGTGGCTGTTTTTTCCTCGAACGAACATTGAATACTTGATGTCCGCTTAACGTTAACGTGTCCGTACTTTTCTTTTTATTATTACGAATGGTCTGAAGGGAAACAAATCTGCTGGCAGCGGTTTCTCATTGGTTCTCTGCGTACTTTTTCGGGTACAGCTTCCAGAATCATGGAAAAAATAGCCAAATCTGTGGGCCGTATTAATATTCTTGCTCGGAAAGTTTTCTTGTATTTCAAAACTACTGGCGTTTATATTGGAAGCTTTTAATAGTCAAGGAAAATTTTTAATTTTATTTATTTAATTCCGAGAAAATTATAATAAATATTAATAAAAAACAATGAAGTAATATATACTATATACCAAAAGAGCTCATGGTTCAGTTGTTGTAGCATGTGAGACCAATCACTGTGGATTACAATAGTGTTGCTCAGTTTTTGGGTTGATTCGGTTCGTTCAATTCTCAGGTTTACTGATTTTTTTTTGTACAGTAAAATAACCATTATATCCTTCATAAAAAAAAACAAAAAAATAACCCATGTCATGAGGGGTGCCATGGTGATTGCACATTTTTTTGTCCAATTCGGTTCGGGTCACCTGTTTATTGATTTTTTATATTTCTTTGCACAGTAAAATAATCATTCTATCCCTCAAAAAAGACAAAAATAAACTCTGGTCAGGAAGGGTACCGCGAGAATTTCACATTTTTTTTTTTGAAAATAGCTAAATACAGATATGTCATCAAATAAGACAAAATTAAAGAGTTGGTTGCAAGGATATCTTGATAATTGACCATATTTTTAAATATTTTACCTGGATTACTGTCAGCGCTTGTGACACACGTGACTGACAATATTCGGCCTCACGTCCTCTTTGGGAGGTGCATGCGGGCTATTACGGTTAGGGAAAATGTCCTTCCGGCGTCTTAGTCGTTGCGCAGTCGTGTCCTCTTCCCTCGTGCAGTGGCATATGTCCTACAAAGGTGGCGGGGGATGAGCCGATGGACGGTTGAACCTTTCTCCCCTTTTCTCCCTCTTGCAACCTAAACTACACGTCAAACCCCTCGGTTTTATGCCCTTTTCATTTTAGTCTCTTCTATTTTAATTGTGTTATGTGGTCCTTATTTCTGTTATGTAAGTTTTGATTTGTTTCAATTGTGTCATTCAATTGAAATTGATTATATATTATATTTTTATTTCAGTCTTTATTCTTTTAATTTCCAGATTGCTTTTAAATCCCTTTAGTATTTTCGGTACAAAAGATTTGATTTTTTTAATTTTGTACTTTGATTTAAATTGATAATATATTTAGTTTTCATTTCAGCCCTTATATTTTTAATTTTTTTTATTTTAATTCCTTTATTTTTTATATTTCTTAAATAGTCCTAATTTTTGTTCATGTTTATATATATGTGCTCTTAGTTTTTGTTTTTAATTTTTATTATTTTCTTTTTTGTTGAGATAACTTTTTTTTTCAAAAAAAATTGTTATTAAATTTTAGTTTGTGTTTATGATCGTTTAAAAATTGATATTCTTTGTCCTTTGTTCTTTCTTTTGCTTTTTTTATTAGTTTTTTTGGAAAAAAATTCATGTCAAATGATGTTTTTTAGCTAATATTTTTTTTTTATTTTTTTGTTTGCTCTTTTATTAAAGTTTTTGGGATTTTTAATTTTTTTTATTGAATTTATTTTCTCATTATTCACGCAATAATACTAATACTAATAATTTTAGTTTTTTCTTGTTTCCTCTTTTATTAATATTTTTGAGTTTTTTTTCTCATAATAATTTAATAATTTTTATTATTTTGGCTATAATAGTAATGATATTTTTAGATGTTAAGCTTTCATGTTGTTATTGTTGTTGTTATAATAAAGTGTGTTGATGTATTTGTTATATCAAACATTGCATGTATAGATGTTATATTTTATTTTTAAACTAGCAAAATCTATTAATTATTTCAATTTCAATAATTATAAAAAATTATTTGCTCAGTCCGCACCGCAACATAATGCATGCAATTTAACTAGTAACATATACTAAAAGATATCAAGTGTTATTGTAGCTTGTGAGTGTATTCACTATGGATTACAATGATGTTTTTGGGTCGGTTTGGTTTCGGGTGTCCAAGTCACCGATTTTATTGATTTATCTTTATTATTTTTGCATAGTACAATAATTATTCTACCCTTCAATAAGGCAAAAGTCAAGAGTTGTCAGGGGTATCACAATAATTTCACTTCTAGGTCACGGGTCATTCCAATTTTTTTTTTATATTTTTTGTGCAATAAAATAACCATTCTACTCCTAATAAGACTACAATCACGAGTTGTCGTAGGGGATGCCACGGTAATTGTACATTACATTATACGATAAAATAATTATTTTACCCTCAAACAGGATAAAAATCAAACATGATAAGAGGTTTCGCATGTTAAGAGGCTAGTTATATAAAAAAAGAAATCGTGAACATGATAATAAACTGATATTTCTAGATTTTTGCTTCAAAATAATTATGGAATGCAATAAGTTTTTAATCACCTGCTTCAGAAGCGGCCATCCTAATAATGTAAAGATCTTGCCTATCAACTGTATACTGTCTGATATCAATAAGGTTTTGATCAAACCAGAGAATGCATCCACTTCCTCCCCTCTTTAAGTGGCCGATTGGGACGGCAGTACAACGGCCGTTACCTTAAATTTGGTGTTTTTTTTGTTTTTTTTTTTTTTTAAATAGATTTTTTTTTGTGTTTTTAAATTATTTTAATGTATTGATGTCAAAAATAATTTTTTAAAAAAAATAAAAAAATATCATTTTAATATATTTATAAATAAAAAAGCACTTTATAAAAACAACCGTAACCGCCCTACCGAACCGGTTATATCTGATCTGGCATAAGCCATGCATGGACAATTCTTCAAGCATTCTGCCTTGCGTTCCTCCGTGGTCATGCTTACATTAGCCATCCAAATATAAATTATAGTGAAGGTAGTGGGTTTTAAAATGTTTATTAAAGTATTTTAAGGTAACATGATTTATATATTTTATAAAAAAATTATATTTCATGTAATAATATTTTTTTTTAAAATACTTTTAAATCACGCTTACCATGTCCTTAGTTAAGTTCAAGTGATGTATGTTGCTTTATGAAGATTGTTTCTCTGGGTTGCTAGGGTTTCCGATTTGTGCATGGAAATATAAAATGAGATGCTATTACAGCTAATTTCTCTCTGGCAGATAGATAAATTACCTAAAATGTACAATTCGTCAATCTGTCCATAAATGCAAGCGAGATATCATTACTGCTGATTTCTTTGAACACCCCTAGTCCTGGGGGACACGAACGGCCACAATCTGCACAAAATATCGTACCTTGCATTCTCATCCTCAAGCTCGGAGAATACCACAACATAAAACGGAGTAAAACACCGTTCGACCGAGAGAGCCACTGTCTGACGAGATCCGCAAATGGAACTACCGCAGCTAGCAGAGCTGGAGCGACTCCAAACCGGAATTCTCAATGGAATATCAAATATTGATCTCCCTCTCTTCTCTCCAAACAGCGACCTCTCCGCCGCCTCCAACGACGTCATGGCGCCACCGAAGCTCGGCTATCCGCCATTCTCCGACCAAACGGTGTCTCTGACTTCGTCTTCGTTAAGGCTCCTCTGATTACTACGACCGGCATATCAAGTCCCGACTCGACAATCTCAGTGCCGCCTCTATTCATCACCGCTATAAAACCGTCGTCTTGGTATATAGTTATTTATCACATTCGCTATTTTTTTGATCTGCCATCCTAATTTGGTCAAATCTATAGTTTTATTAAGCTGTAATGAGGTTTTTGAATGTTAAGAAGTTTATGAGGCTTAAATTAAATTGGACGCTGACCTTTATATATAGTTAAACGAAGTTTTGACTCAGAGAAAGTGCTTATAATATGGTTACCCTCGTGGAATTAAGTGAGTATTCAGTGTGAATAGATGACTAAATTTTATGCATTTGATTGATTATTCATCAAAGAGAGATTGGGAAGATGGTGCTAAATGCATTTGCTCCATTGGATATGTCAAAATTTTGTTTGCAGTATACACATTTTTGAATTTTTTCTCAAGTGATTGCAAATGAAATTAGGATGCCTCGTGTGTTTTACTGGAGGAATGAGAGCTTGAAATTGGAAATGAATGCAATCTTTGGAAGTTATTGATTGTTTTTTTTTATTTTGATTTATTATAGATAATGATGGAATGGGTACCTATTTTTGTGCTATTAGTACTGATCACGTGGCTTAGGCCTAGGGAAACATGGGAAAGGAGAGGGCAGGCGAAAGGAGAATGTGGGGATCGCCTCTGAAGATTCAATGGGGATATTCTTTGTTAGATATATATTAGATTCCTTGGTGGCAACTAGTTAGGAGTTCAAAGTTCTGAGTATTGGGTACAAAACAATTGCAGACAATTTAGTTTTGCTTGGTATTATAATACAAATATCATGTCCCTTATTCTGTAGTCTATATCTATGATTAGGAAAGGAGTATGAGCATCTTATTTAGTTTTTGCTCTAGAAGCAAGAAATGGGAGAGGGGATAAGGGATTTGGACTTAGGGAGGATTCAAAAGGTTAACTGCACATGCACCACCTCACAAAAGTTGGTGAAAAAATTAACATACCTAGTTGGAGCATGCATTTATCAATTAACAATAATTAAGTGGCATTTTGTGGATTTGAAAACTAGCCATGCTTTAGTCTGCAAAAACTTGAAAAAGAACAGTTCAATACTGAATTTCGATATTCCATAGTATGATTCCATTCAAAGTCATACAGTAGGCAAATGATGCATTGTGGCTTATAAGATGAGTTTTACATACAAGAAATTGATAATACTTTGATGCTAATTGCCAAAACATACAGTTCTATTCAGTAAGCATCCCAATATAGATGACTGATGAAAATTATTGAATAGACACTATTAGAAGAAGCAGGTTAGTGCTGTTATGTCTAATGGATATTTCCATATGAATGCTCGCTTTACAAAAACTTTCCAGCAGTCCCAAGCAGAGATTATTGTAAAGACTACACTTTATCATGAGAGACCAGGTTACATCTAAATTGAGTGATGTCATACTATGGAATATTGTAATTTAGTATTGAACTATTTACTTTCTCGAGTTTTTGCAGACTAAAACTTAGCTTCAGATCCACAAAATGCCACTTAATTATTCATACCAGGTTTACTTGATGCCTGGGCATCTTACACATGGACACCTCCTTTATTTCAGCACGCTGTTGGATTCAATGTTGAAGCTGTTATAAACTATTTGTTTGCACTCAACGGTGGGAAGATATCTAAAAAGAAAATCAATTGTAAGTTGTTATCCTCTTGATGATCATAAACGCTCACATAACAATTTATATAATCATTCTTCAAATGGAAAAGAGTGATTAATATAGGTTGCAAGTGTTTTTCAAGTCATTATGAATACATTTTATGTGAATTCTCTCATGCCTGTGTGAACAAATAATGTCATCAGTCAGTAACAATTGCAATACAATTCAATAGTTATTATTGCGCATAAGAGGTGGGCAACAATTAAAAACACTGTCCATTAACTATTTGGTCATGCATTAGAAGTGGGTGGATATTGCAATAGGTACTGGAGAATGGAGTGGTAATTCAATTTAATTGATGCAAAGTAATATACTGATGGCACTTGTAGCTTTGGAAATCACCATCTACCCAAGCTTTTGGGTTGTTGATCTAGTATATCATAGTTTCCAACAGGGCTGTGCCATGGCAAATCCATTTTGCTAGTGATATCTCTTGATGTTTTACTATTTCCATTATCCTTTCCTTCTTATGCACAAATAAGTTGAATATACTCTTATAGTTTCCTCATCAATATGAAGAAAAAAAACTAAAAATCAGTTTCCAATGGTTAATTGACAAAATGATAATGATAATGATAATGATAATAATAATAATAATAATAATAATAATAATAATAATAATAATAATAATAATAATAAAGAGTTTGCATGCCTTTGTATATCCGTGGAATGGAGTCCCAAGATGGGACACTGACTCACCTCATGCCTCCTCACATGACTGCAGAAATATTTCTCTATCTTTAATCACCTTCATTAACATAAGTTGATATCTCTTCTTGTTTAAAATTTACGTATGCGTTCCAATATTCTTTTATTACAAAGATTGTGGAAATATTGTTTGAAGAATTTCGATTACCATTGGACTCTGTGTGTCCGTCCAAGTAAATGGCTTGTGGACAACCATCATAACTCAATTGATTTGACTGATAAGAATATTGTTCCCTTTCATGGACGCATAAGTAGTCATGATTTGCCTATTGTCAGTAAAAATTAGAACACGTAGACAAGATTTGTGGAGGACATGGTTTGTTGAAAAATGAACATGACATGTCGGGTGTCATTGACACCTTTACCTATCTGCTATTGTATGAACACAAGTATGGTTATGAAGAAAATACTTGAAGAGTTATACAGCATCGTGAAAAGTTGAGAAGGTGATGGTTGTCAACAAGAATTGTCATTAGCATGATGACTTTGTTGAACAGGGAACATAAAACAAGCATAAAGCTACCACAGGAATTGCTTCATTCTCTACCCAAGATGTGTTGAATAATGTCATCACGATAGAAATATTTTAGTGATGGATGTTGTGTTATGTTTGGATGCCCTTTTGTTTCTTTGACTAATAAATCTGCAGGACTGGACATAGTTAAAATAATCTGGGAACTAGTAGTTTTGATGAATACTTATTTTGCATGACTTTCACTATAGAAGATGCAAATTTTGCTGTAAATTTTACCCCCTTTTCTTCTTCATTTTGGTGGTGTTTTTCTCTTTTCCCCTGGTAGGCTTGTAACACAAGTGCAGTTTCATCAACCTTTATGTGATTCTTAAATGAGAAGACAATGCAATGTTGTTTTCTTTCTTTCTTATTTTTAACATGCAGTGAGGCTTGCCCCTGAGGAGACATCAGCTAAGCTGATGTGATATGAGCACAATGCAGTGACTTTTTATCTTGAAAACAGGCATTCGGATACATACTCATCTTTTTCCCATGAAATCAAGAGATGGAAAGTGTTCTTTCACTTATAGTAAATATCTTGACATTCTCTAGGAAGTAGGAATGACATTGCTATATATAGCGCTTCTGTTAAGTATTTTATTTCACCTCATTGTGACTTGGATGTTTCTTTGGTTATAGCCCATCTCATGATGGAACTTCTAGCATTCCACGCCTCTTCAAGCCCCCCTGGCTTGCAAATATGTTGGTAATCTTTGGAAGGAAAATTAGTTGCTAAGCTGTACAGCTTGATGCAATTCCCAGAGTAAGAGAATTTTGGATCAATCCCTATCAAGATTTGTTGGTTTTGATCCAATTCTTCACTTGAATGCCTTTTCACTTCCTGTGGTGCAAAGCTTACCTCAGGTCTTCTTAATGTTCACATGTACATGTTTTCCGGACAGTACATGCTTCAGTGCTCTGTTTTGCTTGATGCAACATGAGCACTTAGACAGTTTGTCCCAAGGAATAATGGTTGAGGTAGACACTTATCCCTGTTTTGCATGTGGGTGGTATGGTTGTTTTGTATACACAGTATGGAAAATTTGGGAAAAAAAGAAGAAAAGTAAACTGTATTCTTGATTTTTGATTCGTATCATGAATGCTAACATGGAACTCCTTTTTCTTTAAACAAATCCTCAACTGCTGTGCCATCTATTGAGTATTCAAGTGGTCCACGGTTCAAAACATCATACTGTCAAATTGGGATAAAAAATCGTAGTGGTCCACTTCAATGGTGGTCAAGATCAATGATTTTCTTCCAGTCTGACACTTGGGTTGATACTTAACGTTGATTTTTTCGCATAGATATAGGCCTGAGCTAGCCGGGAATATTGAGCAGCAAACAGCTGTAGAGATGTATCTGTCTCTGTGATTTTGCACTTACATTTGTAAGAGAACATCATAAAATGTGAGGGAAAGATGAAGTCTTTCAAAAATATTTGAGATTAGCAGGGAGGATCCAGAAAGATTGATACACAGGCGTATGCATATATAAACACGAGGTGAGAGAATCATGCCTATCATTGTGCTCTTACTAATTGGGTTGAAGGGTTTGATCTCAGGTAATTTTGGATGAAGCAATTGTAAGACTCAATCCTGATATCTTCTGGTTGGGTGGTAGAGAGGTTTCTCTGAAGCTGGCGATAATTATTTCTGGATGAACAAAAGAAGACGAAGTTTTCAGGACATGAAGAATAGACATTTCCATCAAGATTTCACCGGGATTTCTTTTCAGGACAGCAATGGTATATGAAGTAGTAGAAACTTTTGCTGTGCACTTCATTAGTTCTTGGGATTTAAATTCTGTTTGAAGATCTTTAGATCTGTAGCGAATACATTAATTTTTGCTTTCAGCTAATGTTATGGCAGGGAAAAGTCTACATCAATATTTTGCCAATATGATAGCAACTGCGTGCATACATAATCCTTAATACGATGTATGTGTACCTGTTCAGTGCCCTCTTCGTTTTTTCTCCCTTCTTTCCTTATAATCCAGGGGAAAGCTGCAACCATCACATGATCCCATGTTATGAATGCGTATGCGTAAATCATCCCTTTAAAATTTTGATATCACCTCATGCTTGCACATTATCGTTTTCTCCTGTAAGAGCCATTTCACCCCGACATCTAATTTCAGAGACTACTTCCACAAGCGGATTCTAATTTCTGATGTCTGCATAATCTGAACCTACGTGGGCTAACTGTATTTGTTCTGTGATAACTCCATCTGTTATTCGAAATCTTCTCTGGTTTATTTGAGAAGGCTTTATTGCAGCTATCTACGGAGAGATATAACTGACAAATCAAACTGCAACAGATACGTTTGCTTTCATTTTAGAAACACCAACCAACCAACCAACCAACACAATGTCAACAATGGCGAGTCAAGGTTGTCTCTTTAATTAACTAATGTCATTAATACAAGAGCGTAAAATACAGGGAACGGGGCCTCCGTCCATCTTTTCACTTCTTTAATCACTTAACCACCTCGTTTGAAGTAGCTAGCGACTGAAACATTACACAGTTGTTAGAGAGAGCGATAGTGTGCATGTCAGAAATTTAGATTCAAGTATATACTATATAACATAAAATAATATAAATCATATTTTGGATTTTCATTTAACAACTTAAGTTTTTAGATGAAATGTTTTCTTAACATGGTATTAGAGCATTGTTGACCAACGATCACGAGTTTGAATCCCATAACCTCCATTCTATTTGATAAAAATCAAACACAATGTAGTGTGAGTCTGTACAAGTTTCAGCCCAAAAAGCTTTCACTTGAGGATATGTGTTAGAGAATAATATAAATCATATTCTGGGATCTCATATCACAACTTTAAGTTTTTAAATAAGATGGTTATTTTACATGATTAGGTCATCGTAGCTATCCAATCACAGATCGAAGAAGCCACCATCTAAAAATGTAAATTATGGCACGCCTCAGAGACCTATCTCGATGTTTTGAAGGCTTTAAAGTTCTGCTGGAATGAATATTGAAAGGGTTTTTAAATAGAGAGAGTTTGCTGCCCCTAGCTCGTTGTATAATGAAGGTATTAGTGATCCTTTGAACCAGTAGAGAAGACGAATATTTTGTTCACGAAAATGCTTAACAATATTATAGATACATGTCGATCACAGGTATTACCACTCTTATTACTGACATAAAATATGAAAAGTGTTCTTTAATTTTATTTTATTTTTACTTTGTTCTCATTTTTACATTATTGTATGCAAACTTGGAAACATGATCATCTTCCATTAAACAGAAATTCGGAGGAGCTGGGTCAGAGCCATTTGAGTACATCTATTATCACAATAAATATTGGCCTAGGATTTTTCATTGTGGATGGGTGGTTTCCGATGGGGCTGTGCATAATCCATGACCGCTACATCCTCTGCAATGTCATTTTCCTGATCAGATCGCACAGCTTCCTCGGTATCCTTTGCTGCTGATCCTAGCATAGATCGTCCTTTCCCCTTCAATCCCCGGGCAAACAATCAAACCAAATTAATATCTCTATAGATATCCATTTAATTGAATATCCATTTTTATATATATATATATATATATATATATATATATATATATATATATATATATATATATATAAATGCATATTCATACAAAATCTATCTATTATCAGCTACGTACTACATGTAATTAAGCAAATTCGTACTATATGCTATTCATGATCTCATTGCTTGTATGGTGCATGCATGAGCAAACCAATCTGCGTTGCCATCCTGATGGATCGAGGACATGGCGAGGAAGATGGGCCATGACTTAGAACCACACCAAAAACATAACTGCTTAACGTACAACCATAAAAACCATCCTTCAATAAATTAACGATAATATGGAAGTATTTAACTCACCTCTATTATTTCAGACGCCTGTTGCAAATCAGCCTGTGAAGACACGATAACTTTATTTCCTGCAGGTGTAGCATTAATTACTATCATTAGCAACAATAAAACCAAAGATACATCTCGAAGAACAAAATAATTAAGTTATAGAGCGTATTACTTTCTGATTATTTTTTAACATGTAAGCGTTCAACGAATATTTACAAGACATTGTTTCTCCATTTCCTAAGATTTAGGTTTTTCTTAGGTTGCTTTCTGAGCTGAAAAATTACCTGAAGTTGCTCCTTTTGTGCCTTCTTCTTGCTTTGGAAGAGCTTCTGCATCTTTCTCGTTCATAGTGGTTGCACCAAGCAAACTGATCTTACGAGTGATCATATCATCTCTTCCAACTACTTGTTTTCCTTGCTCCTCAGAAGGCATCATCTCTGATGGAGCTGAAGTAGTTCTATGGATTTTCAGTTTATCGACATCCTGCACCAAAACCTGAAAATCTGTCTGCATCAATTATCATGGACGTAAAAAAGTACGGACAAAATTGAATTTCTTACAGGAGCAAAATGAACTTAAATGCATATAATCATTTTTATTCTCTTAATAACCTTGTTGAAGACTTGTTTTTTGGTTTCCTTGTCAGAGAGGCCAAGAAAGCGAGCATTGCATGCATGCAAAGAAAAACAGATGAGAAGTAAGAGAAAGATAAGATCAGTAGACATGGTGCGAGATGATCCTGGAAACTTATGTCACAGAATGAATGGCTGTTAATTACGGTTGGTTTGGTGAGTTCATCGTCGTCAGGGCTCTTAAGTATTTGTATTGGTTGGAGCTAGTAGCAAGTGCATTTAATGCAGGTTTTGTATGGTCTGAGAGACGTTCTACATGAGAACATGCAAATGTTTGGGTGATGGACCTTGAAAACGAAATTGAAGATATCAGGGGGCCTCCTTTGTTCTCTCCCCCTCTAATTTAAAATCAACAGTGGAGAACCAAGAAAAAAGAAAACATTATAGAGCCACATGATGAAAATGTGCATGATGGTGGTGGTTTAGTGGAAATTTGAGTCTTAAATGTACGTTTTAATGTATAAACCAACTGTATTTTTCAGTCTTTATGCTGTACCTCAAAGACAATCAGTTATCTAGTCTAATGGTTTCTTACCACATGACTATGTTAATGTCTGCTGATCTGCAGTGCCAATTTTCCAGGGCAATTAAATTTATCACTCTGAAATTGTGTTAGACAATAATATAAATCACTTATAGATAAAATAATTCCTTAACAAAGTATCAGAAATTTTGTTGATCCAGCGATTACGAGTTCGAATCTCACAACTCTTATTTTATTTGATAAAAATCAAGCACAAGATAGTGTGAGCTATTCAAAGTTTCAAGTCCAATAAAGCTTTCATTTGAAGGAGTGTGTTAGAGAATAATATAAATTACATTCTAGAACATTAACTATCAGTTTAATCTTGTAGGTTAGATGATTTCTTGAAACATTAATTGACATCGCAGACAATATTCTGTATCCATCTGCAGCTATAAGTTGTCCTCTTCGTGTTTTTCCTTCCAGAAAACAAGTTGATCGATTGTATTTTCTATATCAGCACGTATAGGATCCACCATGGTAAATTAACAACTATCAGTACATGATATGTGAGGCTATATATACAGCAATATAAAAACAAAATCTAAAGGTCCGACCATGTGTTTCTACAGAGGAATTCCGTTCCTTGTCTTAATCAGGACACTAGCTTCTCACTTGAGACAAACGTTTTTTTTTCTTTTCTTATCTTCGTTGACCTTATTTCCATGGAGCATTTCATCTCTCTTGTGAAAGGGGTGACCTTATTTCCATGGAGCATTTCATCTCTCTTGTGAAAGGGGTGACCTTATTTCCATGGAGCATTTCATCTCTCTTGTGAAAGGGGTGACCTTATTTCCATGGACCAGACAATGTTCAATGTTTCTATTTACTGTGCATAATTATTACTCCTTCCCTCGCACGAAAAAACCTCTCGTTCTTTTCTCATTTCGCTGTCCCAAATTAAATGCTCGATCTGATGTGCTGTGGGTGTTTGGTAAGATTTATTTTTTAAAATATTTTTATTTATAAATATATTAAAATAATATTTTTTATTTTTTTAAAATTTATTTTGATAAAGCACACAAAACAATAAAAAATAAGATTGTAAACGAAATTAATTTAAAACTAAGATAAATTTAAAAGCAAGGAAGAATATCCCTTTCTATCAGGCAAACATTGCATGATACTAATAATGCATCGATCGATCTTTCATTAGTTTCATTTCCATTTTATGATCAATGAACATTATAATAATTAATAATTAAACAAGCATAATAATATAACGATTTTCCTCACCGAAGCACCAAACAGAACACGATCTCAGGAAGGATATATGCTCACATACCTCATATGACATGCTAGAATACAAAGAAACATAAGGAAATGAATGAAAGGGAGAAGAAGGGCGGTGACTGGGATGCGTCAATAGAACATGATCGTCCTTCAAATATATGCTCCCTGTTCTTGTTTACCGATTTCTGCTGACTTCTCATGTCATTGTTTGGAATTTACAGAAACAAACAGAAACACCATAAATGTAACAGATGGATACAGTATCACCATTTAAGTTGGCAATATTGTCCTGTCACCAAACTCACTTGATCAGACCAGGTTCTTTCCCCCCCCCAGTAATATCGATGTACAGCTGTGGTTTTTAATATCATTAATTATCCATGCTAAGTGATAGCAATTGTTTTTTTTAATCTATACTGCAATGGCACGTTGAAAGAATTACTTATACAGCAGTACCACACACATATATGGATATATATATATATATATATAGGTATAGATATAAAACCATGTGAAACCTGGCATCAGAGAGAGGTGTCTTAAATCTTTTCAAGCGCAAGTTGAAACACTAGGGACATAGAAAAGGAGTGGGGTGTAGGGACAGGAAATTGGAGAGACAAGGGTGCATGACTAAACCATAACCTGCGCCTCCTCATTGGGACATGAAAGGGGTCCAAACTCCGCCCCCCGGCGGGGGGGTCTACGACCATCGATGCCACGTGGCGTGTAAAGCATGTGCTGTTCAACGTCAACATGGCATTGCCGTGTCAGAGTTTCGGGCCTCCAATTTGCATCCCAGCAATGCAAGGTGTTTAATTTAATCATGCCGTGGTGATCTCTTTGGTTTCATGGTTTTTTCGAGGGTCAACTTCACTTGCAGCAGGGAGAAGGGAGCTTTGTCCTAAGCAGCTGGGAAGGATTAGGACATCCAAATGACATGGAGAAAACCTGCCAACCAACTTTGCAAAGGGAGCTGTTTTACATTTGCGATGCATTGTGAAGAATGCGATCCTAATTAACGTTGCCAGTTCCTCTCCTACACTTTCCATTTCGTTTTGAAAATTAAGAAACAAAGTTTGAAGGTCCGTTATTCTTCATCAGCGCCAGGCTAAACCTAAATTCTGAGTTTCACATAGCAAAACTGTTGAAGAATTCACTTTTAATGCTTAGCATTCATGAATGGGGTCGTGCCTCTCAAGTCTTCGAAACTTCAGCACCACATGTAAAATGCTAAACCTAAATTCCGAGTTTCACGTAGCAAAACCGTTGAAGAATTCACTTTTAATGCTGAGCATTCATTATTGGGGCCGTGCCTCTCTATTCTTCGAAACTTCAGCACCACATGTAAAAGGCCAAACCTAAATTCTGGGTTTCACATAGCAAAACTGTTGAGGAATTCACTTTTAATGCTTAGCATTCATGATTGGGGTCACCAACGAGCGTGATGGTAAGAAAACATGTGATCTACACAGTAAATCTCGAGTTCGAATTAAGTTGTGTATCTTTTATAAAAGATTGAGATAACTGGGATTTCAAATCAAGTTGTGTATTTCTTATAAAAATCTAGAATAATCAGGATTTTACTTGTTTAACTAGACCTATAAAAAACACTTTCCAGTAAAGTTTACCTGCATCCAAAAACAAATTCCTGATTGGGATGTTGCTTCTCAAGTCTTCCAAAACATAGCAATTCTGAGCTCGGCAACGTAGATTTTTTTTTAATACCGCATGAATCTAACATAATCCCACGAGGATTAAAGGATGGGATTTTACCATATCAATAAGGTTTGAAAATAGGGTATGGCTTTGATGTTCTTTTTCATCCTTTCTATTGTTTAGGTTATTAGGTGAGGTTTATAATGATAATTTTATGTTTAGTTTTTTTAATTAGAATAAAATTATGAGATTTGAAACCATAACTATTTGATTATTAAAACTCTAATATTATACTAAAAACTTAGATTAATATAAAATTTTAAATGGTTAAATAATATATTAAAAATAATTAGTTTATATTAAAAAAATGATTGTTTTTTAAAGCACTTTTGAAACACGCAAAAACTAATATTCTTTCACCATTAAAGGTACACTGAATAAAAAAAAATGACGGAGTGCTCTGTCAAAAGAAAGGAAATACTGCAATTGGAAAATAGGTTTTTCTATAATTTATGAAATCAGAAAATTGTTTTTAATTGCAGCATACCTAGAAGAGATTTATGAAATCATAAATCGTCAGCATTCATAAGAAAAATAAAAATCAAAGACCGATTTGATGAGGAATCTTTGCCAATTTGCATAACATTCAAGATATTATTTCAACAACAGGGTCAATGACCAGTGTTCCTGTCTTTCACGAGGCCGACCCGGGGTTCTCCATTGCATAGCCTACTAATTTTATAAGATCGAGGACAAAATCCCACGACAATGGAAGCCCAGTACTCCATTGTTACAGCCAGCCGTGCGAGCCATCAGCAAGACCCACAGCATGCAGAAACAGGCAATAGCACCAGAGATTTTTTCAAGTGACGGTATCCCTCCAGAACGACCTGGCACCAGACTGGCACTACGGCCTCGATAAATCATCGTCGTCTGGAGTCGACCAACATGACCTTGTTTTGACTATATTTCAGTTTGATTAATATCTGCTTTATTTTCAAGATAAAGGCTGAAATCGAAACCTCTCGATTAGTGATCAATTAAGTGTTAAACAGCTGACAATGCCATGCACCTTTAGCAATCCACAGACTGATGACAAGATCTTATGAAAGAGACGATATATATATATATATATATATATATATATGTATGCAAGAGTTTACCTGTGGATGGGAGGACATTGTCCACAAATATAGAGATTGTCTTTTCTGCATTCTTTTGCGGTCAGCTGGAACAAGGTACCTGCAATTTTCAGGTTCAGCTTAGAGGGAGAAAGCTCAATACCATATATTAAGCATAGCAGCTTCTATAAATCCCAGTAATACATGATTTCTAGGGCTAAACCATTTAAGAAAAGGCCATATAATTAAAGGATGGAAAGGCAGACGATGCTTCTTTTAGCTTGATTGTACAGCTATATTTATAAATTATATTATAAATATACTAATTGATGACAACATTTTACTATATACAAGAGCACAAAGACAATGTTTACATCCATATAAAAAACAATGATAAGAAAAAGTTCACTTTAATTCATAGAGTTCTTTATTTTATTTTTATAACTTGGTTTTAAAAATTTATGTTTCAATCCTCAAGTTTTATTTTTATCATTTTTTAGTTTGTAGATTTAAAAAAATAACATAGAAAGTTAACAAAAACATAACTAGGAAAGAAAAAAAATTAGCTTGCCATATTCCAGCAGCAAATCTTAGTGTCAATGGATTTATATTGGATATGAGATCTCAATGGTGATGGTTTTGCCTATCAATCATGTTAAAAAAATTTATATCAGGGCTTGTTAATATGTTTTAGATTCTATTTGATTTTTGGATGTAAAAATTAGATAATTTGGATTTCTATGATATTTTAGAGATGTGTTATGTTTGGAAATGTGATGGAGTTTGTTTTTTAAAGTGTTTTTAGTTCATAAATGCATCATAATAATATTTTTTATTTTTTTAAAAAATTATTTTTAATATCAGTATAAAATAATCTAAAAAAAACACCAAAATTTTATTATTTAAAGTATTTTTTTTTTAAAGTACTTTTAAAATATAGTACTTAACATCTAATTCAAGATGATTTTAAAAGAACCATCCATGAAAACGATACCGTTTTGGTACTTAAGAAGAGGCATGAATTGACTCTTCCGTAGCAAAATAAATTATGGCTGGTGACCATGTGGAACTTGGTATTGAAGGAGAGAGACGTGGCCAGAAGAAAAAATAGTATTTTTTTTTTGTGGAATTTAACCTATAAAACTCATGATACCAAGATAATGTTAGGTGGAGACGCTGTTTTCATTTATATAGGAAGTGTATAGTTGTGTAATGGAGAAAGAAAGAATTACAACATAAATTATATTCCTATAATTAAGGGTCAACCACTACGTATAATTAAGATTCAGGAGAGATTCCATCATAAGGAGGTAGATATAAATAAAAATATTTATCTTTTGCAGAGAAAAATAAAAATTGTAAAGCCAGACGGCAACGAATGGGCCTTAAACTATGATTTGTGGGGTTAACTATGACAGCTTTATAGATGTGTGGATGATGACTGGATTGTAACGTGTATAAATGCTGATTAAATATGCTTAAAATTTTACAGAAAAACTAAAATTCATAAGGAATTCACCGCCACCTAGAGACAAATTATTATTTAATGCAATAATATAGTTATTACTTTGACTTTTGAAAAAAATAATAATAATTAATGACTTTGGTGGCGTCGGTAGAATGGTGTTTTTCAAAGATTCTAAATATATAATATAATATATAATGACTTTGGAGAGTCTTTTTTATTTTTTAAATATATGATATAATAACTATGTGTCCCGAGCAGAATTGGTCTCAATTTTGGTTCTCTAGATGCTTTTTAAAAATTAACCTTTTTTCTTGATCCTTCAACATTTGATTTATCTGTAATTAGTCTTCATGTTTTTTTTTTTTCTTCCTTCAATTTTTTTTCTATAAAATTATTTCAATCTTGCATCCATGGTCCGGGTTAAAGGGTTAACCTTGGTCGAATCAAAATTTTTTTGTTGTTTTTTTAATTATTTTTTTTCCTAGTTATGCCTTTCATCATTAAGTTATTTGAGAATTAAAATTCATAGTTATATTTCGTTTATTTATAATGGAGTTATCTCGATATTACAACTAATTTGTAGATTTGACATGCTAATTTAAACGGCTAAAGTCAAGCTTTTTTTTGCTTTATTTGTGTTCTTAATTTTTTTTCTTGTTTATTTATTATCATTATATTATTTTCATGATATTTGAATTAATCAAGTTTATTAAACACAATAGAGTTCATAGTCACTTTTATATTGAAAAAGTTTTGGAATCTAGCGAATTACTGTAAGCAAAAAATTATCAGATTTACAGTTTGACAAATCACCAAAAATCAGCAATCTTAATACTAATTATGTTTTTCACTAATCATTCAAAAGATGTTAATTTAAGACAAATCAAATAGCTAACTAATTAGTTAATCACTTATATCATAAATACGTAGGCTACTTAGAGATGCCTAAAAGCTTTGGATCTAGTCTGTGGAGCAGCTAAGTTTGATGGGAGAAATGCTTGACATTGTTTCAAGATAGAGGATTTATAAGAGAAAAATGATAATAAAATGTTTTTTAGTATTGGCTACTCATCCATTTGAAAATGAAAAATGTCAGCCTTAATCAATTTGAATTAAATGATAAAATTAATAATTAATAATTTTTGTTACAAAAGAACCATGGAAAAATAACAGATATTCAAAGAATAAAAATTAAATTGAAAAATACAATATTTAATAAATTGATATTTTACGTTTTCAAAAGATGTTTTAATTTCATTTCACTTCCCTTTTTAATTTTTTTCATTTTTTTTTCTTATCAATAAGATCTTTCAATATTTTATTATTTATCAACAAGGTCTTCCAATATATCTTCCTTTAACTTCTATGTCGTTATATTTTTATAAACCTTGATTTCCCCTCAAAACTATACACAGTTAATTCCTACAAAGCCTCTTTTACATTTTCATTTTAAGATACATATAAAAAAAAATTTGAAAGAAAAATCACTTAAAACACGATCACAAAAATATAATAAATGCAAAAATTTAAAAATACTTCTTTTTATAACTCAAGTAAATTATTTTAAAGTAATTTTCCATGTTTTTTTTTAATTTCAAAATAAAATTTTATATATGTATTTTTAAATCAACCATGTGAATTTTTTTCTTAAGAAAGTTAATAGATAAACTTGTAAAATGAAATGAATCCTTTTATTATATACAACAGCGTGCGCTTCTCTGTTGAAAAGTGAAATAAATCCCTGCTAAAAGGCAAGGTCCAAGCCATGGGTGCATTTTGGTGAACTGGGCTTTATCCAGAGTGATTTTCCCCAAGCCCCAACGTAGATGGCAAAATCTTGTATATTTTTTGATTTATGATTCAACTAAGATTTTAACAATCCTGTAGAAAATCTGATGAAAAAAAAACTATTTTAATATATTTTTGAATAAAAAATAATATTGCAATGCAAGAACTCCCAGTGATAAATATTTGTGAGTAGAAAATGGCAATCATGACTTGGGAACGATGATTTCCATTACGAGTAACAGTTGTGTAGAGACCTTCACTTGTATCCAGGAAAAGACCAGATCATTGTTTTGTGTTCTGGTTTTGATGCCTTTAATCATAGCATTACGAAAGGGCAATGCAATGTAAAAATGTTTTTCAGTATTAAAATAGTATTTTTTAATTTTGAATTTTAACATAAAAAACTTTTAAAAAAAACATCTAACAAATATTAATTTAATATCTTATTTTTCCTTAGCAAAATATTAACCTAATATTAAATGATAAAAGAAAAAACATTTGAAGGAAAAAAACCTTACGTTAAAACGGATGAACTCTACTAACCCGACACCTGTGACATCAGATCAAGATTAAAAACTTATTTTAAAAAAAAATAATCTAGAAAAAAATATCAAAGTTAAAATAAAAAAAAATTATAGAAAAAAAACTTGAGTCACACCAAGTTAATTTGACTAACCCGTGACCCTAAGATAACACCGTAGAAAGAAAGAACATAAAAAGTAAGAAAAGATTAAGACTCAATAGTCTAATGTCAAAGGATGAAATTGAATTTTTGTTTTATATAAAAAAATAACATTGAAAAAAAAACCCAAAACAACCTGGGTTAACTTGACTAATTCGTGACCCAAGATAATCCAATAAAATAAGAAAATTACAACAAAAAAAAAGCAATTAAAAAGAATAAGGATTAAAAAATTAGATAAAACAATAAATAAAATAAAATGTAAAAACAATTAAGAAAATACATATAAAAAAAGAGCAATTAAATGAATGATGATCAAAATTGGATAAAAACTAAGTTAAATCAAATATTGAAAAATAAAATTAAAAAGCTAAAAAAATAATAAAAAGAAGTGCATTGAAAAGATGAGGACAAGGATTAGATAAAAAAATGAATGAATGAAATAAAACATCGAGGGACAAAATTGGAAAAAACAAACATATCAAGAAAATGGTAAAAAAACAGAAAACAAAAGGAATGAGTACCATATTTGATATAAAAATTAAATAAAAATGACCCCATCAACTAAGCATTCAATAGGCATTTTAGGTGACACAATAGTTAATTTTTTTTGCCATCGAAAAACACTAAAAGTATAATCCAAAAGGGCACATGTGATGGTCACTTATTGGCACGTGCTCACAGGTGCCGACACTTTTTTTTATATATAAGTTTAAATATTGATTTACTCCTAATTCAAATATATTATAACAAGAAAACCATGATGAAGATACCTTTTTCCCTTCTTTATTTTTTTTTTTACTTAAAGAGTAATGAATTAATTGTCTTTAAGAAAATAAGAGGAAATGATGAAAGAAACCCTCTCATACTTTATTTTTTGTAACTTTTTAAGGGTATTTGATGTAATTTAATTGTTTTAGAAAGATTATTAGACCAGTGTACCTCAAATTAATTTTATAATATTAAATGAATTCTATAAAAAAAAATATCATCTTAAACTTACAAAAGACTATTTGGTGGTTATAATGAAGGGCAAATATGTTATTTTACTATAATAACTGACATTGCATTGTGTCTTGCCTTATGGTAAAAAGCAATAAAAGACTGATGAATTGTTTTTTAATGGTGCTAAAGAAGGGTACAGAAACAACAGTAGCCGTATAAAAATAGAGCTAACATTGAATCCCTATTGGACAAAACCAATTTATCATAGTAAAAAAAAGCTTTTTATTTGTTATAATGAAGGACAAATATTGTAACAATCTACAATGCAATGTGTCAAAACCATTAAGTTTGATTTTTTATTTTTTATTTTTTTTTAATGGTGCTAAAGAAGGGTGAAGAAACCACTATAACTGCACAATACATGAAATATAAAGTCTTTGTAAAGAAGGAGATGCATGCCTGAGTGAATTTCTAAAATCATTAAAGACTAACAATGCCCCAACATGCAACAACAATGAGATTCAGTATAACTATTCCTAATCAACTAAAATGAACAACTTTAAGAGGGTTTGATTCAACAGTCACTTGTCCATGTTATTGTGTAGTTAGACAACATGAATCATATATTTGAAAGTCGTTGTTTCAACAAACAAGTTACTATCAATATATAGTCATGCTTATATGACATGAAAGCCCACAAACCATCTTTTATTTTATATTTTTCTTTGTCTTGTCATAATAAGTTGTCACTCTTAGGTGATGCTATAGTTTGTAATTGAATAAAAAAAAACAAAGATTTATATCCCATATTAGAAAGAAATACTCATTTTTTAAATTTTTATAAGTGTGAGTTTTTATTGTGTAGATGAATTGAGTGAAAGTCATGGTAGATGGACTCTTATAGTGAAGTCCCTAATACTATTACATGAATATTTATAATATCAAAAAATAACACTTGACAACTAAATATGTTAGTAAGATTAATTTTCATAATTAATTTTGATATTTGTAACTATTGGAGTAAAACTAAATAACAATTTTTCAATTTAAATCAAATATAATTGTTGCATTAACAATCATATAATTTCATTAACAATCATTAATATTTATTATATTGTTTTAAGTTTATAAAATCCTATTACTACACAAAACAAAATAATGTATAGCGTTCTCTTTGACATTTTTTCCTATTCTTCTAGAAATTTAAAAGATTTAACTGTTTCCTTGTTTCTATTTAAAAATATCATTTTCACATCTCTAGGCAGTTCACTATTTTTTTCCATTCCTAAACAATTATTTAACATCAAGTCCAAGTCCTCCCTCCAATAATAATTAGAGGAGTCATTATCATTGCACGTTTGAACAAACCCCATTTACATGGGATTGAAAGGGGGAGGGGGGAGGGATCTATAGCATGATAACTTATTTTGACCAATACGTTCAATTCAGTCTAGAATTCTGACCGTGCCCTAAAAGATAGACCCTGTCTGAGATTTTCCATCCTCCGATCCAAATGCATGCATTTTATTATTTTTCTTTGTTGGTTTTTGTATTCATGTTTATCATTATCTCCACATTTTTCTCGTCGTTTGGATGCTGTAGGAATGTCCCATGCGCTTGATACATATCATGCTGATGAACGAAACCGACCTTTTTTATTTTCTTTTCTCTAAAAGCTTGAAAATTGAGAGTTTTGACTGTTTGTGAGGTGATTGTGCTTTTCTCCGCTCTCACTTTCCCTGTTCAATTATTGCGATAATTGTTTTCATTTAATTACATAATATGCAATATACTTTTTTAATACAATACAATACTATATAAACAACGTTTTATATAAATATAAATACATGGACTATCCTTCCCATACGCAAGGCTATGAGCCAACAGATGATGAACATAAATATAAAAGGAAACGTGAGTCGCATAATTGGACTTTTCAAACTTGACTTGTTTTTATTTCATTTCCGCTTTTTCTTCTTCTACGAAGATGGATACATACATCAGTGTGCAGTGTGCAGGGCAAGTTATGAAAGCAAAGAGCTCCCAATCGATCTATTTATCAAGGGATATCAGTAAAGAACCGTGTAGGAATTTGATTTTGTATTTCAAACAATGATGGGGCGTGATTTTATCTGGAACCTCCGGTCATAAAAACCACAAGAAAAATGAAAATATGAGAGATTGATTAAGAAAAAGAAAATGTAGTGGGGGAAAATAGGAATTGAATTGTCACTAACTGTCTCAGATTCTTATAAAAAATACATATCCTGATTTTAACTCGAGATCTAATGTATAGATCGTATATCTTTCCTATCATGTCAGAGTTATCACTTACCATGATAAAATGTTTTGGTTTTTTTTTTTTTTTTTTTTTGCTAGTCATCACATGGGGCTGAAGACAATCTAAGCTTTCATCCCTGACATGCTCGAATCATGGTTTTTCTAACATTTCATACCAAATTGAGCAAACGTGTCCCCCCTCTTCCCCTCCACACAAAAACAATAAAAAAATGGATGCTTAATTAATATATTATACAGACAAGGGGACACTTCTTTTTTGGCTGTGCTTCTCACAAAGCCCTTCGGGTTCCTACCAGTATTGTTTCTTCCACCACAGTCCCACTTCGAGAATGATAAAAGGAAAAAACACAGTGTGGATATGCGTTTAAGACAAGTGCAGTCAAACAAAGAGTGTACCTTCGAAGTTGATGCCCGATTTTTCAGTGGAAAACACGAGGAAACACCGATCTATATGCATGCCAGCAGGTTTTTTACATATCTGGGCATTTATGCATATCTTACATTTGTAGATTTTGTGGTAATTAACCAGGGGGGTCCTTGCATTAGGTGGAATGGCCCTTTCAACTATTTATCATGACAAAGAAACTTGAAAGGTGTTCTTCTTAAATTCTAGTCATTCTAATTTGCTTCCATGGAAAATGTCATAATAATAATGAAAACGCAAACGTCTTAACCTGCTACCATACAATTGGAGTTCGCTTTCTTCGTGCATGATGAAGGTAGCCAGATTGAAAACGACTGAAAGATCAGGTACAGATAAACAAGGTCTAAGTAATGGATTCAACCTGTCATTATAACCCTAAACTGGCCCCAGTGAGAAAAAGAAGGGAGAGCGACAGCAACATTGAAGGGATTCATGTAATCTTCTGTCATACTTAGATGCTGACGAAATCTATCGAAGAAGAAATGTTGATCAACTTGGTACATGCGATCTTGTTGAAAGGTTTTATATGTGGCTCTAATAATCATCCATCTGAATTGGAAACAAATTAAAAAAAAAGGTGAAAACATTCTATAGAGCAGTGACCTGGACAATGACATGAACAATGTCTTTTTGTTTCATGTAAATGATCAAGGTAGATTGATATGAAGTCATAACATTGAGAATTTAACGTTGTATGTGATCTGCTGGTCTTTCAATTCTGTGAAGCAGTGATCATGGTAGGATAAAATCTATCCCTTCAAATATTTATACCGTGTATAAATACTTAAGAGTTAAAACAGCATACCACTTGGTGGTGGTGATAATCTCAAAATTATTATTTATTAACAATCATTGAGGCGTGGATCCTACTAATTGCAACATTTTCCGACATAAAAAAAAGTGAAAGACGGGAAAAGAAAAGAAAAATGGCAGGACGGATTTACTTCCCAATGAAAATAACTCCCGACCTACTTGTACACCCCACCAAATATTCAAGTATGAATCCAGTCATAATCAGTGAAAAGACTAATTATATGAACATGTTCAACATGCATGCCATCTAATTTCGCTTACTTATGTGTTGTTGTCATTATTTCTTACGTGAACTTATCTGGTGGCAGCTCTCTTGATTACATTCACATAGACAGAAAAGAAATCATTTAAGAAGTTACCAATATATATATATATATATATAGCTGAAAGTGCAAGCTCGTATAAGATTTTAGACAGTAAAATGGTGTATGAGAATATGTTTGAACCAGTTATTTTTAAATAAAAAATATTTTTAAAACCAATCTCGATTATATTTCAAAAAAGGTATAGAAACCCTGTTCGACGGTGTTCTGGGGATTGAATTTCACTATTGCAGAAATGAAAGGGGTTGGTGAATATTCTGATAGCTTGTTGTTATGCAAGAAATAAAGTTGATAGCGAAAATCGAGCAAATTGCTTGATGATTTATTGATTGTGATTAATATTTTACCGCAACAGAACTCATGATTGCTAGCAAATTGCTCATGGAAAGAAAGAAAGAACTAATCACTGGGACCATATTTTGAGAATTGTAGAGTTTCTATACACTTTTATCACAGCTTCCAGCTTTGATATGAGTGGAGATGAATGAACTGTGTACGAAGAGCTGGATGAAGAAAATAAAGCTGAGTTGAACAGCGATTTAACTACTATTGAGCGGAGACTTTGTGCTCTTAACACAGAAAATTTATTTATTTTGAAATAATAGAGTTTGTTCTTGTAACGTGACATTTAAGTAAGTTGCAATTAGAAAACATGATATCAAATAAACACTTCTGAAGGGAGCTTGTAAGATTGTGGTAAATTTCATAATAATTATAATTTTTATGTCTTGTAATTAATTTTTATAGAAAAAAGGGGAGCTTGTAAGATTTATGGTAAATTTCATGATAATTGTAATTTTTATGTCTTGCAATTAATTTTTCTAGAAAAAGAATTGATATGAATTTAGGGTAAATTGCATAATAGCTCCAATTCCAGTAATCTTATAATTATTTGGTTCATGTCACATGTAAATCCTAGAGCTTAACAATATTCAAATTAAAACTAAACTAAACAAACAATCATGCTATATTTGTTCACGTGGCAACCTATGAGATTTTAATTTTCAATTCTAAGTACTCCAAATATTTTAGTATTCCAAATTTTATCGAAAAATAATCTCAATTTCAACTGAACCAACCCCAAATAATTACAAAAAAAATATATTATAATTATACTAAAAAACTAAAATTAATTGCAAATTCATAATTACAGAATACATCAAAAACATATAAGCAAATCTATTTATATACACCTATGTCGTCTATTAGATGAGTCGAGTTCATCAATAACATGGTTGTCTCCTGCGTGATAAACCTCATACTCATCATGAAATCATCAACAATCAACATCTCTTTGAAGTTCTATTCATTTACAAACAGTTTATACAGGGGTTATGAATTATAGTTCCCGTAGAATTTAAACTCTGTAGCATTATAAAAACGGTATCCATTTACTAGAAACGATGGTCATTCCAGCGTTTAAATTCTCTCTCTCTCTAGAATTTACCTTCCTTTTCAATTTAATTCTCCTTTTTCTTTATGATTTTGATCTTCTTCTTTTATATCTTTCATATGAAATACTTCTGGTGATATCTTATTTCTGACCTCACCTCTTTCTGCTGGTAAATTTGAGCAATGCTAGCTTGGAAGGTGTCAGGTAGAACAGGAGCTGGTTTTAATGTCAAGAACATCTAGCTGGTTTTAAAGAGGTCATGATATAAAAGTAGAGTCTTCTCTTTAGCAACAAAGCTAATAATGTTTTTGCTGTTTGATTCACTTTCGTTGTGATCATATTTTTCATGTCTGTATCTCGGGTTTGAATAGGGTATATTTATTTTATAAAACAATTTAAAATAATTGAAATTTTACACTGAGACCGTAAAAAATACATGATGAATTTCCTCTAACCCAAAAACAAAAAGATTTTTCACATATGTGCCTTCAAGAGAGGACGAGCGTGATAAGTCCATAATTTTATTATGTAAAATATAGATAAAATAAAGCATACCTCTTGAATAGGTTTACAATTCCTTTAAAAAGGCTAGATAATAAAATCAAAATTCTAAAAACATGAAGGAAAATAATATAAAATTCAAGTTTGCAAAACTAATAAATGTAAAAAAAAATCTAATAAATGAAAAAAACTGGGCTTTTTTTGCAAAACTAATAAATGAAAAAAATCCATCCTTCCCAGTCAAGTTTTTGCAAAACTAATAAATGAAAAAATAAATCTATATTTTTTGTGTAAGGATCTACTGTATTTCCTCTTATAATGCAAAATGAATCTCTTAGTTTTTTTTGATAATTGGTTAGAGCATTTTCAAGGGAAGAGTTAGAAAATAAATTAAAAGGAAAAATATTTTTTTTGGCTTTCATCCCTTATATTTATAGCTTAAGGGGAAGAGCCATATAAAGAGCTAAAATAATATTTTTTTTAAGTTGGAGAATTATACCTACATGTTGGTAAAAAAAAAACACTAAAAGTTTATTTAATATATTTTTATGAAAAAAAAAAGATTTTAATTAGATTTTATCAGTTAATCACTATTAGTAAATAATTATATTAACATCAAATATATTAAAATAAAATTGAATTTTGTATTTTTTATTGGAATGTATGTGTGTATATATATAAAATATTATATTTATGCTATCCAACAGATTATATTTATAGTTTTCATCCTCTAAATAATTTCTCTCCATGGAAATGCTTCTAAGGAGTGCCCTTGAATGTGATTATTAATTTACTCTCTAAAGAAGGATAGAAGGAACATTAGCATTATGGAGGGTGGCAGAATGCCAGTACGAGGATGAAAGAAAAGTTGCTAATACCGTTCTCCTGTATTATGATCAAGATAACATTTGAAAATAAAATAAAATAAAATAAAATAAATAATTATTCGTTTCATACTATTATTTAAAAATCTATTTTATATCAGTTTAGGACAAAAATTGAAAAGGGTTAAAATAAACGGGGTGTGTATCAATTGTTCCGCTCCAATAATCAATTTTTTTTTTCTTAAACTACTCTCTACTTCACTCATAACATTACTTTTAAATAAATTTATATAATTAAATTTATTTAAATCTCATTGTTTGATATTTATGAAAATTTAATCTATTGGTTCAATAATAAATATTTTGTATATTTTAATACTAATTTTAAAATGAAACGTGGAAATTTATCTACTGAAAATTCAAAACGAATACCGAAACAGAAGATAACTTTATATAAAAGGGTTAAAATAAAATAAAAAGAGAATGAGATAGAGACTAGAGAGAGGGGGAGAGGAACACTTTAATGCCTTTTTTATGATGCACGCATCAATGGCAGGACACAGAATGACGGTACATTAGTACTGTTGAGACAGAAGGGCTAGAAGAAGTGAAGAAACAAATCAATTAACCACAACCACAGCTTCACAACAAGAAATATACAGAGAGAGAAAAAGAGAGATTCATAAATTAGATAAAAACCATGGAGCTCACCAAGAGAAAGAGAGGATTGGTGGATGGTCATAAACTAGCAAAAAAAGATGATTTTGTTGTAATGGGTGAGTTAAAAGAAGAGAGATTCATGGCATGCAATGAAATATGATATTGGGTTAAGGAAATCTGAGTTAAAGAACAAGAAAGTTCGTGTCTTCTTTCAAATCTGAGAGTTAGCCTTCTTGCGAGCCAAAGCCATTTATAATTCTTCACTTCACCACCAAAAATCTTGTGTCTTTTCTTGATCTCTCTTCAAACTCTTTTGGCTTCTTAGGTATTTTATAAAAGGGATGCCCTTTCATTTGCAGGTCAAGGGGGTGTAGATATTGCTGGTTTTGCTTCAATTTATTCTCAACAAGACACTTGGACGCACAGGCAGCAGCAGCAGCAGCAGCAACCTCTTCAAGTTAATAGCTTTGCAAGCAAAGAACCTACCTCAGCTCTTCATATGAGAAGAAGTCAAAGCCCTCCCACATCTGTTTCGACTCTCTCGTCCTCCTCAAACGGCGGCGCCGGTGGAAACACCACCAGCATCACGGCAACAGGTAAAGCAGTGAACCCAGTGAGCAATGAAAGGAAAGATGAATGGGCTACAGAGTTGCAGCCAATCCCAAGTGGACTAGAGTTTGTTTCATCAGGAGAAAGATGTGGACTTGGACTAGAAGATTGGGAGGATATACTGTCAGAGCCGAGCCAAGAACAATCCTTGTTGAGGTGGATAGCTGGGGATGTGGATGACACTCAGTTTGGGCTAAAGCAGTTGTTGCAAAGTGGAAACAATCAGCTGGAACTTGATGGCAATGCTGGTGCCGGTGCCGGTGGATTGGGGATTGTTGATCAAGGGACATGGGTTTGAGTCCTTAAGTGGAAATCCAGGCGGGGTGTCAAGCATTTGTTCTAATTTGGCTCCTTTTCCTGGTCCTGGGGTTTCAAATGCTGGGTCTGGTTTAGTTGCTCCTGGTTCTTTTTCTGGGTTGGTCAATTACAAAAATGTTGGATTCGGAAACAACTACAACTCTAGCGTGCAAAGCCCAGTTTTTAGTTCTCCATCTAACAGTGTATCATTTCCAATTTCTTTGTCTCCTGGTATGGTTTATCATCATAATCAGCCGCAACATATCGAGGCCTCTGAGGAGAAGCCACATATACTAGATCCACATGTATTGATGAACCAGCAACAGTCTCATAATCAACACACTCAAAACCCCAACCTTTTCTTGCCACCACCGTTTTCTCAGCAAGAAAATCGGACGCTTCATTCCCAACTCAAGCGCCACAATTCCGGTGTTATAGACCCAATCTCTCATGTAATCCCTAAACTACCAATCTCTGATCCCTGGGCAAGAGTTTTTGCTAAGAAAACAACAGCGACAGCAACTGGGGTTTCCACAGGGAGTTCAGTTTCTTCACCAACAACTTCAACAGAAGCCATTGATGGTGAAGAAGGAAGATTTAGGAGTCCAGCACCAGCATGCTTTGTTGGATCAGCTCTGCAAGGCAGCAGAGTTGGTAGGGTCTGGGAATTTCTTACACGCGCAAGGGATATTGGCGCGGCTCAATCAACAACTCAAGCAACAGCAACAGCAACAGCAGCAGCCTCTCCATAGGGCAGCTTTCTACTTCAAGGAGGCTCTTCAATTGCTCCTTCTCATGAATGATAACTCAGTCACTGCCCCCCCGCCTAGGAGCCCCCACCCCATTTGATGTCATCTTCAAAATGAGTGCTTACAAAGTTTTATCTGAGATTTCTCCACTTATCCAATTTGTCAACTTCACTTGCAATCAGGCTCTTCTTGAAGCAGTTGATGATGCAGATAGTATTCACATAGTGGACTTTGATATTGGATTTGGTGCTCAATGGGCCTCTTTCATGCAGGAACTTCCGCGGAATAGAGGTGCCCGATCATTGAAAACCACTGCTTTTGCCTCTCCTTCGACTCACCATCCTGTTGAACTTGGTCTTATGCGTGATAACTTAACTCAATTTGCTAATGAGATTGGTCTGAGTTTTGAACTTGATGTGATTAACTTCGATTCTTTGGAGCAAAACTGTTATTCTCTTCCCTTTTTCCGAACAAATGAAAATGAGGCTGTCGTGGTGAATTTCCCTATTTGGTGCTCTTCAAATCAACCATCTGCATTACCGTCACTGATGCGCTTCATAAAGCAACTTTCACCGAAGATCGTGGTGTCTTTGGACCGAGGGTGTGACAGAAGTGATCTTCCGTTCCCTCAACATATCCTCCATGCCTTCCAATCTCATGTACACCTATTGGAATCATTGGATGCTGTTAATGCAACTACGGATGCTGTGAACAAGATTGAGAGGTTTTTGCTCCAGCCTAGGATTGAAAGCACTGTGTTGGGGCGTCTTCGTGCACCAGAAAAGATGCCAAATTGGAAGACAATCTTTGCGTCTGTTGGGTTTTATCCTGTAACTTTCAGTAACTTCACTGAAACTCAAGCAGAATGTGTGGTGAAGAGGACTCCAGCGAGGGGATTTCATGTGGAGAAGCGGCAGGCAATGCTTGTGCTCTGTTGGCAGCGTAGAGAGCTTATGTCAGCTTCAGCTTGGAGATGCTGAGCAGTAACATTATGACAAGCAAGGAGGTTGGTTTTTTTGTCTGCTCACAGCTTATGAGAGGTTCCAACTCAATTTACTAATGTGGTATTGTGTCAATAAATTCTGCACTATTGTTGGTCCCTCTGTTAAGGACTTAATATGAATTGTCTAGCTTGTGAGTCTCCTCTGCTTGTGTTTATCTCGTCCCAGTAGAGCAAAACATCTAATTAGACAATCTAGGGTATGATTTGTTTCGGAAATGGATATTTGCTTCATAGTAATTTGATGTTATTATGGCAAAAATGTTCTTTTGTGGCTGTTAAGATGGTTATATTTTGCTGTGTACTTGACAACAAATGAGAATTCAAAATGGAAAGTGAACTTACCAGAATTCTAAAGTTTTTCAACTGAACAATTTGGCATTATGTGTCCTAATGTGTACCGATTTTGATTTGGTACTCTTGTGTTTTCCCCGGTGTCACTATTTTTACTGACATTGCCATTGCTCAACCATCCTTCACTAAAGGTGTATGGCATAAGAGTTTATTTTCGTCGGAGGATGAGCGAAATGCTGGAAACTCAAATTGCTGTAATGCTGTCTAATTAAACTACGGTAAATTTCACTCTTCTTACTGTTTAGAAGCACTCTCTAATTTCCGCCTGCCTGAACTCTTGCTGATCCCCCATGTATCTAGTTTGAGCCCATTTCCTTCTTGTAGCCATGCCCTGAATTCTAGTATGTTCTGTCAAATGTGATGATGGTGTAGCTAATGTCTGAAGCAGCAGGGGAGCTTGCGCAGCAGAAAAATTTACACCACATGTCTATCTTTTCAGTGAATCAATATATATATGTATTCTGGTGTTGTTTAGTTCAACTTTAGAAAAATTACAACAGAAGTATGTGGCATTCAACTTTAGAAATCCCTGCGGGAAGACATCTTTACATTATAGTTTCTGTCTCTCTCATTGTTAGTGGAATTAGCTAGGGTTCCTTTATAGCCTACATGCTTTAGAGAAGTAAACCTAGACAAGTATGCTACTCGATTGGCTGACTTCTGTGTTTTCAATAATAATAAATAAATAAATAAACAGAGGCAATCATATGACATAACCTTGAGCGGCAAGAAAAAAATAATACAAAGACACCTAAGATTAGCAAAGGCATGTTGAAACAATCATGGCCATTTAAAATAACATGGTTTTGTTGAATATGATCATGTCTGTTTGTGTCTGAAAACTTTACATGTATTGCACCGAACACGTAACGCGTCATTCTCTTTTCTTTCGCCACCAAAGTGCTGCATTATTTGAGTTCCCAAGTGCTACAGATCCATTGTCAATGAATTTGCAATTTTTAAAGATCTGGTTGCTGGACATCTAATCATTGAAACTCCTACTTTTCTCATCCTTGTTTTTGTATTTCATTTCGTAGGCGCTTTGTTTAATCCCATAATGTCTAGTCACAGTTTGCTTTGTAGTGGTTAGACATGGACAATAGGCTGGCTGTCTGGTGAATGCCCTCTTGTCGTCCATATAGTAGTAGTTTTTGTTAAATAATAATATAAATTATATTCTAAAGCTTCATTTAATAACTTAAGTTTTAAGTGAAATGGTTTCTAGTATGATCGAATCTTGTTTACAAAGCGGTCTAGTTCGATCTCACCACTTTCATTCTATTTAATAAAAATTAAGCATAAGATAGTGTAAGTCTGTGTAAATTTCAAGCTCAAAGTGTTTTTATTTAAGAGAATGTGCTAGAGAATAATATAAATTATATTCAAAAGTTTCATCTAATAATTTAAGTTTTTAGATGAAATGATTGCTTGACAGTTTTTTTATCCTTCAAGAACATAGTTAAAAGGAGTTTTGTTTTGGGTATGGATAGTTGGTCAAAAATTGGATTAGGAAGGGGATTAGCAAAATATACAAGAGAAGATGCCTAGAATGGGACAGCAACAAAGATTAATCACAGCCTTCTCGATTTCTTAACCATCTGTACAAATGCAAATAAATTGATTGATTACAGAAACGCCGGTTTCTTTGAGCTATCTCCTACTATAAAAATCCCTGCCAGCAACCTCGATAGCGGTCAGAGATTTATTTCTTTATTTAACCACACAAATAATTTGAAGCTACTCAGTATAATTAATAAGAGGGTGTGTGGGTCCAGTAGATCCACTAAGTGGCGTAATAGATTAATGTGTTCGTCCTCACTTTCATCAGTTTGAAGTAAGATGAGAGATTAATAAGCTCCTGGTCGCTTTCTTGAAATGATTTTTCGGTTAACTACCTGTAATAATTGTCTCTTGGCTCGCCCTGATTGAAGGTCAAGGATGATTAATTAAGATATATTAATACAATAAAAGTCACTCAGC
Organism: Salix viminalis; assembly: GCA_029228465.1. Taxonomy (NCBI): domain Eukaryota; kingdom Viridiplantae; phylum Streptophyta; class Magnoliopsida; order Malpighiales; family Salicaceae; genus Salix; species Salix viminalis. The sequence goes on from CM055426.1 coordinate 6,783,154, forward strand.
CAAGTTGCTGCCTCCAGGAAACTGCACTCGAAGAAAAGGATTAAAGAAACCGGAGATTCTGTTCTTTGTTTTTTTTTAGCAAAAATCATTTTATTTATGTTTTTGTAGGATTAATAGCTAAAAAAAGAACAAACTTTAATAGGGTTTGAAAGAAGACTTTACCTTAGGGTTTTTTTACCTCCTATAGTTGGTGGATGAAAAGGTGAAAAAAGATAATGGGAAATTTTCTTGTTATTATTGGTGAACCCTTTATTTTTAAAAGTTTTGTTTTTTTAGAAGATGGTGGGGTTAAGTATAATGTAGCATATAACGAAGATAAAAGTTAGGGTTCTCGAGCTTTAGACTGGTTTATCCATGCTTCTATTTTTTTTTATAATAATTTTCTTAATGTTTTTTTTTATCATTTTGATGTATTGATTTTAAAAATAATTGATGGATTTTTTAAGAAAATAAACACTTTAAAAAACAACTTCTATCATTATATCATATAGGCTCTTAGTATTGTAGAAGAATAAAAAAAACACTTTGATATTCTATATATATTTTCTTTTAAAATAATCTGAATAATAATATAAAAAAAACACTCCAATTATTTATATAATATTCTTAAAAACCGACCAAACTAAAAAGCTAAAATTTAAATAGGAAAAACTAATTAAATTCCAAATTAACTATAAAAATAGCTAAAATTGAGAAAAACAGCAATTTGTAGTCTAATTTTAAAGTTGGAATTGATCTATATTAATCACGCTGTGATTCTGGTTAAATATCTAGCAAGCCCTTAAACAGAGTTCCCAATACTTTATAAGTGGCTCCCTTTTGCTTCAAACCTAAGTAAACTGAAGAACATGTTCCGGCTAAATTTAAAGTACATTTTGGGGAACACAACACCACCCCACCCCCCTCGGGCTCTAAAACATTTACCACGCCAGATTTCACGGGACTGCGTTGGAGTGTGGTTTTTTGTTGTTTTTAATAAAAAAAAATTGTTTTTTTTTAATGATTTTTGATATAGTATATGAAAATAATTTAAAATATACAGCGATAAACATGAAATTCATAGCAAATGATCTTCAGCTCATATCTCATAACACAATACATATTCCACATGTTATGATGCACTTGGAGGAGATCGAGAGACAAAATCCCAGACAGACTATTTTTCAAGCTCCAAAAATCGTTTTCTCGTGTAAAGTGTAATCATTCATTACTTTTCATTTTCAAGTGCCAAAATGCTTTTGTGATCATGAACCTCCTAGGGTTGAGCGTGTTGTAAATAATGAATACTATTTTAAAAGTAAAAGTGTATATATATATATGTATATGTATAGTTTTTTGTTTATACTAAAAAATAAAACTTTCATTTAATATTTATACGGGTGAGTTTTGATATAAAATAGTAATCAACAAAAAAAAGAAGTGATTCAAGCGTTTAGAATTGAGTTAAATAAAAGAAAAATCTTTTATTGTTTCCTTATATGGGAGACAACATCTATATTTTCTGAATTTTTTTTATATCTAGCAATAATTTATTTTTGATACTTAAATTGAAATCATAATTTTTTACATTTGAAATTAATTTTTTAATGGTCACACAATCCTAACTACTCTTTTATTTTAATTTTTTTAACCGCTACAACTTTTAAATTCCCTGACCGCTCTTTTATTTTTTGAGCTGTATAACAACTTTCTAATCCCACTAATTTATTTCATGTCTAGTTATTACATGCTGACAATCTATATAATACCATACATTCTTACAATTAAAGTGTCACTAACAAAAAACATAGTGTTTTCTTGTATTTGCAAAGTTTGATGTTATTTCCTTTTGCTATTAATGTTGTTGTTTCTGCTTGTTGAATCATAAATAGATAGTATTTTTTAGAAAATATTTTTAAAAATAGTATTTATGCACGCTTACAAGTTTTCTTTTGTTTCTATTTTTCGTTGTATTTTATTAAGAAATCATCTCACCTAAAAAGCTTAAGTTGTTAGGTAAAACTTTATAATATGATTTATATTATTCTCTAACATACACCCTCAAGTAAAAAGTCATTTGAGCTTGAAAACTTGCATAGACCCACACTATCTTGTGCTTGATTTTTATCAAATAGAATGAGGGATGGTGAGATTCGAACTAATGACCACTTGGGTCAATAAGGTTCTGATATCATGTTAAAGAATCATCTCATCTAAAAATTTAAACAATTATATAAAACCCTATAATATAATTTATATTATTCTATAATATATATTAGAACTGAGGGTTGTACAACATAGATGTAAATTGGTTCTCCTCCTACGATCATGCCGAGCAAGAAAATGGAGAGTGGGTCACCCTCAATCAAGGCTCTGCCTGGCCAGCCATGTCTGCACTTTTCTTTCACCAACCTGTCATCTTTTTCTTTTATAGCCGAATAAACCCTTTTCAATTTCTTTTTTATAGCAGCCATGCCCACATTTCTAACAAAGCAAATGGAAATAATCAGCATGCTGCAGATCATTGCCTTTGCATTGCACAACTTGCAAACCCTAAAACCAAATCAAACAGATAATCATGACAACTAATGAAGCCAGAAAAGAGGAATAAGACATGGCTTGATTGGTATATATGCAAGAAAAGTTAAGGTTGCTGTCACAAATCATGAAACAACCTTTTGCTTGTCTTTTGCAGATGCTTTGCCACCCTATCTTCTCCCATCCAATCTGTCCAAGTTTCCGCCATTGTTTCTCTCTCAAGCCATGTCTTTGTTCGCGTTAGAAAAACGCGGTCCTCGATTTCCTTTTTCTTTTGATGCTGAAACACAAAAGTAAGCACTCATCCATGTCGAAAAAGTGATTGAAATGTAGGCCCACAGTCTCTCCCATCTCCCATTTTATCTCGTTTTCACAGCCAACTGGTCCATTTTCCTTTTTCTTTGGACCATGCAGATTGTTAGTGGAGCTCGATCTGGTTCCTCATAACTCTTTCTTGGACAACTTGGACGGCTTCCAAATCTGAGATTTCCTCTCCATCTTTCTATCACCCTCTCACTTCCCTCCTTTGATTTCTAATCTTGTCTCTGAAACTTTACGTGATCTCAACAACGGTCAACAACCATTAGTTGAAAGGTCATTTTCATGGTTTCCTGTGTTATTCTCTACAAACCACTTCTAACCCTGTATCAAAACTTTTCAATGTTTGTTTATTATTAAATTAGTGACTTGATATTCAGTACAGTGTTTAATCTTCAATTATTTAATTACTGTATCTTTCTTTTTTTCTTTCCATTTTTTCCCCTTAAAATCCGATTTTTATTTGATTACTATATGATTGAATTTTTAATCTATCATGTTTGATTTCAGTTTTTTTATTTGAGATAATTTGTAAAATTGACCATAACTAGTTAAGTTTAAAATAGCGTGTGAACTTTATTCTTGTCTTCTAAGTTTTTCAACTCTTTATTCAAGTTTCATTTTCAAGCTCTTGTTCATTTAAATTATGCAATTTATTTTTAATTTTGTGCATTACTTTTCAATGATAGTAAACTAATCTCCTTCTAAAATGGGAGAAACGGAGCAATCATTGTATTATGATATTAAAAAATAAGTTCATTTTTTGGTGCTTATCACAAGTCATTGTTTTCTTTGGTAGCAAATATAACAAGCCCCAATCCTTTCTGGTTCCCAGGAATAATGGAGCAAAACACACACACATACACATTTCACTGTAGCTTATGAGTGTATTCATTGTAGATTACAAATGTACAATAGTATTTTTGTGTCGGTTCAGTTTTTAAGTTGATTTGGTTCCGGGTGGCCTGGTCATCGGGTTTATTGATTTTTTTTTATCATTTTTGCACAGTTCAATAACCATTCTACCTTCCAATAAGACAAAAGCCAAGAGTTTCCCGGGGGTGTCACGGTAATTTCACATTTCTGGGTCATGGGTCATTTTGATTTTTTTTTATATTTTGTATAGTGAAATAACCATTATACCCCTTAATAAGAAAAAAAATGAGGGTTGTCAGAGGGGGTGTCACGGTAATTGTACAATAAAATAACCATTTTACCCTCCATTAGGACAAAGGTTTGTCTGCGAGGACGTTTCAGATATTTTACATTTTTAAAAATATCTGAATACTAATCTGTCCCCAAATAAGACAAAATAGAAGAGTTAACTGTAAGGGTGTTTCAATAATTTACTATTTTTAAACTATCATTTTCATATGGCGTTGTGGGCGCGTCCTACCCACATGCCGATGTTTTTCTTTGTGACGCTCCAGTCAAATGGCGCATGAGGTATTTTCCCGTGTCGGGAAATGCCCATCCAACATCTCAGTAGCTTCTCCGCCGTGTCCTCTTCCCCATGGTCTGTCACGTGGTGTCACACGGTGAGTGGAGACATGACGGGGGTCGGTTGAACTTTCCCCCTCCTTTTCTCTACTACACGTGAAACTACACGGCATCCCTTGATTTTATGGTTGTTTCATTCCAGTCCATGAACACTAAATTGTGTTGTATAGTCCTTATTTCTATTATGTAAGTTTTGATTTGTTTCAATTAGATCTTTTGATGAAATTGATTATATATGTAGGTTTCAATTGAGTCCTTATTCTTTTAATTTTCGGATTGTTTTAAATCCCTTATAATTTTTGGGAAAGAAGTTTTGATTTTTTGATTTTGTCCTTTGATTAAAATTGATAATATATTTGATTTTCATCTCAGCCCTTATAATTTTAATTTTTGATTTTAATTCCTTTAGTTTTTTATATTTCTAAAATAGACTCTATTTTTGTCCATATTTATATATATGTGCTCATAGCTTTGATTTTTAATTTTTATTATTTTCTTATTTGTTGAGATGATATTTTTATGATAAATTTAGTTCTTGAATTTTAATTTGTGTTTATAATCATTTGAAAATTGATATTTTTTTCCTTTTCCTTTGTTCTTTCTTTTGGTGTTTTTATTAGTTTTTTTTAATATATTTTCACTTCAAATGATTTTTTTTTCTGCTAATAATTTTATATTTTTTTATCATTTTATTTTTATTTTTTGTTTGCTCTTTTGTGAAAGTTCTTATGCTTTTTTATTCTTTTATTTAATTTCCCCCCATCATTAATGCAATAATAATAATAATAATAATAATAATAATAATAATAATAATAGTAATAGTAATAATTTTAGTTTTTTTGCTTGCTTCCTGTTTTGTTAATGTTTTTGAGTTTTTCTGAGGGTAATTTAGTTTTTTTTATTAGTTTCTCATTTGTTGAGGTAGTATTTTTTTGAAAAATTATGTTCTTAAAATTTATTTTGTGTTTATGATCATTTGAAAATTTATATTTATTATTTTTCCCCTATATTCTTTCTTTTAGCTTTTTTTATTAGTTTTTTTTTATTTTCATGTCAAATGATTTTTTTCAGCTAATAATTTTTATTTTTGTTTTATTATTTATTTTATTTTTTTGTTTGCTCTTTTTTTTAGCATTTTAAAGTTTTTTATACCTTGATTTAATTTGTTTTCCTATTATTAACTAATAATAATAATAATAATAATAATAATAATAATAATAATAATAATTTTAGTTTTTTTTCTTGCTTCCTCTTTTGTTATTGTTTTTGAATTTTTTTCCTCGGATTTATTTAATATTTTTTTATTATTTTAACAATAATAATAATGATATTTTTAGATGATAAAGCTTCGATGTTGCTGTTGTTATAATAGGGTGTGTTGATATGTTTCATTATATCAAACTTTGCATGTATAAATATTATATTTTATTTTTGAACTAACAAATATTATTAATTATTTCAATCCCAATAATTATAAAAATTATTTATTCAGCCTGAAATTAGTGCAAAAAATTTAACTAGTATATATCTTTTGCTATTTTTTCATACAAAAAGAAATCCTCGTTTCCGGTCCGTTTATTTACCATAAAATATTTTACAGATGAAAAATATTATACAAGAAAATGTTTTTCCGAAAAATATATTACTTGTATAATATTTTCTAGTAAACTATTTTTCAATGTTTGACGTCTATTTGTAAAAGCAAATAGAAGAACTGAAATGATTACAAGGAGGTGATCGTGGTGAGATAAAGATGATTTTTGAAATAATTAGATGATATTGTAAGTGAATTATTATTTAAAAATTATTTTACAAAACTCCAGGATCTGAAAGTGTTTTCCAGCAAATGAACCAAGTTTTAAGGTTGATTATAGAATATTTTCGTTGACTAGTTTTCTCTAAAGCATTCTAGAACCAAACACAGGAAAACATTTTCTAGAAACAAACATGGGAAAATCTGGAAAATAGTTTTCGCTATTCAGTAGCTGTTATTTGCTGGAACCCTTTCTACACAGAGAGAATGAATGCTCAATGGATTAATTTAACAAGTTTCCATTTAAGCTTTCGCACATCTCTTTCAACTAAAACAAGTGTAGCTGGGCTGATAGTACGAGGTAGATAGAAATTATAATTTTATTATGTAAATTAAAGATATATTTGATTTGGATTGAAAAGTTGAAATATTACATGTTCATAGAGAGACTAATTGTGTGGCCGATTGGTTAGCTAATTTTGGACTAATTAGAAATTTAATAAACAGAGAGTCGGGTGTTATAATTGATTTATCGTCAGGGATTTATACTTTGCTGTATTATGACTTGATTGAATCTACTAATCCTTGTTTAATTTAAAAGGGAACAGTGCCCTGATTATTAAAAAAAAACTAAAATAAGCTCAGTTAGAAACACTAACTAACGAAGTTAAGGAATTCATGAACAACAAAGGTATATAATGAAGTTGTAAGAAACTTTAAGATAAAAACTGGATTTTCTATGGATGCATTCTTGGCTGGGCTAGCCTCTAGTTGATGAGCTAGATATGATGATCATATCATTTTTCCTGAAAAAGCAAGTCTTTTGAGAAATAGAGGACTCTCCGATGATTAAATTAGTAATTAGTAATTAGTAATTAGTAATCATAGAAGACGAAAAATGATTCAATAGCACGATATACACATCTTAATTGAATTCATCATATCTTATCTTTATGTCTTAATTAAAATCTTTATAACTACGTGTGAAATATTCACCGAGATCTCAGTTCAAGTCTTTGCATCTCCGAACAGCATCTCCTTTTATTGATGTTTTTATGGAGTCATACAGAATTCAAAAATAATTTAGAAAAAGGAGATTTTTCTAAGAATATTATAGAAAAGGAGATTTTCTGTTAGGACTGTCTCACGTGTTGCTCAAAGGAAATAGATGTCTCCAGAAAACTTTTTATATTTATTTAAATACTAAATTATCTAATAATCAATTTGATTATTATGAAAAACCAATATAAAAAATAGCTGATTTTAAAATTTATGTTTTTAAATATGCTTTAATTGTTTCACAAAATACAAAACTTATTTGTCGTGATTAATTTCATAATGAATAATTAACAGAAAATGACATTGTTATTCTAATTGACACTTTAATTATTTTTAAATGAAAAAAAAACAAAATTATTATTATAGTGTTCTCAGTATTTTTCACTCCTATCATCTTGTTTAATATTATGTTTCAAAAAATATTTTTTAAGAAAATAAAAAATATTTTTTATTTTAAATTAATTTATTTTTTATAATTTTAGATATTTTTATTTATTGATATTTTAAAAAATATAAAAAATATTATTTTAATATATTTTAGAATGAAAAAATATTTTCCGGATTCGTTAATTATTCCATTAGTTGTCGTCGGTGTATTAATCACTGTTAACTTCCTCTGTTTTCATAAAGAGTAGAGAGAATTCTTAAACCCCCTTTCTCTCCCTCTCTCCCACGATCCACTCAGATCTGAATAAATAAAACCCCTTTTTTTAATTTTCATTCGGAAAAAATTAAGATGGGGATCATTCGGAGCGGGTTCTCGTTCATCGCAGGGACGGTGTTCGGCGTCTACGTTGCTCAAAACTACAACGTTCCAAACGTAAAGAAGATTGCGAATACTGGTCTTATAATCGCCAAGCACTTCGAGGAAAATTATAGGAAGCCCAAGAAGAGAGAAGGCGATGATTGATTTTTATCACTCACTCCCTGTTTTTGGATCACAGGTTGTTATTTTTTTTAGTGGTTTTAGGGAGTTTTGAGGGTGATGCATTGTAGGCTGTGCCGAGGGTTTTTGTTTTGGGGTAAGAAAAGTTTTGGGTTCTGTAATTGGAACAGTTTCCTTTTTTTTTCTTTTTTTTTATAATCAATATCTTGAATTAATAGAATTTTTATATTTTCTGTTTTCGTATCATTCTTTCAATTGTTTCATGCTGCTGGCAATTGATGATATTGGCTGAGTGCCTTCACAAGAGCAAAAACAAAATGTGGTTTGCATTGCAATTAATGAATGATAAAGCAAGTTGTACTGTTGCTCGCCATGTGATTATTTGAGGATGCATAAATTGAATTGATGCTTAAAATGCATGGGTTGCTAGTACACCATTTGCCTTGCTTGATATCGATTTCAGTAGTTATGCTTCTTATTTTGTTGAATAAAACTGCTGCGGTTTTAAAACTGTACTAGAAGGATAAATGAAAAATAAAATAAAATTGGGTTCTTATGTTCTAGTTTATAATGATTGTGTTTTCTTCTGTTTCTAAACAAAAGGTATTGTGAACTGAACAATGTTTTCATCAGTTGTCTTGTTGGCTCACTCTTCGGTTCTCAAAACTACAGGATAAGTTAACATATTCATGCCTTTCCTGTGTTCGTGAATTTTGTTTTGCTGTTTCAGTATATATTTTAATCAATTTCTTGGAGACATTTTTTTTTTTTGTTAATCGGGAGTGTTCGGCCAGCTTGTGCACAGAAGAACTATTCCTTAACTAAAGCTACATGTTGCCAACTCCCCTCATCATCACCAATGATGGAGAGATATCTTTCATCTAGTAGTTTTATGAAACCTGGAGAAATAATGCTCCTATTATAGGTCTATTTAGCATGCCAGTCCTTTGATAACCCATGTCAATATTCAGAGTTTGAATACCTGATATCACCACACTGAGGGCTCACCTGAATATGACTTTCTCTGCTGCTAACTCACACACCTCCACAAATTGCATCATGAGTGTAATATTGGTTTTGACAAGCAATGGAGGGGTTCACAAAATCCAGAAGTTTTCTTTCTATTTTTAGATAAGATATTTGTATTACATTTGACATTATCTGCTAGAAATAACATATAACATATAACATCACACATGAAGCATAGAGCTGAATAATTTTAAGGATTACACAGCATGTTCACGAACTGATTTTACTCTCCAACTCCAGTCTAGCAACTTTTAATCAATCGTGAGGTACATAAAGTTGTTCTACTCTTCTTTGTAGATGAAATCAAGGGCAAATGATTCTTCACTTTGTTCAGTGAACGTCATTTATCAATGTAAGCCATTTGATCTGGCCTCAAAGTGGACATTGATTGTCGATCTATAATTTTCAGGATGTTTTCTGTTTTTCCAAAGAGGAAAACTGCTTTCTGCACACGATATTCACTCTCAACACTGGTCCTGCTCAAACACTGTCATAAGACATGTTTCAAGTTAGTGAGGCAAGCACCTAGTATATCAGAGATCATGACAGATAGAGCTTCAAATAATATTTCGCCCATCAGATTATTTCTGCCTTCATGATTCTGCAGAATAGTTTGGGTTATTTTATATAAAGAATTGACAGCTAACACGTTGAGGGGCCACTTTGAAGGGCTTTCAATTTCATATTGATTCATATGTGCTTCTCTTAAACTCCTCAAACCTGTTCTTTGCAGCATCAGCACGTCCCCTCGAGCACTTCCTCTGTGCTTGGAGGGACAGTTTTCGGGGATCCACTGTCTAGCCACTTCTGGTAGAGATCGACTCCTAGCTACTCAACATTTTCCGCTTTCCTGATGTAATCAAAATGCTTTTCGCATCCAGGTAATCTTCTATTGAGTTTGACATACATGAGGCCTCCATGTACACTGCAAATCAGCTGCTTGATTAAACTACTACTGAAATTTTGAAGTGCAACTGCAATGGTTGTCAGAGTCACCACAGGAAGAGTCCAACAATTAGGAGGCTCGTCATGTTCTAGAGAGAGAACCAGGTTATAGTCAATCTCTTCACTCCCTTAAAACCCTCTGCAACAGTTGATTTTCCTAACGGTTTTATGGTATATTTTGGCTGTTTCTTTTCCCCCCTCTGCAGCCAATAATCAGTTCATCATCATCAGATCAACTAGTTCACCTTCACCTTTAAGATTCAAAACGAAATGGCTTAGATCCATTTCGCACTGGGTCGTGATTGATCACGAGTCACGTGAAATGCAGTTGCTGGGGTTTAACTTCTTAATTTTGCAAAACTCAGAGAATACTAAAATCCAGTGAACAATGTTAATAGAAATGAATTGAAACATTTTTCTTCCCAACACAATTCCAGTTTGTACTCCAATACAAAGTGTCAACAATTGATTTTTCTCATCATGGACAGGTTTCCTGCAGCTCCGGTCCTGGATTCATACAGTCAATAGGATAGGTACACTCTTTCATCTCTACAAGCAAATGGATCCAGTATCTTTCCACTTTGAATTCTCATTTGTGGCAATTCTTCCCTCTTGTAGGTCATCGGAATTTTACAGCAGTGAACCATCTGATTGCCTGGGGCAAAAGGGCCAACCCCGACTACAACAGTTTGCATAAAAAGAACCATAATGGTTGACCACTTATAGTCAGGCTGGCCAACGCATAATTTGAATGACCAGGGCATCAAGTATGATCATAGCGTGGCTTCTACTAAAGTCATGGCACCGGGGAGACAGAAGGCAGCTGGGGCAGTGCATGTTACTGAACGTCTTATCACAAACTGGGGGTTGCAGGAATGGGCCCATCATCCAGAACTTAATTAGATCTTCTTTGAGTTTCTAATCTGGCCTCTTGTCAATTTTATCCAGGCATTTGTCCAGAGCCATTTCTAACTTTTTGTTGTATTTGGCCTCTAAATGTCTTAGTTGTCGCAGTTATAGCTGAGAAGCTCAAGATTACAAGCAAAATAAGCATGAGAAACATAATAAACAAATATCTGCAAGTATTTCATTGTTGTCCATTGTTCCGAGAGAAGGCATAGAATTATCCATTAGTGTTCAAAGCAAGACACCGCTGCTACGTTTTATGAGCTGATCGACACGGCGAGGCATTACGGTGTTAAGATCCATCGACAAATTTGACGGCCACACCTATTATGGTTAGTGAAGTGGCATTGATAGAGAAGAATTTGGTAGGAGACCAGAGTTCTGTTGGCAGAAGCCACAAATTCTTAAGCATAAATCTCTAACAGTTGTGGCTATATTGATTCCCCATTAGCTGTCTATATATGATGCCAAGACATTCTGACCCAACGTAGATCAGTGTGCAAAGGAAGTTTCTAGATCTGGTCAAAATGGAAATGCTTAAATTATAGAAGCAACAAGTTGCTCCTGTTTTGCAACTCCAAGCAACCAGTAAATTTATTCCATGGTTATATACAAGTCGCTCGAGGTGGATAAGGCTGTTGAGCTCTTTGCTGAAGATGGAATGAAGGGAAAAGAGATCTTCAAATCATGCATTGAACGCCACCCATCAATGTAGGCCATTTGATCTGGATCTAAAGTGGAGACAGGCTGCTGATCTAGAAGTTTCCGAATCTTTTTTGTTTTTCCAAGAATGAAAACTGCTCTGCGTACACAAAGCGCTCTCGCAGTGATAGTCCTGCCCACACAGTTGAACATGACGCGCTGTAAGTTAGTTAGACAGGCGCCCAGTATATCAGAGATCATGACAGTTAAAGCTTCGAAATAATGTTTCGTTGATCGGATCGTTTCTTCTTTCACAGTTCTGCAGAAGAGTTTGGCTTATCCTATACATGGAATTAGCGGCCAGTATCTTGACGGGCCACTTTGAAGGTCCTTCCTTCAGACATTGACTCATGGGTGTCTTCTTAAATTCCTCAAACATGTTCTTTGCAGAATCAGATAGTTTCTCGAGTATTTCCTTAGTGCTGTCTTCTTGGAGGGACAGTTTTCGAAGGTCCACATCTAGCCACTTGTGGTAGAGATCGACTCCTACCCATACAACATTTGCTGTTTTCCTGATGTTAAACAGTTCTCCCTTTGCGTCCAGGTTATCTTCTATGATTCTGACATACTCGAGCCCTTCATTTACACTGCACATCAACTGTTTGATTAAACTACCACTGACATTTGGAAGTGCAACTGCAATGGCTGTCAGAGTTACTACAGGAAGTGCCCAACAGTTAGGAGGTTCACAGCCTAAAGATAGAACTAGGTCACTGTCAAACTCTCTCACTCCCTTAAATCCCTCTGCAAAGGTTGATTTTTCCAATAGTTCTGTGAGATGCTTTGGCTGTTTCCTTTCCCCCCTTCGCAGCCAATGATCAGTGGCATCAAAGTTGCTCTTCATCATCAACTCAACCAGTTCCTCTTCCCCTTCAAGATGCATAACGTAACGGCTGAGATCTGGTTTTGGAGTGGATTGTGACTCTGATCGTGAGTCAGATGAAATGCCGTTGTTGGGCATTATCGTTTTTAACCTCTTACAGAAATCACAGAATGAGAAAATCCAGATCATGAAGTAAACTGAAATGAACTGAATCACTTTGCTTCCCAGCACAATTCCAGTTTGCATTCCAATACAGAGGTCCAGCAGTTTGTATTTAACATCATGGGCAAATTTCTTGCAAAACCGGTTCTGGAATCGTATGTATAGTGGGCAATCTTTCATCTCCACAAGCAACTGGATCCAGTATCTTTCAACTGTCAATTTTTTTTTGCCACTTTTCTTTCTTCTGATTGGGCATCTGAAGTTTACAGCATTGAACCATCTGATTGCTGGGCCAATAGTACCAGCTCCTACTGCAACGGTCTGTGCGATGAGAACTAAGATGGTCGACCACTTATAATCAGACTCTCCTGTGCAAAATTTGAATGACCAGGGCATCAAATAAGATCGCAGCATGGCCTGTGCTAAAATCATAGCACCGAGGAGACAGAATGCACCGGCGGCCTCGCATGTAACTGAACGGCCGACCACGAACTGGGGGCTGCAGGTATGAGCCATCATCCAGAATTTCATTAAATCTTCTTTAAGTTCCCTGTCTCCCCTTTTTCTGGTTTCAGTCGAATCTTCTTTCAGAGCCATATCATACTTCTTATTATATTTGTATTGGAAATATTTATTATTTACCGGCACAGTTAGAGCCGAAGAGCATAGGATTACAAGCAGAACAAGCATGAGAAACATAATTAAAGCATGCTCTTTCCAGTAAAGATATATTACTCCAGTGCCTAACTGGACTCCCATATTAACAATAACAGTCACAACGAGTATTCCTAAAGCAATAATATTCGTGCATAAATCATTGTTGTCCATAGTTCCTAGAGAAGGCATGGAATTACCCATTACTGTACAGAGCAAGGTGCCACTGCTAAGTTTCGCGAGCTGATCGACGCGGCGAGGCATGGCAGCGTTTAGATCCACTGACAGTTTGACTGCCACGGCTATTATGGTCAGTGAAGTGGCATTAATGGAGGAGAACTTGCTCGGGAACCAGAGCTTCTGCTGGCGGGACCCACGGATGAGATCTGCAGCCATAGCAATGGCGCAGGCCAGAGAAGCCGCTGCTATGTAGAGACCAATCCATGGTATAGGCTCACTGAACTTTGCTTCATTCAGATTCCCATCCACACCACAGCCCAGTTTCCCCATCTATCTGTTCCACTCCCGGTGTTTTACTGTGCGTGTCTGGTTTTGCTGGCAGATTATTTCGTAGGATCCCCTGAAGTCAATTTCTTGCAACGCAGGATTAAGAGTAGGCTGGAGGCTTGACAATGGAAATCTGGAATACCATTATTTTTGTGAAATAGATCTTATTTCCCGTGAGTAGAAAATCCTGGCCGTACATTGAGTCGTGTATCGTGCGTGTCGATTTCCCACATCTCCATCACCACGAATGCTGCTGCTTGAACGATAGCAGTTGATAGTCGTCGGAACCAAGCCATTGGAAGAACTAGGATGGCCGACGTGCTTGAAGCTGACAGCTAGAATATCTTACTGCAATATATTTACCTGAGGATCCCAAATTTCCAATACGGTATTTATGACTTTTATTTACAAGTATTCATTTACTTTATTTAATTAGAAAGATATATATATATATATATATATATATATATATATATGAAGAGAAGAGAGAGATCCTAAATAGATATATTCTTATTATTTTATTTCTTCTTTGTTCATATTACTTCTCATGTAACATAAATTTTTTTATTTGAGATAGTGAAGAATAACAACAAGCATTATTGTTTATTTCTGGCTGGCTTTCTTAACTTACAAGTTTTTTTTTTTTTAAATCAAAACACATGAATAATAATTTTATTATTAATATAGATGTCCAAACCAACTTGTACACATCTTAACTAATTTTATATATTTTAATTAATAATCATTTAAGCCTTTAATATCGTTATAATAGTGAATAATGGCCTTTTGTCCGAAAGGAAAGGCATCTAAAGAGATTAATTTATCTCCGCTATTATTATTATTATTAATGCTCAGGGGCCGGGCCTCCAATACCAAGCCCAACCAGGCAAAAAACACTGGACCGCCATGGAAGACTACTTCACCCACATTCCATATAGCTTTGCCGTTGCTTCGAATCGATCGATCGATACTTGAACAATCAGAGATATTTCCATTGAGAGTAAGTTAAACTCCCCTAATTCAAACTTTTTTTCTATGATCTTGCACAATTACTTATATTTTTAATCAATTTCCTTTGCTCTAGGGTTTGAAAATTGCTTCTTTCTTGGTAATTATGAATTGTGTAATCTCGAGTTAATTAAACTTTGCAGGTGATTTGGAAGTGTTTTTTTTAGTTAGATTATGGGAGGTCATGGAGGTCTTAACATTCTTCCTCAAAAGAAATGGAATGTTTACAATTACGACAACAGAGAGAAAGTTAAGAAAGATGAAGAAGCTGCTGCGAGAGATGAGCAACTAAAGCGCGAGGAGGTGAGAAAGCGTGACGCTGAGTTTCGCCTTGAGCGCCTTCGTACTGCTCGTGGCTTACCTCCCTTGCAAAAACCTGAGGAGCCAGAGCCTGTGGTCGAAGCTGAGGCATCTACATCGGAACCTAAATCCAACCACATTAATCTCTTTGAAGGTATTAAGATTTTCGACCCTGTTATGGGATTGGAGAAAGAACGAGGTGATGAGAGAGAAGGGTCTAAGAAGAAAAGGAAGGTGATGAAGAAAGAGGAGGTGCGGGTTGTGACTGCAGACGATGAGAAGTATAGGTTGGGATATGGACTTGCCGGGAAAGGAGTTAAGTTGCCTTGGTACCTTGAGAAGCGGAGTGACGAGGTGAATAATGAGGCGAGGGGTGATGATGATGGGTCGACAAGAGGGAAAAAGGAGGTGGGGAAGAAGAGTGGCAAGAAGACTTTGGAAGAGTTAAGGGATGAGAGATTGAAGAGGGAGAAGCATGAGAAGGAGAGGGAAAGAGCTTTGTTGGTAGAGAAGAGCAGAAGAGATGGATCTCGATTGAAGGAGAAAGGGTTTTCCAGGAGGCCAGTTTACTGAAAATTCAGGTCAGCTTGAGGACATGAAAAGAGCTCTGTTTTTAGGCCATATGTTTTGGCTCTTATTAACAATATATTTGTATTTTTCAAAATGTGGCTGGAATAAGCATTTATTCTCAGCCTTTATATTATCTTGCTCCCGTGGAATGTTTGTTAGTTCATAGTTGATCTAAACAAAGTGGTTCTATGCAACAGTATGTGCACCTGATGTTTATTTGGCATGTACTGCTGTTTAGATTGATGTTACCCTAGATCATGTAGCAGCCACTGCCTTGATAGTATATCAAAATCGGTTCTCGATACCTGAATTTATTATATTTCACACTTCCTATAATGTTGAGTACATTAAGAACCTTTTGATAGTGTGATTGTGCTAATCTCATTTAGAATATTGAGTTTAATGTGATTGAAGAGCCTGTTGAGTTACCTCATTTGAAATAGTAATGTCTGTTATCATATTTTGTTGCATAAAATGTGCAGTTTTGCATTTGTTTGTGGAAGCTCAGTTGAGCACTAACCTTTGGTTTGTATTTTTCTATCTTCTCCAGAAATTGCTGAGACTTCATGCCTAGTTCGAATGCTATTGCATGTTTGTGTTTGTTGTCTCTCAGAAAGGTCCCTTTTGCTGTCATTCTATCACATTGTTAAAATTTAGTTCTGTTCCATATCTATTGTTCAATCAAAGAATTGTAAAGGGACAGCGTTGATATCCTTGACCTACTTATTTAAAGGGTTTCATGGCTCATTTCAAGTATCTTTCTTCTCCTCCCTGATCTAGCTGATATTTTTCCATTGATTTGTGAAAACCTATAAAGATAATTTTGATTTCTTCTTCAGGGGCTTAATATGGTTAACTTATGTGAAACAGCACCCTGAGTTTGAGGCTTATGAAGCAGTCATGACCTTGTTGTTTTGGCTGTGATCTTTTAGTTTCCCCTTTTTCTCATTAGTTGCTGCTGTGATCTTTTAGTTATTTTTCTTATACTCGTGGCCTTGATCTTCTAATCTCTCTCTCTCTTTTATTTTTAAGTTGAACCAACCAATTTCATTGCATGGAAGGTTCTATACTTGTATTTAGTTACTTTTATTGCTCTTGTAAATCCAGGCTTCAGAAATCCAGGTGATGCATTTTAGTTCATGATATTTTGCACCAGCATCTTCAAAATGGTGCAGAAGCATTGCAGTGAATGAATGATGAAGGTGATGCATTTTATCTATAAGCGGTCAAAGAGAGCAAAGAAAGTCATTACTCTGTTATTTGTACCTGTACCTGTATCATTAGCCATGAATAAAAATGAATGTTAACGTCGTGTATTAATTTTTTTTTTTTTAATAAACTAAGTGGAGGTTTGAATTTCTCAAGTGAGGGTATACTTGTTTGTTTATATGAAAACTAAACCTAAAATACAAAGAAATACTGAGCTAATTATCGGATGAATAATAATAGATTGTTCAGGCAATGCTCTAATTGGTTATCACCTTCTCGTTTTGTTAAGCTTGTTTGATCTCTCATGTACATGGCCTTCAGGAAGCACTGAGATGTGTCTCTAAAACATTATTTTTCTTCTACCTTGCCAAGTGTCAATCTGTCCATGCTTGTCTTGCTTTATGGGGTTGGATCAACAAATTCTTACAATCCAATTAAGAACATGAAGCCCGCAAGATAAAAAGGCAAAAAAGCCTGGAGCATTGAGTCTTGGTGGCCGTGACATGCCAAAACAATCCATTTTCAGCCAAAATAATGAGAAGCTTACCTGTTGATTAAAACAAAAATATACCAGTATCCAAAGTAATGGATGCTGACAGGCCTCCATTACAAGTTGAGGTTATGTTCATATTTTTTTCCTAAAAAAGTAATAAAATTTAACTCTATAATCTGTGGTGGTTTAAAATGTGTCAGTGGATAATAATAATAAACAAGGTAATCTCAGGTTTGGATACAAAAACTAAATTATTAAATATATGTAGCTAATAATGTTGACTACGGAAGGCTAGCTCTTGAATTTCAGAGACAGACAGACAAGGCAGGAGGAGCTTATGATAATTGGTCGTTAATGGTGACAGTAACAAATAAGTCATGTATTCTGAGGATTAATTTGACGCTTCCCACTTTAAGTTACTACATTTGATATCTGAACGTCCATTTTCCCGTTCAGATTTTATTTTTCTTGCACCATAATTAGATGGTTCACAAATGACCTTATCATCTTATAATGAATTTTAGCTCCTCCTTTTTGTTCATGTACTTATCATGAAGAGGAGGGAGAGGGAGAGGGAGAGATCCTTTAGCTTTCATTAATGGCAATGCTTTCATATTTTTCCTGCTCTAATTTTCCAGGTTCAGGTAATAGTAATGAAAGCAAGTATGAGTGGTTGACTAGTTCGTATTAGAATCCTTTCATTATTATACTTTTATTATTTATTTGTTAATTATTATTCTGTGCAGGGTTGAAAGAGTACACAGTGGATGTGCACAGCAATCAAATTTATATCCCTAAGAGCATCTTCAATGGGTGTGCTACAAGAGAAGACAAAAATAAATTAATATATTTTTAATATTTTGTAGTAATTTTTTTCTCTTCAACGGGGAAGGTATTTGGATAGCCAAAAATAATTTTTCCTACACAAATTGCTATTTATAGCAACTTGGAATAAAAAAACCATATTTTTTTTTTTTATCTTATTGAAACCTGGTGTGATTCTCTCTTCATTGTCTTGGATTTACTTACTTCACTAATGAATCAGGCTAGAACTTAAAAATATGTAAGTAATGTTGTTATTTGAGATCTATTGTTTTTAGAAATATTCTAATTCAATTTAATAAGATTTTTTTAAAAAATATCTAAAACTATTTTAAAAAATATATTTTTTTAATTCAATTCTAGACTAAACATAATTTTTACTACAAACACTAGATTTGAAATTTTCAAGGGCGAGATTTAAGCAATCAATAATATAGCATTAAGGAGAAATAATAAACTAGTGATAGCTACATTTTCAGTGATGAAGTTTGCAGTAGCGCAGGGATGACGAGATGGATAGGATAACGATCTCGGCTTAATAATAATAATTAACATGTTGGTAGTACAGATGCATGCATACCCAATTCCCTCACTGACTCCTCCAACGTTTAAAAATCTCTCACCCTCGCACTTCAGAGTAATTCTCAACCCACATAGGTCATGTTCACAATTTAGGCTTTCCTTAGTTTATTTATTAAAAAATTAACGAAGCAGACCAGATTTCTAGGTTGAAGAATATATGCATGGCACATGACTTCCCCGTCAAACTATACGGTGGTGGTGATAATCACAATTTATTTATTTATTTTCTTCCGAACCAGCTAGCTATTAATGGAGGATTATTAAATTTATAATTCTAAACTGGTACCATATTGCTGTCCAATCATGTGATTTCTCAACACACTCCCCCCGATACTGAATGTTGTTGTTGACAACCACTTATTTAATAATTCTCTGCTATTTATTTATCTTTACTCTATTTTCCAACATGATTGAGATTCCTCATAGTTTTCATCCAAGAAAATCACCAACCAAGCAAGAAACAATATATATATATAATCCTGACATAAACTGCAAGTTTTATAGTTTCGTTGTTGATGTAGCCCGCGAGTAAATTTCTTAATCCTCTTACGGCTATCGATGAATTCAAAATGGGATGCTGCGCTTGACCATTTTCATCTTGTTGCAATCGAAAATTCACAACAAATTGATGGACCACGCAATCTTATTAATTTATACAAGGTTTAGTCAAGCTTGCTATCAGATTAATAAAAGATAGAGCAAGATCTATAAAATAAACAATAGATTGTTTAGGATCTAGATAGCCACCCGAATGATTTGATTGGTAGTTATCTTCTTCTTTTTTCTCTCTTGGGTTCTATGAACCAGAAAGACAAGTGCAATGATACCCTTTTCTTCTTTGACTAATATTGAGTTGACTATCTGATAAAAAAAAACCCTAAGGTAAAGAATTATACCCTTATTTTCTCTTGATCGCAATAAAATCTTGGGAGAGAATATGTGTACTATGAACTCCTCAAAAACTTTCTACCATTCTGTAGTCTCTTTGAAGTTTGTAATGTTTTTTAAAGTCTTGAAAGTAGAAAGCTCTGCACATCATTTTGTTTTGCCTCTTTTAGATGAAATAGCTATCGTCCTATCAACGAGGGTGTGGCTTGTGGTTGAGAAAATGGTAATGAGAAAGCTATATCATGTGTTGGGGCTTGCTGATATGGCAATGTTTGACGTTGACCCTAGGATGCCAAGATGGTTTGGTTAAGAGATTGCACCCTTAATGAGTTGCTAAAACTCTATTTTAAATTTGATGGAGTTTTGATCAGTTCCCATAAACAAGATTGAAGATCTCATAGGATTCAATATGCTTAGTAATAGGGTTTGAGTGTTTGGATCGTACTCAGTATTCCATTCCTAAGAACTAGAAGAGCAAAGGATTGATGGTAAGAGTTTTAATTTCAACACAATGGTATTTTTTATGGGGTATATTAGCCCTTTGGTGATCAAATCAATGATTTTATAACAAGGATTGTAATAAATGAGAAAATACGCATTAAACTCAAAGAAGAAAAATGTTTGATATCTTGTCAAACTCACAATTATTTGGGCTCAGCATATAGCTAAACTCAAGAGAGTTTGGTCTGATAATTTGCTACACCCATATATATTTAGGTTTGACATGTTGCTGAGCATAAGGGTATTGGGTCTAACATCTTGTTTGACCTCTAAGTGTTTAGGCTCAATATATAGTCGTGCTCCAAGAAAATTAGGTTTAATATCTCATCATATTCACAAGTATTTGAGTTTAGCATAATTGTGTCCAGGGAATTTGGGTATGTCATCTCACCAAATCCACAAGCGTATAGGCTCAACATGTGACTGAAAGAAAGAAAAAATATTGTGTCAGTACCCTTTATTTGGCCTGTAAAAATGTTTTTTTTTAAATACATGCAACAATACGACAAGTGATCTTCTTGGAGAATGTCGTATTTGACATTATGATTCAATCTCATTTCTGTTTTTTTTTTTTTTTATTTATTTAGCTTTAAATTATTATTTTTTGTACTGGTATTAAAATAAATTATTTTTAAAATATATTTGTAAATAAAAAAAGTAGTTTTGAAACGTTACATTTATTTTATTTTATTTCCAATATAAACTAAAATAGATATGTAAAAACTGCTATGAAAAAAGTTGTACTCTCATGGGGGGGTTAGTTTTTCGAGGAAAGAAGTCGATGCATTTTTGTCCCCTTGTTTGTTTTTCAATTAAATATTTACCCCTATTTTATAAGAAATTAACCTCTCATTTACAACCGCCCCCCTACAGTTTTCAATATTTCTCTTTATTTTCAGTTATTTCCATGATCATAATAATCATATATCGAATCAATCATCCATGGAAAAGAATAAACACACACAAACATTAAGAACTTCATTTTGAAAGCAGCAGCAGCAGATCTCTCCAAAAAATAGCAAGATGCTAAAAATCATATGGCGATCCTAGACAACTCCTGTAATGTTCCAGATGAGTTGATAATAATTTTCAAGACATATCCTATCATGGCATTGCCCTCGTTCATGATGGGGATCGAGCTCTCGTAAAAAGTCATGAGGATCATTGTAGTAGCCAGAATCTGGTCCGAGTGATATCGTTTATTTGGTGTTTTCCTCTTGGATCTTACTTCTGACATCGAAGGAACCTATGGTCTTCAATTTATTATGTCTTGCTTTCTTTTATTATTATTATTTTCGTAAGAAACATACTGGACCAACCTTCTGCTGTTGCTGAATAGTCAAACCATTAAATTACCGATCTAGAAAAGAACAAAAAAAGAAAGAAAAAGAGAAGAGAAGAGGTGCTGCAGAAAGAAGAAAACCCAGTATATCAAACCGCCCTTGCTGCAAGAAAGACCGCATCCATTGGTTGCTCGGAAACCCTACCATGACAATATTGCAGAAGGCAGCAGATCAGACGTCGGAGGAGAGAATAAATGGGTCAAGAAATAGGGCAGATCTTCATGTCTAACACTGACACAAATCTCTAATCCAATCTAAACCATGTGCTTGCTTTTTTTCTCTGGCATCCATGTGGCTCCACCCTTTGATCTGCTATGCAAAATACGACCCTTGCTCTTTTTTTCTTGAGGCGACACTATAATTATTTGGTGTACCAAAAATTATCTTCAATTATTTCCCTTCTGCTGCCTCTATTTACTGAAAAAAAATAAAACCCTCTGAGGTAACAAACAAACTTGTCGAAGCTCAACGAACAGATTATTAGAAAAGGTTTCAATTCGTGGTGAGAGAGAAAAATCTTCATCACTCTCCTTGATTAGATTAAAACTAAGTCTCGGTGCTTGCACTTCGCTATTAGCTGGATTGCAAGAAATAAAATGAGGTTAAAGAATAATGTGAAAACGATGATAATAAATTTGTAATTATGGTAATTAGGTCTGAAGCAATCTGGAATATTCCGCCAAACTAGTAGCTTGGACCATGAAATTCAAATAATCCAGTAAAAAACTAAAGAAGATTATGAAACCTTTTTTTTTAAAAAAAAATAACCCGAGTCATTAGACCCGAAGCGTTTAATTTGAAAAAATAATGAAGTTCAATTCTCAATCAACCAAATGTTAAGGATGAAATAAATAAAAATTAATTATACAAACAGATTTTTAAAAATTTCAATTAAACGAACGAGGGTATAAATTATAAAATTAATTTTTATTTAATTGAAGGGTAGATTTGAAAAACAAAATTGTAAGAGGAGAAAAAAAATTAGAAGAATGGAGATCAAGATTACCATAAAAGAAATTGTAATTAAAGGGAAAAAAAACTAAAAAAAAATAACTTTTACAAAAGATCCAACAAAAAAATGAGAAATCAAAACTATGAGAATCAAATTTGAAAACATAATATCATCAATGTGAATTGACAGATGATATTGTAAACCGCTAGAACTTTTACAAAAAGAACAAGAATAAAAATTAAAAAATATATTCTAATAAAAATCGAGCGCAGGCAAGACTTGCTAAAGATTATAATATATTCTAATAATGCATATTTTAGTATACAAGTAATTGTGCAAGGAATTTCGAATGAATGTAAAATGCTGATTTAGGCTTTTCTTTCGTTATTCGGAGGATAATTTCAAGACACAAGATGATGGTTCCGATCAGGACTCTCGTCTTGGATGAGCCCCGATGGCTACATCCCTCGGCTGAGTAGACCGTTAATCTTATGGGCAAAGCCAGACAACCTTCTGGATTTGTCACCATCGGATAGTCCGGCGAACTAACTCATACCACCATAAGACAACATCACCAATAATAAATAAGCATGATCTTTAATTGAGATTTACATAAGTTAATCCGGGTATTTAAATTAATAAAAACAAAAAAAAAGCTTAGATGCTCAAAGACATTGCATAGCCCAAGTAAGATGCCTGTCACCATCGGATAAAGAAATAAAAGACTGTTTGACTGGAGATGAACTTACGTTATTTTTCGTGATCCTTTAGTTTGCTAATAGTGTTAGTCGAAGTTTGTAATATATATATATATATATATAAGAGTATTAGCATGCATACTAAGCATATATTAAAACTTGTACGTAATGGATCCATGTTTCATTTGGTGACCGGGAAGAAATGGGTCTATCTGCAAAATATTAAAAACCTTCATGGCCAATTTTAGGAATTACAATTTCGATTTCAGATTGATGGCAGGAAATTAAAACTTTGGGATGAGTTTCAGGGGGGGAGGAGGTGGTAGTATCCCACGAAACTCCTGATATAAATGCTGAAATCATAAAGGAAATTAATAAAAAAAAGAATAGAGACAAATGCTGTGCTCGCATCGTTTTGATGTGTCGATGTAACGTACAAAATAAAAGAAAGAGGAAGAGAGTAGAAAAAGAAAAAACCTCCCTCAAATGAAGACATACTTGTCACCTCACCTAAACATCGCTGCATGCCGTTTTGACTTTTTTCCCTTCAGTCACATGCTCACATGGATAATGAAACGAGGTTTTTTCTTTTGTTTTTCTTAAGCCTTACTTTATGCTGGCTGTGAATGAAATTCCACGTTAAATAACCATTTTTTCAATGCATATATATATATATATATATATATATATATATATGAGAGAGAGAGAGAGAGAGAGAGAGAAGAAAAGGTCCACTCTCCCTCTTGGAGCGTCCTTACACCTCCCATGACTCCATATATGCAGTGCTCTGCCCACTGAGCTAACCTCACAACCTCCCATTTGCATCTCCCAAGTACCAATCTCTTCTCCCCCCATTTCAAGTCACAGCAAACACCACAACTCTAGAGACAAAAATGGCTCAAATATGGCTCCTTTGGTGGCCAAAAACCACCACCAAGATTGGTGCTGGTGGTGTCGATACTACTGCCACCACTAAGGCCGCCACCAGTAAAATAGTCGAAAAGAGTAGTGGGAGTACCCAAACCTGTTTTTGTGGGTGTTTAACAAAGCTTTTGAAGAAGCTAAGGAGGAGAAGGAGAATGCTACGCGCTGCCACTGCAAGTAGACAATCCTCATTCCAGTTCCGGTATGATCCATTGAGTTATTCTCTCAACTTTGATACAAGTGGGTGTGGAGGCATGTTAGATGACGAAGATTACTACCAGTTTTGCGCTTTCACTTCAAGGTTTGTGGCCAACCCATCAAGAAGCAGTACATCTTCTTCTTCTTCAAGAATACTAGTGCCCACTTAATTCTCACCAGGATAAATTACTACCACCTAGTATTTAAGTCCCAAGTTTCTGTTGTCTTGTTTTATTTTCTTCTAGTTTCGAAAGTTAATCTATCTTAGGTTTCAGCTTGTAACGGGCACAATTAATGTGTACTTAATGGATGATAAAATCCCAAGTTTTAGTCTTTTAGGTAGAGAGAGATTTTATTATTTATGCCCATTGAGAATTAGAGAGAATCTTCAAATAAGGTATATATATATATATGTGGCCTTCAACGCTTTTTTGACCCACGATGCTTATTTGATCCTTGCATACTTATTTTGTTTAGCTTTCATGGGGGTGATGAACATGGGAGAAGAGGTAAACTGTGGTGAAATGGAGGAGTGGGAGTTTTATTTATTTATTTACGTACGTACATGTGCAAGGTGAGCTACTACCTCCAAAGAAAAATGATAAAGAATATCGTTATACATATGAACTTGTCTGTACGAGGAGACAAATCCCATAATTAATGGCAGGCACGACGATGATTTTGCATAATTAATTAAAGAAAGTATACATGCTATGCTACTCATGTTAGAAGAAGACTTAGATCCGTTGCATTTGACTGAAGTTGTTTTTGTTTTCAAAGTTTCTAATTAAACAACACCATTTTTTTTACGTTCTGGTCGTAGGCAGGGCTATGTTTTAGTATATTTTTTAAAATATTTTAACTTTAGCAGTTTATATTAAAACGATTTATAAAAAAACAGTGCATTTTATTTGTTTTGTTTTTTCATCCTCAATGATCATGTTATCATATATAGTTTTACATTTAGGATATATTTAGCTATGGATGCTCTTCTACATTCACCGTGATAAAAGTTATTCTTACATTACATTATAATCACCAAGATATACAAATTGTGATTAAAAAACTAAAATTAACAGCAAAAACAATTATTGATGTTGAGTTGATAAGTTTATTTTTAAAAAGAAAAACTCAATGAACCTTTAATATTATATATATATATATATATATATATATATATATATATATATATATATATATATAAAGTAGATTGAAATATGAAAAGCTTGCTTTAAATTTAATTAGTTTTGAGGATGATTAGGCTGTGTTTTGTGATTGAGAATGGGGTTATAGAGGTTTCTAGGATTTAATGATTGTTTCACACTGTATTTCAAAAAACAATTTTAAAAAAATGTATTTTTTATTTTAAATTAAATTTGTTTTTATATTTTTATATTCTGGTGTCAAAAATATTTTTTTAAAAAATAAAAATATTATTATTTTGTTATATTTTTAAATAAAAATTATTTTTTAAAAAAATAAGTTAGATGTGTGATGTTAAGGTGAAAACATGTTGAGATTCGAGATTTAGAAATCCAAATAATCAAAATCCAATTTTCCAATCATCAAAAGTGGTAAAAATTGTAGCAATGAACGACGCCCCGTCAACTTAAATAGAAAACTTGTTGATCGATCATTTTTTTTTTACATATAAAAAAATTAGTAGATGCACAAGCTTGGCCTTCAAGGTTTAGAAGCGCTCAGCTTTTATTTTCAAAAGTCAAGAACATAGACATATAGCCTTGCAAGCATGGACACGCCTAAGCCGTCCTTTCAAGCCTACACACGCATGCATGTACCTCTTTGAATGTCATGGTTATATATATATATATATATATATATATATATATATATATATATATATATATATATATATATATATATATGTTTAATGAAAATAAAATATAAATTTTGTTATTTTTTGTTGAGAATTTTTTATATGGCCTTTTTCAAATTAATTATACTTTTATTTCTTATTCAATCTCATGAAAAAAATCATCAAGATACAATTTAAACTTGCTTTTTAGATAATATATTTTTATTTAAAAAATCATGCTACGTTAACAAAAAGAAGAAGAAATGCATAACTAAAAAGAGTTTTTACTAAAAGAAAAACAGCTCATTTTCTATAGAATTTAAATAAATAGTTTGAATTCTTGGAAATAATTATTTTAATCATCTCATAATTAAATTAAAAAAAGTAATAACCCTCCTCTATCGAGCGGACATATTTAACCATTACAGTTTAAGCGAGATACCATGTTTAAATGTTAAAAGATTGATAGATGAGCCAAGAACAACGAGAAATAATGTATGAATCACTCTTACATCGCCGTAATCCACCCGATTCTTTTCAACGGGGTTAGGATGAAAAACCCTTGGATTTGGAAGCACGTTTGACAGAAGCAGAAATCCCAGCAAGGAACACTGTATATTTCATTTTATCTTGCAATAACTTTACACAAGATATCCTAAGTGATCCTATATATGCTAGTTCATCGGTTGTTGAGTCATGCCTACAAAAATTCGAGCATTTAACTGGAGAGCCTGCATCAAAGAATAATGATGTTCCATCCGATACTTAACTATGGTTCTTGGTCAATCACAGGATGATCTGATAGGGTTCCCTCAGAAGATATGTCTTCTGCATCAGGCTGTTTGATCAGAGAAAGATCTGACTCAGTCTTGCTAGAATCGCCACTATCAGGTTGGTCCAGCCTCTTCTCTGGAATGCAGTGAACCTGAGGGGGCAACCTTTCCGAGTCCATAGGTTCTTCCAAAGCACCTTGCGAGTCTGAAATTCCAACATGGTCAGGAGATTTTGGCAAGGGGTACTTTACTTTCATGGAGGCTCGAGCTTGCTGTTCCAGAACCAGAGGATAAATGCGGGCCTGGAGCGACACAGGATGCTACCAATTGAAGAACTTCAGGAGAGGGGGACAATCCCATGGTAGTTTTCTTCTGTATCTTTAAATAAGCAGATGAAGTCAACGAATTCATCTTGTGTAAACTGGGATGAGGCAGGTTAAGGTCAGATTCATTCCATGGGCAACCCCGAAGTTTCAGGGACTAATGGTGCGACCTGTGGGATAGAGGTGGAAGCAACATTACTGCCATGGATGCTATTTCTAAAATCCTGACTACTACCAATATCTAGTGGGAACTGCCTGAACATATGTGATCTCCGCTTCTTTTTCTTCCTCAAAATCCTTCTTGGATCCTTTGGTTGGGAGGGAGGGGGGCCAGGTATAATAAAAGGAGGAATAGTCGGCTGATTTTCTCCATATACCACACGAACTGATTGAGCTATTGCTGATACAGTGGGTGGCAGATCAGATTCAGCTGGTTTGACAGGAGGAGCACTTACAGCTTCCCGAAGCCAATGAGGCAGCTTGTTCGATGAACTGCTTCCAACTACTTCTTTGCCCTTTGAATTGAATGGATTCTGCACTTTATTCGGGAACAGTGCTGAACTGCTTAATTCACCAATTCCCACATTGTTATGGGAATCGTGCAATCCATGTAATGATCTATCTAGATGGCTAGGTAATTTCCCGTATTTCATGGGATTGTATTCCTCTTCTCTTCGCTGTAAATCAAAGCTGCTGCTTGAGGGATTCAATCCAAAAGAAGAAGCCAAGGTGCTTGCTCCAAAAGAATTGAGCAGAAATGTTTTTTCAGAGGAAACATGTGATGGTCCCACTGAAGAATCTCCAACAAAACTTGCCCGCAACTCATCCGGATTCCAAGTTGGAATTGGGACAAAATGTTCATTCTGCAAACTAAATTGATCTAACTGTTCAAAATGTGGCAGGCTAGAAGACAGATCACCAAAACCCAATTTCATGTCCGTCAGATGTGACTGAAACTTTGATGGCGTAACGAGTCTGCTTCCATGCAAAGCCCGTGTCATCATTCCCTCGGGAATGCTTGGGAATAAGGATGATTTGGAGGACTTCATTGGCTTCGGCATCTTTGGCAATGGGAAAGCAGACCCATCCAAGAACTTGAATTGCTCCTCCTCCCACCGCGCTGCTAAATCTTCTGAAGTTTTGTTCTTCGAGAATTTTAACCTGGGGTCTCTAAGGATGGCATCCCAATTACCCCTTCCATATCTCCGAACACCAACCCAAAGGAAATCAAGTTCGTCCTCAGACCAAACATCTATTTTTGATTTCTTTCTATACAAGCTACTTGATCCAGAGCCAGTCCTCATCATTATGTTCTCAAGCACCTTTCTGTGGTTTTCAGGAAATGATGAAAATGCGGATGGCATCTGACCCAAACCCAGTGTGGGAGGAGCCTCCCTCTCTAACTGATTATATCTTGTTGCATCTTGCGGGGAGAATTTCAAATTGGGCAACAATGGCATTGCTGGAAGGTCTCGAGTAGAGTCATTAACAGCTTCATGTCTTCTCCCCAGTGACAAGCTTGGTAATAAGTCATGGTTACTAAGCATGCTCTTGGAAGGAAGTGGAAATTTGGACAACAATTTCTCATCAAAAGGCAAGTTTGGCAGTGACATCTTTTCCTGGAAACCAGCATAACTAGAACTGGAACCTTCCAAATGATCAGAATCCTTCCCTTGTGGTATAGGTGGACACTGCAAAAGTAATAGTAAATAAATAAATAGAGCATTGCAATAAATAAAAAAGAAATGCAGCATTGCAATCACATGCATACATAGAGTTCTAATTAAAAGTTAACAAAGTTGATGCACTATGAGAGAGAATACCTGACTAAACAGGTGCCAACCATCTGAGAAGTTATTTTTAAGACGTGGATGCAAATTTTCAGCTGCTGCATCTAGCAATTTTGGCTTGTCTGATTTAGTCTCCTGATGTTTTATATCCGTCTCAATTGAAGTTTCAGAGCAAGGAGGTAGACTAAATGGAAATTCTGGTCGGGGCACTGGCTTACTTTGTTGGCCCTTTGATCTTGACGAGCTTTTGTGCAACAAATCCATTTGATTTGCATTGGGAGCACAGAGTCCCAGAACAGGCAACTGATTGATGGGAGAAATCAAGTTTTTATTGCCTGTGCCGTGATTTTGGTGACTTGGAAGGATAGTGTCAGAGGGGTGTCCAAGGGAGTTCATAGTAAGATCCAGATCACTGCTCAACTTATGATTAGATAGGCCGCCCAACTTTATAGCTGTATTGGTGTTTCTCTTTGTTGCATCTTGCTGACTGAACTCATCATCCTCCAAGTTAATTACAAAAGACTTCTCTCTGCCTTGTTGAGCAAACTCCATGGCCTGATCCCCATCTATTTTGTTGGTGGGAGGACAATGAA
Organism: Salix viminalis; assembly: GCA_029228465.1. Lineage (NCBI taxonomy): Eukaryota > Viridiplantae > Streptophyta > Magnoliopsida > Malpighiales > Salicaceae > Salix > Salix viminalis. Next base: position 6,812,698 of record CM055426.1, read on the forward strand.
GAACCAACTCACGTACAAGAAGCCCCTCATTCCGATGAAATACTTCAATTGCATTCTGCTGAGCAAGTCGTTCTTTTTGTCTAGCACGAAGCTTAGCGCTGCCAATGCAAAGTAGATTGAAACAACAATGTCAAATAGTCAGGTCTAAATCATATTTCCCTTCAAGTTTGCCCAAGTAGCATGACATTTTCCTCATGTTTCAAGAATATGAAGTCAAATGGTTTTATTTTATCTTTTATTTTTGGAGCGGGAAGATCCCGTAATAATCTTAACTTAGGGTCCAGTTCAACCCCATACCAATCCTTCATTACGGCAATTAGATTTCCATTTTTATCTAATTTGTGTTGAGAACTCTGGATTTCTTGGGTGAACAAATTTAACTTACTATTTTGCCTTCAATGCTCTTCCAGCTGGTGTATATTCCCGCTCAGGCTCTGCTTCAGGCTCCCGGTCCTCTTCACCACCACTCTGCATTTAAAGTTGAAGTTGATAACTGAAACTATGAAAAACCATTATCAAAAAGTAAAAGAAGAGAATAACTATGGAAACAAATGAATTGTGCTTGGTGGAAAACAAGAAAGGTTACATTTTTTAGAGATCCATTGAAGCATTTAAAAGATAAGTAGCAAGTGAATCAAAAGCAGTCCAGTAAATAAAAATCATTTATGAAATTATTTTTATAAAAACAAAAACATTATGTAAAATAAATCTCAATCCGTGCAGCTTCAAGCTGAATGCACTGGAAATATGATGAGAAGGAAGACAAAAGAAAGACAAATGAAAGGAGTGATAATGAGGGTAAATTATATTATAGAATAATATAAATCATATCATATAGTCTTATCTAAAGCTTAAGTTTTTAGATGGATGGTTCTTTAACATGGTATCAAAGCCTTGTTGACTCAGTGGACATGAGTTCAAATTTCATCATCCTTATTCTATTTGATAAAAACTAAGCACAAGGTAGTATGGATCTGTGTGCAAGTTTCAAGCCCAAAAAGCTTTCACTTGATGAGATCGTTTCCTAAAACTGGAGCAAAGAAAATGAAACTGAACTGGGGCTTGCAGTACACATCAAAGACCAAAATGGCAGCCAAGGTTCAGTCTCACTGCATGAGGTCAGTATGACAATCTTAAGCAAAAAAAAACACAAATAATAAGCGGCCATTCTACCAAACTCCATAGTTTCAGACCATTTCCAATTTTTGGAGATTTATAATGAATGCCTTCCCATGAAATATTGAGAGGGGAGATGAGATTTGGTTAGTTTAGAATACTGATCCGGAAGGGATATAATAACCCAGACATGTATAAACACTATAGAAAAAGGTAAAGAAAAAGGACAAGGGGAAAGCTAAATCAGTCTGTAGAGCAATAAAAAACCATGTGGGATGTAAAGACCTTCCTGGTCCAATCTTCAGAGGCAACTTAATAGACCAGCTTTGTATTTACAAACCTCGGAAGCAAATGAAATTACCTCATTCAATGTTTCATTCAGGTGTGGAGTATAAGCTTCCCTATATGAGACAGCTTTCCTCAAGCGTTTTCCTCGACCAAGAGCAGCTTCCTCCTCATTTTGATATTTCTCCCATCTAAAACCCAGTAAAACATACAACTTAAATAAGCATTCCTGTGAAATAAGTTTCAGCAAACAGAATATGTGAGGAATTGTAGTTATATTGTGAATTGTTTGAATTATGTATGTGGTTGATAGGGAATAGGGAGAAAGAAAAAAGAAATATTAATGCATAGGAGAGTAATTATGTTCAATTGTTGCACAGTGAAGGAGAGAACCCTGGGAGGACAGATCAGAATTGGGAATTTGCATTTATTGTTTTTCTAGTTAAGAGACGTAAGAGGGGAAGGTATGAAGAGAGGAAGGTGAAGAAAAGGAATTAAGAGAAAAAGATAACTCCTCGACACCAAGACTAAAACAAATTTTCATATAATTTTGTTCCTTCAAAAGAATCAAAATTCTTAGTAGCTCTGAACCATGCAAACAAAATAAAAATGCTTACCTAGAACACATTAAATGATAAATAATTTTACTTCAATCAAACAGAACCAAAATGATACGACTTATAAACTGTTGAAGAAGAACCAACTAAATTCAACTATTGAAGAAGAAGTTCTATTATAACACACGTGGAACTCGGCCCATCAAGGAAACTTGAATCTATTACACTTCTAAAACAAAAGTCAAAACAATAAAATAACTACGATAAAAACAGAAAACGACCAAATTACTATTAAGCAATTTTTCATGTTAAAGGAATTCAAAATTGGAAGGGTGCCCATAATTTAATTGTGGAGTTCTACAACAGAAAGCAGTGTGATAAGGTCAAACAAGATCAAATCCATTCTCTTACAAATAAAAATTCTTTGAGCAGAACTACTCAAGGTGTCACAAAATCAGCTGAACAAAAAAAAGAGTGAAATTGCTCCAATTCTTAATGGAAGATGCTACATAATAATAAAGCCATTATCATTTCAGGATAACAGCGCCACGCATTAACAACTGGTACATTTACCCATAAATATATTAGGTTGGACTGAGCTCTCACTTTGGAACTATAAATGAGTAACAAGTCAAGATCAAGAACCAGGAAATAATCAGTTCATAGCCTTGATCAATATAGGAACTAACCAAGGGATGACTAAAGGCATTTGAATTTCCCACCATCTACCAATTGACCAAATGAATTACTTTTTCATTAAAATAAACCCAATCAAGAACCTGGATTCAAGAGTTTTAAGTAGTCTTCTGATCAAAGAAACTCAGAAACAGACTGACAGGTTCCAGAAAATGTTCATCACATGGCATGGATAGATAATCAGTTAAGTGATTGAATAATAATAAAATGAGGGTGTTCAAAATTATCACTTTTTATCAGATCCTGGGTACATAGATCAATCTTGGTGAAACAGTATGTTTGCCAACCAAATCTATTCATTTTTTCATGTATTATTATAATAAAATTTAGACAGTGTGAGCACATGTAAAGCTCCTTACCTTACACGCAAAAGCCTGTCCCATTCATTTTCTTCAGTAACATTTACCACATTGTCCTCTTTCCTTTCAGGATTTTGCCCACAGGTATCATCAACCAAAACTGGTGATTCAGCTCCCCCTTGCTCTTCTGTTGTTTCATCATTCCATTCCAAGGACTGCTTAGAAAAATGCAGAGATATTATTTAATTGAAACAAACAGTATACATATTTTGTTTGGGGTATACCTCATTAGAATTAATGATTATAAATGCAACATTCTGGGGAGGAGGAGATAAAGTTGCAACCAAAAAGGCAACAATAAAACAATACAAAGAATATATTCAGAAACATTTTGAAACCAAAAGAAAGTCTCGTCAAATAGCTTAAAGAAGAAAAACTTAGGGGGCTGAAAAAACAGGAACAAGGAAAGTTTAAATAAAACCAAGCAAAACTAGAAAATAACTAAATACTGACTCCAACAGGCTATTCTCTCCCACATAACTTGGTCATATCATTTCATCATATTTGAGTGAAGATGCAACAAACAGTTGCAACAGAAAATGTAAGGTCTGGAAAATAAGATTGCTAGTTTCTACGAGGACAAGCCAAACTTTAAGAAGTAATTGTACAGGATCCACCTATAAAATGAAACGTATTAAAACAGAAACTACAATGAATCAAATGCCAAATATGCATGGAGTCCTGCTATAATTAAATCCTAAAATTGAGTGAAAAAATACACCATTCAGTCATGAAGAGTGGTTATCCAGTTTGACATGCAAGCAACAGGGATTAAGGCAGCCAGTTAAATCTCAAATAGGTTGACTTCATTGGATCCCATTGCAGTGATGATAACTGGCAATTGTGGTGGTGAGTGAAGTCCAGATATAAACTAAAAGGCATTTTATACCATTTGTAACATCAGAACATAGCCCAGAGCATCTAACTCAACAAATTCAAATTTAAATAAACTGCAGTTTTGAGAGATGCACCAAGGCGTCAGGAAATGATATTTTCTACCAAAGATTCTGATGAAGCAGAAGTACATATTCAAGTTAAATAAAGTAACAGCGCTCACCTTTACTGAGCCAAGCATATCATTCTCAAAATCTCCTTCAGCAGCATCAGTTGACAGAGACTGGAGGTTTGAGCGGTCAAGTAACTTTGATATAGCATTTTCATCCCACACAATCTTGTTGCCACCATCTGTACATTTATCTTGATACACGTCCCCAAGGCCTCCACTCCTCTTCCTCTGCTTTTGCTCCATATCTGCTATTGTGTCATCTTTATCTTTGTTGATATTATTGTCACTATTATCTTTTCCATTCACGCTAGAAGAATCACTAAAAAGCTCTTCTGTTCCCCATCGTAGAATATCTTCCACTTCCTTCTGAGACCCAGACTTATTGACAAAGAGCTGATCAAGCATTAGTTTTTTTCTAGCAAGTTGCAAGATGCGCTCTTCAACGCTGGCGCGAACAACAAGCCTGTACACCAGAAGTCTTTTGGATTGCCCAATTCGATGTGCTCTATTCATAGCTTGGATATCAGCATGTGGGTTGAAATCAGAATCATAAATAATGACAGTGTCTGCGGTTGCTAAATTGATTCCAAGGCCACAAGAGCGCGTAGATAACAAGAAGACAAATCGACTTTTGTCTTGGTTAAAACGTGCAATAGCTGTTTGGCGATCCGAGACTGATACAGAACCATCCACTCGTTCATATGTTTTAGGGCCAAACTCTATGGTCAAATAATCCTCAAGGATATCAAGAAGCTTGGTCATTTGTGAAAAAATCAGAACTCTATGACCTTCCTTATATAAGATCTTGAGCATGGAATGCAGCAAAGTCAACTTGGCCGAAGCTTTTATTCGCATTTCATGAAGAAATTCTAGCGACCCAGAATCAGGCTCGGTACCTGGTATGAGATATGGATGATTGCAAATTTTTCTCAGCTGCATCACAATGTTTAGCATTGATTGTTGTGCAACTCCTTTTCCAATATTCCGTAACATCTGATAATTCTTTGTTAGCATTGCTCGGTAATATTCAGCTTGGATGGAAGACAGCTCAACAGGAACCATCCGTTCTGTCTTTGGGGGGATATTTTGCATAGCATCCTTTTTAAGCCTTCGAAGCATGTGCGGTGAAACAAGTTTCTTCAATTCTTCCACTTTTTCTGCCGTTGTGAGATCATTAAATCTCTCCTCAAAAGAAGATAGAGAAGGAAATGAAGCTGGCTGTAAGAAATTGAGCAAATTATACATCTCACCAATGTTATTCTGAAGAGGGGTGCCAGTCAAAAGAACACGGTGTTGGAAAGAGAACGAGTTGAGCAAGCTGAACAGCTTACTTCCTGAATTCTTAAGTCTATGGCCCTCATCAACCACAAGAACTTCCCAAGGAACTCCACGCAAATAAGTGGAATCCGCAAGAACCATTTCATAAGTGGTTAAAAGAACATTAAATTTGTAGGAAGTGGTTTTTTTGTTCATCTCATTAGGATCACTAGCATGCCATTCATACAGGCGAATCATGGCCCTTGCTTTTGCACACCCATGGTACTCCACAACATTTAAGTCGGGAGCCCACAGTGCAAACTCAGATAACCAGTTAGGCATTGTCGAAAGTGGAACCAAGACCAAGCACGGGAGAGAAGCTTTGAACTCAAAATACAAAGATGAAAGGAAAGCAGAAGCAGATATTGTTTTCCCCAGCCCCATCTCATCAGCAAGTATTACATTTTTGGATTTATGCCAACACTTACGCAACCAATTCAATGCCTCAAGCTGGTGAGGAAACAAGTAACCTCCTTTTAGTTCCGCTGGTTGCTCCATCAGAGTAGCAATTTCATTTTGCAGACCATCACGCCTCCCTTTTTGTAGAGCATCCCTTGCAAAATCTTTGTCCAGTGTCTGGCGCTCAAACTGATTGAACTGATTGATTAGATGAACTGATTCTTTAAGAAGAGGATCGTCCAGACTTTCCCAAGTGCATTCATCATAAGGAAGACCGGTCCATTTTACAAAAGCTTCATGGCTGCCATCCTCAGGAGCACGGAGAGCAATTACTCGCTGGGGCTGCTTCCACTTTTCCTCACAGATATTTATCAAAGCTGTTCCATACTTAGCCTTGTAATTTTCTAAGTTTTCTCTTCGCAAGAACTTTCAGATGGGATTCTGAGATCCAACTGTTATGTATATGAGACTTCCCTACCCACTTAACTAGGAATTCATATGATGTTGTCTCTTTGTTAGGACATGCTAGTTCTTCCATGGCAGGTTCCAAGACTTTATTTTCATTGCCAGGAGTTTTGATTTTCGTTTCTTCTTTTGTGTCCTTGGTTTCACGAGGGACATGCATTTCACAAACTTCAGAAACTTGATCTGCATTAGAGTTTTTCAAACAAAAATCGGTAGTTTCTTCTATCACCGGATTTTCATGTTTTTTCACTGTTAATTCTGTCGTTACAGCAGATTCATCTTGATCCTTGCCACTTATGCCTCCAGAACCTGAATCTTTGTCATCCTTACCCAGTAAATCCTTGTTCCCACCTTTATAGTCTTTGCTAGCAGATCTTCTGTATACACGTATTGTGCCCACTCTGATGTCATTCTTCACACTTTCATCCTTCTCAGTACTTTCAGTAATACCAGGACGACCCTCAACATGATTTTCAGCAACCCTGAGATCTGAATAAGTGCCACCACCGGCTTTTTCCTTCAAGTGTCCATGTTCAGTCTCTGATATAAGCAATTCATCAGAAGGCTGGTCATTTTTTGAAATCAGAGATGTACAGCATGACAAGCTTGCATTTTCACCTTCGATCCGACACCCCAATACCCGATCAACCTGTAATGTGGATATAATCTATTGTATAAATTCAAATATTCCAAGAAGAAAACATTTTAGGTCTAAGTTATTAATAGAATAAAGTGTACAAATTTTCTGAATATAGCTGATTCACCTGCTGAAGTTCAGTCATGACAATATCTTCGCATTTCTGGGTTTCATCCACAAGAACCTCTGCTTTATACGACTCTTCTAATGGTTGTGCAACTTCCGCGAGATTCTTCTGATGAAACAAATATATTTAATCCTAATAATCAAAAAGCCAAAGATATGCATAGGAGCAGTACTAAGTGGCAGTGCCAAGAGAAACAGTACTGAGAATGACAAGAGAAACAATTATGTCATGAAGAAGATGACAATGATTGTAAAATATTGAACTTGAGTGTGTAGGGAATATCTGGCTGGGCGGATTGCATGGTTTATTGGTTTTGCAAGCGTGAAGCCTAAGCATCCTAGGTAGGCAGAGGTTAAGTATTGTATTTGCACATGGTGATGGAGAGAAATAATCTGCTCACAGTAGATGGTGCCAGCAGGAACACCACCAAAAAACAAACTATAGCACCAGCCTGCACATGACATCAGCACAAAATACTGCAAAACTAGACAGATGGAAGTGGTATACTGTCACAGTGCTAAGAACTAAAGAAGAGTGTAAATTTAGAGTAGCAAGAACAACAACATGTGGCAAGCACAAAATAGCCTAAGGTACTGGATCATAGTCATGGTTACCAATCATTATTGTTACTATCTACCATAGTAATGTATGCTTGAGGAGAAATATTGAGAGTATGTCCTTGGAAGATGAAATATCCATAAAACCTATTAACAGAAAATGAAAAATCATAATAGAAAGAAGATACCTCGTCCTTTTTCTGCAATTCTTTGTTCTCGACCTCAACATCTTCTGTTGGCAAAAGTAAAGAAATTTCATGATTAATGGTTTTCCGTTTCTGGTTCGATTTACTAGTTCCAGAACTTGCATTAGTGACTTTGGATCTATATTTTTTGGAGGTGCGCTTTCCCTTGTTGGTCCTGGGCTTTTTAACACTGTCCACACTATTGCCTTCAAGCTTTCTTTTCCTGTTCTCAGAGGCTGCACCAATTGCAAGAACAATTTTCTTTCTTGGAGATTGATTATCACAAGACAAGACATGCTTCTCACCAGATCCTTCATTATCGGGCTTGGATTCCAAGAATTCATCAGCAAGGGAAATTGTTTTCTTCCCTGCAGGTGACTCTTTTGGAGATGCATCACATTTCTTTTCATCATCAATGTTCACATGCAATGAAGTGCCATCTACAGAACTAACAGCAGATGGATCACATGACTTGGTGCTACATAATACCTCTGAAGAGGAATCTGGTTCCTTTTCAATGGATTCGGATCCCACTGTTAGAATTGATTTCCCTTTGCTAGAAGACCTTCGCTTGGAAACAATGGAGCTTCCAAAAAGCGCAGATACTTTGTCAATGCCAGATGACTTAAATCCAGTTCTAGAATTTGTAGTGATTATTTTTGTTCTTGCTCGTTTTGAAATGGAACCCAGTGAGCTAATGGACTTCAGTGGGTCACTTTTTTTAGAGCACTTTGGACATTGCCATTTCCCCATTGGAATGCGCTTCAGGAAACGAATAACAAAAAAAATAAAAAATAAGAGGGAACGGTCATTGATATCAACAAAAAAGGCAGAAAGAAAAAAGAACAAAGAGAATTATCAGCTTGCAGCTTCAATACAATTGAAAATACCTTAAGAGGTGGATCAAGGCACTGTAGATGGTACACCCGGGGACAGCTATCACAGCATAACAAGTTGCCACCAAGATCACAGATTACACATTCATAGTAATACTGAAAGGCAAAGTTGAATAAAAGGCAACAAGGTGTTAGTGAATGCTAACACATAGCCAAGACACTCGACTCCATATAGCAGTAAAGATAAGTAGCTTGATGAAACCACCAAGGACTAACAACTGAAATAAGGTGTTACATTAGGAACAACATAAATGAACTTTCTTGGCATGTGATTTCAACTTGAGATTTTGAATCCTACTGGTATTATTGAGAGAAAAAAAATACATACATACATACATATATATATATATATATATATATACACATATATCGAGAGAGAGAGAGAGAGAGAGAGAGAGAGAGAGAGAGAGAGAGATTGTGAACAACAGCTACATGCCTCTTCCATATAAAGGGGTCAAAAAACTTCCCATATTGTTCTTGCATGTTATCCATAGTCAAAGTTACTCACTAAAACAACCAGATGGGAACCTTGCATTGTATTTAAGTTTGGAAGGAGCCAAAGTTGCTAAAATTTATAATTCCAAGAAAGGCTAGGGGCAAATGAAAAGAGGATCCTTGGATCATTATTCTGCTCAAAGACAGCAACTAAGTTCAATTGCAGAAAAGATTATGCTAGGAAAGGTTGTTTTTTTCTAATTAATTGCTACCAATTTTCTTAGTTTTATTGGAATTGATGAGATGAGTAGGGGTTTTAACCTGAAGCTTCTTCTATATAAAAACTTCAAATTAAATTTTAATGAAAAGAATTTGTGATGTATCATGTAAATATTTTTCACACAGAAGGGGTCTTCCTGTCATGATTTGAAAGGAGCATTTTGAGAGGATCTTTGTTTTTTACAGCACATACTCAACAGCCAAATTTAGATAAAAGTTAAGTGCTGTTTTCTTTTTTCAAAATTTCATATCAGTAATATACATGTAATTTCAACCCGTGATGAAATAGTATTTGCAATTTCTCAAAGAAAAGGACAGAGCTAGATAAAAAAAAAGTGCCTGAAGTTCCATCAAAGTTTGAATGGAGGAAAGCCTGTTTCATAAAGGGAATTTGGTTGCAAACACATAGGACTTCAAACCCACATGAATGATTTTGTAAGACAAATTGGATCCATATGATGAACATAAACAGCCATGCAACTGGGCATACAAGAAGAAATCCAAAACACATGACAAAAATAATACAATAAAAATGTGATCCATAAGTTATTGCTCACAGAAAGGTTTTATTGTTCAAAAAGGTGTGAACTGCCTGTTCAATTAAAAATCAAAGCAAAATGTGTTCACAAACTATCTCTATCAAGGATTTATCATATACTTCTGAGCTGAAGAAACATCTATCCAACAGAAAGCTAAATAGAACAAAAGTATAACTCACCCCATCATTTCCTTTCTTCTTGGATGAAGATAATTCAGAACTTTGTTCACTCTTTGGCCTGCGTTTAGCAGCAGATGTATTCCTTGGAGATTCTGAGTTATCTTCTTTACCAGTAGAAACAACTCGTCCATACAGAATCTTTTTTCGTTTTCGCTTCAAGACCCAGTTTCTGCTAATCATTTTACTACTTGTTGAACCGTTATCCTTCATCTTTCAATCCTGTATTTTATATATACCACAAGCATGCCCACAAAGCATGCCATGCATCAGTGAGGAAGTTGCATCAAAGCTCCAAAAGAGCAATCTAAGCCACTACAACCCCTCAGCATCCTGTTAAACATTTTAAAGGAACTCCAATAAGAAAATAGCAACATTAAATAACAAATTAGAATGAACCACATTGGTGACTAACTTTCATATTGCCTACATGCTATGACAGCAATCTGCAGAGAAAAGTGTGAGACATGATCAGTGCTCAATACAGTCAAGCAGAACTTGTCAAAACCTCAAAGAATAAAAAAAAGTCACAATTACATGATATCTCCGATGAGAGCAGCACAAGCAATAAGCACAAAAGAAGGTTTTGAATTCAAATTGGCTAATCTCTGTATTTATAGCTTAGGTTATTATTTTCTCTTGGAGAAAGCTAAAACTCTGCTCAAACAGGACAGGATATGATACCAGATCATCAAAAATTTAAGTCCTAACAATAGCAAGGGGTGCATCTTCTCACTAAACTAGCAGACTCAAGTCACGTAATTGAAAATTGAAAATCAGCATTTCACACTAAAGTGTAACCCTGTAGTTTACTTTCAGTTTGGTACAAGGCTCGAATTGCTGAAATGATCCTAAGGTAAGTGCTGCAACATCTACCCGCGACAGACTCAAAGCACAACCAACAAAAACCATTGACTTAACTAATCACCAACCAACTACAAGTTCACCTAATAGCTGAAGATTGACAGACATTTGCTCCATTTTTTAATGCCCAACTGGAATCGACATCAACAAACACCTACAAACACCTACAAGCAATACAGAAATCAAAAGCCAACTTCTGCACTAGAAGAACACGGCCGAATCAAGCCACTACAAGCACTGTAGTGAAATCAACTAGTTATTTGAACTTCAACAATCAAAACATGAAATGTTAAACAAAAGACCAAAACGCATGAAATGTTAAACAAAAGACCAAAACGAGTGCCAAAATTGAAGAATCCAAGCAGAACGAAGATAACTAAGCACATGCATTCGCTCGCTCAGAACCCGAAACCACATTCTTTTCAAAACCCATGTACGAAATAACTCTATATCACCAAACAATTCAGCACCAATCAATATAACAAACACAATACTCTAAAATCAAGCAATATAAGCATCAAAACTGCTAGGAAATTAGCTCAAACCACATGATAACAAAGCAACACATAGAATTAACCCAAAAACCAACTTCAATCAAAGAAATAAGTTGTACCCAAACAAGAAAACAAGCTCACCAATCTTTATTGTGGATAAAAAATCAGTCTTTACTGTGTAGAATCCTCAGAAATTGACAAGTCGAGCAAGATATATACTATAGAAAGAGAGGGGGATTAGGGCTTGGAAGTTAAGGAGAGAAAGATATATGAGATACGAGAAAGAGAGAGACAAAGACGGGGGGAAAGGCAAAGACACAACACACAAAGACACGATACAACAGCAACAATAACATCAACTAAAATAATAAAAAGCCCCCACCACCTCTCTTATATATATACATATATATATATATATAAACACACAATCAATACATTTAGAGAGAGAAGTTTTTAGTCTTTTTAGAGAGAGAAAGAGAGAAAGATACGGTTTCGCCGGGGTCATAGGACGGGGTTACACTCTGACATGGCAGCGCATGAGAGAGAGGGCGCTAGCCAAATCCCGTCAAATTGTACTACCTACCCACTTATATGTTGCCACGTTTCACCACCCGGGTTCATGTTCCAAAAATTTGCCCTCCCTTTCCTTTCTCTTCCTTTTTCTCCTCATTTGATCTTGTGCGTCTTTCTACAATATACCACAACAAGCTCTCCCTCTCTCGTTGGTTGCGTTACGCTCAATAGAAAGAAAATGCAGAGAGAGAGCGATTAAATGGAGTGACACAAATATTCGTTGCTTTTTGTACAATGATCCACGGGCATGAGGCAACTAATTCTACAGTAACTTAATTTTGTAGGGAACGGTTCCGGTCAAGTGTCCGATCCGACTATCTGCACATCGGCCATTTTGTAGCAACATATCTATGTATACCAAATACCAGTAGCTCGTTGGGTTTGGAGATTTGGATTTTTATTCGATGTCTCAGGTATTCGTGCTGGTAATCTCGAAACAATTTTGAATGTTCATGTGGCATTCTTTCTCCACCCCTGCTCTTAGATATCCTCTCTTGGTATTATCGCTTCTGTTCAATGCTTGCTTGCTTGCTTGTTACCACCATAGCTAGCTATCGATGGGAAATGGAGAAGGGCATGATCTTTACTACAACTGTGCAGTGCATGTAATTTCTTTTACTGGAACATGACATGACTATAATCTTATGTGGTAACTGTAAATGAATGATTGATTTACCAGGTCTATGCAATGGATGATGTTTCTCTCAATGGAACAGAATATTGTTAGATCTTGTGTGGATTGAGATTCTTTGTAGTTCTTAAGGCTGGAAGGTGACCCCTTCTTTTTTTTCCTTTTGTTTATCCTCATGGGATCAATACACCATTATTACACTGCTGCATGCAAAGAATCTGTTTTTGTGAATCTGGTGATTAATGTAATTGCTCCTCTTCTTTTTTTGGTAGATAGCACCTCATTGATTATTACGGGAGATTAAGAAGATAATATGTAATGTCACATGACGCATACTTTCCCGGTTAAGATTTGTCTGTTTTTAGCTGTTTAACTCAAGGCTATAAATACAATTTCCGGTCGCCGTTTTGATTTTTTTATTGGAATGAACATTTTGGTTTTGAAACGTTTTGGGTGCCGGACTGTTCATATATAATTATATATATATATATATATGGAAAAAAAATATTAATTTAACAAATATAATTTAAATTCAAGATAAATTAATTTTAAATTATACAATACAAACATAAAGTCAAACAAACATAATCTCAAAATTAGAAATATTTCTAAAATTCCAAAATATTATGATAATAAAATTTTCTAAAATAAAAGAAATATTATGATTTTGAGCCGGAACGGTACCGAGGCATTCCGGTCGAAATTTACGGAACGAATCAGAATTAAAACCGAGATGAAAACGACGTTGTTTCGTCTCAGTTTTTTTAATGGCACAGAATGTTCCGGCCAGAGCAGAGCGGAATTAACAAGCCTGTTAACTTAACTCGCTTTTTAAATTGTTTTGTTTTAATATTAATTTGTTAACTTAACTCGCTTTTTAAATTGTTTTGTTTTAATATTAATTTTTTGTTTTTAAAATATTTTTTATGGTTTTGCAATGTTGATGTTGAAAATTAAAAAAAAATCTATTTATGAACAATTAAAAGATTGTTGAAAGAGAATTCATCCCTAAAGTATGTTATATTCATGTTAATATGCATCTTTTCAGTGGAATTAGTTTTAAGGAACTCTTTTGCTGCAGTCACAATAACTATTATTAGAAATTAAAGCGCAAGGAAACAAGGAGTATTTAGTAATTTCTCAATATCTACAAAAGGTAATGAAAGAAATTCATTGTTAGGGCATCTATAATCAATCATTAATTGCGTGATTAAATGAACTTGATATTGTTAATTGGCAAACTGAGCTACCTTTTACTGTATTGTTTATGTTGGATTTATAAAAATTGATTTTATATACCTTATTTGGCCTAAACCTCTTCTTTTTCATAGAAGTTGTCATCTTGGTTTCATATTTAAAAAGGAATGACGGTTGATTTTTAATCCAATTTTTAACTTTATATGTTTTTTTTTGTGGTGGTGGTCTTTTATGGGTTGTAATTTTCAGATGTATTTCTTGGAATCATAGAGTTTCATGGTTTCAAGTTTCAACATAAAGGACGAATGATAGTTGTCTGCCTCTTATAAAACGAAAAACAATTACAGGGCAAAGTGTGCACGCTTGACTTATTAGATACTTTATTTTTGTAAAGCAAATTTAGATGAACGAGTTAAAATCTTGATTGTTTCAAAAAAATTTAATAAAATTTATATTTTAACTTGAATTTGAGATCTACTATAAAGATCTCAAACATTTTATCATCATATCACACCTCTTGAATACGATTTACTAGTTACTACTAGTAGGCCAAGTCTTTTTTTTTGTTTTCTTTGTTTTGTTTTGGCATTTTGAAAACAATTTACTGATTCGCTTACTCTTAGTGTTTTATTATTCATACAAATAATGAGCCAAATTAATATATTTATTTATTTTGATAACAAATTTGTATCGTATCTTAGTTAGTTGATGTGTGTATAGTGCCGTAAGAGACGATAAAAACAAAATAAACAAACACGAATGAAATATTGTCTATGTTTTATTTTCTCTTTTAAAAAAATATTTATAGACCCATAATAAACACAAAACAAATAAAAAAAAATAGTTCAAATGCGCAAGCCTGACCTTCAAGCTTGCTTATGCGTGACCTGGACCTTTTATATCTTTTTCTTTCTTTTTTTCCTTTGATCTTGTTGCCACTATAAAGAAAATTACTTTATTCACTTGCTTTTTAGTTTTGATTTGGTTCTCAAATATCATTATAATTTTTTTATTTGAATTTTTTAATCTTTTAATTATTATGTATAACAGCAACAGCAACAAATTGTTCATGAAAAATAAGTTCAATTTTTTTTATTCTTATAAATTTTAAATAGTATCTGAGAATGATTTTATCATATTTATAATTTTTCTTTTTATCTTTAAATCACATATAAATATATAAACATACTATTTTTGATATTTTTATTAAAAACTATAAAATATATTTGATTAACAAAAACAATGATTTTTGTTAAAAACCTTATTTTTGTTAAGATAAATAAGAGATATGTTACTAAAGAGAATTATTTTTGTTAAAAACCTTATTTTTGTATTTAGGTTTGATAATAACACCAAATTTTTTCCAAGGCCTAGATAATTTTTTTATGTTTTAAAAAATCTTATAATATAGTGTGAGCATACAAACTAATTTTAACTTAGGCAAGCAAATTTCTAAATAGATATGTATAAGTAAAGAATGCATCGTTATATATTTATACATTTTTACATCTTAAAGCTTAACAGGAATTGAATTTTCATTACACAAATATCACCTTATTGAGTCAAGTCAATACTAGTGTTAAATTTTCTTTCTCACGTATACTTTGGTAGATGCATGATATTCATGGTTGATGCATGTATTTTGATTTTTTACTATTTGTAATTTAATGAAAAAATCATTTTAAAAAAAATATTTTTTTAATGTTCTTGGATCATTTTAATGTGCTAATATAAAAAAAATAAAATAATATCAAAGCAAAAAGGTTGAGTTAATGTAAACTTTTAAGGTATAGGGCAATGCAAGCTTATTTGTATATTGACTTGGCATATAGTGTGAAATGTGGATAAAACTAAGGTTCTCCATCCTTAAGTTTATACGTTTAAAATATAGAGATTTAGATAATAAACTATGGTATTTTATAAAATATGAGTTTTATATAGTAAAATATTAATTAAATTAAAAGTATTAATCTAAATAGAAAATCAATTTCAAATATAACAAGATAAATAAAGACAATCTCACACAATAACTTCTAGGCTTTACTTGAAGGCCTTTTCAATTTTTGATCATCGTGAAGTTCTAACCTAATAGAAAGTTGGGCCTTCATAATCTCTTATCAAAAATTTTGTTTGATTCAATTGTTGGATAAAAGTTATACTTCGTATTGAGCTCTTCTTAAACTTCTCAAAATCCAAAAATCTTAATTATTAATGAAATGAAACAATAAATATTATTACGCCAAGAATATTAGGGGGAAGTATCGCGTTAGTCCAATTTAAGTTTTGAAAACTTGTTCTCAAATCATCTATCAATTATTGAATTTTTTCTCTTCAAAGAAACAAATAATTTGAATATAACATTATAGCCAACATATTCATAACATCTTCGATTTGTGAAGTTTAAAATGTAATTTATGATGTTTACATGCTAAAACAGTATTCATATCTAATGATATACTTTTTTGTTCCTATAAAGTACACTTGTAGTTCTTTCCCATATTATTTTCTCTTCAAACTTGAGTTCATCATTATCTATGACTTTTAGTATTTCTACCTTTCTATATAAGAAAATCTCAAGATAATTTTCAAGATATTCTTACAAGAATTGTGAGAAATTATCCTAACCATATTCTTGATAGCAAGATCTTTATTTTTGACTAAAAGATTAGTGTTAGTCATTATCTTCTCCAACTTAAAGTCAAAAGGACTGAAATTGTTTATCAACACCTTTTTTTTTATCATGTTATCTTCAACATGATTAGATAATTTTGGAATTTTTCTTTCATAAAGATTAATGATTGTCTCAAATCTTTCCATGATAAAATTAAAAATTTACCGGTATGAGTTATATATTCTGAAATCTCAAACCATCATTCTCTAGCATTACAAAAAAATATGTATGACAAGCCATACCTTTTTATAACAAAGAAACTTGTTTAAATAAAAGCAAACTCTACTCTATAAACTAACCAACAAATCTTTTTTCTCAAAAAAGTTTCATTATAAAAAGAAATTTCATCAAATTTTGAAATAAATATAGGGTTTAGCCTAACTTGAGATAAGTCTCCAAGCAAGTTTCACTCATTTCTCACAATCTTAGTGCACGTTTTCCCTCAACCAAATGACAAACTTGTAGTTGGTGACACCACATTCTATGATAATCATACTTATAGTCAATGTCACCATATTTTACGATAATCATCCACATTACTTTTAAACTCACACAGCACTCAAGATAGTCTCCAATCCTACGATCCAAAATGAATTGCTACCGTCTTTATCTATCAAATAGATCGATCTATAGCATGTGTACAGCTAGTATTCTCAAACTCTAATGTTACATACCTACATTATAGATAAATTTAAAGAATAAACTATTTTATAAAACCTGAATTATAATAATAATAATAATCTAATTCTTCTATAAATGCAATAGACATTCCTATTTGTTCTTAGTTTTAGATCTAAAATCATGTATAGAAAAATAATTTTAATTAGACCTTACTAAACTAATAAAATTCATCTAGCATTAAGATTTTTTAATAATAAAATACTAATCAAATTAAAAGTTCTAATCTAAATATATATATAAAAAAAGTAAATAAAAAAATCATATACAGTAACTTCCAGACCTTACTTGGAGGCCTTTTCAATTTCTGACTATCATGGAATTTTAACATTATAGGAAACAAACCTTCAATTTATCAATTTCAGCTTCAGTCAACAATCAAATTAAAAATTAAGCTTAATTCACCAAACTATATTTTGTGCTGTTCTTAAACTTCAAGAAAACCTAAAAATCTTAACTTGATGAAATAATACAATAAACATTGTCACGAATATTCAAAAAATTGTGCCGCGTCATATACCATAACTGATTGAACCGCATCTGACCCAACTAACGAATATTACTATATGCAAGGAATACAAAAAAATCCCATGCGGCTTGTGTAAGGAATACAGGGGCATGGGCTTTTATGGAAATCTTCTCCTATTCAGCTGCCTTGCTGGCCTTGTAGGTGTTTACCAGTTGCATTTGCACATCCTGAGAGACAGGTGAGTGTTCTTTATATTCCATTGTGAATTCCCCCTTTCCCTGTAAAAAAGGAAAATGAATCAGTAGGCACAGACAAATAAGCAAGGAAACACTTCTTATTTCCAAAAGGAAAGAAATTGGCATCTCCCATTCATGGTCACCTGCGTCATTGACCGTAGAGCAGTCGAGTAACCAAACATATTGTTCAAAGGCACCTGAAAAGTCAATCACAGTAACTCCTCAGAATCAACTAGTTTGGGGTCAAAGTATCACCGAAAGATCTCATGATGATGGTATACGTTTCCACTCATCCTTTAACTTTTTTTTCTTTTATCAGAAGTAGGCATCAGATACTAAAGAAAATAAAGGGGAGAAAGTTGTGCTTACATGGGCTGTTATTACAGAGTCATCTCCATCTTGGTCATTTCCAACAATCAAACCTTTCCTCCTATCACATGGCAAGACAAGCAATTGGAGTTCTAGAAATAGCAAAGAGAGAAACAATGATAATACATGGTAAAAAAAGCCACTCACTTGTTAATGTCACCTGCAACTGTACCCTGAAACTCTGTTGGTACTTTCAGTTCCACCAGCATCACAGGTTCCAGTATCACAGGTTTTGCAGCAGTGTAACACTGTTTAATAGAATTTTGAAAAAAGAAAAAAGAAAAGGAAAAGGAAAAGAGAGAGAATCAGAACTAGAAGCCTCCAAATACAGCCCATTCATAAAGAAATTCACCCCTGAACACAGGATAAGGGAAGTACCTGTCTAAAAGCATATATTGCTGCTAATTTAAATGCAAGTTCGCTAGAATCCACCGCATGGGCAGCACCATCAGTCAAAGCAATTCGAAGATTTTCTACAGGGTGCCCAATTAAAGAACCACTGTGCATGCAAGTTCAAAGATGTCACAACCTTATCATCTGAAAGCACACATGGTGCAAGCCTTTATATTACAAATGGAACGAAAAAGTAGCATCAACCCAGTTCTCAAAACAAACAATTCTAACACCATATGACAAGACTTCAAATAACTGTAGTCATAAAGTTCTCATTTAAATTTTCAACATGAATTTTTGTTATGACCCAAGGGATAGACTAAAAGAGAAATAGCTTCTAAAATACTTGCAGGATAAAACAGGAACCTTCTCAAAACTACATAACTATGATAATTATTCTTGCTAAAAGCTACTCACGAATTGGCAGCTTCTTTGAAGCCCTTCTCGATTGCAGGAATAAAATTTGATGGTATAACCTGTCCCACGATCATGTTATCAAACTCAAACTTAGTCATTGACCCTTCAGGAATTGGCTCTATGTACCTGTCCATGGAAAAATATAGCAAGGCAAATCCCAGGGATCACATTTATAAAGTCGGTACTTGGGTTGAAATTGTAGTTCTAAAATAAACAAAGTAAATCCACACGTAACTACAGCATAGATTGATATACTGCCAAAAGGTGGGTGAAGTATATACTTTTTTAGGATATCATTAGACCAAATTAGATACCAAAACAATTGGATTTCAACATGAGAAATCAATACCAGACACTCACCCGCATACTCTTCCATATTGTCCTTGCCCTCCAGTTTGCTTCTTATGTAAATAATCAAATTCAGCACGCTGAGTAATGGTTTCCCTGAAGTTCACACGAGGTTTCCCAACACTTGCATCAACCTTTTCAAGAAACAGTTGTGGAAGAACATAAATTAATAAAAAGGGCATTTCTAGCCATAATACCAATAAAATGGAAAAAACTATCATAAAAGCAGAGTACCTTGTACTCTCTCCTAATCCGTTCAACATATATGTCCAAATGCAATTCTCCCATTCCAGAAATTATGGTCTAACCACAAAAGCATCATTACATTACACCAACAGGTTAATGAAGGATTAAAGAAACAGTGCAAGTAAACATTTTACCAAAACAAACCTGAGCACTCTCAGGATCCAAGCCAACACGGAAAGTAGGATCCTCTTTCTGAAAACGATTCAAAGCTTTCGAAAACTGCAAGAAATCCAAAACAAAGATGCATGTAAATTGGAGGGCACAATATATCATGCAAATGTTGAAAGAGGCACCAAACTCCCCCCCAGGACCTTGATGTCATGGTTATGATTTATAAATTGAGTGCAACAAAACCAGGGGAAAGAAAATACATTTCCTTAGCACTTACTTGTCCTCCAGAGTCTTTTGAAACTGGTTGAATGGCCAATGACATAACTGGCTCAGGGACATTCATAGATGTCATAGTGTATCTAACTGATCCATCTGTAAAAGTATCACCTGTTTAACCAATAAAAATAGAAATATTTAATAAGAAAAACATTGCATAACAATGAGGAAAAGAAACAATGATGCATTACATAATAGGGAAGTCTCAGCTCCCTTCCCAACTAATTACAGGATCTCAAAATTTGTCCCCTGCCCAAGTATAGAAGTAAGCCCTTCTCTTTTTCCAGCAACAAATATTTTACTTGAAGTGACTTCTGCCTGCCTAGGACATTCTCCTTAAGGAACTATGAAAAACAAAATAAAAATAAAACAAATGGTGACTTGGCACGTGAAGGAGTGACCTGAAGCACAATCAACACCAAATACAGCAACTATTTGTCCAGCATGTGCCTCTTGAATGTCCTGTAACATAAATTCCCCGAAGAAGAGAAAATGTATTAAGCACATAGCAGAAGACATGTAATAATCTTCTTTCATATTGAAATAAATACAAAATGTTCATTTGGACAAATTATAAGGCCCCGTTTGTTTCATGGGGAGTGGTTTCCTAGAAACCACTTTCCAAACTTTCTTATGTTTGTCTACCATTGGAAAAATTGGTTAATAAAAAAAACATTTTTCAGTCAGAAGAATATAACTTGGTTTTCATGAAAATGTTTTCCTTTTATTTTGGGCAGAAAACACTTTCCAAAAGCTGCAAAGTATTTAAAAATATCTTTTAATTTGTTAATTATATCAAATTTGATCCTTGCTCTTTTGATTGCTATATATTATATTTTGAATTATTTTTTTCAATTCTCTTAGAAATGAATTATTTGATTTTTTATATCAACTTTGGCTCTCATTATTTAAATTGTTAATTTCTTTTATCTTATCATTTTCTTAATTGAATTTTTTTATCTATCATATTTGATCTCTATTTTTTATTGTTATTTATTTTATTTGAAGTAATTTATGAAATTGAAAAACTCTTTCAATTTCTTATTTGTCAAATTTGATCTTTATTTTTATGATTACTATTTATTTTATTTGAAATAATTTATGAAATTGATTTTTTTTTCAATTCAATACTTCAACTTTTTATCTGTCAAATTTGGTCCTCGTTCTTTTAATAAACTTAAAAAAAGAAGTTAGTTCTAGCTCATAGCCAACAATACAAAGTATTTTCCATGACACTACCAAACATCGAAAAATAATTTACTTTTCAAGAATTCACTTTCCATAGAAACCACAAAACTATTTTCCAGCAAACAAACAGGGCCTAAAAAAAATGTTGTAGTGCTAAAACTTACCTCCATTTCATTAGAGTGCATCCGAACCAAGCGAGGAACCTGCAATGAAAAAATGTTAGGATTGTAACAAGTATGAAACAGAAACCAGATCACTTTATGTGTCCAAAACTTACCTTGATCTTCTTGCCTGTGTTAACATTAACTATAAAATCACCCTTGCGAATTACACCCTCGTAGATTCTTCATTCAGGAAAAAACAAAAATAATAAATGTTAACATGTCTACTATCTAGTAATCTAGCAGATCATATTCATGCAAAACTTGCAACATCATTAAATGAAAACTAAACCAGCAATAAGCCATACCTTAGATATGTCAACTGACCAAAACGCCCTTCTTCTAATTTAAAAGCCAACGCCACAAGTGGTCCATCTGGAGTTCCAGACAAGACAACCTACACACCCCATGATCAGTATTTTGAGGGGAATATAAATTGAGATTAAGTTTTTAAACCAAATACCTTTTCTTCACCCTTGGTTTGGTCAAGAGCAAAGTTATTAACTTCAGGGGGGCAAGGCAAAAAGCTAAGTACACCATCTAAAAGTGGCTGCACTCCCTATAGGAAAAAGGTGACAAAAAATGAACAGCAAAGTAAATACAAAAAATAATTACCATCAATTATACCCAAGACCCAAAGATACAGTAGTAGAGAAAATAAAATACCTTGTTCTTGAATGCACTGCCCATGAATACAGGAACAAATTTCTTTGCTATAGTAGCCCTGCGAATTGCCTCCTACTCAAGAAGATAAAAAATTCTGAAAGTTTAAGACCACAATAAATACATGCAGTTACAGAATGAAATTTATTGCAAGGAGCAATTAAGTCATCTTTAGAGCACTAAATTTGTTGATGAGACATTTGACAATAATGACAAACAGAAAATTTAAAGTTAAGCCCCGCCAGCTGATGAATTGGGGGAAAGAGGAAAAATTGACTTGGGAGGTTGGATATCTTATTCCTATACTAGATGATGAGGTGCATGAAAAATCATTGTTCATGAATATTTACTTTTCTTTCAGAAATACATTTTTTGTCTCTGGATATACCTCAAGGTCAGAGGTTGAAATAGGCTCATCTGCAAGAAAAACATCTGCAAGCTTATCATCAACTTCAGAAACTGTTTCTATTAGTTCACGCCGTTTTTCTGTAACCAAGGCCTCCATCTCAACTGGTATTTCTTCAGTGACAATTTTTTCACTGAAAGAGCAAATGAATAGTAAGCAAATTAAATTCTAAAACAAAGTTACATGACAAATTAAAGTAACCCAACATCATATGATCATGTACTCACCCACTTGAGCCATGAAAATAATAAGCTTTCATCTTAACAAGATCGATAAGGCCTTGAAAATCATCTTCCAACCCAATTGGAACTTGAACTGCTGCGCTGTG
This sequence comes from Salix viminalis, assembly GCA_029228465.1. Taxonomy (NCBI): domain Eukaryota; kingdom Viridiplantae; phylum Streptophyta; class Magnoliopsida; order Malpighiales; family Salicaceae; genus Salix; species Salix viminalis. The sequence goes on from CM055426.1 coordinate 6,835,448, forward strand.
ATGTCTTAGTTTAGACCTTGCCTGAGAAAATGAACCACAATAGACAGCAGTGAGGGCGAAACCCTATCAATGTATCTTTATATGATACATGTTTTCATATCCTTGCGTGTAAAAAACCAAATTAATTGTGACCTTTAGTTTATCTATATTCTCTAATATGCCCAATTTTTCAAATAATATCAATTGTCACATACACTGCACATGATAGCTTAGTTGTGGATTGACTTATATGCCCTTATAGAGTAAAAAGAAACAAACAAACGTTCCAAGCGAGAAAAATAACCGGTGGACATATTAGAGAATATGGATAAACTATATATTTCTAAAATTGTACTGCTAAAAAATTTGGCAAAATAACACATTTTAAAAAACTTATGGTAAAATAGCACGGTTTAGGACATGTTGCTATTGGAAAATGCGAAAATTAAAATCGTCATTGATGGGAAACACGACATTTCAAAATAAAATTGCTAAATGAGATGGCATAAATTACAATGAAGAAAGAAAAAGAAAAGACCTCAAAGGCACACTAAACTCCATCGGTACCATCACAAAGATCTTGACCACTGACACTAAGGAAGGTGTCAGTGACCGGACTAGACCACACTCTTAGTTCATAGGCAAGTGAATAATTATAATGAGGAGAGATGGGAGAAAAAAAATAAATGAAAGTAACCCTGAAGGCATATTGAAGCTCTAATTACGAAACCACAAATACCATTAGAAAGATCTTGACGAGACAAATGCAAAGATACCAAGAAAGGCCATCAATAGTGTCAGAGTAGCCACACTCTCCATTCAAAGGGAAGTGAACAATTACAATGAGTAAAGAGAAGAGAGAGAAAAAGAGGATGAATGCATATTGAAGCTCTTATTACAAAACCATGAGTATTGTCGAAAAGATCTTGGCGAAACAAATGCAACGACACCAAAACAATCACCAACGGTGACCAAAGTGGTGACCTTACTTGGATTCGTTGGTGACCTTACGATGACTAAAATTTAAATAACCGCCCTATAAACAATAAACAACATAAAACTTCCATGCATTAACAAATGAAATTTAGTAAAACCTAAAGAATGACACTGATTGAGTTTATTATTAGAAAATAACACCCACAATACACTAAAAAAAACACAAGTTTACCTGGTTCAAAACTTTCCAAGGATCAGCTCCCATTCGATCAAGTTTATTAATAAAAGCAAGCCTAGGCACCTCGTATCTCCTCATTTGCCTATCCACAGTAATAGACTGACTTTGCACTCCACCAACACTACACAAAACCAGAATTGCACCATCCAGCACTCTCAGTGCCCTCTCCACCTCTATTGTAAAATCCACATGTCCTGGTGTATCAATTATATTCACCTACACCACCACAGAAAAAACCATCACTAAGTTAAAACAAGCTCTGACTCACCAATAAATGCTTCAGAATCTGTTAGATAATAACTGCATACATTACCAGTCTAAGAACAGTTCAAAAGTTTCAACAAAATTCAAAACAATTTTACGAAATCATACTCAGGATATTACGAAATCATGTAGAAAAGTTTCTAAACGTTTCAATCAAAACAATTTCCCAGCCATATTCTGTAAACACTGAACTCAACAAAACAACCTAACAATCCAAGCAAATACACAAAAACCCGCAAATTCTTTCTCTAAATATCGAACCAGTCACTAACTTGCCCATTGACACCACTTAGCTAGCAGTAATCCCACAAAAAGAAAATCTAAATCCTTCATTTCATATTATCTCACTCTCGTTCATATAGCTCAATTAACAAAAAAAAAAAATGCTCTCCAGCTCAAAGAACAGGTCAACCTAAATTTACCAAAATTAACAAAAACTCACAATTCTCTTCTCCAAAAACTGCATCTTTTAACGCATAAGCTACCCGAACAAAACGTAAAAATCCAATCTTTTCAATCCCAAATAAACAAAACCCTCACAAAATCCACAATTGACAATGACAAAATCCCCAAATAAAATAGAGTAGACAAACATTGAAACTGCACTTCGTTTGTAAGCTAAAACAAGCACAAACTCACACAAAACTCGCAAACGTTTTAAATTGAGCAGAGAATATTCGAAACGTTGGAAATGTTGGAACACCTGGTATCCATTCCAAGTGCAGTAAGTAGCAGCGGACTGAATAGTGATCCCTTTCTCTCTCTCCAAATCCATGGAATCCATCTTGGCCCCAACCCCATCACGACCGCGAACCTCATGAATCTCGTGAATTCGACCAGTGTAATACAGTATGCGTTCAGTGAGTGTGGTTTTACCGGAATCGATATGAGCTGAGATACCAATATTTCTTAATCTTTCCATCGAGTCCTTCCACCATGGCTCCTTTTCTTCTTTTGTTGTGGCGCGCGCGAGGTTGGAGAAGTGGCAGGAGTGCTGGATTTGGAAGTTGCCCTGGATGAGAGCGATGGTTGGAGACACTGGAGAAGTCGTTTTTGAGCGGAAGAAGGTGTAGGAGAGGAGGCGTGATCCATTTTGGAATCGAGTCATGGTGGTGGATGGATTCCCGATTTGGTAGAACCCTAAACCCGAGGAGGAGTGTAGAGGTTAAGGGTACGGGGGTTTAAGGCGGAGATAAATGGAGTGGTAGAAAAAGAGAAATTCTGCCGGGCCGGGCCGGGCAAATGGATCTTTCTAATCTTTAGTTGTATACCTGGTTTGCTATATTATCAAAAATATTATGTATTTTTAAATAAAAAACATTTTAAAAATAATCTCAACCATACCTCAAATAACCTCTAAAATTTAATAAATTGGTATGCATTGGTTTTCTTTCTATATTTATTAAATATCTTGTCTATATATGTGTGTGTGTTTGCATGTTTATGTACTTGATGACAACTTGTATTTGGGTGCGTTAGAGAGTTGGTGTCACTATTCGTAATGCAAGCAATGATGTTGTTCATACCATTTCCACCGCTTGGTTCTCATCATGCCATTTTAGACTCGATGAGATTTGGGAGACCGAGCGTCTAAATAATGCAATAGAAAAAGATGGAATAGTTCTGCATGGATGAGGACGAACATAATCATAGTTCTGATCCACAAGATAACTCATTAGATGTAATTATAATAATGTAATTAGATTTTATGTGAATTGATTTTTTTTTATATAAAATAAATTGAGTTTGTTGAATCATGTGAATTGAGTCTGTTGGTATTATTATAGAGCAATATATGAAATGAATTGAGTTGTTGAATTACATGCTACTTGAATTGTGACGAAATGTGTAAATTGAGAAATTATATTTAGCATTATTGAGTTTGCTGATTTTTTACAGAGCAAGAATGCTGGAAAAAGATGGGAATAACTTTTGACACATTTTTCCTTCCAATATTCTCTTTAATTTGAGTGACGAAGTTGTTAGAAATCTATCAGCTTGACACTCTTCAATAATAATAATAATAATAATAATAATTCGATCAATTTGTGTTCAGGAATCAAAATCAACATGAAGATTTTCAGAGTTTATGGAAAACTCGAAATTTATAAAGGTTTATTTTTTTTTGTATGAATCTAAGTACATAGTAAAAGTGAATGCATCAGGGAAATTGGAAAGGGTAAAGTGCCATGAGCATGGTAGCCAGATGCTCACATAGTGCAACTACCCATAGCCTGCTTCCAATCTTCCTACTCTTACTCTGTATTGTTGAATTCCCTCACCAAATCCCGAGCCCTGGCCCTATTAAATGTATCATCCCCTATAGCTACTACTAATGCAGGCCATACTTAGCATGCTACAGGAAAAAAAATCAACAGTTGCTTCTAAGAATTTGGTGGGGAGCCAACAATGATCCAGAAGAATGCTCCATCTTATGTGGAAATACCAAATGCAGAAAGTATTAATTATACATGGAGCTCAAATTTGAAGTTTGTATTTACTATTGACAAAAATAATAGCTTTACATTAAGTTTAATTTCTCCAAGTTCCTGCACAAGCACAAAACTCCACCTCACCCTCACACTGGGCCCCCCTTCTCCCTAAACATGCAGATAGAATACACAACCTTTATGAAATATATAAAAATACAAATCTTATGATTATATTCCAAGACAATTGGCCAAATAGGCATAGCAAAGGGATTGACAAGCATCCCTACTTGGGTTATCTGTTTAGTTTGACATGCTGCTGACATGACAAGCAAGCGCCTGGTGATCTCTGTGAACGATGGACGGGCCAAGGGATCAGGTGCCCAACACTGCTCCATCAGCAATCTCCATTCGGGGTCACAAAAGCTTGGGACAAGTGGTCTCAAGGTGTTATTAACTATGCCTCCTGCAAAGGAGAGGGTACACAGTAAAACAGCAAAGAGACATGTGAGTAAGAAAGCAGTTCCAGTATCAATAAAAAGTTGTGACACGTTTATCGGCGAACACCAATTTATAGAAAGTGGTTATAACACTCCAACCAATATACCTAAACTCTTAAAAAAATCTAAAATACAGAAAAAAATTAGATGAAGAACATAGAAGGCCCAAAACTTCAGAACCTGTGGAACATTCACCCTGTGTGCTATGGTGCGCATCAAAAGTGTAAAACTCGTGTGATGTAACAAAAAAGTTTAATATATACCTATGATGGCTCCGTAATGCATATTGGCATAAGGCTCTTCACCGGTGAGAATCTCCCATAAGACAATGCCGAAAGAGAACACATCAACCTGCCAATAAGTGAAGAAGCTATAAGCATTAGTTGCATTATTACTGTTGTGAATTGACCAAGAGAAACAATATGTCAGAGCTCATGTAACAAAGACTAGTGTCCTTTTATAAGCATCTTAATAAATTGACTTGTTTGAAGAAGAAAAAAATCAAGGTAAACAAAATCTGGCAGGGATGTAAATGTGCATTTCAGGCAACATGGAAGAAATCTGTTACTTGCCTTCTCAGAAACCTTACTGCTGCCACCATTCAGGAGTTCTGGAGCCATCCATGGAAGAGTTCCCCTTACACCACCAGTAACCAAGGTATTCCTTTTGATCTTTGACAAACCAAAATCACCTACCTGTAAAAACAGAAGCATTTATGTTAAACACTAGATTCGCTTGACCACCTTGCTGCTTGCTAAGTAAATAAGATTTCAGAAATCAGGCTGTTGGATATGCAACATGTATCATAAATGGATCCTACTCAAACAGCAACAGTATCACAGTTACCTTGCAAATAGGCCGTAAAGGGTCTTTCAGGTTGACAAGCAAGTTGTCACATTTCAAATCAAAATGCACAATGTTCTTTGAATGCAAATATTCCATTCCAAAAGCTGCATCCATTGCAATAATCAGACGCTTGCGTCGATCAAGATGCCTAGACATTCATGAAGATTAGATTAGCAACAACAATGTTAACAGGGATTGAAATGAAAAGCGGTACAACATCCACACACACATATAGAGATCTTACCTGTCCTTGCTCAGTAAAACATGTCTAAGAGAGCCATTTACCATGAACTCTGCCACAGTGGCAAGCGTTCCTCCTGGCCCATCCTGAACCACTCCATAAAATGCAACCACATTGGGGTGGTGAAGCTTTGAGAGAATTTCAGCTTCACGCCAGAACTCCACGGTCTGAAAAAAATATAAGTACATGTTATTGATGCAGAATGAGACAAGTATGGAACAGATCCCTATTCTTCTTGATATGCTAGCAGATAGTTTACCATGTTGACCAACTTGTACATAATTGTGTAAGACTCCACTCATGAAAACCACACCCACTCCGTTCACTCGTGTTAAAAAGAACCTACCCTTTGCCAAGCAGTGTGAAAGAAAATTCTTGTTTCTTTCATTTAACTGAAGGTTTACTGAAACACTAGAACAGAAGCTACATCAAGCTAAAAGTTAGGACATTCAAAGTATCTGAGATGGATGGCATTTCAGCCTTCTAATCCAATTTTGATCTTGGACACAAAAAATAAGGTTTAACAGCTGTCATATTATTTCCTTACATACAAGCCAACCATTTACATGCTTAATTGTTCATAACAAAGAGTCACTAGAATGAAAGTCAGCTCACCAATCTTTCTTGTTTTACATCTATTCTTAATCCTAAATAGAATGTAATGATGAGAGAAGATCCATATGTAATGTTTACAGTATTTTCTAGATACAAATGACTTTTCTTGTAAATGACGATGTACACAAGGCACTCTAGTCTTGTCCGGTATGAAATGATCTTATAAACTCTTATAATCAGGAACATTGACTTGATTATTAGATTATAGTTTATAAGTTCATAAACGTTTTGAGAAAAATAGATGTGCTAATTCTTTGATTCCAGTTAGCAAGAGGGATGTTAAACTAATAAATAGTTCTAGAAGCTAAAAATGAAATATTGAGCAATTTCAATAGCCAGTCTCATTGATAATCACACGTAAAAGCTGCCTTATTTACAAAGTCAACAATTTTCATGCTTAATTTTGATTAAAAAATCAATAGAAAGAACAGAAGCTCACTAATCTTTCTTGTTCTGATGAACGGCCAGTGAAACAGCTCTTTTTTATACGCTTTATAGCAACATCTGTACCCCTCCATTTTCCATGATAAACAGTACCAAAAGTGCCAGACCCCAATTCTTTCAACTCTTCCAGGTCTTCATTTTTTATGATCTGTGAAGAGAAAAAAAATTATACAACTAAAAGAAATCTTCAATGATAGCCCCAATAACAATGAAGAAAGGTAGGAAGCCTTTTAAAAAATCATCCAATATAATGCAAGACTAACAGCAAGTCACTAGATGTCCCATATGCATCTATATGTGCAAAAAAGTGAATGAAACAACATGAATTCGAGTCCACTAGGTCATTCAAAAAGAATGTCTGGATATGCCAAAGCGATTTGAGCTTGAGACATCATATTGTTTCATATATTTTTAACTGCATAGGAAGAAATGAGTTTGCAAATGCAGAGCATCACCATGGAACAAAACACCAAAATTCTCTAGTCAAACATTGCCAGTATTAAGGTTGCATGTTACTATATCCACTACAGTGAAGAAAGCAGTGTCAGGAGGGAAACACAACCTGTGCTACTTCACATTTGCCACCCCAAAATCAACATCTCCAGTGGGTTGAATTGTCAACCATGGGTCTCGTCCTCCTGGAGGGGAGTGGGTGGTGTAAAAAAGTCCATTTCTCACTTACAATACTTATTTTCTCCTTTTCATGTCTTATGGTTTTGGCAAAAGACATCAGAGCAGATTCTAGATACAAGTTTTGCATATTCCAGTCCTTCAAATCTTCATCAATACTCTTCTGTTTGACTAGAATAGTACCTTAGCTAAAGTAATGAGATTTTCACTTATGAGGATTTCCAAACAATAATCTAATAAAATGCAAAATGAGTCTGCAGCCAACAGAATTTTCAGCTTCAGCCACATGGCCCAGCCATAGTTTGAGGAAAAATGAAAGAAATTACCTGCAAGGTGCTAATATCAAACTCTCCTAAGGGGAGATCAGCAAGAGGTACACCGGTGTTTCGAATGTCCAACTTCCCACCCTGACAGTAATAAGAAAATCAGAATGTCTGGTGAAATGATGGCAAGAAGGTAAAGACACCTGGATTATGAAACAGACAAAACAATTAAAAAAAAAGACTCGTCAGAGTACCTCGTACTCTGGTTCTGGTATTCTAGCATTCACCCCATCCAACTGTGCACTCTCAGTTTCCTTCAGCTCAAAATGACCATAATCTGCATGGGAATCCATGGTGTTCGGCCCAACAACATCAGATGTCTCTTGTCGAACATCTTCCTCAATGTGAGGCAAGGCAATGTGAGGCAAGGCAACTCCATCAGACTTTAAAGGTGGATAACTATAATCAATGAAAGTCCCTCCTTCAACATTCGCAAAGGAAGATGAGTAACCCAGATGGTCTTGGTCTATAAGGGAAACATCTTTCCTAGCAAATTGATCTTGAGCCAAGTCCCGAAAGTAGGACCAGCGTTTCGGATCATGATTCTCCATGTTCAAGCTTAAGCCTGCTCTATCAACAATTGGACCGACTGCATTCTCATGGATCTTGGCTTGTGAAAAAATATCAGAGAGGATATCAGGACGAAACCGATCATTTATATCGATTCGTATGTATTTCTGCTCAGGAGTTCCAACACCAATGCTGGGCTCCCCTTGAGATACAACTCTAATTGGACTCTCTGTCCATGCCAAAGGCTGCACATTCACATTAGTGTTGTTCCCATTATTATTGTCAAAAGCAGTCTCAAATCTTTCAAACTCTGGAGGCCCTGGAGCAGCATCTTCTGCGTGCTTACTGGAAGTTCCCTGACTTGCTGTTGGATGTGTCAACCCAACTGTTTCATTGTCATTGATAGAGAGATCAGTGTAGTTGCCCTTAACCTGGGAACCTTCATAATCATCCACTGGATTAAAGACAACACGTCTTGATTCAGATTTCTGCACATTTGACCCAAGACCTTGAGCAATGCTAGGATTTATTGTACTGATGTTATCAGCAAATTCTTTATACTTCTCAAACTGTGTAAGTCCACCTTCAACAGTCTGAGGATTTGCATAACGTGATTTTGCAGATGAATGGGACTGGTCAACTTGGGAAGCCACATTTCCTTCGTGCAACTTATCAATTGATTCTATAACTTGTTGAGAGTAACCAGAGCGTGCTTGAGTTATTAATATCTGAGGATCAAAGGAATCCTCAGATTTTGACAAGCGATTTAATTCTGCCTGCTCCCTGGGAATTCGCTCAGAATGAAAAACCCGATGAGGAGCCACAGATGGTTCAAGGTAGCTAAAATCTGTTGGATCAGCCTCAGAACCCCCATATCCTGGGGCAAATGGATCATCAGATGAGTGAAAATGGTCATCCCCATTTCTTGGATGCAAGGAAACAGTATCGTTTTCCACTGCCTGAATTTTAGCAGTTTCATTAAGCTTCTGGAGTGAATCATCTCGTTTCATTTTCAATTCCTTTATTCTTGCCTCCTTATCCAGAGTTTGAACTTTCTCAGGTTCATTTATTTTCTGTCCTGAGTTCTCTCTTTTCATTTTTGCATCCTTTACAGATGCTTCTGCATTTTGCACAGGAAAACCATTGTACGGTTTCTCTTCTGCCAAAAACCCCTGTTGAGTTGGATACATGTGGAAAGGCACTCCCATTAAATTTTCCCTAACTGTTGCATGGATAGGGAGATGTGAACCAAGACCATACTGAATAGGGACTGCCAATGGATTGGTTACCTTTTCATCCACCTGGGGGAAGCTCTCCATAGGATGCATAGAGGATGCTGGGTGATGGATGGCATCTCCAAGATGCATCTTCTGGCCATGGTAAGGCTGTGAATTAGATTCATGGGCAGTAGATGAACCTGTCAGTACTGGTTGAGAAGATTGGGTTGTTGAAGGCAGCATATTAACAGCTGAAGATGGGGCATTACTTCCAGTTAATTCAGCTGCAACTCCACTGCTACCCCTCTCAACATTAAGACTAAGTAAACTCATCCATATTGTTCCCTGATGCACTTACCGGATTAATTGAATTCTTCCTTGAACCCAAGTCCATACCGTTTACAGCAACTACATACTGAATGTCAGAATTCTCACCCTCTCCACTTCCCAGGCCAAATTGGGAGTCCTCTAGATCATTGCTAGAAAACAAGAACATCCTAGGCTTCTTTGATCCCCCATCTTCTGATACATTGCATTCTTCCATCATGTTCTGAAGATCCTCATCACAGGATACAGAAACCAATGCGTCAAGATCTTCACCAGGAAGCTGATATTTTATAGTGTGAGATTCATTGTAAATTGCCAGTGTTTTCTGCATAAGATCCTGCCAAGAAATATTCTTGCTTATCCGGATAATGCGTGTTTCACCCCCAACATACCTCAGCTTTCCATCACTTGGACGAGGCAAAATGGTACCACCAAAGCTGCAGAGAAACTTCACCTTTTTTGATGAACTATCAGAGGCTCCTGAAGATGTATAACCATGAATTCCTCGATTGCTATCATTTCTTGGTGAGGTTCGTGGTGCCAGTCGGATAGGATCATAAAAACTTTGGTCTTCATGCACAGAACATCTCTTCTGGTCAAACTCCTGGTTCCGGGCTTTTTCTACCGTGCTTATCATAGAGTTGTCAGGCCCACTTTCCGAACCCGCATGAGATATTCCCAACATGTCCTTTAGTTCCATATAGCTAGTTCTGCTATTTGGATCAACGTTTGCATTTGGAACGAGTTGTTGCCAGGGGTTCGTCCTCTCCCGCATAAATTCAAGAGCAAACTCCTCACCAGTCTGAATGGAGTAATTTAGCACAGGCCTAGCTCCAGTTGACATGTTGTAGTCAGGAGGTCGCATGTTAGTATTAATATTGGCTGATGGATCATGTAAAAACCTTTGGTTTACAGACCCCAGCCCTTCATTTCTAGATTCCATGTTATTATATCGAACTTGTTCATTGTTTTTCTGCTGATCTGTAATGCCTTTTCCCAGATTCCTGTCCATTTGGGTCAATTGCACCAGTAAGGCAAGATGCCAATAATGCCATATCAGTACAGAATCGCTTGTGTGGGCAACCACATACTTTGTTCGCAAAACGACATCTTTGGAGGAGAAAACCTGAAATGGGAAATAAGCTCTTGCTAATAAGAATTACTTGGTTAATTAGAAACCAAAATGCCTTGCATGAGCAATTGAAAAGAAAATATTCGGTGCAAAAGGATAAAACAAATTCAATCATCTCAAGCAGAAGCAAGCACATGATCAAACGCTTATTTAGAATCAAACTTCAATAATTTTACAGGAAAGCTCCCAGTGACGGCAGAGTTGCACAAAGTAACATGAAATAGATTGATCTACTCACTTAAAATAAGAAACAAAAGTAATTGATTTACACAAAAGGAGCACAAATATGCATGCCTGGGGACAAAGATGGATTTGTATTAAGAGAATCGTGTAGAGTTTGTAGGTCATAAGATTAGCGGGTGTTGCATTTCCATGTGCTTTGGCAAAGAGGACTTAATATTAAAAACTTGCAATCTAGTTACTTTCACTTTCTTTTCTTGGTGGCCAAACAAATAGAAAAGTATCAGTTATATTCAAAAATCAAAGTAGCTTCCACTAAATTACTGCATCTCATTGTCCTATGAATCAATCAAGTGTTAAAAACACCAGATTTAGTGGGCTATAATAAGATATTGCCTTAAAAAATATCTGCAACTAAATTATTTAACAGCTAAATTATTTAAATCCACTTGGAAAAAACCTGATCATGAATAAAAGACTGAAAGGTTGCTTTTGAAATTAGGATTAACACAATAATAAACATCAAACCCTAACAAAAACTAGCAAAATTGAAATCAAGCTCAAAAAAATGATCTTAACTCTTAAGAAACCTACACTCAATACAAAAAAAAACGCACATAGAATTCTCACTCAAAAGCCCAAAAATCACTCTGATTACACCTCAACCCAGCAAAATAAAAAGAAGGGAGCATAATTATAAACTAACCACGATCAAAGCTTAAGCAAATGAAAAGGATTTAAACTTTTTACAAAAATAAATGAAAAGAGGGATGAGAAGCGTAGAAATATGAGGTACCAGGAAATTGAAGCAAAGACCGTAAAAGCTTTAGGCAACAGCCAGACTCAGAGTTCTATTGCTTTCTCTCTCTTAAATTTATAAAATGTTTTAATTTTTTATATTATTATCATCAATTGTTTGTATGTGTGCGCGCGCGTGCGCGCGCTTGGTTGAAGCAGATGCTGTTAGATCTATAAATTTTGTTGGCTTTTTTAATATTAATTTTGTTATTTTTGGGGGGTTTGAGGCATTGGCGTACTGATGATTTTTATCTTAAAATAAATATATATAAAAAGTCGGTATTTGCGGAGAAGTAAATGAAGCACACGCGTGCGTGTCGACTACGTTTGTATATTTTTGTATTTTAAAAATAATTTTAGAAAATGAAAAAGAAAGCATTTTAAATTAATTTTATTAATATTTTTAAATTATTTTATATATTAATATTATAAAAAAAACGATCTCATTTTTCAAGTCGTTATCAAGGAGGAGTCATGTTAATAGTTAGCTTACTTGGTGGGATTTTTGTTTCCAACCCTTTGGATTTGTATGTGAAATTACAGAAACATCTTTTTTTTATATAGAAAAAAGTAACTATAGAAAGGAAAACGAAAATGAGAAGGGACCTTTCCTTTTATTTTAATGTAACAAAACAAAATATTCAATTTATTCAGGATGAAAATGGAGGTTGGAAACGTTTTATCTAGCAACTTGATATTTGTTATTTTTTAAAGTATTTTATTAATAAATATATAAATTTAATATTTTTAACTTTTTTATTATTATTTTTATATTAACATATTAAAATAATCTAAAAACATCAAAAAAATTAATTTTAAAAAAAAATTGCATAAATAATTTCCAACTGCAAAACCAGACAAGGCTACTAGAATTTTTAGTGGATAAATGTAAGGATTGTTTCAAAGTGTAGTAAATATTGTGTTTTCAAAGTGTTTTTTGTTTGGTCCATTGATCCATCTATTTACTATTAAAAAGTTGGTTATATGGTCTGTTTGTGTTATAATTCTCAATTATGCTCTTGCAAATTTTATGAAAAAATAAATTGGTTGTTATTTCTTAAGAAACTATTGTACTTAAATGATATGTTTTTAAGCTCAATATATAGAAACTATTTTATTTTCTTTAAAAGATAGCTTGAAATGTAAGATAATCTAAATGTTTGGAACACATAAATATATTAGAAAATTATTATGATACATACCTCTTGTTATGATTGATTCAGTATTCAATCAACTATTCATAAAACTTTATGTTTTAAATAATATAAAGTTTTATAATTATGTCAAACTTTAAGGTTAATATATAAATGAAAGACACGTGACTTCTTATACAATATTTTTTTGCTAGACTAGAGACCTTTTATATATCACCTAATTTTTATGCATTTATTCATCATGGATGATGTTTGGCCTACTGCTATAGTCCAATGAGATCTAAGCTTTGATTCTCATTTAATTTTAAAAAACATTGCATGATATATGAGTCATTTTAAATATATTTCTAAATATTTTTCCATTTGACTCATATAACACCACCTGAAAAGTTATAATATTTTTATAGTGTTCAAAATGTTTAGTGAATAAAAAAACTCACATTCAAATCAACAATAAAATATATGAATTATAATGACCACACTTTGTAATGGAATACTTCCTTCCATATACTATAATATATTGTATCCTCAAATCAAGCACTTAATGAGCAAATAAACTTTATGTATAAACTTTCAATAAGTCGATTGGGTCCAACTTTATACATCTCAATAAACATAGAAAATAATATTTTATATGCATAAAACATCGTTTTAATCTTTAAAAATATCATAAAAAATATATTTAGACAATCAGCTAAAACAAATTAAGTTAGACCATGATCAACATGATCTCTATATTGTTTTATTGATAATGCTTTAATAATGAGATTCATAATCATTACCTCAATGTTAATATGCTCAATGAACACTTCATGTCCTTTAACTTTCTCTCTCACAACTTTGCATAATATTTCTTTTTTACTAAACTATGAACTTTTTATATATAATATAATTTTTGCACACCCTGATCTATCAGCCATTCATGATAGATGGTGTTTGAACCATCACTGAATCCAGATGAACTCTAAGTTTTAATTATTACTTAATTTAAAAACACTACATGACATATAACAACCTTAATCATTTTTTCCAATATGAAAACCATTGTATCAACATGTCAGAGCAACGTTCAGACATGAAAATCACCTGACTCGGACGAGGAAAAATGCTTTCAAACATGAACAAAGCAAATGCCTAAGTAGCTTGTTGCAGAGTTTATGTACATGTTCAACAATCCACTCGCTAATGTAAATAAATGCAAATGAAAGTCATACTTGCATGCATTTGCCCTATTGCTGGATTTTCATGGTCAAGATAATGGGAGCACATGCTCAACATTCAAAGATTTCCCCCTGAAAATACAGATTTCTTTTTTTCCCCAATACATTCTTGGTAGTGATTACTATCTGAAATTATATGTATTTAAAATGATACTTATTAATCTTTCAATACTTTATTTGTCCAAGGTCATAATATATATACAGTCATCATGGGGGAAGCCAGACACTACTAGATCGGCAATCAACATACCTGCTGGTTCAGGTGATGGTCAGTCACCAGCCTTCTCTGTCTTCTTCAGCTTTTGATTAATTAATTTTGCCAACTATCAATCCAAGAATGAAAAGAGAGTCCATTATGGAATCATGGAAGCTAGTGTCAATGTTTGTTGAAGTTGCAAGTCACCTTCAAATGGCTCAGGCATAAGGGAAGAGCAAATTTGGGTACAAAATTTATACTCCAAGAAGTCCAGTTGAAGACAGCAAACATGCTTAGACTACCCTTAAAAATCGCTACACATGAATGATTTGTCCTACATTTAAGAGACTTTCATGAGGAACATTGAGAGCTGCACTGTTCTGTCTGCATATCTTCCTAAGAAAAGCATATATATAATCGATAGCTATTTTCTTATATAACTTCGAATCCCTGCGTGCCAGCACCTCTGTATTCCCCAGTATGTGCACAACACCGGCATCTCTACAGACACCCAAAAATTCCAACTCGTTTACCTCAGCTACGTTGCTTAGAAAACCAGATGATACGATGTCGGTGTTATTATGCAGATGGCCATTAAGAGACACGATTGAATCTCCTGATGAAACTGTTCCATCCATGTTCAATGGCATTGTGTTGCTGGAGTGATTCGGAAGAACATTTGGCTGCTCAGTTTCCTGGTCACATATACTGTAGTCATCTGAGTCTGAACATCCATCCATCATGGACTCAAGCCGAACAAATGTGTTAAGACCTTCAAAGAGTTTTTTCTCAAAACTTTCATCTCTTTTATGGAGGTCTTTATAGCCATATCTTACAACACAACGGAACATACGGAAATTAACGGGTCCTATTCGCTTGACAAGGAATCTCTCTCCTTCAGGAACTGAGTGGACAGGAAGGTACTTCACACAGACAAAAACAACTATTGAATGGATGGCAGGAAGGTTTGTGATGAAATGGGAAAAAATGTGTGGCACTCCTCTTGCCAATTCAGTGTATACAAGTCCGATTCCAGGGACACGAACTAGTCCTAAGCTGGGACCAAGCCCAAGAATCCATGCCATTGAAACCTTACTGTGCACCTCAAACTCATATCGTTTCTTGCTACCATAATGCCACACGTACATGATGATAAAAAATGCCAAGGCGATCACGAGAGGAACCCAACCGCCTTGATTGACCTTACAGAGCACAGAAGAAAAGTAAGTACCCTCCACTACCAGTGATAAACCCGTGAATATCAGGACAAGAATCCAATGGCAACGCCATATTAATAGCATGACTAAAATCATAAGCAATGTGGTCACCAGCATCACTATGACGACTGCAGTCCCTGTTATGACATGAAATGATATACAAAGTATTTATCAAATTTTTAAACAAAGACATAAACAATCTGATTAACTTCATAATATATGAACATACCAGAAGCATTTCCAATTTGGCTTTGATTCTTAAAACCAACTGTCACACCAACGCAGAGAATCATAAGGATCCAATTAATGTCTGGAATATATATGTGACTTAGAAACCTTTTTGATGTGTGTACAATTTTAACTCTTGGAAAACAGCCAAGTGCAAGGGCCTGCTTGATTAATGAAAAAGTTGCACAAATGGTGGCTTGGCTTGCAACAACAGCAGCTGCAGTTGCAACTAGAAGTACTGGCCAATAAATGCAATCTGCAGAATGATAAATGTTACCAGTTTTAAATTATAAAAATGTCATCAATCATTTTTGACAACATTCTGTAAATTTTCACAGAAAAAGAAAATTCTATGTAAATACAGAACAGGAAAAGATGTTTTTGGATTAATAACTAAATCATACTATCAGAGACTGTTTTCTGGGATTTTTGTTACACAAAGTGCTTGGCCCATTCATTTGTTCAATTGGTCAATTACTAAATAGGAAAGGATTAAAAAACATGTTAAAGCAATTCAGTTAATAAACAGAGCCAGCCCCATTAAACCTCTTCAAAAATTTATAAGAATTACTTCTCTAAGAATTTTGAAGAAAATATACCTATCATTAGTGAGTGCTTTGTTGTTTGTCATTAACACATGTACTCTCAATTTCCCTACAGATTTAGGTGTAATTACTCACAGCAATGATTAAATTGTTCTTTGTTCCCATTGCTTTCTATCCATACAAGCACCATTTGCTGACAGGTTTTTCTAACTTCCATACACTCTTGATGACAAAAATCATGTCACATATTATTTGATGGTCCTAATTTTCTTTCTCATTTCCATGACATTCCAGTCACAACAGCCAGGCACCCTAGGAAAACAGAAATGGAGGAAATCATTGCAAACCTGGAATAGAGCTGTAAAATGCATCAACTACGTGACTTGTGTTCTTCATGAGGTAGGCAGCTTGTCCAGAATAGGCAAAAAGTAGGCAGGGAAAGACAACTGTTGTGAAAGCAATCTGTATAGATGGTACAGGAAAATGAGATAGGTCGGCAAACAGGGCCTCGGTTCCTGTAATATTTCAGGACAAATGAGTTCACCAGTTTATTGTACACAAGTTTGATTAATGTCAAAAGGGTTAATAAGTGTGAAAACAAAAATAAATGAAACAAAAATTCAGAGTTCACCTGTTATGCTAAGCATGATACCTCCGAGGGACAGCCAACTGTCTCTTCCTCCCCTTCTGAAATAACGATATATGTACACTGGTGAAATGGCTTTCAGAACACCCGTATCATATTTCCAAATGTTGAATAAGCCAATCCCTCCAATCAAGAGAAACCAAAGGAGCACAATTGGTGCAAAGAGCCAACTAACCCTATCCACACCATGGTGTTGCATGCTGAACAAGCCTACTAATATGACAACAGCAACAAGCACAACTACATCTGACGCGCAGAGAAATAGCAACTGATTGATTAGCAGACAAATTTTAAAGTTGATGTAAATGCAAGAAATTGTTCAATTTCAGTAGGAAGATACCACTACTCATGCTGGGGTGATCTAACTTGATTCCTTGAACAGCAGACAGCACTGCCACATGTAGCAAAGAAAGAAAGATACATGCATTAGCCACATAATTGTCGTTAATTTATGAAAGTTGGAATGAAGTTTTCCGCATGTGGCCTTATGTGCATAAGCACTAAAAGAAAGCAACGTTTCTACCAGTCCAGAACATAACCCAGGGTATCTGAGCATATGCACTCTTCATCACTCCAATGGTTTTTAGTATGGCACTCCTATTATGTTTTGCAACCAGACATGATGAAAATAAATTGATTACAGTTTGAAATGTGTTTTTACAAATGAAAATGTTGCATCGTTTAGTTATTTTAATTAAAGCAAAGGACTTCTAATCCACCTTTATTTTAAACCTTTAACGTACATACACAAGTACCTGTATTATGTTTGCCTTGGATGACTTTATTGGATGGTTCAGTAATTTTGTCACTTTTGATGGTACTTTGAGTTTATATATTTTCCTTCTTACGCATTCAACGTGGTCGAGAAGGTGGTTAAAGTCTGAAACAAAATGACAATTTGTTTGTGCTCTGCTGAGTTATTTAAACAAACATGACTACGTATCTCTGCAAATACTAAAGGAGTTAATTTACTCTAACCACTGACCAGATTTGTATGTTAAACTATTCAAACCATGGTGAAAAATTGTTATCAGATAATGAATTTTCCTTCTTTCATCCATGGATCATCCCACACCCTGTAATTCATTGCTCGTATTTTCATGGCATATACACGTGTTGGATTATAGATACACTGTGCTTATCTATCACAATTCCATGAAACAGACAGGTAAAAAGATAAGAGGACAGATAGTGGTTCTAAGGGAAGGCAACCTGATATAGCTGGTGTAAGAATCCCATCACCAATTACCATGGAAGAGCCAACAAGAACAAGAACAAGAAGCGCATTCTTCCTGAAGGGATGTTCCTCCAACCATCTCTTGGTCTTTCCTGCAAAAGATGTCTCATGGAATGTAGAACGACTATAAGTAGTTAGCTGTTCATCTGTAAGATCTTGGTTAGGGATAGTCTTCACTTTTGCATGTCGACATAGAAGTGAATAAAGAGCAAATGTCCCACCTGCATGATGAATGGGATAAGTTCCAAGAAACTTACTAGCTCTTTACTGGCTTCAGTGCAAATATATTCCTTGCTAAAAGAAGGATACTGCTACATTATGCTTCACTTTTTAGGCAGGAAGTGAAATCATTGAATACATGGTAATATCAGAGAAAATTGAAAGTTCAAGGGCATGAAACACCTTTAACATAATAGCATAAAAATGAAAATCAATCCAATCAGTCTGGAAAATTGGAACTTTTGTCAGATCATAGCAAGTTGTATATAACATTCCATAATAAATAAATCCATGATTTTTTCCCAACTTGTGTAAGAGAAGATACTTAACTTTCCTTTACATTTAGATTTTCAAAAGTCATCTAATATTGTACATTTTATTTACATAACCAGAAAAAATATGTGAGAACATCATTGCCTTCAAGATGGCTGGTTGGAGATTATTCTTTTCGTTTTAGTA
The DNA here is from genome assembly GCA_029228465.1 of Salix viminalis. Lineage (NCBI taxonomy): Eukaryota > Viridiplantae > Streptophyta > Magnoliopsida > Malpighiales > Salicaceae > Salix > Salix viminalis. Next base: position 6,854,178 of record CM055426.1, read on the forward strand.
CATACATACAAGTGGGAATCTAAAGCACCCTGTATTGATTAGTCATGTGCATTTGGTTTTATATTGCATGTTGACATGTTTGAGCATGTTAAGTTTCACATCTTCGACCGTGTCCCTCCCCTTTCTTTCTTCCTCAAGATAAGGTGTCCTTGAACTGTCTGGGATTAGAGTTACCAGGAAGATAATTGCTACTACCTTCTAAAATGGTGGTAAAAGATCAACACTACTCCAGCTAAATAAAGAGATATACCAAATAAAAGTACTTTTGTTTTTATTAATGATCATTTCCACTATATACAAAAAGTGGGACCATAACAATATTCATAGTTCCAAAAATATCCTGTCATTACATGCTGTACTAATGTTAGTATTGTACTGTAAGCAAATTTTTTCATCTCTTTTTACTGCTATAATTGAATCTCAATAAAAACAAGTTAATGGGTTACCTTGGCCATTGTCATTTGCTCTACAAACAATTAAAACATACTTCAGGAGGGGGATAAGAGTAAGGGAATATATGATCAATGAAAGAGCTCCAATTAAATCCTCTGGATCTTCAATTCCATCTGGAAATGTATTGTAGAAGACATACAAAGGAGACGTGCCTAAATCTCCATAGACCACTCCAAGGCTTTGGAAAGCAAGCTGCATAAGCAATAATCTAGAGAATTTCTGAAAGAAATAAAGCAGAATTAGCACAAAGAACATAAGCGGGGTGTGAATCAACCACATTATCAGTGTTCTTGTTTTCATAGTGTAGGCTGGCATGCCTGTATAGCATGCCATCGACTCTAATGCAAACTTTGATTCAAAAACATTTATAATCTCCTTCCTACAGTGTCATCTGCTATTATTACATTAAATAATAAACAAGCTCATTGTAAACTGTTTAAAAATAATAATAAAATTGTTGGCTTTTGAAACAGTTCGCTTGGCAAGGTAATGAAAAGAGCAAATGGTGACATTATACCTTATCCTCGTACTTGTTCCTAAGCTTCTCAGCTTCTGCGTCAATGGGTTGATCAAGATTCTGATCCAAAACCCAGATTCTACTTTTATAATCAATTTCTTCATTATTCTTTCCTCCCGAAGCCATACGCAGAAGAACTTAAATGATTCTTACACTTAGTCCAATACCATCACTGTCTCTTCCTCGCGTTTACACCTGACCCATTAACAGTTTAAAATCCTCAGCTTGTAGAAAATGATACAAGGACCCAGAATTTCTTATTTTCTCAACTACAAGATACAATGCATAAACCAAATCTATGATGCAGTGGCTTCTTCAATTCAAACAAACCAATGAAATCCCAATAGAGATATAAACAAAAGAAAAACCACATTATCTACAGAGTAAACAAAATGGGCTCATTTCAGCAAATAAAACAAGATATTCAAACGTTGACAAAAGATAATTAGAGCCGAGTTCACTAAATTCATTTTTTCCTTCAGAACCAAAGTTCAAATCTTTGATTCATTCAGTGGCAACAAAGTTAGATACCAAAAATCCCAAAAAAATCCAAATATATAACAGACATACCCGCAAAGCAAAACGAGGAAAAGAAGACAGCCCGAGTTTAGTTTTCGCAAGAGAAGGAAGAAAATTCAGTGTCTAGTTTAGGTGGTGTCTTTAACTCCAGTAAAGACTTCAGCAAATTCCCATCACGTCTTTTTGTCAGACATGCAACAGCATTTTTACAGTATATCATGCCGCTCTCATGCCGGAAAAAGAAAAGGGTTATCGGATTGGAAGCGATGACACGTAAATCTGTAACAGCGTCGTAAATGACAGCATCATCTCATGTTAATATTGATTATATATATTTACATTAATGACGACATTGCTCTGAGTATTTTCTTTTTTTTTTTTACATAGCACCGTCATTAAAAAAAAAGTTATGCATTTATTTGCAATATTGTTAATTTTGTTTTGTTTTTAGTCTGAAAAAGTTTCGTAACAATTAAAAAAACAAGATAAAACAGCATAGTTTTATTTTACTTCAAAATTTTAGCTTGTTTCAGAAATTTTGTCCAAATTTTAGCTAGAATATTCCGGTTTTGTTTCGCCCATTCTGTTTTGGTCAAAATAATATTTTTTTTAAATAATGAAATAATTTTACAATATCAATCATATCTCTTAATCTGACTGTTAGATTGAGATGAAATTTTACGAGAAGTCTCTTGACATATTTATATATATTATGTTAAAATTTCAGAGCAATCAAATAATATAATGACCTTGCAAGATTGATGATGACATTCTCGTAATATTATACATGGTCATAATTTTGTTCAAATAAATCATTTTATTGAGTCTTTTTTTATATTAAATTGCACAATTCTAAATAAAAAAAATTGGATTTGAACTAAAAAAAATTAGATTAATATATTTAATTATATATATACATACATAAACAGTACTACTCCAAAATAACAAACCAAAATACTTCAAAATCAAAACATTCTATTGTAATTAAAAAAACAAAATAACAACCAAATCAGAATTAACAATGTTGGTTCTTGGCAATATATCTTCATAATAATAATAATAATAATAATAATAAGCCTAAAATTTTAGTAATTTGTGCACTTCCCATCAATACAATATGATAAAATACAATTAAAGTTACATTGATAGTACGAGCGCAATTCTTTAATACTATTTCACTAAATATTTCTTAACAATGCTAGCTTGCTAAAAAGTAAATGTAGCATCTCAAAAGCTGGCGTTGACTTCAGAGGATTGTACGGTTTGAATGATAAAAAAACAGGGGATCCAGTGAATGATCCCCTTCAAGTATTTAATTGCTTCGTACAAGGATGGAAATTGTTTCTTAAAGTATATTTTTTTGAAATATAGTAAAATAATATTTGTTTTATTTCTTAAAAGCAAAAAAATTAATTTAAAATAACAAATTTAAATATATAGAAGTATTATGCTGCCCTCTCCCTGAAACATCTATCAAGTTACATCAACACAGGTGGACCACATTGGCACGTGCCTTCGCCATTAATATCACGTGAAGAAGATAAATGATAATTTTGTTTACTCCTGGCTAGATTTTCTTCTTTCTTTTTCTCCTATACTGATGAACACCTCCGTCCTTATGTTAGCAAGCTCCTCAAAACATGCAAACTCTGGCTCCATCCTTATCTGGCTATGTTGTTGATCGTCGTCCTACTGATAGGATAAATAAATGAGTTTAAATGATTATAATTATTTATAAATGAATGAATTTAAATGTTTACTAATTAAATTAACATGATTTTCAAATCATTTTACAAAAATAATAATAATTATATAAAAAATAAATTTTAACTCGACTTAAAGTATAACTTCCGGACAAAAACTGAACTATCTTTCATAATTAACAATCATTAGTAAGGATATATTTATATATATATTTATATATATATATATATATATATATATAACTCATTAAATAGTAAGGAAAAAATATACTTTTCAAGAACAAACCGAAGTTTATAATTAATTGATTTTTTATATAAAAAGTTATGATTGATAAATAGTGTAATATATAAAGGTGCATTGATAATTTTCCTCCATTTTTATTTAAACCAGTTCTTAGATATATGTAACAAGAATATAAATTGACAACAAATACATGAATAATTTTTTTATAAAAATTATTTTTTAATTTTATAATTTTTTGTTTGATAATTAAGCGTCATAAAATAATATAAAAAATAAGGATTCCACTTAACAACTTGATGAATTTCGAGGTGATTTAATCATTTTTTATTTTTAATATTTTGTGCTTTCTATTGTCTTTTTTTAAGCATTTTTAAGGTTCTGATAGTCAAAATATTTAACATTTGATAGTTATATATATATAACAATTGGTATTATAGAATTAGAAGCCTCTTTATTACTTTATTATAAATAGTTTTTTTTTCATTTATATATGTAACATGAAAATAAATTAATAATATATACAGAAATAAAAGTTTTATTAAATTATTTCTTGATAAATATTGTCTATTTTATTGCTATTAGCATTTGCACAAAAGAGTAAAAAACAAGAAATGTCAATGACAAAAAATAACTTATAAAAAATTAACTAAGATTTTAATTCAATGATTTCATATAATTTAATTAATTTTTTTATATTTTAATACTTTATATTTTTATTATCTTATTTTGAAGTGTTTTTAGAGATCTTGTAGTTAAAATAAAGTGCCGACATAGTATGATATAGGTTAGAAATGATATAAATATAAATAGTTTGCTTTATACTATTTAGGGTTTTTATGCTGTGTATAAATAAGAAAATATACAAAAAAAGGGGACTGGTCAATATTTTAGCATTCAATAATTTTTTTAAAAAAAGAACTTTACTAAAAGTGATATATACTATTAAGTGCTTTTTCTCTAAGTTTTTTTTTGTACACTCTATGTTCTATGATTCTCATTACAAGTTTATTTATAGCCTAAAATTCTAGACAAAATAAGAAATTTAACTAAACAAGTAATTTATGGTGTGTTATAAATTTAATGGAATAAATTAAGGTGCAAAACTGTAAATGATGGGGAGGGCAGACTATCTTCCAAGAAGCCATTTCTCATTGCGCATCAAATAGACGACATGTCACTGATTCCTTCAGAATACGAGACGACACACTCGCTCTTATTACTGTCTTACAAATGAAAAAAAAACAAATATTTATACATAGAATATCTGTCCGACATTCAAGAGACTCTCATGAGGAACATTCAAAATCATACTGTTTTCCCTACAGATTTTCCTAAGAAATGCATAGATGTAATCGACAGCTATCTTCTTGTAGAATCTCGAATCCCTCCTCGCCCTCACCACCGTGTTCCCCATTATGTGCACCACCCCAGCATCCCTGCAATTATTCAGAAACTCTCTCTCGTCAACCTCCGCCTGGCTGCTTCTCTGACCGGACGACCTAACGCTAAGATTCGCCTGAGACGGAGTCTTGAACTGCACGATCGAGTCGATGGATGAAATTGTGGGATCTGCAAGTGATGGGCTCATGTTTCCATTCCTATTCAAAAGGGCTTCTCTCGACCTCTCGGTTTCCTGGCCGTATAAACTATACTCGTCGGAGTCGGAAAATCCTTCCATCATGGACTCCAGCCGGACGAACAGGAAGAGGCTTTCAAAAAGTTTTTTCTCAAAATCATCATCTTTCTTGTGAAGGTCCTTGTATCCATACCTCGCAACACAGCGGAACATGTGGAAATTCTTCGGCCCGATTCGCTTGACAAGAAATCTCTCCTCCTCAGGGACCGTGTAGACAGGGAGGTACTTCACACAGACAAAAACAACGACGGAATGTATGGCGGGTAGATTCGTGATGAAGTGAGAAAAGATGTGGGGGACGCCGCTGGCGAGCTCGGTGTACACGAGCCCGATCCCGGGGACTCTCACCAGTCCTAAACTGGGGCCAAGCCCTACGATCCACGCCATGGAAACCTTGCTGTGCATCTCGAACTCGTAGCGTTTCAATGTGCCATAGTGCCAGACGTACATGATGATGAGAAAGGCAGCTGCGATCACAAGGGGAACCCACCCGCCTTGATCGATCTTGAACAGCACAGCAGAGAAGTAGGTGCATTCTACTACAAGTGACAAGCCAGTGAAGAGGACGACAAGAATCCAATGGCAGCGCCACACCAGCAACATGATTAGAATCATTAGGAAAGTGGTTACCAGCATGACTATCACAACTGCTGTCCCTGTTGTCAGCAAAAATATTTTTCAATTTAGAGCAATGCGTCATGAACAGTAAATTGAAATGTACCGGCATATTGTTGGGAAAAAAGTTGATGAAATAAAGTGTTTGAGCAAAATCTGGCCAGAAAAACATGGCTTAGATCTGCTTCTCAGGCAATCACGAGTTACACCTTAAGCTTAAACTGTTAGGTGATGCCCAGAATACAATTTATATTATTCTCTAATACACTTTCTCGAGTGAAAACTTTTTGGGCTTGAAACTTGCACCCAGACTTACTCTGAGTTGTGCTCGATTTTTATCAAATAGAATGAAGGTGGTGATTCGAACTCGTGCCTGCTGGAGTCACTAAGGTTTTGATATCATATTAAAGAATCATCTCATCTAAAAGTTTAAGTTGTTAAGTGAGACACTAGAATATGATTTATATTATTCTGTAATCCAGAACAAAATCACACATGATTGGGCTAATTTCATACCACTTGTCCAACCGCACAGAAATTGAACTCTTTGATAAACTTACCATAAGCATTACCAATTTGACTTTGGTTCTGGAAACCAGCAGTGACACAGATGCAGAGAATCATAAGGATCCAATTCATATCTGGAATATATATCTGGCCTAAGAACTTTTTTGATGTGTGTACAACTTTGACTCTTGGGAAGCATCCAAGCGCAAGCGCCTGCTTGATTATTGAAAAAGTTGCGGATATGGTAGCCTGGCTTGCGACCACAGCAGCTGCAGTTGCAACAATGAACACTGGCCAATATATACTCTCTGCAAAGAAAGAAGTGTAAATTAGCTTCTGTCCACAGGGATTCCATAAAGCTGGATACTCTTGGTGGACTTTTCGTTTTCTGAGATCCTTGAATAACTACTGAGGTTTTATTTCAGATAAATGAGATCTGAAACTTTTCATGAATCTCAAAATCTAAAAAGGGACTTGTAATTCTCTAACATGTTTTGTGCTTCTCCAGATGAAAGTTGTTTTAGAAATTTGTTCAAACAAGCGGGATAATAAATTTTCAAACAATGATTTTCAGTGACCATGAATCATTTCTTACCATATCATATCTGAGAATTTCACCACAGCCTAACAGAGAGCCCAACATATAATTTTTTGTAAATTTCTGTGCTCTCATTACTTCTCTTGCTCTATTTTTTAATTGCGTATCAGTAAAATGCTTACATAAAATACACCTCACTACAAGAAGTTGCAGGAAATGACGCAAGATATCAAGAGACAGGTGAAAAGGAATCACAGAAAAAAGAAGCAACAACAGAAGTCTAGGAAATTCAACAGTGAAAGAATTTTTACGTGGTATAGAACGATAGAATGCATCAACCACGTGGTCCGTGTTTTGCATAAGATAAGCAGCTTGTCCAGAATATGCTAAGAGAAGGCAAGGAAAAACAATTACTGTAAAAGCAATCTGTATAGCTGCAACCGGAAAATGGGCTAGATCAGCAAAAAGTGCCTCTATACCTGTAAAAGTTCAGGATAAAAATCAGTATTCTGACATGATTAATCTTTGATTTCATATAAACAGCTGTTAAAAGGTTTAAACATTAGGGCAGAAAAGGATTTGTGTTCTTAAACTTCAAACAAGTATGGAGCCTTCAATTCATTCTGATACTTACCAGTTATACTGAGCATAATCCCTCCCAGGGAGGTCCAACCATCTTTTCCTCCATTTCTTAAATACCTGTAAATATATACAGGTGAAAAGGCTTTCAGAACACTAGTATCGTATTTCCAGATGTTGAACAGACCGATACCACCGATTAACAGAAACCAAAGCAGCACAATCGGGGCAAAGAGCCAGCCTACTTTATCCGTCCCATAGTGTTGCATGCTAAACAAACCCACCAATATTACAACAGCAACAACTGTGACTACATCTGCACCAAAGAAAACAGATCTGTTTAAAGATTCAAAACTTTCAAATTAGTTGCAGAGAGGAAAGGTAAATACAAGGTTTCGTTGACTGTCAGGAGTAGAAAGATACCATTACTCAGCTGGGGGGTGGTTTACCTTGATCCCGCCAGAAGCTGAAAGAACTGCACAGAAGTGTGGTTAAGCATTTTCATGGGAATTGAAATGAGTAAAAACTATTATGAGCTGACGGCTACATAAACCCGAATATACCACAAATACATGCCCCATATGTCAGATTATCATATGAAACTTGTATCCTGTAATCGCTCTTCAGGTGTAAATACATTAATTGGATTTATTTACCAACAGATCCCATTGGTAACCCAAGCATCCAAAGACCTTTCCATAACAATTAATCAAAAAAATTCTTGAAAAATACACATTAAACAAAACCACTATGATTTCTTCTCAAGATAAGACCTGGATATCTTGCTAGTTTTTGAAAGGTTTTTAACATATGCACAAACCTGCAATCACACCCATGCATTTTATACATTAAAAGTTACGAGTTAGGCATCAAGGTACCAGATATTGCTGGAGTGAGAATCCCATCCCCGATCACCATACAAGTGCCAACAAGGACAAGAATAAGCAGTGCATTCTTTCGGAATACATATCTCTCCAACCATCGCTGAGTTTTAGCAGCAAAAGATTGTTCATGGAAAGTGGAACGGCTATATGTTGTAAGCTCTTCATCCGTCCGATGTTGATTTGGAATAGTTCTTACGTTAGCATGCCGACAGAGTAATGAATATAGAGCAAACGTTCCACCTGTTCCATGAAGAGGATGAGTTCCAGTACAGTGTCCCTCGTCATCGCCGAGGCTGGAAAAATTACAAATGCATGCTCCACTAGGCACACATTCAAATTAAGATATACTGCTGAAACCTGACAGTCTTACATGAGTTCTTTACAAGAACATCACTGTACTGTGCGTGTTTAAAATGAGTTCACAATGTTTTCTTTCAGTTCACTGGGCTATATCAGACAAAACTTACTGAAAAAACTATGAAGGAAACAACTGATCACTTAGGAACAGGCATGGTTGACTGTCAAAATCTGTAGCCATGCAAGGAGAAGTACAAAAACGAAGAAAAACTTATGAAGGCCACTACAATTCGAGCAACAAAAAGGAGAAAAAGGCCAGAGAGCATCCACACTTCCAAGAGTATTTTCTTTATGATTTGGATTTGGAGGTAAGCAGAAAATGGAAGAAATCATCCCAGCACATCCTTAGATATAGCACTATAGATTCACTTATCAGAATTCATCAATCCAGAAAATCAGAGATACGTGTAATCAGCGCAGCATACAATTCCCAAGTCATTTGCATTGAAACTGGTTTACCTTGACCATTGTCGTTTGCTCTACAAACAACGAAGACATACTTAAGGAGTGGGATAAGAGTGAGCGAGTATATGATCAATGAAAGAGCTCCAATCACATCCTCTGGGTCTTTGATTCCATGAGGAAATGTATTGTAGAACACGTACAAGGGAGAAGTGCCCAAGTCACCATAAACCACCCCGAGACTCTGGAAGGCAAGCCGTAGAAGCAAAAGCTGTGAGAACTTCTGAAAGTAACAAGATTGTATTAGCAAACAAAATAAAAACCAGCATCAAATCACCAACCAATATAAACTGAATTGATTAAACAACAATTAGTGAATCAATGAATTAGAAATATCGTATACATCCAAAAAAGTCAGCATCCTTGTTAGAAGATTATAGCTGATTAAATTCATTCATTTGTGATTTAAGGAAAAGGTTAAACGGGTCTGCAAAATGGAAATTGAAGCAGATATAATAAGGGCTGGTCTCTGAATCAGTTCATCCAGGAAGGGAAAATGACATTAACAAGGAGCATGTGTTGTCTGACGTCAACAAGATCAATTGAACGTGATTTATTAGTTCGTAGTTTGAGGGAGAGAGAAGGGAAATTGTAATACTGCAGTACCTTTTCTCTGTACGTATTTCTGAGTCTTCCAGCTTCCTCATCCATGGGTTGATCAAGTTTCTGATCCAAATCCCACATACTTCCTTTATTGGTGTCACCTGTCTTCCTCGACCTCCACTCTTGAAGTCATTTCCATATGAATTCTCTATCTTTCGCCAAACGAATCCAATCTCTATCTTTCTCTCTCTCTACTAAAAACCACAAAGCCCTCACAAGAATCTCCAGCCAGCACCAAGATTCAAACCTCAAAAAACAGAACCAATATGATTTTTTTAAAGAAGAAAAACGCAACCCAAGTTTGAAAATCCACTCTTTACTTGAAATCCATCCCAGCCCAATAAAAAATCAAAACTCACCACTAAACTATAGAGAAAAAAAACTGTAAGTTATGAAAACAAACAATTAATATTTACTTTGATTTATTCAAAACCCGAATCAAGCTGTGAAACTTGACACCCATCAAAGATTTGAAAAGAAAACAAGACTGCAGACTTCAGAACGAAAGAGAGCTGTGAACGAAGCAGAATTCAATTATTCAACGAAACAGAGACACTCAATTTAGGACAGAGCAGCTAAAAAACATCTCATAAAACAAAAGAAGAAGTGTGAAAGCAGACGTAAATTTATTAGCTTTGTCGCTATAAAACTCAAGTGGGGTCAGTTCAATCTCAGCCACAGGAACGAAGAAAACCTGTAATAAAAATCTACCATGAACCCATGAAATGAAAGCCAGAGATTGACAAACACAAGTCTAGTTTTGAGGTATAGAGTCGGAGAGAAGGGGACGAAGGGACTCTGTAACAGGACAGAAAAAAAAAGAGCCAAAGAAGTCGTTCTTTAGATGCAGATGTCTGCCAGCTTATTTACTAAACTCATATTCTGGTGCCATTCTGGACTGCAAACAAAGAAGACGAATAAAAGGGAGAGATTTTGCTGCGTAAGCTGCAGCTTTTATCCTTTTCTGTCTGTATTGAGAAGATTAGCTGTGGCCTTTCTTTTCTCTTGTTCGTCTGGTTCTCGCTATTTTTACTTGCTTATTATTGAATGATTGAAGTGGTTATGCCAAGAAAAAAATGGTGAAAATATACAAATAAATGGGAATGATGACGACATAATAAGCATACGAGGAAGGTTCTCTCTGCGTTGTCGAATGAAGTTACATGGATTGGTGTAATATATTTTAACCTGGTCAAATAACTGATTAACAGCCAGATACCCTTTGGTGAGAAATTTGCAGGGTTTCTTACGTCCTTTCATATGATTGCCCCCACCCCCTTTTTTTCCCGGTGAAAAAGTAGTGATGATTTTGTTTTGCTTTCATTAAATTAGAATGATAGACAAAACATGCTTTTTCTGCGGGGGGGAAATAATTTAATTTGTTACTATATAGTGAGGGTACGGGAATTAAATTCTGATAAAAAGGGATAATTAGATGGTAAAACATTTATGGGTACCGCCAAATTCAAGTAACAAACACGATATATGCTCATCAAAATAATAATAATAATAATAATAATAATAAATCTAGGTATGTGTCTGAGGTTATGCAAATAAGATAGGTGGGGTCTTACATCACATCATGTCCTAACATTTATATATTATATGCTGCTAATTACTAGTTTGATTCTCACTACTCTTAAAATTATTAAAAATTAACAACTAATTATATATTTTATAACCTGTAAAATTAGTTGAAATACACGTAAATGACCGGATGAGTAGTGGATTCTCATTTAGAGTTGGAATCACCTACCCCACCTTAAGTTCTCTGTTAATGTTGCCATGCCATAAATCAAGGCAGGCAAGGGTGTCTTTATTAAGATTTGTGTCGAGTCAAGCGTGAATGTGTTCTTACAACTTTAACTAGTTAATTGTCTGCCTCTTAAAATTCCACCAGCAATTGCCCACCACCACTTCCAAAATGGAAAGAGCAGCCATTATATTGCACCACCAAAACTATATTTATTTTAAATAGATTCTTAAAAATAGAGGTACAGAGTAATTCAACGATAATTCTAATTGAATAATCTTGTAAAAAGAAACAGTTATTAATATATTTTCTAAAGACTAAATTTAATATATATATATATATATTGAAAGATATTTTTATTATCATGTTAATCGAACTTCCTCTCATGTGACTGCCGTTGTATTTGAAAGGGAATGGTAACAAATTGGATAAAGATGAGATATTTTTGTTGACTATATAAAACTATTGACAATATAAATTATTTTCTAGCCTTATCTACAGGGTATGTTCAGCAACAAGAAAATCTATTTTCCTTTTTAATATTTAGTTTTTATTTTCTTTTTCTAATAAAAAAAACTGAAGATATTTTTAAATGTTAAGAACAAAAAAAAAACTGAAGGGTGAAAACATATTATACTTGAAAAGATTTTTTACATTTTATGTTTTTTAACTTTATTTTAAAATAAAAATAAAATATCACCCAGATTCTAAATAACTCTATGAATTTTCCAAGAGTTTATTACACTTGTTATATTCCAATCAAAACATGGCAATAACAATTTTCTTAATTATACACATGAGATGAGGAGTTATAACACTGTTATGACAATTGTTTTTTTTTAAATAAATTAAAATATTATTCTTTTATTCTCTTAAATTTATTTTTAATATGATACACAAAAAAGAATTTAAAAAGTATATAAAAAATAATATTCTTATAAAAGGACAAAACAAATTCTATCATTTAAACAACTACAAGCAATCGTATTACTGAGCCGCTATAAGTTATCAAGCGCAAATGATGATAGACAGGTGATAAAGATGAGAGAGAATTAAATAGAAAATGAGTGCGAGAACTTTGGAATTTATCAAATCTCTGAGAATTATTGCGATTTGAAAAGAATATTCCAAAGCATCTGAGCCTGAACCCCGGTTGCCATCGCAACGAGAATTCCTCCACGGAAAACGACTTGGCGTTTTATCCTGTGCCATTTGCCTTTTCATGAATTTCAGCTGTAATAAAACACCCCACGCTCAGATCTATGGTTTAAGAACACGCGCGCCATCTTCCCTCAGCCTCCCTCCCCCCTCTTCCACGCCCTGTTCCCCTGCTCGCTTCAACGTGTTTGAAGCTACTTTCTTCGGCGCGTGATGGAAGCCTGGATTGTAAATATCAATGCTGACTGACCCACGACAAATGCCAACCCCAGAGCTTTCTGTCTGCCAGAAACCGTAAGTACAAGATGACTTATGTTAGGTTTCCGGTTTCGGATTGATATATGTTAGGGATTGATTGATCCGTTGCATCCAGCCATATTTTTAATTTTTATAGGCCTGCTAGTATCCATTATACATTGATTATCCAGACAGGGAGAAAGGAGACTCGAACGAGAAAGAAAAATTCCAGTTCCCTTCACATTTCAGACTCCCATCTTTTAATTATTATTTTCAATTCCAACAACACTAAAATAAAATAAATACCGATTGTAACCATTTGATCTAGTGATAAGAGCTTTATATAAAGAAGTTTGTTTCTCTCATTTGGTTTCAGGTTCGAATCTTGTAGTTTTAAAAAATATGATGATCACTAGAGGTTTATGTAATCGTTAATTTCAGAACTCAGTAAGATTAATTGAGATGCACGCAACCTGACTTGAACACTCACATTAATAAAAAAAATATCAAGTGTTTTGTTTTATATTTGTTTTAGAGTCCATCGATTCACCGGTTGATTTTTACATGCATGTGGTTTCTAAAACATTAATAAGAAAATCATTTAATATGTTTATCAAAAAAATAAAATTCATTCGGTTGAATCTCCTAGATCCTACTTGGTTGTCTTCGTGTTGTCAAAATTATCATATGAAACTAGATATGTCTGATACCTAGTTACAAAGAGCAAACTTAAGCTGTAGATTTGGAAGAGCGAGTAGAAAAGCATGTATAATAAAAAGCACGACAAAGCAGGAAAGAACTCTAGAAATTTTATATATGATTTTCTGAAAATACCAATAAAATAAATAGTTAAAAATAAATAAAGAATAAGGTTAGTTATCATTCCGTGTACAGGAGCCTGGTGAAATACGTTTATATATTTATATCTAGCCTTCATAATTAATCGAGTGAGTTTTCTAAATAACAAAATAAACTACGATAGTATGTAGCCAACTTGATTAGAATATGAGGATATTCCAATAAGAAAATAAACTATGATAGTATTTTTGGATTACAATCATAACTAAATTGATTTTTAAACAATTTAAAGAATGCATTTCTTATATTGACATACTGCATTTAGAAAAAGATAAAAAGTCCGCTTTAATGTCTGAACTAAGAAATTAAAAATAAAAATAAAGCCAAGCTCTTGCTATCATCGAGCAAAAAGAATGGGGAGATATTTTTTAAAAAATTAAAAAACATAACGTCTTCGAAACCTCTTGCCACGTGACAAACCGTCATCAGGTAATTAATTAATTAATTAATCATGTCGTTATACTAATGGCATAGATCCAAACATCAAGCAACGAGCAGGATATGAAAATTATAAATTTCCGTGCAACTAATATTTAATGCATAATATCTCCATTAGTTCAATGATCACAAGCGGTTTATTATAAGATACCAGCGTTAAAACCACTGTATTAGGAAACGTTTTAAGTTCGATTGTACCATAATTGGCTTGCTTTAAACTAATCATAACTACTCCAAATAAATTGATTCGATGACGAGATCACACGTTCATTGGACAGCACGCTTTATAATATAGAAAATAGAGTACATCAAACTAAATTATAAAAGTTAAATTACAGAATAAAATAACAATGGAGTGGTGCTTTACTGTTTCTTTTTTCCGTAGGGCCATGTGCAATGTTTGGACGTCCCAGATTATAATTTGGTCTCTCATTTTTACAGTATAGTCCCTTTATTTTTCAATTCTTATATGCTAGACCTTGTAGTTTTTAATATTTATGTTTAAATTCTAGATTTTATTTTATCCTTTGAATAATGTTGAGAGAAGAGACTCATGAAAAGAAGAGATGGGATCGGAAATAAGAATTTAACTGGAACAAGCAGGTGGGATTTACTTATTTTTATAATTATCCGTGGCCTATTTGGTGGGTTTTAATTTGTTAGTGTTGAATATTGTTTTTATTTAACTTGTTTGAGCAACTTGTAATGTGTGAATTTTTTTTTGGATAGATTATATTAATAGAAATCCGAAACCCTAAATCCCTGTCATCTCCTTGAAATCGATGCTGGCGATCGGGAAATTATAAGTTATTAATGAATAGAAACATGGACTGTAATTAAGAGGCACATGTCTGATGGATTGTCAGTCTTGCTTTCAAAAATTTATGCAAAACCATTTTTTATATACGGTGAAGATGCAATTTGAATAATCTTCACTGATCATTTGTTTTTATCGTTGATTTTTTTTTAGTTATATATTCAGGATCTTCAGATCCTCACGCACTTTCACTTTTACTATTTTTGAGAGCGTTTTTGTTTAGAATTCATCTAAATAATATTTTTTTATTTTTAAAAAATTATTACTCACATCGAAATAATATAAAAATATTAATAAATTTAATTTAAAACAACAAAATTCAATTTTTTTCAAAATAATTTTTAAAACACGGTGACAAACATGATCTAGAAACCGATCATGGAAAGGGTTTTGGCAATCACCCCTGATGGGATCTCTGAGGAAGTTAATTAATTATTTATATGATGCTCATGTGAAATCCATCTCCACGGTGACGATGCAAACGCACGACAGATCATACATGTAGGGACCAAAAAAGGACATGCATGGAGGGCGATGCTTTTTGACACGTGCGAGACTGCAGGGCATTTGAATTGATTCCCTTTTTTTTTTTCATTTAGCGACGGGTAAAATATTCCCAAGTGGGTAATTGAGGGCGGGCGGGAGATCTTGCAAACGAGATGACAATTGGAGTTAATTATGGTCTTAAAAAATAAATTACTAGTATGATAAATAATGACATGCAAGAGGATTAACAGTGAATCCCTCTCCTCCATCAGTGTTTTTTTTTATTAATTATGTTATGTCGGAACATGAATCATGATTTGCATATTGGTCATACCAACATAACCAACAGATATAATTTATAAATTTTATTTTAATCTCTTAACCAATAAAGTTAAAGCACCATGAAAAGAGCACAGAGAGAGGGTAAAACGATAAGTAAAAGGAGGTGCACATATACTTGCATTATCATCAATAATAATTAGTTGAGCGTCAACGTCAACGCCCCCCACCACCACTCTCACCGTCAACGCCAATAATAATTACTAGCAATGCAGCTAGTGGTCCTAATGGCCCGCATTTCAATGCTATATAGCACAGAGAAAGAGAACATTGCCCCCTAACAATAGACTTCGAATGGTACGATGTACTTTTAATATAGCATCACAAGACCTATAATTTATGTTAAAAAAAGGGGCATAATTATAGGCTTTTTGTAATCAATTCCTACTTTTGTTTTTCAGAAAAAGTCAGTTTAAAAAATATTTGGTTTTGATATAGATAATAGCAAGTTGTCAACTTTGTTTTGTTTTTGCCAAAACATTTTGTATTGGTAAAAAAAAAAAACAATATTGTTTTTGACTCGGTTTAAATTCTGGTCTATTCTGGATTTTCAGCCAAATACCTATCGAAACATTCCAGTTTTGTTATGTCCATTTCATTTAGGCTAAATAGTATTTTTTTAAATAATAAATAATTTTACAATATCAATCATGTCTTTTAATCCGACCGTAAAATTGAGATGAAATTTTACGAGTAGTCTCTTAACATATTTATATATATTATATTAAAATTTCAGAGCAATCAGACAATGCAATGGTCTTGCGAGATTAATGATGACATTCTCGTAATATTATACATGTTCATTATTTTGTTCAGAAAACATTATTTTATTGTGTTTTTTTACATTAAATTGCATAGTTCTAAATAATTTTATTTTTGAATTTGAACTATTTTTTAATTAATATATTTAAATACACAAATAGTACAACCCTAAACATCACACCAGAATACTCCAAAATCAAAATATTTAATTTCAATTAAAAAAATAAAACACTAATAAAAACAGAATTGATATTGTTAAACAATAGCATGGACATGTAGGATCATACTTACAAAATGGTTGATGGCCAATTTTAAAAAAAAACCTCGGCCAGCCCATCGTGAAAAGGGAGAGGGAGGAAGGATGGATACTATTTTTTTTTGTCCCGCGGCTGTTGGAGATTAAAAATAATTTTTATATATTTTTTAAAATTTATTTTTTATATTATCACATAAAATGATATAAAAAACTTGTAAAATTTGACAAGAAGCAAGTTAAAACTCGCCCCTATACACCCTTTTAACTATTAGTTTGTTTATTTTTGTGTTTCAAAAACATTTTTTATTATTTATTTGTTTTAAATTAATTTTTATACTAGTATTAAAGTCAATGCAATTGAAGTTTCTACTCTTATCTTTTTGCTGAGAATATAATAAACAGAGATATATACAATCCTAAACAGGATTGATTATTTGCAGCTTGAAATAATTCTATAAAGAGATGCTCTGATATTGTCATTTTAGCTACCTAAGAAGTAAGCAATTTTATTACGCTTTATAAACTGCAATAGATTTAACAGTGAGTGAGAAAAAAGAAAAAAAAAAAGGCAAAGAATTTTTTGGTGTAATTAAAAAAAAATTGTTTGGGCATGGCTTGAATAATCAGAATTTTTTCATTCTATGCATTATTTTTTGGTTTTCAATAGGCATATAATTTTCTACGTACACACAAGTTTTTCTATGTATTACAAGCACTCTTTTCACTCCAATGACATCACTTGTCATCCATGTTTTTATCAATGGTGCACACTAATTTCTCAACCAATAATATATTTTTTCCATGAAGAAAGTTCCAGATTTGGGTGCATAAATATAATCATTTACCTAGATCTTGTTATTGGTCATACAAAAATAACAATAAAAAGTCAAATCATAAGTGAGTCATACAAAAATGCATGCCACGCAAGTTTTAATCAGGCGAAGTTGTTAGAGTATAATATAAATTATATTCTGGGGTTTCACCTAAAAAGCTTAAGCTTTTAGGTGGGATGATTCATTTACATGGTATCAGAGTCATGTTGACCCAGCGGTCACAAGTTCGAATCTCACCATCCCCATTCTATTTGATAAAAATCAAGCACATGATAATATGGACCTGTGCAAGTTTCAAGCCCAAAAGGCTTTTATTTGAGGAGGTGTATTAGAGAATAATATAAATCATATTCTAGGGCTTGATGGTTCCTTAACAGAAGTGCTTGTTTGGTAATGTGATTAAAATTATTTTTGAAAGTGTTTTTCAATCAGAAATGTATCAAAATATTTTTTTTTAAAAATTATTTTTGATATTAACACGTGAAAATAACTCAAAAACATCAAAAAATTTAATATAAAATATATATTTTCTAATTTTTTCAAAAATATTTTTAAAATACAATATCAAACAAAGCAGAAAACCAAAACATTGAGCCAAAGCTAGACTCGGGCTATTTTATATAATTTCCTACCATGTATGCATATATACTTGCTTAATGTTTTTGATACATATGGTCACGAACTTAATTAATTATCCGAAATATGTTGAAGTGTAGGTCGGTTGTTGATCTGTCTCAATCATATCATACCCCGTATTTTTCTTGCTGGCTCAAGATTGCATTGGGAGGCCAGCACCTGTCTAATGGATGAGAATACTCCATTGCATGTTGATTGTTTTTAGGTCTAGATTCCTTAACTCTTTAAAAAATTACTTTAATTAATTATCATATTTTATTTTTTAACAAATAATTTTTATAGGTGTAGCCTGTTAGATTTCCTGATAAGTTGGGCTAGATATAAATTATAATTCTAAATAAAATATGATTAAATAAAATTAGCAATTGAATAATTGATTGATTTTTATTTGAAGATTAAATACAATATTTAACAAATTGTCATGATCTTCTAAGTATTAAAAAAATCATAAGGGTTTGACTTAGTCTTTTAATGACTTTTTTTTTAGTGAAATTATTATTCATTCATTAATAATATTTTAATTTAAATATTATAGCATGAATAATATTTGTTTTTTTTTAAAATCATTTTAATTTCCAATACCATTATTATTGATTGTTTGAAACTCTTTTCAAATTTCATTCTATTTTGGCTAAGGACTTCACAGTCACTTAACATGTTAAAGATTTCTATTTTAATGAAGTTATAATATCATAAAATTTAAAACGTAAAGAAAAAAAAAACTTGAAGAAAGAGTTGTGGTTTTATGGAAACTCCGATCGAGTACATTCTAGAGAAAACTATCAATATGCTTTTTTGAATCATTTATAGCAGCGTTGTATGTTTTGTTTTGTTTCGGTTGAAATGAATGAAATGTTATGTACTAATTTGACAGAACAACGTCGTTTTATCTCTGTTTAAATTCTAGTCTGTTTCGGATTTTTCAGTCAAATATCGGTCCAAACGTTCCGGTTTCGTTCCGCTTGTTTCGTTTTAGTCAAATAATTTTTTTAAAAAATAATAAATAATTTTATAATATCAATCATATTTTTTTAATCCGACCATTAGATTAAGATAATATTTTACGAGGAGTATTTTAACATATTTATATATATTATATTAAAAAACAAAACATAATTTCTTAGTATTGACAACTTTGATTTATAGTTTTCCAGGATACTCAGCCATTCTCTTTCTGTGATATCATAATTTCATGGTGGGTCAGAAACGCCAATAATGGTGCCTTTATGTATGGCTATTTTATAAAATGACGTTGTTTTATCTCAGTTTAAATTCCAGTTTATTTTGGATTTTTCAGTCAAATTTTGGTCCAAACATTCCGGTTTTATTCCGCCTGTTTTTTTTTGCAAAATAATTTTTTTTTAAAATAATGAATAATTTTACAATATCAATCATATCTCTTAATCTGACTGTTAGATTGAGATAACATTTTACGAGGATAATTTTAATATATTTATATATATTATGTTAAAATTTTAGATCAATCATAGAATGTAATGACCTTGCGAGATTGATGATGATATTTTCATAATATTATACATGCTCATAATTTTGTTAAGAAAAATTATTTTACTCTATTGTTTTAGATCAAGTTACACAATTCTAATTTTTTTTATTTTATTTTATATATATATAATATAATCCTGAAATGATGCGCGTTAAAATTCTCTAAAACCAAAATATTACATCTCAATTAAAAAAACAAAACATAATTTCTTGGTATCGACAACCTTGATTTATAGTCCTCGAGGTTACTCGGCCGTTCTCTCTCTGTGATATCATAATTTTATGTATGGCTATTTTATAACATGGGTGCATGTAGGCATGGTGAATGGACGCATGAACTTATCTTGCTGAACGCGTGTCCTTGTTTGCAGGTGGAGACGAGGACATGGGTGCCCATCATCTTTTTTTTTTTCTCTCCCGAAATTCTATGTGGCAATGAGTGGCTCAACTGTCAATCTGTGACACGTTTCATCCACTCGTGCTAAATTTTATTGTTTCGCGGCTGCTATGATTTTTTTAATGAAAAAAAATAGAAGACGTGGCAGCGCGTTGTCGCTGGACTGCTGAAATTATTATTTTTGGATGCTTAATAAATTATCAAGAAATTTCATTGAACTAAATCTAATCCAGAATGGTATTGTTTTCTGCTCTAATTAAAATTATGAAAAACATTTCATACTTTATTTATTTAAAATCTTCACCGAACGGATTAAAAAACTTCCACGACTTTTGCAGAGATCTGATAAAATAATCGATTGGTAATAATTTAAGAAGCTTTTTATAACGATAAGTAGAATTACAAAAATAAAATAAAAAAGGAACTATTTTCTGTTTAAATATGAATAAAATAATTATTTAAGATGCGTCATTTACCATGTCGGACGAAACATCATGCATTTCTGAACTTTTTCTCCGACACTCTAATTATTGAAAAATGAAAAACTGTGAGCTGCCGTCTTTTCTTTTCAAAAACTGGATTTGTGTGTTGGTTTTCAGATTAAAAAAAATTGGGTCGTCATAAAAATTTTTCATAGATTAATTTGAAATATCAAAATCTTTTTTTATTCATATTTAAACAGCAAATTATCATATCCCAATTTTTATTTCTAAACTGTAACACTGATCCTTTCCATTTATTTTTTTTCATTTGTTAGCTCTTCAATACCTACAATCGAATTAAAAGGCTTCAATTTATTTGACGGAGAAGGTGGTTCTCGACTGCAATTCGGTGTTCCCATATTCTTTTTTTTGGATGAAAATAAATTTTATTTTAAAAAAAAACGTATTTTATTGATCTAAATGAGCAAGTAAAAACTTGATTGTTTAAGAATCTTACAAGATATACATGTGTTGACTTGAACTCGAGACCTACTATACATATCACAAACTCTCTATCATCACGCCATGATTTATAGAGACTCATGTTCTTCTCCTTCCTTCTACATTTCTCCAAACAACCCTTACCTCTCTAAAATAAAAATAAAAAACTAGATGAGTAATGCAGGAGGTAGATGTTTCAATTCTCCAAGCGACACATCACATCAATATAACAAGAAACTAAGAAAGTGCTTTGTATATTAAATAATTTAATAAAACATAAATAAATAAATTTATTATTCAATATAAATATAAACACTTCAAATAAATTTATTAATAAATTTATTTTTTAATTATTAATAAATACTCATTGAATACCCGATAAATAATTTAAAATATCTAATGTTTTTACTTATGGATAAAAAAATAGAATATTAATATAAAAAATCCAACACTAGGAACTCATTATTGCCACCCTAAAAACAATCGCACAGGTATAAATAATTAGCTATATACATGGTAAACGCTCATTGAATCCAACGACCGACCTCTCCAGGTGACCCGACAAGGGAAGCAAGTGAGCGCCTGGTGGCGGCATCTAACCTATCCGTATATCCGCAATTTCTCCCTTATCCTCAATTTAATTACTGAATAAATTAAAAAAAAATCAAAAGGAAAACTGAAAAGATAATATTGATTAATGTGTGGCTAATTATAGAAAAGAAAATACAAAGAAAACTAAATGCGTTGGAACAATTAGATTCATGAATCAAGGCGGGGCCGCCGTCCCTATTCGAATATCCTATGAGATTGCAAGTGGGTCAATCAGGAACCTGCAAAATTAATATTTTAGAGGAAGAACAAATAAATAGCATTTGACATTTGAGAAATAAATCAGTCGATGATTAGGACTCAATCTATTAGCTAATACAGAGTTTATTTCTTATAAGCACTTGTTTTTCATGTGCAGATTTGGGTTAAGACCTCAATATTTAACTAATTATCAGGTTTAGCTTAGTAAAGGTTTTTATTTTTTATTTTTTATTTTTAATTTTAGATTTCGATCTAGAACCTTTGATCTGATGTCCGCGTGTTCTGTCCACAAACAATGTTTTAATTGAAGTGATCTGTACATGTGCCATTACACAAGTCAAGATCAACATCCGTATACTTTTAATCAGGATCCGGTCAACTCTGTAAAGTCTGCTTCTTCTTTTTTTTTATTTATTTTAGTAAACAAATAACTTAACTGAGTTCAACCCTGCAAGCAGGAAAATTGTTAAGCTGTCCTTGTGCCAGTACACAGATAATATTTTTCAGAAATTTACTATTCGCTAAACCACTTTCTAAAAACTTTTCTTTTCCAAACAAACAAACGGCTATGAACAAAAGTAAATTATTATAAAATAAAATTTTAAGGCTGCAAATTATATAACCCCCAAAAAATTGAGGATGGGTGATTATGCGGTAGGAAATGATTGTTTGCAGTGAGTCCCACCATGTGCATGTGCTATGTATTGAAGCCCTAAGGGTTATAATAATATAAATATATATGGTAGTATTTATATAAAAAACATAATATTTATCATTTTATATACATGCACATACTTCAAATATATATATATATATATATATAATTAATTATTGTATTTTTTAATAAATAAAAAATAATAATAGATAATGCATACTCATTGGATAACTAAAATTTAATGGGTAGCTTATAAATATCTAAAATTTCTACCCTATTAATGATAAATAAAATAAAGATATTAAAAAATCTGATCTACGGCTGCATCATATATTATAGTAGTCAATATATAAAAGTAGAAGCTAAAAATTACAGCTAAAGTA
Source organism: Salix viminalis (assembly GCA_029228465.1). NCBI lineage: Eukaryota > Viridiplantae > Streptophyta > Magnoliopsida > Malpighiales > Salicaceae > Salix > Salix viminalis. The sequence goes on from CM055426.1 coordinate 6,877,042, forward strand.
CATAAACGAAACCTGGACCACAGTTTGTTATTTAAGACTGCACTTTCTCTTTGACTGTTTTGATTTTAGATTTGCCAGCGACCATCTCATCTCAGAGACGCTTCAGGTCCAGTTCTTGGGATTGGCCCAATGGAAATTGGGCCTAGGGTCCACAAGTCTATTAACATATCCATCACTTTGATGAAAGGGGAAGGTAGGCCTGTATATAGAACTGGGCCGGGTTTCTTCTTTATTCATATTTTATTATATAACAAATAACAAATTAAATATTTATATTATATTTATTGTATTTTGGGTATCTACGTTAGTATCCATTATATATATATATATATATGGAGTAGATTTCATGTTAAATTTAATAATATTCATGTTCAATAGTAATTATATAAAAAAATATTCATTTAAATTTAATTATATTTATATTCATCACTCATCAAATAACGTGATTATCCAGAAAACATTATTCATTCAAATTAATATCTATTAAGCTCGAATTAAATCGTCATCATCGTCAATGAATATTCAGTCAATTAATGAAAGACGGAGAACTATCGTCTATAGCGATTGATTTTTTTCGTTCCAAGAGGCGGGCTAGAACTTGTAAAGTACATGGGCTTGCCTAAAAATTAATATATATATATATATATATATATATATATATATATATATATATATATATATATATATATATTATTTTTAAAAAAAAAGAATATTGATGCCATGAAATTGATTTTTCCATTTCTAATCCAGAATGAGAGTTACGAAAACTGAATAGATTTAAAAATCCCTTTAGAATTCCATTCGACAACAAAAAAACCTCACCAAAAGGATGTTGGGCCGAACAAGACGAGATGAAACATAATCTCCACCTTGATTATTCATTAATTAAATTATATGTTTTCATTTTTAAAATAATTAATTGGTATTTTTTTAAATTTAAAAATAGATTGTTAGATTTGGGTTAAGATTAAGAAAACACGACAACAATATTTATTTTGATATTAATTACACAACTAACTCCCCTAACACACAGATTGAAGTTATAATTAATATTAACAGTTCATTTCTTTCCTATTTGGAATTAATATAGAAATAAAACTCTTTCGAGCAATTTCTCCCATTCTATATGAAGTTAGAAAATGTATTGTCCGCCCCAATTTGCTCATAGTTATCGATGACTTGTTAACAAACTAGTTAGTTTAAACATTAAGTAAACTAACCATCCTTATTTCTCTTGAAAATCCTGAGATTATTAAAAGATTATCAAATACAAATTAAAATACTTACTGAAAAAATAATCTTGTATTATTTTAAGCCTTATATGAGAACAAGAACTAACCAATTTCTAAGACACAATAATGGCAATAATGGCAAGAAGTGCTTTTAAGCAAGATTGTCAATTCTGTTTTAGTAGGTAATTTGTTTTTCAATTGGAATAAAATGTTTCAGTTTCAGAGTGTTTCATGCTCTATTTCATGATTGTATTGTTCATATATAATTAATTATTATATTTATGAAAAAAATATTAATTTAACAAAAATAATTCAAATTCAATATAAATTAACTTTAAATTATACAATACAAATAAAAAGTTAAAGAAACATAATCTCAAAATTAATTATGATTTTTTTTAGTTTAAATGCGTATGAATTGTTTCTTAATCTTTTAATATGAAATACATATGAAATGTTTTTGGGCAATGTTTGAAATTATAGTATTATTGTTTCAAAAACATTTTAAAATAATACTGTTTAAATTTTTTTTTATACTAATATATTAAAGCAATTTTAAAAAAATAAAAAATTGAAAAAACAAACACTATCTAAAAATTATTCAATTAAATTAATTATATTTTTTTTTATTTCATTTCATTTTAAAATATAATATATTACATAAACTACTAATGAAATATTGATCATAATGACCAACAAACTAGGTCTCTCATGAAGTTCTAGAGATTTTTTTTTAAAAAATATACAAGACTTTGGCACTGCTTATTAGAGACATCATTACCAATGAAATAAGTTGGTTGGAAAGTTCTAGAAAATTCAAAAGAAATTATAGGAATTTCCACTTACATTATGTGAATCATAGATGAAATTACTAATTCAATCATAGATGAAACTAACAATGGTTTATTATGTTGTTGATTCTTATACCCATCTATGAAATTACCAATGAGATAACGACAGATTTTTTTTTGTTTGACCTACTTTTTATATGTAAATTCATCAATAATTATATTATTAATGGAAGGACCAACTAAATAGAAATAACCTATGATAGTATTAAAACTCATTATATCAACTAATCATCAGACAAACTAAATTCTCATAAACATAATCCATTTAAAAGTCTGAATCTTAGTGACATGACTAGCACCCAACATGAACATTCCTATCTAGAGTAAGGTATCCTTGAGATGATTATTCATGAGTCACATGAGAAAAAAAACTCTTCTAATTGGAGCGCAAAGAAAATCGATGGCATTGTCTCTTGAAATGCCAGCATAATTTGGTGGCAACCCCCGAGATTTACTGTGGCATGTCTAGCTAGAGTAAATTACGGCATGCTAATTCCATCTCTGATTTTGATTTCTAGCTTGACGTGATTTTCTTCACTCCATCACAAGTTTGTCACTTTGCTTTTGTTCGTCATCGAAACATTTCTTGGGGACTTGAGCATCTATATATTTATTAAAGTTTGATTTTTTAAACTATAGTGCTTCTCCTTTTTTCCTTGATTCTTGTAACAGGGCTACTGTGCTATTACATCTAATTAAAGGTTGTCTTGGCCGGAGACATTCTTGAAATGATCACCACCCCGCTGTCCTGTTCCTCTAAGAAGCCATCGTTAGTGTAACCCTACATTCCCCCGAGTTCAGAAACCATGAGTCTGTATATTAATGAACTATAAATAAATTGTATACTCATGAAACTAGAGTAGCAGTACTCGACAAATGAACACAGTCAGTTTCTTCCACTGTACTTGAAGCTTTCAAGAAATAACGATTTCCACTTGCATAGAATAATGGTTAACTTTCCAGACGATCGAGGGGGGTCAAAATTTGCAGATCTCTACTGATCAGTAATAACTGATGGGTGTTCCTATGTTTCATGACCTCGAATCACATCTGAGCAAAGTTTGAAAAGTGACGTTCAAATCATTAAATATAATGCTTTTTTTCTCGTTATGTGACGTTCAAATCAATTTATATATATACATATATTATACCACTCTTATCTTCTTGAGATCAGAGGTGTCATGGAATAACTACTCTTATGATCTTCTTTCAACTCCATCATCCTATGAATGATCAGTAACTGAGAGGTACAAACCAGGCACCACGGCTGGGAATGGAGGACGGTAGGAGAAAAGTACTGGCGGGGACTGGCCTGAGGCCACAGATCTTTTTCGTTCTTTTTTTCTTTAGTAGGGGAACAAATCTGTAACCCAACTTGAGATTTCATACTTTTGCTTGGTTTGGACTCAACTCTTATGAAGTGCGACGGCTACATTTATATATATGTCAAGCAAAAGTGAAATGTGAAATCTTTCTTGGTTATTTATTAATATTCTATTCAATGGCAGGGAAAAAGAAGAAGAAGAATGGCTTATGGGAGATCATAGACTTGTAATATATCGATCCCACTTCATGAGAACCAGAAGATAAGAACCAATATTACAAAATTGAGAGTTCCCTACTAGCCAAGCCATCCACACACACACACATATATATATATATATAATACCCATATATTCTGGCCATTGCTAATTGTTTATCCTTTATATATGCATGCTTGCTTCTACTTATGTTTTTTTCAATCTAAGAACCTTCTATCTCCTATACCAAGTGTGTGTAGTCAAAGTTGTAGAGACCATTAATCTCGTTTTCGTAAAATACTATATTATTAGACAACTATAACTAAGGTTTTTCTATTGTGAATTGGTGGCGTCCGATGTGGTTGTCCATAATCCATCACCTCAGCATCCTCTTGTACTTCCTTCTCACCGGATTCCGTGGCTTTCTTGACATTATCGGAACCAAATCCTACTACTGATAGTGCTCGCCTTGTTGAATATCCCTACATAAAGATAAAAACGCCATAATTTCCATGTCATATATTTTGGTGTGAGACAATTCCTTGGATTCATTCTTCAGTATATATGCCCAGTAACTATATATGTGATCACAACTTCAGTGATGATCAATTTCATATCTCTAACATATAGTAATTAGTAAATATCAATTACTGTGAGGTCGCTCAATTTTTAGGTGAATATGATTTATCTATCTATCTATATATAATGACGACGACGACTGCTATTGATGAGTTATTCTTTTTCCTTTTCTATGAATGAAATTTATCAAAAAACATTTATAATAGCCAGGATAGCCACACCAGACACCAAAATTGATAACAAAACATGTGCTATACAGTTTGCACACAGCACAGATTTTATTTCAAAAATACTGTACTAATCAATTTCTACTGCTTCATGCAATGTAGCCCCACTAATGCTACGAGGCATCTGTAGATAATCATTCAGGGATCATTACCTCTATATTCGTTGCCTTCAGCGATTCCACAAAGGCATTAAGAGACTTAAAAATCTGACTACCTGCACGTTCAATTTCTTTCAGAAAATAGTGTTTGAAAGATACTGCTAATTAATGACTATAAGAGTATCAAACAAACAGCATCAGAGGCAATAATGGATCATATAGTAGATTTTTTTTCCCGTCCAAAACTGGGTGAGAAACAAAGCGATATAGGGGGAGACTGGCTGTGGTTATAGCTAGGCGAAGAGCAGTAGTAAAATAACAATCTTACGACTAAAATGCTAGTTGTATAATAAAAGTTCAAAAAGGTAAATATATAAGAATAGCTTCAAAAAGAAACGTAGCTTCTCAAATCTGTAAGGACAAAAATGCTGTATTGGTTAAGGACTTGCTCGAGCTCTATGGAATGGGTGCGTGTCTTGGATTCAACAATTGCCATTTCTGCTCGATCGGTGCAAGTAATTTCATGTTTTGCCAATGTTCCTGGCCGGCTGCGGAGTTTGGTCTGATCGGCTTTTAGCTAGCCCAGGCAAGCAGCTGGAGGCTTACATATATGTATCCGGAGAGAAGTACATGGGCTATATATATATTTGGGATCTATAACTTCGTTATCAGATAATTAAAAAACAAATTGTGGGCATAAATGCATGATGTAAGTGTTAAAGAGGGAACTGATCAGTTATGAGAAGGTGTTCGTGTTCTAGGCATAGCATAATCTGACTGGAACCCAGGAATTTGACGGTGGTTCTGGTGAGGCGTATACCAAGAAACTGAAACAAGAGGCTTGATGGGATTTTGATCATGACCTGAACTTTTGGTAATAGCCTTTGAATCCTTTGATTCTCGAGTCAGAATTGCAGCACCAGGAGCGCTACTCTTTTCACTGATGCCCTCTCTATCATTACTTCCAAGAACTGTATCCGTGCTGTGCTCAACTTTCTCTCCAACCTGCATATATGCACCAGGCCCCAAAAAATAAAATTACACGCACAGAAGGTGAACGCAATATCTAATCAAAGAATCCACGAAATATGCTGTAATGTAAGTTCAGGGTACCAACCTTGGCAGAGAACAAGAGTTTTGTATGAAAACCCTCGCTCACTACCCCAATATTCCGAGCATCACATATTGCATGCATGGAAAGAGACAAGAGAAAAATGAAAAGTGAGGGTTTGAAGGTGTACATGATTCGTAGAGAGACAAGAAACTAGAAAGATACAGCTATTTAGTGTGTGGGAGGTGATTAAAAGGTGCTTGAGATATTATGTGTGTGTTATGTGATGGGATGCAGAAGACTACGTAGCTTTTTATATTGGTATTCAAAAGGGATTTGCGACGGCCAAACAGAGACGTAAATTTGAGTACACTGATGTTTTCTCAACAAGGGACTCCAAAGTCCAAACCACGGTTTGATTCCCTCTTGATTTACTCACAGTTGAGAAGAAAGGTATTGTGACTTTGCTTATTAAATTTCGTAACTATTGATCTACCCCTTGGTAAAATAGCTAGCAACAATGAGCTAGTCTCTAATATATAGTTTAGAATAATATAAATCATATTCTAGTACCTCATCTCTTTTAGATGAGATAGTTACTTAACATGGTATCAGAGTCTTGTTGACCCAGCGGTACCGAGTTCGAATCTTACCACCATCGTTCTATTTGATAAAAATCAGCACAAGATAGTGTGAGCTTGTGCAAGTTTCAAGCTCAAAGGACTCTCACTTGAAGGGATATGTTAGAGAATAACATAAATTATATTCTTGGACTTCACCTAACAGATTAAGCTTTTAGGTGAGATAATTACTCAATAATTTCAAGCAATTGATGATCGATTTTTCTCCAACTTTTAGATTAATCAAACGAACTAACAAAATAAAAAAGTAAAATATAAAGGGCTACAATTATGTAGAGTCATAAGAGTAAAAAATTACCATGGGAGAAGAAAAAGATGTGCATGCAAGTGGAAGAAGTCAAAGAGAACAAAGTGTTAGGATTTCAAAGCTGTAGAGCTGATGAACCTGCCCATTTGTTAATTTCTTAATTACCCAATAACAACAAATCTTGTCGTCTGATCTCATCCCTGTGGCTCCGTGTTTGCAGCTCTTGCCCACCACGTTGCCTTGACGTTACCATTCTAGAATTCTGTATGCAATTTAACTTTTTACAGCATTGTAGCAATAAATTATACATGCAGGCATCGATGAGGTTGGTTGTCTCTCGGAGTACTTCGAAGGTATTATAAAACTCCTGGAATGGTAGATATTATAAAGCTCGGGAAATTAGGAGTGATATGCGGCCTGTGCCTGTAAAATTAACAAAGGCCTTCAACTTTACGAAAGCATCACATGAACTAGATTATCACTCGTATACACTCACATTATTGTAGTGGCTAAATGGTAAGAAGTTTCTCTCAACTCTAAATCATTTTGTAAATAGAAAAGAGAAAAATCAGAATTGACCTCCTGCAACTTTTATGAACTTGAAACTGGATGCTTTTATTAGATTTTGTTAGGTTATGAAATTTGTTCAAATTGAACTCTTGTGATAATTGTATGACACATTGTTAGTGCGGCGATTAAATCCAACTGGCATGATGGATATGGAAGACATGACCATTTGTTACTGGGATTTGCATAGGGTAGAGGCAGACAGCATGAAACAGTACTTTATGAAATGCTGACAATTTCATCAACAAAGAACTACGCGGATGCTAAGCACGACTGGCTGCAAAATCTAGATTGAAAACTAGCAATTGATGAGATGCTTTAGAAGTAACTCATTGAATTTCCTCAGAATCTAACCGGAGCTACTCAGATCAAACAGTACACTTTATTCATAATTGCACACTGTGTAAGCAGAACAGAGCAGTGCAGCTGCATCCATTGTAGCTTTGAGTAAATTGACTTGATGTGGTAAATTCTCTTCAGGCTCGTAATACATATACCTACCTCAACCTGTCCATCTATTTATATGTATCGTACTTTATTTTTCCACATGAAACTGAGAAACTAACACTAAATTGTGCCTTCTTCCTCCCCTTTTCTTTTCCCTCGCAAGTACAAATGACTTGGCATGTACATCTATTGAAGCTTTTAAGTATTTGAAAGAGAGAGTGCAATAAGAAGAGAGCGGCCTAGGGTGATCGGCAAAGGCTTGCACAACCCAAAACTTCAGAGACACTCTCCGTATATGGAGGGACAGGTTGACTGATGAGCACATGAAACCATTACAGAATATTCATCTCACATTTGCAGAAGATTATTTACAGTAACAGTAGCAGAATTTGTTCGCTGCAAGTCCTGCAAGGTTTTGATGCATTGGATTCTTAATTAAACAGCTATAGAATACTATATTAAGAAAATGAATAGCTTAGAAATGTAATACATGCATATCAAAAAAGTTGGGAGTCCAGAAAATATTTTCCACACTATATCCGATCTCCTAATTTATAAGGAAAATGCTCCAACCGTAATTCTTTAAGTCAACATTCAATCTTGTGAACAGGTTTCCAAAGCAGACATCTAACACTACAGTACTGAAGACTAGCAGCAGAATGGAGATGTGTTGCATAGCATCATCACAAGTAGTGAAGCAATGCAGAAGACGAGGAAATCAGTGCAAAGAGAAGAACAAGAAACGCGCAAGGAAAATGATAGGAAATGATAATAACGAGTGACAACTTCACAGACTTCATAACTAACCACACAAAAGCTCGTGCATGACAAGGAGCAAATGAATAGGCTAGGGACATGTTAACAAAAGTAAATCCAAACAGTACCTGCAGTATCAACTCATCTGAAATGTGGGGCAAAACCTCCCGCACTGTCTCAGCCATGGCAAGTATGTTTGCTATGCTGTCATTTGTGGTGCTTGATGTGGTCCTCATATGTAAACCACCAGTGCCACCAGGGTGTCTTCCACCAGCAGCAGGAGGGATGAAAGTGGTAGATGGAGTAGCGTGTGAGGGATTCATTGGCCAAAGGCTCCAAGCAGCATCTTCAAGGGCAGTTTGTGCATAAGTTTCTCCCACAGATGCAAGATGCCTCATCACCATCTGAACTCTACCCAATCCAACTGATCTCATAGCTGTTGAGGGACCAGCCCCATCTGCACCTTGGCTGGGCCAAGTGGGTAGCCAGCTTGAATCCAACCCTGCACTTCTATGGTACAAGAAAGGGGGAGGTCACAATCATTTATGGAAAAAGTGGCACCAATATTTGAAATCACAATCTATGCAATGACTATTTGCCATTTCACTTAAGATTGAACGGTTTTTATAACAGATTAGACAGACTCAGTTAAACTGCGATTTGAGCCAGTAACATATTAGGATTTAAAACTTGAGTCACCATTCCAGGTTATCTGAACTCTAAAGTGTACCATCTCTTTTGCCTCCACCTCCCTCTTTGAGTAGAAGGAAACTTGTATGTTTTGAAATTTACTTATATCTGTTTTCTAAAGCATAATGTTAAATAGCAGATAGTCCACTGGCTCTAAATTTCGGAAATTCCACAGCCACACAGCCATCTTAGAGGGGGTGATTATTTTTCAGCTAGAAGCAGCAATCTGTACTCATTTCTAGGCAATCAAGAAAGACTGATGATCAAAGGTAAGGGTCTCTTACCTCCAAGGGCTGCCTTCCATAGAGTTCTGAATCTGGTTAGGGAATACTCCAGCAGGCAGCACACGACCTGGAGTGTTTTGCCGATCATGTCCTTCATTTATTTGATGAGCAAGTTGTTCATCTGTTAGAGCCTCTATAGTACGAGTACTTGCTTCATTTTCATGCCTGTCTACAAAAAGTGGCTTCCGACAAGTGGGACAAGAGTATATCTCATTTAAACCCTGATCCAACCTGGCATTATTGAGCAATATTCAGCATTTATTGAGCTCATACACACTAAATTGTCAAAGAGAAGTGCACATAAGTGAAAAGATTCAAGCCATACCAAGATCTCAAGCAAGCAAGATGAAATATGTGACTGCAATGTAGCCTTTTGGCCTTAGCCATAGGTTCCTGTCATTAGCCCAATTCATTACACTTAACAATCTGATTGAAAACTAAAAAGGAAGCAGAAATGAGTAAGCATACCCTACAGATAGCACATTCATCATCATATGCTCGTAGCTCTTCAGATGTTGCATCAGGAAGTGCTGCATGAAGGGCACCTAAAGCTATTCTAAGCTTGATGAATCCTTTTATACGCTTTATGATAGAACTTAGCAATGCCTGATCAAATTACCAGAAAACATCAAATCAGTGGGTCAAAATAAATAAAATCATTCATTTTAAACGGTTCCAAATAAAATGGGGAACAAAATATTTACACGTATATTCAAAAAGAGGACTGCATCCACAAGATGAAACGCCACACCATGAAGCCACCAAATATGCACATAATGGCCAAGTGCCATTAATAAGGTTGCCATGTCTAGCGAAAAACCCAAGTTCCGGATAAGAATGCCTTTCCACTCCAACATTGAACCTGCAGTCGCACTCCTTAATCAGGAAAATGTCATCACATTAAACCCACTAGAAGCATGGTAAAGTTGGATAAACTGGCTAATATATGAAATAGGACCACCAACCAGCATCATGAAAATCATATCTAAAGTACCCTTATAGCACACAATTTGATGACCGTGGAAGAAGCAGTTTTACTTTGTGGCAAAGGGCATTGATTTACGTATGGTCTAAGTGAAAAAAAGGGCACTCTTGTGGTTGATGAGCTAAGCACTAAAAAATATGCAGTATTGTTTTCAATTAAGTTCTTTAAGCTAGTTGACCAATTTTTGTCCTTAATCAGCTTATGATCAGTAAATGTTAATTCATACATATACACTATCTGTTACCCTATAAAGAACTTTCCATTTATTTATTTTGTAATTACACGCATCCATGTGATTTCAAGAGAAGACAAAAGTCACTGGACAACAAGTGTGAAATGTAGCATTCACAAACATTGTAATTGCACGCTACAAACTTTATGCAATTGAGCAATGCTTCATCTTTGGCGCAAATAGAACATACACATGATTATCATCACTGTTTTAGATTTCTACAATAAGTGTTGAAAATTTTTGCATTGCATTTTGGAAATTGGCTTTGTTCAGGCAGCATCTTTACTTTGTGCCTGGTCTCCAAGGTGAATTGCCCTCTATAGTATACTGGACATATTAAAAAAAATGCAGCCAACCAACCAAGTCAATCTAAGATACTGACATTCATGTAGCAGAATAAAAGTTCAGCAATTACCTGCTCTCATTGCATCAAAAAATTTGAACCTTTGACAATTTGTGCTATTCCCAGCCGAATGATGGAGCCAAATCTCAAGCAACTGAAATCCATGAACCAGCATAGCCTACAGAGAATATAACCTTGTCAACATGTGCCATGGTCTCACTGATATTTATATAACCAATTAATGTACCAAACTAATAAATATGTTCTTCAGACATTACTTGCATGGTCTCAAAAGCAATACTGAAAGGCTCAAAGAACAACAGCAGAAACATGGACAAGCCTGTACTTCTGTATATCACGAAACACATCTTTATCCTGTAACCACCACATGTTGTAGAAATAAAGTGCTTCTCATGATTCAATCAACAAAATCAAATGTAAACAGCATCCACAGAAAAAGCAAGTTGAGCAATTCCCTCATATGCAACCATGTGAAAAATGTTAGAGTTAGAATATTATCACCTTCCCCATATAGACCTGTTATTTCAAAAAGATAAGTCGTTTCTGATACAGGTGCAGCCCCTCATGGGCCCCTCTAAGAATTTAGGAACAGAATGTTTGTGGCAAACAGAGAAACTAAGCATCCTAATTCACCTCTGTCTCGGTTAGGTAGCCATCATGACCACTCCCAACCACTTCTCCAAAACCACCCAATCCATTTCCACCGACACAAGGTTAGCACCAATTAAAAAAAGGAAAAATAATTTCATGTGCAATGACAAAAACGTTCTCTCTTAATTGAAACAAGTGGTGCTGTGCTCCGGTCTTCTACTTCCCAATATGGTGTCCGATCCAATGTACATTATTTTTATAGCTTTTACCAAAAGTCAAATTGTACTATCCATTGCAGATATTTCAAACAGTGATGAGATCAAGTTATCATCAAGCTTTATTGCCACTATCATAGAAAGAAGGGAGAGAAGTGCATTTCCAAGATCATGTTTATCGATAAGAGATTAGGTTAGCAAAGAATACCAGAAAAAGTCAACAGAGAGGACCAGCAACAATGCTGAATAAACACGAAAATATGTCCATGGTGTTGCAGAAGGAGATGCATTCAAACGTTCAAGTCGATCTCTAGCTAATGCTTGAAACATCTGCACCACCATGCAAAATCCGAGCAATTTTATTACTTTGATGATGAAATAAAACAGCAGGTTTTTATTTATTAAAATGCACTGCCACCAACCTTTAAAGAGCATAGAACAGTCAACCAAATTGACCAGAGACCTGTTTGTGAAATTGTTGGTGGAATAACCAGTGGCAGAAAGGTTCCCTGTGCAATATTCATAAAAAACACAGCAATCACAGAATTACAAACACAGATTTTCAACGGAGTAACTAGACTTATCAAACTTCAATTCAACAATACCCTATTCCCAACCAACAATCAAATCATCAAGAGAACTATTACTTTTCCCAAATTCAAAACATTTATCAGTCTGCTAACCAGCATCATAGCCTGACAAACAGATTGCAAAATAGCAAGCCCAAATGATTTTTTTTTAAAAAAAAAGAAGCAATTGGTAGATATTCTTGGCTCTGAGAAGTTGGTTGAGCAAAATTTAGGAGAAAAAAGGAAAGCTGAACAAACACTTAAAATCAAATTGTCTTATATGGCCTTCTTTCTCATTATTTTAGCTTGTTCAATAAATCATGACAGTAGGCCCAAGAAAGAATTACAACAAACTCGAAGTGCAAACAGAGCTAATACAGTGGTTTGAATGAAGTAGGCTGTCCAGTACTGCAGTTAATAATAAAAAGTTACACTTTCCATCTAGACACTTGGTAAGGATACTTACCTTGTAGATAGCATAATTAAGAAGACGTTCCACTAGTTTTCGAGTTTCAGAAGAGTATAGCTCTCCAAAGAAAATAGTCTGCATGTTCAACAACAAAACCAGAACCATCAAAGCAATATCTATGAAGGAAAGTAAGTTCATCAAAATGATAACCAACTAGGAATCAAAGGCACAATTCCATATTTGAGCTATTTTGCCCAAGTGATCTGGCTAAACACTGTTTTAAAAAAAAAAGCAGGAAACATGTAGGAGATTGATGTAAACAATGCTAGCTATGTTAGTGATGCCACTTGCAAGATCGTGAGGCTTGATTTCAAATTTTCAGTCCGTGGATCCCAAGAATATTGTTTCCCAGTTCTAATAGCCTTGAGTTTATATAAAGCTCATCTCTCTTTTTCAAATAAGAAGATTTTACTGGAAAAGAATGATGTGAAAAGTACAGAGAGGATATAACATCAAGTAGTGCAAGTAAAGGCAATCAAATCAGAAGGGCTTCCTGTTACATATCTGACTTTGAAAACTCCCCTGAATTTCTCAAAGCAATAAATCATAAAGGAGACCAAAAGAAAACATCCTATGTGCATGATAATTGATCATTACGCACACAAGAACAAGATTACATCCCATTTCTTTCATGCAGCAATTTATGTTATAACTTCTATTCTAAAGCAATAACCTTGTTCCTTTAGACACAATATGCACACCATTAGACAAGCAATAACAACCTAGCAAGCATGCAAACTGAGAAGATAATAGTATAAATTTATAAGAATCATATTTCACCATATTTGTGTCATGACTTTAAACCTAAGTAGATCGTCCTACACAAATTGCTCAAGTCACTACATAAATCTCTGAGCTTAAATATTAAGATATCAATAGTTATAAACCAGAACCCATTTGGAAAAAGTTGAATTAACTCACCTTGAGACAAAGATTGAGTAGTACAAATACATTGAATACAAAATTCACCAACAATGCAATGGTTGCATAAGAACCAAACAGAAGCTCAAGCGCATGGTTGACATTATCTGAGTTGATAAGATTTTCACCAATCGAACCATTTGATTTCAACCTATCTAAAGACACTTCTGTCCAACATTTTAGACCCACAAAACTCAAAGCCGTGCAGATTGCTGAAATCGCTATATAACTCACACCCATTTGTAAGTAAGACAGCCTCTACACGAAAACCCACCTCCCAAAAACTTTTTTAAAAAAACTCACATGCCTCTTCCCAACCAACAGTCACAACTTCACATTAAACCACAAAGAGCAAAACTATCAAGTGGTTCGATTAGCTTGAAACTCGAGCCAGAAACTAATAAATTATATTACCGATCAACAACCCCCTCCCCCGCAAACACAAAAACCTGCAGAAAAAATAAATAATCAGCAATCAATCATTAATTTTGAAACAAAAAGATGATCATAAAGTTTTCAGTTTTCATCATCAAATCAATTTGATTAAGAAGAGAATCCCGAACCCCCCATTTTTATTTAGACGGAAATGTTAAATAAAACAAAAAGATCAAGTGTGACAGGATCAATTACAATTAATCAAACTTACAGCCAAAAATAGGAAGAAGAAAAAAACCTAGATTTACATTAAAAAAAAAAACAAGAAGAAGAAGAAGAAGAAGAAGACAATGAGGATCATTTGATTGATTGGAGTAAAAAAGAACCTGATTGAATCCAATAAGAAGAAGAAGGTGTTGGCGTTGAGGATGAGGATGAGGCTGAGGCTGGGGCTGGGTGGCAGAGAGAATAATAAAAAGGGCTATTTTTTAAAAGAGAGGGAGAGGGGACTTCTGCGGGAAAGAAATGGCGAAATAAAGCACTTCTTGTCAACTTATTACATATACCCTGTTTTTTATTCATAAATTTAATAAATCTTATATGGTATTGTATTTTAAAAATATTTTTTAAAAAAAATATTTTAAATTAATTATTTTTTATATTTTATTAATATTAAAAAAAAATAAAAAAAAATAAAATATCATTTAAATAAATTTATAAACAAAAAAACACTTTCAAATCAACCTTAATTACAATTTCAAACAAGTTTTCAGTGTGTTTTTTATGGTAAATTATATTTTTAGATCCATCGTGCTCTATTTTTTTTTTGTTATTTGAGAATAACTCATATTCTAAAATCAGTATAATCCAAACCAAGCTTAAATTTTGATTGGAGTAAGTCACTCACGCAACTTCAATTAATTTGGATGAAAAAAACAGTTTAACAGAAAAACAAATTGAAGACTCAATTATTTTATAAGAATAAATCTGACCTAATTCAAAATATAGTAATAAATTTAAAACTTATATAATTATGTGAAGGTGGAGTGAGTCGTTTTGAATTTATAGACTAATAATAAGCTTGCATCATTGCTAATTTAAACACAGTTTTATCAATAGGGTTATTAAGTTATTGACATCTAATACAACTTCCTCAACAAGGATGTTAGCGATACCGATTAATTAATTGATTTTTGTGAAATCATTTTATAATACTTGAATAGTGTTGAGTCTTTGTAGAAGGATGATGTTGCAGTTTTGTCCTTGCCTTGGAGGAGGTATCTCAAAAGATTCTTGTTTTTCATTTCACTTTTTTTCCTTTCTTGGTTAATTTTTAATGGCAAGTTATCCTCTAGATCTTGGTAATGCTTTAATTTGCAACTTAATGATACAAAAAACTTAAAATGAAAAAAAAAGAGATAGTGCTTGTGTTGTACTCTTTAGCCATAATAGTAGTTTGGGTTAGATCTAAACAACTAAAATTTTAACCATCAAGCAATTTGTTTCGTAGTTGTTTGGGTCATGTTATAGATGATCATCAACCACTCAACAATCTCAAAAATCACTAACAAGCATTAAACATCTCCTAGAATTATAAACAACCTTCAAACAATTTCTAGAACCACAAACAATTACTCAACGATTCTTGTAATATACAATTTCTCTTATATAATTTCTGTTTAAATGATACATGTTTGTAGAAAAGCTTACGGGTCAACCTAGATAGCAACCATGGAAAAACCAATTCTAATCTGAAGTTTTTCTTGACTTCATAGTGGCATCGCATGTCAAGAAATGAACAAGAGTTAATTCATTCTCTTTTACCAAAAGTTTTTTCATTGGCTAGCGAATCTCTAAAATATGAGAGAATATTTGATCTCACCATTGTAACAACTCTTTTATATCTTCATCAACTCTCACATTGAATAGCAAGCGTTAAACAATATTGTTCTAGTCATATAACAATAGTTTCTCACTTTTCCATACCATCAACATGAAAATACAACACGCAACTCCATTATGTACATCAAATGCACAAAGATAACTTCATCTCCATAAAAAAAAAGGATAAAACAATTTTCAAAGTATTGATAATAATGTGACTCTATAAATAAGGCATTCTCAATATAAAAAAGCACTCCTTAGTAGAAAATATCCATAATCATGACTATCACCATCAATATTTTCTTAAAATCTCACTTGTATGCTCCCTATAAACAAGACACAATACAAATGAGATCAATAAATACATGAGTTATTCAAAATAAACATCATCACCATCTACTATTAGACTTT
The DNA here is from genome assembly GCA_029228465.1 of Salix viminalis. Classification (NCBI taxonomy): domain Eukaryota; kingdom Viridiplantae; phylum Streptophyta; class Magnoliopsida; order Malpighiales; family Salicaceae; genus Salix; species Salix viminalis. The sequence continues at coordinate 6,893,248 of CM055426.1, forward strand.
TCACCATGTTATTGAGTGTTTCAAAGATTGTGTCTTTACAATCTTTGTGCATGATGATAACAATAAAAATTAAAGAAATAAAAATAATAAATCCAACTAATTATCTATGATTTTACCTTTTTTGAATGAAAGAGTTGTTTTTTTTGTGTTTTAAAAGTATTTATTTATTTATCAAATCATTTATTTTTATCTTGATGTATGAAATCAAAATTAACCTTTTCAAATATAAAATAAATAAATTATTCTAATATATTTTTAAATAAAAAAATATTTTAAGAATCAACGCCGTATACACCCCCGGATGCCAAGATTTACAGCTTACCCCTCTTGTTATTTCTCCCGTTCTCTTCGGCCAGTGTCTGCCAACGCCAACGTCGCCAAGAAAACGCCGGTCTCCTCTTCCTGGGGTCCCGATCTTTCCACCAACCAAGTATTATCATCCCCATAAAACCCTTATAGTAGAAGCAGCAGCAGTCGAGATGGGGATTATCAGGAGTAGTTTCTCGTTCATAGTAGGAACTGTGTGTGGGGTTTACATTGCTCAAAACTACGATGTACCCAACATCAAGAAGCTTACCACCACTGGACTTTTCATGGCTAAGCTCGTTGAAGAGAAATATCGCAAGCCCAAGTCTCGAAATGACGGCGATGACTAGTTAGTTACCTTCTCAACCGTCCCCAGGTTTTTCGTTTTTTGTAATTCTTTGAATTGATGGGTCATAATACACAGTTTGTTGAAAGAGAACAGGTATAAAATGGAATTTGATGTTAAAAGTCAACTTTTGATCGCTTCATTGAATCTTTACTTACCCTTTTGAAAAATAGATGTCAATTCGAGAATGGATTCTGATTTTTATTGGATCCTTCGAGTTTCTTACAAAGTCTTATGTTTGATAGCTGTCTTTGTTTGTTTAGAATGCATAAAGGTACTGAGTGATTCAAATAATGGTTAAGCTGTTGAAGTGGATGTTTGCTGGAGAAAAGGCCTTTAAATTTTATATTTTAGATAATTGAAAAGAAGATGCTTTTGTGGACAAATTGAATAAGTTGGCCGTTGAAGAATTGAAGTGCTAAGTTTGAAGGGCACAATCTATGACTATATTCTGTGGCGGGTAACTGCCGTACTCGGGCTGGTTTGATTTGGCAGTTCAAAATGTAGGTTTTGCTAAACCAGTTGCAGACTGATTCCTGTAAGTCACGCTATATATCAGTCTGATTTTAATTGTTCGTTTGAATTCCTTGATTATATGTAGTAAATTATTTCGCACCACCATGCTATTGTCTCCCGTAAGCTATTTAAGTAATCACTGCTAGGCAGCTGGTATCTCTAGTTAAAACAGGCACAATACCAAAATTGTTGTGTCTGGTCTAAGCTCCTTTTCTACCTTTTCTCCCCAATGGATCTGATCCATAACCATAGGTTCCTGTAACATTTTTCCTATGGTTTTGAGCCTACAACTATTACCATCCCATTTCATCTTTTTAGTCATTGAAGCTAAAGCCAAGAGTTCTCTGGTTTTAGAAAGTAGTAATCTTGGTTTATATTCACACCACCGATATCAGCTCTTCTGGGTTTAGAAAGTAGTGCAATAGAACACCTGGTTTGTAGTTTATGGGGCAAGTGTCATGGTCATGGTTCACATGGGGCAAAAGGATGCATTGGATGTCCAAGAGCTCATGGAGAGTTATTTGCATACTGACACTGAGATGATGCTTTAATCCTAAGTCTTAGCCCCATAAATATATGTTTATCTAAATACTCTGACCTTAGGCTCAAAGTAGGATGTTGTGTTTCCTGAGATATGGATTTAAAGGTTGGTGGTCATGCTCATTGCCTTATATGATGCATACGTTTGTGGCCTTTCAGGTTAGCACTAGCATGATTCTAAGGATTGTCAGGTTTTTTGGTTTATTCTCACTATAAAATCTATATCTTATCTGGTTCTTGTGCTTATTCTTTAGTCTGAAAGTAGTTGTTGGTTCATTTCCGAAGACATTTTCTTTTCCAAGTGTTTGGTTGAGTTAATTTGAAGCCTCCAATGCATAGTTGCTGTAGAGTTTGTTAAAGAAAGGGATGCAGGGGACAAGTAGTATCTGTGCATTCTTATCTAGATTCTGCATGCAAAGGTATTTTTTGTAAATTCTGGACCTGCTTGAAATTACATTAGTCGAGGCTAGTAGTTTTCTGCCTCGTTTTTCTTTTATTTCTTCCATTTTATATCTGTTTTCCACTTCTAAACCTCTAGACTAACAGATTCCATTTAAAACCTTCCACAAATTTTCCCCTGGTGTTTATCTTTTGCATTTTTCCAATTCAGCGTCACTCAATGCGAAGTCTTGGGGAATTCGGAAACAATTCTAGACTATTTTTTATTACATGAAATTGCTGCTCTTGATGCTTGAACTTGCATATAGCTGTTGCAAGCTCAAGACTTTTGACTTGTGGTTTCTAGAAAGATATCCAGAAGTTCACAAATAAGCAAAACCACCAAGTGTCATAGATGGGATTTAAAATGCAGGATATGGATTGGGCATTTAAATACTTGAAGAGAGAAGATGGTTTCATGGGAAAAATGTACAAGCTGGTTGAAGTGTATAAAGAAATGATCTTTTCACGTTCTATAAATTGTCCTACCTAAGTTGAATCGATTAGGGTTTTCAAACGAAGGTATTCTGACCAAGAAAGTGTTTGACCTCGGCACAAAATATGATGTTCATATAATTGTGTCGGACCTTGGGTGTTGAACTCTGGTATTTTTTGTGTCATTTGCCACAGGGATTTCGACTCTCAGTCATTGACAATATTTTGTACAGGGCATGTGTTTTTGGCCTTCTAAGTTAGCATAAGCATGAATCTACGCGCGTTGTCACTTTAAAATCTAATCTGTATCTTTTCTGGTGCTTGTGATAACGAGTGAATATACTGGTGGTTCATTTTTTTTTGTAAAATTCCATTTCTTTTATACATTTTCATACAGTAAATTGCAGTAACAGGAAGCGTCAGTCTCATTTAGCATAATGTTTGTGCTCCAGACATTTCCAGATCTTTTACTTTGCTGAGGTTCATTAGCTCAATGAAGAAAATCGTAGACATCTTTTCTGTCATAGGATGTTCATATTACAACTAGGAAAGAAAGGGGCATGAGTAGTATGGTAGCATTTAATACATCGTATTCCATACAGTACCTTCTGTCTTTCGCTATTTGATGAGTTTGAGACAAACAGCTGAGGTTCGGGAATGGGCTTCTTTCTACCTATGCGTGGTTTTGTTTTGATTATAAGAGTTTGTTTGGCATGGTTGTTACTGTTATGGTTGTGGTTGAAAAAAAACAATTTAATGAAAAGTGCTTTTAGCTGCGGTTCATAATTGAAATTGAAGTGTTTGGTTAAAATTGTGGTTGAGTTTGAGATTTAATGAAAAGCAGTTTCGAGTGTTTGGTTACTATGTTTTTCATATTGTTGTCAACTTTTGAAATTACTTTAAAGAATACACACATCATAAATCACCACATTTATGTTTTATTGCATGAACATGTGTGCATAGTTAACTATATTTTTAGCCGATTCTAACAATATACACAAAATCTTTAATTCAGACACTTAAGCTAAATTAAAAGCGACATAATTAATTGAAATTATCAATTCAACTTATTTTTATGTTTAGCTATATCAAATAAACTCTAATTGAATGTATTCTTAACTAATTTATCATTGAGTCAACAAACTCTCAATTCATCATAAACCCTAGACCCACCCTAAAACAATTATTTCAATTTCAACTAAACCAAAAACAAATTAACAACAATGTAGACAGCACTAATAACTAGGTCAACAACGACAATAGTTGCAACAATAAAGGAAACGATGAATTTTCAACACAAAAACATCAAAATGATGCTTAAAGACAAGGATATGTTTGATTTTTAGTTTTTTTTAAGGGAAAATTATAGGTGACTAAGGGTTTTTCAAGAGAGATGGTGGGTTTTTTCTTCCAAGAAAGAAAGAGAGAGTCTGTATGTTTTGCTAATATTTGATTTGTTTAAATTTTAATTGATGTTGTATTTATGAAACATGATAAGGTTAACTATATTATTTCACTAAATCTTTTTTAAACAATATCATTGATGGGAGCTGAGGCGGCTGTTACTCGCAGCAATGCATGTATGTGCTGGGAAAATTGGGAAGCCAAGAACAAAGCGGGCGTTGGAAGGCAATAAAGCCGATGTAGCCGGGTTTTTTTCGAAGGAGCTGATGGCCTGTTTCCATCAAAACTAAATCCGAGCCGAGAGCCGAGAACATGATACCTACTCAATGGACGGGATATGCTTTTGACCTGGTAATGGTAATACAGACAGGATCTAGCAAAAACACTGAAAAAACATGCTGAGACCAAATTGAGCAATCAATAATCTTAAAAAGTTCTCAGAATCTTAACAGCCCTTCAGGGCTATGTTACATTGCTTATATTGATATTTAACGTATGAAAAAATGTACATCTGCACAAAAAAAAAGAACAGGAGCAACAGGACAGACCGTCTTCCCTCCATTTCTCCCTACCTTTATATATACATGGAGAAGGTTTAAAAACAATCCCCTCTCATCTTCGTCCCCATCAAGCGATTTAGGTCTTTATCCCGATCAATAGGAGTTTCCCTCGTCATTTTAATCAGGAGAGATCATAAAACACGCTGAAAACCAGTCGAAAATATTGATAAAACCCCTGTTACCTCCCTCTCTGAATCACACATCAAATGCAGCTGCTTGTGCTTTTGATGCAGGAGATCCTTGAGACCTCGATTCTGCGATCTTTGCAGCCACTTCAGCCACAACAAGTCTAGTCAATAGCAGACCTGCAACTAAAGCTGCGGCCATTAACATTGTGAAAACTGCACTCCAGCTCTTAGCAGAAATGTAGCCTGTTAATAAAGGTCCGATTGCAGCTCCGACCGAGCCTGTTCCGTCTATGATTGCCGTAACAGTTGCCAATGCCCTTGAGTTCCCTTTCAAGGAGCTGTGCGTTCCCAAGTCAGCCGAGACGGCTGTTGTTATAAGAGCATAAGGACCGTTCACAAGCATGCCAGTAAGAAGCATGAAAGCAATGTTAACACCCAATGAGAGGTGTCCATAGCTGCGGTAGAAGAAGAGAGCAGGGATGGAACAGTACATGAAGCTCGCCGCGGTAATTGCTCTGGCATCAAGGCGATCAGAAATGTGCCCGGCTAAAATGCCCCCGACCACCCCTCCAACATCAAACAATGTTGACAAGTTCCCAGCAGTTCCATCAGATAAGTACTTTCCCGTCAATGGCTGCAATATTGATGAGAATTCATGAGACCTCATCATGGATACTAATATGCGGAAGAGCAGAAAAACGAATACATTTCACCAGTTACAGAATGACAGAAAAAACAACATTTTAGATCTAAAATTATGAACGAGTATATGAGGATGTTTAGAGTTCCCTTCATTTTTAAGCACATTAAAGAATGCTACACAAAATCAAAGATAAGCTAAACAGCCAATTTTACCTGTGTGGCTAATGTAGAAAGGAAGCCAGTAGAGGAAGGTGTAGGCCACCAGTTTGGCAAAAAATAGGCAGAGAGCGAATGGAGCAACTCCAGGTATTTTCCATGCTTCAATGAATCCCACAGCTTCCTGTTTAACACCAGAGACCGATGCCAAAAGAGGCTCAGTAACTCCCTCCCCAGCTTTACTTGGAGAATCCAATTCATCTTCATCTTGGTCAACTCCAACAGCCTCGGGACTAACAGGCAGTAGTGCAAACACAAGGAAGCCAAAAAAACAGTAATGAGGAGACCAGGCAAAACAAAGGACCAGCCCCACCCATAGCTCAACATTGCAGCAGCAATCAAAGAGCCTGAAATATTCCCTACAGAAGTGTGGGCATTCCATATACCCATAATTAGCCCTCTCTTCTTCTTCCCAAACCAGTTACCAACCACTGCAACCACGGAAGGCCATCCAGTTGATTGGAACAACCCAGCAAGCATTTGCATCATCAAGTAATAGTAAAAGTTATGCACATTTGCCCAAAATCCAACGCCGAATAATGAAGTGAATATACCAGTTCCAACCATTCCTACAGTCAAAAAGATCCTTAAATTTATCCTATCACCCAGGTGCCCTGAACAGTACATTCCCAAGGCGTATATAGCAAGGAAAGCCAAGTCTAGTTCACCAAGCAAGGCTGTCCCGTCTGATGCATTAAATGGGGCCCAACCATCTCCAAGTTTCCATGAAAGACTTTTTATCTCACCTGGTTCACTTGAGTAAGTAATCCTCCATGGGACAAACTTCAACCCCGCCTCGGAAGATTCTGGATCAAGGGTGCTCTTGACAATGCTCGTGGTTTTTCGAGCAGCATGGTAGCTAGTGTACGCCAAAAAAGTTACAATCAAGACAATGGCTTGGTGGGTTCTGTAGGAAAGCCTTTTCTTCTTTATGCACTCTATGAATCGAATACCAATAGGTGGCTTATTTTGGTTTCTTTCAGCTGCTTCGAGAAATGAACCCATGTATGGATTCTTAGCTCTTCAACGAATGAAGAGGATGTAGGGATTCAACTTCCTCTCTTAGAAAAAAAGCAGCTCACTGCAGCACAGATAAACAACGACGTTTAACATCAGTTTACAATCATAACTTAGTAACAGCAGAAAAGGGAGAAAAGCACTCAAGTCTAATACAAGCTTAGCATATCTCATAGCAAATCAAACGAAGAAACTTAATTGACACAACTTAATAACTTTTCATTGCTGTGTAAGAATGATAATTGAACAAAAAGTAATCGAATTAAATTTGCATCAATTAAGCAGAGGTAGAATTCAATTACAATTAATAAAAAAACTCTCAAACTGTCGGTTAATATTTTAAAAATAGAAAATAAAAAAACCCCTGAAACTCTCTAAAAGCTACTGATATCTCCAGTTTCCAAAATTACTGTTACACCTATTTCCAAAATTATTTTTAAATTCGAGCCAAATAAAAGCCGTATTGAAGAAAACAGAAAGAAATGTGCAAACCAGAAAAGACTGCCTCACAGAAAAAATCTCAAACTTTACTCCTGCAAGGACAGGACTTGATAGTCTACATATCCACCATATCTTAACAGATTGAGTCCAGAAAAAACAATCCGCAATAAACAACAGCCAGAAACAAAAATTCAATCAATGGAAAAACTGTTCATCAATCAGACACGAACCCAAATTTTTATTTGGCAGTAAATTTTCAGTTCAACAAAAACCCATTTCTCAAAATCAGCTTCTGATCACTCTCTCCTTGACACAAAGAAACACCAACATGAAATTAAATACCAAATTTCAAAACTGAAAATATGAAAATGAACATACATGAATAAACATGGAAACTGAAGTGCAACTGCATACCCTGTTTTGGAGTAACTGAGCTCACAAGAGATTGTTTGCTCTTGCTTTCTAGTTGTAGAAAACTATCAAATTCACTCACTGAAAGAGAAAAAAAACCTTCTCTTCTCTTCTTTTCTTCCTTTCTGATTCTTAACGAAAGAGAGACGCTGCCCGCTGGATTCTTATAACGGGTGGATTCTTAAGCCTGACGTTCACTAATAGTTTTCTCGTTTTCAATTGTCGACTCTGCCCTTGGTTTGATATAGCTAAAGCTGTTTTGCTTTTATTTTATATTGTTACTTGACGGAAATGCCCTTCCCTCACTAGATCTCTCTGGATTAAGGGAAATGGATTGGCTGTTTTTTTTATTTTAGTAGTATTTTTTATTTTTGTATTTTAGTGATAGTATTTATTAAGCAACAATTAATCTGAAAATAGTTTTTTTTCTCTCTCCTCGTGCTGCATTAAATATGACTTTTATAATTTTCAAAGCGTGTTTATGTTATTTGAAAAGCATTTGCATGTAATCCAATAGAGTAGGTCTAATATCCTAACAACTCTAAATAGACTTGGGTGCACGCACGTCGCTTATTTTTTCTTTTTCAATATCTTTTTATCTTCCTTTCTACTTTCATTATCATCCTTATTTTACTTTTAATGTTTGTTTGATTTTAAATTTATATTTTTCATTTAATTTTTATAAAACTTATCCCAGTTTCAAACAAATTTTATAATATTTATTTATAATTAACTTTATAAGTATTTATTTTTATGATTGTGTAATTAAGTGAAATATACATATTCTATAAGTATGGATGACAATAAGCACCCTTATGTTGGTTTTCTATATATTTATAATTTATTTATTATCTATTGGGTAAAAAATTTAAATATTTATACTTTTTCTATCGAGTATTGTATTATTTAATATTCAAAAGTAAAAAAATAAAACTACACACGTGCACATGGAATGTGTAAATATCGAGCATCTATTGTTTAAATTTATTCAAGTTGGTATCCATCAAGTTTAGATTATATGTAATTCAAGGACCGATTGAATTTTATTTTTATTTTTACATTGAATTATTTATAAATTCACACATAAACCAAAAATTGATAATTTCTGTCATAAATAAATGTTTGATCTCCTATTTTGATCATTGACGTGCCCCTGTAATCTCAAAAGAAGCTCACTGAACTTGATATGTGCAAATTGATTAATAAAAACAAGTTTGGTGAGCATTTGGTGGAGAGAAACTTAACATGTAATTGTCCAATTTTGACAAGACCACTAAAAAGTTGTTGGATAGTTGAAAATCTGAGTTTATTTTAATTTATACAAGTATCGTAATTTAAACACAAAATTAGTAAGAGGTTTGTATTTGTTTTCTATGTTACTCCATGTAAATATAACTTGTTGCTTACAAGTTCATGAAATGAGACTAAAATCAAGGTAAATATAGTAGGCTCCAATAGAGTGATGATCATCAAGATCATAAACTCGATCATTATTAGTAAACACCTAAAAATTTAGTGATAACAATTTAGTCAAGAAAAGACCAATGTATATCTTGTGGTGCGCGCTTTAGATATTGAAAGATATGTTTTATAAATCATCAATGGTATTCTTTAGAAGCATGTATGAACTTGCTGATATAATGACTATAAATAATTAAAAATAACCATACATTAAAAAAAAAAGGCTAAGTAAGCAAAGTAAAAGTCACAAAGAATGAGTATTGATTGAAATATAAACTAAATATTATTTTTGAATAAAAAAAATACATATAAAAAAGTATCCAGTTTTTATACCCCTTTTCTATATAATCCAGAAATTACCGGGGGATAACAAGAACAGGACCTGACATCCTACGAACATGACGTGTCTATACGGTCCCACCATATCCCAAACTGCTCAAAATCAGGGGGGATGCGTGGGATTATTGAAATAATTTCAGAATCTCCTCAGGGCCATTCTTGTAATTCCACCAGCCGGGACAATTTATCAATAAGGGCCGCGGGAACGCATATTCGAATATCCACAAAGAATTATTCTAAGCTGCAGAGGATATCCTCCACCCAAAATATTAAACGGCCCGTGTCCACGTGGAAGTACGGAAATGACGTGGCGAGACTGGTCTGATGGGCGCAACAGAAGAGGGCGGTGGAGGAAGGGTCGCACGTGGCGGCTGGCACCCGTTCATGTCGACGCAGAGAAAAGCTGTCTGTTTCGGAAAGCAGATGGAAACTTCCTATTTTCTGGCTTGTTTCGATGTCCATTATGTTTCCATTGTTGGTTTCTGAATCTGACGTATTGTGTTGTAGCATCTGGTCAGGATTGAAGGGGCAATCCCTTTCCTTCTTGTTTTTTTTTTAATCCATTCATCTGGTATGTATGATATGTGGGGATAAGTTTTCTGATAGCAAAGACCTCACGATTATTGAGCTTTCCTACTTGAATCCTATCGATTTAATTTGTCGTTTATTTAATTAATTGTTTAGACACTTGGGTAGACTCCTGCCCACTGGATTCCAGGATGATTTCATCGTCACAAAAGCGGTGAGTTCGACCATTTCATTAAATTCATAAGTGTAGATAAGGTTTATTTATTTAATTATCTATTTTACGAGTTCGACCACTTGTTTATTATTGAGTTATCATCATGTCTTTGGATCTTCCATGTAAAAATTTAGTCTTAAAATATTTTTTTATAATGTGTTTATCCATCAAATTCATTTTATGAATTGGATTAAAATGGATACAAATCATGTTTGACCGTTATCTATTTACTACTCATTTATTTATTTTTAAATAGACATACCATGCCCATTTTAAACTCACTCAACTTCTACCCTACCTACCAGCTCATTTCAATTATTTTATATTCCGATCAATTTTATGATTTGACATCCAAGGTTGCAATTTTTTTATTAAGGATTAAATTGCAACTAAAAAGGAGTTTGGTTGCCAAAATCTTTATAACATGGACTTATTTGTGATATAAATGAAGTTTAGAGACTACAATAAGTTTTAAAAAATCTCAAAGACTAAAAAATAAAATTTCAGAATATCATTTTCTGGTCATGTTTCTATATGGATCCAATAGGTGTAAGACTTACCCAACCCATTTAATTTAGAGTATTTCAAGTCAATCTATTGTTAATGATCCATTCAATATATTTTGACCCTCTTAGGATTCATACCCTTTTAAAATACAGGAGAATGAGTGGGATCATGGTTGTCAATTCAGTTTCGGTTGATATTTTTTTTCAATTGGAACAAAATATTTTGGTTTTAAAGCGTTTCAGCGCTCCGTTTCGGGGTTGTACTGTTTATGTATATATACATATAATTAAATATATTAATTCAAAAAAATAGTTCAAATCCAAAAATAAATTATTTATAATTGTGCAATTTTATATAAAAAAGACACAATAAAAAGATATTTTTGATAAAAATTATATATATATATATATATATATATATAACATTATGAGAATATCATCATCAATCTAGCAAAGTCATTACATTCTCTAATTGTTTTGAATTTTTAACATAATATATATATAAATATATCAAGAGACTCATCATAAAGTTTTATCTCAATCTAACAGTTGGATTAAAAAAGATATGATTCATATTGTAAAATTATTCATTATTTAAAAAAAAACTCTATTTTGCCGAAACGAAACGGCGCAATGAAACTGGAATGTTCCGGTGAAAATTTTAAACGGGATAAAATTTATCATGATTTTTTAACCGGTACAAAATATTTCAATCATTTCGGTCAAAACAAAACAAAATCAACAAAAGTGGCATGGATAACTTTTGCCACCAACTAGTAACTTAAAGACTGTATTTATGTAGATAGTAAAGGAGTATCTCATTCCATTTAATTTTTCAGATATTTTTTATAAGTTCGAGTAAAGCAAATAAAACTCACCTCTGACTATTCAAGAAGTTAAAAACACGTGCTGATTCAGTTTTGGCGTCTGCATAATGTAAATTATACTAAAGATTATTTGGATTTAAATAATAAAGAAGGTTATTGGCATCTTTCAATAATAATAATAATAAAAAAAAAAAAAACCACAGCACTATGTCACCTGCTGGAAAGAAAGAAGGAAGAGAAGTCTTGGCATGCCCACTTGCAATTGCCGCACGCAGGATGAGGAGGGGCTGCTTAGAAAAACCGCCGGCCATGTGCAAGTCACTGTTATGGTTGCATAAAAATATCATAACTTTTAAGATTTTACGATTATCAATCACACAATTTATTTTTTAAATATAAAAGTAACGTTGCTGCTTAGAATAGCACAATCTGTATATTTAACAGGGCAACCTTAAAATAAATAAATAAACTCAACATGTCAAAATATGTATAAAATATTTTTCAACCTCTATATATTTTATATATATAAAATAAAAAAGGGGCTGCGCCACTGAAAACAACTGATACATTGCTCTTGAACCTATTCTATTTATTTTTAAAAAAATCTCAAATAAGTGTCTTTTTGAAAAGTCAGGCACGCCAAAGATATAATTTATTTATTTATTGCTTAAACCCTGCCCTGCCCTGCCACATAGCTCACGTTCTTCACCGTGAATAATCCGCGAGACATGTGAAAAATGGTCCTTAATTCATGCCCCAGAAGGAATGTTAGTTTGACTGTTTTGGTAGGATTGTTGAAATTATTTTTGAAAATGTTTTTTATTTAAAAATATATTAAAATGATATTTTTATTATTATTTAAAAATCATTTTGTGATATTAGTATATAAAATATTTAAAAACACTCAAAAAAAATTAATTTAACATAAAAACAAAAAATATATTTTTTATTTTTTTTTGCAAAAATATTTTTAAAACATAATGATAAAAAGAAATTAATCAGAAGACAGACGTAACGTAGGAGTCTTCAACGTAGGAGTCTTCATGCGTTCCTAGACAGCGATAAGTCAATTTCCTGGCACCACGGACGAGGGTAGTGGTGCTGGGTACATGAACTTCAATTTGCAATCAGGCCAGTTGGCCTTTTGGAATATGATTAATGATGTTATTAAAAGTGTTTTTTTTTATAGAAATATATTAAAATGATATTTTAAATTTTTTTTTAAAAAAAAATTATTTTAAATATCAATACATCAAAATGATTTAAAAATATTAAAAAAAAATATAAGCTGCAGGAGTCGATTATAAACTTTAATGGGCCGATGACTGAGGTGATTGTTGGATTGGATTCCAGTCGAAACACACCCCAGTCATCTTGTTGCTAGTTTGTGGGCTGGTGACTGCTTTAGTTAACGGCAAATTGTGGACCCAACATGAAATGGTAACTTGATGCTTTGCTCTGATTGGTTTCATTGTGCAGTTCTTGCGGTGTTGATTTTTAAAAAAAAAACGTTTTTTCAATGTATTTATCATAAGTTTTCCGAGCTAACTCGAGTTATGAGATTAATGGACTAATTTATTTAAATTTTTAAAAATTTATTATTTAATATTGAGTTGATGCTGGATCATGATTCATAATTTTGAGACATGAATTATTGCTAATTTGAGTCTTCACACCTTTATTATCCACCATCTTCCATTAATAAAATTTTCTAAAAACAAGTTTTTGTTTTTCCATATCTTTTATAATATACTTTGTTACCATAATATTGCTTTATATTTTCTTTGCTTTTTTGTAGTTGCAATAAATATAAAATAACTTATTAGAGAGTGTTTACAAACTTTTTTTTCATGTGTCGATTCTTCAATATTGTTGTTGGTTTTGGTATAAGTAAGGACTCGATGCAATTCAAGGGACACCAAAGATCATCTCGTACCACATCTATTAGTGTATGACACATGTAGCAACAATAGAGGAAACAACAAGAGCCACGATAACAAAAGATAATAACATTAATGTTTTTCAGTAACAAAAATGTTGGTGATAGCATTTTTATTGGAAATAATGTTTTTGTCCATGATACAAAATATACTTAAGATTGATGTTAAATTATTATGAACATAAATAAAGCACAATAAACCCAAGACATGTATAAACATTATCTTTAAAGATATTTTTGCAACACAAAGTTACTCCTCGAGTTTTAAGAGGTTCCTTCTTTAAATAAAATATGCAGAAACAATAAGATAAAAATTAACAACAAAAAAAAACACCCGACAAGGTTGAAAAGGATAAATATTTTTCATTGATTGTTATTTGATTTCAATAATGCAGGGTATGGGAGTGCAATGTATTTATAGATTAATAGTATATAGAAATAAGTAAGAAAATTAAATGTATCATACAACTATCACAATATTTTTTAAAAAAAAATTAGTAGAAAAACATAGTTTTTATGGTGACCATTAGAAAAAATTAATTTAAGGAGCTTAAAAAATTAAGACTAAAAGTAAATAATACCTGAAAATAAAATATCTAAAAAATATTGCACAAATAGTTTCTCTCTAGTTCAATTTTATCTTATATATGTAAGCCTGCCATTATTTTTTTACTAGTTATTATCTCGTATCAAAGTTCATTATATAAACAACAATAAAAAATTTAATTTTTCAATGTGAAATTGAAAGCTCATCAGTGTGTGTGTAACTGTGTATACACATGTTATTTATAATATAATTGTCATGGCCGATTTCTTGTAGCATTTTTCATTGTTCACCTGGACAAAGTTCACCGTAGATTGCAATAGTAAAATTATCATTTTATCTTCAGGATAAAAAAACTAACCCCCGGGATCGGGATCATTCTCGACATTTTCAGGGGACATGGATGGTATTTCTAATTTCTTTGCACAATAAAACTACTATTTTACCCCCTGAATGTTGAGAAAATGACATAATTTATTGCTAAGTCTAGGGGACATGGGTGTAATTTACCAATTGTTTATTGTTTCTTTTTCTCAAACACTGCAGGAGCGTTGTACGAACGCGCTAACAATGCTTACGCGTGCACGCCATTCAGGTGGCACATGAGGCATCTAACAGAGGTTGAAATTGCCCTTTTGCCGATGTCACCTAGTGCGCCGACATGTTCTTGGCCTCTTGGTGTGGCATATGTCGATGTTTGGTGGACGGTGAATCGCCAACTGAATGAGTTTTTTGTTCTTTTCTCCCATTTTCTCTCTCTTACCGTCGAGAAATACACTTCAAACCTTGCGTTTTGTGAATGTTTTATTTTTGTTCTTGGGCTTTTGATTTCACTTTTATTACTGATTTCTTTAATGGAAATGTTTATTTGTTGCAATTGTTTTTTTTTTTCAAATGATTTTGTTAAGGCTAATAATAATAAACATTTTTTTCAAATGTTTTTTTTACTCTTTTGTTATTATATTTAGTATTTTTTTATTCTTGGAGATAATTTTGTTTTGTCATTATATTGCAATAATAATAATAATAATTAGAGATGTGTTTTTCTTGCTTATTCTTTTGTTAAAATTTTTGAATTTTTTTATTCCTCGGGGTAAAGTTAATAATTTTTATTATTTTAACTGTACGACAAATAATAATTTAAGGCGTTATGATCTTAATGATAATAGTGATATTATAAATTATCATGACAATAACAATTATAATTTATTGTAAAAGTTATGGTGCTTATGATGTAACTAATTATGGTTTGATGGTAATAATAACAATAACTCATAAAATAATATAAAAATATGAATAATGTCAAACACAATTATAATAATGATAATGATACTAATTATAATTGAAATATATATATATTAACATGATACTTTATAGTTGAATCAGAGCACATGATCTTCTTTGTTAAGAAATTTGGAATTCAAACATCTCAATCAATAAAAAGAAAAATAATTTGATACTCAAAATTTGTAAGAAAAGAAAAAAAGGAAAGTTTGTTTTTCCGTTTGGTTACGAAGGAAAAAGAAAACCGACAGAATAATTCCCTAAACCAGAACAGGAATATACTTAAATCCAATCCGAGGAAAGAGATATTAAGCAAAGCCGCTGCTTTCTCTCGTCTTCAAAGATATGACACCCCATCCAAATTCAAAACCAAACCCTAAATAGGAAGAATTCCACTTTTATTTTTCAATCCCAAAAAAAGGGTAGAAAAAATAAAAGAAACTCATTTTTATTAAGAAAAAACTAATCAGTTATTTAGCCTAACATCAGCAATTCGAACCATTATCAACTCATGGACCTTCAACGAGCTATGCTGGATGAACTCATGGGTGCAGGTAATAAAACCCTAATTTATTTTTCAATCTCATGCATTTACATTGACAAATCTCTGATTATTTGATTGATTGTATGGGGCTGTTAACATGTTTAGAATTTTTTTTTCTTATGTTAAAAAGATCGTAATTTGACGGAGGAAGAGAGAAAAGATTACAAGGAAATAACATGGGATTCGAAGGAGGTTTGTGCTTATTATATGGCTCGGTTCTGTCCTCATGACCTCTTTGTCAACACCAAAAGTGATATTGGTTAGTTATTGTAGCTTTAAGTTGATTAATTTCGATTGGATTGTGTTAACTTTAGCTTGTTTCTATATTTTGAAGAATTTGAATTCTCATTATATCTGTGCTTGATTTGTACCTTGGTGATTAAGTTGAGCTTTGGTTTTGATAATTTGGAGATTTTTCGCTAATTGGTTTTTGCTCCTTTTGTTTCTGCTGCCAGGACCATGTGACAGGGTTCATGATCCAAAGTTGAAAGAAAGGTAGGTGTGGGTGTTTTAATTGACAATGCTATGACACTGCTGCATTCTAGTTCCAGTATGTTACTGCCTGAACGTTCTCTGTGGATCTGTTGCCTGAAATCTGAATAATGGTGGTTTTTGATTGATTGTTTATGTGTTGCAGGAATTCGCCAAGTGCTATGTTATTAGTTGTCGAGCTCTTTATTATGTCATTTGACTCTATATGCTTATTAAATCAACTACTTCTTGATACTCTTGCATTAGTTACTAATTTGATTCTTTACAAGAAACTGGCTGCTTTGTATGTGTGACTGAAGATGAATCTTGGATCTGCAAAACACTGTTGGTGTGATGTTTTTTCTTTTTGATGTAACTTAACTAAAATGTTCATCAAGTTGTTGTAAGAAGAGGAGGATAATTTGTGCTGTTCAAATCAGTCCATAGCATCGGTGATTTTACATAAAGCCTTTAGATTTTGTTTTGTTTTGATACTCGTGCTTGCAGTTCATGATGGATCAAAATTAGGTGTTCTATCAAAGTTTAGTTGGTCTTCTTCATCAAGATTTTCCCATGCTCTCTGCATATGTAATGAAACTTGATCCAATGGCTGCTTTAATTATTTTCTGACTTTAGCTTTGAGAAGTCCCCAAGACATGATGTGAATCTGGCCAAATTTGAAGCAGAACTTGCTCAGAGATGTGAGAAATTGGTGGGTCGCTTACTTCATTGGTTCTTGTCATTTGTGATATGTAATTTTATATGTTCACATGAGATCCTTTTCTATGCAGGTTATGGAATTGGATAGAAGAGTTAGGCGCGGACGAGAACGCCTAGCACAAGGGGATGAGCCTATGCCACCTCCTCCACTGTCAGCTGACAAGTCTGAACGATTATCTGTGGTTGAGGAGAAAATAAAAAACCTGCTGGTGCAAGTGGAGGCCCTTGGCGAAGTTGGGAAGGTGGATGAAGCTCAAGCGCTTATGAAAAAGGTGTTCTTAATTGTTTACAATAGCACTCAATTCGCCACCCAAACCTGAAAATAACAAAAATATAAAAACAATGCATCCATGCTTTTATGTTGCAGTTCCTCCTTTAAAGTATGATATTGTGTTAAACCTTCCTTTCCTTTTTTTTTGCCCCTTGAAATATGAAATTGCTTGCCCAACCAGTGACTTAAATCCTAACATTTTGCGACTCTTCTAACAGGTGGACGAACTTAATGCTGAGAAAGCATTGATTCAATGCCAGAATGATAAAGTATTGGTGGTTCCACAGGAGAAAAAGATGGCTTTGTGTGAGATTTGTGGTTCCTTTCTAGTTGCAAATGATGTTGCAGAGAGAACCCAGTCTCATATCACAGGGAAGCAGCACATTGGATACGGGATGGTCCGGGATTATATCGCCGAGTACAAGGTGAGTGAAGTTAACTTCACTGTATGAATTTAGTGTACAATATATTTGTTGTTTTAGTGAACTGAGAATGTGGAGTACACAGGAAGCTAAGGAGAAGGCAAGGGAAGAGGAAAGATTGGCAAGGGAAAAAGAAGCAGGAGAACGGAGGAAACTGAGGGAGAAGGAACATGAGAGTAGGAGTGGTTCAGGTGATAGAGATCGGTATCATGATCGAGATAGAGAAAGGGAGCGGGACAGGCACCGAGGCCGTGAAAGGTCAAGGGAGTGGAATGGTAGGGGTAGTCGAGATGATTGGAGGACTAAGAATGGAAGAGATGGTGGCAGGGATAGGCACCGTGACCGGAGCAGGTCATGTTCCCCTGTTAGGCATGGTCGCAGGGGGTCACCTAGAAGTCCAGCTCGCCCATATTAGAGGATTATGTTCATGGATATCTGAGTTTAAAATTATATGAGGTAGACTTTTTAATCTCAAAGTTTCATGAACATGTGCTTTTGGAGTCTCATGTTAAATGTCATCATGGGTAAAAATTTTCTTGTTATCTCACAGCTTTATTGAGAGTTTACCTCCCTTTCATCAAATATTATTAGAGGAGAAAAGGGTTGAGGTAGGTATTACTTAATGCTGTTGTAACTAGTTTGTGTTCTTTTTGGACTTGTTTAAACTAAATTATTACGCCTTTGTCTCTGGAACATTGCTTCATGGTCTAGTATCTGTCTCCTATTTATGGTCATTGACGTTCTCATGTACCTAAGAGTACAGATTCAAAATATATGCTTGAGTGACACCGCTGCTGAGGTCGATGATGGTCTAGTGTCTCAATCTGAAGGTAACGAATAAATCTTGTTTTCTAACATGACTTGCGCCGATAGGTTGACTTCGACTTACCATAGAAGGGATTTTTTTTTTTGGGGGGCGAGGGTTCAAGCTGGATAATTTTTGTTGGCAACTGCTTCGTGGTTGACTAGACAGGGAAAGAAATTTGGGAATCCCAAGTTGTAGCCATGCCCCATTTCAATTGATCTTGCATTTCAGTTTTAGCATGTTGATGATCTAGTAGGTTGGAAAGCTCATCTGTCCACTCAATTTCATCTTTACCACTGTCATATGAAACTCAAAGTGACTGGGTTGTGTGAGGGCTTTGCAAATAAATAGGCAGTCTTTGAAGCCAAATACATGTGTTTTGGGGGTGGTTATCCGACTAGGAAACCTCGAGAATTCAATTTCATGGAAAACTGCTTTTTTGTCCTACAGAGTAGTGGGTACCTTTGGAGTTAAAATTTCAAAAGCCAGGATCAGCCAATTAATAGGTAACTGCCCCTTACAGAGTATCTCTTAGAGCCAAGATGTCTCTAAACCTGAATTACTTGGAACAGTTCTTTTTATGCTTGTCTGGAAATCTACTTCAGTGGACTGGAACTGGATGCACTTTAACTTGAAATGATGCGGGAACTGGAGGTAACTTTAACCTGCATGAAATGTCAAATAGCATATTTCTGTGTCCAGCTTGCAGGAAAGACATGTAATCTGTTGAACTTGGATGGCGGAGTTGCCGCTGGTTAGTAAGTTCCTGATGTAATCTGTGGATGGTTTGTGCATGGGAATATTAAAATAAGTTAGTGCTATCTTATTGGAGGTTCAGATTGAACAATGTCGAATTAGAAAATATGTAATGACAATTTGCAGTTTTAATGTGCGACCTTGCATTGTTGAAATAGTCCTATGTGTTTCTAGCATAGATTTCATTTGATTTGCCAATCTGCATGCTATCGTTTCAAAAAGTTTATGATCACACAATTCTGGTACAACTTACTGCATGAGCTTGTCCATGGTAAAGTGGGGAGTTTCTCTCTTTTGAATTGGAAAACTGAAGTATGTGAGCTAGATATCATACGACACATGTTAGCAGCTCCATCATTTGCTAAACTCCTCCACTTGATGCAAGGTGTGATAAGCTGCTGATGGTCGCATGCTCTAGCTCTTGGTGGTACAACGCCATTGATTTGTCTTCTCGTTGAGGAGATTGTGGCAACCACGCAGAACTGCAAAAGGTGGAATTGAAAGTAATAACTACAATTTTATTTTACACCTCTTACAAGTCTGAAAGGAATTTACACTTCTGCTAGCCAAAATTTTGAAAAATGCAATTGACAGTTAATCTGCTCAAATAATTGTCAACTCCGTTATGTTGGGCATAGCCTGCCTGGTGCCATACAAACAGGGTTCCTTGACCTGGAAAATTGCAGTAGTTACCTACCTGCAAAAATAAACATTTACTTCTCCCTTTTTCGTTTCTCCCCTTGAGGGAGAATAACTTAATTACATTTGGGTTCTACCTCTCTTCTCACCACAAGGTCCAGTTCAACCATACGAAAAAAAAAGAAGAAGCTAAATCATCTTCATTGTTACTATTATGCAACCGGCAATAGTGAATGGAAGCTCCACTGGACACAAGGGAAAGAGGGCCCACAATCAGACAGCATACAAAAACATTAGCAACACAAGAAAGCTACTGGTAAGGAGCAAAACAGGGTCCAACCATTTCGTGTATCTTCACGGAATTTATCCATAAAAGACATAATCTGTGGCTCCCGTTTTAAGTTTCTCGTTGTTCTCAAACACTGCTAAGAATAGCAAATGAATAACTTTCCATCGAACTCATCACCAGCAGCAACAATTAGCATTTAGCATCTCAGGACTGAAACCATGGACGACACAGTGGACAAGCTGGTCATCTTTCTAGCAAAAAGAGATGGCATAGATAAGCTTGTCAAGACTTTCCAGTACGTGTCCAAGCTCGGTCACTGGCATGTAGAAACCACCCATCCAGACGCTGCAACGAGATTCAAGCAATGGGAAGTTGCTTCTGGGCTTGGCCGGAAAGCCTTTAGAACCGGCAGGTTTCTCACCGGCTTCAATGCTCTGAGAAGAGGTCCCGGCGCAACCCCGACGTTAAAGGTCTTATCTGTTCTTGCTAATGCAGGAGAAATGGTCTATTTCTTTTTTGACCATTTTCTTTGGCTGTCAAGAATCGGAACTTTGGATGCAAAGTTGGCAAGAAGGATGAGCTTCATTTCAGCTTTTCGGTGAGTCTTTTGGCTACATATTTTTCATCATAGCTGATTTTATTATAATGAAAGAAGGACTGGAAACGGAGAGGAGGCTCTTAATTTCTTCAAGAGAAGATGGTTCAGAAGATGCGAAAGAGAGGACGAGGAAGATCAGAGCAGAGAGGGTGATGAGGTTGATGGCAGTAGCAGCTAACGTTGCGGATTTGATAATTGCTCTGGCAGATATTGAGCCCAACCCATTTTGCAACCATGCTGTTACTCTTGGTATTAGTGGGCTGGTGTCTGCTTGGGCCGGTTGGTACAGAAATTGGCCCTCGTAGTCATTGTTCATATACCTATTAACCTACTCTTGAAAATGGGGGCAAATAAAATTCATTTATGTTGTAGTATGTGTTTGGAGTGTGATTGATGTTGCTTTTAAAAGTATTTTTTTGTTTAGAAATGTATTAAAATGATGTGTTTTTTTTTTAAAAAAATATTATTTTTAACTTCAGCATATGAAAATGATTTAAAAATACTATATTTTTTTAATTTAAAATAAAAAATAAAAATATTTTAAAAAAAAAACACAATGTCAATTAGGGTCATAGTCACGATGGAAATTATACTCTTTTACATCAAAGATTCTTGCAATATATATATGTCAATTAACATTATGTAAATAGGGGTAATATATATCATTTGGGATATATTTCAATTAAATTATTCTTTTAATAATTTTGATGGGTTAGTATAAAAAAAACAAACATATTTCTTTGTATATATTTCAAGTAAAAATCAATTTAAATCATTTATAAATCATAATACCAAACATGAACTTAATAAGAACAGGATGAAACCTAAATCAATAAATTATACATACAAAAAAATTAATCATAAATAAACTATAAAATACTTTAGATTTTGATTTACGGTGTAATTTTCAATTTTTCAGAATGCAAGTTATGGTGGTTAATGGAAAAGCAGTCAAATAAGACTAACCCACCAACTTATTTGAATAATTTAGTTTCAATTAATTCATGAGATTTGTTGAGGTGATATTCACAAATTTAAAATTGAAAATTGAAAAACTCTTCAAGTTATACGAGGGGAAAAAAAGAAATAATTTATTTTACTAAAGAAAAACAAATTTAACCCGCAACATATTCTTCCGGTAGGAACCCAAATGCAATTGGGCCAGGAAAGGGTGCGTCAAAGCCTGGTAAAGAGTCGTGGTCTTTGAAGAAACCGCATGCCACATTCAAGTCTAAAGATGTAGAAAGTTGACCTCGTGATCTCCTTACACTAACAACACCCCCACCTATTCTTGATCGGGATGTAATCTAGCATTTCCATCACTTTTTAGTTATTAAAATTAAATTTAATATTCTCCTTTGCAAATTTGGTTTTCTATTTTTCACCGTTCACATAAAAAAAAACACTGAAGTTCGGCTTTTTCGTTGTCGGGTTTCTTTTATTTTGCGTTTCTCAGAGGCTAAACAGAGGTTTTCTGGGTTTTGTGAGATCAGATGGCTGAAGGAAACGTTTCAAGATATGTGAAGTTAACAAAAGAACAAGCTGGTGTAGAGGAGATTAAGCCCGGTGAACTAAATCAGCCCATTGAGGTTCCTCAGGTCTCAATCTTTCTCTCTTTAATCTCAAATTTTTTCACTCTGTTTCAAGTCTCGAGGTTTAAGTAATTGTAATGTTTTACTGTCAGATGGGATGGTTTCAAAGTTTGCACCCTAAAAGGGTTTAGCTTTTCAACTTTGATCTGATATT
Organism: Salix viminalis; assembly: GCA_029228465.1. Lineage (NCBI taxonomy): Eukaryota > Viridiplantae > Streptophyta > Magnoliopsida > Malpighiales > Salicaceae > Salix > Salix viminalis. The sequence continues at coordinate 6,915,551 of CM055426.1, forward strand.
GCTGTATCTGTTTCTCTTGGGTCAAATCATAAATGTGTTTATTTGTGGGATTTGAATGTCGAGGCTTTAATTTTGTAAAGATATGATCTTTTGGATCACCTTTTTTTTTCTTTCCGGTGGGGCAGTTGTCCGTTCGTAAGTGTAATGAATGTGGGCAACCTTTACCTGAAAACTTCGAGCCTCCAGGAGATGAGCCTTGGACTACTGGGATTTTTGGATGTGCTGATGATACCGAAAGCTGTAAGTACGTTTATGATTTAGTATTATATGGTTTTCAAATCAATGTTTTATGATGCAGTGCTTTGCTGCTTTCCTGTTTATTAAGTTTGAATTTATGACATGGACATGTATACTTAGTTGATCTGCTTTGCCCTTAACTCGGACGTGTATGAACTATCTGGTAGTTATCGAGTGCATGAGATAAATGGCTTTGGCCAAATTTGAGTTCGTGCTCATTGCATGTGTTTGAAAGGAAAGTCATGGCAGTTTCTCTTGAAGCTCTGCCCTAGACAAACTAAACTATGAGCAGTACTTTCTTGACATAGTTGTGCCCCTGAGCTAAGTAAACAACTGTTGGAGACATAATTTCATCCAATTAAAAAATGATTATTTGCCCATACGGTAGCCCCATTTAAAGCCCAAAACTTTTTTATTATTGAAAAAGCTGTCATCAAGGTTAGTAAAAACTAGCACTCCAGTCCTGAAATATACAGATAGAATCATAAAAAATAAGACAACAATTACAATCTTTGATTAGTTTACTTAGACATAAGATTGCAATCGAGTGTAGGAACATTGAGGACATATTTAAAATCTATACTTAGAAATTGTTATTAACCTTTTTCTTGCAATTGGTGAGAAACTACAACATGCAATTTTTCATTATCAGGACTTAGTGAATAGTTTGTAAATGGTTGAGAATGACTAGCCATATGATTGGATGCCACCTGAATCAATGATCTAGAAAGCAAAATTTGAACAACAAAATAGGGCATAGGGATGACTACCTATTTTAGCCAAGGAAACACTAGGAATACCAAATGATGAATTGAAATGTAGCGGTTTCAAAATCTCATATGCTCATTACTAAAAATGCTCTTCTCAATTTCATTTGCTGCACGAACCACATGGTTGGTTTTGTCACCAGGTTTGCTACTTTTCCAAGTAGGTGGCTTTTCATAGAGCTTCCAACAAGTTTCCCGTGTTTGTTGTGGCTTGTCACAATAGTCACACCACACAAAAAAATTGTCATCTGCCATACGCTGATTTGCAATAATCTTATTTGCATTTGCATTTGCATTTGCAGTAGCTAATGTAGAGTTCTCAACAGGGCCTCTAGTGCATGTTTTCCAAGCATGACCCTATGTGTCTCTCTTCTCTTCTATCTTTTGAAAATACCCTGTCAATTAGAGGGTTTTTTTTTGCTTATTATTCTCCTCCTCACTTCATCAATCTTTTCACTGGGTCTGGCTAGAAATTTATAAATCTAAAAGCCCATTGTTTTCTTATAGAAGTTGCAGTCCTCTGTAGATTTCCATTCAGTATCATTGAACGAATCAAAAAATTTCCACAACCATTTCAGTGTGTTAAAGTATTTGGTGACATTGTTTTCTCCTTGCCGAATCTCAAGTTTCAAAGTCAAGTCATAAACATGGGATTGACTACCCAAATCATAATAATGCAGTTATATTACCTCAAAACTCTTTTGCCGTTGAATATAACATATATAGTTGGAGTTAGTGTCTTCATCCATGGGGTTCACAAGCCATGTCATAACCATGAAGTTTTTAGCATCCGAGGTAGCATATGTCGGGTCCTCCCTTTCTAACATCATCTTCTCGCCAATTAGAAAACCTATTTTCCCTCTCCCTTGAATATACATTCACACAGAGCAACGCAAGAGTTGGTAACCAAATCTCTGCTATGATGCTGAAGATAAAGAGTATTCTCTAGAAATCATTTTAGTGACTTGATTCAAAATAGTCTGTTAAAAGTTCCTATTAAAAGGAGAATACAAGGCATAAAATCAGGAACCAAATCAAATCATATTTTTAATTAAGAGTGAACCTCAATTTATAGGAGTATATTAATATCAAAATCTATTCCTAATAGGCAATATAATATGGGATTTTCTATTTTACAACAGCATATTATTTTAGAAATCACACCATGCCTGGGTAGGTGTGGTAGGCTGTCACTAATTTTTGTTATTCCTTGGTTAAGTGGATGTCATTGTCTTTTTGGCAACTTTATGCAATTCATTCTCTTGTATTTCATAGTTTCTTCAAGAAGTATGGGTACCATTTTTTTAGTGTTTTAGCAAGTTATTTATGCAGGGCATGATGAATTAATACCTTATATTTTACACCTTGAAAGGCTGGACAGGACTATTTTGCCCGTGTGTTCTATTTGGTAGAAATACTGAGAGCTTGAGAGATGATACTCCCTGGACTACCCCATGCATTTGCCATGCCGTATGTGTTGAAGGTGGCATTGCACTGGCCGCAGCAACAGCAGTCTTCCATGGAATTGACCCGAGGACATCATTTCTCATTTGTGAGGGTTTACTTTTTGCTTGGTGGATGTGTGGCATATACACTGGTCTTGTTAGGCAGTCTTTACAGAAGAAATATCATCTAAAGGTAATCTCAATTTTAATATTCATTGTATGAATTGAAAACGACACTGATCCTCAAACACTTAGTTAAGGTTAAAAAAAGCTTCACGTGCACATTTTGTAGATGCAGACCAGACAAGATGACTGCATCTGAATTCCTTTTGTATGTCATGGGAGCTCTAATAATTATAAGAGTTGTAAAATTCGAAATACCAGGGGTGTGCATAATTCGGTACCATGACCATTACCAAAGAACTTGAACCTGAACATGAGAATCAGTTTGATATTTTTGTGAACCCGAACCTGACAATCAAAGAATCTATAGGTTCATTTAACCCAAGTTCAAAATTGGTTTTCAGGTTTACCTAAAATCATTCCTGAACACACGCAATCCTTCATATAGGACCTTAAAAATCATAAGTGATAGGTTAAACTCTTATAATCCAGCGGTTAGGATCAGATATCATGTTCGTAGGCTACTTTGAACACCCATATGGAATACTGTAATTAGTGATATTATTCCTTGAATGACTCTTATGGTGAGAATTACTTTTTCAGCGCATAAATTTGTTTAGTTCATGATAAAGTGCGCTGCTGGAAGTTGATGTCAATTAACAAAGCATAATGAAATGGTAGTTATATAACTCTGTAAATTTAAAGAGCATTCTGTTCCTTCATGAAGTAATAAAATATGAGAATCACAGAAGCATTTTTTGTCCAATTCAAATCTAGCTGTTTCAAAAGCAGCAAAGAGCATTAAATTTGAGCTTTTGCGAAGAGGATGTCAACTGCTTTTTTCAGTTAACCAAAATCACGTAGCCTGTTCTTGCCAGCAACCTGCATGGCTTCCACTGTGCTGCCGAATGGAGCGTTGATATTTTAGGGGGTTGGTATAGTTCCAACGCCTAAAGCTCAGGCATTGTAGACTCCCCATCATTATTTACGTTACTGTTTACTTGTTTTTGTTTGGATTGCAGAATTCACCTTGTGATCCATGCATGGTGCACTGCTGCCTGCACTGGTGTGCTTTATGCCAGGAGCACAGGGAGATGAAAGGGCGTCTATCAGATAACTTTGTCATGCCAATGACCGTTGTCAACCCTCCCCCTGTTCAAGAGATGAGTGCCACCAACGAAAACCAGGACTCCACTATTTCCTCTGAAAAGGGCACCAGCTTGGAGATGCAGCCTCTGTAAACTCCAGTCATACAATGGCATACTATGAAAGCGAATTTCATCTCGAAACTGGTTTTTTCGTTCTGTCAGAAACCATTTCCTTACACAAGAAATTACCGCACCCCCCTGTGCATTAAAAGATTCAAACAGCTATACTTTCTGCCCTTGCTGATGCTATACTGTAGAGTGAATTTTACTTTTGATTAATGGGGATGCGTTAATTATCATTCAAACCATATGTTATATATGTTCGCACCTCCTCGTTGTTCTGATGAACTGGGAAGAGTTCCTTCCACAGCCCGAGCCTCAGTTTTTGTGTTGTTTTGATATGTTTAAATTTTTCGCATGCTGTCGGTACTGAATTTGGTGATTTAGTCAGCAGGTAACTTGAGCATGGGATGGATTGATTGATCTAACATTCTCATGTCCAGCACGCCACCGCTTAGCCAAACACTACTTTTCCGGGATAGTTGCTTCACCAGCAGTGCATCATGGTGGATGGAATTATTGGAGTAGAAGAAAAGGAGAGAGATGGTGTTGCTGGCCCTATGCTTTCAGTTCACTGAATAAATCAGGCGAAATCAGTGGCCTGAAATAGTAAAGTAGGACCGCAAATGATAGACACGGGTTATTGCTGTCACAGCTTCCAAAGCTGAAAAAGCTGAACCAAGAACTGTACCACAGCTCGGATTATTTCGTCTAGCAGGGCAAATTATTTCAAACTAGAATATTTAAGAAAATATTTTCCACTATATAGCATGTAAGATCAACTCCAATGGAAGACCTAAAAATAAATAAAGGAAAAGGATAAAAAAAAATAGCTTTCATATTTCATTTTGATAGCTCAAAGAAAAAAAATTATATTAAAGAGCTAAAATAATATTTATAAGTTGATGAATTATCCCTACATGTTTGATCAGAAGAGCAAAAAATTGTTTAATATATTTATATGTAAAAAAGTGGTTTGATTGTACTTGTATCAATTATTTATTATTAATAAATAGTTATATTAATATTATATATTAAAATAAAATTATCTTTTCTAAATAACTTTTTTTCTTATTAGAGTGCAAATATAAAAAAATGTTATATTATATTATTTAAAAAATCATATTATTAATTTGGCTTGTCTAAATAGCTTTTTTCCTTGAAGATGCTCTAAATACGAGCCGTAACGTGTGTTACCTATTAAAACATGTAAGTAACATTGGTTTAAAAATATATTACACTAGCTATTTACTCACTCTTCGTCGCGATTAGAATCATATTTTTTTCAATGCAAAAATATTAAGAATGCAAGATTTTTTTTTATTATACTATGAATTTGGGCTAAATAATAAAATAATAAATTTGTGCATAATTCCCGCAGAGTGTGAATTTTCAATAAAATATATGAATTTTAAATCGATATAAATGTATTTGTTCAACAGGGTTCAACAAAATTACAAGCATAAAATTATTATCACCATTAAAAAAGCAAGAAGATTCAAATACTTGAATTATCGAATTTACTATATTAAGAGTAGTTCATTTTATAATCTAATTTAAACTAAACACAACAACAAATATATAAATTATGGGAACACCTACAATAACTATACAACAAAAATAAATTGTTCATTTTCTACCTATAAAAAGAAAAAAACATCATTGAAAATCCATCATTACATTACCATCATGATCAAAACTATAATAGTTAAAATAATTATTACCGTTATTGCCCAAATAATTAAAATCATTAAATTTCCCCATAGAATAAAAAAAAAGAAAAATCACTTTTACAGAAAAGCAAGCAAGAAAACAACAACAACAAAAAAAACAATCATTAAAATTATTGTTATTATTGAAACAAACAATGAAACAATAAAATTATCTTGAAGAATAAAAAAAATACTTTAACAAAAGAGTAATCAAAAAACAACAACAAAAAGAAACAACATTAAAATAAATATTAGGAGCATAAAAAAATCATATGATCCAATGAAAAATAAAAATAACAGAATACACCAAAAACAAAGGGAAAAAGGAAAAAAATATTAATTCTAAAACGATCACTAACATAAATTAATATTTTAATACTAAACCAAATAACAATAAAATTCCAAGAAAATATTAAACGACAAAAAGTAAAAACCAAAACTAAAAGCATAAATTCATAATAAGGATAAAAAAAATAAACATTGTCCAAGAAGGACTGAAAAAATTAAAGGAATTAATACTAAATAAAAAATTAAAAGAATAAGACTGAAATGAAAAACAAAATATATAATTAATTCATATTGAAGGATAAAACTCCAACAAATCAAAACTTTGGGACTGAAAAAAGAATCTAAAAAAATACCAGTGTATTTTTTAAAATAAAATAATAAAGACCGAAATAAAAAGTAACATATATGACCAATTTCAATTGGATGACAAAATTAAAACATATTAAACTTGCATACCAAAACAATTAAAGGAACAAAACACAAACCAAAAATCAAATGAATAAAGGTTGCAATGAAAAACAACATATATGATCAATTTCAATCGAAAGGTACAATTGCAAACAATCAAAACTTCTATTAAAGAAATCAAGAAGAAAAAAGAAATTCATAGACCAAACCCCAAAAGGAAACACGCAATAACTTAGAGTATCAACCTGCATTTTGCCACTGCAGGAGAGAGAAAAGGGAGAAAAAAAAAAGAAAAACCAACCATCGGCGATCCTCCACTCTTCGTACAATGACACACTCACATCCAAGAGGAAGAGCACATGGCGGCCCTTATTAGCATTTATAAGGGATACATAAGAATTTGATTACATGTTAACAAAAAATTAAAGATTATTCATACATATCAATTTATTATATTTTGGTGCATGAGACTCATAATTATCCATATTATATTTTGTCTAACTTGAAGTGTCATATAGGCGTCATGTAACACTCTCCCATGGTGGTATTATGAATCACCTTGTTACATTAATATATCAGGACATGCATAAATCTAACTCAATAGACGAATATTGCTCTTTAAATATATGATCTCTCATCACATACCAAAGATTGATATATTATACTTGAATCACTGACCAATCATCGTCCCATGATTATTTAATAACATGAAAGTCATTAAGTGTGTCAACATCATTAGATATGTGTTGATGTAATTTAAGCTATTGTATTGTCCAATCAAGATAATGCACCTCAACAAATGACTTAACAATGAGTGGGACCACTAATAGTCAAAAATCAATACCCATTATGCATAATAGAGATGTTCTCTCAATCAAATTGTTGATGCACAATGTCTATATCACCTATGAAACCATAAAATGCATATATTACTAAAAAACTAAAATTATATAAAAAAATTGAGTTCACACACACTTAGTGAGGCTCGTGTGAATCCGACTCGTCCCGATTGAACTCATGAACATGGGTGAGATTTTGTGTAAATGCTTGTACCTATTCCTAACTCAGCTATCATGAAAAATAGTTATCATTAATTATCCTAGAGTTTTCCATAACTCAGAATGTTGCTTACAATGATCATGCGGTCCATTAACTATAACTTGGGACTTGATTTAACTTCAGACTGAAAGATCTTTCTTGTTTAGGTTTTCTATCAAAGTAAAGTTCTAATATTTGCTACCCGTTTGTGGTGATCAACTCAATCATTGTATTAAAACTCATATTAGTAGCAATGGATATACCGCCATAACACTTTAATTTTTCTATCCTTTCCCCTCTCTCATCTTTCCTAAAATTAAAATTCCACACTTCCCAAGTATTTTTATAATATCGGATTTAAAAAATATATAATCTTGTCAAGATGTGATTTTTTTAAAAAATGAATCGTACAAGCTAGCCTTAACTTTCTTTTTGAAAACATGCTAGAAAGAACGCTGTTGACGCCTACTCTTATTTTGCGTAAAAGGAACGTTGTTTCACTCACTTGTCTCTTTCAAAACCAGAATCAACACGAAACAAAGTGCTTGCCCCCGTCAAAGTTCATGTCCAAAACATTACTAATACCTACCTACAGTCTCTCTCTCTCTCTCTCTCTCTCTCTCACCGAGACATTTGTGACTCTGTCCAGGCTTGACTCCATGGAAAGAACACAGTCGGAGGTCGGAAGGAGGTGGAGAATGGAAAAGAATAAAGAAAGGGTGCAGTGCCCGCCGCCGGTCCCTCCCATGGTGAGACCACCGTCGCCCAATCCAGTGAAGCTAGCAGCAATAGCTGTCAACCTGAACATACAGCTGAGATCGGCAGACATGCCTGGTGCAATGCAAGAGCGTGCATTTAGGTGCGCTAGAGCACTCCTTGATGCTACAAGCCTCGAAAGCAAGAAGCCGAATCCCACACATATTGCTAGGTGTCTGAAGAAGGTAAGCAGACTTTCCATGGCTTCAGCCTTGATAAATGATGGTTGTGTGTAAAATCTGCTATTGTACAACAGCCTGGGTAGTTTTTGTAAGCATATCTGCGTAAGTTCCAAAGATAGCATCTTTTTGATAAAATGAATGTGGCATCTATTGATACTAGCTAGTTCAAGTGAATGCACATTTCAATATGCTGGTGGGAAAAGAAATTGCAAGCCTCCCTGTTATTAGTTTATTAGAGGGCTCATTAGGAAGCCGATAGATCAAGTAGCCAAACCCCCACCTCCTCTCCTCCCCTTCTAATGCTATTCCTGACATGAAAAAAGATTGTCCCACAAACGTTAGCCTTGAGGAGGAGTACAGATATTAAGGCAGTAAGGTTTTTAGGGAGAACCTATAATGATTGTCAAGTTAGGCAGCTCTAAAGACTGGATAAAATAGTTTAAGGTTATCAAGTTTAAAAGGAGCTTTTAATTACACATCAATTCATGATGTACAGATTTTAGGTATTTTTCGTTGCACCAAACAATTTACCATAACTTCCTTATTGGCATACAATGGATTCTTGTTTGAGATTCTTGTACAATTAACTATGAACCCCAATGTTTGAAATTTCTTGATGTAGTTTAGCTGCCAAAAACCAAAACTAATTATGTGATTGGCCTTAATTGGCTTCAGCATCTTCTCCTTGTCTCTCTTCTTAACCAGCCCTTACAGGCTTTTACAAGGAACCTTTGGCACTGTAGGTGTTCATCAGGCAGACCAATTTTTTTCCCTGCTTTCCTTCTCTTTTTCAGGAGTTTGATGAAATGTATGGTCTGGCATGGCACTGCGTTGTTGGCAAGAGTTTTGGATCATTCATTACTTGCTCAAGTGGTGGGTTTGTGTATTTTTCTGTGGACAACCTATCTTTTCTTCTATTCAAGACAGAGGTTCAGCCAGTGAAGAAGCCATCTCCATTGCGCAAGCTCGATGCATAAGGTGGTTATGCTAATGTAAAATCTCTGTTTCAATTTTAGGGTGTTTGACCTGTGTAGATTATAATTCTGATGCTTTATTTATTACCTTTTCTCCTGCCTTTCCTCCTTTTTTGGTACGTTTAGTTTCCATTACAAGTGGCTAGATTTTATTTATTCGAGTAGCATTAAAATCTTATAAATCCTATTTGAATTTGGATTCGGTTCTTAATTACTAATATTGGTTTACTACAAGGCAAAAATCCGGCATTTGTTTTTTCAAAAATTACACTCGGACTATAAAGAAATATGAAGAACGATGAAGACAGCTAGCCGATTCCCATAATGGCAATAAGGGACGGTGATCGTGATTCGTGAAGGTGGCACAAAACCATGCAGAAGCAACTCTGCTTCTTCTTCTTGTTCTTATATACACTTTTGCTAATTATGATTCTTCTTCCAGCTCAAACTCATCAAGTGAAGCTGTTTATTGGGAGTCCCGCAACTCTTCTTTCCACCGCGTTGATTTGGAATCAGAAACTGCTGTAGACTGAAAGTTTTGACATGGGAGACCAAGATAAACAAAGGAGATGACAGAGATCAGGAGCTCCCTAAAAATGATTGCTTGTTTCAGCTTTTTGTGGTTTCTACTCTTTGCTTGATATCGTTCTATACGTTCTATATTCCAATTCTGTTTTGATTCGTCTCAACGAACTATACTTGGGCCAAATGTGTTTTTTCTTTCTGATTTCATAACTAGCCACTGGCCAAATTTTCCCCGTGTTTATTTGATGATGATATCGTTTGATTAATCAACCTCTTAAAAATGGATACAGTGTTTCCAGCTCTTAAAAAATTTATAGCAGCTGAACTAATCAATGGAGAGGAACAGAACGCCTTTTTTGTTTTAATTCTCTCTTTCTATATTCGTGTGTTAGGATTACTGTTTCCTTTTACCCTTTCTTGTTTTTTTCAAGCAATTTATGTAATTGCACTCATTAAAGAAACAACAAATTGACAGAATATGAAACACTCTTTGCTTTTATTTTTCTTTGGCTTAACTCTCTCTGAATTTAAACCCACATCCCACCTATGTCAACTTGGCAAGATCTATTTTACAGAAAACAGGACTGTGATTGATTTTTTTTGCCCTTTTCTGAGAATTAGAAGTTTTGGACTGCATGCTATTGAAACTGATGAGATTCAACAAAATTGATCTTATACCATGATAACTCTGTTAATGTTATGTTTTAAAGTAAAAGTTGATCCAGGGAGTTTTCACAAATACAGAAGGATGCCAACTGTACATACTGCTAATCACAGAAAGTAGCAATGAAATTCTACCACGTATTATATAGCGGTTAATTTTTGAATCACGGGTTGGCAACCCTGAACAGACGCACGCATACGTATATGAACATAGTTGCAATCTCTCTATAACTGCTTTACATGAAGGGAAAAAAAAAAGGAATTACAATTTCTCTCCAATCTCCTGCCTAAGAAAAACTGACTTCAAACTCTTCTTGTCTTGGCCACATGTTGATATTTGGTAAAATGGCACCAACATCACTGTCTGCACGTTTCCAACAATCAGTCACTCCTGCTTCTCTTAGAGCCTATCTTGCAGAGTTCATCTCCACTTTCTTTTATGTGTTTGCAGTTGTAGGATCTGCCATGGCTTCAAGTGAGTGGCGAATAACACTTGTATCCTGTTTGGTTGAAAGGGGTTGTCGTGATTATCCATTTCTTGTTGTAATATGTCAGTTTAAATAATCATCGTTTGTTTGTTTTTATGTTAGTATCTTTTTTTTTCTATCTTCAAAGCAATACTAGCATGTAAAATGGAAATTCAGGACCATTTGTAAATTCTGGTATGGTTTGTTCGATGACTTGCTCGAAATTTTCGTCCCTTTCTTCTTCTTTCGCACTTGAAATACGTTGGAAAGAGCAAAAAACATGATTTAGTACTTTCCTTGCAAGTAACAGTTGACAAGTTTTAAGGTTGATGTTTGATTCGGGCGTTTATGTCAGGGAAATTATTGCCAGAAGCAGCAGCAGATCCATCCAGCCTGGTGATAGTCGCCATTGCGAATGTTTTTGCACTCTCCTCGGCGATGTACATTGCTGCAAGTGCCTCCGGAGGACATGTGAATCCTGCTGTCACGTTTGCCATGGCTGTTTCAGGCCACGTCAATGTTCCCACTGCTCTGTTCTACTGGATTTCTCAGATGCTGGCCTCCGTCATGGCCTGCATTTTCCTGAAAGTGACCACCGTAGGACAGGTAAGAAAATCCCTTCACATCTCATGCAAGCTGGACTGGATAGGATCTTCTACCTGGTTGCATTCATTATCCTGCCCTGCACCCTCACTGAGATGTAATTTCTATTCTTGAATTCTGCAGCATGTTCCAACCTTCGCGATTGCAGAGGAAATGACAGGATTTGGAGCATCCCTGCTAGAAGGTGTGATGACGTTTGGTTTGGTGTACACTGTTTATGCTGCCGGAGACCCTAGACGTAGTTCATTGGGTGCCATCGGACCTTTAGCAGTAGGTCTCATGGCAGGAGCCAATGTCTTGGCTGCCGGACCCTTCTCTGGTGGCTCGATGAATCCAGCTTGTGCATTTGGGTCTGCGGTCATTGCCGGAAAGTTCAAAAACCAGGCTGTTTATTGGGTGGGACCCTTGATCGGAGCCTCAGTTGCTGGGCTTCTCTATGACAATGTCGTGTTCCCTCCTCAAGCCCCGGATTCTGCCATGAGGGGGGTTTCAGAAGGTGTTGGAGTTTAATTGCTTTTATTTTACTATTATTTTCTGCTCTTTTTGGTCTTATTTTTAATTTTAGTGGTAACAATGGTCCTATGTATTTAACTTTTAATCGTTAATAAATCAATTACCATTTAGTATTTTTTTTTTTTTGTGAATTGAAATCGCGGTTGATTGTTTTTATTCAAATAATTATTTGAGAGTATGATTAAAATTATTTTAAAAAATATTTTTTAATAAAAAATATATTAAAAATGATATTTTTTATTTTATAAAAATTATTCGACAACCGTTTCTCTTTCTCATCATTTCCAAATCATAGTAGCTGTAAGTACACATTTTCCACAGACATGATTATTTTACGTAAGGGTAATAAATTCTTGCTCTACTCCATTTAAAACTAGTTTTGTGTGTTTTTAAATATAAAATAATTTCTAATAATAATAAAAGCTTACGGGTCATAAATAAGCCGCGCTTTCATAGCAGAACAACTTTGATGTGGACAAATTTAAAGTGTAAGGTTTACTTTAAGTAAATAAAAAAGTATAAGGACCAAACATGAGTTTTAGCCATTCACACAATCCAAAATCCATCCTCATCCATTATCGAGTTATAAAAAGAACCCACAAATCCTCCCCCCATAAACCCTCTCTTCTCCACTTCACGGTCATCCATGCCGCCTAAAGCCCTCTCCGCATTTCTTCCCCTCCCCCCCATCTTTTGCAAATCACAGCAAACGCCAATGAAAAGTGTATATAAGATCTTTTATTTTATTTTCGATTCTCTTTCCAGTTTGTGAGGCAGTACAAACAGAATAGGATGTGTGTATATAAAATCCTCATCTGCACAATGAAAAGTGTGAAGAATTTATGCAGAAACAAGATAAGCTTTATTCATCATTCTCTTCCAATGAGTCGATTGTTCACTGAACTGCTCTTCACAGAAAACTACATTACCTGGTCACGGGCAATGCATCGAGCACTTGGGGCAAAGAACAAACCTGGCTTCGTTTCTGGAAATATTGTTGGGCCGACAAATGAGGAGGATCCTCTGTTTGAAATGTGGGAGAGGTGCAATGACATGGTGGTTTCCTAGATACAAAATGCATATCAAACATACTCTGATTTTTGTGAATGATGCTCAAATGGTGTGGACGGAACTTAAAGATCGCTTTACCCAGCAAAATGGTCCTCGCATCTTCCGGCTTAAAAGAGATTTGGCTAATCTTCGTCAGGACAGAGACTTTAGAAGTATACATCTTGGTAATCTCAAAACTCTTTAGGATAAAATGATTGTTTATAATCCTATGCCATTATGCACACGTGGTCAGTCGAAAAATGTTGAATGAGAGGTATCAGAGAGATTATGTTATACAGTTTCTTATGGGTTTGAATGATGAATATACCAATGCTAGAGACCAAATCATGCTGATCGAGCTTCTTCTCAATATTAACAAGGTGTTTTCTTTGGTTCAACAACAAGAACAACATCACCAGCTTACCAATAACACTCCTTCTTGTGAATCTATGGCTGGAGCAGAGTGGTATCAGTATCGAGAGTTGACAGAGAAAGAAGAAGGATTGAGACCAAAATGGCACTTCTAGTGGCAGTGCCTCATTGATGTGGTCTGTGCAATCGATGTGCGCTGTTGGATAGATAAACATGTCATATTTTATTACAAATTTTGAATGATGTAACATAACCGAAAATCTACCGACTTTGTAAGAAATTTGAGTTTTTGTATAAATATTTTTGCCAGCGATATTGAGAGCTTCTTTTCCCTTCCCTTTTCCTATCTTGTTACCTTGGATTTCATGCTAGCCATTCCAAAAACTAAACATCTTCCGTCAATTAATATGCATTTTATTTCACTTATTTTTTTGTAACAAATTTGATCATCGTTCCTTTTAATTGTTGTTTTATTAACATGTTTTCTTGATTTAATTCATTTTTTAATCTAGTCCCTTATTGTTTTATTTCATTTGGATTTTATACCATATTGGTAATTTTTAAAAAAACTAGCCTAACTTATATCCATATTTTTTAAATGATTTTTTTTATATTAAATTACTGGACGTTTTTCTTCTTCTTTTATATGGAATTATTCCAATTTCATATCCCAAGTCACGAGTCAATCAAGTTAAACCAAGTTGAATAATATTTTTTTTATATTTTTTTTCATGTTCACTTTTATTGGTTTAATTTACTCGAGAGTTGAACTTGATTTTTTTCTTATATAATTTTCTTATGTATAAAATTATCATAATTTCATAACAGGATCATAAATTTGACATGCTCGACTTAAGTAACTTTTTTTTTCAAGTCCCTTAATGTTTGTCGTGCTAGTAACTAAGCTTTGAATTTTTTCCATTAGATTATTTCATTCTTATTTTATTTTTACTTTGTTATCGAATATTGTTGAGATATTTTAAAAACTTTTCCAGGGATTTTTTATAATAATAAAAAATATTTTTTCTTACTAGTGATTGATTTTTCCTAATTATATTATTAAATTAATAAAAATGATTGAATATATTAAAATAAATTACTCAGTTACTATTATTTTTTACTCATTTAAAAAGTTATTATTATTCAAGCATTAGAAAAAACTAATCTCGAGAAATCTCTCCAGCATATATATTCATTTAAAGCAAGTGTTGATGATGGTCAAACTTGAGATCCTGATTCTCCTGCATGGCCTAGTTTTAGCTGATAAAAATATCTGTCGGCCCAATTCAGAGTGGCAAACAACAAAAACAAAAATCATTTTCCCGCTTCTCCTGCTCTAAATTTCAAAATACAATCAGAATCCCTCCCTCCAAAAAAGAGAAAAGAGAAAAATCTGCACATAAACAAAACCCTCCAGTCCTCTCCGATCCCATCTAACCGATTTCCGGGGGTTTCTCAACTCGGAAACCCTAAACCGTCCAAACCACCACTGTTCCCTCAACTCACAGTACACGCTTAAAATTCCCTTTTAATTCTAGGGTTTATCACTTTCAATTAAGAATGTATGTGAAGGAGATATGTTTAGAGGGGTTCAAATCCTACGCAACAAGAACAGTTGTGCAAGGATTCGACCCCTTCTTCAATGCAATTACGGGGCTGAACGGGTCGGGCAAGTCGAATATTTTGGATTCGATTTGCTTTGTTTTGGGTATAACTAATTTGCAGCAAGTCAGGGCTTCGAATTTGCAGGAGTTAGTGTACAAGCAAGGACAAGCAGGGATCACTAAAGCAACAGTGTCAATCGTGTTCGATAATTCTGACAGGAGCAGGAGTCCTCTTGGGTACGAGAATCATTCGGAGATTACTGTAACTAGACAGGTTAGTTTTAATTCAAAAATTAAATCAAGGGTTGATATATGGGGGCTTGGTGATATTTTGAGAGAATGCAGTATTTTTGTGCAAGCAATAGCATTTTTTTGTCAGAGGCGAGATAGGTTTGGTTTTGTTCACGCAATCACACATTTTGTTCAATAAAAGTTTCTCATTTATAAAATAAGCATTTTGCAAGTGCTGCTTTCTATGGCGAAGCTGGTCAGCCTCCATATGCCTTGTTTTAATAGAAAAATAACGGCTCAGCATGTTTTGGTGATTGCTTCAAAGACAAAACTAGAATGATACTCTAGTCTACAATGTACTTTAGACATGATAGAACGGCACTGATACTTGGTGACTGCGTATCTCATGTTCAATGAATAAAGGTTTGTGGTTATCGAGCTACTCATGGAAAAAAAAGCACTTTCATGGTCATGATTCTTCAAATTTAACTCAACTTGTTTGCTTTGATGGGGTTGATTTACATGTGAAGGATTTATATTTGGATTTGCAGATTGTGGTTGGTGGAAGGAACAAGTATTTGATCAATGGAAAGCTAGCCCAGCCTAGTCAAGTTCAAAACCTTTTTCATTCAGTGCAGCTGAATGTTAACAATCCACATTTTCTCATCATGCAAGGACGTATTACTAAGGTCTTAAATATGAAACCTCCAGAGATATTATCTATGCTTGAAGAGGCTGCTGGGACAAGAATGTATGAGACAAAGAAAGAGTCTGCATTGAAAACACTAGAGAAGAAACAGAGCAAGGTTGTTGAAATTAATAAGCTTCTGGACCAGGAGATACTTCCAGCTCTGGAAAAGTTGAGGAAGGAGAGGATGCAATATATGCAATGGGCTAATGGCATTGCTGAATTAGATCGACTCAAAAGGTTTTGCACTGCTTATGATTATGTTCAAGCAGAGAAAATCAGAGACAGTGCAGTTGGTGAGGTGGAACAAATGAAGGCCAAAATTGCTGAGATTGACCATAATGCAGATCAAATGCGGTTGGAAATACAACAAAAGGAGACAGAAGTATCAAAATTGACTGCTGAAAAGGAAGCCAGTATGGGCGGGGAAGCAAAAACACTGTCAGAGAAAGTAGATGTGCTCGCTCAAGATCTTGTGCGAGAGGTATCGGTGTTGAATAACAAAGAGGATACTTTAAGGAGTGAACAAGAGAATGCTGAAAAGGTGATGAGGCAATGCTTGCTAATTTGGATGTTTATTTTTTTATGTGCTCTAGCTTTGTGTATTTGCTTCTAGTAATTGTTGAACTTTTTTTCTTGTCTTGTTTTTTTAATGATTTTTTTAATGACTGGGAGTTTTTCATATCAAATTTACATTTGCCATTTTTATGCTACCAGATTGTTCATAGTATTGAAGACTTGAAGCAGTCTGTAGAAGAGAGGGCCACTGCTGTTAAAAAGTCTGAAGAAGGAGCGGCTGATCTCAACAAGAGAGCCGAAGAACTTTCCAAGAGTTTGGAAAACTTTGAGAAGGAATACCAAGTAAGTATTCATGCTTGCTTATTTGCTTCATTTTACTCCATTGAAACAGATAGCTAATGCATTTGATGAGCAAACCAAGTCATGAATTGAGAGAGTTTTAGTTGCAATGGATAGGGTGTGCTAGCTGGGAAGAGCAGTGGTGATGAGGAGAAATGCCTTGAAGATCAACTGGGTGAAGCAAAGGTTGCTGTTGGAAATGCCGAGACAGAATTGAAACAATTGAAAACAAAAATCAACCATTGTGAGAGAGAGCTGAAAGAGAAAACACATCAGTTAATGTCAAAGCGTGAAGAAGCTGTTGCTGTACAGAATGAGCTCAGTGCTAGAAGGAAAGATGTGGAAAATGCTAAATCAGCGATGGAATCTCTTCCATATAAGGAAGGCCAGATGGAAGCCTTACAGAAGGTCTGCGTGCTTCCCCATGATGACGTTTGGCCTTCAGCATCTATGCATTTCCTTATTGTTAAATGCTTTTGTTAATCAAAACTTTTCTTCAGGACCGTGCATCTGAATTGGAACTAGTGCAGAAGTTGAAAGATGAAATACGAAACCTTTCAGCACAACTATCAAATCTTCAATTCACATACCGGGATCCTGTGAAAAACTTTGATAGGTCAAAAGTAAAAGGCGTGGTGGCTAAACTTATTAAAGTAAAGGACAGCTCCACAATGACTGCCCTAGAGGTCAGGATTGCATATTTCATACAATTGGTTTTGTCACAAAAAATCCGTATGAGTAACAGCTCTTGAGTTGATTATCAGGTTACAGCAGGTGGAAAGTTATTTAATGTTGTTGTAGACACTGAGAGCACCGGAAAACAGATTCTTCAAAATGGTGATCTCCGTAGAAGAGTTACAATTGTCCCCTTAAACAAAATTCAATCTCATATTGTACACCCTAGGGTTCAGCAGGCTGCTGTTAGATTGGTTAGTTTTTGCGTTCACCACCTTTCCATGAATTAGTGGCCATAGTTTTTTTCTCCTTAGTTCATTTTTATCATTGTATTTTCAGGTTGGCAAGGAGAATGCAGAACTGGCACTTTCTTTGGTTTGCTATGATGAAGAATTGAAGGTGTGTCATTCCAGGCCTGCTTATTACATCAAGCGTGTCCCACTTCATGCTTCTCATTTATAGTTTGCTAGTTATATTGAATGTGGAAGATCCACAAATTATTCATGATGTGAACGAGCCATGTTATGCAATTATTTGTGCACTTTTTTAATCTACCTTTATCCGAATCTAAATTTCCTGTCTCTGGGTACTGTTTCCCTTCCACTTTTGATTTTTGCTGCAGACTGCTATGGAATATGTTTTTGGTTCAACATTTGTTTGCAAATCCACTGATGCTGCAAAGGAGGTATGGCCATCTTTGCTAAAGGACTTATCTAGATTTGTTTGAATGTGGGAGAATCATTGTAGATAGCACGTTGGGGGGTGTATATTGTGATAACCTTAACCATTTACAGCCATTGTCCTAAACTTAGTCCACTATTACCGAGTTCCTGTAACTTTGTTTCTTCTTTGCTTATAGTTATAGATACATCTTTCTTCCCCAACATTCGCATAGCCAACTCTACTTGAAACTTTTTTTTAGGTTGCTTTCAGTCGAGAAATCCGCACTCCTAGTGTCACTCTTGAAGGCGACATCTTCCAGCCAAGTGGTCTTTTAACTGGTGGAAGCCGCACGTAAGTTGCTTTTTATCTTTACAGATGGAATTCCTGACATTAATGCATGATGTGAAAGCCCTTTTCTTTCTATTTACATCCGGCTCGAATCCGGATTAGTCGGCAGTGGCCGGATTACCGGATGGTTTATACCAAAAAATCACCTAAATTTTAATTGTTTTATTTTTCCTATTGTTTGCTCCGCCAAACCACAGCTATTATTTATTTAAATTTGCATTAAATGAAGCTTTCAAGGTTATACACATTCCTTCTGTCACAGGGGTGGAGGCTATTTGTTAAGGCAACTCCATGAATTGGCAGAGGCTGAATCAAATCTTCTACTACATCAGAGAAGGTTATCTGAGATTGAAGCAAAGGTAGAGTTCATCCCCTTTTGTCATGTATAATGATGTAAGGGATAGAAGAAGAAAATTATTGTACTCCCGAGATATTTTTTCCCTTTGCTCAACACGTGAAGGATGCGTTCTTACTTCACGTCACGTGAAATCTATCTGTCTATACGAACCATTTAAATCCTTTCTGAAACGATCAATCAGCATATTGATGCATTATGTGTTGAATAAAATATGTATCACTTCAAGCGATGATTAAAAATTGATGGTAGGATTTGCTGGAAACTTTTCCTCATTAAATGTTGATACAAGTTGCTCCATCAGCTGCTTTCTGATATGATTCCTATGTTGTAAATCAACTCTACTCCCCAGCTATTATTTGTTTATTATGCCAAAATTTGAGATTTAAGGCTGTGAATAATACATGGAGGATGCTGATTTGTACTTTATTTTCCTTATTTAATAACACACCTTTCATTGTCATTTGTAAAAGTTCCGAGTTTTGACATTTAAGATTCACGTTACTTCTCATCTTAAAATTGCAGATTACAGAGCTCTTGCCGGTTCATAAAAAGTTTCTGGACCTTAAAAAACAGCTAGAACTTAAGCTGTATGACCTTTCATTATTTCAGGGAAGGGCCGAGCAAAACGAACACCATAAGGTTTGTAATTTTTTTTTTATCTCCTTCAGAGAGTATTAACCAGTTTATTTCTGTCATCATGCTGTCCCCATCAGGTGTCAAGCATAAGTTTACTTACATTTTTTGGTTCTTGTTTGCTGGTTTCTTTTGTGGGCAAATAGCTTGGTGAAGTGGTAAAGAAGATTGAACTGGAGCTTGAAGAAGCAAAGTTTGAAGCCAAAGAAAAGGAAACTTTGTATAATGAGTGTGTTAGTACAGTGTCAAAGCTTGAGAAATCAATCAAAGAGCATGATAATAACCGAGAAGGCAGACTCAAAAACTTGGAGAAACAAATTAAGGCTACAAAAGCACAAATGAAGTCAGCTTCAAAGGACCTCAAGGTGGGTTTCAATATTGGTGATCTCTTACTGGACTTTTTGTATGGAATTAATCTTCTGTTCTGCATATTTGATTCCTTTTAAATTGCCTCAACTCCATTACTTCTGACACGGAAAATAATTTCCCCTCGTCAGAAATCCAGATCAGCAATACTGTAGTGCATGCCAGTTACTACTGAAATTAATGATGCATTAAGCCTTTATTGGACATCAATATCCATGACCTTTCATATGTTTGTCTCATCAATTGAACTTACAGTCCCTTTCCACATAGTATATGTGGAGGTAAATCTAGTTAGACGTGTACTTTGGGACAATCGAGGAAGGGACACTTGCTTGGATGGAGGAAAGAGGGGAAATTAAACCATTTTTTGGCATCTGTAACTTGAATCCGATATATGCTGTCATTGTTAGTTCAATTTGGTGATTACTTAATATCTCTTAAACATCTCACGCATACTTTTTTCTTGCTATCAGGGGCATGAAAATGAAAGAGAGAGACTGATCATGGAACAGGAAGCAGTTGTGAAAGAACATGCATCTTTGGAGAGTCAATTAGATTCTTTGAGAACACAAATCAGCCGTCTCAATTTGGAAATAGAAGAACAAAAAGCCAAGGTAAACTCAGATATCTGATTTGGCTAATTTGTCAGAGCCTGTTTTACATTTTATTGCAATTTGTCTTCTTGCAGGTTGCTTCCACACGCAATAATCATGATCAGGCTCAAACCGAGCTCGATTCAATCCGTCAAAAGATGATGGAACGTGATTCCCAAATTAGTAGCATTCTCAAGGAGCAGCAAAAACTTCAACATAAACTTGGTGAGACAAAGCTTGAAAGGAAGAAGTTTGAGAATGAGGTAACTTGTTTAAAACCCTCCTTATGTAGTGTCCAAACTGTGACATTTTATTTATGCAACAGGTGAAAAGAATGGAAATGGAGCAGAAGGATTGCTCTATGAAGGTAGACAGATTGATAGAGAAGCATGCCTGGATTGCTTCTGAGAAGCAGCTATTTGGAAGAAGTGGGACAGATTATGATTTTCTGTCCCGCGATCCCATTAAAGCAAGGGAGGAACTTGAGATATTGCAAGCGGAGCAATCAGGGTGTGTAACTTGCAAAATTTTCAATTTATGATTGCTCTAGTTATTACTGTAGTATCACTGCTGATATTGTTCTCTTTTGTGTCTCAAGAGCATTTTTTTATCAGCCTGAGACCTTGAACCTTTTGATTCTGTCACATTTTCTTTTATCGCTTGCAGACCAGAGAGCTGATTATTTTCTCTTTTCTTTTTTATGCTGTTTTTTTCACTGTTATGTAGACTTGAGAAAAGGGTGAACAAGAAAGTTATGGCAATGTTTGAAAAAGCAGAAGATGAGTACAATGATTTGATGTCGAAGAAAAATATCATTGAGGTTGTTTACCCTAATATACAATTAGCATTATACCTTAGCTTTTCTATACTTGTGCTAATTTTGTGTTTACCAGAATGACAAGTCTAAAATCAAGAAGGTGATTGAAGAGCTAGACGAGAAGAAGAAGGAGACTCTAAAAGTTACATGGGTTAAAGTAAACAAGTGAGGGTTTTGTTTTTCTCAATGCAAGATTTCTTGCTTCTGAAGTGGTGTTTAATTTTACCCCAGCACTCATTGTTTTCATTATCTGTGATGGATGTTCTGATTCCGGATTTTACAAAATATGCTTAAAATTTCATTGTTTTTCAGAGACTTTGGATCTATCTTTTCCACCCTGTTGCCGGGCACCATGGCAAAGCTAGAACCTCCAGAAGGTTGCAGTTTCCTAGACGGTCTTGAGGTTCGTGTTGCTTTTGGAAGTGTCTGGAAACAGTCGTTGTCAGAACTAAGCGGAGGCCAACGCTCTCTGCTTGCTCTATCTCTAATCTTGGCATTGCTTCTCTTCAAGCCAGCTCCACTTTATATTCTAGATGAGGTATAATTAACTAAAATATTGCATTATATTTTTTTGGCTCTTGGAGAATCCCCCTTGACCTTTTTTACCCTTTTAGACACGTTGGATTTGTTCTTAAGTATATGTCATATTATGTCAGCGAACTCCATACTTCATTTCCATAATAGTTAGTATATGAAAGAGGAAACGTCTTTTTTTTTCTTGGCCTCATGCTTGCTGGATTGTAGTAGAAAGCTTTTACAAGATTGGTTTGTCAGTGATCTGATTCTTGAGGTTGTCGACAGGTCGATGCAGCTCTTGACTTAAGCCACACACAGAACATAGGGAGAATGATCAAAGCTCATTTCCCGCACTCCCAGGTCCAGTGGTTCTCTTACATGTTTAATGATAAATGAAAAACACAGACAGGGCATCAAGTCAGTTATAACTAGCAATAATGCAAAATTTCTTTCCTGAAGTTCATCTTTATTTTTAAGCCTACTGCTGTCTTAAAGCTCCTTTTTATTTGGATTGTATCTTGTAGTTTATCGTGGTTTCACTGAAAGAAGGCATGTTCAACAACGCTAATGTTCTTTTCCGGACAAAATTTGTGGATGGTGTTTCCACTGTGCAGAGGACTGTTGCCGCTAAGCAGAACAAGTGATTGCTTTAACATGGTCA
The DNA here is from genome assembly GCA_029228465.1 of Salix viminalis. NCBI lineage: Eukaryota > Viridiplantae > Streptophyta > Magnoliopsida > Malpighiales > Salicaceae > Salix > Salix viminalis. Next base: position 6,937,893 of record CM055426.1, read on the forward strand.
GGCTCAATTGGTTATATCGCTGCAGTAGTATTTACAATCACTCTTTTATCGCTGACTGGGGATCTTATTTTTTTCAATTGATGTCGCTTCTGATTATATTTGGGCAGATAGTGTAATACCAGGTAAAGGGGAAGAGGAGTTTCTACCTTCTTAAATTCCTGTTCTGAAGTTGTGTAGTCTGTAATGTAATTAAATGTCACCCGATGATATTGATGCGGGGTGCTTGCCTTTCAGTCTCGAGCAACTGCAAAGGAAAACCTGTGCTATATGAGATCCATGGGATTTCTAAGCTCTATTTTATTGAAGTAATTTGTGTTTGGGCTGTAGCGGTTCATTTTCCTCCATCAATACTTGACCATGTGTTGTATTGTTCACCCACCATTGCGAAAACTGAAATCGGAGAACTACATCTATATGATCCCGAACAGGGTTGGTGAATTGATTCAAAGCTTTTGCTTGTTATGTTTATACAGCTGGTTTTGTCCCCTAACTTGCCAAAGGAGACTGCCGTGGGGGTGCTGAAATTTAGCAGATTTTGAAATGCTGATGTTTTGTGTCAATGTCTCATCGCATATTGTTAATTGTGAAAACATCTCGTTCTCTGAAGATTGTCTCCATCAATATATTGTTTTGTTTCAATGTCTCATCGCATTTTTTATGTGAGAGCACATTGCTTTTTTATTTTTATTATTATTATTGTTGTTGTGAAAACCTTGTTTAGTTTGACTGGTTTATCTAAAGTTGTAAAACCTGGGTTTGGAAATAGTCAGGTCAAATCTGGATGACCAGAAGTATAATAATTTATATTTACTTGTATTGTTTTTTTTTACTTTTTGATATAAAATATTAAAATCCTTATTGTTTTTTTTTTAAATTTTCTGGATTGATCCAGGCCAGCAGTCTCTTCTCTTGATCAGGCTAATCCTGGACAGTTTTATTACTACACTACTTTTGAACTGCTCAACTTAAATCATCGACTGACCCTTTCTTTATCAAAGTCCTACCACCTTGCTTAAGAGAGTTCTCGATAAACTCTGAATTAAATTTGGCATATAAAATGAGTGAGCCACAGACTTAAATCCAGCCGAAGAATTCAAAGGTGGGTTCCCAATATGAATGGGGTACATCATACTTGAAAGTTGATTGGAAGAAAAACCAGGCTACTAAGTACACTTTCTCTTTCCCAGAAACAATTCAATATAAACAATTAATAGAAAGAGAATAAAAAAAGGACCAAATGATTATGGGCTAGGCCTTAATAAAAAAAGCCCAGGAGCACCTAAGTTTTCTCTTCCTTTTTTGCCCCTCAAGAGTGCTCTTGTTTTTTCTTAAGCAGGCGAGAGGTCGCCTGTATTGGAAGGTGGTTGGCTGCCTATTGTTATGTTTTCTGGTCACCTCAAGTGATCATAAATCGGTGCCCAAGTTTTTGGACTGTAAAAAACTCAACTTTTAAAGTTATTTTTATTTTAAAACACCTTGAAAGCACCATAAATCCTTTACAAGCCACTTCCATACCCCGACACACTCCAAAATCATTAAAAAATAAAACTTGAACTGAATTAAAAAATCTATAAGAAATCCGATCTATTGAACCTTCCTCATCAAATAAAACCTGTTTACACCAAGAACGATATGTTTCATTCTTGAGAATGGAATATTTGCCAACTTTATTTTTTTCCCTCCATTTTTCATGCAACTTTTTCTTATTTTTCTAACTCAAAGACTAAAATGTTAAAGATTGGATCAAAATTAAAACTTCAAAACTAAAGGGATAAAAAGAGTAAGAAAAAAGAAAAGTAGATTTGAGATCCTACAGAGCTGCAGCCAAAGGAAAAGTTTGGCCTGTATGCTAAGGGATGAAAGAGGAGTCAGGGAGTTGGATTGGGAAAAAAGGATAGCAGTTGTTGAAGGCATTGCTCGTGATCCATCTTAAATGCATCGTGATCATGTTCCGCCTATAGTTCATCGAGACATATCAAGCAAGAATGTCTTGTTAACTCCGAGCTTGAGGCTCGTGTTTCTGATTTTGGAACAGCAAGGTTTCTGAAGCCTGAATCATCTAATTTGACAACAATTGCAGGCACTTACGGATATGTTGCTTCAGGTGAAAAATATAACCATATTCTTGCGTTCTTTTGCTGTAAAATTACATTTGTTAGGAAATATAGCGCTAGAAATTTAACAGGTCAGAGCTTGCTTACTCAATGGAAGTGAATGAGAAATGCTATGTTTATAGCTTAGGTATGAGGAACCGTCAAGTATCAGAATGAGTATGTGAAGGTTCATTTCTATCAGCCACTGAAACTTTTATGTATTTCGTGATAAAGACTTATTTCTATAAGCTACTGAAATTTTTATGTATTTCATGATAAAGACACATGCAAGTAAATACCATTTGATCGAACAAGGGCATATCTATCTCCTAAAATAAGAAAAAATAGTTCCATTCTTAATCTGGCAATGAATTGATGCATGAAACGATATTGTTCATGAAACTTTCCCATCAGAACTTCGTTACCCCCCGTAATTAGCCTTTGTGTGTGTGTGTGAGAGACAATGGGACCCTAACAAATATAATATCAAATCTTGAATTGCTCACAATCTCGAATGTCTTGTGAGATTTGGGGTTCTAGTTGTGGGGATGGGGAGCTTGGTTTTGGCTGAATTAGTTAGGAGTTGCTCCTAGCCTGGCCATTTTCTGGTCGTTTTGTTTATTGTCTAGTCTTGAGTTCTGATCGAACCCGGTTGTGTCAAACCATTAAAACACACAGTATCTGCTGTGTAAATTAGGCCAAAAGATAAAAATTCAGAATGATTATCAAGGGAAAGAATTTAGCCAACAGATTCTCAACTACATTACTTTCAGTTCTAGAGTGAGTTCATCCTCGCAAGTAAAAAGGGACATCACTTGGGAGTACACATCAAAAAGAATAAATAAAAGAAACGATACCAGAAATAGCTGAATTGCTGCTTAAGATTAGACCTTCCCATACGCAATGAGCCGAGGGCGAGATAACTTGAGTTCTGCTTGACGGCGTCTTCTTTTGGATTTCCTGGACAAGTTGCCAGTATCCACATTTGATTCGTCCAACTTTTCTGTCCCATCTTGTTTGGAACCCGGAACTGAAGATGACTTCTCTTTCTTATGTTTTGACTCGCTCTTCTTATTAGATTTCTCTTGCCAACGCTCCCTAATCACCATCTTTTGCTGGCGTTTCTTAGCACTAGGCACCTTCCATTCCTTATCCATATAAGGTGCAAGTTTCTTAATAGAGACATATTGATTCAACTCCTTGTCATCCATATCTAATACCTCTTCAGTCTTCAGCCCAAACTTGTTAGGTTCCACTTTAGCATACTTAAACCTCGTCTTTAAATCTCCAATAGTACCCTCATAGTCCAACTTGTAGTATTCTTCCATCATTTCCTCTTTAACTTTCTGCACAAGTGACATTTTTCGCTTCCTCTTCCTCTTACTTTCCTCGCCCCTTTCTTCTCCACTTCCTTCTTCTTCTTTCTCACAGTTGTCATTCCCATCCAGCTGCTTCAGTTTCAAACTCCTTTCTCTTGCAGCTAAAAACCCATCACTAGAGTCAATCATATCCCAATTTTTTGGAAGTCCAAGCAGCTCATCCTCCTTATCAAAATCTGGCTTCTCCGTCTCATCATCATCATCATCACTCCCGAACCCCGGCTCCACATCCTCTGCTTCATAATACTGCGCATCAAAAGCCTTCTTCATCATCTTATCATAATCATTTGGATCAAATTCGTCCTCCAAATCATCCAAATCTAATGGAAAGTCATCATCATCCTTAAACCCTGCAACTTCCATAACTTTCTTCATCTTCTCCTTCATCTCCTTCTTCTTCAAATTCTTCAAATGCTTCAACTCCTCTTTCCTCTCCATCTCCGCAATCTTCATCCTCTCCTCCTTGTTCTTTCTCTGATCTTTCCTCGGATTGTCCTTCTTCCTCACTGACCCCTCCACTTTCCTCGAATGACCCAACACTCTATCGCCCACACTCTCCTCATACCTAAAATTATAACTCTCCTCATACTTCTCTTGCCTCTCGACCTCCTTCTCATCTGTCAACAACTCATCCACCTCATCTTCCCCAAAACCATCCTTTTCATCCTTAGCAAGCCACATCTTATTCTTAAAAAAATCCCTCAAGAACATGCTGCCCTCATCCAGCTCCCCTTGCCCGCCAAAATAATCACCCAGCTTCTTCTCAAACTCCAAATCCTCACCAGCAGCAACATTCCCATCTCCACTCACCTCCTCATTCTTCCTCTCTTTCAACTTCAAAAACTCCTGCTCTCCATCCTCTTCCGCACCCTCCGCCGCATCCAAAAAGGCCTTCCTTAACTCCTCTTGTTCGTCGTTATAACTCTTATCAGCCCTCTTAGTCATAATTGACGAACCTTCCTCATCATCGAGCTCAGGCCCCTTCTCAATCAAATGCCTCGCCATCACATCCTTCAAATACATAGGTTTCTTTTTCGTATGCTTTTCATTACCAGCCTTAACATCTTCCTCTTCATTATCGCTATCATCAGATTCAAAGAGTTTGACGTTACTATAAAGAGAAGGATCACGGTTTTTTACCTTGAGTAAATTATCAAAAAACTTGATATCCGGCTTCTCAATGTCTGTCTCATCCGATGATGACGACTCTGACCCTGATTCAGATTCATCAACCCGTCCTTCCTTTTTCAGCTCTTGGTATCTCTGGAGAGCTTCCCGTTTCTTGTTGTGCTCGTATCTTTTGGCGAACTCCTCGTCAATTTCAATCTTTGATACGTTGTCGTCGCCGTCGTTGGCATCGTCGAATAGCTGTTTCAGCGGCATCCACTTTGATTTGAATGAGGATTAAATTTATTTGTATTGGAGCTAGAATAGAGGGAGGAGGGATCCAAGAGAGATAGAGCAGGCAGCTGATGAATGTTAGAGAAGAGGCTGAAGGAGTGAAGCGGAGAGGTTTAGCTTTTAAAGATTAGGGTTTCTAGTATTTGTGAATGAAGTTTTAGACGAAAGTAATTTTGAATAAATGAAAGGACTAAAATGCAAGACTTGAAAAGAAAAAATCAGATTTTTAGTAATTTTGAAACGGCCATCTACTTTTTTTGTTCTCTTCACTTTGATCCCTTTTCGTTTAATTCTGTTGTTGGTGAATAAATTAGAAACAGTTAACCATTAATGGGACAATATAAGGATTAAATCGCTTAAAAGAGAAATTGATGATGAAAAAAAAAAGGTACTCCAAACCATAGTAAAATATAAGAAGATCCAAAGTATATAAGTGCATAATAAAAACACCACGCCTCTTAGTTATTTTTTGCTAATTACTATTATTTTTGAGGGGTGTTTAAAAATAAATTTGAGAAGTGTTTTTGAAAAAAAAATAAAAATTATTTTTATTTTTAAATTAAAAATTTTTTGATGTTTTTATATCATTTTTTCATGTGTTGATATCAAAAATAATTTTAAAAAAAAATAAAAAAAATATCATTTTAATGTATTTTTAAACAAAAAATATTTTTAAAAATAATATCAATCATGCATTGTTTTCACAAATCGATGCTTTGTTTTCACAAATTAAGAGAAAAGCATCAAGAAATAAGTTCATGGTGCACAACATTTCACTCGTCTACCATAGAATGGACCATAGTCCTCTTCTCAAAACTTTAATTATCTTATTTAATTCTCAACAGCACTATTAGATTTTCTAAGCCCATCTCTTTAAGCTTGTGCTTCAAATAATTCTTAGAATATTTTCATAAAGAGAGATTGCAAAAGCCTCTCCGCGAATTTTACTTCGGCTGGAAATCTCTACTTCTATTTGGATGCTATTAGATTATTCTGGTTTATTTCGTTTTTTGAACTGAAACAAAATACACTGATACGGAACGGAATTCACAATCTGGACATTTTTAAAATCCTGACAGCAGATCTGGACACGGAAGAACACATGTTTCTTTTCCTATGGTTTTCTGTTTCTGTTTGTGGAAACAGACAAGGTGAGAACTCTTCCCCTGTTTCTCTGACGACTCGTTAGATCCTAAATTTGAGCTGTAGGAGTATTTACTGCCTAAATGTGTAAAACTTGTTCTACGCGCTAATATAATCCTGTGTTCATGTGCATTTGATGGTCAGTGGAACATGTTTTAAAATTTTTAACTGGTCAGTTTCACTTGCTAATTTATTCAAGCTTTTATCAGTAAATTAAATGATCTCAACTTATTCCACGCAGAATCCTAGTTACAAATTTTGGGATCGAGGTTTCACGACTTGTGAACCAGAGATTGCGAAACATCTCGTACCACTTTCAAGGTCATGTGCCCACCCTAGCCTGTTGATGAGCCTGTCGTGTCTGGTGGGATCTCTGACAGTATGTTGCTCAACAATCTGTTGATGAACTTTGCTCTGGTTTATGGAGCTGCTCCTTGGATGTCATGTGTCAAAACTTAAAACTTTACCGACAGCTCAATAGGAGTGTTTAAGTGGGAGCCATTATCTCGCATCAGATTTTTGGAAGTTTGAAACCTATCTGAAATTTGTTACGGGCAGTAGTCAAAGGATGAATGAATTCTTCGCCTCATTCTTCCCATTGGGACTGTGTTTTTGGAAGTCTGAATGATGCTGTACACCTGGAAAACTAATTAACTTGTGGAAGGCTTCTATATATATATATATATAACTTAAAAATCATTTACAGAAATCATACCAAGTGTCCATCTTGATCTTGCTTTACAAAGGCTTTCCGTGCCATTTTGTGGCCATCCCATTTGACAGTATGCACGGGTTGTTAATGAACTATTTTATCTAAAATTTTAAGTTGTTAGATGAGATTTTATAATATGGTTTATAATATTCTCTTATACCCTCCCAAGTATAAACTCTATGAGCTTGAAATTTGCAGACAAACCCACACTAACTCGTGCTTGATTTTTTTATCAAATAGAAGAGGATGATAAGATTCGAACTCGTGATCGTTAGGTCAACAAAACTCTGATACTATGCTAAAGAACTATCATACCTAAAAATTTAAGTTGTAAGGCAAAATCCCCATAATATAATATGACTTAAAGTATTCTCTAACAATACGGGTACGAAAGAAAAGCTTCGAGCTGGGAAATGGAATTATCCTGCTGAGATTGCAGGAACATGAGATCATCATAGTATGTAAGTGCAGGAGGGGAAAAAGAAAGCAGGAAATATAAAGATGGAGGTGGATATGCTTAAGATTGGAGGAACATGAGATGATCCTCTTTTCACATGACAGAATATCTCAGTTCTTGCCACGCATTGTGGCGGTGGGCACTAAAATATCACTGCTTCAACGCTACCGTGATCCTCTCTGATTAAATTCCAAGTGTAAATTTATTTTTCTCAATAAGAATCTGGGATATATAAAAGAATGCTGTAACTATTAAGTAAGAACTAAAACATAGGTTTTCTCAGTAGCTTGGACTTTGTTTTGATACGAAAAGCACTAACCTATTATTTTGTCTTTTTTAATTTTTGTAATTCAAATTACTTCTGAAACACATAATTTATCGTGTAGTGTTCGGTAAATAAATAAAAATTAGGGAACCTACCCTAGAAAGCGTAGTTCTGCATGTGGTTTTGTCCAAAGCATATTATATAGATGTGTGGGTTCACATAAGTCTAGAATCACATGAAATTATTTTCATACAAATTTAGAGGCAAAACCCAAACATGTGAGCTTGTCGCATGAACAGCAGAAATCCGACAGTGACTTCTACGATGAAAACACTCTGAGGAAAGCATTTCTATCTTTACTTCCTTTCTAAATTATTAAAACTTCAGCAATTTGCATCTGGTCCACCTGAGAGTGGCCTCCGTATTATCTAATATAACAAAAGAATTCATAGTTAGTTACTATGTATTATGTGTAAAATTCATTGTAAATTACAATAATATTGTTCAGATTTTCTGTTTAATTCGTTCATTTTGCATGTTTATTGATTTTTATTTATATTTTCACAGTAAAATACGATGAAATTTCTATAACTCAGTGGATAAAAAATATCTATTTTCTAACAGGAAGTCAAGGTTGGACCTTGTGTAGCACTTTCTCTACCCCTACTTACACTTTTTTTTTTTTTAATTTCCCCCTTGATTATGCTTTTTATTCTTTTTTTTTTCTCTGAATCATTTTTCCCCACTTATATATATTTTTTTTGTTTTTTTTTGGTTATTTTTTATTAGTTTTTTTTTTTATTTTCACGTCAGTTTAGCTTTTTTTTTGTTTGCTCTTTTGTTAAAGTTATTTTTTTTTTCTTTGATTGATTTTTTTTCCATTATTAACTCAACAACAATAATAATTTTAGTTTTTTTTCCTGCTTTCTCTTTTGTTAATGTTTTTTTTTATTTTTTTCCTAGGGGAAATTTAATAATTATTATTGTTTTAGCAATGATATTTTTGGATGCTAAGGCCTCAATGTTCTGTTATAATATAGTGTGTTGATGTGTTTCATTATATCAAACCTTGCATATATAGATGTTATACTTTATTTGATTTTTTCAATTTTTCATTCGATTGAAATTGATAATATATTTGGTTTTTATTTCGGCCCTTATACTTTTAACTTTTGATTTTAATTCCTTTAATTTTTTTTATAGTTCTTAAATAGTCCTTATTTTTGCCCATGTTTATATATATGTGCTTTTAGTTTTGGTTTTTAATTTTTATTATTTCTCTTTGTTGAGATAACATTTTTTTCAAAAATTTTGTTATTAAATTTTAGTTTGTGCTTATGATTATTTAAAAATTGATATATTTTTTTTCCTTTGTTTTTTCTTTTGGTTTTTTTATTACTTTTTATTTTATTTTCACATCAAATGATTTTTTTAGGTAATAATTTTTATTTTTTTATTTTTTTGTTTGCTCTTTTGTTATAGTTTTTGAGCTTTTTGTTCTTCTATTGAATTTATTTTCTCATTATTCACGCAATAATAATAATAATAATAATATTAATTTTTTTTCTAGCTTCCTCTTTTATTAATGTTTTCGAGTTTTTTTCTCCTTAAAATAATTTAATAATTGTTATTGTTTTAGCAATAATAGTAATGATATTTTTAGATGTTAAGTTTTCAATGTTGCCATTGTTATAATAAGATGTGTTGATGTGTTTCATTATATCAAACCTTGCATGCATAGATATTCTATTTTATTTTTGAACTAGTAAAATCTATGAATTGTTTCAATCCCAATAATTATAAAAAAAAATATTTGCTTGGCGCGGGCAATTAAGTAGTATAAAACTAAGTAGCCAGCTGCCTCTTCAATTCTTATTAAAACAGTTAAGGCTTTCTAAAAAACTCAACGTACTGTTTCATTCTCCTGGGTTAGTCTGTCCGAGGAAGAAAGAAAATCTTCTCAAGATTTTATGTTGTTGTTATTTCTTTTGCAGAAAAAAGAATTGCCGACCATTTACAAGATGCATGCGCAAAGAGGGGCCTGGGTTGACCTTTGCAAATAAAGTCAACTGGAGTTGTAATGCCATACAAGCAACTGCTGTGAGATTTAATTAAGAGTGTAGCTTGACTTCCAGTTAAGAAGTAACCAAGAAGTGGTTGACAAGTATCCATGTCAGCAATACAGTTGTTTTAATTAATCGTATTTTAATAATTTTACAGCAAAAAGTCAACAGAAACCATTAATTAAAGAGGAGCAGTTTATGCTGCAGACTGTAATCAGTATTGATGACACATGCGAGGCGGAGAAAGAGGAGGTGGAGACGGAGGGGGGGTGGCGGCGAGTACAATTATCAAGATAATAAACGCGTAATGAATTCATGAAGATTCCATGGAGGCCACCGATCTCTTTAGATGATGGATTGGACCATCTGATGAAATCCCACGAGACATGGGAAATCCCCTGCCGTCTGATATGCCAGCACATCCAAATAATGAACTCCCTGGCTGATTTGTCTTCAGAACACAGTTAGGCGTTGGCAGAATCAAAACAAGTCCAGAAAATCAAGACTCGATCCTATCGATCGATGCTGTTCTTGGTATAGATATTAACACCGAGGTAATCTAGAATCTCATCGGCTATTTATTAATCGCCAGGGGACATGATCGCAAAGTTTTAAAATATATAGTTTTCGATCTTTATTAAATCTTCTTTTTTTATTAACACCTGTAACACTATGTTAGACTTTTCTTTCTGTTATAAGGTATTCCAGACTCTTACCAAAACGAGTTATTGGTTGTAATGGAGTGATCATGAATAGAATCTAGATTTCAATTATTGTTTTATTTTTTGTGAGGAAACCACTATTTGGAAAGCGCATTTCGGATGAATAAGTAAAACTTTGGCTGTTCAATGTTTTTATAAAGAGTAGATATTCTTACTTGAACTCAAAATCTGTTTTGCAGATCGCAAACTCTTTACCATAACACCTAACTCTATATCATCACACCATTTTTTTGGGGAATATTTCAATTATTATGCCAAAAGCTAAAAAACATTCCAGCAAAAACCTTTTAGTTTTTGATCAAGTAATTTTTGAATCTTTGATTTAATCTCAAAACAGTAAAGTCACTTTATTGTCGTTGAATTGAAAAAGGCTTTGCCTTTAATTGAAGGAGGGTAAAACTATTTTATTACATTTGATTATTTGACAATAAGGTACTTTGATAAATAAATAGATATAAAAAAATTGGAAACACGTGGACAATGCCCGGCAAATTCAGAACACATTTGCAATATCATCTAGCGGTTAAAAGTCTAACTTTATCTGTCAGATTTAATTTAAGTTCTTTTAATTAGTATTTGTTTTATTACATGATTTTTGAAATTATACTTTTTTACAAATTTATGAGTTTTTTTTCCTATCAAATCTAATCTTTTTTTTTAAATGTGGATATTGCATTACATAAATATTTTTTTTTATATTTGTAAAAAATTAACTCAACCCGCAGCATAGCGGGATACATCGACATATCTAATTAAGATCTCCTACCCTTGTTTTTTTTAGTTGATCGTTCGTTTTTTCATTCAAACAATTGTTGCATCCAAAAATCTATAAATATTTTTTTGAATTATCTACAATTATTATAATCATTATCATAATCTCTATATATATAAGATTAACCCTTCGTTTTTTATGCTGTGAACATATAAATCATTTCCCCCAACCATTAGTAAGTTTGGCATCTCCCTTCCAACACCAATCATAACTACTATTGCATATTATATACGCTGTTAGAAAGTGGGGGGTGGCTTTGGATTTTTCCACAGCATTGGATAAATTACCAAGGGTTTTTGTGATTTCTTCCTAATTAAAACAAAAGCCTTCTTAAAATAATTAAGTTTATAGATATTTTTAAGTTCAGCAGGGTTTTTTATTTATTTATATATATATATAGAAGAAGGCGTTGAAATAAACAATAAAAAAGCCATGTATCTATCTATATAACAGTAATTTTGAAAGAAAAAATGAATAATCAAGTCCTACAACGAAATTCAAGAACTTGATGTTGGTATCAATTAATTAGCATATCTTTGTAACTTGCGTATTAAAAACTCTTAATCACAAAATGTATAGTGCTGTGTAAGTAACATATTTTATTCGTATATATGAAAGCTGTTGAATCATGAGCTGGGATTCATGAAGTCATTATAAATTAATAAGGAAATCATATTTGTATCAATGAAGTTGACTTGGGGTGAGTATATATACGGGGGAATAGAGGCCCGAACTCCCATAGCGATCGAGTTAGCAAAGAACAGAAAGACAGAAGAGACGGAGATGATGATGAGGAACAACGAAGTACGTCTGAATTGCGGCATTAACATGCCAATCTTTGGTCTGGGCACTTATTCCTACCTCAATGACAGGCACACGACAGAACTGGCCATCCACATGGCACTCAAGGTACGTACTTTCGTACACACACACATATGTGTGTGTGTGTGTGTGTGTGTGTGTATGTGTGTGTGTATGCAGTATGTATGTATGTATGTATGTATATACATATCCTGTGTCCCTTTATTTTTCCCTTTTCCAACTTTTTTTCTGGCTCTTCCTATCTTATCATTTCAAGAGTGCTTGATTAGAGCATTTTGGAGTTCAATGGCTTAACTACCTCTTCATGCATGCCTACTACGTATATATATAGGTTTTGAGTAATTACCCTAATGGATAGTTTGATTGCACATAAGTTAATTCTTCTCAAATCCATTCAAAACTTCAATGGCTTAGTTTTTTGGGGTTGCTGCTGTATTGTTTGTGAGTAATCCATGGTCTGAGCTTGCGGGGGATTCTATGATCTTATAAGCTCGGCTACTGCAGAGCTAACCTCTTGCATCAATATTGTTTTGTTTTCTCCGAGCGAGTCTGTGTTGTGTACCTGTTGGGGAGAGGATTGTTGGGGTAGAGTTTTCGGGTTTGGCCGGTTAGCTTCTTTGTTTCGGGTTTTGTTGGAGTGACAATAAAGTTCAGTTGCAAGTCTCTTTTTCAAATCTTGCGAACGATTTACTATGTTTTTCTCTCTCTTTACGTGATTTTCTCAGAAAAGGGGGCAAAAGACTTTTAATTAGTACTGGTTGCCGATGTTTTTGGTTTGGTTTGTGGCATTGCAGATAGGTTACAAACATTTTGACACAGCAAAGATTTATGGTTCTGAGCCAGCTGTGGGACATGCTTTAACAGAAGCAATTCTTGATCAAACTGTAGACAGAGAAGAAGTTTTTGTTACATCTAAACTATGGGGGAGTGATCACCATGATCCTGTTTCAGCACTCAAACAAACTCTAAAGTAAGTACGAGCACATAATCATCCGTCAAAGTTGGGCTTTAGGTTATCGAATCCGCTTGATTTAACTTCCCATTTTGTTAATCTTTCACTGAAATTGAGTACGTATATACTCAAATCTATATATCTTTAGCTGCAGCTGGGTGGTGGAACTTAATTTTGGGTCTAATCTATTTTGAACCAAGATCATATCAAATCTCTCATTGATTATACATAGATCTAGCTAGCGTAAACAAAATGTAGAATAAGATCATAGCCTCTAAGATTGTGCCCTAGCTAGGGAATCGACGAGGATCTTGAAAAATATTCCACCAGGATCCTTCAAAGTGCTTCTGCTTTTCTTGTCATAGGAACATGGGCATGGAATATCTGGACATGTATCTGGTGCATTGGCCAGTGAAGCTGAAGCCTTGCAATTACTCTGCCGTGCCTCCTGAAGACGACTTTGTGCCGTTAGATCTTGAATCCACATGGGCCGGCATGGAAAAATGCTTGGACTTGGGATTGTGTAGGTGCATTGGCGTCAGCAATTTCTCTACCAAGAAGATCCAGAGCTTATTGGATTTTGCCTCAGTTCCTCCGGCTGTTAATCAGGTATATACCCTATTAACAAGAAACACAAAATGCGAGAACTGTTTTTAGAGGTTTTGGATGCTTTATTTTAGCAAATTAACTTGTTCTTGGAGTTTTGGTTTTAGACAAACTAATTAGGTTAATTAATATTCAAATGAGAAACAGCCCGGAGACAATTGGGGCGCTTCTTGTTTATTTTATTGCTTCCCTGTGTGAAATAATAATAATAAAAAAACCCAACGCGTGAGGATAGTCAACTGAAAGAAGCCACATAAACATACAGGCCCTCCAAATGAGATGATCAGCCATCTCTTCTCTTATTTGATGACCTATAATTAATGCCATAAAATACGTGTCTTGTTTCTTTAATTTCACAGGTTTGGGAAGGAGAAATTCAATGGCTACAGTAATAAATAGTATTTTTTTAATCAAATACTGATTTGAATGATGAACTGTGTGGTAATCAATGGGACGTGTAGGTGGAAATGCATCCACTGTGGAGGCAAAGAAAACTAAGAGAGTTTTGCGAGGACTGCAACATCCATGTAAGTGCTTATTCACCACTTGGAGGTCCTGGAAATGCATGGGGAACAACGGCCGTGGTTGAAAATCCAATAATACAGTCAATCTCTCGCAAACACAGGACAACCCCAGCTCAGGTAAAGCCCCGCAAATTTATCATATTAAGTAGTGATCAATTAAGTTCTGATACATTTTTGATGAGTTTTTGAAGGTTGCGTTGCAATGGGGATTGTCGAAGGGATCAAGCATGATAGTAAAGAGTTTCAATCAGGAGAGGCTGTGGGAAAACATGGAGGCCTTGAATGTGAAACTGGATGATCAAGATCTCACTGACATTGAGAAAATGGAGGAGTGGAAGATCATGAGAGGAGAATTTCTTGTTAACGACTCAACAAGTCCTTACAAGACAATTGAGGATCTATGGGATGGAGAAATCTGACACAACGCTTAAGCTCACCGATCCTTGTGGCTATTATTATATATACTAGTATGCCAAAATAAGCACGGCCAGCCGTGTTCCGTTCATGTTCCGGCAGATTGTAAATGTAATCTGTGCGGTGTTTGAACAAGGAAATATGAGAATCTCAGCACATTATTAGTGTAAACTTAGCTGAAAGATATAAATGCTTCTTTAAGGATATTCACCCCCAGGTATTCAGATTTACTATCCATCGTTGTTCTCATCACAAGTATAGAAAATTCTCGAGTTTGAATCAAAATGTGTATTCTATGTAAAAATTTGGAATAATCGAGATTTTATTTATTCACTTGGACCTACAAAATACGCTTTCCAGGAGACGGGTTACTCGCATATAATGCATTATCTAACAAACCAGATGAAGAATGTTGACCAAACGGTCATCGAGACTGTGGCCAAGGCATTGGTCCATAGCATGATCACAGAGCATTCGGTTTGGCCAACTCCAAACAACTGGCTCATTGTACCTGCCAAATCGGTGCCGAAAGAACATGTCAGGAGCAAATTCATCCAGTGGCCAAATCAACGTGCATATACATGGTTGAGCTCTGTGAGGATCTTGTAAAAAGGGTATAAAATTCATCAATGAAAGTTAACACACCTACGCTGATTGCTGGAGGAAGTGCAAACTGAAGGAGAAGAACATACTGATATAACGGATCTGAGTGCACCAAGCCAAAACGGATTGCATATTTAATGATAACTACTCCCAGAATCGGCAAAATAATATACCTAATGGCCACTATGCCAATAATCACCGAGAGTGGCACCCGCGAGCCTTTCAAACCTGAGAACATCTCGATGCAGCTAGTGAAAGAAGGCAAGCCACTTGGAATACAAAAATCGAACAGTCATGCACGCTTACCTCTCAGAAGATTTGCTCCCACTATCAAAGTCATAATTGGAATGGCCGCCTTCCTGAAAGCATGCATGGAAGAATGGTCGGGAAATTAGGTAGCTGAAAATAAAAGTACAGATTCTGGGGAATCCTCATATTATCAAAGACAGGATACTGACCCAACCATGTCTGCAGAGTCTTCAATCGCATGAAGAGGAGCGCTATCACCAATTAGTACTTTTCTGAATGGAGGGATGATACCGATCATCAATCCGACAATCTGTAAAAATAGAGCAGAAAGGGGGATCAATCCTCACATCAACACTGGATCATAATGTGGCAAGTTAGTTATGTTTTGATCTGTAAATATTTTAACGTGGCCAGGAAACTAGCGAGGGAAAAAAATCTGAGTAAAATCTACAAGCTGCTTGCTAATGCCTGTTTCATGGCTATGTTGAAGAGCAAATTTTTCATGTAAGCTAGCTGGGGTGCAACGTCCACGAAAAGATCAAAATTGTCCTTTAGCTTAAGGGATTTGATCCGATATGTATAATAGCTTCCCAAAATTAGAACTTGCCGTAGGCATACCGCTCCAATAATCGACGGTGCAAACAATCTCCTTAGACTGGGTTTCTTTATAAACTTCAGAAAGCTTCTCTTGATGTTTTCTGGAAATGGCACCTGTCAAGAAACACTGATAGGTTAGATGATGATATTTTATTCAAGTAAGAAAAAAGAACTGATAGTAGTAATAATAATAATAATAAAATGCCACCAATGATAAGATCATGTGAAACCTTCAAAGCAAAAATGTGCCCATAATGAACATGAACAATACAAGGAAAGAGAAATGTGCGTGCATGGAGAAAAGAAGGTATTATATTGAGTTCAAACAACCTTCGCCTTCTCCTCTGACCCTGAGAAATTAAGCTCCAAGTGCTGCATATGACTCTCACCAAGTGAGGGATCTTCTGAAGATTCATTTCTTTCTCCAGCAGATTCTGCAGCCTCCGGTAAGACATCTGGTTTGGCTTCATCGGAATCTTTACTTGAATATATACGCACAATATTGTACACATATGACCAGATGTACAAGGATCCAATCTGAAATCAAACAAAAAAGTATAAGCAATTACTACTTTTGGATGAGATTCAAGTTAGAAAGTAAAATGGTCATACTGCCATAGAGAGTGAAACATATGCCATTCCATTGCCGGTACAGACATCGGGAACTCCAAATGGACCGCCTTTTTCTTTACAGACAGCCAGAACAATTATGAGAAGCATGTTGCCCAGGTTTCCTGTTCACACAACACCCATCATAAACTAGAATAAAAGATCAAAATATAATGAAGCTTTGGTTCTTGATACTGACTCATTGAAGCAAATTAGTTCTGCTGCAGCCATCATATGATTTCCAGTAATGTAACATGATTTTGCTACAAATGAAAATTTTGGCATGAACAAGGACGATGTAGTTGATGGACTTGTTTATAGATTCTGTTTTTTCTTTCGTTCACCTGGGCTCACTGTCTGACCCATTTGTGGGTGTATATATATATTCTCACTAACTCCAGGAATTGATTGTGATTTGATAACTAAATCTTCTCTAGTTTCATCTCTCGGAGGGCTTTATATATATATATATATATATATATATATATATATATATATATATAAACACATGTCAATGAATAATATTCAGACTGCTTTCTTAATTATTTCATAAAAACTATGGTGAATCAACAAATATATATATAAATATAATCCAGAAAGGACACCAAAAAAATTTGTTGATATATATACCTTCCGTTAGCCAAAATAATAAAACTTACCAGCAGCACAACATCCCAAGATCACTCCCCGAAGATCTTTAGGAGCTTTGGTAATTTTTACAAGTATCCATCCAAGCACCGAACCAATGACAAAGGTGAAGAGAACATTTAGTGGCATGAACCACCTACATAATTAAAAATATAAATAAATAAAAGTTGGGTTTAGGAAAAATAGCAGGAAGGGAAATTAAAAAAGAAAATAGATTCCACACTGAAAGCAAATAGACCCAGAAAATTTGGGTAGAGAAACTCACAGCTTAAGCAAGCTTCTTAACGTTATGTATTTTGCCAAGTTGCTGCCAATAAGTGCCGGACTCAAGACAAAAAACACAAGCTGCGTAGCAATTGAATTCAAAAGTGCACATTATATTCTTCCGGAACTCAGAATGCTTGTCAGATCACTAATAGAAATATTGTGAAGCCAAAAAAAAAGAGAAATTAAAAGCTTACACGCGGTTTTCCCCCTTCGTGTAAGAAAAAATTAATACAAGTTTACGTTCTAAATATGGATGGTGTTTCACAGAACTTCAAAAAGAATCGACTATCAGACTCAGTAATCAACTGTTCATTTCGAACAGTACGAAAATATGTCATGATGTCATGAAGAAATTCTCTACTGCGCACAGGATGGTTGGCGGATGTTAAGTTGGATAAAAAATAAATTTTAGTGTAAAAAACATATATAGATGTTTCAAATATAATTCTAGTATAAAAATACAAATTAAACAGGTTAACTTGACAAATTAAAAAATAATTTAAACAACTAATGAAAGCTTAATTTGACTTTCAAGAAATTCAAGATAATATTATTTTTTTATTTTTGAGATAACAACATATTGAATTGACTTGTTTTAACTTTAAATGAACCTGTTAAAATCATGATTTAGGTCATGAGACTATGTTAGCACACAATATAAAGCAATTTGAAATATATTATGAAGTTCAATTCTTAATAAACTTAATGTTGAATAGTAAAACTGAAAAAAAAAGATAAAAATAACCAAAGTTAATATGTCAAACTCACAACCTAGCTAATAAGATTGAAATAACCTCATATAAATTAAATTGAAATAAATTATGAATCTAATCCACAATTAACTTAATATTGAAAGATAATATCAGAGAAAATAATTAAGAAAAGAACAAAAATAAAATAACTCAAGTCAACCTGGGTTAACCCACTAAGATCGGAATAATTTCATAGAAATTAAACTTAAAAAATAACTCAAATCAACCTAGGTCAATCTACCAAACACGTGGTATGAGTCATGAGACTGATGTAATCTATAAGAAAACAAAATTAAAACATCTATTGTTTAATAATAAAATTAAAAAAAATTGATTGGCGTATAAAAATCTATAAATTAATTTTTAAATCAATAAAATATTGAAGAATCAAATTGAAAAAAAATAACAATTAAAAAAAAATCGAGTCAACCGTGTTAATAAAATGAAATCCATAACACGTACGGTTATAAACTAAAACAACATAATAAAAAACAAACTATAACAAATCATAAAGCATAATATCCAATAAATCAAAAGTCTAATAAAAGTAAAGACAAAAATAAAATAAAATACTATGTTTTGTGAGTTGTGAGGTAATGAAAAGTAAAAACACCACTTATAGTTTTGTTGAAGTAATCGGCGCATGCACATCTAAAGTGATCCATATATCATATTCAGTTGTTGTGACTTTTGAATAAAAGAATATATGTAGAAATTTCTAATAATTATTTTGTGTTCTTGATCCATATGCTGCTAACATAATGTTACTGACATTATTCAAATGCTGTCGTGCATCCGCCCCCAAAACATCCACACGCTGGATCGCGAGAAATACTCCGACGGCAGTGATCAGGAGCACATTCAAAACTGGCATGAGAGCAACAACAAACAGATTCCAGAGCCCCATTGCAGCAGCCTAAGATTGTCTCAGATTCTCAGTATTAGCGACCTGCGAAGAAGAAGAAAAAGAGTTCAGAGAGAACAGTAAGAGCTGTATGAAATATTCACCTGATACTAAATTTATACCCACAACAACATGAGATGCCATCCATCAGAATCAGGCAAATCGATTCATTTGAAGTTCAGAACAAGAAGGTATCATTTATAAAGAAACCATTATGAATAAAAAGAAAAGGGAGGGGGGGAACCACGAAATGATAAAAGTAAAACCAAAACGGAATTGACTTGTTTCCACAAAAATCCACTTCCATCATTAGAATAAAAGTCAAACAGGGTAGACAAGCCCGCACACATAGCTAGAATCTTGCCACCGAACTCAAAAAGATCAAAGTGACGAGGGAAAAAAGTAGAACAAGAAGAAGAAAAAGATGGTACCCGGCCCATCAATCTATATATAGAAACTCCACTCGTATATATCAAGCACGCACTGAGAAAAGCACAAGAAAAGGAGATAACTGGACAGCTGAAATGCCTTCGGGAGTGCCGGGAAAAATTTAAAACATTAAAGGAAGTGCTTAGTTATTAAAGAAATGAAGGTGGCACCGAGAAAGAAAACAAAAACAGTAGTGACTCATAAGAAAAGATGCTTGGGGGTCTTGAAGTGTATCATTAGAAGGTAGAAGAGAGTGTTTCTTGAACGTTGTTTTCAACCCTTGAAGTGAGGGGGAGACAGTTTCACTCTTTCTTCTCCGCTCTTTCTCGAACGTTGTTTTCAACCCTGAAACTGATTTGGAGGAGGAAACAATACGATGCACCGCCAATTGTATCCCTCGGTCAGAAAGAGCATGGAGATGGGTTTCGGCAGGTAGATTTCCATTAATGAAAAGACTGAAAACGATGGCATTCTCAAATGCTATATACTGCGTGTCAACTAAATGGGCTTCTGTCTAGGCGAATCAGAAATGGTGGTGTGAAAGTTTTTCTCACCCAATGGAAGCTGCGAGCAATTTTTTCCAGCTGACAGGGGCCTTATGCTGCTGAACGTGATTCCCCTGCCGGTGCTGCTGCTATTTCTGCAGGCTGCCATTGCCTTTTGCTGCTGTGATTTTTAATCTTCCAAGGAAGAAATTTAGACAGTATTTTACTTTGATTCAGCAAGGCATTAGGCTTGGAATTAATGACAAATGAAGCATATGATTGTTGTCGCGATTCATAGCTGTATAGGTAGAAGAACGCAGGAGAATTCAAAATCAAATATATTTTGATTTCTTAATATTCTAATGAAAGCACTGAAGGAATTCAAAATCAAAACGTCTCTCAATAGCAAGAAGATAATGACAAAAAAAATAAAATAAAAAGAAAGGATATAATTCTATTAAAGTATTTATCTCCAACTTCACGAATATCATGAACAAAATAATTATAATTATCTAACGCACTAAAACAACTAGATATATTGATGTTGCTTTACTATTTATTTATATATGAGCCATATTTTCAAACTTGTTTTTTAATTGAGTCACTTTTATACCGTAATTAGATGGAATTAGGTTTGAAATTACAGTAAAATATACCAAATTAAAATATACAAGACTAATATATAAAACAAAAACATGGTCAATCTCAAATTCATGACAATTTTTATTTTAAAAAATAATTTTATTTATTTTTATTCCTGGAGTTTGATAGATGGGAGAGAAACTTATTTAGAACGATCGAAAAGAGAGAAAAATGATTATTGTCATGATTTTGGGAACTATAATGACTAAGCTTGGTATCAAAAGATTTTATTCAAAGAAAAAAGTTTGATGATGATGGTTTTTCATATTTATCTTGCCTGAGAAAAGAGATCGGGTCTCAGAAAGTTTTTATTTTTTATTTTTTTGGACCAATTTATGATTGTTTTGAGTTGACAAATTAGTTTATTGAGGTTTCTATAAACTAGACTTGCAAACAACATATTTTTACCTAAATTTTTTATTTCAATTAAAATAATATCCTCTCTCATATTTTTTTTTAAATAGTCGTTTTTTTTACTTATTTCGTATTTTTTGAATGTCTCAAAAAATAAAGAGTTTTTTCTTGACCCGATGCTGACTCCAAATTGAAAGCAAGATCTCCTTCTCTAAGAAGAAGACTTGACGATCACTCCTATAATTAAATAAATATACTTTACTCTCTCCCTAAAAATATCCATTATTTTAGGGGGGGGTTTCTAATCTGGTTCGGTTTAAGTTTTTCTTACGTGCCCATATATATATATAAAACCCTAGCTGGCTCGACATATATATTGATCAGATATCTGGCGGTTGCTGTTTGTAGATTTTCTGGTAGAGTTCTTTTTAGTTTTCTGTTTCTTATTCAGTCAGTCTTCCATTATCTTCCTCGAAAGAGATCAATCAACAAAGCCTTATCAGCCATGGATGCACGTCAAGATTTTGTGTATTCTGCCAAACTTGCTGAACAGGCAAAACGCTACAATGAGATGCTGGATCACATGAAGTATATTGCAAAGCTTGACGTTGAGTTGACAGCCGGGGAGCGAAACTTGCTACGCATCGGGTGCAAGAATGTTGTGGGTGCAAAAAGAGAATCATGGAGAATGTTTTCATCCATGGAGGAAAAGGAACGAGCCAAAGGGAAAGAATTTACTGCGAGGAGGATCGCGGAGTATAGACGGAAGGTTGAATCCGAACTCACAATTCTATGCAACGAAATCATACTATTGATCGATGATCATCTACTCCCTTCAACTTCCCAGTGTGAATCCCTGTGTCTTCTACCACAGGTTGAAGGGAGATTGTTACAGGTATCTAGCAGAAATTCTATGCCGGTGTCGAGAAGGAGAAGGCTGCTTCAGATTCATTGAAAGCATACGATATAGGCATTAAAGCTGCTTCCAAGTTGGCTCCTACAAATTTAGTTCGATTGAGTTTGGCGTTGAATTTTTCAGTGTTGTTGAATGATACCATGAAGTTTCCTAAAAAGGCTTTCTTTCTTGCTAAGAATGCTTATGATGAGGCTATCCCAATACTCCACAATTTGAATGAGGAATCACAGAAAGGCAGCATGTTAATATTGGAGATTCTTCTGGAAAACGTCAAGTTGTGGAGCTATGACATCTTAGATTATGGAGATTATTCTTATAACAATTGCAGGAGTTAGCTGTTAGGTCGAATGCATGCTGTTTCAGTTTTCTTTTTCTTTTTAATTATCAGATGAGTATGCAATTCTATTTGAGTTGTATCTCAGAACCATTTTGCTTTTAGCATTGTTAATGGAATTGTATGAACTCGAATATGATTTTCCAACCTAGCTTTTCTAGAGGACCTAGATTGAATAGCTGTAGTTCTCAAATTTCCCTTGTCCACTTAGGCGCCATCAAAAGAAGTCATTGAAACCCTGTTAGATTTCGGGGGATTTTCTTTGTTGTTTTTGAACAATGAGTTGCATGTGTTTTGATCATCAGCTCTTGATCCCGCTAGCAATGTGATGTTCATCTTCTAGTATTTTGCAATTGTGCATGCTTGTGGCTTTCTGCATCGGAAGGCCTTGAAATAGTTGCTGAATCTGATATTACCTGATCTGATATAATGATTTGTGTATCAACAATCTTGGTTATCTTGACAGTAAGCTTAAACAAGGGCAAGATGGTTTTTTTTATTATTATAATTATGTATTTTCTATATGGTGCATTTTAAATTAATATCGTATCTGGGCAATAAAGGGTAAGGAATGGATTACCGAGTTCTATGTTCAAAGCACGTAATGCAACCTGCTAGTTTCATGTAACATATGGTCACTACTGACATGTTCACGGAGGACAAATCAGTGACCCGGAACAAGGAGCCCATTCCATGTTATGTTTTTTTTTCATACGGGAAAATTTTATTTTTTGAAAAACGTAATTTATGGATCTAGATAAACGAGTAAAATCTTGGTTATCTCATACTCTTACAAAGAGTGCATATCTTTATTCAAACTCAAGACTTGTTGTACATATCATAAACACTTTGTCATCATGTCACGCTGGACCCCAGAAACAAGGAGCCCATTCCATGTTATGTTTTTTTTTATATGAGGAAATTTCATTTCCTAAAAAACACATTTTATGGATTCCAGATAAACAAGTAAAATCTAGGTTATCTCAAGTTCTTACAAGGATTGCATGTTTTTACTCAAACTCAAGACCTGTTGTCCAGATCGTAAACTCTTTATCATCACATCACGCTGTACCCCGGAACAAGGAGCCCATTCCATGTATGTATTTGATCACTGAAAACCCGTGATGCTGTGTTACAGCCTTACAAGGAAGGAGGCCACTTAAAGCATAATTGCTTGGTGTTTTCCTCGTGTTTTGAGATATGGGGGATACCCAATCACCGTGAGGTTGTTTTATGAGATTAGGGCATGCAGTTTCATGGGAGGTCAAGATTTCATGCAACTCGTTCAATGGGTTTGGAGTTGACAGGATGGTTAGAAGATATGATGAAAGCGTAACATTGCGCTTGCAAATGAAGCCTAGAGATTTGTGGCTTCGTGTTCCTCTTCATACTAGCTCTGTGATTAGAATTTACTATCATCATTCTCTGAATGACAAAATAGGTCCCATAAAAGTGAAAAGAAAGAAAGAAATTGACTACAGAGGGCATTTCAAAATCACCAACATGTTAGTACTGAAATTTTACTGTAACATTGATAAGCGCAGTGAACATGGCGTATCTTTAGCAGTTAGCACGCTACAAAAAAATAAATATAGCTCCTCCATCTATTTCTAGTTGTGAGGACTCGAGTGACAAAAATGTCTTTCATACAACAAATTATCTTAGCCGAATTTGGTGGGCAATGTTTGAGGTTTGGTCCATTCACCTGGGGCGGCCAAATTACAAAAACTTTCAAGTGCTGCCATCACAAGAAGCCGGGGAAACTCTTTCATATAGAATTGCCTGGCAGGGTTGCATCCCACAAGGTCTTTCCGATAAGCTCTTTAATTTGCTTTCAGCCACTGCTTCTAGTATAGTTGCTTTCAGGGCCTATTTTTAAAAATATATTCATCAAAATTCTTCATTAAGTGTCAAAGCAGTAATGTACGCTCCGTACAAGAAGACAAAACTGTTAAGAGTGCGGAGGTAAAAGCCGTCCATGCAAGAACTAGTCAAGTTATGTGCATAAAACCCAAAAAAAAACTGGTATGGGCAACAAGAATCAAAAGTGAAATCAGCATATAAGTTCATGCGTTTTTGCATGCAAATGAATGCATAAGACAGGGACTGATTCGCAACTTGGACTAATCACCTGTTTTGCAAAGATTAGTATTTCTTTTTCTGGTAGGACACTGCTTTCCATTCAAAATCAATTTAATGCATTTGAAAGTGCATTGCATTTTATACATTTATGCGAGTTCCGATTCATACCTGTCCTGCTCAAGCTAACATCTGCAGGTAATCTAATTTTGAGCTTGTTGTCTAACATTTTCACTGGACACGGATGAGATGCCATGCTCAATACTCTGGATAGTGAAAGCAATTAGCAAGGAGAGATTTAGAAAAACAAGATAAGCTGGTCAAGGAGAAACTAGAAGAAAATCAACTGCTACTATGTAGAGGGATCATTTTCTATTGTTCAAGGAAACAAAAACAAGGCAGCAAAACCGGTGACACCTGATGCTTGAATGCTATTTCTTATTGTCCAAAGTACTGGAAAGAAATGGAATAGTAAATCAATCAAAGACAAATACTTCCTAATTTCTGTCAAACCTAACAATAATCTTTGGCGTAAAGCTACCACTTCAGGATGTGTCATTGGAGAATTAAGAAAGGAAAAAATACAAATAGAAAGAAAGAAATGTACAAGATGAGAACTATTTCAGAAGATAATGAAGCAGTAAATCAACTGCATCACACTCAAGGACAGCAGCTTTTCAAATTCCTTGCTGATGTGGGAGGGCAACAGCAATACAATGTCAGAACAGGCAGTTGATCCCCAAGGCATCCAATTTTCCAGGTGAACAACATGTTTGGTGGTTAACACATTTCAGATATCCAAAGCTGATTAGAAAACTTTACCTGAAGAAGATAGCCATGCAGCCAATCCAGTGTTTGAGGGAATGTTGTGGCTGATATATTGGCAACCGTCAGACCCTGTTCCAAGAAAAACTTGTAAGAAAAAGGAATAGGCGGGAAGAAAAGAGAAGGATGTCTTTTAGGAGGGAAAGAAAGGGTGGGGAAATGGTGCTTGTGGAACTTTCAAACACCTAGTTCAAGTTTAGAGAGGTCGATCTCAGTCAGCTGGTAGAATGACATTCAGAAACAAATAACATTAATAATAAAATTATACGGTCACCACCCTATTCTTTCTATGAGATGTTACTTATTTTCTTCATTTTTTTTCCTTTGAAGCTCAAGTAACCTTACTAGTAAGAGCATATTTGGACCAAATCATAGATTTGGACAAACCAAAACACTATCTTTCAAACAGAAGAGAAGAGTCATATATCACGTTATTGAAATAGATCAGCCAGCCCTGTTCATATGACTCGTCACTTCAATTTAAATCAACCATAATGCTCTCCAGCCCAAATCAAAAGCTAGTGCCCAAGCATGAAAATGATTCATGGAGTTCGTATATTGCTATTGCCCAAGCATATGATATCATGAATAAAGGTTCCCCCAATTTTTCATCAATAATTTTCGTTGTGCAATTTCACAAAATATGTACCTGATTTCTTGACTTTATTGTCCAAATTAGCTACTTGGCCATGTCATCAAATACAATAAATCTAAAAACAAGACATCAAAGCAAAACCTGTTCTCTATCAACATCAGAATCCAACTTTTGAACGCAATTTTACTAAATTTAGAATCAATTATTTCAAAATTAATAATAAAAAAAAAGCAAAGCCACAAATCTCTATTGCATGCTGTTAACCAACAAACACACTTGGAGAAGCAAACCTGTGACTTGAAAGAGCAAAGGTAGTCCTGAATGATTTTCAAATTGGTAATTAACCTATCTTTTTCCTGAAAACATAAAACACGTACATGTAAATACTCTGAATAAAGTTGAACAACAAATTATTTATTGGAAATAATGAAAAACAAGACAATCATATGAATATTTGTGAAATCAGTGAAGAGTCAACACGAGGATATGAAATGACAGAAATCCAAAAGAAAAATTCTTTCTAGAAAATCTTGCCTCGCTTTTGACCTGAACAAAGGGGCATAAATGTTTCTCTTCGATACTACTACAATATGTTCTTTACCAGGCAACTGCACAATGGTAAAATAATTTATAGGAATACCTATATAGCCAATGTATTAAAATTTATATTTTGCTAAGAAAAAACTGAATAAATTTTATATTCTATATTTTTTCTTTAGCAAGCAAAGTGTTGAAATTAAAGTTTGTTAGTGAGATAATACCTAAGGTAGACTTTTATTTATTGAATTGAATAAGGAGGTTTGTCCAGCCAGCTTCCATGTATTAAGCAAAACAAAAGTGAGGGAAATCGAGAAGCTATTATCTGTCATCTAAAACCAGTCCAGAATTATTTGAACTTGATAACATCTTGGTTGCTTTTGCAATTTGCTATTGTTGATCCACTTCACTGCACACAAATATGTCCAGAAGTTGCAGCATTTTCCATCGATGCTTGATCTTATTACTGTTAAATGTTTCCATCATGCTAGAATTTTCAAAAGCCCTCTTATCTTTAAATTTCAAAAACTTGGAAGTGCTTCACCAGGGTCATTAACCATCAATTGACTTATGCTTCTATTTTTTTTTGTTTTTGCACTTGAATGAAAAAACATGTTACTTCTACTACTAGCACTAATTAACCACATTTTCAACCAGATCTGTTAAGGTATTGGCTAACAATGAGATAGCCTCTCACATCCCCTAAATTCCCTCCCGTCAATCCCCAGATATGTGCCTGACAAATGTGAGAGCTCCTATTTGGAAACCCAAGTTTAATCATTGATTGTTTTGCTAATATTTGACCCTTTTAACTTACTAAAACTTGGTGAATTGCCTAAGTATGGCATTGGCAAATGACAATAAGAACTCAGCAGCCTTTGGTACCTCAACAGGGCGATTATCACTAAATGAACGAGTTGAGATCCACTCCTCAAGTGATGCCTGCACATGAGAAGAAAAGATTGTTAGACAGGACAAATTATAAGGATATAAGATTAAATATGCAACCTTGAGAAAGTGAAAAATAATGTGGGAGGGAAGAGGGCACAAATATAATTCCAATATAGGAACAATGTACCATCCATTTGATAAATAATGAGGTAAGGGAAGTGGAACTATATAATTCTGATATAGGAACAAGTACCATCCATTTAAATCAAGAACATGAAGAAATTTTTGACACATCAAGAATAGACGCACAAACCTTATGGTCGAATTCAGCCATCTTAAGAACTATTGGTATAATTATCGGTTCTGGACCAGATTTTAAGCTAACAGAAGTCTTTCTATCTCCCTCGAGACCTTTAACAGTTTCACCTGCTTGAACAAAAATTCAGTAATGGAAACTGTGACCCTTAAGTCACTCATGCATGCATTCAAACTTGTCATCAAGCAAAATTACGAGATAGAAGAGACTTATGAAATATTGAACTTGTTATCAAAACCCAGAGTGAGAATTACCTTCATTGTCAACAATGCTTCCAGCTTTATCTCTAGATCCCTGAGAATCCACAACTTTATTCACAAGGTTAACAGATTTCCCTTCTTCTGAGACCAAATGCCCAGGAGTGCAGTTGATATTTTCAGTATGATTTCTACTAACACTTGTAGGATTCTGTCTAGCAGGATCGTCATCTGGAGTCACTGAAACAGGGTCTGTCTCAGATTTTTCTGGCATTTTAGTTGGTAGCTTATTTTCTTCATCCATCAAGTAAATGCTTGGATCCAAATGTATCCCCTGTCATTATTTGTCAGAAACAACTGCAGATCAGATAGGAGAGCTCGAAACATTACCATGCCTATCAATCTGATAACAAGCATCTCAACATTTAACAAAATGTTTCTACAAACAAAAAATGTTTGTGTATTAACAAGTCAGTTTAACAGTCATTTCAGTTTTTTTGTTTTAATCACAACCGAATTGCACCAGATCTGAACACAAATCCCCTCTTGAACTACCTCAACTTAGGCAGCTGCATCAATAGCTGGTCAGAACTACACTTTTTCTCTGACTCCCACAGGGAATAAAAGATGGCATAATTTTTCATCTTTTCAGCATCAATTAGTTCCCAACCATCTTCTTTTCTTTGATAAAGTAAGAAAATATTGTTGAAAAGTGATTTCAAGATTAAAGAAGCAAGATAAGAAATCATCCTTAAGAGAAAGTGCAAATGACACAAAATCAAAACAAATTGGCCCTCCTGTGCCATTAAAAGAAATAAGTAAGGTCCTTTAAAAGCCCCGAGAGGAATGTACAACAAGCCCAAGGAGACTAAAAAAACAATTTTACAGTTTTGTTTTATCTGAAGACTCAAATCATTTCAATGGTACCACACTTTCCATGACATCACAACAAAAGACCATTTAATGTATGGTTTGTTAGAATCTTTAGTAGAATGAATAACAGCATGTGTATAGATGGTGGATAGTATACAGCAGGGTGATCAACAAAGAAATAGGTGTTGTCTGGAAGTTTTGATGGTACAATCTAATCTACAACCAACATAAAAAAGGAAAATTAGACATACCTCAATTATTATTGGCTTTCCATCTTTCATTGCTTTCTTCAAATCACCAGCCAAACCTATGAAGCAAGCATTATATTAAAATATCAAAAACACATGCCCTTGCAGAACATGTAGCAAAATTAAAACAATTTCCAGGGGAACAAAGAACATCTTTGAAATCCAAATAATAAAAAAACTAGAACCACCACAAACATGAAACAGGTTGAAAAAGGGATTGTTCAAATAAGAAAGGAGATCAAAGAAGCAAGATGGCAGAATTGACAAACTACCTTTACGAACAATTCTGCATTCTCTACAAAATTCAGTGATTAACTCCTCAGAAGAGCTGAATTCTCGTGCCCATACAGGAGTAGAAGCCAGTGGTGCACTGACCCAGATAAAGAAAAGGAATAAGTGATCTTGTACTTTCCAGAGAATAAAAAGAATAAGCGATCTTGCACTGTCCAGAGAATAAAAAAGCACTAGCTAGCATGACCAATAATCTTCATCATAGGATACAATATCATGTACTGGAGACAACAATGTAGTGTCAGAAAAATTGAGACCCAGTTAAATATAGTTTCTGAGTCCTTATTCCAGTCAACAATATCTATGTTTGTAATAAGGAATCTTCCTTACTATAACCTTCCTTGCTCCTTTTTTGAATTGCTTGGCATGGTGCTGATATTCTTAATTCCTCTAGATAGAAATCCTTCTAACATCGGAAATAGAAACAATGGAATTAAAAATAGAAAGGGAATAATCATACTCAGTTGATGTTCGCAGCAATTCATACACCATATCTGTCTGTGATATAAAAAAAATGTTTGAAAGGCATCAGTATTGAACCCAGACAAATTGATACGTGAAAAGACAATAAGGTGAAATGCTTCATGGCTAGGTGGAAGGCAGCACCTGCAAGACATTAGGCAAATTCAGCCGCTGTGCTAGTTGGGTAGCTATGGTAGACTTCCCAACACAGGCAGTTCCGCAAACAAGGATCACCAAGGGCACTCTTTGATGGTGAAATCTAAAAGCATATGACCAGGAAAAAAATCATTTTTTTTCTTTTTCAACATAAAATCAGCAAAAACCTTTCATCCATGTCATTCAATATGAAGAAAGTAAAAATAAGGCAATAAAACTTCTGAGCAGTCAAAACTCAAGCGGATACTGAGGGTAGAGCTCTAAATTACCTCGTCATCATCTTGTAACGATTTATATAATCTTCTCCATACCCCCGCCTCTCCATAAGCTGCAAATAGACTGCCCGTGTATAAGGAGGGCATATGAAACTAAATCCAATATTCAGAAAAGTCTTGAAAGTATTCTAGTGCTCAGTGCAGTCCCTCCATTACGGTTATAGTGAAAGGAAAATGGCATGCTAAACTCCTCTTATTTAGGGGATTATGCCACTTGTTATCCATAGCCACCTACGAATTGTAAACATAAAAGAAGGAAAGGTCGCATACCTTGAATAGATTAGCTTCCAAATCAGACTGAGAGCTGCCAACATAATACAAGAGGTTGCCCATTACTTGAAAAACAAGGGGGGAAATAAGATCAGTGAAAAACCTTCAAAATATAACCATGGGGTACATTTTAAACTTTACCCCGCCACTGAATAAAAGGATAAAAAGAAAGAAAAGGGAAGATTGTCATTACACGTCGAGAAGGCTGTTATCAATGAGCAGCTTCTTGAGCTCAAGAGCAATTTTAATAGCTACATGATTCGGAATCTGAAATCACCCACACACACAGAATAAAACAAACCCAAAAACGTCATGATCATCTTCTCAAAACCCACAATTCAAATGTAAAATTCGGAGGGAGAAAACCAAACAATTGTTCATTATCCACACTACATATAATATATACAAGTAATTCCAGGAGAAAAAAAAACAGAGAGAGAAGTAAACAGTTGGAGACCTTAGTGACAGTCAGCATTCTGCTGAGCAAGAATCTGGATAAAACATAGTAGTGATCCGCGTTATCACCTAACCACACCCTCACCTGCATTGATTTATTTATTTACATATACCAAACAGGAAAAAAAATCAATTGGATTAGATAAAGGGCGGTGTCTGTTTTATTCTGGTTTTCAGAAGCAAGAACAGAGGGGGGCTGACCTTGACAAAGTCATACTTAGAGGAAGCATTCCGGGAAGAGAAACTTGGGAAAGAGGAGAACCGTTTGTTGTTGCCGGAGTAATCAAAGCCGTCTTCTTCATCATCATCTTCTACGCCAGTGTTGTGATTGCTGTCATTAGGGCTCGTTGACATCATCAATTCCTTGCCTTTGCTCATCTTCAGATTATTCGCTATCACTGCTGCTGTATAGAAGTGTTAAACAAGAGATCACTGCTGCTGTTTACAAGTGTTAAACAAGAGATCACTGCTTTCTGTCTCCGATCTCTCCCTCCCTCCCTCCCTGATAAGAATTTAAGGCACGGGTGGTCAACGCTTTAATTTTTAAACTTACTACAGTATCAGTAAATTTAAGAAGAGATTATTTTTATATATTTATTTTAATCCAAAGCCAAGACTTCAGCGCAAGGGATGGTGGGATTCAAAGAAAACAAATAGTATCCAGGTGTCAGAATTGCTGGAGCATCGGAGCTATTAAACCCGGACCTCACCATGTTGGGTCGATTCAAAGACCGGTTAACCAACTCGATTCGGTTTTTTCCAGCCAGATAAACAAATGAGGAAGAAGAGAACACTCGAAAGAACTAATAGAATCGGCCGGTTTTTTGGAGTCTCAATCGAACCATTTGATCGGCTACAAATACAGCCATGGCACCTTGGTGGTCTCCTCTTCTTCATCAACGACTTCTCAGTCGAAAACGACATCGTTTGGGTGGCTGTTTGTTGGTGGTGGCAGCGGTTCCAACGTCTGTCTGTGAGGTTTGTTCTCTGTGGGAGCGTTGACTGACTTTCTGGTAATAATGGCTTCCAGGGATTCGGAAGAGGCGGGTGGAAGGAATTGAACGACTGCTGCTGTGATTTTCTGGGCTTCTTGTTTTTTTTTTAATTATTATTATTTGTTTTGGGGGGCTGGCGCTTTTTTTTTGTTTTCAACGTGAAAATTTGAATTGGGTCTCCTCCTCTACTCTGTTCTGCTCTGCTCACACCTCTCTTCTCGCTAACTGTTTGTTGAGATTCTTTACTGGGCTCTGACCGTAGTGGTACTGCTATCCGCAGCCCAACCACACATCTCAAGAGTTAAACCTCTGTTTTTCTTTTTTCTTTATCTAATAGTTTTAGTTAAGTTCGTTAATTTCATTTCGAATGATGATTCGTTTTTTCAATTGAAAAAAAAAATTATTTTTTTGAACAAATTATAAACATGTATAATATTACGATAATGTTATCATCAATTTCACAAGGTCATTATATTCTCTGATTGTTTTAAAATGTTAACATAATATATATGAATATGTTAGGATACTCCTCATAAAATTTCATCTCAATCTAACGGTCGAATTAAGAGAGATGATTGATATTACAAAATTATTTATTATTTAAAAAAAGAATACTATTTAGCTGAAACAGAACGGGCGGAACAAAATCGGAACATTTCAACTAGTATTGGGCCAAAAAATCTAGAATGTGCTAGAATTTAAACTGAGATAAAAATAATATTGTTTTGTGTCATTTTTAACTAGTACGAAACTAACAACTCTAGTTTAATAAAAAAAATCGATAGATTTTCATTATTTATTATTCTTGTTATTATCGATGATGATCTACAATACAGAATATTCAAATAATAGATTATCTAGTATTTAGATAGAGATTAATTAAGGTGTTCAGGAATATATTTTTCTTTTTTTAGCTCGGGAAATACCACACAATGGCGAAAACTTAAGCACTCGCAAAAAACAGACTCAGTAAAGAGATTTTAAAATTTTATGATATTAAAATCAGTAAATTTCAGGGGAGAAACAGTAAATAAATTAAAAACATCTTAAATTTCAAGAACAAGGGTGTTTGTTCTTACATTGACTAGACTTTATCTCCATAAGAAGTGATCATAAACTCTAGATTATGAAGGGGAAAACAGCAAAACAAGAGCTTAAAATAAAAGATTAAAATGCAAAAAACTAGGTAGAAGAATAGTAAAAAAAATATGAAGTAACATTGTCCTAAGAACATGTTAATCAAAGATACTTTGAGATTAATTTCTCGTTCATTTATAAAAATATTTATATCATGTTACATGTTAAAGAACTTGTATTAAAGATTAAGTTTCAACAAAGTTTTAATACAAGTGGGTCCATATTTTTAATTTGACATAAAATATATATATTAACCATGATTTTATATAAAAATCCAACAAAATTTGCATGAATTATTGTTTTCAACCTCAGTGTGATACAAACACAATCTTATTTTCAATTAGATCAATGATCATTGATTTATTGTTTGTTTGAAAGTGTGATTGATGTTTTTTTTAAAATAAAATGATGATTGAGATAGATTTCTCCCCATAAATACCTAGAGGTGATTTTTTTTTCTTATCGTCATATATGGATTGTTTTTATAAGAAAATATCATTTAATTGATACTAAAAATAGTATATAATCATTACCATAATAAGAAATCATGGCAATTATAGAAGTTAATTTTAAAGAAATGAGAAAAATATTTGACAACTATTTATAAACAGTAACCATTGACTTTCGAGTAGAGCCTGCACCCTCTGCATTTTAGAATTTTCAAATGAATTATTTAAGTTTTTCTCTTCAGGGGTTATCTATAAGGTTATTTTTTAGTTGTCTTGAATTCTGATTTTTGTTAGCACCACTTAAGCAATGACGTACGATGATAGAACCAATTTAGTCTAAGGGCAAGATTTTTAATAAAGCTTGTAAAGAATAAAGATAGACAAATAAAATCATTATGCGATAATTATTTTATTCTTAGTAAAAAAATACTAAAAATCTCATCAAACACAAAAAATAAAAAGAGCTTGTTAATTCTAACCTGGTGTTTAGTGATACGTTTTAAAAGATGTTTTTGAAAAAAAATTAATTTTTTTTTCAAAAACATTTTAATTTAATTGTTTGATTTCTTTAGATTATTTTTATATCAAAAATAATTTTTAAAAATAAAAAATATATATTATTTTAATACATTTTCTAAATAAATAACAATTTCAAAAACAAACTTTAATCAAAACTCTCACCAACCAGTTAGATATCTATATAAAGTACAGGTTCATCTCTTCTCTGTGACAAATTGAGAAAGGCGAGAGTTAAAAATGACTGTGATGTGCATTTTATGTAGTTGTTCGCTTTAGAAGTGAAAATGACCAATTAATTCACAAAAACAAAAAAAAATCTATTTTTTGCGTGAAGAATTTAATTTTAAAAGAAACAAGATTTAATTAACAAAAAAATATTTCTTTTAAAAGAAAACCACTGGAGGTAATATATAAAAAATAAAATGAAATGAATTTTAACTTTTTTAAATATGAGAATTTAACTTGTTTATTAAATGAATTTAAAATAAACAAGATTTAATTATATAAAATTAGTTTTAAACAGCCTGTAAGATTCTAGTGGCATTTTATAATCAGTTCATTAGATGCAGATGCATGTATAAGCATTCATACTTGGAAAAAAAAATTATTTTAACAAAAAAAAAGCTAGTAGTAATCTGCGTTTTTGGAAAAGTTAATGAACTATTTTTTTTTAACAGTCCTGTAGCATTGATATGCAATTATGAATAGTTTGGCTAGTATTTATATTCACAAATTAGGGCTCAATAAGTATTTATATTCACAATTTAGGGCTCAATAAGTATTTATATTTACAAATTTAGGGTCATTGAATTTTAATTGGTGAATAAAAAAAAAGTCCTTTTAGGTTATATATGGTTTTATTTTTTTCCTGTCTTCCTTTTTATATATATATATACATACATGCGTGTGTGATTGATGGTATCTTAGTTTTCATTGGACAAACTACCTTGAGGATTAATATAATTTGTTTCTACTTCTCTTTTTTCTTTTCTTTTGGCACTATTTTCTTAATATTAAACTGATATTTAATTAATTTTCACCTTTTTTTCTTCTTCTTTTTTTTACTATAAAACACACACATATAAAAGTATCGAGTAATAATATTTAATTAAAACTCAAGAAATTTAGATTGATGTATAAAATATGTCTCTAGTACTCCGTCGCATATATTTTTATTAAAACCGTTGCTGCATTGCATTGCAATGCGTTTCCAAATTGAGCGTGAAATAAAGAAGACTTTGTTTGTATCTCAATTTTATTGCTCTCTTCTCGTTGGTGTGAGCGATGGTAAGTTACATCCGTACCCCTGCTTTCTTTCATATCTTACCATGCAATAATTGTTGATAAACGCTTCAAAAATGATCACATTTATCTATATAAATAAAAAATAAATAAATAAAGTGATCGTACCGCTTTCTTATTATCTAAATTTTTGCTTTAGTTTATCGTATAATATTAACCATTAATTAGGCGGATCTCGCAGGTAGATTGCACGAGAGAAACAATTATTAACTATTATATATGTGGTTTTGATTTTCAAAATAACTTAATTAGCAAAAATGTATATATTTTTAATATTCCTTTTTAATTTTTTGCAAGTGTGATCAGAATCACTTCTGTATCTTCTTATTTTTGCCTTTTATGAACGCCAGAGACGTACTCTTATTATCTCTTTTGTACCCTAGCCCTTCTTGAGTGACAGAGAGAAGCAAAGTGTAAGGCTTCGTTTTCTTCCATGGAGAAAACGCGAATCTGCAAGATCTGCAACAGACGGTTTGCCAACGGCAAAGCCATGGGTGGACACATGAGATCTCACCTGGCTAAATTACCCCTTCCTCCAAAACCAATCCCGCCCCAAGAAACTTACAACACTCCTAACAAATCACCATCGTCATCTTCTTCATTGAACTATCCCTTTACTGGGCAATAAGCCCACGCAGTCCTCTCGATCAATATTGAAACAGAAAGTCTCCGCTGTTTCGAAACCTACTCCTTATGATGGAGAAAGCGAGACGGAGTCGACAACGAAACCCACTGGGAGAAGATCCAAAAGGAGCCTTAAATCAGCTGATCTTAAAGCGGCCGAATCAATGGCGAAAGTGACCGAGTCATCGGAGCAGGTAAGTTCCGTATCTTATTTATTGGCTGAAGAAGATGTTGCTTTGTGTCTCTTAATGCTTTCAAGGGATCATGAATGGTCAGAAGATGCTAAACGAGTTAAAAAAGAAGTGGGTGAATACACAAAGGATCATCAATATGTGAATCATGAGGCTGAAAGTGATGATGAAAAAGAGAACTATTTGCTCGGTGCTGCTCAAACTAAACTCAAATCACAAGGAAAATATAAATGCGAAACGTGCAAGAGAGGGTTCCGGTCTTATCAAGCTCTAGGTGGGCATAGAGCTAGTCATAAAAAGATAAAAACCCATGATGAGCACGAAGAAGGTAGTGGTAGTGGTAATGGTTGCGGCGGCGGAGACAATCATAGAAGTACTGCCGGGAAAAGAATTTTCAAGTGCCCGTTTTGTGAGAAAGTATTTGATTCGGGGCAAGCACTCGGCGGACACAAGAAAGTGCACTTCTCCTACTTGCCCGTCACTGATAACGCTAGAATTTCTATTGATTTGTTAGATCTCAATATCCCAGCTCTCGAAGGTAGCACTCATGACGACGGTGAAGTTAGTGAGGCTTGAGGTTAATTTCAGCATCGATCGTGTAAAAATATCTTCAAAGTAGAGGGATATTCAGTGATGCATGAACTATTTTTATCTCAGTTTAAACATTATTTCTTCATGGTTCTTTTGTTTCGGAATCGAATGTCCCTCCTCATCACAACTCTCTTTCTTTTTCTTCCTTTTTTTTGTTTGATATATATGGGTGTGATCCCTATATATCTTGCTGTTCTATCTTCTGCTGAGCAAGATCAAGAGTCCATGGCCGATAAGGCACATGCTCTTGCTTTCTCTTTTCTGCGTGAAAGATGTCGTATACCATGTAAAACCCAAATTTGGTGCATCTTTAAAAGCAATAGAGAATTGATTCTGATTTAATTTCATTAAAGGTTAAGGGATATCTTCTCTATCCAGCTGTTTTTAGCTAACTGTTTCCCCTGATTTCACTCCTTCAAAAAATAATCTAGAGAGAGAGAGAGAGAGAGTCTATCAAGGCCTTCTTTTTTGGATATGGGATTTAGCTTCTACCCTGTCATCTCTGCTTTTATGTGGTGTTTACAGGTGGTGAGGAAGTCAAGAACATCCTTCTTGTCATCTTTAGAACTTTGGTCTAAAATAATTTGAAAAAAACATATATATAGTTATATACAGCACTTCTTTGTCGAGTTTTGCAAATTCATGGATGACCTCTTTTATCATTCAAATATTAGGCTAAGATATTACATTACAATTTCAAATTAAACAAAAGGCTAAGAAAATCACTCTAGTAATCTAAAGTGCCGTTTTATTTTTCGTTGTGAAATTTTTTCAATTTTTTTCGCAACCATTTAAATTAATGGCCAATAATTTCTAAAAGAATTTCAACTAAATAAATAATTTAACCAATTTTTTCTTAGAAATGTTATAGTCAATCTCCTTCAGTTTTTGGGAGAGATGGTTCATTGACATGGTATCAGAGTCTTATTGATTTACTAGTCATGAGTTCAAATCTCATCATCTTCATTCTATTTGATAAAAAAATAAACATAAGATATTGTATCTGTGCAGGTTTCAAGTCCAGATAGATTTCATTTTGGGGAATGTGTTAGAAAAATAATATAAATCACATCTTAAAACCTTACCTAATTGTTTAAACTTTTAAGTGAAATGATTTTTTGACAAATACATTATTTTACAAACAATAGCAAGCCAACGACAATTCTTTCATGAGTCGTACCACCTTATATGGAAGCAATACATTTCAAAACGCACACTTATTTAATATTGGATTTTTCATCTATAATATTTTTAAGAAATCAACGATATATTATGAGTTTTTACCTTGTTAGTAGCTATACTTATTAACATAAGGTTTAGAGCACATCATCATTATCTTGATTGTGGTTTATTTTTTATAATTTTTTTTAAAAAAAATTACAATTATGAAGAATTGTATCTTTTACCTTTACAATTGTGATTTCATTTTAATATAATCACATTTTTAAAATAATTACAATGTAAGAAAAAATAGATTAAAACTATAAACTATTTTACAAGTGAGAGAAAATAGACATTAAAAAAATACTAAAAGAAATAAAAATCAACTAAATTATAATTGTTTTAAGCATATGATAATGATAATATTGGTAGAACAATTATATATGAACTTTTTTAAGGATAAAATCATGAGGTTTGTCTCTTAAAGTGAATTTATATGTACATTTTCCAATAACATATATATTAGGATAAGAGCCCTATTAATTTGGGGATTGCATCCATAAAAAATGAGCTCATTTTAATAAGTTTTGTTTGCGCAACAAATCTCAACATATAAGTAAAGTTATCATCTTATATTCTGTCTTTTCCATTAAAAGCCAAAATTGAGAGAAAATCATGTGTATATTTTTTCTATTAGGATTTATTTATAGATTCTCAATTATTATTTTTTATAAAAAAATCCATGATGATTTTTCTGACGAATTTTTCATCAATAGAAAAAATTATCCATTGTTAAATTAATATATATTCTTGTATATATACATGTATGAATTAAGATACATTGTATACATCCTCGTGCATGTATTAATTTACATACTCGTGTATACATGTATTAATACATGTATACATACTAGTGTATGTATACATGTATTAATTAAAATTGCCAATGAAATCACTATAAAGTAGAAGTTTCATCGATAAACATATTTATTTAACAGTTAAAAATGAAATTACTCACATTTTTCTTCCATAGATAAAAAAAAACTCGCTCAGTAAAATTTCAAGAAAATATATAATTAAAACATATGAATAAATTTCAAAGATTAATAAAAACATTTTCAATTAATTTCTTAATTCAAAACTTAAATACATAACACATCCAAAAAAAAAGATAATTTACATAAACAATAAATGTTTATTGACAATCTTCTTGGGTGATCTAAAATATCTTATAATAATGAACTTCAATTTAATCATAAACAACAATCACCATAACATTTATAAATATCAAGATTCATTGGTGATTGAAAAG
Organism: Salix viminalis; assembly: GCA_029228465.1. Taxonomy (NCBI): domain Eukaryota; kingdom Viridiplantae; phylum Streptophyta; class Magnoliopsida; order Malpighiales; family Salicaceae; genus Salix; species Salix viminalis. The sequence goes on from CM055426.1 coordinate 6,976,759, forward strand.
GAAAGAATATTATACAGTTCAAAACTCATATATCTTAAGGATTTGGTCACTAATTTGGTGGTTAATAAATCATTCATTTTATAAATTTTAAATTTTAAATATAATACTCAAACATAAATATTCTAACATGTAAATATAATCTATCCTGTTTTTATTTTTAATTCTAATTCTAATTTTAATTTTATATATAATGCCTAACATAATTTGATTTTTACTATTTTTCAATCCTTGCAAACTAAAAGAAAAGAGAAAAGGTCCTTAAAAAAAAAAAAGTGAAAGCTCCCGGGTGCTAAATTGTGTCCCTTTAAAATAATAGTTATAATGTTTATAGATTCATATTTAATAAGAGAGCTAGTGGATGTATTTAATGACAAGCATGAGAAGGTTTTATTTTATTTTATTTCATTTGAAGTTTTAGGCCCATTATAATAATGTGTTTAGAAACACGTGTGAATCTGGCCTTTCAAGTCGGGATACTCTTGGGTTTTTAAATATGGGCCAAGCGTGCTTGCCCATTCTTCGAGCCCAACTCTTTTAAAAACAATTGCATTTAATAGTAAGTTTTTTAAATAAATTCATTATTTGATTATGACATTGTTTTCAAATAATATTACTGTTTTCTTATGATAATATTAACAATTTCATTTTTATTAATCATATATGAACCCCATACTTATAATTTTCTAAGAAATTTACTCAGAAAAATTCAACTCAAATAAAACATCTATTTTGCTAATATTTTATGTAATTACTACTCTATATTTTAATACATTCACATAAATATTTTCAATTCCTGATTATTATATTTTTATGAAAACTAAAATTGAAGCTATTTTAATACATTAAAAATATATATTAAGTTATTTTAATTGAAACCTCCTATTACTATTATATATTTTAATACATTCATAACACCTACGTATTCTTCTCTTCCGTTTAAAATTAACTTAAAATCCTACCTAGAAAATATGTATATAACTAGATATTAATTAAAAGTACAAGAGATACTGCTTTTATATGCACCACCTCGGAAAACATTGTTTATAACATTATTTTTTTTTGTTATTTTTGTTTTGCTTTAAACCTATGTTCCCTTTTAATTTTATCATTTACATTTAGTTTATTATAGATTGAACTTCATGATATTTTGTATTTTGCTTTCCATGTGATTATTTTAGTTTCATAACCCTTGTCATGGGTTAACCTAGTTGCCTCGAGTTTTTTTGTCTCTTTCTTTTTAATTAGTTTTTTTTTTCAATCTCATCTTTCAACATCTTTAATGTCGGGTTATTAAGAATTAGATCTTGCATTTGTTTCGGTTGTTTTCAATGAAATTACCTAAGTCTCATTACCTAGATCGCAAGCTTTACACATTAATCTAAGTAAGTTTAAGTTGTTTATTATGTCCCTTTTAAAATTATTTTTATATAAAAAAATCTTAAATCAACAATGAGTTTAGCGAGAATTGAATTTTATAATATATTTGTTTTTCTTTCTACCAGGTTATCTTTATCTTATGACTCTAGTTGTGAGTTTGACAAGTTAACTCAAGTTAACTTGAATAGTTTTTTCAGTTTCTTTTACATAAGGTTATTCTATTCTGATGACCTAGGTCATGAGTTTAGTGGCTTAACCTGAATTGACTCAAATTATTATTTTTGCTCTTTTTTTAGATTGAATGATTTGTTTTTTAATTTTATTTTCAATATTAGGTTGATTGAGAATTACCATTTCTGCATGGTTATCATGGTCTTGTAATCTGAATCGTTAATTTAAAAGGTTAACTTAAGTTAACTTGAGTTTTTATTTTTATTTTTGTTCATCTTTAAATATTAGGTTGACTTAGAATCAAGTTTCATACTTTATTTGGATTTGTTTTATATAGGATTATTAAAGTCTCATGACTTAGATTGTAAATTTATAAGATTAATACAAGTTGGTCCATATCAAGACAATATTTTGTTATCTCAATTTTGTTTTTTAAAATTATCTTAATTTTTTTAATCAAACTATATTTTTACATATTTTATATGTAGGTTTTGAACTCAAGTCAGTCAAATTAGATCAAATTAGTTACACCTATTTTATTTATTTTTAATACAATTCACAGTGTAACAATGTAGACGAATTAAAAACACGTTGTGCCGATAAAATACGTGAGTGGGTGTTAAAGGGCAAAATGTTATATTCCACGTTAGAGTTAGAGTAGAGGTATCTTCTCTCTATATATACCGGAACAGAATCTATGGTGGTTGCTCTGCGGGGCTCAATTTATTTCTATAAAAACAAATCAATTTTAAAAACACTAATTAATCATCGTGGAAGCCTTTCACTTCCATTAATTCATCGTGAATGAAAGGAACTCAGTCCCCTTTCTTCGTTCCATTGACATTCATTTCAGTCCCAACTCAACGTGCCATCAACTCCTCCATCCCTGAATGAAATTATCATGCAACTTCATATATATATATATATATATATATATATATATAAGCTTCCTCTGGCCGAACTTCATTGATCGGTTTTTTCTTAAAAAAGAAAACCTTGTCAGGTACAATTATAAAATGGAATACCCTCTCACGCGTAGTCGACGGCAGCCACCAGCGCCATTGCCACCATCACCGAGCCTTATTCGAAGTAGAAGTGAAGCCGAAAACAATTCAAGCTCGTCAACAACGAGCCAAAGATTGGTTAACAGCCGATCAAAATCAACTACAAGATCAAGAAATGAAAATGTAAAACCTTCATGTAATAATACTGCTGGCACTTTTTCAACTAAAATGCACAAGAAGCAGCCTACCAGTCAACATAAAGAGAGCGGAGGAAAAGATGGATTCGCCAAGTTCTTGCACCGAAGCAATGCTAGTTCACGGAGCAACTCTGCTGCAATTAAGAGGCCGAAGTCTTCATCAGGGTCGTCGCAATCAGCATGGGCATTATCACCTGGACGATCTCCAGTGTTTCCGACACCAGAGTCATCACCGGGGATTGGGTGGAGATAAGAGAGGGAAGGTTAAAGGTAACGGTGGTGGCGGTGGCGGTGCTATGAATAGTGTTCTGAGGTACTTTAAGCAAAAGAAAGTGAATCCAATCCAAGAAGAGGAGTACCACAGGTTTAGGGTTTTATACAATAGGTTGTTGCAGTGGAGGTTTGTGAATGCTAGGGCTGATTCTTCTATGTCCTATGTGAACACAGTTGCTGAGGTATGTTTCACGTACTTCCAGGTTAAAATCTAGCTAACTAGGCAGCTAGCAGTAGCCAGAAACAAAAAAATTCATGGTGCGCGAACTCATATGATCAAATAAAACAGATTTACGAACTGACATTTGAAGGTTGCTGCTATTAATTGTTCATTGCAACTCGATTCAGCTGCTCAATTTTGATTCCAGATTAGTACTGTATCTATCCATGTTCTAACTTTTTCTATCTATGATCCCTTTCCAGGACAAATTATTTCATGTCTGGCTTAGAATCATCAAAACGAGAAACATCATGCTAGAAAAGCGAATTCAAATCCGAAAGCTGAAGCACGAGATCAAATTGTGTCAGATTATGAACCCACAAATGAAACTGCTTAATGAGTGGGGAAAACTAGAGGGTAAGAATCTTGAAGCAGTGGGCAGATTGACAAGGAAACTAACAGCATTGTCATTCAAACTCCCTCTCGAAGATGATGTTAAGGTATTTATATCTACTTAATTTAATTTCTTTTGTGTTTAAATAAGATGATGTTTCCTTTTTAATTAACCTCATAAAGCTGGAAAATTAATTCTTTGATTAATCTACAGGGAGATGTGGAGTCAGTCTCCATAGCTATGAGCAACGCCGCGCAGGTCATGGATAGCATAGAAGGGACCATAAATAAATTCCTCTCCCAGGTTAATTAATTTCTGTCACTTTTTTTTTCCTGTGCTGATATGATCATCTATGTGTGGCGTATGCTCAGTGGCAGACTGTTCAACAGGTCGAGAAAATCCTTTTTCTGGTCACAGAGCTTTCAACCACACTGGAAAATCAAAATGAACGCCTGGAGGAAATGGAGAAAGCAGTAATCGTAGCTGCTAAACTAGTGGTGAGCTCGGTGGATCTGTTTTCGGGATCTAATTACAACTTCTCCAGTATTTTATATCATATAATTAATCTCCCTTTTTTCCTTAATCATCATCAGTGAGTAGAAAAACAACCTCAAACGAACCGGCCTTCTGCCTGATCAATTCGTTTTGAAACTGGGTTTTGAGCCCCTGACACGATGACAGAAAAATCTGAAACTGGACCCAGACTTGATTTCACTCAAGTTGTGTCAGAATTGTTTGATGTTTTGATTTACTTTACGAGCCATCTTTTTCAGGCATGGGAGAAAAGTGTGAGAGCTCATCTCTTGCAAGTAGGCCTGGATTTAGAGGAGGAGGAGGAGGCTGTCTCTAGCCATGATTAAAGGTGACAAAGCTACGATGATGTTTTTCCGGTTAGAAGAAGAGAGTCCCCTTCTTTTTTGCCACAATTCGGCCGCGGGCTGCGGAAATAGAAGAAAAAAATGATGATGAGGCACCGACATCCATATTCATTTGACGTGAATTAGATAAACTCCAAACAAATGTATAATTAGTTTGGTGTAGCTATTCAATTCAATTCAATTAAAATGGAATTTCTCATTCACTTTTTTTTTATTACAAAATTCATATAAACAATAAATATTTGATATTTCATAATCAATGGTGTAATACTATTTAAAAGGTCTTATTCCTATGCCGATAAATTCTATTATACCCAAAATTGATACATTGAAACAATCCTTTGGGCCTTCCAATTTTGTGTATGTTCGAGATACTGCAATTTATGTTGTTTTTTAAAGTATTTTTCATTCAAAATTGAATTAAAATGATTTTTTTTAGTTTTTTTTATCATATTTGATATCAGCACATGAAAATGATTTAAAAAACAAAAAAAAAATTAATTTAAAGTAAAAAAAAATAATATTTATTCAAAAACCACTTTTAAAATGTAATGTCAAACAAGACCTTTATAGGACTGTTTGCCAAGGTTATACAACACCTATGGTTTTAATAATTTGGATGATTTAATATTAAAGGAGTTTATATACTATGTCAAATTGGAGGAAAATGGATTCATGGGTTGCAAAAATTGATTTGAAAATATTTAAATTTAATTTTATACAATCAAGATTTTATAGAATTTAATTTGGTATCATTGTCGCACTAACATGATGACTAGGACTTTGTAAAATAAAAGTAGAATTAACATAAAAAAGTAAGTCTAAGCCAAATCATCCCTTTTGAAACTAAGTCATATTGATTTAGGAAACTTTTTATCTCCCTTCTCAATATCCAAAAGACTTAAACATAGGAAAAATAAAATCTTAAGAATAAAATATAGACACCTAAAATTACAAGGACCTAAATGAATACTAAACTAAACATTCAAGTAACAAATTGAACTTCACACAACCTTTTAGGGCTAAAACATGAAGAAAATTAAGTTTTAGGATCAATATGTAAATATAAAACTGAAGGGACCAAAATATAAAAATTAAAAATTTTAATGACTAGATTAAAGATATTTGAAAACTTTAAGAGCCAAATTGAGCTTTTTACAACTGTAAATGACTGAAGAAGAGAAAATAAAATTTATAACTGAAATGGCAATAATTTAAAGTAGAGAGACCAAATATGAAAATACAAGAACCAAAGTCTACTTTCTCAAAAAGATGAAGAAAGAGATATAATGAAACACCCACTTTGAGTTTATTAGTATAGTTGTCAACTCTTCTAAAACCTATTTTTTTTATACAATTCTACTATAATAAAAATAATTATTTGCATGAAAGAAAATAATATTATTATACATGAAAAATGCCTTTTTTTAATTAACATTATTTTTTCTCATAATAACTTGGGGAAAAAAAACTGGTTTTTGCTATCTTCTTCGACAGCCTTTAGGGTCTCGACTTTTCATGCTATAAACCTTTATCCTCGGACCCTCCCTGGCACGACCCTCCATGTTTTTCCAAGCTAACTAGCTTGCATTGATTACAAGGGCCGCGCAACAAGAAGTCAGAACCCACTATAACATTACAGAAATTAGAGCAAGAACACCTGAAAAATCCATTGAAAATATATAAAAAGGAAAGGAAAAGAAAAGAAAAATCACTTATCCTATACCAATCCCCACCATTTGAGAACAACATTTAAGAAAAAGAAGAGAAAAACAGGTAAAATTAATCATATTAACATGCAACTACAGGCTTCTGATCAATATCCCCATCAGCAGTAACTATGTCGTCACCACCACCACCACCACCACCAACTATACTTCCAGGCAGTTTCCTCTTGGGCTTGGCTGCTTGAAGCATCAACACAGCATCCCTCATCGAGGGCCGTTCTGCCGGATTCCGGCTAGTGCATAGCAATGCAATTCTAAGCATCTGCATCATTTCTTCCCTCACAGATGCAATGGATGCCCCGGCGTTCTTGTCCAGAACGTCAATAGTACCATCCTTAGTCTTTATCTTAGACCTCACCCAGTCAACAATGCTGTTACCATCCCCAAACTCGGAATCGACTGACCTTTTACCACTTATAATCTCCATTAACACCACCCCGTAACTGTAAATGTCACTCTTCTCGTCAACTTGTAGTGTGTAAGCATACTCTGCACAGAGAGAGAAGAAAGCAACATGTCAGCCACCCGATTCACTCCAAAACACAAAGAAATCATGCCTGGTGAGTGCATCAAGAAGTCAAAAACTGCAATGAATGAAGGGATCTAAAAGAATTTCTTCGTGGGGTCCAACTGCACATGGTAAACCCAACCCGGAAAAACAAAAACAAAAAAAGGGTTCACGCGCAGTGGTGAGTGCGCCATGCACTTTAAGGTTTCAAACAGTTGCAACTTCGCGGCGCCCGCCCCGCCACCGCTCCCCTGAACTGTAGTATTAACCACTCCTTTTCGCGGTAGCAAAATCATATATGGATGGTGTCTTTCATACAATAATAACCAAGAAATTGCGCGTGCTCTGTTTCAAGATTTGACACCCCCATATCTTGGATACACCACTAACACGAACTAAAGAAACCAGGACAAAAGATCTCCTGGAATTTCAAACGGAACCAGCTTCTATCTAGTCTGGACTCTCAAGAAAAGACAAAAGTGACAAATTGATTAGGGCAATGGAGTTTCAAGTTCTTAATACAAGGATCGATTTCCATGTTTTATGCTAGCTAGAAATGGAACGCGTAACAAAATTCAGACACTAGCATAAACTGAACCATCAAATAAAACAGAGTGGAACAGAGGAGTCATACCTGGTGCAATGTAACCATAAGACCCAGCAATGACAGACATGGACTCATCACTTTGGATCAACTTTGCCACCCCAAAATCTGCCACTCTAGCCTCCATCTCAGCGTCCAGTAATATATTACTGGGCTTAAGATCGCGGTGGACGATCACAGGATCACAATCATGATGCAAATAACAGATCCCCTGCGCCACACCCAGGGCAATCTTGTACCTTGTAAACCAATCAGCCACCAGATTCTCCCCCTTGTATTTTTCCCATGCAGCAAATCCTCCAAGTTCCCGTTAGGCATGTACTCGTAGAGCAGCATCGTGCACTCCCTGTTGCTGCAGCATCCTAAAAGTCTCACTATATTCCTATGCCTCACGTTACCTAAAACATCCACCTCAGCTAATACCCCTCTCCTCCTTCTGATATTCTCCTTGTGCTTACCCCACAACTTTTTCACTGCTATGATCTCGCCACCTGGCATTTCGGCCTTGTAGACCGTCCCCGTTGACCCCATCCCTAAAATCTTATCAGACATGGATAGACACTCAAGCACATCGTAAGCCGTGAAATTCAACCGTTGAAAGGCTGTTAATTTCCACGGTCCGATCTCTCGATCATCGCTGTATCTACGGCTATAATTCGCATGGAAACACCTAGTCCCAGCCACAAGCAGAAATAGGCCAATGCCAAAAGCAGCTGCCATGATCCACACTATAGCGCCGGCAGTCCTTTTGGGCTGCTGTCTATGGCGGACCTCCGTGTCTCTAGGCCCCGATGCATCCTCGGCGCACTGCTTCGGCAGAACCCCGCCGCACAAGCCTTGATTGCCCGAAAAGGAGGAGGGGTGCAGATTTGGGAAAATTGTACCGGACGCAGGGATTGGACCAGTTAACAGATTATAGGACACGTTAAAACTCTCCAAAGTCGAGCAATTGGCAAAATTTGAAGGAATGGAACCAGTGAGAAAATTACGGGACAAGTCGACATCAGCGATGGCAGGAAGTGTAGAAATCTCCAACGGAATAACACCGGTAAGAGAATTGAGGCTTAAATTAAGTGAAAGAAGCCTCTCGCAATGACCAATATCCCATGGAATGCTGCCATCTAACAAATTCTCTTGCAATTCTATCTTGTACAGGCTGATGCATCCGATGAAATCTGGTATTTTGCTCTTGAGCTTGCATGAACTGGCTGAAAAAATCTGAAGATTCGGCGCGCTCCAAATGTTTTTCGGTAGAGCAGTGTAGAAGTAGTTTACAGAAATGTTCAAGAAGTGAAGCTGTTGGGAATTGCCGAGATCTTCAGGAATTTCACCTGTGAAGTTATTCTTGCTTAAATCCACGAAGGAAAGATTAGGCAAGAGGCCGAATCCGTAAGGGATAGAGCCGTTGAGTTGGTTGTCTTGGATTCGGAACCTGTATAAAGAGGTGCAGTTTGCTAGAGAGTCTGGTAAGCTACCAAAAAATTTGTTGGAGAACAGAATGAGCTTGTAAAGCTTGTTTCCTTGGCAAATATTTGGAGGAATTGGGCCTGAGAGCGAGTTGTTTGAGACGTCGACCCATAGTAGATTCCCATTGGAACCAAGGTTTTGCGGGAGGATTCCCGTTAGGTTGTTGTTCCAGAGAGCTAACGTGTCAAGATATGGTAGCTCGCCAATTCCCGGTGGTATCTCGCCGGTGAGTTCATTTTTCAGCAAACTCAACCTGGTTAGCTCTTTCAAGGAAGATAATCCCTCTGGAATTGTTCCTGAAAGCTGATTATCGGACAGGTCAAGTGCTTTTAGAGCTTTCAAATTAGTGTAGCTCACCGGAATTTCACCAGTAAACTGGTTCATGAAAAGGAGTAGGTTCTCGAGTTTGGTAAGATTCCCGAGCTGTGGTGGGAGATTGCCAGATAGATTACACTCCGAGATATCAAGGTACTGGAGATTAGTCAACAATGTAAATTCTTCTGGTACATTGCCTGATAGGAGTTCATTGTAGCCAAGCTCCAGGTGCTCAAGCTGGACCAGGAATCCTAACTCGGGTGGTAATGGCCCTTCCAGTTTATTTCCAGCTAAGTGCAGGTACTTCAATTTCAGGAAACTTCCGTAGCTCCTTGGAATTTCTCCCTTGAAGTAGCTTCCACCAAGGTTGAGCTCCTCCAAGAAGCGCAAATTGACAAATTCTTTAGGCAATGGACCTGTAAAGCTGTTGCTGTATGCATTGAAGACTCTCAAGAACTTGAGCTTGGAAATCCCAGGTGGGAATTCTGAGTTGAAGTTGTTGTGGCTGATGTCAAGAATCCTGAGGCTACTCAGTTCAAATATGACAGGTGAAAGAAGCCCATCAAAGGCATTTCCACTCAAATTGAGCAGGACTAAGCTGGTTAAGTAACTAATTTCAGCTGGAATAACACCGGAAAGATTGCGGTGAGAGAGATCAAGTGATGTGATTTGAGAAGCTGTTGGGTTACACTTGACGCCAGACCATGAACACCAAACCGGGTCCTGGATCGAACCACCACCAGTCCTGGACAAGTTCCAATCCTGGAAAGTGTTGAGAGGGTCTTTGAGTGCGGTCTTTACGGAGAGAAGAGAGTGGAGAGGGAGAGGGAGAGTTGTAGCAGAGAAGACTAGAAGAGAAGTCCTGAACAAGTGGAAGAAGAAGAAGAAGAAGAAGAATGTAATCGGAAAGGGAAGAAAAGGAAGTTTCATGGTTGTGGGGAAGTGAGAAACTTGGCTGGGAGAAGTGTGGAGTCAAGACAGGTAAATTTAAGGGAAGAAAGGTTTTGATAGAGAGGGATGATTATGCTTTTTGAGAGTGCTGGGTGTTTCATCATGATTGTTTCGCTGATCAGCTTCAGTAGTGGATTTTCTTGGTGCCGAATTGCCAACGGTGGGTGGGTATATGAAAGCAAAAAAAGAAAAAAAATACACGTACTGTAAGTCTGTAACTATATGATTGTGATTACAAATAGCTCCTCTACTTTCTACTTTAGGTTTTCTTCAATTTCCTTGTCCTTTCTTTTGTTTCCCCTTTTCATCATTCCCTGTTTCGTTTTTTCTGTGGCTAACCATGTGATCAAAACTCTGTGTCACTGTTGCAATCGTCCCTCACAGGATCCAAGAAAGCCATCTCAATATTCTCCTTCAATTAAAACTAATTATAACTATTCTCGGTCAACACAACTTGATTTCTCAACGAGATAAGAGAGCTAGCCTTCTGATGTGTAATCTAACTGGAGTTGCCCGGACCAACAACCTCTTCAAATCAACCACGACCAGCCATTCATTCATCTGCATGCACTATACTCGAATATTATTTAGCTGGTGCATGCAAGTATATATAATCCTCTCGCTGTAATATTGGATATGAAACCTGCACCAGAAATTTATGTCTTCCTTTACCCTCGCAGTACGGGATGGCAAGTCCGAGGAAGTGGAATGTAATGTGACATGGTGGTAAAGGGACTGGGATCTGTATAGCAGTTTTGAATTCGAGTCAGTACATGCAGTTCTTATAAGAATTTGGAATAGCCAGGGTTTTACTCACTCATCTGAACCTACAAAGTATGTTTTTTGGGAGTGGAATTTCCTCGAATTAAAAAAAAAAAAGGGGATGGCAAGTCTTCAACAAAACTTGGCGGGAATGTTTCAAATATTCTTTGGATTGCCCATGATCTCCATTAATTTAATAAAATAAAGCAGCAGCTGTCCAATATCCTGGTCATTAATTAAGCATCCAGTATACTTGCTCTTTTGTGCTGATTTCTTGACTTTGTTTAAAAGCTTTACCATCTTTACTATTTATTAACTTGCTTTTGCATCATTATAGTATTTCCCATGATAACGACAAAGCTCCGAACAGAATCACCCACCATCTTTTCACGTTGTTTATCTGGTGATCGTTTTTTTTCACTGGAATTGGAAGGGCTGTTTATAACTGGCAAGACAAAATAAAAATTAAAAAAAAGAGAGAAAAATGAAGGTGTTGTCAATTAATCAACTCTTTAATTGATTACGAGAATGTATGGATGTGAGCATAAGATTTGTCTTTTGCCAGAAACGAGCCTGCCTGTGATCATAAAGGTGCATGGGGTCGGCAATACAATGATAGCTTCGGTTGAAGAAGCAGAAAGCTGCCTGCAGCTGGTGATAACGATAATTCAAAGCCACACGATGATTTAATTTCAGGCCGTCCGATGATATATACATAAAACGCATGTACGTACACGTGCCTCTCTACTCTACGTACGTACCTTGCCACTTAAGATACGGCTGTACGTACGTACGTATAATTTTAGTCTGATGATGCGTGCGTGGGTTTTATCTATGATTACTGATCATTTTAGTTAGGGTTCTTCGACAGCAATGATAACTTGGGGTAAATTGGCTTACAAGTCAATGAACAAAGCATCTTTCTTTGTTGCCTTGTAAGTTTTCTTCCTACTCATTTCTTTTTTTATTTTTAATTATCGTTCCATCTGATATTTTTGAACTACTTTTGATGATTAAAAACCAAATAAATAACCTAAAGTAAATAAACGAGCTGCTTTTTGTTATTCACAATATATAACACAACCTGTAGCTTAAAATAATAATTTTTTATTTTTTATATTTATTTTTTATATTAACATGCTAAGACGATAAAAAAATTAAAAACCTTTAAAATTCAAACACCACTTTTTAAAAAAAGAAAAGAACTAGCCAAAAAATTTAAAGTACTACCAGCAATGCTCACGTCTGCCAACCGAAGTAGTATCTTTTCCAACAAACTGTAAAACATGTTATGTTTTATCTATGAAAAAAACTCTTTGGATAATGGAGAAACAGGCTAAACAATAGGAAATAATAAAGAAGAAGAAAAACAGAATTAAAGTGTTTCTGCAGTCTTACTCTTACATAAGGAATGAGCGTACGTCACGTCCAGTCCCTTATGCGCATGCTTCTGGTAGCGCGTGCCAAGCATTTCATGCGCCTCATCAAATGTTATGGTATTGAAGGGCGTGATTGGTATCGTTTATGCTTTTAAAAAAAAACAATTTTATTTTAAGAATTTTTAGTTAAGATTCAGAACTGAAATTAGAGTATTTGATTAAAATTATAATATTTAATTGTTTTTGGTTAATATGTTTTTTTTATATTGATGTCAATTTGTGAAATTACTTTAAATGACATATACACACACATGTATATATATATATATATATATATATATATATATATATTATTTTTTAAATATTATGGATTTAATAATTATAATTATATAATGTAATTAATAATTCAAGTAAATTATACACTTGTTTTTATTTTTTTATATTACTATTTGCAATTCTATCACGCATAAAATTCATATGTGAAGGGCTCTGAGATTCTTTACTATTTGATCGAGAAATAACATCTGGTAAAATATGATCATTAACAAAATGAAAAATAGATAAATACAAGAATAAGAAGGGGGGGAAAGGAGAGAGAGGATTTTGCATTAGATTTATGGAAATACAATTATAGAAGAACTAACTTGACCTAAAATTTGGATAGTAAAGTGGTCAGGTCAACACACAAGTTACCGAGTCAGCTCAAATTCATATCAAAATGACTTTATCTTGTATAAAAAATATAAAATAAATAAAATAAAGTTATTCTAGATTAAAATTAAAAAAAAACCTTAAAGTTTTCTATGCGTGCTATAACCTGGATTTATCTAAGTCAATTAAACTGTGAATTAACTAGTTAATTAAGCTGTTTAAATTTGACTAATACCCAACCTAGACCAAGCTATATGTGTGTGGGTCACTCAAGGCCGGTCAAATATAGTTTTATTTGAATATATAAACGTGCTTATGTTTTTTTTATTTTATTTAATTCAAGTGAACTTTATCGTTGTGTGAATTTAAAAAAGAAATAATGGCATTGATTTGAACTTGAGAGGTACAAAAGAGAGTGCATCAGCAATCCTCTTCTTCGAATTGTAGAGAAGAGCAGTGGAGGTTCGGGTGATGGTATGGTGGGGACCACCCTTCACTCCTGTCTCCTGCAAGCCCTCCATCTGTAACGAGAGAGAGAGAAAATAAAACATCAAGTTGCATGGATATATATTATTACTACCACCACGGAAGTAACAGTTTCTGGCTTTGCCTTCGGCGACGGGATCGTTTGTGGACACGTGGTTTTAGGGTTCTCTCGCGTGACCCTACACGGAAACATCACTCGATGACGGTGAGGGTGCCACGCGTTCTTTTGTCTCAATTTCCGCCCTTAACGGTTGGTCGCTCTATCTGTTGACAAATTTCATTTTAATAATGAACTCATAGACATGCTTGGACGACGAGGAACATTCAATCAGGAGTTGTAGTGTATCATTGAATTTAGACATGTATCATTAATATTCCCATGGAAAACGAATATTTATTATTTTTATTTAATAAAACTAACGGGTACTTGGAGCAGAAATCAAATCAACAAGTAATTAAAATGTGAATTTCGGTTATCAGTGCCCTTCAAATTAAAGATTGGTCATTTTGTAATAATAATTATTATGAACATTCACAAAATTTGGGGTCTCATTACTTTTTTTTTTTATAAAAAGTTGTTAGCTTGTGCTCATTACATGTCATCACATGGGTGACATCCATGTCTTTTGAGTGACGTGTGTGATTTCACCCGGTAACCAGACTTTGTCATCCATCATGTTCGTGAAAGCGTTGTCGAAGTTTTTTTTTCCACTTAGTGTGTGTGTGTGATAGTGGATGATGGACAATTTATTGTTGATTGTTGCTAATTTTTTCATCTTTTTTTCTCTTTTCACCAAAGAAAATATAAGTTTGTCCTTTAATAAACAAAAATTATCTCCTATATTTTTCATATATTATTTTTCTCTAATTCACTCCTTATTCTTTTCATTTCTAATTTTTTTACTTGGATTTTTTAAGTCCAATTGTTGTTTAATTTCATCATTCAATGAAAGTTTATGTTATTTTATTTTTACAATTAGTCTTTATTCTTTCTATTCTTTTTTTCCTTTTGTTAAAGTTTTTTCCTTTTGAATTTAACCATCCAATTTAAATTTCTTTGTTTCCCTCTAATTTATTTTAATTTTAATTTTCACCCTCATTTTTTTACTATAATTTTCATGTGTGATTATTCTTTTTTCCTCAATTTCATCTCATTTGTTCAGTATTAGGTTTTTGATTTTCTTAACATGTTAAGTCTAACATAATATTTTTTTTCAATTTCATATATGTTTTATATTATTATTCTAATAGCAAATACAAGTTGGGATGAAGAAATCTCCAGGCTGCCGGAGGTTCGCCGGGGTGATGCATGATCCAGATGAGCAACATGCTTCTGCTGAAACTTAAATGGTATAAAACGGGTATTTTTTTTTTTAAAAAAAAAAAAAAAAAACTTTGACAGTTCATGAGATTCAATTAACTAAAGCTACTTCACATATAATGAATGATGTCTGTGGGATCTCATCTAAGCAAACCTAGACCTAATAATAACAACAGCAATAGTGTTATCTTTATTGCATCCACCTTGATCACCAACTCCCGCTTCAAACACCTTGATAATGATTATTGTTTTGTTTCAAATTGATAGGGAGCTCATAAATCTCTATTGGATTTATCCTCTGTCATCTTTATTTAGTTTATATTTTACTAAAATGACATAAAGTTTTCTATTAAATGTTTTTAAGATTGAATTCAACTATTAAACCCCTAAACCAATCAAAATAATCCATTTGGATTAGTAATATTTTATTATAAATAAAAAATGATGACTCGCGTGGGCTGTTTAATAAGGTATAAAATATTATGGATTGTATTGATCTTCTACAATGCAATTTTTAAAAGTTCTTTTTTATCTTTGGAGTGTTTGTAAGAGTTCAATTTATTCTCTAACAACTAATAAGGATCAAATGGATTCCGAGTTGCTGATATGTATCTGTACATTTAGCAAATAAGATTTTATAAAAATGAAAAGTTTTTTAAAAACAAAAGCAAGATGACTAGTGATCAAAATACATAGACTTGTAGAGATCCAAGATGACGTAATGGAAAGGTAAAGAAAGGAGATGGAGGATAAATTAATTAATGATATAAAATAATGTATACATCTATATAAATATTCCACCGCTTAAACATTAATTGCACATGTTTATATCATAAAATTTAGATTAATAGCACAAACAAATTAATTAATAGCTCAACTATTCTGATTAAGCCAAGACTTAATAGCTCAACTATCTCAGTATTTTATCCTAACAGGACTGGTACTCTTCAAATGAGGAACATTATCCGATCACATCACTCGAACCACTTCAAGTATTATGTCCCACGAGCACACACTAAGTGTGTGTTTGAAAATATAGTTGAAATTATTTTTAAAAGTGTTTTTTCATTCAAAAATACATCAAAATAATGTGTTTTTATTTTTTTAAAATTATTTTTAACATCAGCACATGAAAATGATCTAAATACACCAGTTTTTTAATTTTAAATAAAAATAAAGAATTTTTTTTTAAAAAAAATACTCTTGAAACGCAATGCCAAAAACCTCTTTAAGTGTTTAGCACATGCAACATTAACTCTGTAATGTGGGAGAAGAACCCGTGTACCGTTGTTAGAAACTACAAAAACTTAATTCATTGATTAATTGTTTTAATGGGTTTGATCATATTTGATGCCATTTATTTTTTTGTAGCAATGTCCACATTAGCAATAAAAATACAAAAGCATATACTAACGCCTAATGAACCGATAATTTGGTTGTTTATGAAGAGAGCTTGAAGGAAAACGAAGCTTTTGGGGTGAATTAGAAAGGTAAAAGGGTTAAATTAAGAGAGAATCCACGTCGATTATGTTCATGGCTTAATCAAGAGGATTTAGCAAGATACAAAACAAGATGAATAATACCAAAAAGGGTCCCAAGTCATCATTGCATGTCATGTTATATCATTCGGTGCTTGTTTAAAGAGAAAAATAAATATGCTTTGAAATCAATATTCGAGAATAGACAACCGAATGATTTAGACCTTCTAAAGTAATTAGATATTTAAGGGGAAAAGGAACGGTAAATTAAGGAATTAAATGGGTTTTGGGAACTTGTCACAGCTTTGAGTAAGAAGATAGATATGATTAAGCATGCCGTTCTCCATTCTCTATCATGCCATAATCTTACTTAGGCAACATATTATTAACAGAGTGTATGACAGGGTTGAATTATTTTATTGTATTTTTTTAGATTAAATTGCACAATGTTTAAATATTTTTTATTTTTCATTTGATTTTTTTTTTTAAAATATATATATATATATATATATATATATATATATATATATATATATGTATATATATATATGTATATATATATATATATATATAAACACTCAACGGCAAAGCTCAAAATCGAAATATTCCATTTCAATTGAAAAAAATGAAGCATCAACCGAAACAGAATTAACAATCTTGATGTATGAGGGACTCAAAATGATTCTTTTATTATTACTATCAAGCATATACCACTGTTTTTTTTTCTTAATTCGATCGTGTGTTGAAGCCTGAAGCTAGCCAATATTAAAATCAACACTTCTTATAATTAAGCTGTCAGATGAAAGAAAGAAAAATCAGTCGAATTGGGATTGCTGCTATTTATTCTTCTTCTTCTTCTTCTTCTTCTTCTTCTTTTGAATTGTCAGCGCGAGACATGCAAATCTTTTGTAGTGAAGCAGAGCTCTGAGATTGGTGAACGACAACATGTTTCCGGGGAAGCCCTACTTTAAACAAGAATGTCTCTTGACAGCCTCATCGATATCCATTGCAAAACACTAAAGAGAATAGTTGTTCTTGGAGGAATGGTTCTTTTGCTACTCAGTCTTAGGTAAACACTATAAAGTTTGAAATAACTAATTCTACTATTTACTTAAATCAAGACCACTCATTTTAGGTAAATACCACATATATGATCTTAATGAAAATGAATAAAACAAGTTGATGAGGAATGAGATTATCATGTATAAATGAAATTGAATAAAACAATGGAGGTCAACTCTTTAAAAATGCTAAATGATAAAGGACAAAACTGAAAAAATAAATCAATTAAAAAAAAACATAAAAACCTAAGTTAATTTAGGTTAACTTGGCTAACCCATGACTCGGGATATGAGATCAGGGATAACAACATAGAAAGAAAAAAAATTATGGAGTTTAAGACTTAATAATACATTGTTGAAGGATAAAATTGAAAAAATAAAAATAACCTAAAAAGGATCGAAGTCAATTGGGTTAATCTCAAAACTTATGACATGTGTCATGAGACTGGAATCACCCCATTGAAAGGCAAATAACAAAAAACCCATGAAGCAAAATTCTCAATCATTCAAATATCGAGGGATGAAATTGAGGGGAAATAAACAATCAAGAAAAGGATAACAAAACAAAACAAATAGCAATTTATATATAAATAAAATAAAATAATGAGGAATGAGATTGGAAAATAAAATAAATCAAGAAAGTTATAAAAAAACAACAATCAAAATAATGATAACTAAGATTGTATAAAAAAACTAAATGAAATTAAATGTTGATGGATGGAATTGAAAATAAAATAAACTTTCAAAAGTCATTAAAAAAACAAATAATAATTAAAAAAAAAGGATCAAGATTGATACAAATACAAACTGAAATGATACATTTATTTTTTAGAAAGGCATGCATGAGACCAAAAGAGAGGAGAACAAAAATACATCGTCAAAGTCACACCATCAATTCTCTAGCTAACATGTGTCCTATAGCATAGAAAATCTTAATGTTATGATGCTCTCAACACCACCACATAATCACATGTGCCTCTCGAAATGACGCAAGTGTATCCCGTACATGTCAATTATTTTTTATTTTAAAATATTTTTTATATTTATTAAAATATCAAGGTTTTTTTTTAAAATCAATTTGATTATAACAAAAAAAAACATGATGGAAACACAAAAAGGCCCTTGACTGTCAATTCAAAATAAAAATTGCTTGTGGGGAAAATCTGGTCATTTTATTGTGCATAAAAATATTAATAGACTGAACTGTTTCTGATTAGATGAATCTTGTGAAAAGACTATTTCACCCTTTAATACAATAGTTATTATAATGTCAAATCCATAGTATAGTATAATGAGTGTGGACGTAAAATAAAATCATCAATGGAAGGACATAAGAAAGTCTTGGACGGTAAAGGCCATTAATGGTCAAATTGGTTTGTGGAGATTGGAGATTTTTTATTTTTTTTTAGTAGTAGAGGTACGCAAGAGACAAAAGGTGGCATCATCCATTATTGGAGCCATTTTTTGCACCCTTTTTTTAATTTTTTATTTTTCCTTTCTCCTAACCTTATAAATATTTCCACTCCTTAAGATGTGCGAGTGGCATTCCATCCCTGCTTTCCGAAGCAAACGACTTTCCTTGTAGTAATGTTTAATCCACCAAGAATCCAACCTCCTAAGCAAAACTCAAATTACCATCATGTTGTTTAAGAAGATAGAAGCAACTTTATATTCGTGGGTCTGGTGGATGCTTGTCTAAACTCTAAACCTAGTCTCCATCTTAATCATAACAAGTTCGTTTTCCCCTCTTTATCTACTTTTTCTTTCTCAAGCTTTTCAAAGCTTATAATTACTAAGCACTGCTCCTGGAGTGACACTGGGAGACAACCCAGCACGCCCGTGGGTGTCCTATGAATCATCAAATTGCCCTTGTGGCCCTTTTTGATGAATTTGGTTCTGTTCATTTGCCCATTTTCTCACCTACCATAGGTTTTTTTTCTTTTTTTTTCGAGATTGGCTGGTTTCATATCTTATGATATGTTTAAATTGGTCCATCAAGTAATATGGAACATTTATGATGAACAAAGTTACTTTTGTAAATGACAAAAGGGATCATTGACTAAAACCATTATAACGGGTTATTATGGCTGTTTAAACGTTTACCACCTTTTTCTACCTAATGGTATGATGCTTGCACTTTCCATGTTTTTTGATCCACGGGAAAAGTGTTATCAGCGCACAAAAACACCACCATAAACTTCGCCATGGAACGAGTAGACATCAGTCGCCCGGTTCTCTAAAGCAGAAACCTTATTGAATAAAGCTTTAACGATGCAGCGTGTTGTTAATTTTGAAAATGGATCTTCATAAAACAGCATTAACAGCTCTACTGAATCGAGAATTTCTTACCCAGATTGAGGAGCAAGTGTTCCATTGTTCTCTGTTGTGTATCCAGTAATCCTGGTAAAAAGGAGAACCCTTTTTCACTAGTTTGGCTTTGTCTTAGATTCAAAAACTGCAGCTATAAAGTCTGTCAAGAATAAAGAAGTTGCGCATGTTAGTGGAATATGTTGGAGAGATTGCATTAGTGGCATTCATTGTGCCGCGGCCACTTGAGACCTATATGACCTTGGCATGAAGGGGGCGAGAGGAAAATAAAATTTCATGCAAAGGCAGCAAATGCCAGAATAGGGGTCATCAAATTTCGTACCCGCGACACCATCAAAGACGAAAGAAAAGAGATCCTAAATTAAATTCTAATGCAAATTGCTACCCTTCAAAAGTTGTACTTCAGAAAATTGTCTCAAGCTTTTCAACTTTCTTGTTAGTCAATTATGATGGTATTGAAAACAATGTTCTGAAAATTAGAGAAATGACAAAAAAAAATTAAATCTGAGTGGAGTATAGTGTTGTTAGTGATGAAGCTAGCTTGTAAGTGACAAACACCGCTATTGCAACATGATAACTTTGCTTGTTAGTTACCTTTCTTCTAATAATCCTACCGTAACATGCAATGGACTTCAGCAGAGTGTAACTCATCTTCTTGTCCACTGAGTCAATAATCAACTAAACTTCCTCACCCTTGTGGTTTTTGTGCTGCATTCAAAGGCCCTTCTTTGTTAATTATATACCCAAATGACAACAGAGCAAATAGTGATTGATTAAATAATCTTAAAAATAAAATCTTACACTCACAAGCTGTTAGGACAGTTATTTATCCTTCACTCCATGTGATCACGGAAACGGATAATTTTGTTGATAAAAGGTCTCTCGCGGCGGTAACTGTTAATGATAAATGAAGACAAAATAAAAAATAAATCAAAGCGAGCATAAGAAAAGTTAAATGGCCAACTGAATTCGCACCTCAAACCTCAGTTCACATGGTTATAGCATAAATTGAAATGAGTGACAAGAAGATACTTACATGACGAAAGACGATATGCAGAAGCAAGTTACGCCGATGGAGAAGTGGATTAAAAATGTTGGCCAGAAATTTTCGTGGTCCAGAAATAATTTCTCAGAGATGAGAGTGATTACCCCAGAAAACAGCAGAACTGTCCAACCAGAAGGTAAGCAGCTAGCAAAAGAAAATGCAGAAGAATCCTGCAGAGAAAAAATACATATCCAGTATAAGGTTTGATATAAGTACCCGATGACATGGAAGAGTTGCAGTGTCAAAGCCATACCTGGAAGTAGTGTTTGATGAATACTGCAGAGTATAAAATCCTCAAGATCATATCTTCAGAATAGTCAAGAAACCAGCGACCCTAGTATTTAAATTTAATAAAGCATATGCCACTGGTAATTGGTTGAATTTAGGAATCAAGGAAGAACATAAACTAGTCACTACTGAGATAGATGTCATCATGTAGAACCCCTTTAAAGCCACTTACCCACCAGCTGAACAATACAGGTTGAAATTGGCATCCAAGACACTTTCAGAAGACAATATTGGTTGAAACAGTATCTTAGCTGCTTTTTTCAAAATTAGTTTACCTTGAATGGAAGTTTATTCTCTCAGCTGCAAAACCTTAGGGGTCTTGTTTATGATAGCCTAACTTACCAAGCACTCTTAGTCAGAACTATGCTGCCTATATATGGACATCCTAGGCGAAATACAGTCATGCCTAGATCTAAATTCCCTATGACTCAACTTCTATAACACTGGCACAGCCAAACTGTTGAGCAATCCAGTGTCAAAGAGACAGCAAATTCACACAGTCCTTCACCTTTGTTAGCTATGAAAGCAATGGAACATCTATCAAAAAAGATTTGCTCTTTTCACTTTCCTCATTAGAACTATAGTTAGAAGTCTAGTTTCCAGAAAAGCAACCATGTTTCCTTCAAACAAATGCATAATTACCGAATAAATCAAAATTCTGAAACAACAGATATGATCATATGATAAGGCAACAAGTGAAACAGTGTCAATTAATGGGCTTCAAATATTTTGCATCAAGCTCACCAAAGATTCAGTCTCATGACCATGTACAATGTGTGTAACATGCACATGGTGGCACATCATGGGTGCATGGTGAACTAATGGACAATAAAAAAAAAGCCTGCAACATGAAAAGGATACTTAAGGAATTTGCCAGAATCAAGCCAACAGCACCAGCTGACTTTATCAGTAGGACATTCATCACTACATATATCAATGAGAACACAAGCAATGAATCATTTGAGCGCTTGAGTTGGCTCTCTGTTGCACACGGCATGTAGAAAAGCTTCAGAAGTTCCTGATGCAAAGTCAAATGAAGATCAACATTTATCAAAGGTGAGAGATGCATTGTCTGTGGTAATCAAGTTGCTTGTTGAAAATGTTCATAGATTCACAAAGCAGATTATGTTTGCATTTGTAAAGCTTGCACTCCTGTTCAAATGCAAAGAAATTATAATACCAAGAACCTCTACTGATCTAGAAGTCAAATAATAACTATTAATCTCTTCATTTTCTAACAATAACCTTTCGATTTACAAGCTAATCCATCAAATTTCTTCATGTAGTTGATAATACGAAAAAACTAGTGATCTGATTATGTCACGATATAGATTGTTTGTGTACTTGTTTTTTCCAAAACATAATCAGGAATCAACAGGAGAAAATGAGAAAGAATGACAGAAGGGTTACAAAGAGCAGTTTGTTTGTGGTCAAATGAAAAATAATGGTTTATGGGGGTGATAATGGAAAAGGTTGTTACTAACCATATCATAGCCAAGACAATGGTTGATAATGAAAAATGTTGTTACTAACCATTCATAGCCAAGAGAATGACATAGAGGCAATAATACTGGAGGGCTGTTGATGCCTCTCCGTCACTCCATTTACGACCATACAACATTCTGATGAGAGAGTAGGAGTAACTTGGGCCAAATGACATAAATACAGCACCTGGATGATGAGAGAAAAGGAGTCATGAAAATTGATGGATTGATCATTAATCGCCACCAAGTTCACGAACTTGGAGCAGAAAGAATTGATGGATTGATCATTAATCGCCACCAAGTTCACGAACTAGGAGCAGAAAGAATGTGCTGATTTTTCTGCAGTGCTATAAATTTGAAAAAGTTTGTCATGACAATTTTCATAATATAAAAAGGGTAAAGAAGAAATTTGAAAACTATTTGACTAAGTGCATATAAAGACAAGAAATGAAGGAATGCACCAATTAGAAAAACAAGCTTCAAGGCCTCTGACAGGGCAGCTTCTCAGTTTCCTGCTTTTGTCTGGATCTTTTCCTGTCATGAGAAGGAAAAACATTCATCTGCTTATGATGGAAAATGGAGATATGGTGACTTCAAATTGATGTTGGAATGCATATATTGCATGTATTCAGATTATAAGTCTCAGTCCAAAAGAAAGGAAAGGAAAAGAATCTACAAATTCTTAACCATTCTGGTGAGTAAAGGAGATGACCACACACACTATTATAGGGCAAATGCTCGACCACACCAGAAAAGCTAGTAATGGTAGTGTTAGCCATAATTATAACAGCACATACTTGAAAAAAGCACTGATAGAGAAAGTGATATGAATTACCGAGTTTCAACTCATGCCTGTCACACAAAGTCAGTGGAGACAAGCAGCCAAAAAAAAAAAAACTTTGTTTCATCTGAAACATTCAAATACAGAAGATGAAAAACAACTACTTTTCCCCACCCTGCCCACTTCTTTGACCCCCAGCTATCTGACTCAACAAGGTTTCTTGTTGTTCTTCTTAACTAAAAATGAAACAGTGGCTAGCCTACTGAATAGACTGCATTCAAATAGATAACACATATGATGAAACCCCAAAGCAAGAAAATGCAGAACACATGAAGAGACTTGCACCATCAAAAAAAGCAAAAGCAAAAGCAATTTTTTCAAAATCAGAACAGCATTAAGAAAACAAATGAGGAGAGAAATAAACCTGATGCAGACCTGGCAAATGTAGCATATGAACTTTCCTCAAATGGAAGAAACACCAATCTGACAACTAAGCTCCCTGGATGAAAATTTAGCATTTATGACATACTATATCAATCAAATTATCTTCATTAATGAAGCAAAATATTCAAATCACTACCATTTTGGCTTTATATAAACACTCAATGAGGTCAATAATATCTGATCCAGCCACATACCTAACTTGTCAACAAGTCCATATACAGCCTGGTTGTATGGGGTATCTAACCATACAAGAACAACTTTTTCCCCTTCTTGAAGGATAAGCTTTCGAAAGGATTGTAGAGTGAACAGAACACACATGCTAGAGAGCTGCTTATCATAATCCATTATGGTTCCTAGTCTGTTGAAAGACATGGAGTTAACTAATATGTTAACAAAATAATTGTGAATGCCACACATTTGCTAAGGAACCTTGCCATAAATTGATAACTAGTTAATATGAGCACAATGAAGACACTATCAAACTCGACATAGTAAAAACAAAATCACACAGGTTTCCATCCCACAATCAGCTTAAGCAATTTTTCCTTCCTTTGTTTTCTTTTAGACTGGAGGGACTGGGGTGAAAATCATTCCATACTGAGGAAAGAAACTTTGAAGACACAAAGAAATCATACCTGAAAGGGAAAAGATCAGAACTTCTAAATGCCCGGAAAAGAACAAAGTAACTCCAATATCCTAAGAACAAACAAGCTCCATATGCAGTTTGCGACAACGCAAAAATAATCCCTTTATCCTACAAGAATTAGAAACTTTCTGTCAAAGTTGTTTGTGAACAAGACCATAGAGCCAATGTGCTCTTGCTCATTCGCCAAAACAGTGTGGGACAACATATCAATGCATGGGCAGCTACAATGGCCTCCTCTACCATGGTCTCAACTCCTCCAATGGGCATGCACGAGGTTTGCAGGCAATAGAAATATCAACAGTCACATTGCCAAGACAAGTCTATCCACAACAGTGTACTTCCTATGTTTTGAAAGGAACAACAGGACTTTCAAGAACATCCATCGTTATGCTCAAGAACTCAGCGCACACATTATACAGCTGATCCGAACTCATTTGATGAATAATGATGTAAACAAGCTTATCACTAGAAATGTGAGTGAAAGATGGAATATTCACATAGAACCCAACATGGCTTAGGGCAGTGAATGTTTTTTTTTGTAAAAGCCTAGCTCACGGCAAGAGATAAGGCGGTAGTATGCCCCTAAAATCCTGTATATTTGCTTCCTTTTTTTATCTACAAACGAAAGTTTGTTAAAAAAAAAAAAGACCATAGAGCCAGACTCCACAAATTTCAAGAAAACAAGCAAGGGTCTTGCCACTAGGAATTGAGACGGAGGAGATTACTCAGAAAAATAATTACAGGGATATGCAAGAGACAAGGACTTCCACAAGAAAAGAAGTAAAAAAAAAATTCAAGATATTGGAGATGATAAGAAATGATTGATTTCAGTTAAAAAAAAAGGTGGAACGAGAAAATGAAGCATATTGATTAGCAAACAATATCCACCATATTGAGGAATAGATTCTCCCCGAAAATCTGTTTATTAAGTGTATTTGGGATTGTGGTGCAGGGTGCTTTTCAAAATAGATTTTCACTTGAAAATGCATCAAAATAAAAAAAATAAAAACAGATTTGTTTTTCATTGTTTTTACATCAGCACATCAAAATCACCAGAAAAGCACTAAAACAACAACAATTTAATGTTTTTCATGCCAAAAGAACCCAAAAGCAGAAGTACTCCCAAACACACCTTAAATCACCTAATACAAAAACATTGAGATGGTGAATCCATAAGATGCAATTAATACAACATGCATGTTCATCAAACTTTCAAACTGGGATATTGTTGATGCATATAGCATCATTTAACATCCTTGATTGTCTCAAAAACAGATGGTGACACTTTATTTATTTTTACCTGTAAAAGAATTCAAGTGCTTATCTAACTCATGCCATTAGTCAGATTGACCACTGATAACTTTCAGGGTGTTCATTATCGGACAAAGAAAAATAGTGGCTGCCTTTTCAAATAAACTTTTACCATGCTGGTTTGCTTGACAATCAGGATGTACATTGTCAAACAACGCAAAAGTGTGGCTGCTGTTTCAATTATCAACCGCAGTTTGAGCAATAGCAAATTCTGAGAGAGAATATACAAGGGTTCGGCCAAAAGCTCCAAAATACATGCACAGCCTGTGACATAAAGTGAGCTAATAGTCATTTTTTAAAGTAATCTGGAGAAGTAAAATGCAGATGACGATAAAGCAAATTCAAGTGCAATAAAAAAAAAGCAAGTTTACTATAAAGGGTATTAATAAGTTAGTAATTGATGCTATGTAATGGACAAAGCATGGAGAAGCATGGAGAAACATGTAAAAGAGTCCCATGGGTGGGAAGAGGAGAGACATGATATGTGCTTAGCTACAGCAAAGTATCATGAAGTTCGGACACTGGATCATGAATGGTGAAACTAATGATTACCAATACATTAGCAAAGTATGGGGCAGAGCATTTGGACAATTTATTCAAATGTTTTTTTACTCTTACATTCCTCTCCTAAAGTTTCATTCAACAAAGCTGCTGCTTTCTCAAATCAACATTAATGATTGAGGCAATTATAGCATCTTACCATTGATCAAGATAGCTTGTGCGTATGGATCAGAATGAGTTAATCCTTGCCACCAGAAAACAAAAGCACATCCTGAAATCGTAGTAACCACTCCAAGAGGGAGTGTCATCCAAGCTACTTTTAATAACTTTGCTGCATATTCCTCGGTTGAAGCATCATCACTGGAGCATATATATCCCAGTTTTGCAATATATCAGATAGAAGTTCAACTCTGAATCAAGGTTTGGCGTAGAAGAAACTGCCTTCAATCTAACTAATAAAACGGTTTGACACTCATCTAAAAACCGTGTAGGAGACTATGCAGAAGTTGCAGAATTCAACAATCTACTTCACAATTTGAATGTTTTTCTCACACTAGACCAAAATAAAACAAGAAATAAGCAAATGTAACTTCAGAAGCAATACCATTTAATGTCCGCCCTCATGCAGGCTCGCCGGAATCCTTCTCGACTAAGAAACAACACACAAGTCACAAAGAGATGAAATTGCACTGCATATAACTGCACAAACAAGATAATTTCATTTCAGATCACAAAACCCGTGAGGCAATTTTCATAAACAAGAAATAAATACCGCATAGTCCTCGGCTGTAAGGTGTCTGACGATCCAGGAATTGAAAATAAAAGGGATTCCTCTTGACAAGAACTGAGTGGCTGGTGAAGAAAACGAGAAACTCACATTACGTCTTGACAAACAGAGCTATCTATCTATAATTATGAAAAGAAAAGGAAAAAAAAGCACTGACCCAATAAGTACTTGAATGTGTGAGAAAAACTGGCAACGTTTGCTGGTGTTTTTGACATATCAAAAGAATGGATGGTCTTATGCAGGCTCTGATTTCTCCGGCAGCTTAGATTTGTTATTTCAGTTGGAACATGAAGAAACAAACTGGCTTTTCTGAGCGAGAAGGGTAAACTCACTTCCGTACTTGACCAAACCCAACCTCGTGTCTCAAGTCTCAACTGCGTGTTTGATAATATTGTAATGGGTAGTTTTAAAAATATTTTTTAATTAAAATATATTGATTTATTTTTATTTTTATTTTTATTTTTAATATTGAAAGTATTTAAAAAAAGTTAATTTGATGTTTTTTAGACGAAAATTAATTTAAAAAGCAAAAGAAAACATGATAAGTGTTTTTCAAATTCTTTTCTCATCTAAGAAATATTAAATTAAATTTTAATATTTTTTAAGTAATTTCTAATAGTTTTGATATGATAATGTTAAAAATTAAATATATATATATATATATATAATATTATTTTAATTAAAAAATATATTTACAAAAGATAATATATTTACAAAATATTATTTTAATTGACTATATAAATTTTTAATAACCATCATATTATATACATCATCTTTTGTTTTAACAGGTCAAGCTCATTAAAGCAATCAGTCATAGAAAAAAAATATATTTCTTCACAGAATTTATATAGATTATGAGTTATTTTTCCATAGTTGATTCAATGAACAATAAAAAATACATATGATTCTTCTATAATTTTATTAAAAAGGGATAATATATTTTTCATAATATTTTCAGCTATTGAAAAAAATAGTCGTAGAGTTATATTTTTTAGTATAAAATATGAATATAGAACTTGGAGTGCGTACTCCATATAAGAGCATGAAACAATCGAGATTTTACTTGCTAATCTAGATTCATAAATTATATTTTTTGAAGAGTAAGTTACTTAGCATAAAAAAAAATGAATATATAACTGTTACTACCATAAAATTTAACGAAATATAAAAAATTTACGTGCCTAAAATCTAGTATGCTGTAATCGTTCATTCCGGAAAAATAAAGGAGGAAAGATGGAAAGGAAAGGAAAACGAACACGCATTGGATAGATTTGGGCCAAATACCAAACAAAGGGCCCATATCAAGGCTAGCAAGCTGACTTGGCCCAACTATTGTTTTCCCGTTAAAAAACTACTTTTGGATGCCCCAGCCTCCAAGGCCGTAAGAGGCCAGGGAATTGTTTTTATAACGCTATGGTTGCATTTCATTTTCATTTTTATTAACAAAAATCTAAAAGAAATCAGGAAATAACTTGTAATATTTTTTTTCATTTTTATTTTTATTTGTTTTCTTGTTGTGTGGCCCTTTGAAATTGCATTTATTTGGAACTGGTTGATGATTTTTTTATGTCTAGGAGATCTTGCGGTGTTAAGAGAATATTTCTTCATTTAATTGATTTTTGTCTTGCAAAATAAAACTTGGACAAATACTCAATCCCTTTCTTTGTCTATTATAAATGGTTAGAAAAGGGTTTTTTTTTTGGTATTCAAATTTTGATTTTAATTTGATCTTTACATTGATATTATTTAGGGTTTGACTTTTATTTTGTCTTTGATGCCTAGATATCAGCCTTATACAATGCCGAAGGAAAATGATGAGACTCGATTGAAGCTCAATTTGAAAAAATAAAACAAAATTATATCGATGTGAAATAATTAAGTATAAAGAGACTAAAATTAAAACAAAAAAAAATGGATTAGGGTGAGTGGACAAGTTAAACTGACTATTACATAACTCACAAGTGTTAACGTTTGGAGTAGACCCGTAATATTTAATTGACTTGTGTGATCATTTTCAGTGGTTAAACTCTGTTGTCCAACATTTAAATTTATTCAATTTGGTGCCTTTTATATTATAAAATACAACAAGATTTTTTTTTTCAAAATAGGACAAAATTATGTTTGTTTATCTAGATAACAAGATGCACACTATTTCATAACACAAGATCTTCATCATTGGA
Source organism: Salix viminalis (assembly GCA_029228465.1). Classification (NCBI taxonomy): domain Eukaryota; kingdom Viridiplantae; phylum Streptophyta; class Magnoliopsida; order Malpighiales; family Salicaceae; genus Salix; species Salix viminalis. The sequence goes on from CM055426.1 coordinate 7,005,718, forward strand.
TAACAACGCCAAATTTAGAAATCCTAGGGTTAGGTGGAGCATGAAGCTCATAGAACAGGGGACTAAGTTGGGCGTAGACATAAGAGAATCAAGATAAGAACATAAAACACCAAATTAGTTAATAGCCTGTTTGTTTTTACATTTCAAAAGGAGCAATTTTTTTTAATATTTTTCCTGCTTCAAATTAAAACTCATCTTATGCTTCTATATTGTCTTGGCACACTGATAGCATAAATAAATTAAAAATATATATTATTTTAATATAATTTTAAATTAAAGAAATACTTCAAAAAATAATCATCATAAAAAAACTCGATAGCTTGTACAAAGTCAAAGGATTTGATATTCTAGGAGGGTCTCCCGGGGACTCAATATAACATAGGTGTAATTGAGGGTCAGGCTGAGTCGAGATGAACGAAATTTTAGAACAATGAACATTGTGGGTAGATCAGGTGGCCTTTTTGTATTTTGTCAATTTCATTCTGTTCGGGCTGAACGTTCCGTGCTGTTAAAAAAATCAAGACAAAACGGTATTGTTTTCGTCTCAGTTTTAATTCCGGTCTGTTCCGGAAATTCCGGTCGGAACGTCTCGGTACCACTCCGGCCTTAAAATCCTCTTTATTTTGATTAACTTATGATTTTTTTTCTTCTAATTTTAAGATTATGCTTGTTTGACTTTGTGTTTATATTGCATAATTTAAAGTTAATTTATCTTGAATTTTAATTATGCTTGTTAAATTAATATTTTAATTTTTATATATATATATAATTAATTATATATGAACAGTACAACCCCGAAACGGCACGCTGAAACGCTCTGAAACCGGAACATTCCGTTCCAATAGAAAAACCAGAACGGTATTGACAACCTTGAGTAAAATAGTTGTTGTATATATATATATATAAACCGGAATGACTAAACATTTTTATTTGAGGAAACAACGCCTAACTCTTTTTAGACACCTTTTAAAATTCTGGTTATTCTAAACTCTTATAAGATGTGTAAATTTTAATTTGAACCCGAGACCTGCAAAACAGATCTCACACTTTTTATCATCACATCATGCCTCTTACATCATGCCTCTTAGAGATAACATATAATTATAACATGAGTCTCTCGACATTGAAGTATTATTATAAAATGTGGCGTAACCATTTAGTAGATGGTACAGTAATACGAGCCTGGAACTAAGAAGTTTGCTCTCCCTGTAGTTTTAAATTCGAGTCTATAATTGCTAATATGATAGTTACTAAAAACTTATATAACTATCAACTTTAAAATCCATAAAATTAATCAAAATACATACAATCAGTTAAACACACATTGATAGTAATAAAAAAAAAATGTGGCGTCAACGTTGTTGCTTCCATGTGATATTAATGTTAATTGCCACGTCATCACTTTTTTTCATTGATGGGCGGTCGATTTGTGTGATGGCTTTGGGATAAACCGATAAAGTCCATGCTAGCAATAATGACGTGACAATCGACCCATTTTTGTCAAAGCAGATCGCCTTTGTCGTGTGATTTCAAGTTTCCAATGCCAACCTCACAAGTTTTCTTTTCATACCATATAAAAAATCATACCAAGCTTTCAACTTATTATAGCCACAAAATATACTGAAATGTTTGGGGAAAACATTTATTTTTCTTATATTTTAGGTTTTAGACTTGAGATATAAAAGTAAGGGTAGTTGAATTCCAGGATAAAAGAATTAAAATCAATAATTTAATCTATAAAAAAAATTAATTTTGATGCAATCAAGTCTTACTCGTAATATAAATATGTTGATGGTGATTTTGAATCTCAATCTTACATGAAAAAATATATCTGGATGGAGATAGAAAATATGTTCTTGTAATAAGAGTGGACAATATATCCTTTGACCCTTAAAAAACAAATAAAATAAATTGGTCTAGATAATGAAAAAAATATAAAGAGTAAGGATTGAAGGCAACATTGAAAAAACTAGAGGAACCAGAATGCAACTTAGCCAAAAAAAGGGAGAGTAGAATAAATTCAGAATATATAAATAAATATAGAAGTAAATAGTAAAAGGAACGACTTGCAGACAAAAAGAAAGATGAATGGATATGTTGTATGGCGTCCAGAAATACAAAATGCCTAGTAAGTATCATTCCCAATCCAAAAACTACTGTCTCCCCTCCATAAATACACTCACAAAAACATCTCAGAAACGCATACTAACTATACTAATCCTAGCATGTTCGGTGGAGGCACAGGCATGGGCGGTGGAAGCGGAGGAGGCAGCATGTTAAGGGTGGTTGGACGGGCTGTTGCTAGGGCTGGTGTTACTAATTTCCAAGAACCTATCTCTAACAACACATCATCCTCTCACACTACTACTACTGTTACTTCACCAAGGGCAACTGGAACGCTCAATTCTTTTTAATAATAATAATAATAATCTGAGTCTTTCTTCTTCCGGCTCTGTTTTGAATGTTCCTATATCTGCTAATTCTGGTGGACCCATTACTACTTGGTGGCCTTCTTTTACTGATTCTTACCCTGATGATTATGAGTGGGTTTCTGTTGATGGAAGCGAAGACGAGAGGCTTGTTGGCTTTAATGATGATTTCGTTCTGGGTCCTGTTCCTTCCATGGATGAAGTTCAAGATGCTGTCACTGCACTTACCCAGTGAGTTTCTTTTCCTTTTTTGCTGTTTTAGTATGGCAACTGTGTTTTTGCTTTAATTGAAGCATAAACAGGCTACTTTTCTTTATTTCAGTTTCTGTTATCCATCCATGTCATTTCTTGCTTTGGAAGAAACTACTGATTTCTCTTTATTGTGATTTTATTAGCATCCTTTTTTTTATTATTATTTTCGTTGATGCGGTGGTTGGTGGGAGGAAAAAAAGATGCCAAGTCGCAGCTGCACAAATCCAAACCTTGCGCGGCTCATGAGTGCGGTGGACTCCACAGTGGGCGATGCGCGGGCTGGATTAGTCCAGTCATGACTTGGCAGTTCTGGGGAAAGTAGTTGGACAATTTTTAGACTATACCAATCAAAATTAATTAGTGAAGGTGACCGTATTAATGTGATTGGTTTGGGAGGATGTAGTTACAAACTGGGTACTATGTGTTTTGATAATTGATGTTTTTAGGGTTAAACAAGTTTTACTATTGGCGATAATTGGTTGGTGGTGATGTGGCATTTGTCACAGTGATGAAGATAGGTTTGACGACTCCCCCTGCTTGCTGCAACAAGTGAAGTTCCTTAAAACAGGAGTTAGAGATCAAGCTGATTGTCTCGAATTTAATATTAAAATCATTCTCCTTATGATTGGAATGATGGTGGTGGTGATAATGATGTTTAACTTTAAAAATTAAGGTTTCCTCCTAGATTACTCTTATGAGAATCCAAGGAAGATTTGAAAGCAAACTTGGTCTATTTGGATTTTCCTGGGTAACTGTTTAAACAAATTATTTGCACGTTTGTTCTTTAATCCATGAGATGTGTCCAGGACAGTACTATTATTTAATTCTCATCCTGTTTCATCTGCTTAACTTGACTTGACTTAAGTTTCCCTGCAAGTAAAGAGGGTGGATTTTGCTGAGAGAAATGAGAATTAGGATCACCATGAGTGTCAAAATGCAGAAACAAGAAGAGAGAAATAAAGCAGTTCAAAAAGTGTCATGAGTTTCATGATGCTAAGAAAATGCCGTGCTGATGTGGTTTTATGATGCCAAATCAGAAGCATTCTAATAATGTTGTTTACTAAGAACTTCCTTGTCTTAGTCCAAACCAAGGCAGCAACCTGTACTAAGAGGTTACAGTATTGTGGAGCTTTAGAAGATTAGATAGTTATTATAGTACAAAAACATATTTTTCTATGTGGTTGTGTGAATGTAGTTTGTCTGTGACTCTGCTAGATACTGTTTCAGCCCTTGTTTTTCTTGGTTGAACTTTGGATGCCCTATTTTCAGAAACTGTCAAAACAATCTATGTTCTCAATTTCATTTCAATTCCTCATTTTTGGTTTCTGGCTCAAAATAAACCTATTATTTTTGCCACTTTGGCCTTTTAGTTGTTGTGATATAGATGAGAATATCTTGCGTTATCAGGTAAATGTTACCCCCCTTTTAAGGGGAGAAAAAAAATCAACTTTAAATTTTTGCATAAAAGTGTGTTACCACTTACCAGTTACAAATTGTATGTGTAAACTGTCTTTTGGGTTGTTGTATTGCAGTGTATTTGATGCCCCCTTGTATTCCCAACTCATTGGAGATAAATTTCCATGCACTGTGGACAACGAGTTAGCTGATCAAATTTCAAGCCCTACCTCAATGAGCCGAGTTTCTTCAGTTGGGTCAGATATCGATTGGAAGGAGCCTTCTCCTGCCCTGTATAATCCAAGAGCATTGCACTCTTATGGACCTCACGCAGTTCATGAAGCTTTCCATTTGTTGCTGACAGAGCCATCCGTTCAGGTGCCTAATGCTGCTGACAATTATTTATCAGAAGCTTGCTTGCATAAAACTTCTTTCTCATAAGCAAAAAACAACTTTGGGCACTTCAAGCCTGGTGCACAATAGATACACTTGCTGTACCAAGGAAAACAGAAATTTGTTTTTTCATTCTAATGGAAACCCTTCTCTTTTTTCCTTTTCCTTTAAGAGAAGAAGTAATGGAAAAAGTGGTAGCGTGTTGCTGGTTTTTAATCTTTTGCTATAGTTTGATCAACTACATCTATATTTTTAAGGACGCAACCTTCCTGTGCAGAAAATGGTTGTCTCATTATCATCTGATAAAGCTGTTTGGGATGCTGTTTTGAATAATGCTGCTGTTCAAGAGCTGCGGGAAACCTTCTATGCAGGTCTGTATGGGTTTCTGTAATATAGAACTTTTGAGGGGAAGTCACATCTTTTGTAGTTGAAAATATAGGAAAGTATGCCAAAGGGATCTTTCATGCTTTAAATTACACTTCAGTGGTCATATATTCAATGTTAATGGTTCACAGGATATGCATACTTTTATTGCGAAGCACTGCCCTGCATTTTGAAGTTGATCTCTGACTCTTGAATTTTTCATCACAACTTCAAGCTTTGGAATGATTTTTTTTATGTAACTTAAGAATAATTCTAAGCAGGAAGGATAAGGAAGAACCTTCACTTAAAATACTAATTCAACTTGGTCTATATTTGTAGTCCATATTACTACTTTAGCTTCAAAAAATAGCTGGCTGTGACCTAACAATTTTAGGATTTATGTCCAACGTATATAATGTCCTTCAAAGCGTGTCTTTGGAGGTTTAGGCGCGCCTGCTTTGTACATGATATCTGCAAACATAACACATCACGCAGATCAGTTATGACATCCTTACGGAGCCACATTCAAGATTATTAAAAGGGATGTTCTTGCGTGCAATATTGTATTTCATACTGTAATTTCCATGATATTTGCAGATGAAAACACTGATCCACTTACTTCTGAGAGCTCAGACGAGACTGGTGAGGAAACCAATCCAGCTTTGGATTTTGTGAAGTGGATATTTGATAACACAAGAGCGAGAGTTGTGGAAGTAATCGAGACAGTAACAAAGCTGGTGAGCGAGCTGTTTAAGCCACCAGCTGATGAGAAGACATCAGCAGGAGCCAAGGATCCATTTGAGTACAAGCTGAGGATCTCATTCCTGCTTTCCATAATGGTCCTGTTGATCGTGGTTGTGACTCGAGCCCACAAGGCTTGACCACCATAATTTGATGGTGCGACAGGTAGGATTTCTCCCTAGTGGTGACTTGTACTGTGAAAGGTCCCGAATGGGTTGCCTAACTTGAGTCCTTCAGCTCAAGTTATGCTTGTGGACATGGCAGTGCATATCATGCAATGAATTTTACTTATTGCCTAGAGGGTTGCTATTGTGGACTTGAAATCTCCTGGCAGGTTGTATGTATAAAATTTGGTTTGTGAATGTTAAGCTGTTTTTGTTAAGCAATCCTAACTTGTAAAGTGGGGTGGAGTTTACAAATTCATGTTCCATGGAATCCATGTTTATGGTTTTTCATTATTGGGGTCTATATATGGCTGTGATTTTCTTGACCTAGCATCTATTGTACAAACAATAAGTGTTTGGCATAACCTTTCTTTTTTAGGTGTTTTTTTATTGTTTTTTAATAGAAAAAATACTTTTTTTAAAATAAAAAAGTATTTAAAAAATAAATTTGCATGATGAGTCTCTACTAGACTTTCATGGGAAATTGGTCCGCAATGATGTTATCTTCACGGAAGGAATGCAAGAAATATCTGCACCTTGGAGAGGAAGGTTATAAACCTGAGATTTAGTGGTTATCAGGACAAACTGTGTTTTAAGATAAAATAGTTTTATAATCATTTGGTTATAGTTTTATTGCAGTTTCAATTGTCATGGATCCATCAAAAACTGAGCTCGAACCTCAGAGATGTAAGGGCCTGTTTGGGAGTGGTTGTGGTAGTTTTTCAAAGTACTTATCGTGTCGAAATACATCAAAATGATGTTTTTTTTTTTATTTTTTAAAAATTATTTTTGAAATCAGCATATCAAAATGATCTAAAACACAAAAATATATTCATTTAAAATGATTTTTTTTTTCAAATTTCAGTCAAAAGCTGGTGGGATTGCAATGTCAAACGGGCACTAAAGCTATTTGAATACAAATGGGTATTTATACAAAACAAATGAGAAAATAATGAAATTGTAATATATAAGACATAATTAACGTTACAAGGGTTTTCATAAAGAACTATATAATTGATTACGCTATAATATATTCTCTTATCATAGATGATATTATATTCTAGTATCATATTGGCCTAACAATTCAAGAAAAACTATATGTATGTTTGATGGTTGTAGTTACAACCTATTTATATGGGTCAATTAATAATTATGTTTATATAAAAGTCCTGAAGGATTTAAAAATTTTTGAAGCATGTATTTCAAATCCCTAAAAAGTTTACTCGATCAAGCTCCAAAAGTTCTTATATGGATTAAACAACCAAAACATGTGTAGTATAATTGTTTTAGTGAATATTTATTTGATGAATGATAAAATAATGATTTTATATGCCTATGTGTTTTTATAAAAACAATTAGAATCTGATTTTTGCACTTATTGTTGTGTATTTAATGATTGCAATGTTATTACAACTCCTAAAATAATATCAAAGATACTGAATTAATTTAACAAAGAATTTAAGATGAAAGATTTGAGAAAAACAAGATTTTTTCTCAATTTAAAGATCAGGCAATTAGTAAATAAAATTTGTATACATCAATCAACTTACATAGAGAACATCTTTAAAAAGATGTTATATGGATGAAACATATCCACTAAGTACCTCGATGGTTGCTTGATTACTTGATATGAAAAAAAAATCTCTTTAGACCTTGAGAGGATGACAAAGAATTATATGGTCCTAAAATATCTACCCAGATGCAATTAAGGTGCTAATATATCTTGATAGTAATACATTACCTAATATAACATTCTCTATCAGTTTCCTAGCAAGAAATAGCTCTTATCCACTTAAATGTATTAGAATAAAGTAAAATATATTTTTCATTCATTACCTATGATGAACCATGTATATGAGCTTATTTTATTTATAATCATGAATTAGTTAGGTATGATGATGCTAAATATTTATCTGATACATACAAAGGTCAATCTCAAACATGTTATTTCTTTACATCTAGTAATATTGTTATATCATAAAGATCTATAAAACAAATATTAGTCTCCATTTTATCTAATCATGTTGAAATACTTACAATCCATAAAGAAAATCAACAATGTGTGTGGTTGAGATAAATGACTTAACATATTTGAGTAATATGTGGTTTATCCTACAAAAAATGAACTCCATCTATATTGTATAAAATTTTTTTTCTGCATGCATAACTCGATGAAAAAAAGGATACATCAAATGAGATAAAACAAAGAACATTACACTATTTTTTTTCCACAAATTTTTATAAGTGCCTGGATATTGATGTTTAACTGATTTGCTTAAAAAAAATTAAAAAAAAAATTGTTCATTAAAACATTACCAACGACAATGTTTTAAAGATAATGATGCAATATTAGAATATGATAGCTTAAAGACTTAAAGGTGATACATTTATGAGGAAAAGTCAAAATGATCCATGTTAACTATTTTTTTCCCATTGGGTTTTCTCTTGGTAAGGTTTTTGAGGGGACAGTTCCAAATTTGTATGGTTCTACAACAAAACACCTAAGAAAAGTGTTATGAAATCATACATTATTATTGGATGTCTATCTATCTTCGTCCACTTCTTTATCTTCATGTCCATGCATCATCTCCAAATTCATTTGAATTCTACATCATTTTATTATCTTTTGGCGTACAACTATTAATATACATTAAACTATAATTAAGAGTATTGTTGAGATGATATAGTGATACAACTATATTTATAAGGTTATATGAAATAGGAATGACCTTTTTTTCTCTTTTTTATCTCAATTATTATATATTTATTCTGTTTACCTTTTCTATTCACTTATAATTATATTGTTTTATACTATATCACCTCCTTTTTATTTAAAAAAAAAGATACAAAATCGATCACCGTTGAACAAGAGAGAGAGAAGTATACATCAAATTTATAAATGAGCCTTCCTCTTCTCTACTCCTTTTATTATCATTTATCATTGCTTCATTGCACTTTCCGCTTAAATTAGAAAATAAAAACAACACCAAAATTGACAAAAAAAAACATTTCAATCAAACACTCCAGAGCCCCGTCATTAAGAAAAAAGTGAGTACATTTTGGGGACGGAGCTATCTATAAGCCTCCGGAGGCAGAATTTATTTTATTTTATTTTAATATTATTTTGACAAAAAATCTGGAGTAATCTTCTGAGATGGAAGATGGAAGGTCGTATTTATAATTTTTTGCTTCAATTTTTCCTCCTCTAACATAACATTTTTAACTTGGGGAATGCATGTCATATCAACATCTGCTACAGAAAGCAGGCCACGCAAGTAATAACGTGGCAGCTCTGCAGCGACCTCCCATCCTGACACGCTACATGGAGAATAAAATGATTATTTTTAATACGAGGAAACCCTCGTTCAAAAAACACATTTTGTGAGAATATAAATTGCCAAACAGTTTATTCACGCTTGGTTTTTCCCTCATGTTTCAGTACCTCCATACCTCGCATTTTGATATTTTCTCAGAGTCCAAACAGACAGTCGGGTTTCGGCATTTCACAAGAGCCCCATCGGAGGTTTCCGGGCAGAACTCGGTCCCAACTTCACTGCCAAGGCCAGTTTGAGGAAAGCAAATTCCAGCAAAAAAGAAATCAAAATAATTACAAAAAAAAAAACGAAGATAAGCCAACTTTCTCCAAGCAGCACACGAGGGATCTACAGAAAGTAAACGAGGGCCGCAAGCACCTTGCATTATATAGAGTTACTTGCACAGAAGACCCGACCCCCAGCATCGATCCATATCAATGAACAACAGCGGAATGCAGTATTGTGTGATGAAAGGTAGAACATAAACCCGAAGAATTAGAAACTATTAAATATCAATACAATTAGAAGTGACAGCTTACATCACAGAAAGTTATATGACAGACTAACTAATTAGCACAACGTCCAGTTCAGAATATGGGTTTGACCACAGAGATAACCCTCTTCTATCCCTAAAACAGCTAAACACTCTATTAGGCGGTGACCACCAAATATCTGACAGGTCCATGATGCCTGTGATAACTTCTTTTCAGCTCAATGAACTAAATCCTGACCAACTTGCACGCAACAAAGTTAGCACGTAAATTGAAATAGATCGGGGGGGAAATTATCGTGAAACCATCAAGGAATATAAACATCCTTGCCACATGTCGTCCTCCAGAGAGCAAGCTATCACACCCATATTGTGCAGAACAGATCAAACGAAAGCCATAAGCATCATGTAATGATTGTCATGTGAAACCACATGAAACTTAAATTTAACCAGGCGTTAGAAATCTGAATATGAGAATTGGAGTTAGCTTGAGCATCTGATAGATCCCTATAAACTAACAACATCCTAGACAGCAACACCATCCATGCCAGTGAAGATCACTAAACCAGCAAAGACTGAGATGATCTGTTTTACGACCAACCAAATCATTTGAAATATCTAGTTACAGAACAGGATCAGCAAATGAAAAAAAGCGGTAGTTATTCTTGGTTCAGAGAGAGACAGATTGTAGAGGGAGGTAGTAAATAAGGGGGATGACATGTCAACAGTGGGCGAGAAAGATCTGCAGCTGGAAAATACAAGGTCATATATAAATGGCAAACACAAAAATTTAGCAAATGAAGCAGATGCATGCATATATATGAGGTATAAATGTTGACATACTAATATAAAGGTAGGTGCCTACCCCATGCATGCCCAGTTCATAGGTTTAGACATGGGACCACAGAGCCATATTACCACCAGAAATGAATATAGATGCCATGAAAACACATGTGCATGAGACCAGAAGTTGATGCGATTAAAAGCTGCATGTATGCAAACACTGAACTCTTAAGAGTTCCTCAACAATCAGGGTGATGGCTTCTGATCGCCTTAACTACAAAATAATTTAGTATTTTTTCAACAATTATACCACATCTCTAGAACCTTCCTGCAACTAAAACCAGTCTCTCAACATCAATTTAGCTCAGCAAAACACCACCCCCCTGGCTAAAATGGAGGATTCACCACAGTTTTATTTATTTACTTGGAAATATAAGTACTAGTTAGGAAAGTTAAGCTACTAGAAAGCTCCAATCTGCAAACTATAATCTAGCTGGAGAAATCAGATGGGCAACCTACATCCATTCACTGCTCATCACTAATAAAAAAAGAGCTAAAGATGCACATTCAAGAAGGGTGCAAATGGGTAAGAAGAAATGAAAGAAATTTAGAAAGGTTTTCTGCTATAAGATCATGTAGATTAAAAAAGGTGAGCAGGCAGAAATTAAAGCTTTTAGTAAAAAGAAAGAAGAAAAAAGCTGAGCGAAAATTTTTAGGCAAAGATTCACCCAGTGAGCATCAATACAGGGCACCACCAGCAGGTCAATAATGCTTTCAAATCATCATGCAATACCTTTAAACAAACATTATTACCGTGATCCACTAGGTGCCCATTTGGGGCTGCAATCACAAAAGCACATGCTTGCAACACAACTACTTTTCAGACCGCAGCTCTAAATGGGCCCTAAATCACACTTCATCAACTCAGCTAAACAGAATACTATTAACTATCTTAATTTGCATGAAAAATTGGCTCCATCAGGAGCCATATTCAACTACATCCTAAATCTGATAGCATTGTATTTGATAAAAGTATTACTACCAAAATCCAGTACATGTTTGAGATCTGTTACCTGTCATGTAAAGCTAGGGAGATATCAGAACAATCTTACAAGTAAAAAGGTGAGAAGAGTTAATAAATGAACAAACACATGAATTGAAAAGCTGCTTCCACATACCCAAAAGGCATTCATATTCTAAGACATGCCCACCTTCCTGAAATACAAGATGAACCAACCAGAGGATGCTTCAACAGCAAGGTTACTAGGATAACTTCAATTATCCTTGAAAGAAATGGTGAATAATAGCACAGCAATAAAAAAAAATATAACATTACAGCCAAGAGAGAGAATGGTTAAGCAAACCAAAGATAACCAGAGTAACACAAAAAACGTCAGTGAGTGTTCCAAAAAATTCAATTAAGCTAATAAAATAAAAGTTAGTGACGAGACATAAATAGGAGGCAACAAACATCAATAAGAAAAAAAAATAAAGTTCAATAGAGAAAACAAGAAATATAGATATTTATAAGCTTTCAGTGGCTTCTCCAAGTTGTAGCTGTGTAAACTCACTAGCCCAAATCTCTGCAAATGTCATAACAGTACAGCAAGGTTAAAGATGTGAGTCCCAAACTTCCAACAAAGTCATGGCAAGAGGTAAGAAATCAGGTTGCGCCACGAAACATCAGTCCTGTAAAAATTATTCAGTAGTGGCAAAATGGTTTAAGTAATTTAAACAGAAGGCAATAACAAACAATGTGTTGATAAGAGGACTTTATGGATTTTTTTCCAAGTGAGAATGAATTGAAAGTAGGATCTTAAAATACTAGACATGGGAATTTTTTTTATATTATCATTCTTTAGCAAGTAAAAGAGAACCAGATTTAATAAGGAAAAAAAAATAAAATAGAAGAGGTTGCTCCCAAGACAAATATGTGATATCTGTAAACAAAAATTTCCTCATGCAAGCATCACATGTTCTACCACTGCGGCATGACAGTGCTAAGAATATCATTCCAAAGAAAGAGACAGTTAGAATATCACAATGAATCATATAGAAAATTAAATGCCAAACAAAGAAATTACAGATTATCTACAGCCTCAGACTTACATACTGAAAAAGCTATAACCTCTTTCCTTTAAATCACCTTTGGATGTAAAAAAAGTCAAATAAGAATCCAGAATGTGGAAGTGAAATGCAAAGCAAAAATTTCCACTATCCCATGTCAACAGAAATGGGGATTTTGCTAGTTACACACATTTTAACAGATATATTTTTTCTGGCAGAATTCGATACGTTTCCTGTTGCCTCCAATCCTATTAAAGGGCTGGAAATCCCATGTATATCTGTGTGCATGTCAAGTGTAAGATGCATACCATTGAAAATCTAAGAATTATAATGAACAGCATGAAAGTGGATATGTTAATTTACCTCAATTGGGAGTAACACAGAAAAGAGCCTCATTTCATCTCTGCCATAAACTTCTCATACTCTGCATCTGCACCATAGCTTGCCTTCTCTGCAGATGAATGTGGAGGTGGCACAGTCAAGTTTGACGCCCAGGGCACATTACCCATGCCCTGTGTATGGCCAGTTGGTGGTTGAGGAGCAGGAGGCGGAATTGCACTGTAGTAAGATGAATAACCCAATGAAGTTGTTGTGTAAGCAGGTTGAGCACCAGGCTGCCCGTACACATTCGGCGTTGCGGGTGGGGCAGATGTGCTGTTTTCAGATGGCACCCCTGGTGGGTAGCTTTGTTGAGCCTCACTAGGTGTCAAAGTCTGAGTTGGTGCACCTGGGGGAACTGGCTGAACCGGTGGAGGATATTGTACACCATAAGGAGGCATAGGCTGCCCAGGAATGGGAGGGTACATGGTTGACCCAGGAGGTGGAGGAGGAGGAGCAGAATAAGGACCATAAGGAGGAGGAACTTGTGATCCCCATGGAACTGGAGTTCCTGTATAATTAGGAGGAGCCCCTGTGTAGCTGGTGGGTGGACCATTCTGAAGGGGACCACCTACTGTAAACTGCTGGGATGGATAGGCACCAACTGGTTGAGTTGAAACAGGGTATGCAGGCATGGTTGATGCAGGAGGGCCTGGGGGGACAGTAGGCTGAGGTGGCTTACCAGCAACTCTCACAGCAATGGTTCGACCATCTATGCGGTAACCATTCATGCTTGCAATTGCATTATTGGCCATTTGAACATCACGATATTTCACAAAACCATAACCTTTACTCAATCCAGTGATCCGGTCCTTAATGACCTTGGCCATCACAATTTCACCAAAAGACGAAAACAAACCAATTAAACCATCATCTTCAAGATTAGGTGGCAAGTAACCAATATACAAATTTGTATCATCATATTCTTTAGGTTTAAGACCATTAGCTCCCAGTCCTGCTTGATTGGCACTACCAAGACCCCCAGTATTGCTGCTAGCCCAAGGAGGATTGCTTCCAGAACCACTTGACCCCAAAGCCAAGGTGGCGGTTTGCTTAGTTGCAGATTCAGGCATAGTCCCTCCTAATTCAGCTAAAAAGTTCTGATACTCGTCATCCATTTTCTTCCCAGTTGTTCCCTTCATAGGACAATCAATGGTTGGATGCCCACCATCACCACAAATCTTACATAGCACATCGCTCTTAAACGTAGTGGTACGTGAAGGACATGCATACTGCCTATGGCCCGGCTCACCACATAACCTACAATACTCCTCATCCCTAATTGTTCCATTCAAAGTAGCAAGTTCCCTAAGCTGCTGCCTCTTATGCTCATTCAAAACTTCATCCACGGGTTGTAACAATTTCTCAACCATCCCTGCAGCAGCATCCAATGCCTCCTGTGTATCCGCCTCAACTAAAACATGCAAATCCTCATTCTCTGATGGATCTGGTTTCAAATCCCTCTTCTGCTGCAATCTCCCTTCCTTCACCGACCCTTTACCCCGAATCACAATCTTAGCACCTGTCTCCCTCTCCATTCTCTTCTGGGTATTCCCTCTCGGCCCAATAATCAAACCAATAAAATTGTACCCTGGATACTCTTTCATTGGTATATAAAGCTTCTTGTGAAGCTTAGGGGGTCTATAATCTGCTGGCGGCTTAAAGGCTGGGTTTCTCTTTATGATCTGGGAAATAATCTCTTGTCTTTCTTTATTCAATCTCTCTCTTGCCCTGTACTCTCTTGTATTAATTCTAATTCCCATATTATCATAAATAGGTTCCGGTGAAGGAGACCTGGCTCCTTCCGGTCTATCATCAAGAGGCAAACCAGACTGCAACATCCTACTAATCTCTAACAGCCTAGCATTCAAAGCTTGAATTTCAGGATCAAATTCAATACCTCCAGTAAAGTCCTTCATAAAATCAGGCAACTGAATCACCGGCTTCGGTTCATCATCAGCCCACCTCGATTTTCGCTTCCTCGTACCGCTACCCGAATCATTATTATTACCATCAGCACCAGAATCCACCGGTGGGTCCCAACGACTGCGACGGCGGCGTCGACTGGTGGTTTCCTCTTCTCCACCAGAGCAGTCTCTATCACCACTGTTAGTGTTGGCGACACCGTTCTCGGAAAGTAAGGGTTTGGGGATCTCAAGTTTTGGAGTGGTAGTTTGGAGGCTGTGCCCATTTTCAGGGGCAAATTGAGGAGTTGAAATTAGGCCTTTGTCTTGGTTATGGGGATCATGAATTTGGGGTTCTTCAGCTGGAGGGGGAGGGGGGTTAGGGTAAACGGGGATGAAATCTAGGTTCTCCGGTGGTGGTGGTGGTGGAGGAGGTGGATTGGATTGGTCTTGTAGGGTTTGGAAATGAGGGTTTGGGGTTTGATGGAGAGAGTCCATTTAATTAGAGAGAGAGATTGCAGATGTGTAATGAATAATTGTGGATTCTACTTTATGAGTCGTTCTACTTCCCTGCGGTCACTGACTTCAGATTTTCTTTAACTGGATGGAATTTGATTTTTATTTTATGGCGGTTAGGTTTGGTGGAGCTGATTATGGGCTTAGATCTATTTTGGGTTAAATGACTGTTGGGCTTCGTAGCAAGAAAGATTACATTTCATAAAGAGAGAGCTTAATATGCACTGGACTCAACTTTCCACCACAAATAAATTATCGTGATGGGCACACTTTTCACAATCCTTTTATATATACTAGCTATTTTCCCGCGTCTCGTCACGGTCGGAATCATATTTTTTTCAACAAAAAAAATATTAATTGTGTGAGATTTTTTTTTATTATAATATAAATTTAAGCAAAATAATAAATTTGTGCAAAAATCCTGTGAAGTGCAAGTTTTTTTATAAAATATATGAATTTTAAATAGATATAAATTTATCTATTTAGTAGGTTTCAACGAAATAACCAGCATAAATTATCATCATCATTAAAAAAGCAAGAAAAATCATATGTTTGAATTATTGAATTCATTGTATTAAGATTAGTTCATTTTATAATTTAATTTAAATCATATTTAAAAATAAAATATAAACTGTGAAAAGACTTGCAATAATCAAATAACAAAAATAAGTACTTAATTTTTTATCCACAAAAAGATAAAAACATAATTGAAAATTCATCTCTATGTTACCATCATTTTCATTACTCCCCAAACAATTAAAATCTTTAAACTGCCTTGAAAAAAAATCAAAACATTTTAACAAAAAAAAAAAAGAATTACTCAAATTATCATTATTATTGCGCAAACAATAAAATTATAAAATTATCTGATCAGAAAAGCAGATAAAATAACAAAAAACACAAAAAAGAGAAAAATATGAGCAATATTAATTTTAAAATTATCACCAACATAAGTTAAAATTTCAGAATGAAACCTAATAAGATAAAATCATGTCTAATAAAATAAAAATCTAAAAGCATAAATGAATAAATACAGACATAAAACGAACATTGTCCAAACATTGTATCTTTTAATATTTTTAGATTATTTTCATGTGCTGATGTTAAAAATAATTTTAAAAAACAAATTATCATTTTAATATATTTTTAACAAAAAATATATTTTTAAAAAAAATTAATATATTTCTAAATAAAAAATATTTTATCATTTGGCGTTTACCGGTTACACCGCATGAGCCTGCATCTAAAGAAGGGCTTGGTTTTGAGTTTTGAGAGTTGGATAAGTGATCTGCAGTAATAGGATGAATTTGAGATATAAAGTAAAATGGAAATCTGTTGAGAGTGAGATTCGAAATCACGCCCTCAACGGACCAAAATCCTAATTTCGCGCGCTTTATACCAACTCAGTCATCTCAGCATCTCGTTCATCATTCACTAAAATATATATTAATAGTAATTGTACTGTGGATTAGCACAATAAAACTGTGACGCGTTATATATATATATATATATATATTATTTTTTTTATAACTAAAATGTTCGGACTAGCTTGCACGAATCCTTAAATATATTTGACTTGATGGTTTGACGTGAGTATCTAGATTTCTTTTTTTTCTTGTAAGCTAGCAAGGATTTGTTTTTTTTATATATAAAAAAAAGTCAAACGAAGCCACGGGTCAAAAGAGAGAACAAAGGCATGGAATGATTACTTAATCCGCCATTAAAAATGATAGACCAATACAAAGTCTGCTAAAAAAAACTATTTATTGAGCACAAAAACACTGGCTTGAAAAGCCTTTCTTGAGCAATATTTGTTCATGTGTGTTTAAAAATATTTTTGAAAAAAAATATTAAAAAAATATTTTTTTATTTTTTATTTTAAATTAAAAATCAAGTAGATGACACTTTTTTTTATAAAATAAAAAAAAACTTTAAATAGAACAATCAAAACAAGCTAGTAGGACTAAAACAATTGCATAATTTCTCAAGTTAAATAAAAAGTTTTTTCTAAGTTAAATAAAATACATTTAAATAATAAAGGATGATTTCCTTTTCAAAAAAACTTTAAAGGGCTTAGAATGAAAAAAAAAAAAAAAACAGGCCATGGATCTAACCACTCAACTCACCATAAAAAAAGAATTTGAAGATAAAAATAAATTCAATTAGAAAAATATTTATAAAAAATTGAGTAAACCTGAATTAACCAATTAAACTCATGATATGAGTCATGTATACCATTAAATCTAATAACATTTTATTTCTTTAATTATTTTTCATTTAGTTATACATTGATTAGGTATTAATTAGGTATGAAGGATTTTTTGTGTAAAAAAGAAGACGTGTGTGGGACTAAAAAAGAAAACCACCTTTTTAAAGTTAAATAATTTTTTTAAAAAAAATAAGTGAAATAAAAAGCTTTTAAATAATAATAAATATTTTTTTATCATCCATTTTTAACTTTAAAAGCCTAAAAATAAATTTAAAAAAAAACATATATATAAAAACTCAGACCCTTGTAGCTTGCCTGAATTTTAAAACACAAACTGCTTGCCATTTGCACTCGAGATTTCAGCTACTAGAGTAGTGAAAAAATTGGGTAATTACGTTTTATGCCCAAAAATAATTAAATTTTTCAACTTTTTTTATATAAAAAACACTTAAAAAAAATTTACATGCCTTGATAAAATCATTTGTAGTCTCAAATAACCTAATAAATGATAAAAAAAAATAAATCAAAATCACCTTGAATTTATAAATTCAGTTTTTTTAAGTAAGATATACCATCTCATGATAAGAAAAGAACACCTTAGATGAACTTGCAATGACAGCAAATTTTTTTGGCTAAAATTAGTATCTATTCATATTTGTTTTACCATTAAAATTCAATGATTCTCTCTCAATTGTGTGAAGTTACCACACAGGCTTATCGAACATGGTGTGTGGCGTTGAATGATCTTAATAAAGTGAATCTGTGCATTTACATTGGATAGTAAACAACTATATGTCCTCAAGATCACAAAGGATTCACAGTTATGCTAATCATACAAGGCATATGAGTTAGATTGTTTATAGGATTTACGTGCAGTAACAAGTGTTGTGGAAGGGGTACAGGGCATTGTTTGCAAACACCCCATTACATATATTTTTCTTTTATTAGCGTGGGTGTCCGGGTCAGCTTGCGCGTACCTCGACTAATCTCACGGCTCTGAAGTTATGTAAGCCTCCAGTGGTCATCATATTAGCAAACCCATAACATATTTCTTTAATTTACTGGAGGTTCAGCCTGGCAAGAATAAACAAACATCATCTAAAAATTGTCACCAAATTCAATAAATAGATATGCATAGACATCTAAATTAATAGATAGTAGACGGAACAAAGATGGTGTATCTAGCTGCTTCATGATAATTCAATGCACAGTTCATATAATAAGTTCTGCAGGATGACTAAACCTTTGCACTGAAAGTTGCCAGAAATCCGGTATATAATTTATGACCATAGGCAGTAATACAACTGGAAAAAGAACAGCCGTAATGGTAAATTTGATCAAGTCAAGAAGAAAATAGTACAAATCAAGGGCAATGCTCTTCGAGAGACAAAAAAAAAGGTTTCAAGGGTGCACTTCAATGGAGGATCAAGGTATAGAAACAAAAGAAAACAACCCATCAGCTTAACTGATGCCAAGAAACCAAAGGTCTTTAATGAGTAAATCAATAATAAGACACATTATTGTTTCATTTGAAGAAATGCTATCAATAATAAAACATCAACCAGGCAATTGACGCGCTTTTTATAAGCATTCTTTCATTTGAAGAGCAGGAACAATAATGGGAAAGCAAAATGTTTGGCTGTCATGTATTACAAAGCATCACAATTACTACACCATCGAAAACATTTATGGAAATTACCTCACATCAGCTGCTTGAGCTACCGAGATCAAAATCCATGGTGTAATCATATTCAATAGTTGGAATTACAGAGGCTACAAATTTCAAAAATAAGAAAAGGTACCTACAAGGTAAGAAATTGCAATTTTAAGATACACAGAGACAAGATAAAAATAAATGCGGGAGATTTATAAAAGATGTACTTGCATGCACAGCAATCATTGTATTTATAAAACGAGAACTAGAAAATTTTAAACAAAGACAGGCGAATTTTAAGCAAGAATGGGGTCCACTCAGACCTGTCTTTAAACCTCAAACCTAATTACTGAGCTGTTTTCATGGGAATAATCAGGGACATACTTCCAATTATAGGTACTCTCACTTTTTCTCTTTAATGGTATCAGAGAAGAAACTCACTTGTCAACTTCTGGCTCAACTCCATGTGACATTAAAACATCAATAATTTTCTTCATGACAGCTCCATGTCGGCAAGGATGCACTGATGCATGCTTCCCAGGTAAGTGGGGATGGTCTTCAATAGTTACCTGTGCATGATCGAATTTACAAGGAGAAAAGATTATAAGAAGCAACACGTGCATTAAAACTTCTCTATGAAACAATGCATGCATTAAAACTTCTCCAAGAAATGAAACTCAAAAGACTAAAGTCAGGAGATATATCAACGCAAGCAGAAAAATGACCAATGAAAGAATTCTCAATTTCTCAATCAACTTAAACTTGAGGGGTAAAAATCAGAAGAGACAGCCACATACAAAATGGTTCTGTAAAAACAGACACTTAAAATGATGCAATTATCTTAAAATTCCACCGTGATGCAAGGTGGGTTGCATTACTTTTAAGAATTTTGATTTTGAGTAAGATCCCATGAAATCATTAAATGTGGATGTCTTAAATAAACACACCCAGTGTGCAGAATATCAATTGGTAAACAGAATGACAAAATTTCAGCACCGTTTTGCGTGCATGGTCTTGGCTGACATCTTCAAGTACAAGCTCTGGTTGCAAAAGCATCCTTGACTGCCATGTGAAAGAAGATGATGGTCAACAGATGAGTTAAACTGCTTGAATGATGTACAGAAACGAAACAAATTCAATTCAATCCCATACAGCCTTGCTTATAACCGTGTTCAAATATCAATTTCACAGACTATAATAAAAAGAAAACACAACCTCATGTGCATTTTTATTGCACCAAAATATCTTTGATTGGTAAAATATATTGTTCTTACACTTGTTTCCCAGCTGACAATAGTGAAAAAGATTTGATAGAACAGCAACAAACCTCATCATATCCAGTAAGCCATACACGAGGAGTTTGGTAATATTGATCATACCTGCAGATACAAGATAAAAAGAAGAAGTTATAATAGGCTAAAAACCTGCAGCAAGTTTCAATCAAGACATCTTTGCAAACATTATCAGATTATTACATTGGCATTTAGAGAAAGTGTGATGACTTCAGCTTTGAGAACCGTAGCACAGATAAATCACATAGTTCAACAGAGCATGACTAATGTTCCAGAACAGTTTAAACACCCAAATTTAAGAAGTTTTCAATCAAAATTTATCTTACGTGATGCTGACATCATATGTTCGAGTGCGCAGAATGTTATCATCGTCGGGCTCATGAGCCACGAGATATGTAGTCTGGAGTGTTGCCTACATCAATTAAATTTACATAGACAATTATAAGAACTTTCAACTTTCTATCTGGACAATAACGAGGGTGTGAAGAACAGGAATGGCAAGTTACAGGATCTGATTCGATGAGATTGTCAGGGTCTTCAAAATCTGTCATGTCAGGAATATCTTCCTCCTCCTCTCCCCCAAAGTATGAAGGGTTTGTTTGGATAAGACTTTTTTTTGCACTGATTTCTAGAGCTTCCATTGAAGGCACATTCTCATCTTCACCACCTTTGGTTTCTAGAATAAAGGCAAATCATAAAGTCAGAACTCGGAAGACATCAGAAATTGATATCGTGCTCCAGTTAAAATGGTACCTTTAGGTTTCCCGTGAGTTGCCAGCCATCCATCATTATCTTCGTTATCGATTAGAACTTCACCTCCAGCAGCTTCATACTCTTCTTCTACAGATGCAGCTCTTCGTAGACAAGGAACTAAGAACAAAGATTTGCATCAACAAACTACAATAAAGCAAACACCGCAGAACTTATTCAAATAAAATGATGAGCGCGAATTGGCTAAATTTGCATCTTTCTTTACTTTCAAAACAATGTAAGCTGCAATTTCCCTCGTTACTTTACTTTCACTGAACAGGAATTATTACAAGTCAATTCAATTACCAATTGCCTTACAAAAATCACAGCTTCATTGGTGCTGTTATGGGGAGAAAAAGAGGCTTATAATGGCGACAATTACCGTTTCGAGTGATCAAAAACTGTTTCTCTGAAGGTAAGTATGACTTCCTCTTGTTCGGCTCTCCAGATTCCCTGTCAAAACCAAAATCAAAACCAAAACTAAACCATATAATAGAACAAAGCTCACTAATTTATGATCAACAACCACTCGAAGCGGGAAACCGATGAATATAACACGGAGCGGGAAACCGATGAATTTAACACAGAATTTTAGTCGCTGAGCGCTCTAAATAACATCATAAATACGTGTTTAAAGTTTATTAACGCCAATTACAATAAAAAGCGGTGCTAATATTCGAAGAAGGAGGCTTTGTTGGGGGGGTCAAAGAAGAAAATTACCAGGACCAAGTGGGGCATTTAGAGACGAGATTGTCACCAGCGAGAATGAATTCGCTGACACTAAGAACGCCTTTCTCTTTGAAGGCAGAAACTGTGCGCGGAGATGTGATTCTCTCCACTGTTCCCTTTGAGTACTCCGTGAATCTTCTTTGATAGTTCCATCTCACTCAGATTTTGATCGAACCTTGGGAATTGAAATCAAGCATACCCTAGAAATTGCAGAGGGAGGGAGGGTGCGAGGGCGTGTCTGCCAAGTTAACTTTGCGGGGATAGAGGTTGTCTTCTTTTTTTTTATTTTAATATTTGACCCAAACTATAATCTTAGTCCCTGATAATTTAAAACGTTTTCTGATTTAATCTCCCGTGTCACATTTTTATTCTTAAGCCACCCATTTCTTTTTGTTAGACTTATCCTCATCATTGTGTTGTGTCTATCACCCTTCCTCTTTTCCTGGATAGAAAGCTGCTAGAAAGAAATTCAAGGAAATTTCATTAAGGTCGTGTGTAGTAACTTTTATTTTTTATTTAATAAAAAAAACTATTTAATTAGTTAAATATTTTATTTATATTAATTTCATATATAATTGTCTCTCAAATCTTGATTTTGTAGAATCTAAAATAAAGTGTTTTTTATTCATGAAGATCTATTTTATTCATTATTTATTTTGCATGTGAAAATTTATTTTATATAAAAAATAATGTTAACCAAGCATATTTTTTTTTAAATACCGTAACTGAAAATATTTAAAAACTATTTTCTCAAGAAAATAAAATCCATAAAAGTATAGACTATCTAAAAAATAACTGGGTAGAAACTTGTTATCCGTTTGACACTGCGTTTTAAAAATAACTAAAAATATATTTTAAAAAAAAATCAAATCCATAAAAGTATAGACTATCTAAAAAATAATTGGGATAGAAACTTATTATCCTTTTGACACTGTGTTTTAAAAGTATTTTTATAAAAAATTAAAATTTTTTATTTTTTATTTCTACTTTAAACTAAAAAATAAATTGTGTTTCTGGATTATTTTCATATCAAAATTATTTTTAAAAAAAAAATAAAAAAATATATATCATTTTGATATATTTATGAACAAAAAATATTTTAAAAAATAATTACAATTACAATCACACTCACAAATAGACATATATAATGGTGCAAGCTCTATATGAAGATGAAGATATAGGTATAGAAAGTTTACATAATGGTGCAAGCTCTATTTCATTGTAACTTTTAATTTCTCATAATAAGTAATAATACTTATTCTATAGAAAGATGAATATATATAAAACTGATACGGAAGATTATAAGATGGTATTTACTACACTTAACTATTTTTATAATTGTTAATATGATTTTTATCTATTATTGTAATTACTCGTTAATCTTAAATTATACGATAGTTTATTTTTTATGTTTTCCAAAAAAAAACAAGAAAAAGGAAAAAAAATCATATTATTTTATCTTCATTTGGATAAAACTTCACACATCACAATATATATTGTTTTAAGTTTATTAAATCAATTTAAAGTTTGTAAAAAATGTATTTTTTTAGATATATTAAATAATTAACAAGGGTTTAAGTATAAATTCCTTAAAAGCGTGAACAAGTGTGTGTATTGTGAATATTGAATACAATTGAATACAAAAAAGTAAAATTAACAACAACAACAAAAACCAACAAGGTAGGGGATTTTACTAAGCCTTTGTTTACTATTTTTTTTTAATTTATGCTTTTTTTTCAATTTTAATTGCGTGCTTTAAAATTATACTTTATAATCTCTAAATTTACTTTTTATAAAGCTACATAAGTTTTATGATCAAAACTACAAACTTTGCGAGTTAACTTGGTTAACTCAAGTTTTTTTTCTTTTATAACTGATTTTTTTTCAATTATATCCTTCAATATTGAGTTAATTGAGGATTAAATTTCATGATTTATTTTAATTTATTTTTTATAAAATTGTTTCTATCTTATGTCTCAAGAGGCAGAGGAATTTATTGTGCCTCTCCTTATAGAAAACCATTCACTAGAATAATATAGTTTTTTCAAATTCAATATCATTCTTTAACATCAAGTTTATTCAGTTTCAGGCTTCATATTTCTTTTTAATTTACTTTTTATGATATCATCCAAGTTTTACGACTTCGACTGTGAATTTAATAACTCAATGACTCAACTTTTTTTTTCTAATTATTATTTTTAATTTTATTATTCAACAATGAGTTAATAAAAAAATAAGTTTAGCTTGAATCACTCAAGTTGTTTTCCCCTTTTTCTAGTAGATTTTAGTTTTTCAACTTTATTCCTCAATATTAGATTGATTGAGAAGTGAACTTCATGATTTATTTTAGTTTGCTTTTATGAGTTATCCTCATCTTATGACCTGGTTCATGAATTTAGCATGTAACTCGAATTTACTCAAGTTATTTTTTTGTTTTATTTTTTAATCTCATATTTGATCAACACTATATTGATTGAGAATTGAGTTTCATAATTTATTTCATGTTTCTTTTTTATCGTGTTATCTCATAGATTATAGGTTTGATAAGTTAGCTCATATTAACTCAAGTCAAATTTTAGGTCTTTTATTTATTTATTTATTTAATCATTTATCATTCCACAAAATTTAATTTTATAATTTATTTTAATATTTTTATGCGATTATCATAATTTCATAACTTTCAAAAATTAGCATCAGCTAGTAATAGTTTTTATAATTTATTTTCTTACAAACTTCACCTATAATTAGCAACTTCTCCAATAATTTATTTTAATTCGTTCAGCATCAGCTAGGAGATTTGTTTTTCCATAGCGAGGTTCATTTTTGTGGGGAGCAGCGCAGCTTTGGGCTGGGTGTAACTGGGAATTGACATACTGTTTTGTGTCAACAATATACACAATCAACTGATAATAGCCATGAGCATTCAGC
The DNA here is from genome assembly GCA_029228465.1 of Salix viminalis. NCBI lineage: Eukaryota > Viridiplantae > Streptophyta > Magnoliopsida > Malpighiales > Salicaceae > Salix > Salix viminalis. The sequence continues at coordinate 7,030,469 of CM055426.1, forward strand.
CTGTTCGGGGCTGTGTCTGTGCAAGAGCTTCATCAAATTTTAGATGTATTTTTTTTATATTTTTAAATCGTTTTAATGATTAAATATCATAAAATAAAAAATTCAACTTTCAAATTAAAACCTTCTTAACAAACCCATAAAACAACCCTTTTTCTTATGTATCCATTGCGATTATTAAAATCAGATTCATAAAACTTCTCTGCAAAATCACCCCCCACGGCCTTCACTATTCTTCTCGAAAGCTCTGACATTTTAGCCCCATATTCTTCAACTGGCGCACTGGTGTAAACACACAGTAACAAAAGTACTAATAAGAGTATAGCAGATTGCAATTATTGATTAGCTTCCTGCAAACATCTTTCGAAACTCCATGGCTGGTTATCTGGTTAGGAAAGAACAGGTTGAGGTTAACACCACAGGCTGGCTGTTCTTGGAAGGGAAATTATTTTCTTAAAGCTGTGTCCTCATAAGGTCAACTAGCAGAGATATGAATCAATTCTTAAATTGTAATCTGATGGCCAGCAGCAGCCAGGAATGAAGGAGTGCGTGCTGGTCAAAACGCATCATTTTTTGTTGAAATCTGACAGGATTACACCACGCTGACATAGTATCATGTCATCACTGTTGTCAGCACAAAACTGATTTTTGTTGTTTGATTTTTTCTTTTAAAATGTATTTTTTTTTAAATATTTTTAACATTAACAAATCAAAATAAATTAAAATAACTAAAAAAATTATTTAAATCAAAAAATAATATTTTTTTTTAAAAATGCAATGTGAAACATATATTCAGGGGGTGTTTGGGAGAGCTTTTCGAAAATGTTTTTGAAAAAAATTGAATTTTTTTTTATTTTTAATTATTTTTTTGTGTTTTTAGATAATTTGTGATGTGATGATGTCAAAAATAATTTTTAAAAAATAAAAAAAAATATCATTTAGATGCATTTTTAAACGAAAAACACTTTCAAAAACAACCACAACCACACTTCCAAACAATTACTTAATGTTTTGATATCATGTTTGTTTTCTTATATTCAAGTAACTAAAATATATATATAAAAAAGGAAAGAATGGGAAATAGATTAAAAAGGAAATAAGATAAAAGGGAGAGAAATATAATGTGTTTGGTATTGTGACAATCTATATGGTTATAATTAAAAAAAAAAGAGTCTAGAAAAATCATTTTTAGTTGTGGTTGGTTTGATTAATATATATATATTTAATTAAAATTATGGTTGAAGTTACTATTTAGCAAAAAAAACTTGAATAAGATATTTAGTTAAAATTGTGGTTGAACTTAATTTTGGTAATAAAATGAACTAAAAGGTATTAATTTATTTTTTTCTTTTAATTAAATTAACGTGCATTTTATTAGCAATACTTTATAAAAACAATAATGCAAATTACAATATTGGTTTAATTGCATCATTAAACTTGCTGCAATCACATCACATATACAATTCGTATGCATTGTCCTGCAATTGTTTTTTGAGTTTATGAATATCAAACTATAAAAGGGAGCTTAAGATTTGTATAATAAGTCTCGAGTTCAAGTTGAAACGTGTATTTCTTGTAAGAACCTTGTAACAATCATGATTTTACTCGTTCATCCTGGATTTATAAAGTGCACTTTTCAGAGGGTGATTTTTCCTCACATCTAAAAAAATATATCAAACTACAACGCTTAAAAAATTCAAATGAGCAAATTTAGAAAAGTGATCAAATTTTACAAGTATCAAATTCTATTGTGATTTTTTTTAATATAGTTATGTAGTGTCATGGATACCGTTACTATTAACTTGTGTTTTATACTTTTTTTTCCCCCCATAAATTCTCTTTTTTTTTCACATTCTATATATACTTTATAGTGTATAATATATTAAGGAGTGAACACAAATGAGGATTTAAAAATTATAAAAACACTATTAGCCACACAAAAATCACACGTGTGTGTATACATATAGAGAGAGCGCAATTATAAAAATACCTTGATAATAATGGATTTGTAATCTAATAAATACATGTTTGAATGATTTAGGTTGTTTTTAAAAGTGTTTTTTGTTCAAAAATATATCAAAATTATGTTTTTTTGAAATTATATTTGACATTAACATATAAAAATGATATAAAAATACCACAAATATTTAATTTATAGTAAAAAAAATATTTTTTAATTTTTTCAAAAATATTTTTTAATTTTTTCAAAAATATTTTTTAAACACAATGCTAAATATGGTATAATGATATAATCTATAATGTAAATGTAGTGGGACTTGCTATTCTATATATATATATATGAATAGTCTATTTGAGAGTATAATTGTGATTGTTTTTAAAATAGTTTTTTATTTAAAAATATATCAAAATAATATTTTTTTTAAAAAAATATTATTAACATTAGTACATAGAAAATAATTTAAAAACATCTAAAATATTTAATTTAAAATAATAAATAAATAAATAATTCTATTTTTTTAAAAAAATACTTTTCAAAATCATTGCGTACTAATAAAAAGTGAACGCAGCCGGCAGGACAGGACTTGCTCTGCCTATAAAACCACCTACCTCCTTCATATAACAACCGCTAACTACTTCCTTGAGCTTGAGCTTGAGCTTCCGTCTTCTCTACCTCCCACCCTCTCTTTCCCTCTCCCTCTCCCTCTACAAAGAATGGTGAATGATAACAATTATGGTGACTCATGGGACTCATGGGTAGAAGAGGCACTTGCAAAGCTTCGCTCTTCAAAACTACTTCGATCTTTAAGACCCATTAATCTTTCCCCTCAGCCTCACAAAAACTCTGAAGATGATTATCAGGTGTTCGACGAAATGCAGCCTTGGGATCGATCCTCGGTTGAAATCTCCATCTCAGAGCCCACCTTTCACAAGTGGCTCCTTGACATTCCCAGTTCTGGTATACTCTTCTTCATTTCTCAGATGAAACGCAGCCTTGGGATCGATTCTTAGTTATGCATTATTTCTTAGTTATGCATGGAATGTAATTAAGACATGGTTGCTCTTAGAGTTGTTAATAATCATGCATTTCTTTTTTAATTTTTGTTCCTTGTTTTAGAATCCTGTCTCTCATTTCAAGAAAATGTGTATTCTAGTCTAATTTCAGTTATGGGGTTTATAGGAGACGAGGATATATGCAGCAATGGAGTCGCTGACAATAAAGAAGCTAATGGACGGTTCAAGAAGCTACTTTTGTTTTCTGGAAATGATTATTTGGGCTTGAGCTCTCACCCCACTATTGCCAGGGCAGCTGCAAACGTACTTCTTTTTTTTTATAAAAAAAAACTTTTACTATTTGTTTTTTTCCCCTGCTTCGAAGATATAATGATTTAACACTATATCAGGCAGCACAAAAACATGGAATGGGGCCTAGAGGTTCTGCTTTAATCTGTGGATATACAAATTACCACAGGCTACTCGAGTCTTCCTTGGCGGACTTAAAGAAGAAAGAGGTATGAGCTTCTATGACTTTAATGCCTTCTGCCAGTCCAGTGATTTACAGTTGCTGCTGTATGACTAACCAACCACTTTATCGTCATGACTATTACAATATTGGTACAATACGAATGGTTTATCAAGCTATACGTTATATGAGATCAATTCTAGCATGATTAAACTGATCAATCGCTACACGTTTCACTTACAGTTTCAGGTCATGGGAATTTCATCATGTTATGTGGATTTATAGGAAAGCAAGGAAGACAATGAAAAACTATTGTCAACTTATTCATTCATTTATTGTTTTCATCTTTTTTTTTTATCCCCCCTCTTTTTTGGGAGGGAGGGAGTGTTTGCCTGATCTTGTCACGTAATGAAACTCCATGAAACTCAGTTTGATTTCCACGAAGCATAATACTTTGTTTTATACTCTTTTTTGAATGTTTGGGATATTCAACTGAAACACTGATGCATGCTTGTTCTTAACATATGTTAGGATTGTCTTCTTTGTCCTACAGGGTTCGCTGCCAATATGGCAGTGATGGTAGCTCTTGGAAACATCGTCTCTCTTTTAGATGCAGCTGAAAAACCTATGAAGGAGGATAGGATTGCCATATTTTCTGATGCACTGAACCATGCTTCAATAATTGACGGTATTCGTCTTGCTGAACGACAACATACTGTTGATGTGTATGTTTACAGACACTGCGATATGTCCCACCTCAGTTCATTGTTGTAGGTTCTTTGCCATTATCCACTCCTTTGATGCTTTCCTTTGCATTGCAGTTTCTCTTCACAGAGTTCATATCTGACTTTGTTTTTATTATTTTTTTCCATAGATCAAGTTGTGAGTTGAAGAAGAAAGTCGTTGTGACTGATAGGTTAGCATGCTATTCCAACCATATTCTTTTGCTGCAAGTATTGGCTAATAATAAGCAACTGTTATTTTGTTAAACAACCACAGATGCCCATTTTCTTTTCAGACTCGTATCCATTGTCAGTATGCTTGTTGCGTGTTTCAATTTTATTTTTATCCTATTTCTTTATAGGACAGCATCCTTGATAAACCGCTAACAATTTTCTCGTGGTATGTTTTTGAGTGCTTGTTAGTGTGGACAAGGTGGATTTGAATGGTGTCTTTTCTGTTCTTATGACAGCTTATTTAGCATGGATGGAGACTTTGCACCAATGAATGAGCTTGTGAATCTACGTGAGAGGCATGGGTTTTTGTTAGTCATTGATGATGTAAGTTTTCTTGAAGGCTGTTGTATTTGTAAGAAGCTATTTCAAGCTGTCTTGTACGCATTGATCTTGTACAAGGGCTGAAGCTCTGAGATTTAACTTCTATGGTATGGATTGCAAACGTGATATAAAATAATCTTTTGTTAGAGAACGTAAATAAAAACCTGCCGACAGTTTACTTTGATGCTACTAAATGCTATTGACAATGAAAGAATTAAACCTGCTTAGAGTTTTTTCAGGCTCATGGAACTCTTGTCTGTGGGAAACATGGTGGGGGAGTGGCAGAGGAGTTCAATTGTGATAGACAAGTTGACATATGCATTGGAACTCTGAGTAAGGCTGCTGGTTGCCATGGTGGATTTATAGCATGCAGGTAATAGTGGAGAGCAATGGTGACGCGTCACTACAATAACACTTGTTTCTCGCTTCCCAAGAAAATGAAACCTTTCCTTATATTGATCTCTTGTTAAGATAGTCCTTAAACTTTTGAAAGAGGATACATTGAAGGACTATTTGTGTTTTTGATAACATTTATTTAAATTAGCAACTCTCATGTTCTACTTATCCTGTTATTACCCTTTCGTCCTCTACTTTTAAAGTTCCTTTAGGTTGCATTGCATATGAAAGTAATTGATGAAGTTATGCCAATGCTATATGAACAGCAAAAAGTGGAAGCAACTCATACAGTCAAGAGGCCGCTCATTTATATTTTCAACTTCTTCACCAGTCCCAATTGCTGCTGCTGCCCACGGTAAACTTTAGTCTGTTAGTTCTTTTTTTTTTCTTTTTCTATTTATATGGGACCTCTGACTGATTCCCATTACTCAACATCATGCAATCTGGTTAATTTCCCATGTAAGAACTGCAGCTTGTGGGATTTCTGATGCCATTTTCTGCAGGTCAGTCATGTGCAGCTTGCTCAGCCTTTGGTGGGGTTACTAGTAATTCTTCGTTTAATTAGGAAGTCTGACAAAAAATCTGGAATTTCCATCGTTGTTTACACTATAGCGCAGAACTTAAATTTTATCATGTCTTGTAGCCTTTGCTTTCTTGTTAAGAGTTAAAATGCTTTCTGCTGTAACAACTTGTGTACAACTTGACAGCTGCTGTTATTGTTGGGAAAAAGGAAGCATGGCGTAGAAAGGCAATTTGGAACAGGGTGCAAAGAGTTTCGTGCTCTTACTGGAATTCCCATCACGAGTCCCATAATTTCACTTATTGTAGGGAGTGAAGAGAAAGCCCTCAAAGCCAGCCGGTCTCTCTCTCTCTCTCTCTCTCTCTCTAAATGAATTCTCTCTTGCACATGCGCAGACCTTGTGTGGTTGCTGCAACAGTTACTGACTACAATAATTTTGATGGATCAGGCACTTGCTGAAATCTGGTTTTCACGTGACTGCAATCAGGCCCCCGACTGTGCCTCCCAACTCATGCAGGTTTTGTTACATATTCATGATGACCCTCTTAATGTTCTTTTATGCAAGGATATCTGTTCGGTTTTAGATGCATTTTCTTTGTAGTTCCTTCGACGTAGTGCTCCTTTTCACCCAATTCCAGTGTCAGGGAATGCAATTTGATGCACACTTGCTCAAACTTTTATCAGAAAAGAAATATAGGTTGACGATTCTCAGCTCAAAGATAGAGTAGTGCCTCGTAAAGCGCAAAATGCCTACACATGATGCATCTTTCATATTTCACACTCGAAGAATTTGTGCTAGTCTGCAGTTGCCTGCTGTGCTATGATTTATTTACGCGAACTTATTTGTCACCTATGGTTCTACACCTGAACAAAGGAAGTTGACAGTAAAAGTCATTTATCTTAACCAGACCAACAGATCAGAAGTTCAAGATTTTTCAAAACCTCAAGTTAGGTTCGATTTAAAAAATAACGTGCTGTATCTAGGAGCTAAGAAAAAAACCAATGCCGTTAATCGTGGCAAGGTTTGGGTCAACATGTGGTTCTATCTTGGATGCCCTTGTGCTGTTACTTTTTCTTTCGACTTGAATAAATCCCTTTTGATCCAATTATTTTCTTTTCAAAATCAGGTTACGAGTGACTTTGTGCGCAACACATACAGCAGATGATTTGAAGAAACTGACAGCAGCACTATCCTGTTGTATCAACTTTCAAGACATTGGTCTCTGTAACTCGAGAGGAACTGCTAGACTCTAGAAACTATCCCAGACCATTGTTTCTGACCAAGGATATGATTAAGCAAGAAACACTGTAATTGGTACTCATGGGTCGGGTTTTAATAATAACCATGTCCAAACTTGGACTTAAAAATACTATTCATCCCAACCCAAAACTCAACTGGTATGGATTTTGAATACCTGATCGGGTACCTAAACCTACCCAGATCAGGATTTGGGTATCCATTTCTCTGATAGACCAAAAACATTCAAGTTTTACTTCAACTTCAACTTCAACTTCATCCATGATCCTTTCTAAATCCTCACCGTGAAGACTCCCTTGTGTATAAATCATGGCTCTGAAACTTTTGAATTATCTCACAACTGCAAAACCCTTTTGCCATTGTAAATCTCTTAATTATCCCCTTAGTGACAAAAGGAATGTCATTGTTATTTGCTCTCAGTTCAATGGCTCATCCCCATAATCTTATTTCTTCCTGGCCACTTTTATGGTTCTAGTTGAATCCCAGGCAAATTAAGCTCCAAAATCTCGATATTCAAAGTAAAAAAAATAACTTGGAACTATCTATGTTCTTGCTTATTTTGCCCTTGTTCATATTAAAAGTATTATAATTGCCTAATTCTGCATAAGCAATGTTGCTTTGATCATTTTGCTCATCATCCATAACTTCAAAATTCCTTGTCAAAAACTCATCCTCTTCCAATTTTACCACAAGTTCTCTCTCTCTGTGTGTAACATTATTGTAATTAATCAAATGTTTAAGGATGATTTTAAATTTCAAGTCAAGTGAAGTAATATCCATCACTAACTCGAAACCTGACATAATTCTTCAAGCTACATATTCATTAAATTTCACATCTATTCAGGTCGATTAAAATCGATATTCATTGGATTCGGGTGAGATTGTCCTTAGTTTTACAATCCGAAGCTCTTTTTTAATACATTTCATCAAACAATTAAATTACAAACCTTTTTTTCTCTTTGACTGTTTGACCTATCATTTTTCTCTCTCCATGCTTTCAAGTCTTTTTTGCTTCCTTGACTGTGGGTTTGTAGCTAATTTGAGATAGTTTTTTTCTTCTTCTCTCTGTTGCATTTTTCTGCTAAAACATTTTCAAAACTAATTGTGTCCTTTACCAGAGATAGTGTTTCAACTTTCAACTATTCTTCTATCTTTCCATTAATGCTAGACAAAAGCTCAAACAATCCTTAAGAAAGAGCACCACGTGAAAGCAGTAACTGCATCGATTCCAGGTAACCCGCCATACTAAATCCTAAGCTAACTGTGTATAGGTTCATAGATAGTACTTGCTCCAATCGACTTACTGCTGGTTGTTCCCCATCGTCTGATCTTAATGAGGTCATCTCCAATTCAATTTGGGTCTTCCCCTCTTCTCCTCTTCAAGAAATCAAGCCTTCAATGTCACCCCCGCCATTGCCTCCACCACCAGTAAAAAATGAAACCATTGGAAGGTCAAACGAAACTGTACAGCTATCTTCCCATATGGTTTTGAAAAGTGGAGTGTGCTCAACTTGTTGAGTCCAAAACTAATGAAATTATGAAATCATTGGTTAAGTTTAAGGACTCAGTGAGTGAAGACGGTGAATCAGTTGAGTAAGTTGGTTTCTACTTCGTGGAAGGATTTCTAGAAAAGTTGTTCTAAGAGAGCTTGATGTCTAGAAAATTTCTGATCATACAACAAGTGATTATTTTTTTATTAATTGACTAATTTATGCACATCTTAATTAATTTTATGGTAAAAAAACTAATTTAATTTTAAAATTAACAACTATATATAAATTTTCGGTTGTTATCATAGCAAACACATGCTGAAAACTAAAACTATATGTACAGGAAATAAATGATTTTTTTTTTTATAATTGGGGTGTCCATGCTAATTTGCGTGTATCACAACTAATTCTCAGATCCACTGAATATCCTGTAATCCTAATGAATATATAAGACATCACAAGAGTGACAGATATAAATGACAAGTCTCGAACCCGGGCAACAAGTGAAATTTTGATCTAGGGGGTTGTCGGCTGTGTATGAGAGAGAGGAGAAGAATATGGTAAATAATGGGGATAAGGTTTTCTAATTTATTTATTTATTTTCTAATTACTGTTTTAGATTTTTGTTTGTACTTTACTGTTAGGAAGGGGCTTTTTAGTTATTATTTTAAATATATTGGCAGTCTTGTAAAAGAATATCATATTTTTTATTGATTTTTTTCCAGGACCAACTTCTAATAATATAATGGATTATCGGCCTTTAGATATTTAGGTTGCAAAGTGGAAAAAACACCAAATAAATAAAATGCTCAAAGCAATTAACCCAAAACATAGTAAAAAAACACATCAAACCCACATAAAAATCAAATGACAAAACTCAACAACTCAAGATAAGTTGCAATGACAATATACTCAAATGGGTTTTTCTTCAAACTCTTTAAGGCTTCTGTTTGAGATATGAAAACTAACTAAAAATATAAATGGTCAAATGATCCTTGATGGAATAAACACCTTATAAAGAACTATCAATCACATTTAAATTCGAGTTAAAGGTTTTTGGGGTTTTGATTTAGAGTTTTTTGGACTTATCGGGATGAAAAAAGAAAGTGAGAATGACTACAAAATATATATACATATGAGACTTTTCATCTTTCCGATTACCCAGAAATTTTATATGTGATTTCTGAAAAAATGTTTCCATTATCAAACTGCAAAATGTGTTTTAAGGTTTTTTTATTTAAAAAAAAAAAAACTTTCTTCATTTATGCAATCGAGCAAGCTAAATTGGCCACAAATAGTGAGGGCGCAAAGGACAGTGATCATTCCTAATTTTATTTAGCGAAAAAGATAACAACCAAAATATATCTTATGCATAGATCATATTGATTTTTACCTTCATCTCTTCTCCTTAGGCCAGAGCTCTCTGCGGGCACATTGATGTCGTATCTATCTATATAAGACGACTACCTCCCAAAGACAAGGGAAGCAAAATGTAAAACCCCAACTTAATTGTATGTATTCTATCTGAGTAATTGCTTTAAATTTTTTAGCACTCATATATAGTAAATAGTTTAGCACGATAAACTAGCCAATATTGTTGTTGTTGTATAATGTTTAACCCCTTTTAGATTTGTGCTCCACGGAAGGCTTAGAAGAGGCCAGAGCTAGCCAAGTCCCTACTTCCATTGACATGGAAGAAGATGCAATGGATGAGGCAGAGGAGCATCTCATCTGCTGCTGCGGCTGCTCACAGTTCCTAATCATTCCTTTTCTTGGATCACCTTCCTCCCATTGGTTCATCATCTCTTTCTTTGTGGGTCCCAACTGTGTAGAGCATACAGAGCATGAAAAAGGAGTCAGCATATATACCAAGTTTATACCACCAAAATATGGGTGTGAAATGAAGCTGAGATTTTATCAGTCAGCACACATACACTTGGCATGGCAATGGTGGTAGTCAAATTTTGATGATGTCTTCTTTGGTAAGTGGCAGGGCAAGGGGAGGTTTGAGCATTAGCATGGGAATGAGACCAACAAAATAACCCATAATCATCAGTTTGATTGGTATTCAGTGGCTCATTAAGGTTGATGAGAGGGGTTTTGATAGTGGAGTTGATGGTGGTAGAAGTGGAAATGCTGCTCTTCTCATACTGGCTGTGAATCATTCGATCAGGGGGAGAACAAGTAATTGGAGTTTTGGAACCTGTGGATTGAGGAACGATGACAGACCGCCTCTCAGCTGATGCCATCACAGGGGAGGCTTGGCGGGGTCCATGGGTTTGAGAGGGAGGAGTAAACAGAAGGTAAGATTGTTTCTGGTGAAGTGGAGGACACAGAAGGAGGTGTGTGCACTGCAATGAGGTCTTGGAGATGTGCCGCAACCTGAGGATGAGGGGTCGAGGTGGTCATATCAGGCCACAGGAAACTTCCCTGGGGTTTGCATATCCTAAACCCACTTTTCAACCTCTCTATCTTTGCTGTCCTGTCCTCCGGTGGTGGTGCTGATTTTGTTGTCGGTGATATGTTGCCTCCTGCTGATGACTGACATTGTTCTTGTGCTAATTCCCCTAAAACCATCGCTTCTTTTTCTCGGTATATTACTTCTTTCCCCTTCCTTCCAGATCCAGCTGGTGTGGTTAATTCTGTTGATCCCATGAATAATGCTGGCCTTTCTGTTGATCCTGTTCTGTTTGATTTTTTCACTCTAGTTTTTAGCAGCTTCATTTCTTCCTGCGTTAATTAGACATTTCAATCATCATAAGACCATGGTTCAATACATAATTAAATGCTACGACAATAAACTCTGCCAAGCCTCCCCGTTGTACTGTAAGGAAAAAAACAATCACATGTAACCAATTCATCCTAAAATCACCATTAATCATAGATATAAATGTTATCCAGACTACAAAAGACTGCCAAGGACAGCGAAAGTACACCACCAAAACATTCATCATTTATAAAACTATTTTAATGTAGGATTCTCAGCTTTGAATTTAGCTATACTAATTGCAGAAAGCTAGGATGGAATGAGCAGTAATCCCCATAAATAGCTTCTCGAGTTATTTCACGGGAATTTAACCATTTATTATCAAGACTGGATACATACACCAGATAGTCAATTTATTACTACCATCTTTGAAAGATGTGGATCGTAATCATGTGCAGTCATTCAGGAATTTCTTATTTCAACAAATTTTACGCACATCTGTAGTGCTCAGAACTTCAAATCGTGGAAAGAATCATTCATATCAAATATTATACGCTTCAATCGAAAAGAACACGATAGTTATTACAGGGTAAATTTTCACGATTTCCTACCTCCATCCCACACAAAGATCGTGAAATTCCCATTAGCTGTTCCTCCATTTTTACCTTCTTATTCACCAGATCACTGTACATTTCCTGCAAAAAATAGCACACAGATTGTCAAGAAGAATTTGGGTCGGTCAAAATCTAGCCAAACTTTCATATTTATTACCTCCAGTGGAATTAATAAGCTGCCATGCTCCATGTCCTGACTTGTAGGAGAAGAAATCGGTACAGCCATAATGGCTAGTTCCTTTTCATATTTTCTGGACACCATCTCCCTGCACCCATAAGACAATAAATACCCCACAAATGGAAAATCACTAACATACATGATTCGCCTCAATAGTAACTGAGAAAAACTGATGAGCAATACTAAGATCAGTGGTATCGAGTACTAACAAGCTAAAAGACCACAAAATTCAAAGTCCATGGCCAATCCTAGTTAACAAAACAGAAGGACCAGCTACCTTTTAAGTTTATCAATTTCCTTTCGGAGCTCCTTGATATCTCTAGCACAAACAGGATCCTGAGTAGGATTATCACCAGGTTTCCACCCAGGTGAAGGTGTCCAATAAGGATCCTGCACACCAGCCTCTTTCCTAATATCAACCAAATTAGCCTTCTCCAGCCAATACTCCATTGCCCCATCTGCATTATGCCTCCTTCTAAATCTCTCTTCACCTCCTGGAGCTACCTTCCCCGCCATATGCTTCAGCAAATGGTCTAACAATCCAGTGTCGCCGATCAACTTCCGTGACTCAGCTCTCAGTTCTGGCCTTAGAATTGGGTTTCGAAACACTGCATTTTGCTCTTTCATCACTTTGAAGATGCTAACCTCAGCCATTTTATACCTTCACATAAACCAACCAACCAACCAAATTAGTTACTAGCTAGCAAGCTGCATATAAACACTAATAAATTATACTGATATAAATCAAGGTACGAATTTAATTTGTTGACAGCTAAAAGCTTTATTACCTCTCAGCCGACCATCTATCGATAGATTTTTTTATGACTTTGTTCTTCTTTTGCTTATTGACCGCAATCCGATTCTTCTTTTCACTTTTAGGCCTTTTCTTCTTCGGTGATGATTTGCTACCAGACTCACCTTGACCCTTTCTCTTACATAATTTCCCTTTTAGCTTCTCTCGATTTATTTACCTCTACTTTAACATCCTCCTCCTCTTCTTCTGTATCATCGCCACCATCATTGTCTTTCTCTTCTTCGCCTTTAACTACGTCATTCGATACAGCCACAATTTCACGGTTATCCTCTACGTGGTTAGCCAAGACCCTGACCTGCCGGCGCTTACCCCACTTAACCACACCGATTCCATTCAGCTCAGACATGAGAGACAATTTTCTTGCACCTACATTAACATTTGCACTTCTTCTAGGTGAGTCTGACACCTTTTGAGGTGAAACCGAAGGATTTTGAAGCACCCAGAAACTCCACGAGCTACTCTTGTCTGCAATTTCTTGAAAAGAGATTCTCCTATAAAGAGCTTCTGCTGCAACTTCTGATCCTATCATGTACTTATCATCGAATGCTGGCAGTTTCTTCGTCATGTCTTTCTTATTAGTATGTTCAGTCTCATTGAGGTAAGATCTTAGAGAATAGATGCTTGGAAATCTCAGAGAAACTCTCATTCTGGTCTTTTCATTAACCTGAAATATTTAGTAAGAGTTTAGCCCAGTTAATAAATAAACATTTAAGACAAAAAAATTGGAGTGGGGTTTCATAGAATGTTGATGATATATACCATGACAACCCGGATTTTGTAGAGTTGATCAGGGGAGCTAGGAGGCAACTTCGTGTGATCAAGTTCATAGACAGAGCTTACTTTAATGTGCTCAGCCGGGTCTTCATAATTAATCATAGAAAACAAAGAATGGTCAGATGAATCCTTATTTTGATCACGAATATATAACGTTGAAAAAGACATAGCTAGTAGCAGCACGTAGTCGTGTGCAAGACAATATATATAGTAAGTACTGTTTGTAAGCTGGTATAAGAAGAATGGGAAAAAAAAACCAAATCAAGAAGAGAGAGGAGAGAGAAAACAAGAGCCAGGTTAATTAAAGAGGTAGCTTTCTTATATACGGGCGTCAGTCTGTACGTTACCAAATGGTGGTGGTGTTGAAGTATCGGTATTTATTGGGGTAGTGCGGGAATTGTCTGCCTAAAAAAGTGCTTTTAGCGGCGGCCTCCGGGTTCTGCCTCTGCCTGCTGTCTATGCACCCCATCATTTCCTGCATTTTCATTTCCACAACCAAATCTCGCTGTTAAGTGTTGCCCCTTCTCTTCTTCAACAATGTTTCATCGCATATCATAGTTACCACTCACATTATGATCAAATAATCTAACAGACACACACACGGTTACACTACCTTCTCTTTTCTCTTTTTTTCCATTTCCTTTGATTTGAAAACTTTAGACTTCAATGGAGTTAACAGATAAAACATCGCGTATGATTTGGGAGAGAAATATAGTAGTAGCAGTAATTTGGTGAGTGCGAGAAAAAGAGAACAACTCACGGATGGGTCTATTACTGCAACATCAACCAGCTCCATCTCAGTGATCTTCTGCATTTACGGAAACCGTTTCAACATCACAAGTTAATACCAGCTTGCATCCTTTTCAGTTAAATCAACATGGGCATAATTAAAGTAAGGGAAAGATTTATGATCATGCAAATCTTTTGAAGCAAATGGGCGTGTAAAATCATAATCTGTCAAATTATATCTTTTTGGGAATTTGAAACAAATGCAGAGAAGGATTATAAAAATAAAATAAAAAAAGAAGCAAGAGAGACAGGGAAGTTCTGGGGCAGAGAATTTAAAGCGTGATAATTAACGCGTTGTATTTATAGGAAATGATTGTGAAAAAAGATTCAAACACCACCAACACATAGAGTACTATTACTCGCAGAATCTATTCTATTATTTGTAGGTAGAGACTGATTGAGAAGCGAAAGGGAATGGAAAATTAATACAAGTATTGATCAATCGTGACCTTCAAAGTATATTGACTGGGAAAAAAACACTACTGATAAAGATCATGGTGCTTAGAAAAAACATTAATTGAGCATGCATTTAATTTCAATGAGAATGTTCCAGTTAATTCCAAGTAAATCAGAAGGAGATGCAATTTGTCGTGAAAACTAAAAACTATCATTTTATTTTATTGTTCAAAAAACTCAGTTTCTGCTTACTTCTTTAAAAGAAAATGACCAGGTGCAGAAACACAGGTTGTTTGGATTCTCAGAAACCAGAGGAAAATAACACTATATCAGGAGGTCAATTTCTTAATTCAAATTAAGGAACACGCCTTTCTTTCTCAGCATCCAAACACACAAATGCAAAATCGAAATCCTGATCGATCTCCTTTAAAAGTAGAAAACAAAGTAATAGACACAGAGAATTTAATCCATATCCTACTCCAAGGACATGCAAATAGGCCACTCCTTAAGACTTTTTATCCGATACCAGTACTGATCATTCAAAGTGCCAAAGAGTAACTCCTCCAGCAATGCGTGAAGATCAAGTTGAAAATGAAAAACAAAATGAGATATAAAGATGAGACCTTTACAGTAACCTCAAAGAAAATGCTGCTTGTGATTAACTGTTTGTGAGAGAGAGAGAGAGAGAGATGGCTAGGGAGAAAAATGCATCGAGAGAGAGGAGGGGTGGGATTTTTTATTTTATTTCTTGTTGTGAAATCAACAATGGTGTGGTGCAATTCTGCTACAGAGAGAGGGAAGATTGTAATGATTAAGAACACGTGATGCTCCTCACGTGACCTGGATGACGCCCCCCCTATACAGTAATCATCTCCTATCTGACCGTTTTGCCCCTCTCAGAATAGCCATGTCGTAATATTCTTGACGTGGCAGATGGTTACTCGTGAGGATAATATGGGAGGTTTGGAGACTGCCACATTGAATAGAATGACCCTTTAGTTCCCAGCTGGAGCACACGTAACTGTCAGTAATATTCTCTTTTTTTTTCTGTTATCAAGTTTTACTGTGCTCACACCACACGAGCAGTAGAGCCGAGACCCGAGAGAGAGAACCAGGAGGTAGACCAAAGAGGGAAAGCCACGTGGCACCATAGGAAGATTGGAGCCAAAATGCAAAATATTTGTAAGATATCTAGAAAAGCCAAGTACGCCACATTTTGAGTCGAGGGTTTGAAGAAGTGTGAAGTGAACAAATTAGCCATACGATAGGACTGGACCAAGGAGGAAGTATATTTATGTTTTTTTTTAATTTGATCTAATATTAATGTAAATGGGTATGGTTTCAAAACCTGCTGTATATGCATGCCTATTTTTGATGCAAAAATGTATATTTTTATTTTCCAATGCTTAAAGAATAACTTTATATATATTTTAAAAAAAACATATAAAATATGTTGCGGTTTTACTGTGTCCACATACACAGATTACTAGGTCATATTTTTTTATTTTTTAGCTTATTTTTCATGGTATCAACAAACACTAAGAAATATTTCTCAATTTATGGTCAATTATATATAAAAAAAAACCACTTTTCATGGCAATTACTTTTTCATACAAAAAAAAATACATTTTAACAAACTAATTAAAAATGGCTTAGATAATCTCAATACATTACAATATAGCTAAAACAAAATGGATGTTTGTCACTGTTTACCCAGGCTCACAATCACTGTGGACTGGATATATTATCTGCTGCTTCAGAGTGCATTGAATTATGATTGTGAATGCGAAGCAAATGGTTCACGCTGCTTCGTGGCTTACAATTACAACAAAAGTTGCGTGGCTCACTTTTAAAATTTCAAAACTTCACACTGGGCGACACGCACGGCTGCCTTTTGTGCACGGGATCAAAAATCTGAAACAAAGCTTATACACCACGGGCTTCCCTGCCCGATTTAAAAAGAAAATAGAGAGTCAAGCCTGCGCGAATTACATTCACAATATTATCCAAGTCATGAAAAAGTTGAATGATTAACAAAATATAATGTTAAATATTTGTCTATAGTTAATTAAAATTAAAAATATCAAAAAACAAGCCTAGGCATCTAACCCACCATATAAAAATCATAACGTCCAAAAAAATCATACATTTGAGACCTTTTACCTTTTTTTAATTTTTTTAAGCACAGATAACCCTTTGTTCTTTCTTTATTATTACTACAAAAGCTAAAACAAAACAGGTTTTTGAACAGTGTTTTACACTATTTATCTAGACTTAGAAGCATTGTGGATTTGAATAGTGAATTTACTTAATACTTTTTTCTCTATTTTTTTCTTCCAATTATACGTTTTTTTTTGTTATTTTCATGACCGAGGTGTCTGAGTTAGTTTACATGCACCACAATTTGTTTTTCTCATTACTGTTTGAAAAAATGATTTCTTTTTTTCAAAACCGGGCTTCCATTTTTTTTTTAACCGTGGTGTACGGGCTAGCTGACGTGCACCATGATTAAACCCTGGACCCATTTTTTTTAACATTTTTTTTCTTTTTTTCCCACTTATACATTTTTTTTGTTTTTTTTTATAACCGGAGTGTCCAGGGCAGCTTACGTGCATCACGATTTTTTTCTAACTTATACTTTTTCTTTTTATCCCCGGACCAATTTTTTATATTTTTTTCCTGTTTTTTTCACACGTGTACATTTTTTTTTTATAACTGTGGTATCCGGGACAGCTTGCGCGCGCCGCAAATAATCTTTTTTTATAATTGTGGTATCATGTTTTTTTATCCCCAGATCCACTTTTTTTACATTTTTTTTTGTTTTTTTTAACTTATAATTTTTTTTATAATAGGGATATCCCGGTCAGCTTACGAGCGCCACGAGTATTATTTTATAGATTAGCTAAAGGAGATCGTAATTTCAAACAGTAATGAATAGTTATTTCAACTGTGGGTTTCGTTGTTCATTACAATTTGAAAAAAAAAAACTTTTTTTTTATATTTCTTACATAATTCTTATTTTTGTCCATGCTTATATATACATGTTCTTAGTTTGTGTTTTCAATTTTTTTTTCCATTCTTATTATGATATTTTTTAATGGTTAAATTTTAATATGTGTTGATAATCATTTCAAAAATAATGTTTGTTATAATTTCTCTCTTTTTTTATTCTTCAAGTTAAATAATTTCTATAAATATAATCATATTATTTTTTTGTTAATATTGTTAGGTATTGAATTTTCTAATTATTATAGATAAAATATTCAAAATAATGATAATAATTATTTGTAAGTTTTATTTTCTTTAAAATATGTGAGACTGATTATATATTTTAATATTTATTTAATATTAGAGCCTTAATATATATATATATATATATATATATATATATATATATATGACCTAAGCATTTTTGAAAAACAAAATATTATTGTTCTGAAATACTTTTAATATAATACTATGAAATTAAAAAAAAAATTATTGAATTTTTTTCTCTAACAATAATTATGGTCTCACCAATTTTTATTATATCTACTGTTGTTAAGGTTTTTTTTTAATGTTTACATTTTAATTTCTGTTGATGGTCATTTCAAAAATGATATTTTCTTTTTTTCTCTTTTTTTTATTCTTTAGTTCAAATAATTTTTTAAAATCTAATAATATTTACTTTTGTTTTGTCATTTATTTAGTTTTTTAATTGTTTTTTTGTTAATATTGTTAGGTGTTGAAATTTCTTATTATTATTATAGATAAGACATTCAAAATAATGATAATGATTATTTGTAATATTTTTTTTTATAAATATGTGAGACTAATTATATATTTTGATATTTATTTAATATCAACACCTTAATGTGTTATTTATTAATATAATAATATGAGCAATAAATTTTACAATCAGTTTCCTACATATAAAACAAATCATTTCTAACAGATTTTATCAAAATAGTCTTAACAATAGCAACATGCAATCGCTTTTTTGGTGGAAAAAAACCGTTTCTAACAGATTTTATCAATTATAATTTTATTAATTAAATATTAAAATAGTAAAATACAGCACACAAAAAAACAATCAATTTCTTATATAGATAAAAAAGCTCAGCGCATCGCGCGGGCAAATTCGCTCGTAAAAACTAAAATAAATCATAAAGTTAAACATAAAAAACAAATGTTGAATTATGAAACATAATCTGAAATAAAAAATAGAAAAAATAAAATTATTAAAATAAATAGTACTGTAAGATGAGACGGTAAAAACATCGTATTGTTAACATTTTATTAATAATAATGTTCTCCACTTCTTTTAGGAGAGAGTGTGCGCGTCGCTGATATATATAGCTTGTGGGCTGGACAATGGCCCATCAGAGCACCCATATTTTGTATGGGCCAAAGACCAGCGTGAGACCCTTTTGTGGATTCGGACATAGAATTGATCGTGGATTTGTGATATGATTTTGTGGCTGAACTGTGTGAAGATAATTTCATTACTGGGACACAAAAAACCCCAACTAGATATTTCACATTTGACTATGATTAAAAATTTTCCACAGATAATAGATATTAAATACCGTTATTACATTCATATGTAGGAAACATATTTAAAGGTTGAAAACCTTATATTTTGTGATTAGAATAGTAAGATTTTATCTTCTTTTTTTTTGTCATAACAAGTCACCAAGGATCTATTTGAGAATATATAAGTTCTTTTTCAAAATATTTTTTGTGTGAGTTTAATTAAAAGATAATTAACTACTAGAATATTTAATATATATATATATATATATATATATATATATATATATAATAAAGTAATTAGAAGGATTAAAACTCCAGTGTTTATATACGTTTTTATTTGGATTCATCAAGCTAAGTCATTCTACCTCCTCCTAGGAAATGTGATCAATTTGTTAGCCTGCTCTACCATGTTTCTTTTATTTATTCAATAACAATTTTCATTTTGTCAGTTCCAATTATTGCATGCACCGTCCCTGTTCCTGTTCGAGGAGCATATTTTTGCAGTCTCCCATGCAAAAAAATAGCTGATAATGTGACTGGCAAAGGTGTTGTCGATATGTTAGCTTTTAGTGTTGAAAACACCTTTGCACTTATTTTATGCTTCTTTACCATGGCCCCTGATTGTTTTCTCGCCGCCTGTGCGCTGAAATTCATCGTATGATCCTTTTAGCGTACAGCCATATGATTTGTACGGTAAATATTGAATTTAAATTATGATATGTATTTTCTGTAAAAATCTAAAAATTAAAACAATTGAGGATATTACTTGTTTATCTAAATCAATAAAATATATTTTTTAAGAATGAAGTTTCTTTGTATAAAAAAATAATATCAGCAACATAAAGGGGACTAGCTTTTTTTGCGTGCTTGATCCCCTTTTCTGGCTTGGATTTTATTGTCTAGAGGATCTGCAGTTTACCAACGTCATTTCATGCCTTTTCCCCACCTGTTTTTTTTACCATATTTTATGGTGATAATGCATCTTCTCCTGCCCCTACATATTTTTGCGACAATGATTTTCCAAGTGTTCATGCTCCTTTTCAAGAATTATACTGATCCTCCTTCTCTATCCAGTAACATACCATTCGATTCGGAATTTCTTTACTGCCTGTTAATCCCTTGAAAGTTTGCCTCAGATTTGATTTGAAAATAATAATTTTGATGTCAATAAGTTTGATTTGATCAGTTTAATCGGTGGTGTTTGTGAAAATTTGATTTTGATTTTTATAATGATTAAAGGATGTTTTAGAATTGAAAATAAAGTTATTGAGACTTTTAAAGATATTTTTTAGAGTATTTTTAAGTTAAAATAGGGTTTTGAGATCCAAGAACTTGGACATTGTTTTTTAACCATAAAAAATGATAAAAGATTATTGCAATTTGCTATTTTTTATTTTTTAATGAGCATATAGCTTGTTGCACGCCCAATTCATGTTTTTTGCCTTTTTTGTTTTTTAATGTAAGCCTAACATTGTAATCCCATGCAAGTTTGGGCTTTTCCTAGTAGAGGCTAAAGTGTTGTTTGGTATTGCGTTTGTGTCGGAGATTTGAAAAAAACAGATAAATATAGTATTTGATTAATTGTCAATCGGAGGTTTTTAGCATGGATCCTACATCAAATTTTGCTCCAAACTCCGGCGCAAGAAAAACATCAATTTGTTGCTTTTCTTGTTTTTTGATACTGGAGGGCTGCTGGTCTTGCTTTTCACGTGTTCGTATCAACTTTCACATTTCAACCTGCTCTTTGTTGCATGTGCCGAGAGATTGATAGGAAGATTTTATAATTCCTAGATATTAACTTGGAAGTATTCAATAACTATATCATTAAAATGGAGTGGGATTAAGAAGGTTTGATTTATTGTTAATTTTTTTAGTCTGTACCATGGAATTATTACCGAAGGAAATTATTTTTTAAATTTATTAGAACAATGTAAGGTTTGTATTTTTAGAAAACAAGGTTTAACTTCATGAACTGATTCAAATATCTTTCTAATATATATATATATATATATATATATATATATATATATATATATATATATATATTGTTAATCTCTTAAAATTTATTTTTTATATATATTCAAAAATATTTTTTTAAAACGTAAAACATATTTAAACTTTTTATTGTGTTTTAAATTGTAGTTTTGTAGAAACTAAAATAATATTTTTTTTTTTTAAAAAAATCATTTCATTAATCTCAAACTCAAAAGTAGTTTTAACCAAACACTTCAAAATTTATTTTGAACCGCATCTAAAGTGCTTTTTATGTAACTGTTTTTTAAAAACTTCAATCATAAAAGCAAAAGCAATATCAAACACGCTCTAAGTGACAAACCTGATTTTCTACCTCTAAAATGTTTTTTTTTAAATAAATAATTACAATGCTATTTAAAAACAATCAAATTATAATTTTTCATGATTATATTTGCAATAATTTCGTTAATAATCTCAATTTTCAGTGGTTACATATGAGTGTAACATGCAAAAACTTATAAAAAAAATAATCATGAATATTCAATAGCAATAAAATGGATAGTTTTTCTCTCTCTCTCACTTTTTGTATACACATATATTTTATAATTTAACTATTCTTTTAAGTTTTTGATACAACCATCTAAAAAGTATAACGACAACTTCAGTACGGGTCTTTGTCTTTTTTCTTTTTCAAGAAGAAAAAGTGATTGTTAAAAATGCAAGAAGTAATGATTAAAATGTTCTTACAATTTTTTTCTCTTTAGATTTATCATAACAAAGATAAAAAGTTTGGCAGTAAAATAAATAGTAATGTAGATGAGGAGTCACTTATTTAATATTTATCCTTTTTTAAATTTATTTTTTATTTGGAAATGTATTAAAATAATAATTTTTTATTTTTAAAAAAATACATTTGAAATTAGTATATGAAAATATCTAAATACACACATATATATATATATATATATTTAATTTAAAATAAAAAATAATTTTTTTTATTGCAATACCAATTTTTTTTTAGAATTTTATAATTAATTTAATCAATTTTTTTTACGGTTTAATTTTTTCTCGGTTTAATTGGTTGTTTGGTTTTTTCTCAGCACTACCAAACAAGACGATAAACAATGAACAAAATTTTCCCTCCTAATACCCCCACGTGGCTTCCCGTCAAACACTTTACAGTGCCCCAGAAATACAGCCTGCAAATCAGTAAAGGAGGAGCCCCCATGTTCATGTTCATGTTCCTTCTCCTCCCTCTCTCTCTTCAAAATCACGCAGTCAAGAGTCAAGACCCTCACACACTGAGTTCACGAGCAAAAACATATCCTTAAAAAACCAGTCTCCTTCCTCATTCTCTCTCTGCAAGTTGCTACCTTGTCCCATTCTCACATCTAATCTCCACTTTCATTTTCAACTCCCCTTTACTCAACCACATTAGTAATAATCAATAAATAAAAAACTGAACGTCCTTTGATTTTCACTATTTCTCTCTATTTAGATCTAACACTTTTAAGAGATTGAAACTTGACAAGAACCCATTTCATTTTTCTTTCTCAAATTTAAGAATCCCCTTCACCAAACACTCACTGGTCCTATAAATGCAATGCCGCTCGTTGTTAGATCTTAAAGGTTGAAGCTTTTAGGCGTCTGTGATGTAATTTGGGTATTGTTTTGTGTGGAGTGATAGTCTGGAGAGATGGGATCCAGTGGAAGCAAGGCATATTGTGGTGGTGCCTCAGCATCATCATCAAGTGGAAGGAAGGGAAGATCTAAAGAGAGGAGTAAGGTTTTTCAGTCTGCTTGTTTGGGTTCTTCCTGTGGATCTCGTGATAGTACCAGCGGTGACCATGTCTGTCCCTCCATCATCGTTCCATCTTCGGCTTCTTTGATTTTAGCTTTCAAAATTTTAATGCAGTTTAGTTCTTTTGTTCATTCACTCACTTATATGCACTTTTAATGGAAAATGTTTATTTTCTTTTCTTGAATTGTGGAAATTGTGCTAATGTATCCTTTCATAACTTGTTTTTATATGGTATCATCATCATCATTATGTCGCTAATCATTGATTCATAAGGATGCCGTGAGAGTTTCTTTGCTGTTTATGGGTTTTTTAAGGACTAAAGTTGTTTCACCCATGCTTTTTTAGGTTTCTGATAATGGGAATAAAGAAAATTACGAAGGAAATGCTTCATCCGCTAACCAGAATGAAATAGACTCGGACGAGGTTAAAATTGAGTGTTATGGAACGGTTAAAGTTGAGCAATCTGATGAAATGCCTTGCATATCATCTAATGTTGAGCTTGATGAATGGAATCAAGCAAGTATCACGAACACTTCCTCAGGAACAGGTAGCAGCTCTGCTCGAGCTCCTCCTCCTACGCAGTCATTGACCTCTCCAAGTCGGTTTCTTTCTCGCTTTAGTTTTATTCCTGGTAATGTGAGCTTTAGGCTGAGCAGAGCAGTGAGTTTAGGGTCATCGAGGGCATATCCCATTCATTCTGCTAGTCTCAGAATGTTGAACAGTGAAGACGAGATTCGCCGTCATCCACAGTCTGCCAATAGTGCTGTTGATGGAAATGGAAATGAAACACAACGGAGTAGTGCTCTATTTGCTACATCCCTGGTTAATAGAACTGCTGCGCATTGTCATGAACATACACCTGCTAGTTTGCAGTTGCATAGTCGAACATCTGATCTCTTAGACAATATGCAAGAAAACCAGAATATTCTTCTCCATGCAGGAAGAGGTGGCGTTGGAACTAGAGTGGGTGTTGATGGAAACTTACATTCTCCTAGAACATTGAATGATATGGATGGGGTTGGGACTAGACTTTCCGATAGGCGAATTGGAACACGAGAACCTGCTGATCGTAATGTTCGTTTTAGCCGAACCTTGAGTGTTGGAAGACTTCGTGATAGAGTTCTTCGTAGGTCATCACTATCTGACCTTACATTTTGTCCTTTGCAACAAGAGAGAGAAATGAGAGATTCTAGCCATGGTAGCAGGAGACAGGCATTGGGTGGGGAGATGAGGGTGTCAGAATCTGAAGGGAATGCTCTAACCTCTCCAACTTTACCTGGTTATCCTCCATCTGGCATGTCTAGCTCACTGTTTGGCATTCAAGATAATGAGGTGGAAACCTCTCGATCAAGAGAAGCCAGGTATCATGACTTGCTAGAACATAGATCAAATTTCCTTGAACGAAGGAGAAGAATACGATCTCAGGTATGTATGTTCCCTACACTTGGTAGTTATTGAAAGTTTCCACAGGACTTATTTTCATCTAATGAACACAGTGCACATGGCTTGTCATTTTTTATGTTGAACACTAGGTATTACATTTGTTGTTGAACAGCATGCGGTAAACTAGCGAATGCTTTCTATATGTAGAGCAGGCCATTTGATGGTCTTGTTTGGGATTGATTTAGGTCAATGCCATTCCTGTTGTTGCTTGCAAAATTAAAATTTCCTGCATCCTTACCTGCTGTTGGAACTCTTTTCTCCTGAAAGCCAATAAAAGGAACCCATCTTTATTTGGGCTAAACCTCATGCCTCTTTCAGCTTTCTTCCTTTTGTGCTTTCCACCTTCTTGGTGACTAAAATTACACAAATTACTCTCATTGTATATAATGGTTTAGGTTCGTGCTCTTCAGAGGTTGGGAAGCCGATTTGAAAACCTGTCTGGACATGAGAGGTCTTGTATTTTATCTGGACAACATAGAACAGGCCGCTGCACATGCCGTGTACGAGATGCCAACTTAAATGATGAAACAAGTGCCAGGGCTAGCATATCAAGAATTGTCATGTTAGCTGAAGCTCTATTTGAGGTAATTGGCTGTTAGCTTTGTCCTGTTTATCCTCCAGTTTCTGTCTTTGATTGTTTATACATTTTTTTTTATATATATCTCTACAAGTTGAATCTCTTATGCACTTTAATCAGGTTCTGGATGAAATTCATCAGCAATCGGTTGTATTGTCCTCTCGGCCTTCTATTTCCTCGCTTGGATCTGTACCCGCACCAAATGAAATAGTGGAATTATTGCCTGTTAAATTATATGCCAAGTCCCAGAAGCATCAAAATGAGGAGACAGCTCAGTAAGTAGTTGTGTCTACTAATCAAATTTCAGTGTATTAGATAGAGCGACTAAATTTTTCTTTGAGAGATTTTTGATGAATTGTTAGGATTGTTCTGTTTCTTTGAATTTATTTTTTCTGTCTAATACCATCCATTATGCTATACCTGTCATCACTTACCACAACCTTTATGATATCAGCTGATTGCATACTAAGATAGTAAACTGTGGTCAAATGCTTGCATAGAGCGTGTTCATCTATTACTTCAACATTCCTTTCATTTTCTTTTATTAGTTCTGTGTTAAAACTTTTTAATTTCCATTTTTGGAGGTGATTAAAGTTTGAGTTTGCCTTACCTGAAAAAAAGAAGGGAAAAACACAAACAGATACAACAAGGTATATGTATGTGGTCACAAGCACATATTTGCTCAAATAAATTATATTTGTAGGCTATTGCCTGGTTTCTGATTTTACATCAAGGCCAATGTGGTTTCGTTTCTGTGTAGATGCATTTAAGGGCTGCAGTTGACAGTGAGGAGTTCTAGATATTATCTGAAGCCACAAACTTTAAGATAACTGCTTGAAACACCTACATCTAGATAATTGCAATTTGGTTAACTGTTGGTGAAAGATTTTACTAAGACCGCGTCTGATCAAGTCTTTAAAGTTCCAGCCAGGAACTAAGCCTGCCTTCACAAAATGAGAAATCTTATATTTACAACTAAGGGTTAGTATAATACCTCAGGAACCTCATCCCCTGATAGTAACTTAAATTGTTTCTCCTTCATGTGGTAACTTAAATTTCTATAATCTTCCTAATCAGCCTGCTGTCCTAGTAATTAACCACTGAAACTCCAGTTTCAATGTTGCCTATAATTGCCAATATTAAGTCTTTTGCACTCCAATAGGAACCCTACAATCTGAGTTGAATGTGCCGTTGAATAAATGCTCTGAAGGGATACTTTATTTAGTATTATCCCTCCCTATGGCAACTCGTGGATTCACTCCCATAGTTAGAAGGTTCATGGTTAGAAGGTTCACTGAGCAGTATTTCTTCCTTTTACACATTTCTGTTCATGTAATCTTGTTATTTGATAACCTTGTATGCGTTTCTTATCCAAGTCAATGAAGTATGATTGGAATTATAATATTGCAATTCTTGTCTCTTTATCATCATTGCCTTTTACTTATGCTCTTTTCCCCTTTTACCATTTAAATAACAGATGTTACATATGCCTTGTGGAATATGAGGAAGGAGACAGCATGCGAGTGTTGCCTTGCCATCACGAGTTCCACAAAACATGTGTAGACAAGTGGCTTAAGGAGATTCACAGGTATTCTTTTTGAATCCTGAATTTGTAACTAGCCTATAAAAACATGCATGTCTAAAATAATTTCATTTGCAGCGAAACTACAATTCACTTTTATCTTAAAAGTTTTTAGGTAATCTAAATGACCGCAAAGTCTTGCTGAAAATTTTGAGATAAACAAATTTGTGTCTGGTGTTTTATGTATGACCCTTTGGGTCACTGACTAGTGATATACTAATATAAGTTGATAGAATTGTCTGAAGGTTGCACATTGTTGACTAGAATGTCAAGCACGATTATCAGACTTGCTCCAAAACTTGAATTGTTGCAAGATCAGAGCAACTGTTCAGAACTCCCAGTGTATGTTCTCGTGGGATCCATGTCTATTATAATTGGGTTCCAAATGATCTAAGAGAGGGTGTACATGCACCGAAAGTACTATATAATTCCTCATATCAGAAGGCTTATCAAAACTATTTCATTTGATCTTGCTCTTGTAGGATCAAAAGAAATCTTAAAATGGATCTGGGCTTTTGATTTTTTTGGATGCTGTCAGTTCTCTTTGTATCTCTCATATATGCGGCAATAGACTTTTTGTTGGTATTTATTTATGGCAACCTTGAGGTTGGCCTGATTGTTTTCGTTGCTGGATTAGTGTTTTTTTTTTCCTTAAATTTTTTTTATGGCTTGCATGACTTGTATAATTGAGCAAAAACTGTAAAACCTTGGAGTTTCTTGATAAAGTGACAGCATCAGATCATAAAAGTCCCAATTTTTAACCACTGGTTGTCCCCATGAGAACAATATCATCCAAATTCAATGCTTTGCACGTTAGCTGCCGGTATAATGTCAGATTGCTCTCTCCATTTGACTTTTAATGCTATTTTGGTGGTCCAATCAATAACTTCTACAGGTGATTGATTATTCAGATAGCCGCAGCTATCACCTTTTTTAGTGTTTGTCTAACTTGATAATGGTTTTGCAGGGTCTGTCCACTTTGTCGTGGCGATATTTGTAGATCTGATTCATTGCCTGCAGAGAACTAAGGCGACCAGTTTACAAGCAGCAACTTGATGATATTCACCCAGGAACTCCTGTATTCACCCAGTTCTCCAGCATGACAAGAGACTCAAAAGTTAAGCCCATTTCTACCAGTACAGGTGATCTTTCAATGATTTCAGTGGAAGATGATTGGCTTCAAAACCTGGTAGAAATTGACCGAACTACTTGCACTGGCAATCTCTATGGTCAAAACCGTGGTTTGCAGTTGGGTCAGCCGTATGTGGGGTGGAATTTTCGTTCATTCCATTTTTTTCATCTGGCCAAGAAATTTAAATGATATATTCACCAAAAAAAGCCCATTTATCATACTAAAAATCGTTGTGTTTAATACCAGTCCATTTTTTATTGGTGCTTATTCTCACAGGGACCCAACATGTAACGAATTCGCTTGCACTCTACCTTCTATTCCATTTCCTGAAGTGATATAAATCTTGTGGATACCAGTGTTTGATTCAATCAGATATCTTCTGCATGAACAACTTGGAGCCACATCTAGGACATGCAACCACGCGAAATGGATTGCTGGCAACGTAATGGCACCATGAGAACACTACGGCTTCGACAGACTGTCTTGAGCTCTGCCAGGACACCGTAACAATGCTTAACCACGCAATAAAAAATTGTGGTCAATCTGCCAATCCAGATGTACAAACATGGCTCAAAGCAGCCCTAACATATCTTGAGACCTGTAGGACTAGTTGTACCGAGCTTGATGTCAGAGTATAGACCTCTCCTGTCCAACAATGTTAACAAAGTTACACTGAAGAAGACAACACCCCCATATAAATCGTCGAAAGAAATTAGAGGTAATAATGTTTGATCTGCTTCACTGACGGCCAATCCTGTGGTGGCTAAAGATGGCTCTGAACACTTTTAAGGAAATTAAAAAGGCAGTGAATGTTGCATCAAAAAGAAAGGAAACAGACGAAAGGCTTGTGATTTGTGTTAAAGCAGGAACTTGCAAGGAAAAAGTTGTCATAGGACACAAGGGAAAGAATATTACAATGGCTGGTGATGGAATTGGGAAGACTATTGCGACAGGAAGCGACAGCAAAAATGGAGGCTATACCACCTTCAAGCCAGCAACTTTCGGTATGTAATTCTTGATTTTCGAAAAATTATTTGGTGATGAATTTATTTCTCGCCAAGTTTCTATTGCTGTTGCTCTTTGTCTTGCAATATTGCTCTTTGATTGCCATGTGCCCCATATGTCTATAAAGTATAAACCCTGCTACGATTATAAATAATAATAAAAGCAAAGGAAAAGATTTCAATGATTGAGTTTGAGTTGAGCGTTTGAAGCTCCAGAAGCTTAAAACATTTCGAAAACAGCAGCAGGTCTTGGATGGTGTCATTCTACCACCATGCTTAAAGCATAAACATGTATTGTGGCACTGGATTCCGATGATCAGAAACCTTTGTCATAGTGTGCACGACTGGCCGGAAAGCAGTTGAGGAGGTATATTATCGCCGCAGGTGAAAAAATAACCACCGTTAAAGAAAGAAAGAAACAGCTAATATCCTGAAACCTTAAATTCAGGGAGCTACAGTGTCCAACGAGGCAGACCCTTCGGGAATGGGGGACAGAGGAGAGCCACACAAGGTTGTTTACAACTTTCTATTCTCCTGCACCCACGTCCTCTCCCTCGATTAAATCCAAGATAATGGAGACAAAAGGCAGTGCTGGTGGGGGTCTTGATCTGGGTTTTCGTTTCAATTTTTGTGGGGCAGCAATAGTCACACTGCCATTATTGTAGCCGGAGCCAGGATAGGGCAACCTCCGAAGAACAGCCAGTAAAAAAAGACAGAAAAAAGAGCAACCTATTCACGAGTATTCCTAGAAGATCTTAACTAGATCAATTTAACTATACCCAATGACTCGCTTGTTGTTTCTGACGAAGATGTTAGATTAATTGTAAGAAACATTGATGTGTTTTCATGTTTATTGAATAAATATTTTATAAAATGTCAATTACTCTGAAAAGTAAAAAGGAGTTTACTCACCGGGGCATTTTAAAAAACAAAAACAAGTAGAAGTGGGCTGCATGCAATGATGGGCAGAGAGCGGCTACGGATGGATGCGACAAGAGACACATCCCTCGCTACCGGCGCTTTTCTTGGCACTGCAGAGCGGGGGAGCCATGCAAGCAATCTTGGAGGAGTCTCTTCATAATTTGTAGGAGTCTTCAATCCCGTAAATTTGAAATTTAAATTGCGACATCGTCCATCATCAAAAGGCATCTCTTCAAGATATTTTTTTACCGTTATATACTATACTAAAAAATAACATAAGAAAAAAAGAGTATAAACAATATATATTTTTACAAAATATACTCACCATATAAAAACTCTAATTAAAAAAACATTATGAGGTATATCATGAAAGGGAAAAGAATCACAATGAATGATTGTTTCTAAATTAAATAGAGAAAAATGAAATTTAAATATTTGATTTCCTAAACTAAATATAAAATGTAAAAGAAAATGTTTTTTTCTTCAAAATTAAATACAAATAATTTCCCTACAAATCAAATCTTTCCTTAACACATAGCTTAATGTCAGTTACTGTTGCTGTTGTGGAAATCAGGGGTGGCAGTCGTAGCAAATTACAATCTGCAGGTCCCACTTATCTTGTACGGTGTGGATGAAAAGTTCAATCAATCAATGAAGGACGCGTCTGGTCAGTGGAGGAAGGTGAGGAGCTACCTGGCTGCAGTGCACACTGCAAAGTAAAGTCGTCCTTTCTCTCTCTTGTTCTGCCATTAAATAAATGCTTCAGGCTCCATTGATCTTTACCATTTCCTCTCTCTACAAGAGAATCCTGCCCTGGTTTTGAAGTCAAGAGTCACACTGATAGACTGATATTTGCAGACCCTACTGTTTTGGATTGGATTCTTATAAATACTAGTGTGTGCCTTCTTCACATGTAATAAATGCGCAACATCCTTGGCGGGTTCATATTTCAGGTGAAGTGACTCTCGTATTACTGTAATGCTGCTCATATTTTCAAGAAAGAAGCCTCCCGTTGAACAAGCTTTGAAGATTTGATTCTAGCTACTCTCCTCCACAATAATATTGCTCTTGAAAGCTTCACGGAGGTACGTTTCTCTACCAACCCTTCACTTCTCTTTCATTTTCTCCTTCTCAAAGCCATTAGTTTTTGGTCGAACTTACAAATTTTAAGTTTTTTTTTTTTAAAATCCTTTTGTGTTTCTTCCTCTTTCTGTATTCTGTGGTGGCTTCTTCTCTTCTTGTTTCATCTAAGGCAATGCTTGGTTTACAATCTGGAATTTTGAAGGACACATTTTTTGCTCTTATCTGAAGCTGCTGGTTTGATATGTAAAAAGTGCTTCCCAGATGGTAATTTGAAGATTTGAACTGAATCTTGATTTGGGTCTGGATTTGGTTTTGGGTCTTTCGGTCTAAAGAGGTTTGCTATGCCAATATAGACTTTTGGTTCACTTTCTGTTTAAGATGCTCTGGTAACAGTGCAAGGAATCTATCTTTAGTCATACATGGCAGTTTGTCTTATTTTCTTCGACCTTTTGACTGCCAAACCAAGAAAGCTTACATAATCATCACTACTTTACTCTTCAAGCTCTGTTGCATCCAGGATTCATTTAAAAGTTTCAACTTTTTATTTTTCTCTCTTTCCTTTTCTTTCTTAAGAACCTGACCGTCCATTTTACTTTCTAGCTAACAGTCTAAACACAACAACTGGGGCTTTTTTTTGTTTTTTGTTTGAAATAAAAGGAAGAAGAGAAGAAGAGATCTTTAAATTCAAAAACTGTTTTAGAAATTACAATGCCAAAAGGCATTCTAATCAAAAGCTGTCCAAGAAAAGAAAAGAGTTTATATATGTATAAGCATGTAAGAACATCACTCATGCTATAAACATAAATGAGAATTATATTAATTAGCATTTTCTCAAGAAATGCTATTTATACTTGCATTTTCCCATCTCCTAAGTTTTTTAATAAATCATTATCTAATCTAGTCGACGCATTGTCAAAAATCGGCACCTTTTGTTTATTTATTTATTGGTGAATGAAAGTGGGTCATCAAGCCCACTAAACACAATCACTTCTCTTGAGTTCAAATGTTTGTGAAAATGTTACAGTATTGTATTTGTTCTTTATTGATGTAGGAGTAGGGCCTTGTTTGAAGCTTTTTGGATCGTGTCCTTGATCATCTTGAGCACTTTTAAAAGGGTAGTTATTTTTGCATCCCGGCCGGCCAGCCAGCCAGAAAGGAAATTTCAGTTTTATCCATAGGGATAAAAGAGAGAGAAGAAAAGAAAGTTATAGCAAGAAGAAATGATGATCTTGAGAAGAAGGCTCGCTTGCTGCACTAGGGACAGGGAGATTAGCCTCGACTTTGATAAACAAGAGAGTAAGATTTATTTATTTTTTCAGTAGTATTTTTAGTTGGTAACACTAGCAGTACTTAAAAATTTGATTGATTGTCTTACTACTAATTAATTAGATCTCCCCTGGTGTGTGCACTTAAGTTTTTTTTATTCAAATCATGATGAACTTTAAGCTTAGTTAGCTTCCAATTTTGTTTGTTATGTACGTTTGTGACATTACCCACCACATGGAGAGAAATATTTGAAAATAAAACAATATCAATCAATAGGGCGTAGACTTGGACCAGACTTAAAGAACATGTTTCACGTTTTAGCTTGATGAATCTGTCAATGAGGCTGCTTATT
Source organism: Salix viminalis (assembly GCA_029228465.1). Lineage (NCBI taxonomy): Eukaryota > Viridiplantae > Streptophyta > Magnoliopsida > Malpighiales > Salicaceae > Salix > Salix viminalis. The sequence goes on from CM055426.1 coordinate 7,062,750, forward strand.
TTGTTTCCTTTTAATGGCTATAGTTTACTTTTGGGGTCTTATTGTAGTCGAGGATGGTGGGTTTAAAATTTAAAATAAAGAGCTAGGGTTTTTACCAGAAATGAGGGGGTCCCATAAGGTAGCAGACAATGGAACCTGTGTAGCAGACCCCACGAGCCCTTTTAAGTTTGATAGATCGATCGATGGCTTTCTACATGCATCAATGGTGTTTCTATTTAATTTTGAGCAGAATATTTATGATGCCTTTAGAAGAGAAGCAATGCCCTTGTCCATCAGTTAGCAGCAGATAACATGGTATACACATTTCAAAAATTGATTTTTTCGACCATCACTATTATATTCTACAGCTGATTTTTCCTTTTTCTGTTTAATTTCACTAGAAAAAGAAACATAGTATATATACCAAGAGATGGCATATGGGGTGGTGGGGTTATCCCATTATTTGTGGTTAAAGTGGGACCGATTAAATGGTCCATATCATGTGCAAAACCACATGGGGGATTTTATCTCATAATTTGAACTTTTAGGGTTTGTGTTCTTAACCTTTCTTGGGATGTCAAAGAAGGTTTCAGAATATTGGTTTTAAAAGTGCACAATAATCACAGATATGATAAAAAAGAAGTGGGAAAGTGAGATATCACTCTATGCCTCTATGGGACTGGGCTCAAAAACCAAATGTGCTGCTGCATATTATTACTAGTATTACTACTTTGATTGATACAAATAATGGACTGTTAATAGGATACTCTGTTAATTGAAGTAATTGTCCTTGTCTACTAGTCTGCATCACTTTCCTTCCTGAAAAAAATGGTTTAGTTTCTACTTGGATCTGCATCCACATGGGAATCCTCTTTGTTTTTCTTTTATCTTGGTTTTGAATATTTGTATGCTTGAATACATGTACATTCATGTGTCTTATGGTAACCTGGTATATTTTTGAATTATTAGCTGTTGGGTGCATTATTACCATGTCCAAAACTAACAAGCTTTTTCTACCCACCAAAAGTGTTGATCTTTCGAATGCCTCACTTCAGTTCTATGCTTTTCTTAATTGATCCATGCATTTAAATGGAAAAACTATTTTGTAAAATGTATTTCAGGGATAATGACATATGATGGCCTTGAGAGTTGCATTATAAACAACCAGTCTTATGAAAACGAAAGTGGGACAAGTAGAGGAGAGGGTTGTGTAAGCGACTCCTTTGATGATGATGGTTGTTCAAGCAGTTCTTCCAGCAAAGATGTTTTTGGATCATTTTCATCTAAATGGTTGACAATGAAGAAGGACGAACATGGTTTGAATGATTGGGACCTTGCTGGAAGCCCTCAACACCTTTATGATAAAGAGAAACCATGTTACTCCATTCAATATTCAGATGTGGAGACAATGAAAGAAAAATTTGCAAAGCTGTTACTAGGTGAAGATATCACAGGAGGGCGTAGTGGCCTCAGCACAGCATTGGCATTATCTAATGCAATAACAAATCTTGCAGGTATAATGTATCTCCTTTTGTTCAACCATAAGCTAGTTATGCTTTGCTTGCTTTCTGTAATCCTTATCATTTTATGATTTCTTTTTCACATGATCCTGTTTCTCTAGGACCAGCTAATGTTTAAGCATGTCATCTCTCCGTGTTACAATTGTGATTGGCTAATGTACTTTTTGGGGGAAAAAGGAGTTATGTTTACATTGGGGAGATGTTTATAGAAAAGTTGCGGATTAAAATGGGTCAAATTTTGAATCCATCCTGATTTAAATCAATGAAGTACTCAAATCAGTTTTAAAAAAGCAATAATGCTGTTTTATGTAAACATGAAGTGTGGATGGATACAATCTTAAGTTCTAGCACTAAAATTCACTTAATGATATGAGATGAATTGATAATGTGCAGAACTAGATGCATGACTCTCAAGTATTCACTTCAGAGTCTGATTTAAATCTCTCTCTTTTGTGGCGGAATAATATTTGGTTGAACTTAATTGGATTTTGACTTTTGCTGAACTTTTGTAATCCTTGGATTATGCTTTGTGCATCATGCCTTTTTTCATTAATTAAATCTTTAAATGTATTGTAGCCACGGTTTTCGGGGAGCTATGGAAATTGGAGCCATTGCCTGAAGAAAGAAAGGCCAAATGGCAAAGAGAAATGGACTGGTTGCTTTCTCCTACAAACTACATGGTCGAGTTAGTGCCTGCTAAGCAAAATTGCGCCAATGGACGGATTCTAGAGGTACTCTGTCATTTTGGAACTTTGAAGAATAAAATAATGTTTTTTAATTATCTGGTGAGATATATAATCATCCTTTAATATTGAAGCAGATAATGACACCAAAAGCCCGTGCAGACATCCATGTGAATCTTCCTGCACTTCAAAAGTTGGACTCTATGCTTATTGTAGGTGATCCCTTCATTCCTAAAATTAAGATTCATTTGCAGAGTGAATATTCATGCTAGCTGCATTGAATTATCAATTTCTGACAGGACACACTAGATGCAATGGTGAATACTGAGTTTTGGTACTCAGAAGTAGGCAGCCGAGCAGAAGGAAGAACCAAGAGCGCTAAAGCAGAGCAAGAGGTGGTGGCTCCCATTGCCACAAGTACCAACAACTGGGCTTTCTGACCCAGGAAGAAAGAAATTGCTAAATCAGAGCAAGGTGGTGTATCAAGTATTCAAGGCAGCCAAATCTGTCAATGAAAATATTTTGCTTGAAATGCCTGTGCCAGCTATTATCAAGGATGCACTAACAAAGGTAAGATTGGTCTCTATTTCATAATAAGTGAAATTTAAGTTTTAGAAGAAACCTACGGTTGGTGTAAAATGAAAACAGATCCTATCCAAATTTAATTTCAGCTCATTTTAGCAGAAGAAAACCCGCTATTGTCAGTCTTGTCATCAAATCTACCTATCAAGGCTTGTTATTTTTGGTTTTTGGATCATGCTATGAATGGCTTAGAAACATGAAATAAAAGGAAACATGAACATGTTCGTGTGGGAATTCTGTTTTGAGCTAGGCAACCTTTGACACATACCTTGTTCAGGCATAGTTCATGTTTTCCACTGTGATTGATGAATTTGACAATACAATGGCAAATGGGCGAGTTTGAGATTTAATTTTTGAGTGCTGCAATCCTTGTTGTATTTGCTATAGCTTCTGCTGTCCTTCTTACAGTCTGGAAAGGCAAACCTTGGTGAGGAACTGTACAAGGTGCTGACTGCAGATTCAAACACAGCTGCGGAAATGCTCAATTCTCTTAATTTAAAATCAGAACACAGTGCTCTTGATGCTATTAACAAGTTGGAAGCTGCCATATTTGCATGGAAAGAGAGAGTTACTGCACAAGCCAGTGGTAGATCACCTGCTCGAACATCATGGTCCTTTGTCAAGGACTCAATGTCAGAGTTTGACAAGATGGAGTCGCTGTTGGACAGTGCGGAATCCCTTGTACACCTGCTAAAGAGCAGATATCCAAACCTTCCCCAAACATTTCTTGATTCTACAAAAGTCCAATATGGCAAGGTGAGCTCCATTTTAGATCTATTGATTGGAAAAATTTCTATTTGGCTGGGAAAAAAAAGTACGATTGTGGTTGCTGTTTCTGTAGGACGTGGGACATGCAATCTTGGAAGCATATTCACGGGTTCTTGGAAACGTGGCATTCAGCATTCTGTCTAGGATAGCAGACATTATGCAAGAAGATTCGTTGACAAATCCCAGTTCTCCGGCGGCCACATGTTGCTTTCCAGGAGGAGTAAATTCATCAGGGTATTTGGAGACTCCAGTTCATGCGCTGCATGTCCGACACTCACTCATCGATGAGATGAATAAGGTGGATGGAAAGAGCCGCGAATCGAATGCTAGTCATATTTCTGACCAGGAACTCTCTTACAGCGACGCCAGAACAAGCTCGGTAGTTGCAACACCAAGTCGAAGTCGAGTATGGTGCATTGGCGGAGATGCTTGTAGAAGTCTGTCCCCTGCAAATTCTCCATTAACAGAAAGAAGCCGTGGTATTTAAATTCAGGCATTTGTAAATGGTTTTACTAGCTACAATGTTCACTGAGATAGTATGAAAGATGCTTGATTCTGCCTGATGTATTGAAATCATTTAGTATATGAAGGAAATCAATCAAATATTGGTTTGGCCAATCTGAATTAGTATGAAAAAGACTGAAGCATATTATACGGATGATCGCAACAATTTAGTTCTACCTAAATTGATCAATCTTCTTTTATTCTTAACATATTTTATGGTTATTCTGACTTTTCTAGGATTTATATATATATAACAAGAAAGAAAATTAACTTAAGTGAACAATGCAATTTCTACTTATAATAATATATATCCTCGTGAAATAATAATAAGTTTTAGAGGGTGTTTGAGAGTGTGACTGTAGTTGTTTTTGAAAATGCTTTTCGTTTAAAAATACATCAAAATGATATTTTTTTATTTTTAAAAAATTATTTTGATATCAGCACATCAAAATGATCTAAAAACAAAAAAAAATTCATTTAAAATGAAGAATTTTTTTTTCAAAATTTGACCGAATAGCGGTTCAACCGCTTGCCCAAGCCCAAATAGGCACTTATTCTTAAAGACTTTTCTAAGTGGTCTCTCATGAGAATTTAATTATCGGATCCATTCCATTTATGATTGATGCTATTCATTTCAAATTACTTATTTTAATAAAGAATATCATTATTTAATTATAAAAAAACACCACAATACATGAATCTTAAAAGCAAAAACTAAAATACTGAAAAAAAAATGGAGAGCAATCAACCCAAGCCCATCATAAATCATTCAGGCCAACTGTGGACCAGCAGTTGCACTTTCCTATGTCACTGAGGAGTTATTGGCATCAGTTGATGAAAGGCCTTGTGATAAAGTCTATCTAAAAGAAGGGTGCAGCATCATGGATATGAATTCTTTGTTATGGAGTACGTCCATGGTTGCCTCGGTGCCAACATTGGTGTCATACTCATTTCTGAGGAATTATTTTATGGATATATTATTATTTATTAATTAAAAAAAACATGTTCTTGTAAGAAAAAAAAATCTCAATTAATAATACTATACTTGATAGAATCTCAATTAATAATACTAAAAAAATCTCAGCAAAAATCTCAATTTGAAAGAATGTGATTGAAAAGAAATAAAACCCAATTTATCAAAATAAACAATAATACTAATAAAAAAGAAATGAGGGAGGCAATAGCGCGAAAGAGTAAAACCGGGTTCTTTTTGCATCGGTCATGTAATTGGTGAAGGTTGTACAATATTTGAAAGTTCAGAGAATTAAAATTTATCCGGTCGTGATTGTTTAGAAATCTACGTAGATCATGGATGAGCAATGGTTGTTTTCTCAATATTTGATGGTGTTCAAAGTTTCAGTCTTTAAAAAACAGGGAGATAAATACAGACAAGAACAGAAAAAAAAGGAGATCATGACAAAGTTTCATTGGATTTTCAGGGAAACTCTAATGGAAAGGGAAAATTAAATTTTGGCAAGCAAACATATCCAATCTCATCTTTAGCACATATAATCTTAATTAAACATCACATAAGATGGTGATATTCACTTTTCTTCCAAGAGTTTGTTGATGACCAATACATTGTTGCATAGTTGGCGGAACATTGCATTTCTCGACACCAAAATTTCACTGCCAGAACTTTCCTTGAACCCGTTCTCACATGATTGTGCAGCAGCAATTCCTGCTTTCACCGAGGCACGAACGTCTTTCGTGCCGTCCTCTAACAACTCAGACGACGCATCGCCGAGTTGCTGGACGGCATCCAAGTATTGGTCGGAGCAGTCGGAGAGGGCCTGGTCAACGACAGGGTCCAAAGTCTTGTTAAGAAGCAGAGTCTTGATGTACTGCGATGTTTCTGCTGCTTTTGAAGATGCAAGGGTTAGTGCGATTATGCCTAGTTGTTTCAAATCGGCTTGTTTGCTATCAGGGTTCGATTCAAATATTTCAACACAACTGTTCCTGTTATGGGAGCGCGCGCATACCTTCTCGATTAGATTGGTGTCCGCACTGGCAACAGATGCGTGGAGAGAAAGGGTGAGGCTGAGGGTTAAAGATAACAGGGCAAAACTTGTGACGGGCTTCATTTTCTTTCCTCAGTTTTTTTCAAGGGGGTGTTTGTGCTTTTAAATCAAGAAAGATGAGGGTAATTTTTGTTTCAAAGATTGTTCGTCGAACAGCTATTATGTACTGGTATTTTATTGTCTGCTAATACTTGACAGTAAAAAGAGATTCAACAAGGACCACCAACGGAAGAAACAAATGCGCCTAACCACAACTTAAATATAGTTCTTCTAGATTTTTTCAAGAATCTAATCCATGATTGTGGGCGAATTCTATTTCTAGCTCCTGCTTCGATGTCAGTTTTGCATGCAGCTCCGACAATCTAGAGCTTGAATCGCCCTAGGGCTCTGAATGTTTGACTTCTGTGGCATTTCTGCAGCACTATAATCCGCCAAACACTTGTTTTACAGATTGCCCGCAAGATAAAACTAAGCGATGTACATGCGCATTTTCATATCTCAACTAATTTATATAATTAGATAACCCAACTAATTTGCATTCCAGTATGAAAAGATCAGGGAGGGAGACGAAGAGACGAGGAAGATAAAAATGCTAGATAACAACCGTCTCCACACACATACACAGCACATCTTTTCACTAATGAGATTAAATTAAAAGCTAACAAACAAGCCAACGTTTGGAAGATTCGAATGGTGTTTTTATTGAGTTTTTTGTAATTATTATATAAAAAATAGGTTTACAGATGGATTGATCGTATAAATCAAATCCATATTTGCTAACAGCAAGATTCGAATCCAAGACCTCGTGCTAATACGTGATCTTCTTACACCGGAACCAATCCATTGACAGCTGCCGGAATCTACTTCGTCATCATGTATAGTGCTTAAGAATGAACAAGAGAAAGCCTGCGGCGTTTTTCGCGGGCATCCTGAAAGGCGTCGCCGGCGCAGCATGGCTGGACCTTTCAAACCCTAGCTCGCTCGTTGTTTTTGCTCTCTAAAGCTGAAGTTTGTTGAAGTACGTGAAGGACTTCTTACCCGGAAGAAGACATCGTAGGCACCGAGCACAATCCGCTGTAGTGATTCCTTGACTTGCTTGAACATATTTTAGCAACATTTTTGAATGACTCGTGTTTATTTATGTATGGTTGGGCCATATACTCTTCAGTTGGCATCCACTGAGGAAAAAAAATAAAAAAGAAAAATTATAGAAGTAATTGTTTTATATCCTCAGGGGCCTGATCAATGATAGCCTTGAATTCACTATAGTTATCAAATTATTTAAGAGATTCCCTTAAATGTCTTTAAAAACATTACTCTAAATCATAAAATTAATTTATTTAAGCTGATAATGATAGCCTTGAACTTATATATAATGAATTTAATTTTTTTTTAAAGTGAAAATAATTCTCAAGAACTTGAAGGGTGCACATCCAACCGCACACGTACAAGAATTACTATAATAAGTAATAATTTCTAAATACCTAGCTAGTTCCACACAAGCGAAATTAAAAAAAAAGTTTGCTGCAAGTTAGAAAATTACCTGAGCTGCCTTGATCTCTGAATCTTGTTTGTTGATATCGAAAGAGAGTGGTCGCAACATGCAAACAAAAAATAGGTCCGATTTTCCACAAAAATTCATGTGTGTTTGGCTGTGGAGAGAGAGAGAGAGAGAGATCGATCTCAATTCATAGAAACGGGAATATGGAGCAAAAATTAATTCGAAAATAATAATCTAACACTTTCAATTCATAGACTTACATATCTATCTATATATATATATATATATATGATACAGGTAAAAAGTTTTCTCAAAACCTTAACATTGTATCTCATGGAGTTTGCATCTCGTGTGCTATTTAAAGAGTACTGGGAAAGCTCGCGTGATGAAATAATTCACATGTGAAGATGATGCCATTAACTGCGAAGAAAAATTCTTACCTAAATGCTAAAATCTCCACAAATTCTGTGTCAATCTGAGAAGCAAAACGAAGCCAGAGATGTTAGAGTGGAAGAAGAAGACGTTTGATCAGGTTCAGGATGTAAGAGCTTAAATATTTGTTTCAAACCACGGGATTTAACTCACATCTGTCTCTTCCTTCACTTCTCGAATGGCAGCTGTGCAAATATCCTCGCCCTGTGAATTCATGGCGGCGGAGCTTCAGAATATAAGCAAACTGTAACATGAATCTCCTATATATGATACTCACCTGATTAGCAACGCCGGTGGGGAACTTCCATACATCTTTATCTCTGAATGCGCCATTCTTTTCCTGAACCACTAGCACCTGTAGCCAGGTGGAATCATTTGACCTCAGATTGAGAAAGAAATCAAATTATGTTAAAAAGCTATCTTAGAAATTTCAACTCGATTTTGCATCATCTGTGCGAGCAGGTGGAAAGGCACAAATTAACTACATTTCCATCCTTCATACCTAGATATGGACATTTACATCCTTAATTAAACTATAAGTTTTGCTATCTCTTAGCCATCAGAAACTATTTTGGGGGGTAGAAATCTAATACAAGCTTTAATTTCTACAATTTCAATTAAAATATTCCATTCATTTAATTCAACATTTAAACTAAAAAAAGAAGAAGATTGTAGCAAAAAACAAGAAAAAAAGGGATAGATGGTGATTATTATGTATATATTACTTAAGTTAATGTGTACTTTTAATATATATCAATTCATTTCAATCAACGTTTTACACCTCAAATACTCGTTCATTAAAATTGTCATCAACGAAGTATCAATAACACCCTTTTTCTTATATACGTATAAATAATATAGTTATTTTAAATAAAACTAAAATTATTGGAATTTAATTCCCCCACCAAAACATGGGTCGTAATCTAATGTTTCTTTTTTTAAATAAAATAAAATATATGATCAAATTTGTGTTTTTTAAATTTAAAGACACCTTAGAAAAGTACTTTCAAACAACTATACTCTACGGATTACGCATGTATACAAGCCTCTAGTTTTACAGGATCACTGTTTTTTTTTTCCTTTTCCTTTTCCCTGATCTCATTGATCTTTTAGTAGCATCTCTGAATTAACTATTATTATAGCCAGGACCTGACGGGAAAGTCTACATTCACCAGAGAGATAAAATAAATCAAAACTGGAACCTTCCTCCCTGACCGGCGGCGGGCCAAAGGAAAAAGGGTAGAATTGTTATATATGTTAAAAAACTAGAAAATGGAAAAATATACCTCTCTGTTATCATTCATGACGAAGGCACCAATACCAACAGTATGGGAGGCATTTGCAGGAAGAGTATCGGGAGTTTCAGGAATCCAATAGACCAACATCAGGTAATCCGACTCTGCATGGTGGTACCTAAATCCTTCCTGTGAATTTTATCAGCACAATCTATATCATTCCCTTGTCCGAAGCTGAGATGATGAACTAATTCCAGTTGTTTCTACCTGGAGATAGCAATTCTGTACGTGCATGCCTTGTGGGAAGATATGTGCTTGTTAGTTAATTAGGGTTCAATTAATTACCTTAACTGTAGGTTCAACAAGATTAGCAAGCTTAAATTGGCAACTTGATCCAAACACCCTTCACCCCCTAAAAGAAAACATGAAAAAAAACAAAAAAAAAGCAAGAATTAATCATGTTGCTAATAGCTTTTCACACAATTTTAATATATATACAGCACGCCCAGACATAGCCAAATATTGCCAGCCAACTGTTTTCTAGGAGTCCCTCAGTTTGATTTACCTGCTGCCTCCATTGTGACATTGAAGCTCTAAGCAGAGGAACGTAGACATCACTGTCCATAGGTTCCTCAACATCTACCTTAACTCCTCCATATGAATCTTCAACTGCTTTTAACAGTCCAACCTGCTGAAATATACCTGTCTGCTCTCTGATCGGTAATGAACTCGTTGATGTAATTGGAGACGACATTTTTTTATTCCTTGAGAGTGATGAAACTAGGGAATCAGATGTCCACTTACGTTCTGTCCGGGAAGATGAAACGGCTAATTAAGTTTGTCAAGATGACGATGCGGTAACAAATTGAAGGCCATAGCCCGTATATATACACACATATAGTGTGCGCGTGGTTATTTTATAAATGTAAGAGAATTTTCCTCTAAGCTGCTGCCGCGAAATGCATCGGAGACTTCGTCAATAAGGGATCAATATATTTTTGTATGCAATTAAAAGTTGGACTTCATATATAGACGGAGACTTCAGAAAATTGGGGGCTACAGACATAGACTTATACCAAAGTTGACAAATTCTTTTTATCCTTTTCTGACTCGCTAAAATCCTTTTTTATCGTCTTTAGAATTACTTTTGAAACAAAAATATTTTTTAATGTATTATTTTTCTGATGTGTTAAGATTTTCTTGATATATTAATATTAAAATACAAATTCACATGTAAATTGTGGAGTGGGATTTGATTTTTGAAAAGTGCATTTGATTTGTGTTCAAGAGAAGAAAATTCAAGAGAAGAATCAAAGGATTGTTTTATTCTTTTATAAGAGTATTTTAAGTATAAATTATACTCAAATATGTGTTTGTTGACGGTATGTTTACCCCTCACCTTCCTTTCTAGAAATATTTTCCAATAACACCTCTATAACAACCATGAACATGATCATCGTTGCACTTTTAAAACCAACAAGATTGTTGGTTCAAGTTTCCAACATACCATTGAATAATCATCGACCTTGTAATTGAAAACAAATCCATCATTGATTATATACACAAACTAAGTCAATTCTCAAGATGGTGTCAGCGTCAAAGGAAAAGAGGGCACGAGGGCCCAATGTTTCAAGTTTAAACTATAAGTAACTCCTTTAAGAAAGTAAAAAATAGGCACGTTGATTTTTTTTTTTGCACTCAAGGTGAATACTTTGACAATCACTTATAGAGAATTCTCTATGTTGATCATCAAGTAAGGCTTTGAGTATTGACATCATGTTAGTTATAATGATTAAGGCTATATCTTTAGAGGATCAAGTGGCTAACTTGACAAAACTCATTAAGGGGCAAAAAGATCTTGAGCTAATGAAGTTGATGAGTAAGCTCGAGAGCATGAATAGTGGAGGCCAGGCTTTGGCTACCAAGATTTTATAAAAAGATCATTTGGATGTTATTGAGAATTTCACAACCAGAGTCATAAAAAATATTCACGGTATTATTTATGACATATTCACCGTGAATCAACTAGAAGATATTATCAAGAGAGCCATAATGGATAAAGTAAAAAGTTCAGTTCATACTTTGTATTCTTATGTGAGGTCGTACATCTAAAGGATTGACCTGTTAAGGATGCCTCCAAGTTATCAACTACCAAAGTTTCAATAATTTAATGGCAAAGGAGACCTATGACAACATGTGGATCATTTTGTAGAAACTCACAATAATGCTAAAAATGCTAGTGATCTCATGGTAAGAAAGTTCATTCGTTCATGAAAAGACAATGCTTTTGACTAGTATATTTTCTTGGAGTTTAGCTCAATTGATAGTTAGAACCAATTAAAATGAGAGTCTCTCAATCATTTCTATAATACTTGTCATATGGTCAACATGATTGAACTTAATAATACACGTCAATGAGAAAAGGGTCCTATCGTTGACTATGTTCATCGATGGAGAAATTTTAGTCTTAATTGTAAGGACTGACTCACAAAGTTTTCGCTCTAGATATCTGTATTAAAAGGATGTATTAGGGACTATACAATATTCTATAAGGAATTAAACTTAATTCTTTTAAAGGACTGGCTACTCAAGCACATGTCATGAAGCTTAATATTGTTACATCTAGAAACTTATCATTACCTATGTATGAGCCTAAGAAAAACAAGCATAAAGGTCATATATTTTGAAATAGTACTCTCAAACCCAACAAAGTTTTTTTTAAAAAAAATTAGCAAAAATTTAGAAAAAAAGACCCAACAACGACTTAAGCCTAATAAGGCTCCTAGTGGTTAAAAACCCAACAAAGTTTTAATAAACAAAATTCCAACAAAAAACCCTATCACGGTTTTAACAAAGAAAAAGTCCAACAAAAACCCAACAAGCTTTTTAGCGCTATATTTTCCTTTCTGAGTGTGCTTTATAACCTTCACCTTATAGATAATGCCCTTTCAAGTCTTATCTTTTCCTTCATTAGTGTATTTTTCAGTCATTACCTCTTAGATAATAATATGTTTTCTAGTTTTATCTATTTTTTCAGTATATTCAATCACCATAGTCATTTTTCTTCTAATAAAAGAGCAAACAACCTTTATATTTTTTTTTATGGAGTGAAATATCTTCTCAGCTTCATTAGCTAAATTAGAAATGTAATGGATCGGTGTACAAGTGATCTTATTTTTTCATGCTCTCCCAACACTTAATAATAAATTCAGATCTTATCCTGCCCACTACATCATCAACAAAATACCCAAAGGCTGAAAGATAACAACAGCTTTAAAAGTATACAAGCTAGCCCTATATTACTGAGAAGGATTGGTGTAGATGGTGCCATGGATCGGTGATGAGATTATTCTTGTGGAAAACTTGATAAAGACTAGCTAAATTACACCATTTAAAATGCTATAATGATTCTTTGGCTCTCATGATATTGTCTTAAGAATGACTTTTCATTGACAAAAAAAAAAGATTTTGACTCTTCATTTATGGAGCTGCGAAACCAAGAAATAAAAGATAATTTTTTTTTTACTCTCCCATTAAGAAATGCACCCACTGAACACGAAAAACAAAGCTTCGAGTTCATAATGAAGAGTCTAACCATTCACCATTTCTTAAAGATTCGAGCTTTATCATTAATATATTTTAAGATCAGGCATGCTAATTACTAGCTAGTCCGTTCTATGTTAGAGTTCCGCATATGTATGATAGAATAACTTCACATGTGTGTGTTTTAAAATATATCCATTATTCAAAACTGAATATGTGATGAATATATGTATACACCATTTATTTATGTGAAAAAGACAAAAAAAAAATCATACCTGTTCTGAACCTAGTTAGATCTATGGCATGCATCACATGTAAGATGTAAATGTGCGAAGTGATTTCTTTTTACTACTAATAATAATAATGAAGACGAAGACGAAGATGAATAATAATGAAGACGAAGACGAAGACGAAGACGACTCTGGAGATATTATTATTATTATTATTATTATTATTATTATTATTATTATTATTATTATTATTATTATTATTATCAAGAAAGAGTGGGCAACTGTATATTACTGTTGTAACGAAAAAAGAAAAACAAGACGAAGACCAAAATATTAGGAGGAGTGTGTTTGAATTACTGCTTAGTACAGATGTGATCTGAGCAGAACGAACACATAAACATGTCTCCATGAGTTTTGTACGGGAAAAAAATTGTAATGAGGATGTGCATTTATTGATTTCTGTATTAATAATGAAGGAATTAGTTGGCACTGCAACTCATACTCGCAAACAATCTTATGATTTAATTCAAGTAAATATAATTTATCTTAAAATCAGCATGTTGTAGTAAAATCTTATTTCACTTAAAATCTTAAATTTTTAGAGATTTAAAAATATAATTTATATTTTTCTTTAATACTCTACTAAAGTGAAAACTCTTTAGACTTGAACCTTGCACAAGATCACATTATCTTGTGCTTGATTTTCATCAAATAAAATAGATATGGTGAAATTCAAATTTGTTACCGTTAGGTCAAAAAGATTTAAATTTTAAAATGAAACTTAAAAATATAATTTATATTATTTTTTAACGGATATAAAAATATAAGTTGATAGGTTACACTCGAGTTTGAATTTTTATGATTTGATTATCGTACTTGTATATTCATTTGTAGTGGCAATGCATGACATACATTTTATAGAGTGCGTGTGAGGGTATTTCTTCGAGAAAGCGAGAGAAGGCCATATTCTTCAAAAGAAAAAAGAAGGCATAGGGTAACTCTGCAACAATGGGAAAAGTGATGGAGAAGCCGGTTCAAGAGGATGAGTCGATGGAGGTGGCTTTGCGACGGCGGCGTCCTCGCCACGACAGGCAGCCCGCCACCACCAAAACGACACCATCAGCCAATGGTACTGACACAGACGTCCATGATACTGTCGACTCCTCCACTGAATTCAATCAAGAGAAAAATGGAAAACAGGAGATTTCCATCTTCGTCAACAAAGGCATGTACACTGCTTTGTTATTGTCTGCAGGAAAAGTTCATTATATCTTGATGAAGATGATACACATGCATGGTCTCTGTGTGTCAAACTTTTTCTACTTTAGCTAGCTAGCTTGTTAATTAATTAATTAATTAATAAAAATGAAGATACAATCAGCCACTATCCATATCTTAAATGAGCTGGATGCATTTCTTAGTTAAAATACCTTAGTATTTAATTTCATAAAACCCATTTCATCTCTAACTATTTTATTTTTATATTTAACTTGTTCCTTACTCTTTTCTTTTAATTGCTGATTTTTTATTTATTTTGGATGATTAAAAATTTTCATGTTTGTTTTCTATGGGGTGATCCTGGTCTCATTACGGAAAAGTCATTGATTTCAAAAATTATCTTGGTTTAACTTTAATATTTTTTAAAATTGATATGTTTTAATTTGTCATTCAATATTAGGTTATTAAACCTTGAGATTCAAGATTATATTTACTCTTTTTTTGTGGGGTTATCATGATTTTATATCTTGGGTCGCAGGTTAGTAGAGTTAACTTGGGTTCATTTGAGTTTTTTTTTATATTTTTTAATTTCACTCAACATTATCTAGTTTGCTTGAGAGTTGAACCTATATTGTTTTAATCAATTTTGTTTTGTGTTTGAACTTATCTCAATCTTATGTTTATGCCACGAATTTGACATGCTAACTTGATTCATATTTGTTTATTCCTTCTTTTTTTTTAAAATTAACTGTTTTACAATTTTTCCTTCTATGTTTGCTTTGTTGGTGATTAAAAATTTCTTTCATTTTTGTCTTTATTAAGTTATTTTGTTCTAATTTAATATTTTTTTTGTTATCAAATAAGATTGTTGAGACTTTTTAAGAATACTTAGAGGATATATTTTTATAATATTAACAAAAATAAGATCACTCATTGTCTCTTTTCTATTTTTTACTGTCGTTTTCTTTTTGTTTTATCTATAATTATATTATTAAATTAAGTGATCTTATTAAATCCAATCAAATCAATAATTCAAATCTCATTTTCTTACTCATTTAAAAACCCAAACATCACCTAAAAATATTTTTTTATATATATGAAAACATTTGACATGGTCCATAGTATATCACGAGCTATATGTCTAGTAATATACAATCACAAAGGTTATGTTTGCTATACAAATAATGTTTGTGTCCCAAAGCAATAATTGAATTAATGGTATGCTTACACTTTTCAACAACGTCGTCATTTAAGAGTAAATTGGTCGTGCCTTCATGGGACACCTCAATGGCGACTTTATATCATTGGCATTTTTCCTCTCATAAACAATTTAAAGATGATAAAATTAAATAGAAAATTCAATTATATCATTGGCAATCACAATATGAATCAAGTGTTTAATTATATATTAAAGATTGTAAAAATGATGGATGTTGGGGTAGGAAATCATGGGTGTTTGTCCTTGATTCATTTTAAAGCTTGATTTAATTTATGTCAGGCGTACTTAATTTTACATGCATGATGAATTTATTAATTTAGAGTCATCAAGCTTGATAATGTGCCGTTGTTTGTGCAATTCATAATGAAAGATGACTAAGACCTAAAACTCCTTTCCTTATGGTGGTGGCTCACCGCGTTAGAGTTTAACTTCAAGTTTTTTTAGGTGAACACGAGAATGAGTTTATGTATTCATCAAATGGATAATTGTTCATCCAATTGCAAAGCACATTTATAAATATCACACTAGTATTGAAATGATTTGTCTATTGCATGTCTTTATGGTTTCAGACACTGAATCTATTAATGGAATTAATGGTAATGTACATTCAAAGACTGAAAGGTCCTTCTCGGAAGTATCAAGCCTTCCTCTTTCCAGAATGTCTTCAGAGAAACTGATCATACCAACCAGTTCAACTAGCCAGGCGACAACACGACATGGAAATATTAGCGTCATCAAAGAATTGTATCTTGAAAGTGTATATAAGAAGGATGTTGCACATGAATTCTACTGTCCTAACTGTAATTCTTGCATCCAGAAGGTTATAATTCGCGGTAACGAACCTGCACTGAACCTGGAGCAATTCAAATGCTCATCATGCTTCAGTTTTCTCATACCAATAGGTAATTACCAATGTAGCTTCCTTTATCTTTGTCGATAGCCTGCAGGTCCGTATGCCATTTCCTTTGCCATAATATGACCACTATTTGACATTATATATTTTGGAACAATGGTCAGGGAGGGTGCTGATGGTGTATATTGGATTATTTTCACTGCTTGATTTTGCATTTCATGCAATCTTATCAAAGATTTTATTGGATTAATTCCTTTCTTCATAGAGTTTCGAGTGTAATGGTGTTTCTAAGCTCTATTCTTCCCAATTTATGATAAATGCTCCAACTTTACCATTTTGTTTCATCCAACAGGCAATTGGTTCTTTTCTAATTCGGTATCGGAAGATGACGAGTCACCGCTTGAGAAAGGTGATATACTTGATGCAATCTTTTAAAACTTTGATATTGTTTCCACTTATTATTATGCAATCAGGTTTTTCTCTACTATACGGTAAGCATTGTTTTCATAATCACTTAGAAATAATAATTGTTGGGGGAAGGAATGTAGATGTTGCAGGTATGAATGTGCATGATATCAATGGTCGCCTTAATAAAGAAATTAGTGTTGTACATGCATATATAGAATGCAGGTTTAATTTTAACCATGTTGGAAGAGAAGGATATAGTGTAGCAGTTAGATTATAAGAATAAACCAGAAAAAAGCTAAAAAAAACAAGTAGAAAAATAAAAGGAATATCATTTTCTCTCAAACGTATACATCTTTTCATCGTATATCACGAGCTATCTCTAGTAATATAAAATCACAAAGGCTATATTTTTTTATATACAAGTAATGTTTGGATCGCAAAGCAATAATTGAATTAATATTATGTTTGCACTTTTAAAACAAAATTGTCGTTGAAGAGTAAATTGGCCATGGCTTCATGGGATACCCTAATGGCAAGACTACATGCATTTCCCTCTCTTAAACAATTTAAAGCTGCAAAAAATTAAATAGGTCTTTCATTTATATCATTGGCAATCACAATATGATCAAGTCTTTAATTATATTAAAGATTGTACAAAAGATGGATGTTGGGCTAAGAAATCATGGGTATTTGTCCTTGATTAATTTGTAGCTTGTTTTGATCTAGATCCCAATGAAATTACAGTCATGAAGATTGATAATGTGTCGGTGTTTGTGCAATTCATAATAAAAGTTGACTAGGCCCTGAAATTCCTTTACTTATGATGGTGGCTCACCGCGTTAGAGTTTAGCTTCAAGTCTTTTTAGGTGACCACAAGAATGAGTTAATGTATTCCTCAAATGAGTGATTGTTCATCCAATTGCAAAGTACATTTATAAATATTACACTAGTCATTGAAATGCAAAGTACATTTGTAAATATTACACTAGTCATTGAAATGCTTTGGCTGCTGCATGTCTTTATGGTTTCAGGCACCGAATCTACTCACAAATTCCCTATATTGAAACATGGGACAAGAGGACATGGAAATATTAGCGCCATCAAAGAACTGTATCTTGAAAGTGTATATAAGAAGGATGTTGCACATGAATTCTATTGTCCTAACTGTAATTCTTGCATCCAGAAGGTTATAATTGCACCACGCCCTGAGCCATTCAGATGCTCATCATGCTTCAGTTTTCTCATACCAATAGGTAATGATCAATGTAGCTACCTTTATCCTCGTCGATAGCCTGTAGGTCTGTATGTCATTTCCTATGCCATAATATGGCCACTGTTTGACATTATATATTTTGAAACTATAGTTAGGGAGGCTAATGATGGTGTATATTGGATTATTTTCACTACTTGATTTTGCATTTCATGCAATCTTATCAAAGATTTTATTGGATTAATTCCTTTTTTCGTATAGTTTCTGGTGTAATGGTGTTTCGAAAGCTCTATTCTTCCCAATATAAATGCTCCAACAAATGCTCCAACTTTACTATTTGGTTTCATCCAACAGGCAATTGGTTCTTCCCTAATTCGGTATCGGAAGATGATGACACACCGCTTGAGAAAGGTTTTATACTTGATGCAATCTTTTAAAACTTTGATATTGTTTCCACTTGTTATTATGCAATGAGGTATTTCTCTACTACACGATAAGTATTTTTTTAGAATCACTTAGAAGTAATAACTTTTGGAGGAAGGAATGTAGATGTTATAGGTATGAATGTGCATGATATCAATGGTTGCCTTAATAAAGAAATTAATGTGTTTGTATACATATATAGAATGCATGTTTAATTTTAACCGTGTTGGAAGAGAAGGATAGAGTGTGGTAGTTAGTTTATAAGAATAAACCAGAAAAAAAGAAGCTAAAGAACCAATAGAAAAATAAAAGGAATATTATTTTCTCTCAAACGAATACATCTTTCCATCGTATATCATGAGCTGTGTATCTAGTAATATACAATAACAAAGGCTATGTTTGTTTATATATAGATAATGTTTTGATCCCTAATCAATAATTGAATTAATGTTATGTTTGCACTTTCGGGCAACGTTGTCATTGAAGAGTAAATTGCTCATAGCTTCACGAGACACCCCAATGGTGAGATTACATGCACTTTCCCTCTCTTAAACAATTTAAAGCTGCAAAAAATTAAATGGGTCTTTCAATTATATCACTGGCAATCACATTAAGAATCAAGTCTTTAATTATATTAAAGATTGTACAAAAGATGGATGTTGGGCTAGGAAATCATGGGTATATGTCCTTGATTAATTTTATAGCTTGTTTTGATCTAGATCCCAATGTAATTTCAGTCATGAGTACTTATTTTAGAGTCATGAAGATTGATAATGTGCTAGTGTTTATGCAATTCATAATAAAAGTTGACTAAGACCTGAAATTCCCTTACTTATGATGGTGGCTCACCGTGTTAGTGTTTAGCTTCAAGTCTTTTTAGCTGACCACAAGAATGAGTTAATGTATTCCTCAAATGAGTGATTGTTCATCCAATTGCAAAGTACATTTATAAATATTACACTAGTCATTGAAATGCTTTGGCTGCTGCATGTCTTTATGGTTTCAGGCACCGAATCTACTCACAAATTCCCTATATTGAAACATGGGACAAGAGGACATGGAAATATTAGCGCCATCAAAGAACTGTATCTTGAAAGTGTATATAAGAAGGATGTTGCACATGAATTCTATTGTCCTAACTGTAATTCTTGCATCCAGAAGGTTATAATTGCACCACGCCCTGAGCCATTCAGATGCTCATCATGCTTCAGTTTTCTTATACCAATAGGTAATGATCAATGTATCTACCTTTATCCTTGTCGATAGCTTGTATGTCCGTATGCCATTTTCTTTGCCATAATATGGCCACTGTTTGACATTATATATTTTGAAACAATGGTTATGAAGGCTAATGATGGTGTATATTGGATTATTTTCACTGCTTGATTTTGCATTTCATTCAATCTTATCAAAGATTTTATTGGATCATTTCCTTTCTTTGTATAGTTTTCGGATGTAATGGCGTTTCTAAGCTATATTCTTCCCAATCTATGATAAATGCTCCAACTTTACCTTTTTATTTCATCCAACAGGCAATTGGCTCTTCCGTGATTCGGTATCAAAAGGTGAAGACAAAGGTGATATACTTGCGCAATCTTTTAAAACTTCAATACCTTTTCCACTTATTATTACGCAATGAGGTTTTTCTCTTCTACACGGTAAGCATTTTTTCAGAACCATTTAGAAGTAATAATTGTTGGAGGAAGGAATATAGATGCAGCAGGTATGAATGTGCATGATATCAATGGCCGCCTTAATAAAGAAATTAGTGTGTGCGCGCGCGCGCGAGCGCATATGTGTGCATAATGCAACTTTAATTAACCATGTTGGAAGAGAAAGATACAGCGTGGTAGCTAATTTATAAGAATAATCCTAGAAAAAAAAAGAGTAAAGAACAAGTAGAAAAAATGAGAGGAGTATCTAGCTCTTATCTATTTCTTTGTGCTTATGTATTATGTTTTTTATAAGAAGTCTATTACTAGGCCTCAAGTTCTAGACAATCATGAAATTAAATTACTCAAAGAAAATCATAATCTAACTAGAAATCTAACATTTTAATTAAACAAGAATTTTAATAAATTAATCTATTACAAACCCTTCTTCATCAAGGATTCTTACATCGACTATATTCTTCCTTTAACTAGAATCTTATTTATCAATGATAAAAATCTAATAGATGATCATTTTAATGTTGTGAAATTCTAACAATATTAAAATCTTATAAACTCTAATTCCTATTAGCTTACTATTGAACTTCAATAAATCAGTCTTGCAGTGCTGTCAATGCCTAATATTCATTATCCCATCAAAACTTTGAATTTACAGATCAACTCTTGAATGTAAAATATTTCAGGGAAAACAAAACAGGGAAACAAAATCTAATGTAGCACTGTTGTATCAGGGCCTGAAGCAGAACCAGATATTGAAATCTTAGTTGATTCAGCTGAGGGAACAACAGGTTATGAGCTAAGAGGTTCTAAGAAATTGGAAATAGTGAAAAGCATTGTTTATGGCGGTTTGATTGAATCAATTACAAGTCTAAGTGTTGTGACATCTGCTGCTAGTGCTGATGCTGCCACATGTAAGTTTCAGAGTTATGTTTTTGGTTTTTAACACCCCTCCCCAGATTTTGTTTATTGCACTGTCCTTTTCCTTTTTCTCTCGTCATCTGATATTCATAAATGCATTATTATCATCATAAATTAACTACTCTCTCAATTTTTTCTATATATTTGGATCATTTCACTCTCAAATATATTTATTGATTGGCTTTTATTTTATTGTTCTTGTTTTCTTGTATTATGAACAACCTCGAGTAGAATTTTATCAAAAGTCAGATTCATATCGTATACTTTCACCTGTAATACAATAGTTGATAGCGCAGAGGTGTGTGTGGTAAGCTCAAGCCTCACTCTAGCTTTGAGCTTTTGGCAATCACTTAGCAGTTTATTCACATGTACTGTACTGATAGGAGATAAGAATACCCTCCCCTCGCCCTTATTGAAAACATATGGATATAGCAGAACTTCTATCTTGTCTTGTCTTAAATTTGATGAGAAACACTTCTTTTCCCATGAAGAATTACTTTAGTGGTCTGAGTTTCAATCGTTCACTGACTATTTTTCTGGTTTTAGCGAGCATTATAGCTTTGTCACTGGCAAACTTGATTGGTGGAATTTTCACTATTGCCCACAATGTAAGTAACTTTTGCAGTCCATTTGTAAATTAGTGGATCGGAATAAGAAGCGGCGGCGAGTCTTCACGTTATATATTTGTAATTCCAGTAGATGTTATAATTTAAACTAAGATACTCCCGTTACATGTGAAAATACAGCTTTCGGACTTGAAAAGTGAGCAGCCTGGAGAGGTCTCCAGCCTAGCAAATGAGCAAGTTGATCGCTATCAAGAACTTCTGGGACGGAGAGAAAATTTCTTGATTCACGCCACCACTGCTTTGTTATCATTTCTTGTTTTCGGTTTAGTACCTCCTGCAGTGTATGGCTTCACGTTCATGGAGACTGATGACAAGAATCTCATGCTAGCAGCAGTGGCTGTAGCTTCTCTTTTATGCATCACCATACTTGCCATCGGAAAGGCTTACATCCAGAAGCCGCCCAAGAACCACTTCAAGATTGTGCTGAGCTATTTGGCTACTGGAATTATGGCTTCGGGAGTTTCATACGTCGCAGGGGACCTTGCCAAAAAGTTAATTGAAAAGCTTGGCTGGTTCGAGCCGGGAAAAGCTGTCCCTCTGTCTCTTGCTGAGTTGAGTTCAGGGAGGCTGGCATGGGCATCTTATTGACGTCAAGATTGATCACAAAACAATCCTGTTTGAGTATTTGCTTGGAATAAATGCTGCCATGTTGATTGCTTGCTTCTAAGAGTCAAAAACAAAGATTGGGATTTTCATTTGGCAGCTCTATTGTTGTCATGAATGTTTATTGTTATGTTTTGAGGGTTAAATTCTTTGATGGCGTAATGAGACTTTGATCATTATGTTTTTATCACTGTTTTTCTATTTAGGAATAAATTTATATATATTATAAACAAGGAGAAGATCATACCGACAGCAGAAACCAGTTAACAATTCTAACAAGAGGGTTTTACATTTTAAGTCCATGCATTCGTGATCTTAATTGAAAAATCTTCTTGCATACATGATTTTGGTTTCAGTTGTTAATTAGAAGTTGATCGGTTGAATTCAATGAATCAGAGCTTACTACACCTATTTTCTTCCAACAAGTGGTATTAGAGCTTGTTTTTATTAGTTGGCATGACCAAGGCTCGAGTATATATAGAAAAACATGTTCGGAATCGCATCCGCCGCTACTTTCAGCAACAAGGTAGTCTAGAAACATCTGCTGTGCTGGCAATCTAACCATCGTGATCATGGCTACTGATGGGGACCTGCGTGCGTTCTTTCTCGTTCCGACACCGTTTTATGCACTGTTTATGAAAGCAAAGACTGTTGGCCAGATGATTAAATGCAAAAGAAACGATTATAAATTTCCTTTCCAGATTGATTTTGAAACATTCTCCAAACCCCACATCCATTTCCCCTCAGATCGTTTGTACAGGGAGAAAACTCTGCTAGAAATATAACTATGACGATAAATATCTACTTTCTTGGTGCTGCTTAGGAAAAGCCATTTACTTTTAGCATTGTATATTCCTCGCCAGGAAGCTTCTGCATTGGATCTAACTCTGAAATTCTATGTATATATTTAAAAACAAACTTGGTATTGGTGTAAGCTTGTTCCAGCGAGCCTTTTCTTCAGTAATATGAGCTCACTTTTTTATGTAAGAAAAAATCTCAGGTGCACAGAGGCAATAAAGGAAATGGGAATGGTTATGGAGGATGACAGGGAGGTTTGAATATGAGCCGTTGAGTTTAGGATGACAAGTAAAAGTGGCGGGGAGTCAGGGAAAGACGGAGGCGGCCCGAGAAAGCGGTGGTGGTGCTTGGCTGGGTTCAGGCTGAGAGATGATGACAGCATGCGTGGGGTTGCGATACCTGCAGGTGATGGGATAAGTTCACAGGTTCTGATGTAAGAAATATTGAAGTGGCCCTCCTCGTGGTTGAAGGAGAATTTTGTATTTATGAAGGTGATGTTCTGTTAATTAAGATCATGGGGGGGCTGAACAGGATTGGAGTTGATCTGATCATGGTAGAAAGGGAAGTGCTGAGGTGATTAGCATTACGTTTTGCCACTCAAACTTCAATAATTCACAAGTTGTTGATGTGCCTACACTCTTGGCAACCCTCGAAAGCAATGTTTTGCAGTGACAGGCACTTCCAACGGTGCATATTTAGGGGTTCACTGGAGTCCGTTTGGAAAATATTTTTAAACAAATTATAAAATTTTTATTTTTATTTTAAATTAAAAAAATTACTGATTTTAGATATTTTGATGTATTGATATTAAAAAATTATGAAAAATATTTTTAAAAGCAACCTTAATCACATTCTTAAACAGACACAATATCAAACAGGCACATACTGTTTGTAATTCTGGTTAAAATTGTTTTTTAAAGTGTTTTTTTTGTTTAGAAATGAATTAAAATAATATTTTTTTAATTTTTAAAAATTATTTTATATATCATAAAAATATCTAAAAAACTTAATTTTTTTTAATTTAAAATTATATATATATATATATATATATTAAAACTTCATACTTATGGTCTCTGTTAATTTTCCAAGTAGCAGGAACAGAGTCAATGGTGTTATCATCACTTGTCAGAAGGGCTATAATTCCTTCAAGCCCACTTTTAGCCCTCGTAAAATTCATTCAAACCTCTAATGATGGCGGCTCTTTCCTTAAAAGTACACACACTCTCTCTCTCAATCTCATTTTCTTGCATTAGATACCCTCCTTACGAACCCTGAATAATTGTTGGGTGATCGAGCATAATTTTTCATCCAATTGTGAGATTAAGCTGAATTTTATTTCTTCTAATATCCCTGTGGTATTTTTTATGTAAGAAAACTTTATTTTAAAAAAATATATTTTATTAATCTAAATGAATGAGTAAAACACCGATTATTACAGATTTTTACAAGGAATGCATGTTCTAACTCGAACTCGAGAGTGTTCTACAGATCATAAATTCTTTATCATCACACCACATACCAGAGACTGGTCTTCTTGTTTGCAAGGGTTGTTTGCAAGGGTTAGCATTTTTTTAGTTTCAAACTTTTTTTACTCTAATAAAGAGTTGCAAAGTTTTGATTATAATAAAATTTTGAAATTTAATGGCTGAATTCATATAATGGATGAAATCAAGGAAGACGTACCAAAGTGGTTTTGATGAGAGATTTAACCACCACATATACTGGTGATGACAATTTAGTCAATCTAATTTCACCATTATTTTCATCCCAAATGATTTTGCCTGCCAAATAAACTTGGTCACCTCACCACTTGGTGAGTATTAATGAAATTTGATTACAAGTAGGTAGATACGGGTACGTAGTGGCTGGCACACAATCTGGGATCCATCATTCTGCTTATTCTATATTTTGTGTTTTTTTTCTTTGACATTGGTTTTCTTACCGTGTGAAATATAATGATAAAAAACTTGTAATATATATAACAGATCTCAAGTTTAAGTTAAAATATCCAAGACAACCAAAGAGCTTTATTTATTTATTTGGGTCTAAAAAGTATGTTTTCCGAGCAGTTTTCCTCTCATTCAGATGAAGAAAAAAAAAGGGTTTTTTCTAGGAAAATATTTGGGCCTAAACCATTCCCCAATTAATCAACAAATAAAATCGGAATCTAATACCTGCCATTATTTGATCCATTAAAGCCACTGAATCCTTACAGAGTTGAGGACAAGGATATGGGGGGACAAAAAGAAACAACACTGGAAGCACATCTACTTGTCAACTCAGGTTACTTTATAGAACTCCAAGTGTTTCTATTTGATCATCGGTCTCCAAATACTGCCTCTATAAGTGTGTTTTGCTTGTAAACTTCCAGGTCAAGTAGCTATCAAAGCTACTACTAAGAGGGGTGAAAAATCTATTGGAAATATTTTTCACTGTGTAGTGTAGGCTATCTAGTTTTGATGGAAGAAGTTCCGGAGCATGGCAACTTTGCGGTGAACTTCACGGGAAAAAGTGTTGTCAAAGCCGCGAATCCCTTGCCGGAGCCGCAAAGACTCACTCTGTCAAACCTTGACCTCCTTTCCGGCCGATTTCCAGTCACATACTTCTATTTCTACAATAATCCTGAAAAGATTTGCTTTTCCTCCATCATGGAGTCCCTGAAGAGCTCCCTTGCTGAAACTCTTAGTTACTACTACCCATTTGCCGGTCAGATTGTACAAAATCCAAACACTAATGAGCCTGAGATCATATGTGACGATAATGGTGCTTTGGTTGTAGAAGGCCATGCCAGCATTTCTCTGAAGAAACTAGACTTCTACAACCTTAATCAGTTTTTGCAAGGGAAACTCGTTTCTGTCAACACTGAGTTTCCTCTGCAAGTCCAAGTCACCCGCTACACGTGTGGAGGCATCTCAGTAACGTTCACCTTTGATCATGCGCTCGGCGATGCAAGTGCCTTCGGTAAGTTCCTGGTTTCCTGGTCAGAAATCGCCCGAAGAAAGTCAATATCTTGCATGCCAGATCACAGGAGAAACCTTCTAGCACGCTGTCCTCCAACTTATGATCCGTCTTTGGATCAAACTTTTGTAAAGTGCACCGTGGAAGAAATAATAAACATGCCAGCAACCCTGATCCTGCTCAAGCGCCTTTATCATATTGATATCTCCAGCATCGATAGGCTGCAGCAACTTGCTTGTGCCGGCGGTAATAAGAGAACTAAGATTGAGGCTTTCTCAGCTTATGTGTGGAAGATAATGGTTACAACCATTGATAAAAGGCATCAAAAGTGCAAGATGGGATGGCTAGTCGATGGGCGTGGCAGGGTTCATGGAGCTCGGAATTCAATGTCAAATTACATAGGGAACGTGTTATCCGTTGCTGTTGCAGAGGCAACCATTGCAGAGCTGGAGCGAGGGTCTATATCAGATGTTGCTGGCAATGTTCATGAATCCATATCGAAGGTGGCTAATGAGGCACATTTCTTGGATTTGATTGATTGGATTGAGTGCCATAGACCTGGTCTGATGCTATCTAACGTTGTGCTAGGCCGAGGAGGTCCGGCCCTTGTTCTGTCATCAGGGAGAAGGTTTCCGGTTGCTGAATTGGACTTCGGATTCGGTGGTCCGGTGCTGGGCACGGTTTGTACGACGGTAGAAAAGATCGGAGTTGGCTACATGAACCAGAGGCCGAGCGCTAGAAATGACGGCTCATGGACTGTTTCGGCTATCCTGTGGCCAGAACTAGCTGCTGCCTTGGAGTCGGACTCGATTTTTCAACCTATGTCGGCTAGTCTTCTTCGATTATGATGTAGGCGCTTGTTGGCTTACTCTATGCTTGATGCTTGGCTTTGTTCAAGAACTAAACCCTGCTCCAATCAAGGGGAGGCTCCAATTGGGATGGCTATGGCTGGGGAGGTGACGTGAGTGTGGCCATTAGTTCATCCTCCCTCCCACACGAAGCGAAAAAAAGCTTTCATCTTGATCAGAGAGTGGCGTTTTAGAGGGAGGTCAAGAGGTTTTCATATGAATCCTCTTTGACCCATTAATTCTCTTTCATGTACCAGTGGTGTTGTCCTCGTCATTTTAGTCAAAATTCACCACCAGTTGCCCTGTTCTTTATTTTACCATCAAGATCCATGATACACACACACACACACACACACACATAGTCAATGTGAATTGGTGAAAATATTGATATTATCTCCAACTTAATCAAATCATTGCTCAGAACACAATATACCATTTTAAGTTGTGGATTTGTCAGTGGCTGCAATACTGGAGGTGGAGGAGGAGGAGGGTCTTGTGGGTGCATTGGGTGCTGTTTGTAAGCGTGGCTGCGAGACAAGTTAAAAGGCCCAGATAAACATAGGTTTGGTAATTGCTAGCCTTCGCATATCCATGAAAGATTACATTCACAGAATCAAACAGGCGAAACTTTTTTGAGGGGGGCTAACGTGGGTGATTGTGAATTGGCAGAGAATGGTGGAAAGAAGAGGCCACGATGCATGTTCTTTTCTGCGAAGTTTCAAGAGGGCATGTAAAAGAGAAAGAAACAGGCCAGTTGGTGTATTAATCAGCTTTTGGTGTTTCATGTTCAGAGAAATTGATTGACAGTAATGGCGACCCGAGCGATGCCGCCAGCCAGGGAAGCTGAAGGGCTGATATCATCAGGGTTGGTTGATGAGACCGGAGGGGAAGAGGGAGTGGAGGAGAGAGATCAGGGTTTATTGGGCTGGGGACTTGGGCAACTGGCCTGAAGAGAATTGGAATACCAATTGGGCCATTTCTATTCGTTTGGATGATTTTGTTATTGATATTGATTTTTAAAATGATTTATATTTAAAAATATATTAGAATGATAATTTTTTATTTTAAAATAATTATTTTTGATATTAGAATATTAAAATGATGTAAAAAGTAAAAACATAAAAAATAATAATTTAAAGTATACAATAAAAAACTATTAAAATACAGTGTAAAACAGACATTAGGATTTATTTGAGAATGAGATTAAAAAAATTAAAATATATATCGTAATAATATTTTTTTTTATTTTTTTTAACATTATCACAAAAAATAATTTAAAAAAAAATACTTTTGAGAAGCATCATGTATTCACTTGGTGATATTTCTTTTGTGCGTATTCCAGATGACAGCAACTAACAGGTCCTCAGCTTTCTGTCACTCTCTCACTGGTTGATTTACACGCGTCCTGTGTGTGTTCAGCATGGACCATGGCATGGTAGTGACAATTGCACAAAAAATTAATAACTATCTCAAGAATAAAAATAAAAACCATCGTAGTAGCTGTTTTTATATATTAAAACAATTACTGACATTTATATCCACGTCATGGTGTTTTCAATGACCACCTTAACAGGGCAGGCATCGAGGATTCGTTTGTTTTTTAATCCCGACTTGTTTTTTTTTATTTTTAAAAAACATCAAATTAATTATTATGTGTGTTCTTAGAACTTTAATATAAAATTCAAATATTTTTGAAAAAGACAATTAGACTGCAGTGTGGACAGGAGAATAAAAAAAAGGAGCTTCCAAGAAAAGCAGTGGACGCAAGTAGCTGGGAAGAGATATGTCCTTTTCAATCACATCACCGTGATGCGATGGGATTTGCCAGACCATTGATTTCCCTCCAGAATCAACCAGAAAGCTGCAGGTGAAATGTCACGTTGTTAATCAATCCTTTCAGCTACGGACAAGGTATATTTT